>OV884004.1:96516922-97766922 GCA_930367185.1 Myathropa florea | reverse complement strand
AATCCACTCTCTTCTAAATTAGTAGAGACAAACTGACATCTCCAAGTCGCTCAAAATCTTTGCAAACGCGTGTCCTTAAAATTTGCCGACGTAAATATCTCGGAACTCTCGCAACCGATTGCGGAGACCATTAAAATTCCCTTAACGACTCGCATTCATGTTTCTCTGATGCCCCTTTACTGCCGCAATCTAAAAGCCTTTAAGCAGAAGACTAGAGCATTGCTCTGGCGAAATAAACGCCGTTTAACGAGTTAGGCGTCTACAACCTCCGGTAAGAGGTCGCCAGTTGCCCCATCCCATCGTAAACCGAACACAATTCTCGCAGAATAAATTGCAAATAAAGTTTTAATTAAATGTAAATTGAATCCCCAGCAACGATCCTTTTCCGTGAATTATCATCAATCTTAGCCATCACGCTCCGGCTGTTCCGGCAGAGGACACAACCGCCGCATAATTTTCACGGACAAGGGAGAGTGCAATTTCTGGCGAAACAGCACTTCATAAACTTGATGAATTGCCTGCATTAAACCAGGTCTATATGGACTCGGTTTATGACCTGGCCTACCACTTAATTGCTGGTTCGCCCGCTGCGAAATTGTCCGAGACGTTGTCCTGGGCAAGATGACGACACCCACGCACTGGCACCGAAGCACGCCATCCCACCGCCCCTGCAGGAGATGAGATCCTTGGGCGGTCCTGCGTGTTGGATATTTGCTACCCTTTCAGAGCTGCCTCGCCACGGGAATAATTAATCGAACACGTCACACGTTGAGCACCTTCCCTAGCCCTTGCCGAGCACTCACGTGTGACTTTGAAGGGCACATGGCTCTCAGGGTGTCGCTTACCGAGTCGTCATATAATTGAACTTTCCCCCGGCGGAGTCCGCGGACAGGTCCTGCCGGTCGAGAGCAGAGTAGAAAGGTTCAAATGAAAAGCAAAAGCACACGTGGGAGAAAAAATGAACTTAGGTGCGAAATTATTGTTTGCACTCTAATTTAGCGGCAAATATCCTCGCCGGTACGTGATCCGACCGCCAAATCAAAGATGAGATAAAAATAGAAACGTGAGTCTTTTGGAAAAATGTCCTTTTTCCCCATTTCAGTAGTTTCGCTTGCTTCCTGCCTCCGGGAGATGCCATCACGTGGAGCCTATCAAAGAGGGGAGCGGTCTGGGGCAAAAGTTTTGCCGACCCCCGACTGGGTTTTGTTTCATTTGGACAATCTGTGCTGGCCCCCGGGGGTGAGGCTTTTCTGATGAGAACTGAGTCCTTGCGTGATGGGTTAATTGTCTCTTTCTGTGTGTATTCGGACGACACAGAATGACAGGGAATTCATTCGGTGAACTCGTTTTTGCAACGATAACAAAGTGGTTGGCATGGGGTTTCAAACGTGTCTTGTGTTGTCTAAGGGGGGATCTTGACAGATAAACAGACCAGGTCTGGAATTTTATTCGAACTAATTGAAAGTGAATTACTCAGAGTCACTGACAGTGAGTCCAACTTGGCTTAGAGTTGTTAGCTGTTGGTCAACTGAAGTTGAGTTTGAATACTTCAATCAGTTTATGGCTCAAACTAAGGCTAAGCTTTTGTACACACAACTCATGCCCTATGGATCCTCTCTTGTCCCTACCAAGGCCGTGCTGTGATTTTCTTTAAATCCTTCTTGAGAAGACCATGCAAAACTCACTGGACACAAAGGCGTGATCTTCCAAAAGCCCGTACAACTGCTGACATACGTGGATGACACTGACGTGATTAATCGAACACAGAGAGAGGTCACAGAAGTGGAAGCAGCTTAATGGAATCAAGAAAACCAAATAAAGAAAATGCTATCTTCCGGAAAAGAAGCACAACACCGACATCTTACCCAGAACATCACAACAAGCCATAACAGGGTGACCAGATAAGAACGAAAAGAAAAGAAATTTAAATAAAAAAAACAGCAGTGTGAGACATAAAATTGATTGTAGCTTTACGTCAAAGCTACATTCATGCCATTATGTATGAAGATTTTTGAAACACTACTGGAGGATTTTTGAAACACTACTGGAGCACTCAGACTTAAAACTGGTCCATTGTACTGCCAGGTAGCAAGCTACTCCAGTGCCATTAATTTGATCCCAGCGGCAAATGGTGACTGGACCAGATTCGATTTCACTGGGATTCAAACCTGAGACCCCTCGAACTTAAGGCAGGCACTTAACCAACTGCGCCATCCAGTCGTATTAGTTAGTGGCTTAGGATCTAAATGAGTGTACTCACGCCCGACCACGGTGCGACGAATTGCCTGCACACTGATGATGACCAACATCACAACGAAGTTCACGTTGCGTTTTTACAACTGTAGTCGGAGCTAAATCTGCCTTCCATTCTTGATAGACAGAGACTATCAAAGAATTGATACGACCAAGATATCTTGCATTGGTGATCAGTTGATCTTTATACCGAAGAGTAAGTTCTCCTCTCCTTCTCAAGCCAGGAAACTTGGATTCAAAGACTATTTCTCGTTGAGCACTGAAGTTTATGCGCTTAATGTTGTCAAACCAGTATAGCCGACTACGTTCCGGTTTATGTCTACATTTATGTACAGCAGAGTTCGCGATAGCCTTCTCCTCCATTTCGCCTTTCCCATAGACAGGACCGACTATCTGACGTTGAATTTTGTCTCCTTATTTGACTCCGTGGCCTTGGAACAACTAAATAGAGGATGCTCACGAGACCGATGGAGCATACAAATGGAGAAGGTCCTATCTGTTCAACTCATTCAACTTGTCGCGCGTAACTGGAGACAGCCACAGATCGTAACAGCTGAAGAGGAATGTTGGTTGAGGTCCAGCTCAATCCCAGACTGTAGCGTCATCAGAAGAAGAGGAAGAAAATTTGTTCTTTCGTCATCAGAAGAACTATTTTTCTTTCGGAGGCACGAAGAATCAGCTCTGCCGTTCTGTTTAATGATTTCAGATCCAATTAGCAAGTATGTACTGCGAAAGCGATGATGCTTTTTTAATGTAATCAAGAAAAAAATCAAAAAATCAGTTTTTATACGTCTTAGCAAGTGATGTACTAAAAGTGGGCCGAATATCATGTATCATTTAGCCACTAAACGTTTTTTTGTCGTTCTGTCGTCCTCAAACTGCTAAATTGGAGATCCCAAAATCGCGTATGCCTGTTTGTCGTGACACAGATGCGACATTTAAAAATCTTCTAAAAGGAGACTGAGACCTGTAATAAAAATATATTGCTTTTTTATTGCGCCTACATATTGGACGTGGAAAAGCGATTACAAGGTTAATTCCATCGACGGAGACTATACAGTTTTAATGCCATGTCACCTCCTACGTTAAATCATTTGCAGTCCTACGAGAGTATACATGACATGCCATGACAAAATTCTCTAAATCGCCAGTTGGGGGCAGCACTTGAGCGTGGGTGTCGACGTTATTGTGTAGTCGTTTAACAGGAATGGTGGCTGCTAGAAAAGCCTTTCCATGTACAAATGTATACAGTGACTACAGCAAAGTCTAACGCTTGATGCTCGTTCTTATTCCTAGAAGCACATTAGTTCGGTTTGAACCTGAACTTCTATCCGCACCAACGCTGTATTGTGTTTCAGACATTATTACGTCCTACATCATAGCGTAGTGCCAACTCTTTAAAGAAAGACCATGTAGGACATCTCCTCCTGTAATGACTGAAACATAATACAATATACGTTGATGCTACCGTCGAGTGACATTTAACTCCCAATACAAGCAATACATTGGCAGAGCCTGAATTACTGCGTTTTGCTAGCAATCTTCAAAATTAGAGCAATGAGAGTAACCATTTTTTTTCATGATTTTGGAACTCTACACTGGAGCACTCAGACTCAAAACTGGTCTATTGTATTGCCAGATAGCAACCTACTCCAGTTACGTTAATTTGATCCCAACGGCAAAAGGTGACTGGACCAGATTCGATTTCACTGGGATTCGAACCTGGAACCTCCCTAACTTGGGGCAGGCACTTAACCAACTGCGCCATCCAGTCGTTTTAATGAGAACAACACTGGTTAAGATGGCTGAGATGTGCACTTAGACCAGGGTTGATTAGGGTGACCAGATCCATGGGCTGGGAAATGAGGACACCTTGAACAATCTCAAATAAAAATTTAAGACTCACTTCTTTTTAAATTAGAAAAGCACACAGGAATACGGTGAACAAACAGTGTATTTACTTGTATCCCTGGAGGACTGCCTATGCGACGTAAACGCTAGCGCCAACGCGGTATTGTGTTTCTCTCTCTCTCTCTTGGCGTTGCCTTCGCCCGATGACTTGATTGCCTTGAATAGCTTTGATCAATTGTCTTACAGCCGGGAAATGTGAAAATTGATTCGAAAGTTAAATTACCAAAAAGAAATTCCTCCACAAAATATACGACGTTTTTTTAGAATTTTTCCTAGAAACGTACCGAACGCTTGACATGTTCATTGGTGCGTCGCAACATCTTGTACGACCGCTTTGCAAAGACAGCGTTACCCCATTTGATCACCTGCCGTATGCGCCGTCACAAAAAAACACCAGCATCAGCGGGAGTAAAGATTTAATGAAGCTCATCATTTCCGCACGACCCTGTTGCCCATTTCACTTCCATCTCCCCCTCTCAAATCATCTCCCGCACTGTGAACGTCCTGTACAATCTTCTACCACTCGGTTGGCGTTCAACTCTGAACACAGCATTTCCGCACCTGCCCTCTTCGCATGGATATCATTCAGCCAGCTGCCAGCTAAAGACCAACCATCGATGTAATTGCAAATGAAAAGAAAGCACACGGTATTCTCGCATCACTCCTTCACCTTCGACTCCAACGCCCTTGCGAATTAATCGATTTACCCATTCTGAGCACAATTTCCCATTCATTGGCAATCTTCCTAATTTTCCGCTTTCATTAATAGCGCTCGTTTCCTCCACGCCATTTCGTATTCCCCTCGTGTGTGCAGAAATGCATCGCCATGTAAAAGGGGATTTGCTTGGAATCCGCTTTCTCAACCGAAGTTTGCCTCTAGTGCATTTTTTATTTCGTCCCAAATCCTTCATTTCCGCCCAATAAATTTCCCACTGCCAGCCCCGTTCCGCTTCACGCCCACCGCCACTCCCAGTGCACATTCGACCAGCCAACCGCACGTTTGATGGGGTGAGCCATTGTCAATTGGCAACATAAACGTTTGTCGTCTCTGCGAGATGGGCGAGTGATGTGCTGCTCGGTGGCAAATGTGAATGAATCAGCACGAGTCCTTAACGACGAACCTTGTCTCTCTGCGCTGCCTGTGTGTCTTTTATTTCATGAATGTGCAAATTGTGCTTCGAGTGTAACAGTTATCTGTTTTTTTTTTTTTTGTATTCCGCCAACTCCTCAACCTGCTCCCGTCAACCCCCAGTTATCGTGATACTTCAAGAGTATTTCGTTTTTATTTTCGGTTTTTTTTTCGATTTTTGTTCTTTTCTTTTCCGTATTCCACTTGTGCAGGGATGAAATTGCCACTTAAGCAGCAACAAGTGTTATCCCTGCGTTTACATTTTGCTGGCGATTGCCTACTTGCGTGTCGGTGAGAGTGGAGCCCCCTTTAATGTGTTTCTGTGTTTCTCTCTCCCTTTCCGTTTGGTGTGTCTTTTGAATTTCATGACTGTGCCTCTGTGGAATGCCTCCCCATCGTAACGCTCGACTTGGCAATATCATCGACACTTGTAGGAGCCAGTCGAGGTCGTAAGGATAGCGTAATGGAGATTCCAGAGATATTGCCAATTGGCATTGGCACCAATGCAACAAGTCCACCGTCCGATGAGGAGAGTAAAAAGATTGCACCCCGCTGGAAGGGCTCGGGCCACATCATGCAGACGCCCACTCCCAAACAGGCACTGTCCATGCTCAAGCAGGCTTCGTCGGTATCGAATGTCAACAAGATTGGTCCGGAGAAGAAGGCAATGTTGACGTCGATTGGCAATAGTAAGTCTGAGCCATATTTGAAGCTGGGCCCTGGACAAATCCATCCAAAGGGATATCGATTGACGTCTGGCCGGTATGGAGAGCTGAAGATGGGATTTTTGAAAATCAAAGGAACTGTTGAAGTTGAAGTGAGTTCATTGTACATCGTCTCCAAGGGGACTTGCCTTAAATTGTGTGTTTTTCAGATCATTTGCGCCCGGAATATTGTTCCCGTTGATTGTGAGACCCCACCGGATACGTATGTGAAGTGCTACATCAAGGACGGCGACAGATTGCGACACAAGAAGAAGACCAGGGTAGTTCGGCACTCCGCCGAACCAATCTACAAGCAAACAATAAAGTACCAGGTAAGAGGCATGAGCTGAAAAGAGAGTAGACTTTACATTTCAGGCATAGGTTTAGTCAGTCAATTGGATGAACTGGGTAAGATTACTTTTTGGAAACTGACCGGGCGCCATTTCGAAGGAAGTGAGGTGAGAGCCCTTTACATTGTTGGATCCACTTCTTTCGCTATGAAAAACAGAGGGAGAACCCGAAATTTTAAAGGGGGAATGGGTTCTTCCTACAACAGCACTTGTCAAAAAACTAAATTTCTCTCCGAAGTCGGCACTTGGCCATGATAAGTATTGTTTTACAAAAGCAGTAAACTTTCATGGAGTCACAGTTTTTGACTGTTGCTGGCTCCTTTGGCGAACTACCAGTCTTTCCAATTCCCCTGAGGCCACTAAATGGCCCGCAAAAGTGACAAATGTTGTTTTTACAAATAACCCGTCAATTGCTTTACCAGGTAATTCTGCCTAAGGGAGTTCTTAGTAGCTTAAGTGAATGTGTGCTTTCAACTCCTTCTTCAATTCTCTGAATTTTTTAATCTCTAGTCTTGGTTTGAGGCATAATTTAAGGTGGATATTAACTGTATCAATATTTAGTTACACAATTTTTTTACAAGTTTTAAGGAACTGCGTAGTCCTTAAAAATGCGTACGTTTTGTTGGAAGTTTAAGAATGCGTTTCGAAGTAGCAAACTGGAAAACGTCACCATGCGGTTGGATTAATTTGATATATAAACACTCTCTCGTTCACAGGAAGATCTGCTTCTGCGTGTATCCTTGCATCCCTATGTTAGATTCTTCAGAAAAATTAAGTGCCTTAAGTTCCAGCTACTTAGTGAATGCATAACAATTATAATTATAATGATGATGCTACAATCCGATTTGGGCCTAACTTCTACAGGAACCACTCGTGTTGTATGTGCTGTTCTGTCACGAGTTGAGGGGACCCACAGTTCAATGCCGTCTTCGGACGTCGAGATTTAGAAGGTTTTTCTTAACATTTATGCTCTACGAGTATTGTCAGCGACTTGAAAAAGGCAGAGCCGTGAAATTTGAAAAAAAAAATTGTCTGTGCTTGGATTTGAACCTAGACTGAAAGTTTAGTGCATAAGAGACGACGCACACGCCACGGCGTCCACATTACTCAATTATAATAATAATAACAAGTGCGGCCCTACAATCCGAGGTGGACTTGGGCCTGTCTTCTCCCTCTGATTTAGTCAATTAATCCACTTGTTCGCTGTCTGGTATCCTCTGATGCCTGGTTTATACACATTCTATTCCATTTCCGAGGAATAATAATAATAATAATAATAATGGCGGCGCTACAGTCCGAGGTGGACCTGGGCCTAGCTTCTCAGCAACCACTTGTGTTGTGCGTGCTATTGTTCTCTCACGAGTGGAGGGGACCTACAGTTTAATGCCGACTCCGAACGGCGAGATTGAGAAGCTTTTCCTAGACAGTTATACTCTTTGAGCATTGTCAGTGACTCGAAAGAGGTGGAGCCGTGAAAAAAATGTTTGATGTTATTTTTTTTCGAGATTCGAACCGACGACCTCGAGCGTAGGAGTCGACGCACCTACCCACTACGCCACGGCGCCCAGTTTCCGAGGAAACTGGTGTAAACTAAAAAAATGACGTTTTGTGGCTTTCATAATTTTTACTAAAAATAATCCCCTCCCGAGCGTGGTTAGCGGGGAAGGGAAGGGCCTTAAAAGTCTTGAGAATATCGGTCGAATCCTTCAACTACAACGCTCAGTCTAGTACGGCGCACCTTCTACCTCCAGATCTACACGCAACGTTCATGGCCACATGCAGTGCACTCCGAGAGTCAAACTGCTGGAACAACAGATCTTATGGACATTGTAACATCCTTAACTCACTACGACAACAGGAGATACTGAGTCATACTGACTACCTTATCCCAAAGCTAAATTTCAATAAAAACTACAGGGCATACTTTCCAACTTTTTTTTTTTTTATAATTTGCGCGCGCAAATGGGGTTAAATACCCTTAAGTGTCCGGAATCAAGACACAGCACGGGCCGAGAACTAGAACTGAGTGGAAAAGCGATAGAGTCATCCAAACCCATGACAGAGCCATCTTCACAGACGGTTCGAAAATTGACTCTGGTGTGGTCGCTGGAATCTTCTCCGAAGCCCTCAAGATATCAAAATCAAGCTACCAAGCTTTGCAAGCATTTTCCAGGCAGAAGTGGTAGCAATATATGATGCGTGTCTTGAGATTAAGAACAGAATAGAACCAGCACAGCGAAAAGCAATCTTTTCAGACAGTCAAGCTGCTATCAAGGCTCTAACATCCATAACTATAACGTCAAAACTAGTGGATTGCTGCTGCAAGGAACTATGCACTATCGGTGAGCGGAGCCCGGTCTTTTTGATCTGGGTTCCCGGGCACACGGGTATAAGAGGAAACAAAGCAGCAGACGAGCTAGCCAGACAAGGATCCAAACACGATAGTCTCGTTGTGGAACAAGCCCAGGCTCCACTAGGCTTCGTCAAAAGTAATATCTACAATCACCTCCTCAAGATCCCCAACGGAAGATGGACCAAGCTGGAAACATGTGTCCTATCCAGAAGCTTATGACCCAACTTCAACCAAAAGAGAACAAAAGACCTGCAGTAGAAGAAACATATCCAGAATTATAGCGGTCTGTACTGGACACTGGGCTGTTGGCAGGCATGCTGAAAGACTAGGCATACCATTTAACTCGCACTGTCGGGTGGAAATCGAGCCAGAAACCCCCGAGCACTTTCTGTGCAAATGTCCGGCTCTAGCTAGAGTCAGACAACGCACTCTGGGCAAAGCCTTCTTCAACACCCCCAATAATTGGGTGCGATAAACTGGATCTGTATGTCCACCGCCACTTTTATCCACCTACCTATTACGGCGTTTGGTCGAAAGTTGTGATGTTTTTTTAGACAACAAATTCACGTTAAATAACGGATTTACACGACGGCTCGTCATTCTCAAAATACCAGAAGTCTACAGTAAGTCTAACGGACACACAACGGGAACATAATTTTTCTAATTTTTTTCAATGGTTGAACGACTGTCACATTGAACGTTTGTTTACGTTTCAAGAAAGTTCAGTATATGAATCAAAGATAGCGTTACCATCGGCTGTTAATTTAAACTACTACCATCGGAAATGGGACAGACGGTGTATGTTTTTCTGTCTGACAACGTCTACCTTACACATGAGCTGCATATTTAATGACTCTACTGATTTAGGTGGATCATATCTGCATTCATTTTTTTTTCATTTGGTTTATTGAGATATCTGCGTATTCTATGTACTGACCTCCCATCAATCTAATCACCACTCCTCTCAATGACATGCTGCAGTAAATCAACTACACCGTTCTTGGGTACTCGAAAATTTCTTTAAAAATGAAGGTTAGAACTGGAACCGATCATTTAATGACTTGATGTAAGCGGATATCCTGTACATAAGTTGCTTAAATATAAAGAGAGTCTAAAAAATCTCAAAAAAGTCTTGTGCGCGCGTATAGTAGGTATCCTTCTTTAAAAATTCAGAACTTTTATATATAAAAACACTAACGTCCTAAGATCGTCCAGGAGGAAAGGGAGGCCCAGCCTCAACCAAGAAGTCTGTTCAGCTAACACGGTCTCTGGCTTACTGTTTTCAGTTACGCAGTTGATTAAGGTTCCCTTTAAATTGTGTGAATGGCTTTGATCTTGGTTGTCCCACAGGCCCAAAGTCCAACGAAGATCTCCCAAAAGTGTGCTTACTCTAAGACGGTTACCACTTACACTCTACCATCATCAGTGTTGCACACCTCAGGCTACGCGATTGCCAACATACATTCTTAAGGAAATAAATATTTATCATAAATTAATCCTACCATTTTTGTGTTTTTTTTACAGAGTTCCGATGTTTTTGGACGCAACATAGTCATAATGGTTTGGCAACGTTGTGTCGGTTTCGAGCACAATCAAGGACTCGGTGGTACTGAAGTGAATTTGGATAAAATCAATTTAGCCCAGCACATCGGTGGATGGTATCCACTCTTTCCAATGCATTCATTTGGTGGATCCGACTCGGATAATTCTCCTTGACCGATCACACGATCCATGATCCTATTACCAACTCATGTAGATCGTAATAGCCACGAAAACCATTCTCTCATTAAGTCAATGCAGTCACAACTGCAACAACACCAACTACAAATTCCTGTTTATTAAATAAGAATTTTACTGAATTATACACAAAAACATAAATTAATCATTTCCATTTAGTATTAACCAAGAGACAAACAGTCCTTGGAGAATTTTATTTTAAGGATAGTTTCCTGTCTCGCTTAAGTTTCTAACCCTCTTGAGAAGAAGGTATAAGTAAAAGAAACAAAAGAGAATACTCAATAACTGACAAACAATAAATGAAAGGAAAAACATCAATTTTGAACATAAAAAATAAAGCTGTACAGATTTTTTAAATTATACAATGAAATTTGAAATTTGTTTATGGCAAAAAGGGGAGGACACTATTTAAAGTTTATATTTCTAAGAAAACATCGAAAGAAAAAATGTACTACATTTGAACACGTTAAGTTTTGAAAAAAAAAGTTACTCTATTTAATTTCGTTAAATCATGTTTAGGAGAAAGAAGTATTTGTAAAAGTTATTCACTATTGAGTTTATGCAACAACTAACAAAAAAAATAAAATAAAAAATAAATTAGAGTAGATTTATGAACCGTACACCTATATTCTATCACGGCATTGACCGGTCAAGCAGAGATTTGTGTAACTCACTGTATATATAGACAATTTACTACACCGTTAGTCACGTAGATGAAAAGAATTTAAACTCAAAAGACAACACCATTCAGGCTGTAGATTTATATTTCACAATTTGTATAGTCAGAGGCAGAGATCGTCTGGAAAAGTTCAAAACGTTCTCTAGAGGGATAGCACCATTTAATTGTGTCTCGGTCTAGATGTTTAGGATATATATTTGCATAGGAATTCAAATTTGCATTTTATCTTTTCTCATCTATCTTTCACATGAGCTCAACCTTTCCTTTTCTGGAATTCGGACTGAATGAGTTAAGAATTAAGGGGTGGCAACAAATGACACATAAAAAATGTTAAACCTCCAATTAGGGTTCATTGTAAGCTAGAATTTTTTGAGCTTCTTTTTCAAGTAAAGATCGTTTTGTTGGTGGAGAGGACTTTCACACTCGCTGATTGGATTGTATTTTTTTTGGTTTTTTAAACTTTAATTATTTATTTAAAAAAATATGGAAATTGATAAAGCTTTTTTTTTCTGTTGGTGTTCTTGTCGTCCGTTTAGCTCCAGAATCCGTCAAAAAAGAAAGAATCTTCTGGACAATTGAGGATCTGCCCGAAGTTGACTGCGATCCACGATCGTCCAGTTCATTTAATTGACTGAGACACAGAGGGCGCTCACACGGGTGCGTTCAGCCAATTACTAATAGCTTACAGTTTTGACGAATATGTTTGTACATGCATAAGAACCGTTTCAGTCACAAGCTCTTTTCGCTGGCCTTTGGCACCAAACGATTTGTTCAAAGAACGGACTACAGGAACTCACCGCATTAATGTCCGCAGTGGAGTAAGTTGAGATAGTAGATGCCTTAGCGGTCGTCCAGAAATTAAAAAAACATTTTTTTTAGGCTCTATTTTTCAGAGTCATTAAAAAAAATTGGTTTTATCTCTCAAAATGTCTTAATGGACTTGTAATTAACGTCTATGTGGGCGCTGTGGCGTAGTGGGTAAGTGCGTAGACTCCTATGCTCGATGTTCTCGGTTTGATTCCAGAAAAAACACCTAACATTTTTTCACGGCTCCACCTCTTTCGAATCATTGACAATGCTGAAAGAGTATAACTGTCCAGAAATAGCTTCTCAATCTCTGCCGTTTGGAGTCAGCATTAAACTGTAGGTCCCCTTCACTCGTGAAAGAACAATAGCAATAGAGAAGCTAGGCCCAGGTCCTCCTCGGACTGTAGCGCTGCCATTATTATTATTAATTAATGTCTATTCCAATATAAAAATGGAAAATTAGTTGAATGTTTAAACCTAAATCTACAATTCCATTAGCTTTGTTTATTTGCCCTTAATTAATAAACTGAATTAAAGTTTTAAAAAAATGGTTTGCATTGGATCTCTTTATGCTTTGGCTTTGATGAGGTGAAGTAGAGACTGTCTTCTATATTCTGCCCACTGAATTGCTAGCATCTTAGAGAAAATAATGATATTCAAACTAAAAGTAGTAAATTAACTTAAGTGTTAAAACTACAAAAACAATACTGAAATTTGGATAGCCACAATTAAGAAGGTTTCGTTCCAAATCTTGATCGCTCATATTTTCTATAATTTTCTAACGACACCCGCAAACATTTTTGAACTTTTTTCTTACGTCAGCCCTTTTTTGGTCACACCCAGTTTGACTTTTTTTGCTCAAGAATAATGGCTGAAACACAACTGTGCGTCAGCGTCAGCGTTGTCTTTCAACGCACACAATTCAATGGACATTCACGAAATACTGCATCGACCGACGTACATAAGTGAAAAACGAGAGAGATGAGAGGATCGGAATAATGGCTGAAACACAATAGTGCGTCAGCGTCAGCGCTGTCTTTCAACGCACACGATTCAATGGCCATGCACACAATACTGCAGCAAGCTACGTAAATGAAAAATGAGAGAAATGAGAGGATCGTAATAAAACGTAAAACGTAATCCCAACGCACGTCATTATTCAACATGTTGGATATTTTTTTGACAGAGGGATGCGCTGTGAGAGCAAAATTGAGAAATACTTCCCAAATTGAGAGTTTTTTCTCAAATTGAGAACATTTTGTGGCAACTGACATTTGAGAAATGAAAACAGCTGACTAAAATAATTTCAACGACAAAACTAATTTGAATGAATACGCCAAATTAGCAACAAGAATCACTTTTTTAATTTTTTTAACTTTTCTTGGCATTCATTCTCCGCAATCAATTCCTTTAACGTTGAATTGTTTGACCAGAATATTTTTTGATTTGACATTTCAGAAATGAAAACAGCTGACGGAATATTTTTTATTTGGTATTTGAGAGAGGGAGGGAGGAGCTTATTAACGCAGTGCGTCAACGCACACCCTCTGTAACGTGAAGTCGACTAGCGCAACGCACTATTGTGTTTCAGCCATAAAGCGTAAAACGTAATCTCAACGCACGTCATTATTCAACATCAAATTATTATGGATATTTTTTTGACAGAGGGATGCGCTGCGAGAGCGAAATTGAGAAATGCTTCCCAAATTGAGAGTTTTTTTTTCCCAAATTGAGAACATTTTGTGGCAAGTTTGTACAAGCTAAGGAAGATTTTTGGACTCAAAATATAATGTAACAGTTTTTTTTAAAGAAAGGCTAGCCAACAGAAAATACAAAAATGTCAGCACTTCAAATTTGCGATTATTTAGACTGTTGAGCGCGGTTAGAACAAATCGAATTTGGACGAATGGCGACTCTCGCCTCTTCCAAGAAGAAGACTCGGACTTGAATGACACTATTGTTCATGCTGATCGATGTTTTCGACTGATTTCTTCCATTCGAACTATTTCTACAATTTTGTACATGTCGCAGATTATCATTTTCTTCATTCGCCTTGACTCCAAACAGGACCAAAAGATTCTGGAAAAATATTCCTCTCTGAGGAAGACACTTTCGTGTCTCCGTATGCTCAATTTGTTGACTGCTCTTAAAAGTGTTGAGAAAATAATGTAGGGACTGATCTGTTTTACTTGAGTTTAAAGCTTTGACCGTAGTTCTTCGGACACGTAGAAGAAGTTACAAAGGGGTGGTCTCTGTTGAGTTTTTCTTGCGATATCTGCGACAAGATCGTGTTCAGGATCAGCATTGTCTGCTTGTGTATCCATTTCTTAAGAGGCACTAGGGTGTTAAAACTTAATTTTTATACTCACGGGGTTAACTCGTATATATATATATAGGGAAGTCTTCAAGGGTTGTGGCGTTTTTGAATTGAAGAATATTTATGGTAATTAGTTAAATTTATATAATTAATTATTTTTTATGGTAATTTTTGGCATCGGTGGTGGAGATGGAAGCCTGAAAGTGAATTCTGTAGTTACTTCCAGAACTATATATTTTTAAATGCGTTCTAAAATCGTCTGAGAATCTCAAAAATCAAGTTTTTTCTAGAGATGATCTTCATCTTTATGACATTTTCGTGCGAACAAGGCGATTATTTAAAGAGTCAAGTTGATTTTTAGGAAAGTGAAGCAGAGTATTGTATCTCACATTCGAACTTACTCAAATAATCAATCATATCTCTTCATATTTTCGACTCAGTTTTGTAGTTTATTTTCCAAACCAATCGCTAGTTATTTGCATGTTGGACATAATTAGAAGCTTCGAGTTTTTCTGAAAAATTAAAGTAAACATTAAAAATATTCAATTTTTTTTTAACGAAACGTAGTCTACATGTATTATTATTTTTGCGCGCTCCAATTTTAAAGGGACTAATGTGTTCATCTTGGATGAACTTACAGTTGTCTCCTGTGGCTACTAATTGGGTTGATCACAAAAGCAAATCATCCACGGTGACTGACTACATTCAGTTCGCTATCAAAACATCCATAGATTGTCATAAAAAATGGATTTTGTTTCTAAACTAGAAAATTAGAGAATTCAGAAATTTCCCCTTTCTATTTCCCAAAACCTGTTGTGAAAAATGGAAAAAAAATTAAAAATTGACAATCTTCTTATATGAAACAAAAAAAAGTATTTTTCTAACATAAGCTTTGCACAGAGAGGCGCTTAACTAATAACAAAAAAAAAATAATCTACTTAATTCTACCCCTAGCACTAAGCCTTAAATTAAACACTAAACATACATATACACTATCCGAAAAAAAAACTAACTAGGGTTACTACTTGGAATGACTGAGAATATTTTTTTTCGAATTTAAAGAAAACCCTAAAAGAGTTCAGTGGAAAAATAAAAAGGAAAAATGTTTGCTATAAAATGTCTATAGCATAATTTATATATACTTCTTACACTTGTGAGTCTTTTCTATATCTAAACTTAGATAGCTCTTATTGTTCTTAAATTTCCAAATCATTTTTAAGCAGAAGCAAAAGAATCTTTGTATCAAAAAAATAAACAATAACACAAAATGGCCCAACAAAAGGAAAATTAAATAAACTGAATAAATCGCTAAATACCCTTCAAAGGTTTCAATTGAAACATTTCTATAAGAATATGATACACAAACTCATTAATTATCCCTCAAAATATGCGTAAAGGAAACCATAGTTTAAGGGACAGTAGAAAATAAAATACCCATAGATGAATGTTTACACCAAACTACAAGAATATATACACATTCGATTGAAAATTAAAAAAATATATAGTTTTTGTTGTTTTGAAAATAAATGAATATATACATTGCACACAACTATGCATTCTTAAGACAATCTTCTTGAAAAAAACATTCAATTACAAATTGAAAAAATAAAAAACTTATGTAAACTAAAGTAATTTCAAAAAACTAAGAAAACTTGAACATTTTTCTATTGGAAAGTACTACGCTTTGAGTTCTTACTCAGTTACATACTTCTACGGCAAGACATCTATCCAACTAAACAAACACTTAACTAAACCTAAATTAAAATTATACTGAAAACAGTAAATAACTAGTATTAAACTAAAAAACTAAACATAAAAATATAGAAATACTTATATAGTTGTGATAAATTAGTCAGAAAAAAAAGACAAGAATTTACAACAATTCTCTATCATTATTGTTTGTATATTAAACATGCATAAATGTAAAAAAAATAATGTGTCTATTATTAAGTTGTTTGTACCACAAATTGAAATACAACTTTCTACTGAGGAGCCGAACTACGGGGTAAGGTCAGCGATTTGCTCATCGCTGTAGAATTTAGGAGAAACAAAAATATTTCGAATTGGATTAATTAATTAAACATACAATGGTTGTGCATAAATATTTTGAATGCATGTTGGTTATCTTTAAATATCTTATATTTTATCTTAATTTGTTTTTTTTTTTTCTTAAAATGAATTCAAAGACATCGTTTTATTGAATACTTCCTTGTTTTAGACGTCCATTTAGAAGATGACATGAAATTTGATAATCACATCTTCTTATTGGAGTAGGCAAAAAGTCTACATCGCTTCATAGAAAGGTCCAAATGGTTTTTCAGAGCAGAAAGATCCAGCTAAGTGTGTTCCTCCTAGGGATCCCCAATCCCTACCAACATAACAACAATTGATCACCAGAAAGGAAGACGCTGTCATGAACTATGTTTGTGAACACCACCATTGGAAAGAAAATTGTCGATTTGGTCTTAATCAGGATCCGTAAATTGGCCGTATAATCTATTGGTCTTCTAGGTTTCTTGATCGTTATCTCTGTCTGTGGTTGTACCGGCTCATGATTCACTTGACTCTTGAGGGAACGACTTTCAGTGTACTACGGAAAAAAGTTCAAGTTCACAAGCGGTTCTACTGCTGTTGTTGACCCCGACAATTTTGTCTTGACCACCCACTTTAGAATATTTTAAATACGCTTTCATTGCCGAAAACGATGTCACAATACGCAAGAGCGTTCAACCTACTCGCATCTACGCATCCGCGCATCCACGTATCCCCTCATCAATGCATCCACGTATCCACGTATTCACGTATTCACTCATCAACGCATCCATGCAACCACGCATCCACACATCAACCCATCCAGGGAGACATGCTTCCACATCAAAAATAAAAATTTGCTTCTCAAAAAAACTCTGTTATCAGTCAAATTTTTTTCCTATTAGAAGCTTAGACTTCGTTTGAGCAAATGTTTTGATCTAAAAAACAAACGGATCACTGTTTTCCTAATAACCCCTGTACACTTCATTTTCACTCTTTGGCACTACAGTCCGGGTGTGGACTTGGGCCTAGTTTCCACAGTAACGACTTGTGCTTTGTGAGCAATTCTTCTCTCATGAGTGGAAGGTATAAACAGCTCTATGCCGACTGTGAACGGCGAAGTTTGAGAAGCTTTTCCTAGACACACTCAAGATATGAGTCGACAGTGATCCGCGAGAAATTCTGTTAACAGTCCGATTTTGTCATTTCGTCTGAAAATCCCATATAATTTTCCTAAAGGAGCTCCCACGTCCTTTGAAAAATTTGATTTGACGATGTTCAGTCTTCCTTAGCTGTAACCTTTGGTTGGATTCCGAGGCAGGCTAACTGCAGTTCATGACCAAGATGGTATTCTTTCTTCGGCAGTGGGGAGTGGCAGAATGTTGTTCGCCCCATAAATCAGCTGGCAGAATCCTTCCTAGCGAGATGTCATCGTCGACTTCACTTCTTGTGACCTAATACCCAAGTGAATGTCGGTCTTATTGAGCATGCAAGTGTAAGGAGCAACTGAAGGCAATCACACACTAGATCGAATGCAATATCACTGGAGTTCAGAAACGTTAAGAGCACTAAGTTGGGACTTGTGTACACTGTACCTCGCACTCCAATCATTCCCGCACTCACACGCGCATTTCGTTTTGGAGGCGTTTATGTACCACTTTAGAGGTTCTTGTTCAAATAAGGTTTTTTTTCAGTTCCGGTACTGACGATCTAGTATGCATTTTCTAAAACTGCTATTAAAGTTGTATTTTGGGACTGTAGTGGTTGTCTATTTGGACAGGTAGAAAGGAGTGTGTCGTTTTTATTATTCCCAGTTGAGGTCTGTAAGTGAGTACTCATTTTGTTTGTGGAGCAGTAAAGGCTTCAAGTTGAGGACGACATTTAGATCTGCGGTGAACTCTAATTATCCAAAGCAAGCTAGTAGTTGCTAGTATTCAATTTATGCAGCTCCAGTTATCCGATGTAAGCTAGGCTTTGTCGTTTGGCTAACTTTTGCAGTCTTTTGATTTTGAATCATCACTCGAGGCATAAGAAATTTCTATCCTTATGTGAGAATGATACCCCGATTTGTGAAAAATGTATCCATAGTCAGAGCCTGGTCTCTCCCATTTTATTGTCAAGACAAAAAACCCTATCATTCATTGACTTGGGTGTTCAATAAAAGAACACAGATATCTTTGAATTCATTCAAAAATTATACTTAAAAAACAAAATCAACTCTAACTACGGTATATATATGTATATTTAAAGAAAAGAAAAATAACACTTAAGTTAACTCTAAATCTTAACAGAATCTGTCAAAGAACAAAATAAAATATACTTAAAAATACACATAATTGTACTATTATTCAATTGAAATATATTATATACAGTATACAATACATACAAACATACTTAATTGAAAACAAAAAGAAGGAAAAAACTAAGAAAAACAAGTATATGTTTAATTTTAAAACAAAATGATAGTTATGCTGGTATCTTGTATAGTTTTATTACCGCGCTATCACATCTGAAACTGTAAAATAACACCATATCAATTTTTTTGTGAAATCAAGATGTTTAAATGGAGAAAACCGAAATGAATAATTATTTAAATTACATAGAAAGGGAAAGAACGTAAATATATACATATACATACATAAATATATTGATATAATTGATTGTGATTCAGTGTGTTTTATTTTATGGGGAGATTGGACCGGGATAGCACATAGATGACCTACCAAATAAATCGGAAAGTGCATGGGTTTTTGGTAAAGGGTGGTCCAACGAAAACTTACGATGATAATTGTAAGTAAAACAAAAAGTTTTCAGAGAATTTTCTGAATATTTTCTGAGATGATAGAAGGATCTATGACAATTATGTGCGAAACAAAATATCAGCCAAATGCTCGCCACGGCTTCCATATTTTCAATGACTCTGAGACATAATTGAGGTTCAATGTCGTTTATGTGGCGAATTATCTTATCTAGGATGATGAGATCTCATCTTGAATTGTTCTTGGCTTATTGACGTACACTTTTTCATTTAAATATCACCACAGAAAGAAGTCTAATGGTGTCAAATCACATGATCGTGGCGGCCAATTAACATCGCCACGACGTGAGATAACACGGCCATTGAATTCCTCGCGCAAAAGAGCCATTTTTTCGGTGGCTGTGTGCCAAGTGGCACCATCCTATTGGAAGCACATATCGTCCAGGTCCATATCCTCAATTTCTGGCCACAAGAAGTCCGTTATCATTTCGCGATTGCGAACACAATTCACGGTTTGTGGACACATTTGGTCGATTATGCTGAGCAAAAAAATCACGAAGTGCATTAATTTCATTTTGATTTGAACGCCCATTTTCGTAAAAGGCTTCAACAATCTTAACGCGCTGCTCAATTGTGTACCTCTGCATGGTTGAATTTATCAAACACTGAAACGAAGAAATGTCAAATTATGTTGGGCAAAAAAACTTAACGTTAAGGTTTGACTCACATTTAACATTGGGCATTATGGTTGGACCACCCTTTACAAGACAAAAAAGATAAGACACTCTTTTCTTCAAATCAAAAAATGATGTAAAGGTGACCAGAGAGCAATGATTGCTTTTCCAATTTTTATGTTTCAGCAGCATTCAAAGTGAACAATGACATTCAGCTGTCAAAATACTCAGTAAGGTTTACCATTTTATCACACACAGATTCATGCTTACTGAACGTGCGAAAGTATTAAAAAAATATTATCGAAATTCCGGCTCTGTAATAAATACACAACGTGAACTTCGTCGCGAGGTCGGTCGTCATCATGGCTTCAGTGTGCAGGCAATTCATCGCTCCGTGAAAAAGTTTGAGCGTGAATACATTCCTTTGGACCTTGAGCCACCAACTAAGCGGAGATTGGTGCGAAATGAAGGCCAAGCATTAATGCATCCACTAAGATTGACTATTTGGTGTGGTTTATGGCATGGCGGCATCATAGGACCTTATTTCTTTCGAAATGAGAAATGAAACACTGTTATCGTCGATGGTCTCAGGTATAGAGCCATGTTAACCGACTTTCTGTGACCATAGCTCGACAACATCGATATATCCGAGCTGTGGTTGCAACAAATGTGGGCGCCGTGGCGAAATGGATAGGTGCGTCAACTCCTACGCTCAATGTTCTCGATTCCCGAAAAAAACACCCAACATATTTTCACAGCTCCACCTCTTTCGAACCACGGACAATGCTCAAAAAGTATAGCTGTCTAGAAAATGCTTCTCAATCTCGCCATTCGGAGTCGGCATTAAATTGTAGGTCCATTCCACTCGTGGGAGAACAATAGCACGCATAACACGAGTGGTTGGTGAGAAGCTAGGCTCAGGTCCACCTCGGACTGTAGCGCCGCCATTTTCATTATTATTATGGTTGCAACAAGATGGTGCTACATGTCATACAAGCGACTCAGCACTCAAAGTTGTCAACGAGAAGGAGAAATTTGACGACTGCGTAATCTGACGGCGAACGTTCCTTAATTGTCCGCCGCGATCATGCGGTCTTTTACATGTCATGTCTGAAATTCAAAGAAATCGCTTTAGCGGTCATGTCAGTTTGACGTCTGCAGCTGACGACCTCTGACAGGTTGCATTGTTTTTTTTTTGAAAACGTCTCCAAATTCCCTGTCACTAGACTCAAACGTTTCGTTAAAATATTTATTCTGTTAGTGCACGGAATGTACATATTTCGATGTATATTTCTATTATTTCTTAAACCACTATTTCTTTAAATAAAAGAAAAAGTTTGGGAGCCAGTGTGAAATGAAATTAATTGTTTGTGGTTCTTGCCTGAGATAAGTCGAGCGTATTTCACCACCGCATTGAAGAAAATTCCATTTCATTCCAAAACATTCTCGTACATGCTAACAAAGTTTAAATTCCTTCTCAATATTTATTAAATTTTAAAGAACTTCACATCACTTTGGCTATCCTTTTGTTACAAATTTACACATCAAATACCCATTCCAAAATCAACAAACAAACAAATTCGACTTTAAAACTGATCCCACCACCCTACCACAACAAAACAAAAATAACTCTAATCATCACCCTGTCATAAATTTACTTCAATTCCACCCATTCCGCAAAGTGTATCTGTCAAAGTTAGTCGCATTTTCTTGAATTGCAGTTCTTCGGTTTTTTGCAATCATTCTGGTTTAACTTTTTCAAAGGCCAACACTAAATTTCACTCATCTATCGAAGTAATTTTAATTTTTTGAGCAATGGAAACTGTGGCGCATATAATTGACGCCAAAGAACGCACAGACGACGTTCGCTTGAAAAGCGTTTCGCCTTTCAGTAAAATGCTTCTTGCGGACCCCATTCGAAAGGGTCTCGAAGCGGCCGGATTCGTTTATCCGACAATAATTCAAGCAACAGCAATCCCCGTGGGCAAATCTGGATTAGGTAAGACGCAGACAATTCTCTCTGAGCAGTTTTGAAACTAATTTTCTTTGCAGATCTCCTCATCCAGTCAAAATCAGGAACCGGCAAGACTTTGATCTTCTGCACAATTCTGCTAGACGGCTACCAAAGCGATGTACGCGAGCCTCAGTCATTGATCCTTGTGCCCACGCGTGAAATTGCCGTGCAGACGGAGTATGTGCTCAACAAAATCGGAAAATTCTGTCACGGTGAGTTAACGTCAAGAACAATCGTGAACACTGTTTCTCTACAACACAGTTTTGGTTTTCTGTTTCTGTTTAAGGATTTCGTGCGATCAGCGTCATCGGCGGCATGGATGTGTGCGATGACCGGAAGAATCTCCAAGGAGCAAAGGCGATTGTTGGTACACCTGGACGTGTCCTGCATTTGATACAAAACGAAGTTCTGAACACATCAAAGATCCGGTTCCTTGTCATTGACGAGGCCGACAAAATGTACACCCAGTCATTCCGCACCGATCTCACATCCATTCGGCAGAATTTGCCGTGCAGGAAGCAAACCATCGCCTGCAGCGCGACATTTTGCAACGACCTCGACAAGGAACTGGCCAAACTGATGAAGAACCCTCTGCTCATCTCCACAGACAACCGGGCCACGCTCCTGGTGGGCATAAAGCAGTTCGTGTACGAAATTCCAGAGCAGAAGACCAGTATTCTCGAAATGAATTGTAAACTGGACGCCCTCAGGCGGATCTTTGGGAAAATTCCCTTTAAACAGTGCATCCTCTTCACCAGCTCACAGTCCAGAGCCGAATCGTACAAGAACTACCTCGAGAAGGAGGGCTGGCCCTGCGAGCTGATCTCTGGTGCGCAGGACCAGAAGACACGCCTTGAAATGTTCAAGAAGTTCCGCGAGTTCAAGACACGAATCCTCGTGGCAACCGACCTCATGGCACGCGGAATCGACTCGGAGAACGCCAACCTTGTCATCAACCTGGAACTGCCCACAGATGTGGTCACGTACCTGCACAGGATCGGGCGTGCCGGCCGCTTCGGCTCGCACGGGATCGCAATCAGCTTCATTGCCTCCGAGAAGGACCGAGAACTGTTCGGCAAAATTCTGGACAAGATTGGGACCGGGATGCATATCCTGAAGTTCCCACAGATGGACGTCGAACGGGACTTCTGGGACTTCACCGACACCAACAACGATTGGCAGCAGTATGGCTGCTTCGGCGATCCAGAAGTCCGTTGGGGCTCGGAGGACGGAGACAAGGAAAACGTGGTCGACAACAACTTCACACACTCCATCGACACCAAGACGTTCCAGGTCGACCTGAGGGAAGCCGCCATGGGTCTCCTCGAACTAGTGCCCCACAAGCCTGAGAACCAACACAAGCTCACGCCAGAGTCGAGACAGAGCTCCTCCCAGAAGCTGCCATCATCCAATACCATCGACGACGCCAGCAGCATTGCCGCTGACAGCGACATCCTTCGCAGCAGCCAGCAGGACGTCCAGCAGTCCGCCAACACACGGCCCCTGCACTCGGTCCTTCGGGAGAAGACGGCTTTGCCCAATCTGGTCGACTTCCTGGTCGACCGCAAGGACAAAGAGCGAAAAATCGATCCCTTCGAGGAGTACAAAAAGGCCCTCGACAGCAGCAAGACTGAGTCTGTCGAAGACGTTCGCCGCAGTCCCCAAAAACTGATGGACATCAAGAAACTCCTCATCAACCCCACCTCCAAAGAGCCCGCACCCATCAAGAAGGACATCTACTCGGACTACGAGAACTTCAACGAGGAGAGCGCATCCGTGAGCCAGGCAACGTGCGCAGATGTGGACAAGGCGACATTCATTCTATCCGTCGCCACACCATCCGCCTTGGAGGGCTCCAGTCAAGACCTGAACACAAGCCAACAATGCGACGGCACCGAGGAGTCCGCTAGTGTCCAGGAAATGAAACACTTCCCGTCGCCTGCCAACATTCATCCACCAGTCGAGCTGCCACAAGTTATCCAAGCCCCACCCGCAAGGTCGCCTGCTCCAAGCGAAGGTTCCGACTTCAGCGTGTTCTCGGACGACACAGAGCACGGCAGCAGTGGCTTCGACGAAAACATCATATCAGCACGGACCTCAGGAATCGAGACCAGCGAGGAAGAGGAGGGCTACTCCGAGGAGACAACCTACGGCGACTCGGCATCATACTTCACCGACGACGACTACGAAGACGAATGTTCCTTCAGAGAGGAGGACGACTACTCGGAAGCCGTAAGATTCTGTGACAATTTCTACGCGGATGACTGCTCCGACGACGACTACGAGGAGTATGGCGACGTGGAGGACGACAAAGTAGCTCACGACGAAAATCCCGAAAATGTCGACGAGAACGCCACAAGAGAATACCAAGAAGCCTACACGCGCTGGGTGAACATGTACTGGAACCAAATGACTCTGGTCAGGGACTACGTCAACTTCTCCTCCTTCGTGCGGGGAACAGGTTAATCTTCTCTCCTTTTCTCTAGATTTGTAATTGATTTTTTGTAAGACTTAAAGCATGTCTGACGTTGAATGCCTGTGGATTAAGCAACGCCGGACCGTTGAATTGAAAATGAAATAAATTTATTTAATCTTATTGAACCACGTGTTTGACTGGAGCAGGAGATTGCTCCCCCATCAGTGGAGCAAGTATCACAAAATACAACAAAAGCAAGCGATTCACTCGTCTAATGCAGTGTCGTGTGCGACCTCTGCAGCTCGACAATGTTATCTGGCAGCGGTGCACTTGACCTGTTCGACATCATGTTCTCCACGCGATTGGTTGTCTCTCGCATAACACCCGAGAAATCTGGCAAATCATTCAGATCCAAGGTCAGATGCGCTGAGAAACGCTTGTACACTGAATTCTGACTTGCCTCGCGTTTCGATCGATTTTTCGTTTCCTCATACTTCAGCTGCTGCTTCAGGAATATCGATGTTTTCAGCATATCCTGGATATTCTTAAATATCGCATCTGATTTCTCGATTCCCTCTACTGCACTGGAATGGTGGGGAAAAAATCATCAATGGGACGAGGATTTTGGTGCGGCAAAGTGTAACTAACCTCACGGCGTATTCCATGTCGTAGCAGTGACCCTGCAATTCATTTTGCAACTGAATAACTTCGGCCCTCTTCTCGACAATCGGTGGCAGGACCTTCCGGACGTGCTCTTGTATGCGAAAGAACGCCAGGGAAGGATCATTGGCCACGATGTGAATGTTTTCCGATATCTTCTCCGATGCTGTAAGGAATTTCATGAGTTTCTGATGTGGAATGTTGGTAGAAGCTTACTTTTTCGGATTTTGTGAGTTAATTCAATGTCCCTGTTCATCATTTTCAACAGATTTCTTGTTTTTTGATCGAGATGGGAAGACGATTGAGTAAATATTTAATTTTTCAATTTTGCGTTTGTTTAATATCATCTGTCTAAGATGGTACAGTACTAGTGAAAGTTTTGACACGACACAAGAATGTAGTAGAATTTTTAAATTTTCTTGGTACATTCGTTTTGCAATTTTTAAAAGATTTTCTTTTAGTGCGGTATTTGTAAAGTCAAGGCATGTAATCCGAAAGTCAATCCTTCTTCTTTTTTACCCAAAGTATCCTTGGAATATTCTTTTTTCTGATTACAAGTCAAAAGTGGTCTTTACTCTAGATTTTCACATTTCCACATGGATCTTGTGTGCCAAGAGAGTCTCTGAATTCGAGTTATCCCTATCAAGGTGGCAAAGAAATATTAAACTGCTTTGAAATTAATAAGAAAACATTTAGAACAAAATCCTTTTATTTAGAAAACAGACTGAAGTCACAGTCTCCTCTAAGACGATGATTACATGAGCGGAAAATTCAGAAATGTCGGAGATAGATCGTATGATTTTCTAAAATGTTAGAAAGAGATGGGTTCGATCGTCGCAATTGCATCCCTTTTCAATTGTTTGAAAAATTAACCGCTCTCTTTTCGACATATCTGCCTCCTTCCACTCACGTTAACGTCGTCTGATGGCGTGCAAAAATAAACTCGTCAAGTTTCGTCCAAATGTTGAGGTCGAAAATTGGTAGCATTTGTGATTGTGTAGTACGGTGTGACGCTGTCTGCAAAGCTTCGGACGGACGGATGGACTTCATCTTAATTGATGTGTCAATAACTAAAGGGGGAACTATAATGGCCGTACAGAAATTTAAGAGAACTGAAGCAACTAAGGGAATACACAAAAATGTTACAATGTGAGCATAAAAACCGCTTTGCTCAGTTTCGTTAAGTTCGTTCAGTTTCGTTAAGTTCGTTTAGTTTCGTTAAGTTCTTTTAGTTTCGTTAAGGTCGGACACTTTGAAATTGTACGATGCCTCTGGTTACTTTTTGTTTGGTTATGAAATTAGCTTAATTTTTTATACGGCCATTATGGTTGGCCCTTAATTCTGGTACCAATTTGTAAACATCTGTAGACTGACAAAATTGGCTTTCCACGCTGTTCAAAATTTACGTATCAATGCTTCGAAAAAAAAGAAAGTACGAAGCACTCGTCCTTACAATCTACTCACGAAAATTGTTAAGAAAATTGAACAGCAAATTGTGACTCAAGCCTACTTTCAGAAATGTAGCCAAAGACATTGTTGTAAACCACGAAGCCTTCATGTGGACAATCCGATTTGACCGCATAATCATCATTCCAACCAAGCGCCGAAATTCCCTAGGTTCGTCGTACCATTCACAATCATACCACGCAAAAGGTACCGCTTCGCTCTGAAAAGATATAAGCGCTCATTTTGAATTACCACAATGCAGTGATGCCAAACTCACTTCAGTGGTAATGAATTGCCCGTTTAGGCAATAAATGAGGACTTCGTAGCCAGATGCGGAGAGGTGAGTCACCATCTGAAAGAACACATTGAAGTCCTTTTCCTAGAGAAAAAAAAAGTCAATTAAATCCCAAAGGAGATCATCATCAATTACTATTCCCAAGGCGCCTTGAAACATGACGGCACCTAAGATAATCAAACTGGAGAGGAACTGAACGAGACTCAGATGGAAAAAGAGGGCGTTGAACTCTGCACAGAATCTAGGGGGAAAAAAATTGATAAAGTGTGTACCCAGAGTTGGGTTGAGAGGTCCAAACTGATACGTCCGTTCACAATGATCAATACACTGCCTGAGGTATTCAAGTCGCCGTTCCTTTGGAACAAGTGGGGAAGTGGTGAACTCAATAATTTTCTTGAGAATCCGAAACAAGGCGACACCGTGTAGGGCGATGATGATGAAAATCCCATCAAAACTGATGGAACCTAGGAGAAAAGAGAGACGAGGTCTTAAGACACACCCTTGCGAGGAACTATATAAACTCACAAACACCGGCCATGTAATCCCCCAAGCCCACGGCGAATGCGAGGATGGGATAGTAAGGATACCTATTCATCTTGTCCTCCCAAAATGGAAACAGTGTCGGAAAAGCTGATGGAAGTCATGGAGTTTCATTCAACGTCAGGAGCAACTGTAGACCTTACCAAGAATGTTCGTGTGATTGGTGTTACCAATTATCGAGTTGTACGTGTTGATGGCCAGAGCCCCAAAGAAGTAGTAACTGACAGCTGATATACAGAGGAACAGGTACAAGTTGAACTGGCACTTTGCAATCTTCCAGCAGTGGTCCAAGATCCCAGTGACATTCTTGCGCAGTTCCTTATTAATCGGGGTCTCTGAAACATATTCACAATAAGCCCCACTGAACAGAAACTCTGAGTTCCTTCCATACCGTCAGTCAAGAAAGTGATTTTCTCCACCAGCTCGTGGGTCCAAACAATCTTCACAATATTCTGAAATCGGTGCTGCTTGAACAGGATAAAGGTGAGCTTACACTGGGAGATGAGTATTTGCAGACAAGTGCACACGCTCTAGGGAAAATAAGTTCACATTAAAGCCAAGGCGAGGAAAATATTAACCCACCTCCGCTACGTTGACGATGCTATCCCTGTGCCTGCGAATATACTCAAAGTGCCCGTAGACATCAAACCAACCGACGACAATGAGAATCAAGCTGATTCTGTCAAAAAGAAATTTAGTCGTGAGGAGGGTGTCAAACAATCGTACTCACATTTTGAGGGAATCTACAAGCTTCACTGGAGACGTAATATTGACTCCCATGGCATAAAATGCATTTGTGACAGCCCGTAGACGCTTTCGATTCTTCTCCTTCAGGACTGCGTGCTCTTCTAGAGTCATCTTTGCAGAGCTTCCTTTCTGGACAAGTCTTTGATTAGTTCTGATTTCCTTCGTAAGAGGACTTCAACATGTGTGGGGAGTTAACACTTGAAAGTGGCAATTATTCCATCAGATCAAAGGCGTCAGGCTTGTAATTACGTACCCGTTAAAAAATTCACTTTGCATATAAGAAGGGGCATGTGCAAAAATTCCTTTTGAAAAAATTAAAAATTGAGTTTATAATAGAACGACGATTATAGATTTATTATAATAGAATACTTCTTGTTGAGGAAGGTCTAAGAGACTTTATTTTAAGCTGATAAGTGATTGGCGATTCAATCAATTATTTGTCGGTTTCCAAGTTCCAGTCATTTTGAGACAGAAAGAGACAGGAAAGAGGAAAAAAAGGGAGCTCGCGGAGCTAAGCTAACTAACCTAGACTAAGCCTAAAGGAACCTACCTAACCTAAAACTATACCTATACCTACAGAAGACACTGGAGATAGCTAGGGAAAGGCCGTGATAGCTTGAAAGTTTGTGACTTCCACGCCATTTCACGAATAGGTAATTAAACACAAAAATCAAAAGATTTATTCCCAAACTCGAGTTTTCAAGGCAAACCTTCTTCTTCTTCTTCTTTTTCATTTCATGGCGCTATGTTCCGAGTTTCGTTTTCTCATGAGTGCCGGGGACCGACTGTTTTATGTCGATGTCGAACGGCTAAGTGTGAGAAACCTTTTTGACACTTATACTCTCTGCCTCAAGAGAGTTAATAATAATAATAATAATAATAATAATGGCGGCGCTAAAGTCCGAGGTGGACCTGGGCCTAGCTTCTCGTGTTGTGCGTGCTATTGTTCTCTTACGAGTGGAAGGGCACCTACAGTTTAATGCGGCGAGATTGAGAAGCTTTTTCTAGACAGTTATACTCTTTGAGCATTGTCAGTGACTCGAAAAAGGTAGAGCCGTGAAAAAATGTTTGATGTTTTTTTCGAGATTCGAACCGACGACCTCGAGCGTAGGAATCGACGCACCTACCCACTACGCCACGGCGGCGTCCACATATACAACAATATGGGTGGTTCTAATAAGCAGCAAAAATGTTGGTCTCACGGAGTACACCCCCCCACACACATAGGGCACAATGGACCCAACTGTTGGTCTCATGCTAAAAGCCGGTCCTTACATAGATACGTAAATTAAAAAAGAGAAAAGAAGTGTAGTAGAAGTAGTGAATTTTCTGCAGACATGGGCTAACTGTGGGAAGTCCTGTAGACTCACATGTCAAAGTGACATATGTAACTGAGTGTAAAGAATGTATTTTCAATTACCTTTACACATTGAAACTGCTTCATGTTTCGAATCATGCGAAAGTCAATAGCCTAAGCAGAACATCAAGAAAAATACACACTAATTTCGTTTTCCCCTAAAATTACTTTTCCTTTGATCAAAATTTAAAAGATAATTGCTTTATTAAGATGGCAGACATATGCGCACATTTGGGTCGTTGCTTACCCGCTCTACCCATGTGCGTGCAGGTGAATTAATTGACGAGGGTATGGTCAAGTGTTAATTAGAAGCCAGACACCTCAAATCGAATGAAATAATAATAACCCTTATGTCTTCATTACTCACATTTCTTCAAGACATGTCGAAATCCCATGGGATCATTACTCGTCAGAAATTCGGTAGAAGAAGTAGCCTGTCAGAGATGGCCCTGGAAGAGCCTGCAGTTTTAAAGGAGAAGAATCGAAAACGCCTAAGAGATGTCGTAAATGCATTCTTTGCCGTGGGAGTTAACGTCACTTCTCCGTCGAAGTTCAAGGATTCCTTGAGAGTGTAAGTGCGATGGTGTGACAAGATGGGATCAACAGAAGTTGAACCTAGTTCTTTTCATCGGCAGAATCACCGTAATTCTCGTTATTGCTAGCTGGGGAGATGTGTACGGTCACGTTGCCTACATCCGAAGGTACAGCAATAGTGTACTTGTGATGGCGGAGGTGAGTAAAGTCGACCACGTCTTGGGGCTTAAGTAATGGTCTGTTTCCCTTAGAGTATCTGCACGCTTTTTCAAACGCTGATCTCCATCATTAAGCTGAGTTTTATCATATTTGTGCAGCATCGGTTCCAGCATTTTCTGAAAAAAGTCGAGACGCATGAACTAGTCGATAAAATTCCTCTTCTAACCGATGGTCTGGAACTTTCCAGGCACCTTCATTCATACTTATCATGAAAATCTTATGTTTCAGAGACACCCTTTAACAAGGAGCTGCGAAAGGATGCCGTTGAGATTCTGGACAATTGCTGGAAGATTGCGAAGAGGCAGTTCACCTTCTACATGTTTGCCTGTTCGGCAATCATTAGTTACTACTTTTTCGGGGCGATAGCCATTAACACATACAACTCAATAATTGGAAACACCAATCACACGAATGTCCTTGGTAAGGTCTTCTGTTCCTCTAACATTGACTGAAACTCTTAGTCTTCCATTAGCTTTTCCGACATTGTTTCCGTTTTGGGAGGACAAGATGAATCAATTTCCCTACTACCCAATCCTCACATTCGTCGTGGGATCAGGAGATTACATTGCTGGACTTGGTAAGCTCAATCGGTGATGGGCATTTCTGTTTGCTATCATTTTCTCGTTCACATCAGGTGCTCTTAGTTTTGATGGAATCTTCATAATTTTCGCCCTTCACGGTGTTGCCTTATTCCGCATTTTGAAGAAAATGATTGTATTCACTACCTCTCCGATTGTCCCTAAGGAACTTCGAGTTGTCTATCTCCGGCAGTGTATTCAACATTTCGAAAGGACTTACCAGTTTGAGCACATCTCTTCAATCTCGTGAAGGTGATAATTTCTTATTTTTCCTCTTAGGTACTGCGTGGAGCTTAACAACCTCTATCTGCATGTGAGCCTTGTTCAGTTCCTCCTGAGTTTGGTTATCTTGGGCGTGGTCATGTTTCAAGGATCCTTTGGATTGGTAACCTTCACCCTATCCCCCTTCGACGAATTGAGATTTATTCGGGGTTTCTTTTGTCTAGGAACAAGATGGTTTGGTGTTCTTTCGAATGGTGCTTTACATCTCTGCAGCTGGCTATGAAGTTGTCATTTACTGCCTCAACGGACAATTCATAACAACCGAAGTGAGATTGGCATCCCAATCACTGGGGTAATTTCAAATGAGGGTGTATCTCTTTTCAGAGTGAAACATTATCCTTTGCATGGTATGATTGTGAATGGTACAACGAGTCTGAAGATTTCCGACGTCTGGTCAAAATGATGATCCTAAGGTCAAACAGGATTGTGCACATGAGAGCTTCGTGGTTTACGACAATGTCCCTGCCAACTCTTTTGGCTGTAAGTTCCATTCGATGCTTCTTTTTCTTGTTATTTCTGAATTTTATTTACAGATTTTAAAGACCAGTGGTTCATACTTTCTTTTACTACGAAATCTGGCATTTTAAAGCAAATCTCATCAAAAATTTAATATTCAACTGTTCACTTAGTTTTGAATCGAAACTTAGATGAAATAAATTATTGTCGTGAAACACTTGGACGTATTGGATTTTTTAAATTTAAGATTTTTAGTTTAACTTAGTTAAATTTTGTACAAATTTACTCAAAACTTACAGCTACAACGCGGAGAATTTCGGCTTCGGATATCTTCTCTAGTTCCTCCACGAAATTTAGTGACTTTATAAAGGGTCACATAGTAATTTTGAATTACGTACTTTTGGTATATTACGAGACATCGTTACGGCGACCATCCGTCCTCTTTTTTAGAGGACAGTCCTCTTTTTCGGTATCGTGTCGTTTTTTTGGTTTTCTTGAAGAGGACAGTAATTTGTCCTATTATTAAATTGTTCTCTTAATGCCTTTTTTTCTTTAAAAACTTTTTTCTATAATCTGCATAGTAAAGTACTTTCTTCAGTACTAAATTAGTGAAACATAAAAAGTAGACAACACTGGTTTCAATAATTCAGTTCTGTCATCTGGTTTTTGCTATTGTGAATGAATCGCAAACTGTTATCCAAGCCCATTCGATACATTTTTGACATTCTTTTTGCTTTTTGTTTGTATCTTGGAAATGATAGGATTGTCCTCTTTTTGCATCTGCAAAAATGGTCACCGTAGACATCGTCCATCTGGGCGTGCTATAGACAAAACTTTGAAGAAATTGGCGCTGTTATTAGCTTGTCCATCATTGAAATGCACGAGTTACCTAAAGGTAACCCTGGTAATCAAATTTAGTAAAATTGTTTTAGCCTTTGCCGCCCGATTAACTCACGCAAAGAAAATACAGCTGCCGTCAGCGAAAGTATTGAAGAAAATGTGAAACTAAAGACTTCACGGCGAGCACAGCTTTTGGACTTGTCTAACGGTACATTATGACGTATCTCGTAATGGGATTTGCACCCGTATAAAGTTCAACTACTTAAGAATTGAATTCAGCTGACAACGGATTACGTAAACATACGCCAGTCGATTCGGTGTTTGAACATCAGCCTTGGGTCACTAATTTTCACATTTCTTTAGCAATGGGGCTCATTTTTCATTCGATGGAGGCGTTAAGAAACAAAATGTTTGCATATAAGAAAGTTAAAACTCACTGTCAAAACTGTCAAAACACTATTGCATTCACAAAAACCCACTGTGCAATTTTATTTGATTGTATCATTGTCTATACCTGCGGGCGCCGCAAAACCAAGCTTCTAGAAGTTGCAACTCAAAAAAAAGTAAATTCGTTGTGTGTTGCACAGAATTGTCTGCTCAAAACTAAACAGAAAGTCTGAACTCTCTTAACAGGTTAGAAAACTACCGCAATAATGCACGTGGCAAAGAGTTTATAGAAACTATCTAAATAAAGAGGGGACGGGAATGTTCTCCACATTCTATGCACCTGTCTCACACTGACTATTCTCAGCTACCAACACCTGGGGAGGTGACAATCTCAGGCACTTACAAAGGGTTTCCCCTAAGAAGGTTAACTCTTTGGTGATCCACGTGCCAGCAATTGGATGCGTCTCCCCCAAGGGGCGACGGCCACTATAACCCTCCTAACGACCTGCCGACCCTTTCTACGAGCGTGGAAGGGAATTACTTAACGAAGGGACAATCAAGTGTTAATTACATGTTTGACACACCGAATCGAATGAAATAATAATCACTTTTACGTGTTACGAGCATTTATTCACATTTCTGTAAGCCCTGTCGGGTTCCCATCGAATCATTACTCGTCAGAAACTCGGTAGAAGAAGAAGCCTGTTAAAGATGCCCCTGGAAGATCCTGCAGTTTTGAAGGAGAAGAATCGAAAACGCCTGAGGGATGTCGTAAATTCCTTTTATGCCGTGGGAGTTAACGTTACACCTCCCTCGAAGCTAAAGGATTCCTTGAGAATGTAAGTACGGCTTGGCAGTTTTCCTTTGAATCTCTTTCATTTCGTCGACAGAATCACCTACATCCTAATTATTTCGGGCTGGGGAAGCATCTATGGTCACGTTTCATACATCAGACGGCACAGCGATAGCATCCTTGTTATGGCGGAGGTGAGAGAAGACAATCACCTCTGGTGGCTTAAGTAATAGTCTCCTTTCTTTAGAGTATCTTCACGGCACTGCAAACCCTGATTTCCTTAATTAAGCTGATCATTATCATCTTTGTGCCCAATCAGTTTCGACATTTTCTGGAAAAAGTCGAGACGCATGAGCTGGTCGACGAAATTCCTCTACTGACTGAGGGTATGAAACCCTCCACACAAGTTCATTCATGAATATCTTGTGTTTCAGAGACCCCGTATAACAAGGAGCTGCGTAAGGATGCCGTTGAGATTCTGGACAGTTGCTGGAAGAATGCAAGGAGGCAGTTCATCTTTTACATATTTGCCTGCTCATCTACCATCACCTACTATTTTGTCGCGGCAATAACCAAAAACACATACAACTCAATAATTGGCAACACAAATTACACGAATGTCCTTGGTAAGGGGTTCAGTTGCTCTGACACTGAATGCAACTTCCTTCCGTCTTTTAGCTTTTCCAACATTGTTTCCGTTCTGGGAGGACAAGATGAATCAATTTCCCTACTATCCAATCCTAACATGCGTCGTCGGATCAGGAGCTTATGTTGCGGGACTTGGTAAGCTCAATCGTAGATGGGAACTTGTGGTTCATAACGTTTTCTCTTTGGCCTTAGGTGCCATCAGTTTTGATGGGATCTTCATAATTTTCGCCCTCTACGCTGTCGCCCTATTCCGGATTTTGAAGAAAATTATTGTATTCACTACCTCCCCGATGGTTCCCAAGGAACTGCGGATCGTCTATCTTCGGCAGTGTATTCAGCACTACGAAAGGACCTATCAGTTTGAGCATATCTTTTCAATCCCCCGCGGGAAATGTGTTTCAGTCTTTTTCTCTTATCTTTTTAGGTACTGCGTGGAGCTCAACAACATCTATCTTCATCTGAGTCTTGTTCAATTCCTCTTGAGCTTGGTTATCTTGGGTGTGGTCATGTTTCAAGGAGTCATTGGATTGGTAATCTGTACATATCCTCGGATGAATTAGGATTTAATTGATGTACTTCTTGTCTAGGAAGAAGATATTATGATTTTCTGTCGAATGGTGCTTTATTTCTCCGCAGCTCTCTATGAAGTTGTAATTTATTGCCTCAACGGCCAATTCATTACAACTGAAGTAAGTTTGGCATCACTGCATTGCGATAATTTCAAATCAGGGTGTATTTCTTTCCAGAGTGAAACGATACCCTTTGCATGGTATGACTGTAAGTGGTACAACGAACCTAGAGATTTCCGACGTCTGGTCAAAATGATGCTCCTGAGGTCTAACGATACTGTGCAAATGAAGTGTTCTTGGTTCACAACAATGTCCTTGCCAACTCTAATGGCTGTGAGTTTCATTTTATATTCATGCTTCTTTTTCAAACTAATTCTGAATCAATTTTATTTACAGATTCTAAAGACCAGTGGTTCATATTTTCTTTTGCTGCGTAATCTCGCATTTTAAAGCAGATCTCAGCTCTCGAACAAACGCTTACTTGATTTTGAATCAAATCGTAGATTTTAGATGAACTGCAGGCAATTTGTCAGTGAATCCTGGAGTTCAAGAATAATTTCTTTGACAATATTCAAGACGCTTATTTATGCACGGAATAAATGCACTTTCGTATGTACTCGTTGAATGAATGTGTGGAGGAATTGCTCGAAGGCCAGTAAATTTATATAATTGCCATAAAAATCGTGCCTTGAGTGAATAGCATCAATTTTATTGGTTTGAAATTGAATATGAATGAACAATTTTGTTTGAAACTTACAGTTGCATTGGATATGAATACTTTAAGATGAAATAAAACACTTAATATTCACAGTAATAGCCATGGTTTTGGTTTTATTTGCAAATAAATTTTGATTTGATAAATTTTTAGGCACTACTTCAAATGTGGTTTGCACATTTCTCAAGGATAAGACAATATCCAGAAATCGATAAAAATGGTCTCCATTTACAGTGAGCCTCAAAAGAAAGTTTGACACTTTTGTGTTTCAGGTTTCAGATTAAATTAAATGTTCAGCGACGAGAGCAAATTTAAAATTTTCAAGCCAAAACAGCCGACAAGGGTTTGAAGAGCCAAAAATGAGACGTCTAAGGAAAGAAAAAATTGTCTCCACTATTACGCATGGGAGAGGGTTTATTATGGTCTAATAGTTCGGTGGTTACCAACTTATTTTGGCCTGAATTGGACGATATGGACACCAATGACATGTGGGCTGAGTTCGTAAACGTCAACAAAATGCGCAACACGTAAGCATCACTGCTTTAGCATCACTGGAGCTTTAGTTTCTGTTGTACATATTTGACATAAACCACTGTTATAACCAGTATAATACAAGAATATTTGTGCTAAAATATTTTCGAAAAGTGAACATTTTAGTAAATGAATAAATATTAATGAGATCCATCTCCATTTTTGAATTGATTTCATCACGAAAAGTTACCGCGTTCGCTCAGTTTACATTATCAAAAGCGAAGTTACGTAACAACAGGAAACAGGAACTACTCGTCTTGAAGATCTGTAATGTAAGAAAAGAAACTTAGCAAAGAGATGTGTGATGTGAAGCCTCCAATACTGACAGCCATAAGAGTCGGTAGGGACATTGTAGTAAACCAGGAACATTTCATGTGCACAGTTCTATTAGACCTCAGTATCATCATCCTGATGAGCCATTTGAACTCCCTCGATTCATTGTACCATTCACAATCGTACCAGGAAAACGGCAGTGTTTCGGTCTTTAAACAAAAGAACTGATTAAACAAACACAAAACATGGGAAATATTGTTTTTACCTCATTCGTAATCAATTGTGCATTTAAGCAGAAAATAACAACCGCGTAACCAGACGCACAGATATAGATAACCATCCGAATGAACATCACAAAGTCCGCTTCCTAGAGGTAGGCAATTTGAGGAAAATTCAAACTTGGATGATTGTCATAAGGAGTTACCAAACCAAAGGTCAACTGAAGTATGACAGCACCATAGATGACTAGGCTGAGAAGGAAAACGAGAAGAGGGAGGTGAAGGTAGAGATCGTTGAACTCCATGCAGTATCTGAAATGAAACATGAACTTTGAAAGAGTTCCTTTTGGGAAATGTAAACCAAACCGATATGTCCTTTCGTAATGGAAAATACACTCGCGAAGGTAGTCCAGACGCAGTTCCTTGGGCACATTTGGCGATGTAGTAAAGCGAATCATTTTTTGGAGTATCCGAAATAGGGCGACGACATGTAAGGCAATGAAAATGAACATTCCATCAAAACTGAGGCAACCTGAAAACGGGGAAGGTCTGAATTGTGAGAAATTTAGACTCCAAATGAACTTACACAGTCCGGCAATGTAGTCTCCCGTTCCCACAACGAAAGTAAGGATGGGGTAGTAAGGAAATTCATTCATCTTATCTTCCCAGAACGGAAACAATGTGGGAAAGGCTAACCAAGGAATGAAAGTCACATTCAGCAGTCAACAATCAAGCGATTCAATATCTTACCGAGAACATTTGTGTGATTGGTGTTTCCAATTATTGCGTGGTACGCGTTTATGCCCAACGCGCCAAAGAAGTAGTAGCTAATGATGGCCACAATACAAAAAGTGTAGAAATAGAACTGCTTCAGAGTTAAGCTCCAGCAATTCTCGAGAATTTCGAGAGCTTCCTTACGCAGTTGCTTATTGTAAGGGGTTTCTGCAAGACGACCAACAAAAACCTTTCAATCTAAAAAGACGGCTCGCATTTGGTTGTCTTACCTTCAGCTAGGAAAGGTATTCTTTCCACAAGCTCATGTGTTTTTACTTTATTCAGGATGAAATGGAATCGGTGCTGCACAAATATCATGTAGGACATCTTGAATATCGACATTAGGGTTTGGAAAAAGGTACAAATGCTCTAAAGAAAAAGAAGAACATCTGTAGAGTCGACAGGGACACTGTCTTCTTCCAGCCATTTACCTCTGCCATCACAAGAATACTGTCCTTGTGTCGAATGACGTACGCAACATGCCCATACAAATCCATGCATCCGACAATCACCAGAAAGGCAGCAAGTCTGTGAGGAGTAGAAAGGTGCACAATACACGTACTTTTGGTCTACACTGTTCAACTTACACTCTCAGGGAGTCTTTGAATTTTGACGGTGATGTAACATTAATTCCCAGAGCAAATGTTATATTGGTCACATGCTGTAGTCGCCTTCGATTTTTGTGCTTCAAAATCGCTGGTTTTTCTAGAGGCATTTTGTTGAGGATGAAGCTAGAAGGAACCTGATGTAATGTAGGGATGGGTATGTTATTAAGGAGAATTCTGCTTGAATGATAAGTTCCAAAGAGCTTAACAATAACGCCGGCCTTTTTTATGTATTTACATATTTGGCAAACTTAAGCTTATTATTAAAATTATAGAAAGACTGAGTAGCGGACAAACAATGAATTTCTGGTTAGAGTTTGTTAATTATTTGATCGTGCGTTTGCCCACAGCAAACAGCTCCATCTAAAGAAACTGATCATGATGTCGAAAAGGGTAAAATTCAAAGGACTATGAAGGAACAGATAGATGAAGGAGAAGACCAGAGATCAGAGCTGGTCTGATATTTAAAAAATACGATCGACGATCATATGTCCAGCTGTATCGCAAATTTTTTTTAAAAACAAATATTTCCCATACGCCAGAGTATTCCCGAAAACTTTGATTAAATGTTACGCATACGCCAGAGCTTTGTTTTTCTTTTAGAATTAACAGAAGAATATATGGGACCTTCAGAAAAAATTTAAAATAAAGTTTATCTCAAATGACTTTCATTTGCTTTCCAAGATGAAATGCAGGTATACCCGCTTCAATTTCAGTTCAATCCTCAAAGTTTGGTACTGCAGAAATTTATTTGTTAATTAATGAAAGCAAAGCTAACAATGCTACGGATGCAATACCAAAATGGAAGAGGTCCTGAGTGAAAAAAAATTTCTCTGTAAAATACTCGTAAAGAAGTCTTTTAAGAAGTTTTTTCCCCTAGTGGACTGATAAATTGCGTAGAAAGGACGAAAGATATCAAAAACTAAAATCATTCAAAGCCAGTCCAATGGTCCAAACTAATAATTGTCGCCCTAAATCGATGTTTGCCTCTTAATGAGACACAAAAATAAATTGTCAAATTAAGTATTTAAGAATTTACTGAATGACTCTTAAATTGAATTAACTTCTAGTACTTTTGTCAACAGCCCAATACATACGTTAAGCACAAAGTCAAATTCAAATCAAAATCTTTGTATACTTTGTCACCACTTTTAGGTATTTCTAACTATTTTCGGAGGCTTTATGCATCAACGAATCTTACCACTAAACTGTTGCCATCCGGAAAGAAGAAGGTCCTTTTATATGCCAGTAACTGTCTTGAACAAGTCATTAGAATGCAAAACTAATAGTCTGGTTACGCTGCTTATTTTTTTGTTCAAATGTTTTTTTTATTGTTTATTAATTAGAAAGTTCAGTAACGTTGAATTGGTGAATAATAGATTTAAATCAATTTAGATGCACATCCGTGCATGTGGAAAGTTCGCAGTCAATTTGTGTGCACTGCATGCGTAATTTTCCCAGGACTGCAATGAAATGGCTGCTGAGTGTAAGTGATTCCACGTGCTAGATTGGCACGTGTCAAAATTTAGATTAGATCAACCTTCAAAATTCAAGCTTGGGAAATTACTGGAACTTACATTCTCGTTTTTTTCTTCGGTACAAAAAATATGAAAGTTGTTGTGTTGATCGGGACGTGATCCACAGTCCTGCAGTGGAGGAGTCGACGCAGTTGCTTACTCGCCACGGAGTTTACTAGATGATTCTTTTCTTGTGAGACCAAGCGCACTAAAGTCCCCTCCATCATTTTAATCCTATTTTATTGTACGTTGCAATCTGAATAGTCTCTACATCAAAACGTTGAGAGGCGAACTAATGTATGCAAAAGGGCTTAGCTCTACCTCTACCAGACTGGTTGTGCAGAAGGCTAGCAATCCTCCCACGTACACTAATACGTTGCTGTGCAATTGCCTCGGATATACAGACGGGCACCCAACTACGATATGGCGCGAAAACATGATTTGCGTGTACCCACGGAATGTTAGAACACTTTACACTTCTGGAACAGCTTACCAATTGAAAAAGATCACCAAGCTGTACAACGCGGGTATTACTGTGATCCTGGAAGCCCGCGGGATAGAAAAGGGAATTACAAAGAAAAAAATGCGATTAAGTAGGCTAAGATCGAAGATCAACAACTTCAAGCAAACAATCGACCCCTGCTTGTGATCCGCATCTAAGAAACATTCTACAACATCAGCTGCATACAGTCAGCGTCAGAAGTGAGTAAACAGTCATTAGCTGAAAGGTATTCCTCTAAATTAAAATTGACTGGAACGGTCTACGTCTGACATTGATGGCTCAAATAAAAGCTCTGAAATCATACTTCAAAATAAGCTATATTTCATTTAAATTAACAGTAAACATAAAGAAGTTTATTTAGTTCAAACGAAAAAAGGGGCTAAAAACAGGCGTCAAAAGTGAGTAAACATATCTCTTTAAAAATCAGTATCTTATTGAGAAAAAATTGTAAAATTGTGAAATTGCTTTTTCAGTTATCGTTTATGGCGGTCTTAATTTTCATACAAGTGTTTAACATAATAGAGCCTTTATGTCTTACAGTCACTGACACAACCTTATATACACTCACTTTTCAATGATGTTTTTAGCACTTTTCTCTTTGAAATTCAATTAATTGTTTTATGTATACACTTATGTTAAATATTATTTGCCATACTTCAAAATATGCCTTTTGAGCTTTAATTTGATATATCCATGTTTATTCTACCTCATTCCATTAGTGGATAACTTTCAACAGAATGTGCACTCACTTTTGACGCTGACTGTATGATCGCACGCTTTTACGGACGAGGCTGAAGAACCCATCAAAGGGGACCTCTACAACCATTTGCACAGCGCCTTCCTACGGCGAATCTGTACCTATTACTTTCCCAGCTTGAATTTGGAGCTTCATCTAATCTTAATTCGACACATGCTGGCACGTGGAATCACTTACAATCGACATTATGCATGCAGGTCATACAAATTGTCTGCGAACCTTCCACATGCACGGATGTGCATCTAAATTGATTTGAATCTATTATTCACCAATTTAGTAACGTTACTTTCTAATTAATAAACAACAAAAAAACATGTAGACCAAAAAATAGGCAGCGTAACCATTCTAATGACTTATTCAAGACAGTTACTGGCGTATAAAAGGACACTCTTGTTTCCGGATGGCAACAGTTTAGTGTGAAAATTCTTGATGATTAAAACCCTCGAAAGTCGTTATAGTTTAATAGTTATATAAAATACCAGTCTTATTTAATTGTTTGTGGAAAAATTCGTATAAAATGAAATACACAGTAAATTATTATGACCACCCTTCTACTGCCCCGCTTGAATTGTGCCTCCGGTGATTGGTGATTGTAAGTTGTATGGATCTCTATGGACATGCTGCTACTTACATCATTTCTTCTTCCGTTTGGATCAGGACCTGAGATTTCCTGAGATTTCATTCAACGCTCTCAAATGCAGCCATGACATTTATGATGAGTAAAACAAAGAACAGTTCTTTATGTAACTTTATCTTTATTGTTCAGAATAAGTTTTTAAAAACTAACAACACTTTAAATCTCTTCAGCAATGTAAACAGTAATCTCATAGTAGACAGAAACAAGCATGAACATTTTGATCGGCAACAATGCTTCTATATTTTTGAAAAAGTGAATTTTTTAGTAAATACAGTCGACTCCCTCTAAGTCGAATTTCCATCTAACTCGAATTTTTTCGCCATATGTATTTTGGCATTACCGCCATTTTCCATACAAAAACCATCCTCTAAGTCGAACTCCCTCTAACTCAAACTAATTTTGATATCTCGTGAAAATTCGACTTAGAGGGAGTCGATTTTATATTAATATTAATAAAAATTAATTAAATGTTAAAAATGTTTGAAGTGCCTTAACCACCCCAGAAAAAATTACCGCATCCGATCAATTAACATTATCAAAAGCAAAGTTGCGTAACAATAGGAAACAGGAACTGCTAGTCTTGAAGATCTGTAAAATAAAAAAAAAACGTTACAAGGAGATGTATGATGTGAAGCCTCCAGTACTGACAGCCATAAGAGTCGGTAGGGACATTGTAGTAAACCAGGAGCATTTCATGTGCACCGTTCTATTAGACCTCAGTATCATCATCCTGATGAGCCGATTGAACTCGCTCGATTCATTGTACCACTCACAATCGTACCAGGCAAACGGCAGTGTCTCAGTCTTGAAACGAGGAATTGATTAAACAAAAACAACACATGAAAAAAAACTTAATTACCTCATTCGTAATCAATTGTGCATTTAAGCAGAAAATAACAACCGCATAACCAGCCGCGCTGATATAGAGAACCATCCGAATGAACATCACAAAGTCCGTTTCCTAAACGTAGTCAATTTGAGTAAAATTCAAACTTGGATGATTGTCGTAAGGGGTTACCAAACCAAAAGTTAACTGAAGTATGACAGAACCATAGATGACTAGGCTGATAAGGAATATAACAAGCGAGAGGTGAAGGTAGAGATCGTTGAACTCCATGCAGTATCTGAAATGAAACATGAATTTCGAAAGAATTCCTTTTGAGAAATGTAAACCAAACCGATATGTCCTTTCGTAATGGAAAATGCATTCGCGAAGGTAGCCCACGCGCAGTTCCTTGGGCACACTTGGCGATGTTGTAAAGCGAATCATTTTGTGGAGTATCCGAAATAGGGCGACGAAGTGTAAAGCAATGAAAATGAACATCCCATCAAAACTGAGCGGACCTAAAAACCCACAGAAGTCTGGATTAGTGCTGTCACATTCCAGAATCAGGCTATATGGGTATCCGAGTATCCTACACTACTTTCAATAATTGTTCGGATACCCGGATATCCGAAATTTGTGGAAATGTCACAGCAATAGTTCACACTCAACGTGTTGTTTGTCAAATCATTTATGGTTAAAATTCGACGAAACAAAGTGTGAACTTTCATAATCAGCAAATTTTTCGTTAAAAATCAATTTAGAATTAAGAGCTGAAACACAACAGTGCGTCAGCGTCAGCGTTGTCTTTCAACGCACACAATTCAATGGACATTCACGAAATACTGCAGCAACCTACGTAAGTGAGAAATGAGAGAGATGAGAGGATCGTAATAAAAATGAAAAATCGCGGGATTTTCTAACGGCATTTTGGTGACGCTGAAACAATTCAGGTGCAATGTAACTAAAATGCGATTGGAATCTCGTTTTTAATAGTGGCTGAAACATGAATTCCATAAATCATCCCCAGTATTCCCATAGAATACAGTTCGGCGGAAAGGAGTTGATTGCAGCGAAGAAATTTTTAATCAAACAATTAGCTGTTTTGAGGCCATTTTGAAGAGACGTTGGACAAAGTGTAGTTAGGGAGAGGGAGAATATGATACGATTTCTTTTCTTTGTTTAAAAACAATTTCATTCGTACTTCGGATTATTCACAAAAACTTCGAATAAAATATTACGCATATGCCCACATTATTCTAATTTTCAAACTTGTATAAAACAAAAGTATGAAACAAAAAAAAATAAAAATTCGTTTATCTCTTATGATTTGCTTATCTCCCTCCACTCGACTTGTTTGCCAGACAAGTAGCAGCTTGCACATCAGTAAGACTCAGAACACTGCACCAGTGGAATAAACACCATACAGGTTAAGAAGCCCTGTCTTGGCTCAAGAACAACGTGATATCCAAGAAAGACATCACCATCTGTTCAGACAACAAGGCAGCAATCAAATCCCTGAACACGGTCACTTTCCTCTCTAAGACCTCCCTAAACTGCCGCCTATCTCTCAACGAGATGGCTGATCATTCTAATATTCCCCTCATGTGGGTGCCGGGACACAGTGACATTCCAGGGAATTGTGAAGCCGCTGATCTCGCCAGGAGCTGTACGATCTCCACAAATCTTCCTAGCGGAGATCCTTCGCCTATGCCATTCGCTACAGCTAAACTTCTTTTAAAGAATCAAACTATTAAAAACACCAACTCAAGATGTTCAGAGCCTCACAAATCAAATTTGGCCTAAACTTGATCTAAAACGTTCACTCTATCTTCTTAGACTAAACAGGTCATCCCTAAGGACTCTCATTGGCGTTATCACAGGACACTGTGCCACTGGCACTCACGCCTCAAGAATGGGACCCGCTCACAATGATTTCTGCAGAAGCTGCAGGAGCGAATAAGAAGAGGAAAGCATAACGCATCTCCTCTGCACTTGTAGTGCTCTCTCCTCTCGCAGGAAGAAACACCTTGGAGCCTACTTCTTCAACGACTTGAGCGAATTGCATATCATCGGCATTAATCAACTTAAGAGCCTCGTTGAAAGCACCAAATGGTTTTTTGGATAGGTAACATCAGATCCGCGTGATATCACAATGGGCCTAAATTGGCCTAAGTGTAACTGCTATCTACAGTCAGCCACCTAACCTAATGATTTGCTTTTAAGATTATGTAAACGCTGCAAATAACGCCATGGAAAAAACCAAAATAGGTCATCAGTGAATAACAATTTCGCACTCAAATAATCGTAAAGAATTTGCAACTAAAAGTACAAACATTTCTGTGGGAAGAACGAGGTGCATCAGAAAACTTTTATTTCCTTGAGTCATTCAACTTCCCTTCAAAGGACAAACAAATAAGTTATTAAATTAAAAATTTTAAAAATTCAATGAATAAAGTTAACACTAAACTAACTTTGCACACTTTTGCCAATTTAAATTAGTTTTCTTTAAACTTTTAGATTAGTTTACTTTAAACTAGTTTTTGACCACTTTCGATAGTTTTATCCATCAACGAATTTAACCACTAAACTGTTGGCACCCAAGAACAAGAACGTCCTTTTATACGCCAGTGACTGTCTTAAATAAGTCATTAGAATGTATAATTCAATTATGCTGCAAAATTGTTCGTTTAAATATTTCTTATTGATTATTAAGTACGTTTAACGTAACTTAATTGGTGGATAATTGATATAAATCAATTTAAATGTCCTGTTCTTGCTTGTAGAATGGTCGTCACTAATTGATGTGCTCCCTATAATAAATTTTGCAAAGGTCTATAAAACGGAGGATCTCTGCTGACTGAGAGCGATACCTGTGTATATTAGCTTAGCCTGTGTCCAATTGAATCAAACAGGTCATCATCATCATCATCCTCATAATTTTCAGCGGCCCGCATGTTCCACTAAAAGGGTCGCGGAGCCAATGCATGCTCGAGAGATCTCCAGGCCGCTCGATCCTCCGCCATCGACTCTAACTCATCAGGAGCTATGCCCAGGCGCAACCAGGCGAGATTTGGAGATGGTCCAACCATCTCGTCCTGGGTCTGCCCAGCGGTCGCCTACCTAATGAAATCGCATTCAAGGCACGCCTCGGAAGACTTGATGCTGGGGACACGTGACCAACTCATCGAAGAACAGCCCTTTCCGTTCGAAGAAGCAGCTGCCCAACGTTGAGTTCCGCGCGCACTGTCGTGTTTCTCACCCTATCCCGGCGAGTAATTCCCACAACGACTGAATGGCGCAGTTGGTTAAGTACCTGCTCCAAGTTAGAGGGGTCCCAGGTTCGAATCCCAGTGAAATCGAATCTAGTCTAGTCACCATTTGCCGTTAGGATCAAATTAACGGCACTGGAGTAGGTTGCTACCTGGCAGTACAATGGACCAGTTTTGAGTCTGAGTGCTCCAGTGTAGCGTTTCAGAAAAGATCCAAAAAAAAGAGCAATCTTATACAATATATATGAAGGCCCAAATCCATCGGCAAAATAAGTCGGTTTGACTGCCTGACGATGCCCAATCGACATTTCTGGCTTTTCTTCGATACTGGCCGCTACGGCGTCTATGTTTTTATTTCATTTCGCAACAATCTCTGTCTGGTTGGTGACTTAAGGTCCAAAAGAGTGTTCTCATGTATAAACTTTTCCACGGTGCGACGAATTGCCTGCGCACTGAAGCCATGATGACGACCAACCTCATTACGAAATTTCAGCATTTCGACAGTATTTTTTATTAAAATTTCCGCACGCGTGAAATACATGAAACAATGCATGACAAAATGACAAACCTTACTGAATATTTTGACAGCTGGATATCATTTACAGCTTTTACAGCTGCTTTGACATAACAATTCAAAAAGCTATCATTCCTATCTGGTCGCCTTTTACAATCCACAGGCATTTAAGATCAATGTGTACAAGTGTGTCTTGCTTTGGGACACTTAAGGAAATTTGCTGAGAAGCTAGGCCCAGGTCCACCTCGAACTGTAGCGCCGCCATTATTATTATTATAAGGAAATTTGTAGCCGCAAATTATAACAAAAAAATTAAGAAAGACAAATAAATTTCGACTTTTTTTAAATTAACAACTTTATTTAGTAATACTTGATAATTGGCCAAGTGCTACTAACATACGGTGCAGAAAGTGAATTTGGATTAAGAAAAATAACTGGCGACGCAATTCCTTCAGCCAGGGGGACAGAACGGCGAAGGCTCTTATTCAAATTTAGCGCAGAGTCATGTCGTCGTCCCTTTTGAGAACAAATTGAAGCTAATTACAAAAATCTGCACCAGATGACATTTTCGCTCCAGACTAAAATAAAAACAAAAACTTTTATTTCAAGACAGATGTATATGTGGTGCCAGCAACACGACGTTAACATTTAGTTTAATCATTCAATCCTCGCAGCAACAAGAAGTACGATCCACTTGTCTTGGCCAACTGCAAACAAGGACATTCTCAAAAAATTCTGTTTCTTTATGTTCACAAGGTAATTACCGCCATGAAAGTGGGTAGAGACAAGGTGCTGAACCAGGACGCTTTCATCATAAACCCCCCGTTAGTTCGCATTATCATCATCTGGATCAACCACTTGAATTCCCTCGATTCGTTGTACCACTCGCAGTCAAACCAGGCAAAGGGAAGGTCTTCATACTTGGAGAACAGTATTTGATTAGGTTTCTTTGAGGAGATTGTATGACTTACCTCGTTGGATATGAATTGTCCGTTAAGGCAGTAGATGACCACTTCGAAGCCAGCTGCAGCCATGTACATGATCATTTTGACAACGACCAGCTTGTCTTCTTCCTAAGAGAGGCTGTTAGGCGTTTCAAAGACCTGAAGGGGGTGACTATACGAACCAATCCCACCGAAGCTTGAAACATGACAACTCCCAGAATAACCAGGCTAAGGAGGAACTGCAGGAGGCTTATGTGAGAGAAGAGATTGTTGAATTCCTTGCAAAACCTGTTGGAAAAAGAAAGAGAAACCTTAACTCGGAGAGTAGAGTAGAATAGAACTCAACTGAAATGTCCTCTCGTAATGATCAATGCATTCCCGTAGGATGTCCAGGCGTAATCTCCTAGGCACGAGATTGGAAGTTGTGTGGACAATCATCTTCTTGAGGATGCGAATCAGGGCTACACCGTGCAGAGCGATGAATATGAACATCCCGTCAAAACTGACTGCAGCTGCGGAGGGGAGCATTATCTCAGAATGCGTTAAGAAACGGTGACATTTTCTTACCTGCTCCAGCAATAAAGTTTGCGCTCATTCCGATCATCGTTATGAACACATAATATGGCAGATGGTTCATTTTCTCTTGCCACTTTGGGACGAACGTGGGATGTGCTAGGGGTTGCGGGAGAAGCAGATACAAAATGTCACTCAGTAAATCAATTTTCAAACTTACGGAGGATATTGGTATAGTTTTGGTTGCCCACATACCAGTTGTGCAAATTGGACACTTGGGAACTGATAAAATAGTACCCCACAATGGCGCTGCATGAGAAAATGTAGAAATTGAATTGCCTCGATGCGTTCCTCCAGCAGCGGTTGAGAATGTTCCGAACTTCACGGCGCAGGTATTTGTTGCAATTTGTCTCTGTGGAAGACACATTTTAAATAAACCAATTTTCTGTCGCTTGATTACCGTTGGATAAGTATTCGATCTTGTCCACAAGAGCGTGTGTCTCAACTTGGTGCAGAATTTTGTAGAAACGGTACTGAACAAACAGCATGTAGATCAGCTTGAAGTCAGAAATCATGGTTTGCAGTATTAGCATTATGCCCTGCATGTATAAGGGGATTGCAAATATAAATAAATAATATGTAATAAATAAACATAAATAAATTGAGTTCAACTCACCTCGGCTATGGCGGTGATGCTGTGTTTGAAGTGCAAAATGTAGCATATTTGCCCGTATAAAGATGTCGCATTAGCGATGAGGATAATCACAGTGACACTAGGAAGGGGGAGTGATTTAAGGATTTATCGAGGTTGTGAACAACATAATTTACGCGTAGTCAGCAATGTACACCCATCTTATCATTGTCTGCTATCCCTCGTCATGATCCGGCTCGAAGGACCAATCGACCAAATTGAAATTTATAACTTGTGAACCTTACCTCTGGTGGGATGAGGTTCTCACAATAAACAAACAATTTGTTCTATGGTTTATCAGCGAATGAAAAAATTATTATTTATTTGTGGCCAATTTATACACAATTTTTTTTACAAATGCATTTACGGGACACCTTCAGCACACAGGTGGTAGATGACCACCACTCAGACAGTTATATGATACCTTTGATGTTCCGCGTCTACTTCTGATTGCGTTAAATTATGTTGTTCACAACACGGGCAAATGACTTACATTCGAAGAGCATCTTTGAAGGTCGACGGTGCGGTTATATTTATGCCAAACAAAAATGTGGTTAATTTCAGGGAAAAGAGTCGCTTCCGATTCTTTGCTCTAACTAATTGAGGATCATCTAGAGTCATCTTCGAATATGAAGCTAAATATGAATATACATAATTTCAATTTGAACTAGAGCTGCAAATCGTGCTGAGGTTTACTTCTGACAACACTTTCGTAAGCAGTCAAGTGATTATAGTTTTAGTTATACTCTTTGAGCATTGTAAGTGACTAGAAAGAGGTGGAGCCACGAACAATTTTGTTTTTTGAAAAAATGTTGCTTGTGCTGAGATTTGAACTCAGACTGTGAAAGTGAAGTGCGTATGGGTTGACAACAAACAAACACAGGGTATTCAGTTGAAAATTGTATTTCTTTGTTATGCCAATATTTCTGTAGTCACAAGGCATAACGCCTAAGGCGGTCAAAGTTTCAAATCAGCACTACTACAAGTACTTAGGGTACTAGGTTTTTTGGAATAACTTCTGTTTTAAAAAAAGATAATAATAATAATAATAACAATGGCGGCGCTACAGTCCGAAGTGGACCTGGGCCTAGCTTCTCAGCAACCACTCGTGTTGTGCGTGCTATTAAGCTCTCACGAGTAGGGGGACCTTCAGTTTAATGCCGACTCCGAACGGCGAGATTGAGAAGCTTTTTCTAGACAGTAATACTATTTGAGCATTGTCAGTGCCTCGAAAGATGTGGAGCCGTGAAAAAATGTTTGATGTTTTTTTTTCGAGATTCGAACCGACGACCTCGAGCATAGGAGTCGACGCACCTACCTACTACGCCACGGCGCCCGTTTTAAAAAAGATACAGACATAAAAAAATTAGTGAAAGTGGATTAAAACATGCTGAACATAATGGTACTTATAACTAATTTTTGTCTTAACTCGAATTAAGCGGTTATGGTTTGTGGCCACAGATTTATCAGCCGTAGTGATTGTCGTACTGCAGCGTTGAGTGCGTCGGCTGTTGACCAATTCTCAAATTCAATTTCTGCGAAGGAGATAACAAAAAAAAATAAATCAAATTCCACCGTGGCAACACTCTTATTCGAAATTTCTCGAATCTGCCATTCGTAGCCGATATAAAATTTAGGTCATCTCTAAACATGTGGGAACAGTCTCAACAATGTTGTTTCGCTTTATCCGCGTATTATCCTGGAATCAGCTTGCGCATTCGAAGTCATCTTGTCAAACGATACAAATAGGACCGGATGGGTAATGTTCGAAACTTGAAATTTAATTATATGTAAATCATTAGATGCAAAATGACAGCTGTGCGATGATGTATTAGGACTTGATATGTACGTGTCAGAATAGTCTGTTGTATTTTGAAAATGATTTTGGAACAGTTGATTTCCACATAAATATTCTGTATGTAGGAATGTGCAGCGGGGAAGCGAATGACTATAAACAGGACTAGTGTCGCAATTGTATTAACACATCGCTTGTGAAGTGAATTCGACTCAGAATAATGAGTTTCTATGGGGGAAATCGTTTTGAATGCATTATAATTGAATATGAGATGATACGGCAGTTTTTTTGATCAAAAATAATTCTCCATTTTGTCAAGCGCCTTTAGACTCTGTGAGTATTATGAATGACTCAAAAGAGGTGGAACCGAGAAAATACAGAAGGGGTTTCTCGGGAATCGAACATAGACTTTTGAGCGTAATAGTCGATGCACATACTCACGGCACGGCGCCTTGAGGATTCAATGCTATCAGAATTTTAAATTCAACTCGAACTTGAAAAAAATGAAGAACTGTTCTGGGCAGAGAATTATTAAAAAAAAAAACAGAAAGTTTGCAGGAAAGTTAGGTAGCGGTCAACTTTAGTTGGAGCTAATAAATGTTTACAAACTCTGCGATGAACTCTTTCTTCTTTCTAGATTAGGGTCTCACATTCACAGCCATGTTCTCTGGAGGCATTGCGAAATTGCGTTGTTTAGTAATAAAAATATATCTGAATCCGATTTGATGGCTGTTTCTTAGGCGTCAAGATTAAATTACAAATTTTCAAAATTCTCTTCAATCAGTTTGGAAAATAAGGATTTGAGGGAATCTCTTGTATTGGACACGTTAAAAAAGTGACAAAAATTCCAATGTGAGAGAGTTGTTCAAACTTGATGCCGAATTTAAGAAAAGACAAGTTAACCGAGTTTCAAACTCCCAAAAATATATTCCTCCACGTTACTGAATAAAACACACCTACTCCCGAAGGCGGTTTTTTAATGGTAAGAGAACACAATTATTCTGCTACACCTCAAAACAGAACGAGTTCCAAACACTATTGACCTTAGAACAATTCACACAAAACTGAATTCAAAATTCAAAAATCGACATCACATTTTTTGTTTACCATCCACTATCCTCTGCTGCAAAAGAAAACAACTATTAAATTTTTAACGTTGAGGATAAACTGCTCCGCAAGACTGGTGGCGCACCGCCGCACAAATGTCCTTTTATAGGGGCACATCCCCTGTGAATAAGTAATTTCAATGAATAGTTAATCTTCTTGTTACGATGGTAATTATTTGGTTTAAATTTATCATATTGCTTATGGCTTAGCTCATGGATATAATAAATTGGTAAATAACCGATTAAAAATTAACTGAGCAATTTGGAAGCTGTTCCTTTCCATGTGGGAGGTTCGCACACAAATTATGTGCATTCAATCAGACTTGCAATTGATTATTAAGATGATTTCAAAGGCATTTAGAAGGAGATGATTGGTCAGGATAGATCAAAAATAAATCAGATCTACAAATAGATATGTGTCTAGCTAGACGTCTACGGATCCAGTGCCAAGATGCCTAGACCATGTAGAGCGCATGGACAAATTAGCTCCGGCTTGAACAATCTTTGATTCTTAACCAGTGAGACAACGCGACAGAGGATGTCCACTTCTAAAGTGGCTCACGCAAGCGCGTCTTGTCAAAATAATTGGTTTTAACAAAACGATGTAAATGGAAAGAAATTAACGTCATCATCATTTTCCGTGACCCGCATGTTCCACTAAAGGGATCGCGTGAGCAATGCATGCTCGCGAGATCTCCAGGCAAGTCGAACCTCAGCCATCTCATCAGGAGCCAAGCGCAATCAGGCGAGTTCTTGGACTTGGACCAACCATCTCGTCCGGGTCTGCCAAGTGGTCTCCTATCTGTTGCAATCGTATTCAAAGCACGCCTCAGAGGTCGTGATGATGAGGTCATTCGTACCACGCGACCAAACCATCGAAGCATAGCATTGCAGCGAAAAATAGAAGCCCTAGAGTATCCTAAACCTAGAAAAGAACTTCATTGAATACCTTAGAAGATGGGGGTTAAGTTCTTCATTTTTGTCACATTCATTCTTCTACGGATATCCAAGAGGCATCAGAATTCAAAGCCGAATACAATTTAAATTTCATTTCTTCTTTATTTTTAATTTAACACATTTGGACTGGTATTTCAGTTGATAACACCTTCACAACGTTTACACAATTCATCCTCGTGCCCCACAGCGAACCGTCGACAGCGCACACATAAAATGGAAGTCTCTTGATTGAGAAGAATCAAATCTTCTGGTAGATCTTTCCTCTTCTCCAAAACAACATCAGCGACCTGCAGGATCTCACAAAGTTCCGTGTTTGGTTTGTTCTCCGGCGAATTTAATTTCTGGAAAACAAGAGCAACCAATTCACTCTGAGGGACTAATTGATTCAAAGGCAGGACTCACATTAAGTAGAGCAAACTTCTCTGGGCCACAAGTCAAATGAACATTCAGCAGCCACGTGTTCACATCTTTGGCTTGCTGATTGATTGCGCGTTTGACATCGAATGCCGCGGTGATGATTTCTTCTGCTTCAGTGTCTTTCCACTTTGAACTCGAGTGGACTCTTGCTTCGTGGAACGGTTTTTGGGCTGCAAAAAGAAAAAGAAGCACATGAACTCAAGGTTGAAGACATGGCCAGAGGTCTGACAAACCGTAGTAACTCCAACTTTCCTCAACCATGAACGGAATGATTGGCCAGAGGCTCTTGCACAGAATCTCGTATGTGTTCCCCAGAATGTACTTCACGACCTCAATCTGCTCGTTGGTGCCACAGTAGAGGCGGTCCTTCACCAGGTGAATGTAGTTCGAAGAGATTTGATTTGTGATGAAGTTCATGACGTTGGCGGTGACCCGGTTGTACTCGTAGAGGTCGTAGGATTTCTGGATCTGAAAAGAAACAGATTAGGGATTTTCTCCAAGCGAAGCATGAGTGGGACAAACTTGTTCTTCGAACTGTAGAAGCGAACTAAGGAGATAACGATCCAGGACAGTCAAGTTTTTGGGTTCCACATTCAGCTTTTGGACATCTCTCGACTTATCGCCCAGGGCACCATTGAGGTACCTCAGCGTGGACCGCACCTTGGTCAGAGTTCCCGCTGATTGCTGGAGAAGTTCATCACTGACTGTGATCGTCATGTGCTGTGTTCCATGAGACGCCACCCACCATCTGCGTGAAGGATGCAAGCTAAATGATTGAATCTGTCACATCAAGGAAGGCCTACCTGAGAGTGTCTATGCCGAATTTCTGCGTGATGCCTTTCGGGGAGATGGCATTTCCAATCGACTTGGACATCTTATGACCATTCTCATCGACTGTGAATCCATGGACAAACAAGGATCTGTGGAAAACCCTCTTAGAAACCTGCTTCTGAGACACATTCACTCACTCACTTGTAAGGGGAGAAATTTCTGGCACCAACACTTATTAACAATGACGACTGGAACCAACCAGTGAACTGGTCGTATCCTTCGAGGCACAAGTCGGCAATCTGATCTCCAGCCAGCGCACTCGACCACGAACTGCCGGAATCGAACCAAATGTCAAATATGTCTAAACCCTTCTCAAGATCATCAGGATTCAGCTTGGATTCGTTGAGGAAAATCTCTGGCAACAGCTCTGCAACTGGCTTCGACCACCAGAAGTCAATGTTTCCCTCCTTCTCGACCATCTGGCAGATGTGCTCGACGATTTGACTAGAAAATGAGGTCATAATCTCCGTCTAGATAGCAAAATGGAAGTCTTACTCGTTCACAACCACTTCGCCCGTCTTCTTTTCGTAGAAAGCCGGGATCGGGACACCCCATGCCCTTTGCCTAGAGATGCACCAATATGGTCGCTTTTTGACTTGTGTCGTGAGAGTGTTCCTATTGATCTCCGAATTGACTCCTGGATAGATGTTGATCTTCGCAATCTACTCAAAGGGAGCCCATGAAATCGACGGAAATGCAGGTGGAGATGGTGGACTTACCTCCTCGACAGACTTCTCTCTCAGGCGTTCAGTGTTGATGAACCACTGTTCGCTGGCGCGGATGATGACTGGCTGCTTGGTGCGCCAGTCAATTGGGTAGGAATGGGTTATCGTTCCCGAGAAGACTATGTCCTCAGCGATGTTCTGTTGGACAAGTTGGTTCGCTTCGCCCAGAACACTCTGTCCGACTAGAAATGACGGTGCGTCTGAAGTGTAGACGCCACTCTCGTCAACAAAGCATTTCTGAAAAGATTCTCAAAGTCACCCGTCATTTGAGTCGTTCAGAATACCATACCACTGGTATTTTGTGTTCCAGGCTGACGAGAAAATCATCAGGACCATGCGCTGGAGCTGTGTGCACTAAACCGGTCCCCTTCGTGTCTTGAACATGACTCGCCGGCAAGAAGGGCAGGCGCAAGTTTTTATCGATGGGATGTGTATACGAACACCCCTGCAGCGATGAACCTGGACAAACCAAAAAGGGGATTCATTCAATGCTTCCCCTCAACCACTCCGCTTACCTGAGGTCCTCCTCACTTCAACGATCTGTTTTCCAGTCATATTCTGAAACTCCTCCATCAAACTACTTGCGATGAGATAATAGTTCACGTAGTCACCGGTCAATGTGACCAAGGTGTACTCCATGTCGGGATTGAAGCAAATGGCCTGGTTGCTTGGCAGTGTCCAGGGCGTTGTGGTCCACACCAGGGCGTAGACGTTCTCAAACTGCTTCATGTCTACGGGGAGATCCAACATCCGCAGACGCAGTATCACAGACGGACTTACAAAGTTTGGATCGTACTCCAATTCCGCTTCAGCCAGGGCAGTTCTAGAGAAAGTTTCCATGAAATATAAGCAAAATCAACCGACAGATCTACTCTACTTGGAGGAGGGAGACCAATAAACTGGTTTAAGGTCACGGAACACAAGCCGGCGGTTGCAGAAATTTGCAAACATCCTCAGCTGACTCGAAATAAATTCCGGCGTGAAGGTCAGATACAACTTTGACGGATTGAGCCAATCTGCAAGGACTCCCCAAGAGCGAAACTCCTCCTTTTGGTGTTCAATGGCTTTGAGGGCAAACTCTCGTGCTGAAAGTGACGAGTTGGTGACATATCGGGTGGGGGTAAGCTTGCAACTTACACTTTTGACGAATGGTACTCGGCCCCCAGTCTGATTTTGACGATGACATTGCTTTCAGTTCGATTGGGAGGCCATGGCAATCCCATCCGGGCTTGAAGTGAACCTTGAGACCCTTCGCCACATTTTGCCTTAAGGTGATGTCTTTTAGGACCTGCAAAACAGGAATGAGTTGACATTTTCCGAGCAAACAAGGAGTGACGTCTTACCTTATTCACTGCATGCCCCATATGCAGATCTCCATTAGCGTACGGTGGTCCATCGTGCAAAACGAATGTTGGTTGAACATTGTTCTGCTCCTGGTAGTCGTATGCGTGTGCAAATGTCCCCTGCAAGGAGGAATTTCAAATTGGAAACTCGTTTAATTTGAATAGAAACTTGCGTTGACAAGACTCCTCTCGAGTTCGGCTCGTTTTGGTGCCGCTAGACGAGTGGGGAAATTAGTTTTTGGCAAATTAACTGTCTTTGTGTATTTAATCGGTTGTCGAGTTCCCGGTTGTGATTCAAAAAACCGCAGGCAATTTTTGGATGCGAAATGAAATGCATTTAAAATTCGAGTCATTTTTGATATAAAAAAATATTTTGTTCTATGGTGAAACTTAACCTCAGAGGAATTTTGACAACCGGCTGTGGAGAAAGTAGTAGGCTTTGGAATGCGTACAGAAGAGGCGAGAAAATGAAGGCAGACACAGTAGCACCTTCAAGTTCGTTGAAAATATAAAAGAATTTACTTCGTAATAAAATGAGGTAATTTTTATCAAGTTTTCAAACATGTCCTTTACTCGACGTCTTGTTTAAGAAAAATTAAGCGCAAGATGTGTCAATTTCGCAGATTATTATCAAAATTCATTCAAGAAGTTGGGTTGTAGTTTGCAAGTGGCTAAGGTGTGCACTTGCGTAAGGCTGTAAGCTCCCTCGTTAAAATCTCGCTCCTCAAATATTCAAATTTTACGCCAACAAGGGTTTCAGGACTAAAGACAACAGAATATCCTGAAATAAACCGCCATTTAATTGCAAAACCGCATTGACAACACAATTCAACCGTCCAATCGCTCATTTCAATCTTTTCAAATATACTCAAAATTGTACTAGATCAAAGTATGAACCCCATCATGTGTCACCACCCTAAACCTAAACAAATGTGAACTGTCATTTAATTTTGTTATCATTGCTCTACGAAGTGCACTTGTTCCCGGCTTCGCGGAAATTGTTTTGGTTTTCCCTTATTGCATCAACAAATTCCATGAAAAATGAAACTGGTAACAGCAAATAATTTCTTCACTTTCTCCCTTTCCCTAATTTGTTCGTTTCTTCCAGTATTGCCTAAGCAACGATTTAGCAAAACCATGTTACGTGGTCACATTCAAGGGACTCCGCATCATGCTTGACTGCGGTCTGACCGAACAAACCGTCCTGAACTTCCTCCCCCTCCCCTTTGTGCAAAGTGCCAAGCTCTCGAATTTGGCGAATTGGATACCAAATCGCGAACATGATCCACAAATGGACGGCGAGCTGAAGGAGTGCTGTGGACGTGTCTTTGTCGACTCCGCTCCGGAATTCACTCCGCCGATGGATAAACTGATTGACTTCAGTGAAATCGATGTGATTCTCATCTCAAACTACTTGAACATGTTGGCTATGCCGTATATAACGGAGAGAACGGGGTTCAAGGGAAAGGTGTACGCCACAGAGCCTACTCTGCAGATTGGGCGGTTCTTTTTGGAGGAGCTTGTGGAGTACATTGAGGTGGCACCGAAGGCAAACAATGCGAATCTTTGGAAGGAAATGCTGCACATCCTGCCGACGCCGCTGTGCGATGCCTTTAGACCAAAGAAGTGGAAGCAAATATTCACAATCAAGGACGTGCACAGCAGTTTGGCCAGAGTCACCATCACGGGCTACGATGAGAAATTGGTAAGGAGGATGTGCTGATGGATTTCACAAGAGATTGACTAAAATTCCATTTTTAGGACATTTACGGAGCGTTCATCGCGACGCCTGTCAGTTCGGGTTATTGTCTGGGCTCAAGCAACTGGGTGCTGAGTACAGCTCACGAGAAAATCTGCTACGTCAGCGGTTCCTCGACACTCACCACTCATCCACGACCGATTAACCAAGCGGCTTTGAAACACGCGGACGTCCTGATCATGACCGGCCTCACCCAGGCACCCACCGTCAATCCAGACACAAAACTCGGAGAGCTCTGCATGAACGTCGGTAAGATGCGACAATCCCAGATGTCAAACAAAATAATTCAGTTCCAATTTTCAGCTGTCACCATCAGAAACAATGGCTCCGCTCTGATCCCGTGCTACCCCTCCGGAGTTGTGTACGATTTGTTCGAATGTCTCACGCAGAATCTCGAGAACGCTGGTCTCAACAACGTCCCGATGTTCTTCATCTCCCCCGTGGCCGACAGCTCGCTCGCTTACTCCAACATTCTCGCTGAATGGCTAAGCTCCGCCAAGCAGAACAAAGTGTACATCCCAGACGATCCGTTCCCGCACGCGTTCTACCTCCGCAATGCCAAACTGAAGCACTACAAGCACGTGTACTCCGAAGGATTCAGCAAGGATTTCCGACAGGTAAGGTGAGGTGCATCGTGTTTCCTATTTTCAATCGAATCTCCTTCAGCCGTGTGTGGTCTTCTGCGGACATCCCAGCCTGAGGTTCGGTGACGCGGTGCACTTCATTGAAATGTGGGGTTCCAGCCCGAACAACTCGATCATCTTCACCGAACCGGACTTCCCCTACCTGCACGTATTAGCGCCGTTCCAGCCACTGGCTATGAAGGCGTTCTACTGTCCAATCGACACGTCACTCAACTACCAGCAGGCAAACAAGTTGATCAAGGAGCTCAAGCCAAGCGTCCTTGTCATCCCCGAGAGCTACACAAAACCCCACCCATCCGCTCCGCAGCTTTACATCGAACAGCCGGTGAGTGTCAAAATGCCGCGCCAATTTATAACCTCACTTCCTTTTCACCGCAGGATAAGAAGATCATAACATTCAAATGCGGGGAAATTATTCGGCTTCCCCTCAAGCGGAAGCTTGACCGTGTGTACCTCACCTCAGAGCTGGCCTCGAAGATTATCCCCCGCGAAGTGGCCACCGGCGTGACGATGTCGACCATCACAGGGTTGCTCCAGGTGAAGGATAAAGTCCACAACATCACACCGTGTGAGGAGTTGGCCGACAAGCCCAGCACGAGCAGCGGCACCAAACTGCTGCCGCCCAAGAGGGAGGAGGCCCTAAAGAAGGTGAAATACGAATTTGGAAACTTGGACGTGGATCTGTTCATGAAGAAGCTGGCCCAGGACGGCATTACCGACGCGAAGATGGAACGGAGTGGTGGCACTCTCACCATAAGCATACCCAGCGAGGACACGACAATCAAAATCGACGATAGCTCGACGCACATAGTCTGCGGCGGCAAGCAGTCACTGCGGCTGAAGCTCAGGGATTCTCTTATGAAATGTATTCAGAGTTTTTAGGAAGAAAAGAAAATTGTATTAAAGTGGTTTCTGCTGAGTTTTGTTTTGTGTCTACAAAGGCTTCTGTTGTGTTCGCAGACAGTCCAGTAGTGTACAGTTGATGTCTGGAAGCTTAAGGAAGTTGTAATTACGAACCGCGAATCTATCAAACCCCAGGAGGAACCAATGCTCACGTTAAGATAACCCTCTCTATCTAGCACGAAGATCACACAGACCAACATCCATAAAAGGACCTGGCAGAGCCCTGATGATTCAACCGTCAACCTGATTTATCATGTTGCGATCGACGTCAGACACTCCTCCAGTATTCTTGATGTCCGAACGTCCCGAGCAGCCAACATCGAATCGGACCATTTCCTTGCCAAGGTAAGAACACGGATATCGACAGGACAACGGAGTCGAGAAAGAGAACCACGGTTTGACGTCGAAAAGCTACAATAGCAGCAGACTGCCTGGAAGTTTGCCGGTCAAGTCTTCCTGAAACTCTCCAAAAGTTTGACGCCCTCGGCACCTATAATTGAAGAAGAATGGAAACGCTGTTTAAAGGCTATCAGAGAAGCCGCTACTGATGTGCGAAATCATCTAAAAACCCATATTTTTACGACTATTGCAGGCAGGCACATGAAACAAAGCAAGAAGCCTACAAGGCAACGTTGCATCGAACGACAAGAGCTGTTCGTGAGCTCTACGAAGAGAAAAGAAGGGAAGAGAGCCGGCTTCTCAAGAAGGAAAAGAAAGATGCCGAGAAGCGCCCTATCGATGAGATGGAGAGTTGCTATGGCAGGAATGATGCCCGAAAGATTTTACCAGAGGGTGGGACTGTTATCCAATCGATATGAAGATCGGACAAAAGCCTGCCGCGACGAGGATGGATAACTGGTAGTAGAGCAGCAGTCAATTCTGAGAAAAATCATTTCCAACTTAGACGATGATAGACGCGAATTCCGTCCCCCCGACCTTGACGAAGTCAGGATATCGAGACTGTAGTCTAACAAAGCTGCTGGAGCAGATGGTCTGGCGGTTGAAATCTTTAAAGCAGCTGGAGATGAGCTGGTTGGACGCACGCACCAGCTCATCTCTAAAATATGTACTGTCGAGCAAGAAACAATCCGCCGCACACCATCTAGGGCAAAACATTACAATCGACAGCCACAGTTTTGAAGTAGTGAAGGAGTTTGTCTACCTCGGGGCAAACGTGAACTCCACGAACGACATCAGAGTGGAGATCCGACGTAGAATCGCCCTTGGCAACCGATGCTACTTCGGTTTGTCAAAACAATTGGGCTCAAAACTCCTGACTCGAAGGACCAAAATCATGCTCTACAAAACTCTTATTCTGCCAGTCCTGCTATATGGAGCATAAAGCTGGACACTAAGCAGAACTGCGGAGCTGATTCTTCTTCTTCTTCTTCTTCTTAGGGTGCTACAGTCCGAGGTGGACCTGGGCCTCACTCAACGTGCCTCTCCGGCCAACACGATGTTCGCCAGCTGTCTCCAGTTTCGCACACCAAGCCGGCCGAGGTCCCCCTCGACTTGTGTGCGCCACCTTGTTCGTGGACGTCCTCTGTTGCGTTGTCCCACAGGATCAGAGTCGAAGACTCTTCGGGCCGGAGCTAAGTTGTCCATACGCTCTACATGGCCTAGGCATCTTAGGCGTTGGATCCGTAGACGCCTGGCTATACTCATGTCGCTGTACAGCCCATACAGTGAGAGAGCTGATTCTCGGTGCCTTCGAGAGAAAAATTCTACGTCGGATATATGGTCCCGTCTGCGAGGACGCCTTCCCTGGAGGAGAAGACACAACCGCCAACTCTATGAGCTGTACCAGAATGTGGATGTAGTCCGGAAGGCAGAAATCCGTCGACTGCACTGGCTCGGCCACATCGACCGCATGGACAACAACGCTCCAGCTAAGAGGGTCTTCGAATCCGAGCATCCTGGTTAGAGAAGGAGAGGAAGACCGTACCTCCGGTACAAAGACCAAGTCATCGCGAACGTAAGACACCTTGGTCTTGGCGACTGCAAGCAGCGTGCCCAGGACCATCAGCGATGGAAGGCGGCGATAGCTCAGGGTCAGACCCTACATGGGTCGTAGGCCTGCTAAGTAAGTAAATATGCACATACGAGTAGTTGATAACTAAGTTGCAGACACAGACAAAGTGGCTTAAAAGTCCACTTATGTCGAGAGCAGGAAATAGGCCGAAAAAGGAAGAACCTTCTGATGAAGCGAATGTTGTCATATCGCCCAACAAGGAGGCGACTAGAAAGAGTATCGTGCTTAAAGGACACTTAGTTAAAAATAATGATAAATTTGCATAATACCGACATTTTATTATTCATGGCATCATCATCATTATTTTCAGTGACCCGCATGTTTCACTAAAGAGGTCGCGGGGACAATGCCAGTCGATCCTCCGCCATCGACTCTAACTCATCAGGAGCTATGCCCATGCGCAACCAGGCGAGTGCTTGCACTTGGATCAAACATTTCGTCCTGGGTCTGCCAAGCGGTCGCCTACCTGATGGAATCGCATTCAAGGCACGCCTCGGAAGTCGTGATGATGGGGACATACGTGCCACATGACCAAACCAACGAAGTACAGCCCTTTCCGTTCGAAGAAGCAGCTGCCCAACATTGAGTTCCTCGCGCACTGCCATGTTTCTATTACGGCGAGTAATTCCCACACCAGCACGAAGAAATCTCATCTCGGCAGCTTGTATTCGCGATCTTTTTCTTTCAATCATTACCCAAATTTCATAACCATAGGTGAGAGTTGGAACAAATACTGCGTGAGCATCACGTTTGTAGTAAAAACCTAGTTACGCCCCACCCAAACGAATGAGTTTTGATGACAGAAAAAATAGTTCAAAGACTGTCACACCTCACGCTACACCCCGCATCAGTCGTTTTCGTTTTAATTTCAATTGAAGTGAAAACCTGTGAAAGCACAAGCCCTCATCTCCACCTGCATTCAATTGAAAAGTTTGCAACAAAAGGATTTCTGTTCGCTTTGACTTTTCCCCCGGCCATCAGCAGCAGCACCACTGCCACTCAGGACTCAGCACTTGAAAGCAAAAAAAAAACCGACACCCTGATTTATCCCCTCATCGGAATCACAATTAAAAAGCATGCAGCACCGAAAATGTTTCCAAAATTTCCCCTGAACCGCTGCAAATAGAGGCGAAGGGTAAATATGATTTACCAGCCCCCTCCCGCAAAACGAAAAAATACCCAGTGTTGGGGCAAAACAAAGACATTGCTCAGTGTTAAGTGGTTACAAGAGCTAAATGACAACCGCAGAAACTTTCGGATGGGAATCACAGTTTTGAATGGAAAATTGTTGAAACATCCCGACCAGGATGAGCGAAATAAAACCGTAAAGTGGGCCGCAACAATGAATGGCTTGGCAAATGAAATGAATGGCTCGGGAAATAAAAATAACTGACATGCTTAAAAACTATTTAGTGGCTAAGGAAAAAAATGCACGGAATTCAAATGGAAAATGTGGAAGGAGCAGGACGGACAAACACTTGACTTATGGGGCATGCGGACGCGGGCTGCAATGGGAAAACTTGTCCAATTGAATTTCGGTCACATAATGGCCAGTGTGGCGTTGTGAATTCGTCGGGGATGAATATTGTCTGAAGACTGCGTTTGGATTTGTTGGGAATTTACTTCCACTTTTCGGCGTAGGAATGGGTGGAAGGACAGGAACATTGGTTCTGGAATGGAAGTCCGGGGTGGACGTGGGCCTCAATAAACAAGCCTTTCTAGTGATCACTATCTTTTGCTAGCTTGCGCCAAGTTGATTGAGGACCCTCTCCATTTAGGTGAGCCTACTTAGAGGTAGACGTCCTGGGTTGCGTTTTTCCACTGGTTGAAAGCAGTTTTGCCAAGTACTTAAAGCGGAATTCCCCATTACCGAGCTTCCAATTCACCTTCTCCCCTTTCATTCTTATAAAATTCCCCATGGACTCGCCACAACAATTTTTTAATTAAAAAGTGTGACAGACACGGCAGACGGACGGAATCTATGAAGGTTCCGTTTTTGTAGACGTGCTGTTGTGGGAATTACTCGCCGGGTTAGGGTGAGAAACACGGCAGTGCGCGAGGAACTCAATGTTGGGCAGCTGCTTCTTCGAACGGAAAGGGCTGTACTTCGTTGGTTTGGTCACGTGGCACGAATGTCCCCATCATCACGACTTCCGCGGCGTGCCTTGAATGCGATTGCGTCAGGTAGGCGACCGCTAGGCAGACCCAGGACGAGGTGGTCCACACCACACTCGCCTGGTCCAGGCGAGTATTTGGACTTGGTCCAACCATCTCGTCCTGGGTCTGCCAAGCGGTCACCTACCTGATGGAATCGCATTCCTGAATTTGATCGGTAGCTTAAATTCGCTAAGACTTGTCTGGGTCCCGGGCCACCACGGGATCATGGGAAATAAGATCGCCGATGAACTTGCTAGCCGAGCATCAGATGAGGCATTCTCAGGACCTGAACCTACGCTGGGACTGTCTACGTTCTTGGTTAGGGCTTGCATCGATGATTGGACCTCTCGAGGGCACAACCGGAGGTGGCATGACTCTCCAGGATGTAGACAGACCAAGCACATGCTCCCCAACGCCTGTAAGAAATCCGCGGCTTTCTTGTTATCTCTTAACAGAAAAGATTGCAGACGGGGCACTACACCTTCGCCAAACACCTAAGTGTGCTTGGCCTAAGCGATGAAACCCTCTGCAACGCCTGTGGAGAAGACGATGACACCGCAGAGCACTTCCTCTGCCATTGTCCCACCTTTGCTCTGATCAGGTGGCAGTTATTCGGTGCTGATGAGGTGAGAGCTGATGATGTAGGCTCCTTATCATAGAAGCGCCTTCGGAAGACCATGAAATTTCAGCAAAAGTAGGTTGCTGCCTGGTAGTACAATGGACCAGTTTTCGAGTCTGAGTGCTCCAGTATATTGCGACAAAAACATACAACAACAAAAAAAAATACACGCAGGACACGCAGAACTCGGTTCTCCAGGTTCGTGGGGTTAACTTCACTCAATCGTCAACATCTTCCAACCTCTCAATGAAATCAATAGACTCGAATCCTTGGTCCACTCCAGTTCATCCCGAAAGCCACCCTAGTTAGACTTGCCAACATCTATAGCTCATTAGTCTTCCCTTCCACTGGTTTCATCGGCAGTCATCGCCTGTGGAGATTAGCCGTTCAATCGAGTGCCAAACCAAGAGCCACCAAAACAGTTCATATAAAAACTGTTGCACCGCGCAACACAACTCTTCTCAATTTTCTCAGCAAAAGTCCCCAAAGAGCGAGGCAGGTCCATTAAGAAGCCGCTCCAAAAGCGACTCATTTGCCAAAAATTATCATAAAATTCACACAGCCCCGATGTGGTTCTCGCTTGAACCAGACACATGCGGTCATAAATAATTTGTGCATATCAAGTAGACCCACAATCGCCGGGGGGTGGGACGTACGAGCACGAGAGTGGAATGTGGGGAGTCAATAGTAAGGTTATGTGCTTGGCGCTATGCCATATCGGGAGCTGCTTTTTATTCCGTTGTTTTCTCTCCGGCGACCATTTAAGGAATGCACACGGAGGGAGCAAGGATAAAGTGGAAAATTGTCGTCATACAGCTTGGCTGCCTTGCAGGAAGGAATTACCGAGGAATTATGAAATCGATTTGGTAAATGGGGAAACTTGCAGGCATATAGCAGGGGAGCTGCTCTTCGCGAGGGACATGTTCGTCCTTTTTGCTTCAATAAATTATAGCGGGAGGAGCGGCATGTACCAATTTGTCATCGGTTGTCAGAATGTGATGGGAATCATAAATAATATCTCCATGCATAGAGGAATTATCGTAAATGACGAACATGGGGAGAGTGGCGACAAAGTAATTGCTTCTGTGATTCAGAGGGAGGCGTTGGCTGTAGTCGACCGGGACTGTCGGTGGAAAGTGAGTGGAGAATGAAGTGTCTCTAATTGATTTTGTCGACAAGTATATTGAGAAGCATAAGGAAATGAGGGCTAATGGCATCAACGAATGAAGCAAGGGTTGACTGAGCTGAAGCCAAGGATAACCTCATCCAAGTGGACACGATTTTTTACAGCATCTGGGGAGCAGCAAATGGGAAGACGTGTTAAGGATCGTGCTGATTAAATACATATCTCGGCTGTAACTTTAATTTACTCTTGATTGCCTTTTCCAAAGTTTAATGCTAACATGTAAGCATCGATACAAATCTGAAAATAACCAACGTAAGCGTTTTGAAATTTGTATGGGGCGGTAGATTCACATTCACATCGCATAGAGAAGCGAATTAGAGGTCTTACATATGTATATCGCTGGAAGATGAGGGAAGAACAGCGTAGCGTGTGTCGTGATAAGCGGAATAGCATCAATGCATTGGCCGCAGAAGAAGGGGAAGCTGCACGTAGGTGCAACAGCAAAATCGTCTACAGAATCACTGAGGATCTGACTGGTGGTCGTAGCATTTACAGTTATAATAATAATAATAATAATGGCGGCGCTACAGGCCGAGGTGGACCTGGGCCTAGCTTTTCAGTATTTACAGTTACCCAATTGGAAATCTAGATGATTCCGTGTTTTATTATTTCGGATAAAGAACAGCCCAAAAGATTGAAGGAGCTTTTTGCTACGGCTTGAACCGTGCAATCGTCAACGGCATGCATCCAAATCAGACTGAGGCACTCGATGGAAGAATTCCCTGAATACGCACCACACCACTCAGTACGGGTGAAATAACGATCGCAGCATAGGCACTGAAGAACAAAGACGCGGTTGAAGTTGACGGTATTCTTGAGGACGTTTTACGAGAAACGACAATAATTTCGACGGAGCTACTGCTTCCACTTCTAGAGAGTTTGGGGAGCCAACAACGTTCCTAATGAGTGGAAGAAGGGAATAATCGTCAAGTTTAAAAAAAAAATATAGAACATAGAATATAGAACATAGAATATAGAATATAAAATATAGAATATAGAATAAAGAAAATTGAATATAGAATACAGAATATAGAAAAGAGTCTAGAATATAGAATATATAATACAGAATATAGAATATAGAATACAGAATATAGAATATAAAATATAAAATATGTATAGAATATAGAATATAGAATACAGAACATAGAATATAGGATATAGAATATAGGAAATAGGACATAGAATATAGAATATAGAATACAGAACATAGAATATAGAATATAGAATATAGAATATAGGATAGAGAATACAGAATTTTAAAAATAGAATGTAGAATAAGCATATAAATATATAGTTCATCGACAGTTGAGTCCCATTGTAAACCTAACTGAATCGTCGCCTTACCACAAAAGGCCTTTTAAAACTTTGCTTCGATGCTAGTGTACAATTCCGTGTATATTCCGCGTATCGAACACACTAACGTCACACACATAAAAATAGGTTTCACCAGACTTTCACGAGACAATATTTTATTTTCGCTTTGACAGCTAATAATGAACTGAACATGATTCAACTCAGTTGAAGGTCGTATGAAACAACTTCCGACAACCAAAACTAACCTTCAAACCTTTCACTTGATGACGCCATACATACTCGTAAGATGATTTGGAGAACAATCGGCCGAACCGATAACTGAGTTGAAGCGTGTAGGAAGTAAATGGTGCTTTTTAGATTCCAGGTCGATTTTTTCTGTCATTTTGACAGTTGTAGAGTCGATCGGAATATCTTATGGAGTAAAGAACGTCGAAGCGTGTTGAAATTATTTAACATATCTTATTTAAATAATTGTTCACTTCATCATTGATTATGTGAAAATCATGTGAGTAAAGACTTCACCACACGGAAACGTTTTTAACGTGAGCTTACTTTACGCAGCGGTAAGTTTTCTTTGACAGAACGTGAGGTTGACAATTTACTCTGTTTGATAGCTGATATGTATCACAGTATATTACAACGATGTGATCAAAAGAGGCAGCCAGAGGGGAAAGCATTAATCGAGTGATCAACTGATTAAAGGATTCTGAGTAGATGCTGTTTCCTGGAAATATTAACGTCAATCTTCCGCCAGACGATCGCCATCGGAATGATAAATGACATAATTAATCGAAGAACCGAGCAACAATGGTAAAGGATATCCCAGAAGAGTCCCTCCTTAAGGCTTAAGCAAATACAGTTTCACTCGAAAGCCACAGAACTGCCGTCCGCGGCTGCAGTCCTTACCGGCCTCAGCTGCTGGCTCATTGATATCAATTACCGTTTCAAATATTAAAGCATTCCCTCAGGAGCGCCGGCACATTATGAGGAACCAGAGAGGTGAGGCACAGTGATATGCAAACAGTGGAGAACAGCGAACCGGACAAGCTATCTCCAGCGCCATGACCTCATTTGCGCCCAACTGCCACCTTCTCTGGTCGCAGTCCTCTCCCCTCTCCTTCGGCAATTCACCTTAATTATGTCAGGCTTAAAATTTAACTGCACTACTTAAATCAACTTTACAACTCCTTTCTTCTGCTCAGTTTTTCTTTTCGTTTTTCGCTTTTCCTTTTTTGTTCTGTGCCATCGCGTTCGTTTATAAAGAGTGCTTCGGCAAGGACATCACCGCCATCGTGGAACATCACGCTACACCGGGCGACGGAGAAGCACCACCAGCAGACATCAGAATAGACAATGAGAAGTCTTGTTACCTAGGGTACCACCTTCAGAGACCGGTTTTGTTGTGTTTCGCTATTCTGTTCGTTCTTTTTCTCCTTTGTTCGGTGTCGTCCTTCGCGGCATACACCAGAATGGAGTACATTTGAGCTTGCTCCACCCGGGAGAATGGACCGTGAATGGGGCGAGGCGAGGCGAGAGGGAAAAATGACATAAAGACTCCCCCGAAAAACTGGGTTACAAAATTATGAGATACTTTCGAAAGCTATTTAATTAAGGAACAAGACAAAAAAGATGAGCTCGGGTGGGCTGAAGAATGAAAAGAAATTGCAGATACTTAATGTGCTTGTAACCCTTTGCCAAGGGTTTTGCTTGTAACGTATGGGCTGCTGCTAATCTCCCCATCGTGCCCGACTGACAGCGGCGAAGACTGCTGCTGGGATAATGCCTCATTTTTCTTCTCTCTGAAGAGCTAAGAATTACTTTTGTGCTTCAAGAGGTGTCGCTGGAGTGGGAGTAGCTGCACTACCGCACAATGGTGTGCGCGAGTATTGTAAAAATAATGGACAAAGCCACTGGTGCAGGGAGGACATAAGTTAGTAAATTAATTGAAATCAAATGAGAGAACATGACCTGCAAGGCGGTGGGATGCTGCATGAAGGGATTCAGCTCAATGGCTGGTGGGGTCAAAGGAATCAAAGAAGTCGAAGAAGTTGCTGCCGTTTCTCTGGATTCAATTGTCGTCGGTAATTTAATGTAATTACTGTTCGCAGCGGATTGCAGGGATTGTGGTGGCTGTAAGTCGTTTGAGTGAAAACTATAGTTATTTGAAAAATGTAGCCAAGGGGTGGTCAATTTAATCTGCAGTTACAATGAAGAAATTCCGTTTGATAGGGCACTGGATTAGGTGGTTCGTTGGAATATGGACCGCAGCACTTTGTGGTGACACCCTGAATTGTTGTTAGCGGAGCTTAGGTAATTCACTTAAATGTTAGAGGCAAATTTCAGCTCCCTTTTTCAGACCGTGAAACTGCTTTTAGTCAGTAGAACGAAGATTTTAGCTCAGCAATTGCTTAAGCTTATATTCAAATGTTTGATAACTTTCATCTTTGGTCTCCGAAATTCTTCATTTTATGTGGCTCTACAGTCTGGCGTGGACCTAGTCCTCAACCAATAAGCCTCTCTCGTCAACATGGACATTCCCTAGCTGCTTCCATAGCTTTCATACATCACGTTGGTCCTTCCACATTTGTGTATGCTACGTCAGTCTGGGACGTCCTCAGCTGGTTTGTTCCACACACAGAAGAAATGTAGTTATAGTGCTAACGTCAGACTTGTAGAATTTCTTTGAGATTCGTGCTAGTTGAGTTAAAATGCCCTCAAATCTGCCAAGAAAAAAGGCGATCGTGTTCCTTCTAAAAATCGACTATGTAAGGAGAAAAATTCAGCATCCAGAGATGACTTCAGTAATTTCTAAAGTAATTTGAGGACTCAAACAGATTTAAAGACATATTCATCTTGAAAGGGGGTTACGGAGCTTGGGCGAATGAGTATTTTATTTAAAATGCTGTTTTTGCTATAAGTCAGGGGCTTACCGCCAACATCGAAGTCATCGTATGCGCACATTATTACACTCATGAAAGATATTAAATCAAATGCTGATATTAAAAATTGATTTTCGTAATTTACTCGTAGATGGCCCGTTTCCTCCTAGTTTTTGACCTTTGCCGAGAAGAAAGGAACGAAAAATAATATCTTAGGACCAGAATATATATAAAACTTAAATCAATTTCTTTGGACTTTCAGCTTTGAGAAAAGAGTGTTAAAGTCATTTTTCCAAAGAAACCCTGACTTAGATTTTCCAACAAATTCTTGTCTCGCCTGACAAACAACGCACCTATCATTCGAACTTAACTCAGCGAATTCAGCTTCGAGGTTCCTTTTCTGATCCGTCTAAGATCGACAACTGTGTACGTGATAACCGAAGCTCACAAGTAGAAGGCGATCCTAAAATACACCTTTTTAGCATAGATGAAGATCTACCGTTGACTAAAACCGAAAAAAAAATCTTGACTAATAGTACGTTTACACCGCACCCAAATTCAACATTTCGGCTAGTTTCTGCATTTCAGCCCAAATACATTGCATTTCGCCATACATTTCCTGCATTCTGGAATGTTGCATTTCAGCGAAATGCAGAATTTCGTCGTTGCATTTGTAAGTTCGTCAAATCGAACAATCCTCTTTACAAATTCAGCACCATTCAGCACGTCATACAATGACATTTCAGCCCGTTGACATAAACAAAAAAACAGCTGTCAACAAAACAATAAATCATTTCAAGTGATCATTGCAATATATACGAGTATGTTTGAATTAGCATTTAAATTCATCTTTAAATTAATATAACACGCTAAATGGTTCAACCACTTCCGATTTCCAATCAAGAAAAAATATCCAATAAGAAATTCTGATACTAGCTGTCATTTGAAATGCTGAAGTTGCAGTGGGAACGCAAAATTCGATTCCGAAATTTTTTTTCCTGAAATGTTGAATTTTGGTGCGGTGTAAACGTACTATAAGATTGAGTCGAAGCTCGCATCCATAAATTACTGATTTGGTTGAATTAAAAAATTAAACTGCAAAATGTGTTCAGATAGAACACAGTTTTTGGCGGCCCTTTTGAATTGGATCACATATGTCCGTTAACGTTGGACAGTCGATAACAATTAATTATGGAGAAGCTATTTTCTTGAAGCTATTAAAAAATTGAAAATATATTTTATTTAAACGTTTCAATAACATGCTTCGCTACGTGTGTTAAAATAATATTCTAATAAATTATATAAACGTTTACATTTTTTTTTAATAAAATTTATTGTAAATTATTTTTGTGAATATTTTTTTGTGAAAATGCAGTACGCCGATAATTTGCCTGTTCGTGATCGTGCAAAGTGGAGCTGTCCATGTGAAGACACCGGATAATCTTAATTTATTCCGCAAATTCGAAAAAGTGTTATCGCAAAAGCAAGAAGACCATAAAATTTAAGAAGTTTGGAATAAATTGGTAAGTCATTGGATTTCCGAGAATCAAACCGTCGTCGCGTTTGTAATCTATCTTCAAAGCAGTTGCTTCAATTTTATTCAATATCTTTTGCTGTTTCGCTCTGATTTGTATTTTGAAGAATAATAATTGGTGCTTCAACTTTTACTTGTGTGATGGTAATCATGGCAAATCAATTGAATTAAAAAATGTGGTAAGATAATTTGCCAATTTGTCTCAATTTACATATAACAACCTATAATTCGTTATCGGTTTTTGACATTACTTCAGTGGCTAAGATCTAAGTAAATAAGTAAGTAACTTTTACTGAGGTTTTTCTTTTCTTTTACATATATACATAGAAATAAATCTAGAGGGAAGTCGTTCACCCTCGACCACTTGGCTTTGAACCTCTTCACCGCAATCTTTAGTGAGGGGTCCAACCTCAGTAGTTCTGTACAAAATCAAAATTAATCGATATCAAGTGTTAGAAATGAAATTGAAATTAAATCGTATTCTATGAGATTTAATTTTGCGATGCAATCGGAAACATTGGAAAAGTCTAATGATACATTGTGTCAGAATTTCAAAACAACCGGTTGAGCAACTTCAGAGATTGAAGACTTTGAACAAACGAACATTCGCAATTTGATTTATCCAATATAGATCGTAGTCTGTGAAAACGAGTATTTGTTCATTAATCTCCATGAAGGCCTCATTCCGTCTTGTCCTCGACTTATATTCATTCAGCAATAACTCAAATTTAAGTCAAGCCGTTGTTGCATTCGAAGTAGATTAATGTCCTCTGATTTTCTTGTTTATAACTGATCAAAGCTGCGAATCAGCATAAAACACAAACCGTTCTGAGGACCAGCATATGATTATGCTAGACACCTTCCCCACGATCTCGGTCTTATCTTCCTCAATCCTCCGCCATAAAGACGACTTGAGCACCCTTTTCTCGCACAATACGCTGTGTCCCTTTCAAATGCAAATCGTACCTCCCACCAGATCCCTTTTTAATGCATCCTAAGGTGATTTGATTATCTGTAAAAATCATTAAGTGAGATTTTACGACTAAAAAGCATACTTGTCCGCTCGTGACCATCTCGTAGGCAGGCCAGACAAAGGGAACCGCCACCCAACACGACACGACACAACAACAGGCCATTCCGTCCGACACTGAACAGGAAAGTTATTGCCTTAAGATGATTTAGTGTCGAGTTAAATTTTCACGACGTCTCGCGACAATCAAAGGGATCATCGCCTATTAACTTTCAAAGGCACCGGCACCCACCTCCACCAAAAGGGACAGGCGAAGGAACGACACAACTTCTCATTAAAATATGCAAAGGACGTGCCAATAAACTTGCACCCAACAACGCGTCTGTTTCGGAGAATAAAAGTTTCGGTGTGTCCTTTCGTGTTCGCTCTTGAGTTCGGAGTTGAGTTTTGTTTTCAATAAAAAGTTGCCACGGGGCGATTGGTGCGGCGGTGGCGGGTGTCATCGATGCGCAACTACTGCCATCGGGGAGCGTCTCCTAGGAGTGGTGTGGAAGACTGTGTTTGCCAGGGACTGCAGGTGGGACTCCGAAGCCAACCCGGGATCCACTCACAGACGCAGAGATGATATGGAGTCGTAATGATTACCAAAATGGATCCGAGGACACACACAAGCCCATTCGATTGTGCATTCATAACAAGCAAGGCATCACCTCAAACATTGCATCCTCTCCAGGATGCTGTGATGCACATTAGCCCCCGAGCAGTGGCAGTGGGAGGCTGGGGCTGGGGTGGCTGCAGAGGGATCCGGTGCACTTCAAGATGATGATTATGATCGTAATAATAATAAGGCAGGATGGCAGAGGGAGGGCAGTGGCTGTGGCAGTGGCAACGGCATTTGTTGCTGGTGTCTCGCCTCGTCCTTTTTCATCATTCGAAGTGATTTTCCCAAGTGGATTTGAATGCTGCAAGGATTGTACTAAGGCGATTGCTATTTGTCGGTAGGTTCAGTTAGTTCTGCCGGTCTGATGGGGAGGGTGTGTGTGTGGCTCAGATGGAGCTCGAGCCACTCACTGCTGCTGGGGGACTCGACACTGCAAGTGTGGGTATTTCTATTCTGATGCTGGCGCAGTACGTACATATCTACGTAAACTCGGTTCGAGTGTGCAAGGATCTGCCGGCGTCTCTGCGTCTCTCCTGATCCAATGCAATTTTCCTCGTCTATTAGTCAATGAATGGCATGGCGTGGAGAATGCGGCACTGCCTTGAAGGAGGCAGCCTTCAAGCCTTCGGGAGCGGAAGAAGGTGGGCTTAATCATGAGAATTTACTTGTAATAACATTTCCGACATGAACACTTCTGCAGCAAAGTGATTGCACGGAATGAATTATGTGTGCGTGTGGGCGGCGGACGGTGGATGTTGGATGTTGGATGGCGGGCGGTGAATGGGAAACAATTTGCCAATATGTTTTCTTAATTGCGTCTCTTCATGGTCATTATGGGCAAGGAACGGCAAGGCGATTACGTGTATTTATGAGCATCTCAAGAGGTTGGGAAATCCGTTTAACTTAAACCGGCTTCGGGAACTATAGACCGGGGACTGGAGTTGATTGTGCGCCACAGACGATTAGATTGGGTGTTTTATTTAATTCTGTGGAGAAGTAATCGGTAGTTGTTCGAAGGATTTTAATTTAATTTCGCCTTCGAAGGAGAAAACCTTGAGGTGGTGATTTTCATTTCAGCTTCGGATTGTGTTCAACGAGCACGTGTGTGTTCGCAAATCGGTTGGGAGATCCTTCAAGTTAGCTCAGTGGGAGGGTGGTGAAGACTTTTTCAGGGAGTCATTGCAATTCAAGGAAATAGATGAAGTGAGCTGTTCTATTCTGGACGTAACAGATTTAAGTATTCCCGCAGACGAAAATACTAGTGAAAGTTCAATGTTGCTGATTGGAATAGCTACACTATTTGTTGACCACGTACAGACGAGGAGGATTAGGATTTCCGCAAAATCGAGTTTGATCCTAGCTTAATTTGGGCCTTACATTTTGAAACTATTTTGTACCTAATAATCTGCCCTATATTCCAGTTTTGAAGCCCATTTCTTAGATGCCGGCCCTTAGATTCTAGTCCTAGATTCCACTCTAATATTTTAGTCCCAAAGTTTTGACTTAGGCCCTAGATTTCATCCATGATATTTCAGCCCTAGTTTCCATCCCGAAGATTCTATCCCTATATTTCGACAGTCGCAATTTAGCTCTTGATTCTATAAATAAACTGCTTGGTATTCTAGCTCAAGATTAAGGCCTCAATACTTTATCTCAAAATTCCGACCTGTAAGAATCTATATTCGACTGCATGGCGCAGTTGGTTAAGTGCCTGGCCCAAGTTCGAGGGGCCCCAGTTTCGAATCCCAGTGAAATCGAATCTGGTCCAGTCACCATTTGCCGTTGGGATCAAATTAAGAACACTGGAGTAGGTTGCTACCTGGCAGTACTGTGGACTCAGTTTTGAGTTCATGAACTCTGATTGAAAACGATACAGATTATAGCCCTCGTTGTAGCCTTATATTCCATAGCTAAATTCTAGCATAATCTAGGGTCTAAATACGAGTTCATTCGATGGACAGATTCTTCTTGATTGTGACTTTGGGTTTAAAAGTGTAGACTCTAGCAACGTCACAAAGCTTAAGATTCACGTCACGTTGTACTTCCTTCTAAACTGCCTCAGACACATGAGTCTGTACTGAATTGAATTTGAGAGCAACTCAATCCTGTTTCCCGAACACATATCCCTACCTATACCACAAAATAACCTCGGCAACATGTTCCACAAATTCCCCTCCGAAGACGTCCCTCCCCAGCTAGATGGAGGGAGATCCTAGAATCAATCCGTGAGGAGCAAAGAAGTCTCCCGGTTTCCCTCACCTAATCCTTTCTCGCCCATTTCCTAAGAGAGGGAGTCCTAAACAAACTCATTGGTGGTCCTCGCACTGACGACATTCATTCCACTTCAGAAGTTTGACTTCAAACTGATTCCCATCCAAGTCTCGGCGAGTATTGGTGCGGCACTCCATCTCCAGGGGTATCCCCTTATCAACTGGAACACAGTCCACCGGGGCTGGGGAAGTGGATACCAAAACTAGGCCAACTGGAAGTACATGTACCTGTTCCAAAGGAAACACATGCGCACTTCGTTCGGGAGCTGGGCACCACACCGTGCAGCTCGCTCAACAAGTTGTTTGTTGTGAAAGGTGGTGGTAGAGCGTCGCTTATTCAAACGTGCTGATGCTGCCAAGAGTGAGCGAAGGGCTGGGAGGGGCTGTGCTTGTTGATATGCAAATCAGGCCGTAAGTGCGGCCGCAAGTGCATTGGAATTTTTCCGTGCGGAGTTCGGTGGGAAGGGGAGCGTCATCTCAGGAGTCTCATTGCTCTCTTCGTGCGTGGGGATGAGGTACGAGTATCTTGATATGCATCTCGATTGTTGTCGAGGGGCGATTTGAATGATGTCACACGCCTGCAGCTGAGATGCATGCATGTGGGTCGTCTTAAGAGACCCTCTCTTCGAACGCCTCTCCACGAGGACGTACATATCTCAGTCTGAGACGCTACCGTTGTCGTTGTCGTATCCATTAGCGTCCTTAAGCGGTAATTGGCAACCCAATTGCCAACGTCCTCGGGGGGAATGCTAATTCGATTAATTAGGACGACTCAACGAGCAGAGATGACAACGAAGGAATATGAGCGAGTGCCCTGGGAGAGAGCGATACACGCTCGGTCGTATCCTGTGGTCGTTGATGGATTATCTCAAGTGTCCTGAGCAGGGAGCCCGACTTGTTGCACTCGTATTATGTGACAGAGTGCCGAACAGGTGTGAAAATTAATCGAAAGGCACCCAAATTAATAGACCATGGGAAGAAAATTGTCTCGACAAAGTCCTTCTCTGAAAGGAATCTCTAATGGTCGACTGTGCGAGAGTGTGAGGAGGTGGACCTGCTCGTTCTTCAACTCCTTGCCCGCCCAGGGGGCGGCTGGTTCGTTATGCCCGAGTATATTCCCTTTCGGACACTGATAGATGGAACGGAATTTGTCAAGATTATCTGTGGCCGAATTCAATTGAGGTCCATTGAGTGCTGGCCGGTGTTTGAGTGTGTGTCGGCTGTCGAGTGTAGGCCTTTATTTATGGGCTTTGATGGGCTGTCTGCCCGGAGACTCAGAGAGAGAGAGAGAGAAATTTAATATGAATGGAATCAATTTTTGGTCAAATTATCCCAAAATAAGACCGAGTTCGGGTGGTCATGGTGTTGGGTTGCATCTTCTGCCGGTCCTGAGATGTCTTAGGCAAGCTCCTCTGTTTACTGGATCATGGCTTGTGCCAGTCTTGGGTAATTTCAATTTGCTACGCTCAAGGATATTCATCTAGTCGGCTCTTGGTCGTCTGTGGGAAGGGAAACGACGACAAGAAAGTGTGCGTATGATTGGTGTATGTTGTGTTGCAGGAAGTAATTAGATTAGAATGTGTTAGCTCGGTTTTTGGTGATGCATGGGAAATTGTCCTTTTGGACGTGTGCGAAGAAAAGGAATGAAATCTTGTTTGGGGAAGGCATTCATTTGTGCTCATGTTGGTTGCTGAGTTAAGACATCAAAAATCAATCATCGGGGATGTGACCTGGACTGATGGTAATTGCCTTGTGGTTATCTTTGGACTAATGCATGTGGACAACGTATGGATACTCAAGTTGCTTTGAGATTGGACAAATTACTTACTTATTCGGATAGAGGCATTTGGGAAACCAAAAGACTCCCTGACTTATGCTCAATGTAAATGGATAAACGAATTCTGGGACGTCGAAGAGAATGTTGGGAGAAATTGTAAAGGAAAATGAGTTCACTCAGATAATTTGCACTAGGATGCGGCATTTTGATGTCTCTATATTCATGTAGCTTCGACTCCAAACCCTCAGCCTCAGCCAACTTGGCGTGCGTAATTGGAGGCAGCTGGTTAAAGATCATGTCAGCAGACGAGGCTTGTTGGTTGAGGTTCAGGTCCATCTCAGACTCTATCAGAAGAAGAAGAAGAAACTTATATAGCGCGTTGAAAAATTGTGTCAGATTTTTGCAGTGCTAGGTTCGTTTAGAAAATTTGAATAAAGGATCAATTCACCGATCGTTTTGATAGAGACAGCTTTGTGATCTTCGAAAAATGGATCGCCAAGAGTTCGCTGTCTGGTCCTTACTGGAATCTGAATAGAAAATGGATGAGAGTTTTTCTCCGAGAAGCAATTTTTGAGATGGAGAATGTCAGGCTTGGCCGTATGGCCTTCGATCAGCCAATGAGAACAATCGTCCTACAGCTGTCCTCTTCATCTTTATGGGTTTCTTATATCTTTAACGTGTTTCTTGCATTTACGCTTTACGTCAAGGGCATCACGAGGTATTTCGACTTATTTTCGACACTATTTATAAATAAACTGGGAAAGTGCAAGGCAAGGCAAGTCTGATTATCATGCGACGTTTCCAAACTATTTGAGTTTATTTTCTTTTAACTTCAACCCAAATCAACTATTCATTACTACATTCATACATCCAAACAAACAAGCATCCACCCATACATATACCTACATCTCTATCCAAGTTTATCCAACACAGAAAATCCCTTCCATCCATACCCAATCAGTGTTCATGCCTGCGGTGCGTGTGTACACTGCTGTTGGGCATTTAGGGGTTGAGATTTAAGAGATAACACTTATCAACTTATAGAGTGGTCGAACACAGCATGAAATTTATGTGTGAAAATTAAATCTTAGATACCTCAAAATTTCAACTTAAATCGATATTTTGAAATGTATCATTTCTTAATGCTTACATGAGATGAGATGGTAGACGTTTTTGTAGACGGAACCTTAAAATGTGCAAATTATTCACGTTCTTGAAGGTAAAGTTTTAAACGAACTGGTTTGGCTTCATTGAGAGCGATTCGCTAAATTGCTTTCCATTCTAGTACCCGATCAAAGGGACGTTGCGCCTTTGTTGTTGACTCTTCTACCGTTTTGCTTGTCGCCAAAATGGCGGTCTCAGCAGAAAATGTCCCTAGTACCATGCCTTCGTCTTGCGGTATATCGCTAGTGTAAAGCAAGTAGGGCGCCGTGGCCGTGTGGGTTCGTCCGTCGACCCATGCACATTAGACTTTCACAGTCTAGGTTCGAATCCAAGTTCAGACAAACACCTCGGCTTGTAGCGCCGCCATTATTATTATTATTATTTGCAACCGAGTCTACTGCTTCTCTTGGCTACTTTGAGAGGAAAATTCTTCGGTTGATTTGCGGTCCCGTCTGCATGGAGGGTGGAAGAGAATATATAACAACGAACTGTACGAATTGTTCAGTGACATCGACTAAGCCAGAAGGGTGAAGATCCCACGATTAATTAAGTTGGTCAAGTGCCTGCCCCTGTATGTAAATGCATTCATAAAAATTGACTGTTTGGCGCGGTCTATGGCATGGCGGCATCATCAGACCTTATTCCTTTTGAAATGAGGAAGGGACAACTTTACCGTCAATGGTCTCAGGTATAGAGCTGTGTGATGTTAACCGACTTTTTGTGTTCAGAGCTCGATAACATCGTTATATTCAAGCCATAACTCCAACAAGGAGGCACTACATGATGTAGGAGCGACGCAATTCTCGCTCGAAGTTGTGAAGGTGAAATTTTGGCGAATGGGGTATCTCACGGCGAGCGTACAACAACTGGCCGACGGCATCATGCGACTCGATTATTTCCTTTAAGGCAATGTCAAGTCCTTAGTCTACACTAACAAGCCAAATCCAACCACTTTTGTCGAGCTCGAGGCAAACATTGGACCGAGTCATCAAAAATTGGAGAAAATGAGGAAATTGGAGTTATGTTCTATTCCATACACAATGGCCGTTGTTGTTTCATTTAAATTTCTTTTCCTCTCTCTTTTCCTCCTCTGGTCTGGCCTAGTCACCCTGTAAAAGGTAACACTGGACGGTTTCTTTCTGTGTTTGCCCAACATCATCAATATTTGTACAGTCGACTCCCTCTAAGTCAAATTTTCACGGGATATCAAAATAAGTTTGAGTTAGAGAAAGTCGACTGTATTTGAATATCAACATACCTCGGCCTGAACGTCTTCTATGAATGGAAGAAATCGAATGATTTTTTTTTATAGACCTTCTCTGTTATTGTAACAATTGTTGTGTACAATTTTTGTTCAACTTTCCACACAGCCCTTGTCATCTCCTGGTCTTCACCGTAGCGCTTTGTCTGCTTTCTTTGAGTCTACAGGACCCACAGGCATCATAAGAAATGAAAATGCTTGATTTTTGGAACTGAACCTATGATATGTCTGCCTGCATGTGCAATTACTGTGTTCACCGATTCCAATACACTTCACGGACACACCCGTCAAGGGTGTAAATCCCTTGTATGTAGACATGCAAAAGGTGACAAGCGTCTCAATGTTGTTCTTCTGCTTTTATCTGATCTGAAAAGAAACACCTGCTACACCCACCGTCCTTCAGTAAACTGCTTGTTCGTCTTTGAAAAATCAACAAACACTTGAAGTCTCCTCCCCACCACGCAGCTTTCATCATTTTGCGGATTTATCCGTTGCCCATGCCACCGCTCATTCATTTTTACTTCTTTATCGCTCTCTCTCTGATCAAAGCGAAACTCAAAAGAAAAAGCAAAAATTAAAGCGAAGCAAAAAAACAAAATCACATTCAACCGAAGATGAAGTTCTTCAACCCACGACCCCATTCACTTTCGGTTCACCGCTCCACTTCAATTTTAGATAAGACTTCAATTGACAAACAAGCTTATTCCCTTATCTTATCTCAATTTTAGGGCCGCACATTCAGGAGCATCAGCGAAAAGGGACCAAAGCACAACACAACGAAAAAAAAAATACATTCAAATCCCAGCGAGAAGAAAGAACGTCAGCGAGTCGAGAGGCAAAAGAAAGACGTTAAAGCGGAAACGCCAAAATGCTACAGGTGCGCTGAACCTCCCCAAATCTCTGCCGGAACGGCAAAACGGAAATACATTAATCTTAATAAGAAATTACTTCGAAATCAATTTTTTATATTTCGTTCGCTTCACAATGGCTTTCTGCTGCTGCTTCTTCTCCATCACTGCGCTCCCACTGTTCCGCTCCAGCCCGCTGCTGGGGTGAGCAAATTTGTGTGTCGGCGTGTGCGTGTGTGCTAGTTGGGCTGGGGAAGACATTAAATCAGAATTAGAGTCCAAAACGCTCGTCTGTTTAACCCCTTTCGGTCTTGCACTTCATCCCTCCTTCACGCTCTCTCTTGTGGGCTGTAGCCGCTCAAATGAAAGGGATACTTTCGTACCCTAAGCCCATCTTCTGCTGCGCCATCACCTGTTCCACTTTTTCCCAAAAATAAGAAAAACGCTAAGCGAGTGGGGGTGGGTTTCATAAAAGATTGATGGGACCCGCGGAAGGGAGGGAGAGGCGAAAAAAAAAACTCAATAAAATAGCGGATTATTCCTTTAATATCTCCGCACTTAAAAAACTCCCCATCCCCGGCGCACCTCTCCCGGGCCACACGATCAAGGACGAGCGAGAGACGCCGAATACAAGGAATACCTCCTTGAGGAGGGTTCATAAGACTTTGAAATTATTCAAAATGTTTTTCGTCATCCTCTGTACGGCGCGGCGCCGAGTACTTCCTGCGCCCGACCTTTGGCGTGTTCACCGTTAAAACAATAAATGAAGAAAAGTCTGTTTGGCGGGGTGGATGGGCTGCCGGCGGCACGAGGGAGCGGGTGAGAACGCACTTCTGAAAATTTATTATGTTTTATTGGTCCTCGGGTGGGTTACCCACTTAAGCGTTTGTGTATGCCTCGGCAGAGGAGGCCGTCTCCGTCTTAAAGGGTTGCTTCCCGGGTGGGGTAGAAAGAGGGGGAATCTCCCGCCTTGACTTGAGGAATGGATTACGTGGGATGGGCACCAGTGTTCGGGCGCATGCAGTGATTTAAAAAATAATTATTAATATCCGCACAAACGTGCTGGGCATCGCGGTTAAGGGCTGAGGGTTCGCGTATCCCTTTGAACCCTTCTTACTGCGGATAAGCCCGATTCGGAGTGGGAGAGAATTTTTAATTTTTTTCTTGTCTTCTCCTGATCGGCTTCATTAATTGCTCAGTGAAATGGAATTTATCTGAGAAATGCCTGACTTGAAATGAATAATGCAGGACCGCTCAGGGAAACATTCGGTGTGACTGATTTATGTAATTTTTTGAGGGATTTTCGGGGTCACTGAAGCTTGAACTACTCAACGTCTGCCGCTGGGCTGAAACAGCATCTCTTTTGAATTTCTAGTGGGTCATGGTTTCCAGGATATGAACTCCAAAGGGATGTGGAGAATTAAAGCGTCAAAAGCCTTCTTATCCTCACTTCTGCTTCCAAAAAGGATTCCACATTCAATTGAGCTTTTAAGTCGAATACATTGTGTGTAGCCAATGAATACGTTGCTCGTGACAGTCAGCGTTCACCAGCCATCAATCATCAGTCAACAGTCATCAACTGACTGTCAACAGTCAACGGCCAGCAGTCAACAGTCAACAGTCATAAGTCTACAGTCATCAATCATTAGCTAACAGTCATCAGTCATCATTCTACAGTCAACAGTCAACAGTCAACAGACAACAGTCTACAGTCAACAGTCAACAGTCAACAGTCAACAGTCAACAGTCAACAGTCAACAGTCAACAGTCAACAGTCAACAGTCAACAGTCAACAGTCAACAGTCAACAGTCAACAGTCAACAGTCAACAGTCAACAGTCAACAGTCAACAGTCAACAGTCATCAATCATCAGTCTACAGTCAACAGTCAACAGTCAACAACAGTCTCTGTTCTCTGTTCAGTGCGACCGGAGGCTTAAATGCCAACAGATGACGTTCAATCAATAAAATGACACTTATCCGCGAGAACGGTTTGTTCCTCATTCACTGGTCGCGCTGAAAAGCGACCGCAGATGTCTTAAGATCAATCTACCGTGACATGTTGCCACTTCCAAAGCGAATGTCTGCTACCCATCGTGCACTCACTCACCACACCACGTACAATTATTCGATGCCATGCCGTAAAGCGTCATCAAATCCACAACTCGTCACAGTCATTGCCCACGGAAGTGCACGAATCTCAGATTGATTGACTGCCTGCAAGAAATGTTTCCTCGCAAAGCGTTGACTTGACGCGGGGGACAACAACAGCGTGCTACGTCCAAGTACCGACACGTCCAACGACTAAAATAATTATTTTCATTCTTCGCCGCCCCGGGGGGATGTGCCTACTATGCACAGGAATGACGTGACAAGTTGGGCAGGAATAACCGAAAGGACGGTAACCGTAAAAGACAGACGATGACAAATTCCATCTGCAAGGATACTAAATTAAATTCACTGCCACCCATTGTCCTCCGCTGCCGCCCAGCGCCAGCACCTTCCAAGTCTACGGTTCCAGCCGTCGTCGGCCACCATTGTCGTCGGCATACATCGGCATTCCGGTCGAAGAATGCCGCCGCGTGTATGAAAACACCGCAGCAAAACAATAAAGTTCATCCACAGATGATCGGCAGGACGAATCAGCCACCGCACGGTTGTTGTGGCATCTCCCATCCACTCGCACCCTGACGGGCGAAAAAAAATAACCGCCCTTATTCGAACAGCTTCCTGCAACTGACCAGAATGCTGATGATGCCGATGCCGACGCCAATGTCCCGTGCTGATGCCGATGCCGATGCCGATGCCGATGATGACGACGACGTTGACGACGGCGGTGATGGTGGTGGTGTCCGTGGTGTTGGCGTTGTTGCTGTTGGCTGGTGTAAGTGATAGTGGCACTCCTCGGCCCGGCTGACGCGACGTCGCAATTCCTATTGACTAATGACTCAATTTCACTTTGGCATGGAAGGAATTCAAAATTAATTATTTTATACACCAAAATTAATCAACTCAACAAAAGGCGGTCATTAATCACCTTATACCTGGATGCTGGCGTCGGAGGATGCTGGCGAATGACGTATCTGTTCCTGGTGCGGAACAGGAGACGACAGGCGACGTGCGACGGGCGACGAGTGACAGGCGAACGGCAAGAGGTGCAGATAATGGTACCTACTGCAGCCCCATCAGTCGTCGGCTCCGGTGTCTCTGTCGCCGGCAAAATCACGTGGAAATTTCACAAAGCCCTAATCCTATTACGTGGATGGGGCTTACCTAGATTGCTGTTAGGTTCGCATAGATAAGGCGTCTTAGCGCTGCGAATAGGTGAGAAATTATGTTTGTGATTTGCAGATTTAATCGAAGGAGATTAAAGGCACTCGTCGAGTGTCAGCCGGCGGTGGGGGGCGGGGATTGGCAAATTACAGAGAGCTCGTTCGAATTTGAATGTCACTGGGGCGGAGCACCTTGAGTGGGATGTACGAGTAGAGCGGAGATGGAAAATCAATACGGGCGCGACTCGAGCAAATCATTTTCACCGAAGAATGGAAATTCAATTGAATTAAAGAGCTTAAGTGCCTTTTGTCGATGGGAACGTTCAGTGATCGGAAACTTGAGAGGATTTAGGACATAATTTAATGTGCTCTTGGCTTGCCTCCGATTCTATGGAGTTTTTCGTACGAATTGAAGCCATTCTTTTGGGCTTGAAGGTAAACAACACACCTTCAAGCCCAAAAGAATGGCAGACACTCGATTTTACTCCGCTATGAAGTGAAATGCACGGACCTGTGAAATGGCATGCAATTTAAGCAACAACTTTGAATTATTGTCTTGTACTATTTGGTCAGTAGTTCAACCCTGTGGTTGTTTAAAAGACCGTCGCGTTGTTCGTGGGAGGCCTTGGGAGCATAGCACGTCAACTAAACTTTTTAACTTCCTGGTTCAGTTTACGGAAGTGTGGTTCTTTCTCTCTCTTCCGTCTCAATTTTTGTTCAAGTCTTCGAGATGATCTGAGAAATGAAGCTTCTATGAAGCTTCTTCTTTGAAGCTTTGAAACTCTGTCACCGCCAATAGGCTCGCTAGACCAAATAATGAAGTGCTCAAAGATAAACTCACTTATGCCGTTAATGACAGAGGTGGTGCTGACGGCAATATATCGCAATCTAACTGGAGGAAGAAGTGGGCGTCGTGGTGTAGTGGGTAGGTACGTCGACTCCTACGCTCGAGGTCGTCAGTTCGAATCTCGAAAAAAACCATCAAACATTTTTTCACGGCTCCACCTCTTTCGAGTCAGAAAAAGCTTCTGAATGTCGCCGTTCGGAGTCGGCATTAAACTGTAGGTCCCCTCCACTCGTGAGAGAGCAATAGAACGCAAAACACGAGTGGTTGCTGAGAACCTAGGCCCAGGTCCACCTCGGACTGTAGCGCGGCCATTATTATATTATTATTATTACCTGTGATACCACAATGGGCCTACATTGGTCTAAGTTGTTCTGCTAGTCTGCAGTTAGCTAACTTAACCTAAACTAACCTAAAGTTCTAAATCTAAATCAAAGTAGTTAAGGAGTTTCTCTGCGTAGGGGCAAACGTGAACTCTGCAAACGACATCTTAGTAGAGAACTGACGTAGAATAGTCCTAGGCAGCCGCTGCTACTTCGGTTTGTGGAAACAACTTGGATCAAAACTCCTGACTTGAAAGACCAAAATCATGCCCTACAAAACCCTAATTCTATCAGTCTTGCTATTTGGAGCCAAAATCTGGATGATAAGCAGGACCGCAGGGCTGTTTCTTGGTGCCATCGAAAAAAGAAAAACTCTGTGTCGGATATTTGGTCCTGTCTACGAGGAAGGCGGATAAAGGAGAAGACACAAGCTCGAACTCTACAAGCTGTACAAGGATAGGGAAATAGTCCGGTAGGTAAAAATCCGTCGATCAAACTGGCTCGGCCACATCGAGCGAATGAACACCCGTGCTCCAGTCAAGGTGGTCTTCGAATCCAAGCGAAACAGGTCTCGAGAAGGAGAGAAAGACCGAACCTCCGTTATAGAGGCCAAGTGATCGCGAATGCAAGGCAATGGACTGGTACCATCAGTGATGGAAGGTGCCAATTGCTCGGATTCAGACACTCCAGAGGGCGTACAGTGGTGGACAAAAGTTTTCACATAATCACTTTTAATGAAAACCAAGCGCTTAAAGAGAACCTAAGCTAAAGCTTTCTGTTGCTTAAACGATTATTTTTTTTTAAAAGGACTTTGTGTGAATTCTTCTGTCCACCACTGTATATTTTTCTGCTGACTCCGCAAAGTAAAATTTACGTTCTCAGAGTTTTTTCCAATAACTCAGGAAATGGTGTGGTGAAATATAAATGTTTGAGGGTTGTCCCAACGAATCGATGCAGAGCCTCTGTGAAGGTATTGTCAGGGGAAAGTACTCCGCTTGTTATCGATATCATAGCTGAACCTTGAATTCCCACTAATTCCACAATTTTATGTACTGCTGGATCAAATGGACGCTCTTTTGTAGCTTGTTGCTCTGCCTGCTAGCAAAAAAGTTGCACTTTCTTCTTCAACCTTTCTACAGGAGTCTAAGGTGAGCCTTCCCAAACGCATCTAGTGCTGCGATTTCGGGGAATCCTGATACAGTAATTTCCTGGGAATCCTTAACTTCAAGTCCCCTTTCCATCACAACCGCACCCGCAAAGATGTGAGAAATGCGTTTATTCGATTCACTGAACCCAGGGATCTTCATTGCATCTGCAAACTCCGCATGCAAAGGGTTGCGTTTGCTGCTTGCATTTGCTGCAGTAGCGTTGTTGCAATCAAGTCCACTTAGTTCTTGTTTTAACCACTTTGACTGACTAACTTTGTTTCCTTCCACCAACTCACAGCCTCAATCAACTTCCCTCAGAAACAAAAAAAACAACCCCCGCGGCATAATTTTCATTTGAATGTCACAAGAGTAAATTACGAACCCGCCATGCAGCCATGCTGTACATGTCATTTTGCCTGTCTCCCCTTAATCTATTCATACTCCTCCTCATCTTCGTGGTTTGTCTGAAAAGTTTCACTCAAGCGTAACGAAATTATGAATGCACTTGAGCATGCAGCAGAGAGATGCAGGAGAGGCAGCAGAAAAAAAATAAAACACGCGAAACCTTACAATCTGCATCAATCAGTCGCTGGTGGAGTCAACGACCTCCGCCGCAAAACACAAGCCCACATGCGGAGGGTCGATGGAAAATAGAAAAGCAAAATTAAGGATGCATCCTTTTTACCATATTCAGCCAACCTTCAAACTCAATTCATATTCCTGCGCTCCGCTCCATTGCACTTTGCGCTTTGTTCCTGTGTGCGCGACAAACAACAACCACGACCACCATGAAGACCTGCACGTCTACCATGACGGCAGCAATGACAACGGCAACGAAGACAAACTCAATCGCATGAATTGACCCAAATTGCGTCAAATTGAATCAAAAGATACACTTGTTGAGCCGCAGTTCCCACGCATGCTCCTCACAGACTTCCGTAGTACGCTCTCGGAGGAGCAAAAAATAAAAGAAACAACCGTAAGTATCTCCCACAGATAATTATTATCGAGACGCACATGAGCTCATCGTGCGGGACCACCCTCATGCTGCATCCGATTACCGTCGTAGTTCGCATTAAGACATCCGATCTGCCTCCCCTCAAGAGAGACACTGAGAGAGAGAGAGAGCGGACGAATATTTATTAGCATACCATCATTAACTGATGATGTTTCAGCTGGGGTGTACCTTCTCGCGGCAGACGCGGGGTATCTGCATCCGTAGCAGCAACAGTTTGCACACACACGCACCGGCTGGGGAACGATCAACAGATGAAGGGGCCGCGTTCGGCTTCCAGTTGTGGAGGAGTGTGCCTCTCTGCAGGGCGCATGTCCAAAGAGAAACCCGGACTGGAAGGTTTCTCCTTATCCAGTTAACCGGGTCACCCGTCCATCCCTCGACGAATCAACAGAGTGTTGTTTATTTTGCGAATTGTGTCACAGAGGCGAATCGAGGGACGCGGCCGGTTGTTCCGAATGCCACGGCATTCCCTTATCCGTCTTTGCAACAGAGCCGCCCGGGCTACAGCGACCACAGAGCCAACAGAATGGCATAACATTCTTCGACACATACACTACTCCAATTCAGAGATCGGGGTTCGTCGCTGTTGCCATCGATGTCGCACCAGAAGTACGTGGTCGTTGGCCTCGTTCGCATAGGTTAGCAGCGCGTGTTGTGTTCTCTCGCTCTCTGCACTCAGTGCTGTGTCCTAGGGTCCTAGTTCAGTGTCTCCAAAGCAGCCCTCCATCAGCGGCAGCAGTTCTGCTTTAGCCGAGTGCCGTGTAGTTGCCCATAAACAAAACTCACAGTCAGTTTCAGATTTGAGGATTTCGCACCAGAAATTGGTTCATCCGTTTTGTGACCGGGATTTTTTCTTGTCGGTATCGCGATCGAGCGTTGAAACCCCCAAAACAAAAGATAGCCCATCTGGTTCGCACTAGGTCGTGGAAAACTTATCGAGAAAATTGGGTCGTTAAAATCGGACGCGATATAGAGTTTCAAAACACAAAAGCGCTGAGAAAAATTGAGAATTAAAAGGATTTACCTCGCTTACAGATTTGCCCCCATTTACCACTCAGATAGGAGACTGTGTGCTCGTGTGCTTGTGTGCCTGTGCTGTTTGCGGTCCTTGTGAATCGACTTGTGCCCGTGCTCCTTGGTCCTTCGAGTAATCATTAATTAATCAAAGTGCAAGTGTGTGACAGGAGGGAAGGAGGAGCATAAAAGAAGAGTCTCTCCCTTCCGGTTGATCCTTTTCAATACAATTGTACCTCGTCATCGTTGCGGTTATCTTTTGCGAGTTTTTTCTGTTTTCCTGTTTTCGTCGGTTCTGTTTGGTCTTTTATTTTCTTTTCCTCGTTCTCGTTTTTGTGTGTGAAAGAGAGAAAACAACGGGATTTTTCCTATAGTTCGCCACACCGCCACCGCCACACCGCACACACTGTCCAGCGACTGCAGCGGACGACATCGAGGACGGTTAAGGATTGCAACGTGTAAGTTTAGATTTTTTAATTAAAAAGGACAAAAGACGAATGAAAGTGATCCTTAAACATTTTCTAGACAAAAACAAAGAAGGGAAACTCCTCTCGGTGTCCATTCCCAGTGTACACTGTCGACGACATGATATCCGAGTGAGCCAGGAGAAACCGCAAACTACATGCGGTTTCACCACCCCTGCCGTGCGGCAGGTGGATTGGTTTAGATGGACGACGACGGTTGCGAGTTGATGTTGTATTCCACCTCATTTTCAACCCCCATGTCGCACACAGTCACAGGCATTTCCAAGTTTTGTGGTGCACCTTGTCCCCATGTATCAATGACAAGGATTCATTTTCGTTTCGCTTGTGATTTTAGACTTCAGATTCAACTGATCCTTTGGTTGTTCTTTTGCCGACGTTGCTTCCATGCACACCTTGCAGCCGCCCGCCCTGTGATGGGTGAGCTGTGTAATGTGATATATGAGATCCCTGAGCGGGGGTCGAGCACACAGGGACTGAATTGATTTGATTTTCTCCTCTCCACGGTGGGGGTGGTCTTCGGGGTTGGATAGCTGGTGAAGTGTCCTGATTTGACTTTGGTTGAGGGTCTCATTTAATGTTGTCGTCGCTGTTGTTGAGGTTTCTTTGTGGCGTGGGTGACCACCCCTTTTTTGCTGCGGTTTTGAAAAAAAATTCTTCACTTTTGTGAGGATTTGCCTCTTCGCTTGTTTTGTTTTCCGCTTATTTGTTGATTTTGTAATTAAGAAGCGATTGGGTGAACCTACAAAGCTCTGGCAAGGGTGCTTACCGAATCAGTCTTACGTAAGCAAACCGAATAAGCGAGGATTGTCGATTGAGTTTGCTTTGTGGGGAATCCCTTCTGTGTACACACTCAGTGGGGGGGGAGATGGGGTGGAATGAAAATCGAGGGACGACTAGTGCACGAGGAGCACTCGTAATTAAAAAGGATGAAGAACGGTTGGAGAGCACATTGTGTTGCTCTAAGGAAATCACTAATCAAACAACGTCCTAATTGTTAATTAGTGTACTTAGTATTACACTGAAATCCTTTTGAGTTTTCATTTTCACTTGAGTGACGATAGGGAGAGCGGGATGCAGGAGGGATATTTTACTTTCACTGCTTGAGTTCGAAATAATTACATTTTTTTGAGAAAGATTGTCTGAAAGGTAAGGTTGATATTTCGAAAGCACCCACTTGGCCAATGTCATCGGAAGTCAGTGATGATTCAATCAATCCGCGTGACTTTTGGTGGCTTTTCATAAATTGTGAGGTGCTTGCTGACGAGGGCCACCTCGGACTGTAGCGCCATCTGAAGGAGAAGAAGCTTGCTGACGAACATGATTCGTGAAATTTTGCAAATTGCAATCACAGTTGTGATTGTCGGAGATTCATAGTTTGACCGGGAACTCTCTTGTTTTTTCCAGAATTTGTCTGGTTTTCGTGACTACTGGTCTTTTAAGCAAGTCTGAGCTTTGGTTTTATTTGCAATTACATAGATGGTTTGCTGTGGTTCATCCACGATTATGGTGGCTCACAAAAATTGCAGCTTACCAACTTGTAGTGTCAAATTGAAGCTCACCTCTAGCAGACCATGTTAGTTTCTTGAGAAGGCTTCTTGCTTGTGGTCCAAATTTACCCCGGAATCTTCTTTTTCTTCTTCTGCTTAGAGCGCTACAGTCCGAGGTGGACCTGGAACTCACTCAAATTGCCTCTCCAGCCAGCACGATCTCCAGTTTCGCACACCAAGCCGGCCGAGGTCCCCCTCGACTTGTGTGCGCCACCTTGTACATGGACGTCCTCTGTTGCGTTGTCCCACAGGCTAAGAGTTGAAGAAATTTACTCCGGAATACGATTCAATAATCCTGGCAGTCTAGTATTTCATTTCTATCTCAATTTTGCAAGTTGTCCGAGTCTTTTGTTTTCGTCAAAGTTTTTCGATTTCGATCGATCTATGTAGCTTGAGGAGATTTGATTACAGTCGCCTCCTTCTAAACCGAATTTTCACGGGATATCAAAATTAGTTCGAGTTAGAGGGAGTTCGACTTAGAGAGAGTTGACTGCAGTCTTGATTTTATCGATTTTTGTACCATCTCCACGGTCTGATTAAGTTTTTTTGAATTCGTGGGTTCTTTAAGTGGACAAGCCTTTATTCTTCGCAGGAAGCATCTTGCTTATGAACATTTGTTTATTAAATAGAAACCTACTATGTTTTTGAAATAGGACATAAGTTATTATTATACTCCTGCAAGTTTCGTGCATCACTAAGGATTTTTCGTCAAGCTCCCAGATTTTTTGAACATTTAAATGGAACAATCAAAACTGATGTATTTAAGAAGAAAAAGGCAATTGTTTCTGAGCTATGAATATCGATTTCTTCTACTTTGACAACAGTTTTTGATAGTCAATGTCAGGACACTGTTTTCTTAAAAAAGAAAGAGATGATTTTTTTTTAACCATTTCATTCGGCGTGTAAATTGACTTCAGGCCAAGACTGGAATTGTGCTCATTTCAAAACTACAATACACACTGAAATCTCGGGTCCTTTTGTCATTCTTCTTCTGGTGAGCAGAAAACAATTCCCCCTTTTTTTGGGACAGGGGATGCAAATCATCTAAGCAGTTATTATCGCTGAATTGAACAATTGTTCTTCAAACTTCTCTAAAATATGCGAAAAAATAAGCAGTTCAGTAACTCATTTTTTATGATTATACCCCGTGCTTTACGTATGTTTTTGATACTTGAACTTCAAAGACTTTTTTTTATCACCAAATATTCAAACTCACACTTGGGCCTTATGTCAAAATCTGGCTATGCAACCTTATTTAACCACTGTGCTGATGCGTTAGACGTCAGTTATTTTTGTATCTGGGAATTTATTAATCGGCATTTAGTTTTGAAAGAATGTCATTAGGAATCACAGTTCCATACAGAAATGTTTCTTTTTTTGACAATTTTAAAGTTTTTGAAAATTCAACTCGATTCTATGCGTATTCCGAAGAATTCCTAAGTCGCTCCCAAAACATTAGGTTCATCAGAAAACCAATTTTTCTTCCAAGTTTTTCGACCTCTTTTTATGGAATTGGTTTAAGTTACAGTGTAGGTGCCTTAAAGCAGTATTTACTTTCCAATACTTTTGCCTTCAATTTATCTTCAATTAAAAATTCGCGCAGTTGGTCAATTCTGTAGTTCTAAAGTCGCGCGTGAAATTGTTCAGAGTTTTGTGTTTTGGTCATCATTAGCTCAATGACAAATAAGAAGTTTTAATGTTGTACAGAATTTCAAGCAGAAGGTACATTTCGATACATTTTCTGACGTAGTTTGGGAATTCTAAGTCGCCTTGATTGTGGGCGTCCTTTGCTGCTGTGTTTCATAAACTCAGCGTAAAGGATTTTACGGACCGAACGTGCTTTATCCACATGCCTTACACATGTACAGCTATATTAGACATTGAACAATTTAATCTATTGTGGACTGCCTGAAACCACACGGATGAGGTATTTTTAGATTTTTGACGATCAATTTTATTAAATGGCAGAGAAGATTGTAAACACGGTGATAAGGAGATTTGTGCCCCTCCCTATTTAACGCAGTCACAGAAATCTTCTTTCTTGTGGATTGGACAAAATTATATTCATTGGGCATGCCTTTCGTTTGCTACTGATAAACTGATGCACGCACTTTAAACTTGTGATTGGGCACCGTGGCATAAAAGTTCGTTTCCCGAAAAACACCTTTCATATTTTCACAGCTCAATTTCCAGTCACTGACAATGCTCAAAGGGTATAAATGTATAGAAAAAGCTTCTCGAATTTCTAACAGTAGTTCTACAACAATAAAAGGCCTTTCATATGAGGCATGAACAGCGAACGTGAATTTTTCGAATTATTAATTTTTTTTAGGAAATATCAGCAAAAACTATTTGGTATGCCAGAAAATGCGTTTTGAATTATCAAAATTTTCCATAAAGTAAAAACTAAAAAAATATTGTTTAAATAAGAAAATTAAAGATTTCCCTTTTTTTTCTGCGAAGTGTCAAATTGAATTCACGATCCACAGAGAAAAATTGGCGAAATCTCTGAGCGCGAACATTATAATAATAATGGCGGCGCTACAGTCCGAGGTGGACCTGGGCCTAGCTTCTCAGCAACCACTCGTGTTGTGCGTGCTATTGTTCTCTCACGAGTGGAGGGGACCTACAGTTTAATGCCGACTTCGAACGGCAAAATTGAGAAGTTTTTTCTAGACAGTCATACTCTTTGAGCATTGTCAGCGATCCGAAAGAGGTGGAGCCGTGAAAAAAATTTAGGTGATTTTTCGGGAATCGAATCGACAACATCGAGCGTAGGAGTGGACGCACCTACCCACTACGCCACGGCACAGCGCGAACATTGGAAATTCTAAATTTCACACTGACACTGACATGTGAATGAAGTGTCAAAATTCGCGAATTTCGAAATTCGTAGTTTGCCGCTAATGTGAACAGCCCCTAATAGCATCCACAAACCGAGTGACTGTTGTAGACCGAAGCAATGTAAAGTCACAATTCTACATTTTTAGTTAAATTGGCGGACAGAATTCACGACTATCGTCGTCCATATTTTTTGGATTTTATTCACTTCATTTCGCATAAATGACAGAAGGCCAAGTTGAGTCCGGATTAGATCGCAAATTTACCCAACAAAATGGTCTCACTCCCACTCAATCATGTGTGAAATTCTTATACTGACATGATTTCATTCTTTCAATTTGCTTCATCATCCAATTGGGATATTTTGCTTTGTTGCTTGAGTATGACGAGTACTTTGAACAATTTTTGTGAGGTTTCATCAGTTGAGTGAGGCACTGACCTTGTCTATGCATTTTTATGGATTAAATCAAAAGTTAGTTGAACTATTAATTAAGTCCACCAAGTTTTAGTTTCAAAAAGGCTTATGTGGTTTCTGATGGTGGAGGAAAAGTGGGCATTCATTAACAAGAGTGATTCTGCAATAGTACACTTCTTACTCTTCTTCTTCTTCTGATGGCGCTACAGTTCTGAGTGGACTTGAGCTTCAACCTCAACTACATCTCACTTAAGGCTTTTTAGCTTCATAAGAGCTTTAAGTGATTTGCAAGATGATGGTGTGTAGGTTAAGAATATGTTATCCTTCCAATGTACACTCGTTAAATAATTAATTTTAAAATGAAACTGTGTGGCACAAGAAACTTTTAAAACATGTGGCTTTAAAATAAGAGAGCATTCATGGCCTAAAAAATAAAAAAATCTGCACCATGAAGTAGATTTAACGTCAGTAAATTGTGTGGGCGCCGTGGCGCAGTGGGTAAGTGCGTCGACTCCTACGCTCGATGTTGTCGGTTCGATTCCCGAAAAAACACATACAATTTTTTCACGGCTTCACCTCTTTCGAGTCACAATACTCAAAGAGTATAACTGTCTAGAAAAAGCTTCTCAAACTCGCCGTTCGGAGTCAGTATCCTCTACTCGTGAGAGAACAATAGCACGCACAACACGAGTGGTTGCTGAGAATCTAAGGCTAGGTTCACCTCAGACTTTAGCGCCGCCATTATTATATTATTATTATTAACAAAAAGGGACCATTTAGGGCCTATATATTTTAATAGAAAATTCAGAACTTTGCCTCAAGTAGTAGACTTAACTTCAGTAAATTGTGTGCAGTGAGCTAGAGAAGGATCGTGCTAGATAGAGAGGCTGTAGGTTGAGGTCCAGGTACACTCAGAACTACAAACGATCGTGTTAGCAGTAGGGAGACATGTTAGTTGAGGCCCAGATCCACCCGGAATGTAGCGCCACACAAAAAAGAAGAAGAAGAGTAAGTTGTGAGGAGACCCTTAAAATTCTCAGCCATTTTTGAAATATTATTTTTAAAATAACCTCTTGTCGAACCGTACTCCTCCACGGCCTTTATCGCCTCTAACAGCTTCACCGTGTCACCAAATAGTGCCAAAGTGCCTTAGCGTAAAGTGCAAAAATAACACGAAACTAGCATTCCCCGGATCACCCATCAAACACTCGTAAACTATGAAAATATACACCACCAAATAGGAATCTCGTAAAAAGAGGAACAAACACTCGCGAGTCCCATTGCCTATCAGACACAGGCTCTCTGCAAAAGTTTGCAACTTCTCATGTTAACAAGGTCAAAAATATCATTCAGTCCCACTCGACACGGAAGTCTTCAAAAGTTGTTCCATTTTTTTTTTGCATAACAAAATAACACGATACTCAAAAATACGACGGACAACAAATGACGAATGTCAAACGTGGAAAAGTGCTGCCAACTCTTGATATGTTTTATTGGGAAACTTTTGCTTTATGGTCGACTATTCCAAATGAATATCTCCTCGAAATGAGTCATAAATTTAGGGACACAAGGTGCCTGAAGGACAGCGCAGTACATTATTATTCCTTCACCAGCATTTTTGAGTTTGGGCGGAAATTTACTGCCTGTCAGTCATTAAGGAAGCGCGCTCCTCTGTGGAAGTTGGGTGTTTACGGAACTGTGAAACCTTCATTCGACTAATGAGTGGAGCTCATAAAAAAATATACCAAAAAACTGAGATACAATTTTTTTCCTGTTTTATCTGCGTTTTTACTTAATTCACTCACGAGCATAAATGAAACAGAGGAGAGAGAGAGAGTCATTCAAACGGATCGCTGCTTTGCGCGGTGGGTGGAGGTGAGGGAGGAGAGATGTAAAATCTCAACAAATCCCCGTCACAAATTCAATTGTCATGTTGCCAAGAACTTCCATTCGTTTTATCGTTCATTGCGCTCACTCCCCGCCAGAAGAGGGTCAAGCCAAAACAAATTAATTTGCATTCATCATCTTGCTCTTAAAAAATTAAACTCATCAGCGTGTCATCGTAAAAAAGATACAATTTCAATGTCCTCCTGTACTGTTACTTAACAGAATAAATATCCAAGCATAACGACGCTCTGGGTGCGATAAAAACGAAAAACATTAGAGCCCTTGACCATATCCCTCCAGCAAATGAACAGACAAACCAGAAATGAAAGCACTAGAAAAATGACTGAAAAAAATGTACATTGCCCCAAAACGCAAAAAAGAAATATCATCGAGGGAGGGAGGGGGACTACCCACTTCACATAACATAATTACCAACAACATTTGTTCAGGGCACTCATGCATAAATAAATGAATCGGATGTAAATGTCATATAAATACCCATTCAAAAATTCACAGAGTCCTCCGCCCTCCTGCACGGCTCCGGAGCTGTTCATCCTTCTGGCTGAGGGGAGGGTTCCGCGACGACCCACCCCATCGTGAGCACGATGATGATGATGATGGGACAACATTTCTTATTTTCATTTGCTATTTGCCAGGGCGAATGGAAACCCACAGCGGAAAACGGAAAGACATGACAAGTTTCTTGTTTCCCTCTTTTTTTTGCTGCCGCTGCTGGTGATGGTGCTGGTGGTGGTGCTCCCCCTCCTCCGAACATGCCCTAAGCATATCTGACAAGAGGATGACTGTGACTACTACCCAGGGATCTTGTTGTGTTTTTTTTTTCGGATCCCACCCGTCACTTCGTGTACCCCACCCACCAAACTGTGAAAAGGGAAAGAAAAAAAACAGAAAACCTTCCAGGACGAGGATGAGTGAGTGTGTAGATGAACACAAAATGAAGAGCCCCAGCTCATATCAAAGCCAAAGTCGTCAGCTAGAACAGAAAGCATTCGATTGAGCAGCAAACACACACAGGAATGCCGAGGGATGAAGAATAGAGAGAGACTGGAGACGTTACGTTGCAAGGTCTACAGCAAGTCCTGAGATGCACATGCACACCCCAAGGTCCTGTACACAATTCACTCGACATTCAGCCGAATGATTTGCTATTCATTTCCTTTCCAACATTTTTTACCAATTCTTTTCTTTCGCCTCCCTCCCTCGCCCGAGTATTTGCCCTTAACTGCCCCCCCCCCCCCCAGTTTTCCCATTTTCCTTATTTTTGCATTTCTGTTTGATTACGATCTCAGAGTCTATTGGCGGCGAAGTCGGAGGACTACATTCGGAGTGTGATTGCATACACGGGTGAACAACACAAAAAAAAAAGAAGAAAACCCTCCTCGTTTCCTTTTGTGTCGTGTGTACCCGAGGGTGGCGATGGCTGGTGGGTACTTCTAGCTTCTTTCGCAATCTCAGCCAATTTTCTTTTAATTCAATAAAACACAAGAGAATGCAGCAGAAGAGAGACGACGACGCGACAGGAGTCGTGTATTCACGTTCAAAATGCATGGCCAACGTAACGAACCGATGCACAAGCACTGACACACAGACGAGTCACTACGTTTGCAGAGCGAGGTCCTGCGACAAATTGGAAATTAATTTGTGGTCCTTTATCGGTCGTGTTTTCTGTCGCTCACAGTGAATGAGTGACTGAGAGTACAGGCGAACGGCTGTGCTAAGTGTGTCGACATCAGCGGGAAATATATTGCTGTCGTGTTGAAAGAGAATACTAATGGGGTTTGCTTACAAATTGACCTCAGTGGCAGTGCATCTCGAGTCGCTCGAGTATCCTCGTTCGTCTTACATGTGTAAAATGAATTAAACGAAGAAGCCCAACACTTGGTGTTGGGTTTCGAAGGGATCTCGAGTGCAGTTTAAGGGAATTCAGTGAGCCACTTGCAAATGGAGGTGTGCAAACACGTTGCTCGGTGTGAACGAGTGTAACTTGAGCAAATCGAAATTATCGGCAAGTGCTTTGACTTGACTGGAAATGTAAATAAGTGAAACGATTTAAGGATACACATTCAAATGAAAGTTTGCCTTGAAGGACTCTTCACAGGGTGGTGTGTGGTGTGTGGCGTTTGAGAACTCGAGAGCGTGCTGCAGATGGCACGTTTGTCGCTGTGGTTTTGAAACAAAGTAGGTTTTCACTTTTAGGATGTGGTGGTGGACGTATGTATGCGAGGGAGTTTGTTTGTCGAAAGTGATCAACACAGTCATCTTAGGAGGCTAAAGACCTAATGAAGTCGAAAAAGGTAATTTCAAAGTGAGGAGACTTTGGTAAAGTGTCTGTGTTTGGGGAAGGTGCTGTTGACAGTAGTTCACTGAAATGGATGTGCAGCTTTGACTTAATAACCTAATTTAAACTAGGAAACATTTTGTTAGTAGAATAAGAGAAACGGATAAAACTTGTATTTGTAAACGATCAGGATTTAATTAGGTTAGGTTTGGTGGGCGCCGTGGCGTAGTGGGTAGGTGCGTCGACTCCTACGCTCGAGGTCGTCGGTTCGAATCTCGAAGAAAACATCAAACATTTTTTTCACGGCTCCACCTCTTTCGAGTCACTGACAATGCTCAAAGAGTATAACTGTCTAGAAAAAGCTTCTCAATCTCGCCGTTCAGAGTCGGCATTAAACTGTAGGTCCCCTCCACTCGTGAGAGAACAATAGCACGTACAACACGAGTGGTTGATGAGAAGCTAGGCCCAAGTCCACCTCGGACTGTAGCGCCGCCATTATTATTATTATTATTATTATATTATTATATTTTTGGTTTAGGTGGCTGATTGCAGATAGAAAGATCTACTTTTTTTTTGACGATTTTTGAACCGCTACACTGGAGCGCTCAGACTCAAAACTGGTCCATTGTGATACCAGGTAGCAACCTACTCCATAGAATTTATGAAAGCAATTTTTTGATTGCAATCATTGACTTCATTCAAAAAGTTAAAGCTCTCGGTTGTGTCGTTTTATCCGGACAAAGCAACACTTTCTGCTCAGCAGCATAAATTAAAATTGATTCTTATGTTTTGTATGTTTTTAAGTCATCATTAAGTCAACTTTAACGAGTGGCCTTCGACATGATGTCGATATCATCTGCGTAACCCGGCAGCTGGACCGACTTATAAAAGAAGGAAGCTACAAGTCTGTGTTTACACCTAGCCCCCGCCATACTTCCACTAGTGGCCAATTAAAAAAAGTCACACGACAGCGCATCGTCTTGCTGAAGTCCAGAGTAAGACTTAAATTGAAACCTTCAACTAACTCCGTATTTATTCTTTGCATTCATTCAGTCATGTGCCCCACAAGTAACGTAGAATTAAACCAGGAAATTGCCTGAAAATCAATACCACAAGTTGGCACAAAAATAAACTCGCCTCCCCTCACCTAACTCGCCTAAGCAAACATGTGCAACCGCCCGAAAACCACAGCCAGACTGCAAAAAAAGTTTTAATCAAATTCATCTGAAAATGAAATTCCAACGAATTTTGTAACATTCTTTCGCCTCAATATTATTTCATTCCATTCCGCATTAGCAACAGAAATCAAATTAATGTTATTAAATCAAAGAAGCTATCAACATGCCACTCTGCGGCGTGTAAAAACAAAACCCGAGGTGCCCCACAGAACGTGTTCCCACCCGCATGACTCTGCGGTCATGTCAGGGAGTCAGTCGTGTCAGGATGTGCTGAATCCAAACCCTACACTGCTCAAGTGAGCGTAAAAACTACCAGAAGGTACGAGCACTCTCGGGAACTTCAAAATCACGCATCTGTTCAGTTGGCCCTTGTTTATTTGGAGTAGTTTCTACACGTGAAACCTTTTCGCGTGCTTTCTTTTTTCCGACGAACTCGTTCCCTTTTTCAAATTCAATTTAGCTGCGGAATATTCATCTAGCGTCGGTGTTGAATATATAGAGTATTCATCTGGTGTCGGTGGCGTCGTTAAAAGTATCTCGCGCGCCAAAAAAAAAGCATCGGACCCACCGAACCGAGGGTAACACATATATTTCCTCGTATTTCATTTATTTTTTGGCGGAACATCAGAAACGCAAGGACACTCCAAATCTGGCCGTGTTAGGGTGTTGCTGTTTGCGGAGTGCATCTCGTACGCCGCCGGTCCCATCTCCGCCCGGCGTGGTAGCGTGCATGCAATATGCCGCCCTCCACGTGTGCGATAAAAGGTAAACAAACGTTGCACACAAAGATAGCGGTGTGGACTTTCGGAAATTGCATTTTTTTTTCGTCATCACCCGCCATCCTGCGAAAGGTCCTCCGCATGAAGTTGACACTTGCATTGCATCAGAATTGATTGCCACGGTAGCGGGCTGTGAGGGGGAGGAGTGGGTGGAGTGGGGATAGAGCTGAAGAAAAATAGAGTCACACACGAAGCGAGAGAGAATGATATTCTGAAACACTCTGTGTGCAATAAATCACTGTTTAATCGATTTTGTGACGATGCGTCACGACAACGTTGTGACAACCTCCACCATTCCTCATCCTATCTACCTCCGAACGAGGGCAGAGTCCTCTACTCCTCCCAGCACTCGGAGCACCGAAAAAAATACGAAACAGAGAAAATATTTTGAGTGCTTTTCACTCCATGTGAACGTACACGAGGGCGGGAGTGGAGGTGTCGTCCTTTTCCGTTAGAAATGAGGGACTACAACAACGTGTTTGGTGAAATTGAAGATGTTATTTACGAGGTGGAGTGTCATGAATAAAATATTCATATTCCTTGATGTCCTGTGCTCTTTTTTCTCCTTCCCACCCCCCCCACCGTAAAAATGCCACGGTAATAGACAGCAGAAGTTTTTGTTTTGAACTCATTTTCGCGTGAGCGTTATTGAAGCGATATGTGTATGACTGTTTGCTCGCATCTCACGTAGAGAAAGGGACGTGAGAGGAGGAGGAGGGGGAAGCAATCGATTGCGATGTGATTGAAAGTTCCTACACAAAAAGCTGCTGCCTTAAAGTGAAATCATTCGTGGAAGCTTGAAGATACCTTTTTTTTAAAATCTGTCAAATGGAAGCGAAGGATGTCGGAGTTGTGTATGCCATCAGGTGGAGGGTTTTGGGAAGCAAGTTTTAACTATGCTATAAATTGGTTTTTGAAAAAGGGAGACTGAAAATCTCAGGTTTCGCTGTTGAGCACATAGGTGATTCTGACTACCAAAGCCTTTCCGGCAATGTTCTTAAAAATACTTATGTAGGGCACGTCATCCACATATTTCTACGAAAATCTCAGCGTGACTCAATTTTTGAACAACCTCGAAGAATGGCCAAAAACGCTTTTCTGCAGTTCTATGATTAACATATTTTTTATCGCCGTAAAAATCTCACACCAGAACGGCCTAAAATATTCTATTAAATGTCGTGCGATTCAATTCTCCTTAAGATCAATGTCAAGCTTAATTGCTCAACTCTTCCCTAAACCTTTACTGCACTTAAAATGCTCTCACATCCCCTTTTTACTTCGCGTAAAAAAACGTTCGTGCCCTAAGCGATGATTTGTTATTCAGAGTTTTATAGGCGAACATTTAAGAAATAAGCAATTCCATGAAATGCTTATGGAAATTCACGTTTAAGACATTAAGATTAGATTGAGGGATTAAGATTGAATATATAAGAAATATCTGATAATGGATATGAGGAAACTAGCCAACTAACACAATTATTCTCACAAATTTTGGTTTAGGTCAAGGAATGATTCCAACGCTTTAGCAGTTTATCCACGCTTTGGAAATCGAGCGTGAGGTGACAGGTGCAAGTACGCAAAAAGTGCATGTTCTTGGAGTTCTAAGTACACTTTCCAAAATCTAGACTTTTTGGCACCGTCAGGAAATTTTTGTACCAAAAAGTCAGTATTTTACAAAATAAGGAACTTTTTGGGCTTTTTATGAACACTTATCTATTAACTAATCAACGCCGTGGAATTCTGAAAAACGGTTATCAATAAATTTTCTATTTTTAGTGTTTTTGAAATTTTCGTAGTTCACTTGCTCCGCCGTTTATTCAAGTCTCAACTTGTAAGCTTCACAGATTGTTTATTTTTCGCCAAAATTCAAATATCGTGCTGTCATTGGTTTACCAAACAGTATATTTAAGCATCGACAATAATAATAGTCCCTTAGTATTTGAAATATTTGGGGAAAAAGTAGGCAGTGCTAATTAGTACTGTCAGATAGGAAAGGGTTTAAGTCTATTTTTTTAAGTTAACGGTAAAGTATAAACATGGCAGCTGGTTTAACAGAATGTATTCCAGTAATTTTGCGACTGTGGGCGCCGTAGCGTAGTGGGTAGGTGCGTCGACTCCTACCCGAGGTCTAATGTTCGAATCTCGAAAAAAAAAATCTAACATTTCTTCACGGCTTCACCTCTTTCGAGTCACTCAAAATGTATAACTGTCTAGAAAGAGGTTTTCAAATTCGCCGGTCAGAGACGGCATTAAACTGTAGGTCCCCTCCACTCGTGAGAGAACAATAGTACGTACAACACGAGTGGTTGCTGAGAAGCTAGGCCCAGGTCCACCTCGGACTGTAGCGCCGCCATTATTATTATTATTAAGGCAACTTTTGATGTCACATTTAAGACGATGTGAACTTAATTTCGAGCTAATTCCGTAAATAAATATTTGTCAAAGATTACCGAGAGCTGAATCGCTGAATATCTTAATAATATAACTGCCTCCTACTTTGCCATCTCTTGACAAGAGCTCTCCTTTAACAAAATTATGTCAAAAGGACGAGTTCAAATTTTCATCCATAAAGTTGGTACAATGAGATCCCATTCTGCTTGTGTATCCTTTAATCTGTTGTGCCTTGTTGTGTTTTTACGACCAATGTATACATGGGGGAATAAGCATATTGCATCCCCCAACCATCGTAAGTGGTTGCAGAAAATTCCTCACAACCGACATCTAAATATCCTTCACTGCCTCAGTTTCTTCAGCTGAATCATTGTTGAGGGTACTGTAAATGAAATCGATCCTCCACTCGCATCCTGCCCTTAATTTCAATCCGCCGCACACTCCAAAACCTGCGACACCGAAGATATTTTTGCAATGACTCAAATGAACTTGACATTCTGCAAATCATCAATAATGCGCTCGTAAAGTATGTCAATAATTTTTACTTCAACGACAAAACTCGTAAAAAGCCTCTTACAAGATATGCCAGATTAGGCAGTTTTGCTGGAATAGTTTTGCTGTCTCAACTATACGCACGGCTCCCCCTCCGCACGAATTCCAAGGATAAGTACATGATTACCCGGCTTTTTGTGCTTCAGCTTCAGAGAGAGAGACGTTACCTTCCGTAAGAGTGTTTCTTTTTTAGCGAATGAAACACACATCTCTGCCGTGAGGGTAAAACGTTGAACGGTGCAAAGTTCTGTCAAATTGCAAACATCAAATTTTTAGATATGTTTTATTGAAAAAGTTTCTTTTTTATGGAACACTATCAACGGAATGCCTTAAAAAATAAGTCATAAATTTAAGGGTTTCATTGAGTAAATGAACGAGCCTTTCACGTGAGACGTCGACGACGGTGAGTCCGCACTGAGGAAGGGGACTATTTACTATTTTTAGGGTAATAATCTTTTAAATATCAGCAGGGATTTATGGGAATAATGTTCGGCTTATAAACGGAATTATACGACTTCGAGCTTTTAATGATGATTGGTTAACTATGGCGCAGTAGTTAGTGCATTGCTTATGGTGCTAGGGGTCTGGAGCAAACTTTTTTCATGACTCAGCCATGAGTTTCCCGTCTTTTAAGTACCTTTACTTTTCTGAATTAATTTTTATGGAATGGCGTCAAAACATTCGTTGAATAACACCTGGAAAAATAATTAATGGCAAATTTCCGGTGCATTCAAGTGAAATTTTATGAAAGGATGTAAATACGAGGGCTGTTGGATAAGTCAGTGACTTTGATATGGAATACAGGCTTGTTGTTTTCTTTTTCTTAAAATTTAAATTATTTTCCAACGCAGTCTACTTTCAGCGTGATACACTTTTTCCAACGATGTTTCAACTTTTGTAACCCATGCACAAAATATGGCTTCTCAAATCCTGCAAATGAGGGGTTTTTGCCTTGTTTCGAGCACGTTCCCCTGCAGAAATTCACGGTTTCGATCGTTCCTTTATTTCCACAAAAAAATGTAAATTTCCCCCAATCATGATGGAACACCAGGAGTGGTTGTTGGAGAAGCTTGGCTCACTTCCCAACGAACTATAACTCCACTCAAAGAAGAAGAAGAACAAGTGAAGTGTAAAGAAAAATCCTTTACAAGGATGTGAATATAATCTAAAGAGTCAAGACCAGCGGATGAAATTGACTGGACAGCAGCAAGCGTGATCTTTGCACTCGAGCCACACAGTTTCAGACTGAATAGATCGCAACTTTGGCATAAAAATCGAGAGGCAAAGTGCTTGTTTAATGACTGCTACAACGGCCACAATACGGGTAGGCTTTGGTGTCACGCATTGAGTCTCGTCTTGAATCTAACATCACAGAGTACATAAGTCTAAGTGGTTTCTAAATGACTGTCTAATTTGGACTTTTTGGGACTTAACTAGGTACATCCACACCAAATCAATAATCCATTGTCAATGCAACTCACTCAAGGATGAAGAATACCACATCTGAATCCCAACTTTGTATCTGTGTAACTAACTTATTTCGCTGTATCTGCCGCACTCACAGTTTCCACACTTCCGAGTGCCCGGCTTAACGCGACGTTATTCTCAAAATTCCCATGGTGAATCCATCCCCCCAGCCACAACCGAGTTATTGTGGCGAATCCATTGTACAATATCCCATAAGACTTGTCAGACAAAACCGAAATCCCAACTAAATTCCAATGCACATCACTGTCGGCATCCCATTGTACACAAACTACCCCCAGCAAGTCAGTTAAAAATTATGACTTCTTTCTATTTGCATGAGAAACTTTCTCCTCTCCCAACAGAAGAAAAACCCTCCCGTTTAAATCAACGCAATTTGTAGAGACGAAAAAACGGCGAAAAGTTTTATTTTTTTTTTTGTTATTTATCTTTTCCTTGCGAACAAGTCAAAATAGCGAACACTAACAGAAATACATCTCGACGTCTGCAAATAAATTCCGATTGCAGGGACTTGTGTCTACAGGAGTCGGGATAACGTCCAGGCCAACGCAGACACTTGCGATGCCCCGTCTCCAAGAGGAGCGAACAAACTTTTCCCGGGGCGGGAGAATAAAATGATAATTCTGTTGGCAGGGATACACTCTTTTCTTGTTGCCTCCTCTTCGGGGTGAACTTCAAACAGTTTTATCTGCAACCAATTTTCATCACATTATTCTTTGAAGGACGGGGATTTTGAATGGTTTGGGTGGCACATGCCTTGAAGGTCACTGCATCCAATCGGTCGTCGGTCAAACGGTCTTTATACGTTGCAACTTTCGACTCGCTTCTCCCGGAAGTGGACCGGGTGGTCGTAGAATCCCCCATGTCCTTGCACTCGGCTTGTGTAACACGGTGTTCGTGTCGAGTGTGGAGTTCCTCGAGTTTTTTCTCGGTCTGTGACAACCTAATTGCAAAGGAACTTCATTTACTTAAGTTTTTGCCCCGCATTTTTTTGTTCGTTGCCTATTCACGGAGGACGCCGAAGAGCGAGTGGGCGAGTCCGGGTGGAAACACAAACAGCGGATGTGGAAGTGAAGAGGTCTCAGGAAATAACTAGGTAATCTTGACAGGCACTCCAAATGAATAGTCGTAGTTTAGGAGGTATCCTGCGAAGCCGAGCACTTCTGCTGTTGGAGTGGCATTCTGCTTTAAGTTCCGCACAGGCGAACAACCTTCAGAGAGAGTTGTGTCCAATCGCAAGTTCCTACATCTAGTCCTTCGCCCTAAACAGGTGGCAATGGAATACCTATCTTCCACTGAGCACTGAGCTGTGAAAGTTTCTGGGATTCTTTCGGGTGAAGGCCGTCACTTGACAGTATCTTTTTCAAGGAATGCGGGCGGGTTTTAATTGTGTTTCCTGCGAAAGTAAATTCATTGAATGCGTAGGACTCTCTCAACTATCCACTGAATTCTATGGATTTTTGATGATTTTTTCTCAGAGTTTGTCATGAACTTTGGAAGAGTATGGTTTGGTGAGGAGATTCTGGGCGTAATTTAGTTTTCGAAGATGAAATTACATTTTCTTAGAGGTTCAGATCGATTGGGGATAGGAATTTTGAAAGAGTTTCAGTCTGCTTGGCAATAGGGATGTATGAGGACCTTCTGAAAGGGTGTCCTGCTTGTCGATGGGCAACATTCATCGCAACAGTACCGCGTTTATTTGTCAATACCTTGGTGTTTGGATAATGGCGGAGAATGATTGCTGCTGGAAACCTGTGCGATCCTAATGGCTTTCTTCTTCTTCTTAGGGCGCTACAGCCCGAGGTGGACCTGGGCCTCACTCAACATGCCTCTCCAGCCAGCACGATCTTTTGCCAGCTGTCTCCAGTTTCGTACACCAAGCTGGCGACACCTTGTACGTGGACGTCCTCTGTTGCGTTGTCCCACAAGCTCAGAGTCGAAGTCTCCTCGGGCCGGAGCTGAGTTTTCCATACGCTCTACATGGCCTGGCCATTTTAGGCGTTGGATCCGTAGACGACTGGCTAGACTCATGTCGCTGTACAGCCCATACAGTTCGTGGTTGAACCTTCTCCTGCAAATGCCATCACAGCAAACAGGACCAAAGATCGCGCGCAGAACTTTTCTCTCGTAGAGGCCAAGAGGCTGTTCATCCGCTTGGGATATTGTCCATGCCTCTGCGCCGTACAGCAGGACTGGGATGATCAAGGTCTTATAAAAAAGTCAACTTGGTCTTCCGAGAGAGGGCTCTTCTACTCAATTGCCTTTTGAGCCCAAAAAACAGCGGTTGGCAAGAGATATTCTGCGTTTGATCTCGGTACTGATGGTACCTGTACTATTTACTGCGGAGCCAAAGTAGACGAAGTCCTTAACTACCTCAAAGTTATAGCTGCCAATGGTGACGTTCTGACTACATCGTCGATGTTGTGCGTCCTTTCTCGATGACTGCATATACAGTGGACTCCCTCCAAGTCGAATCTTCACGGGATATCAAAATTAGTTCGAGTTAGAGGGAGTTCGACTTAAGGGATAGTCTTTTATATGGAAAATTTAGAGGAATGCCAAGAAAATAGGGCGAAAAAATTCGAGTTAGAGAGAAATTCCACTTAGGGAGAGTTCGACTAAGAGGGAGTCCACTGTACTTGGTTTTGCCCTCGTTTACCGCCAGACCCATTTAAGCCGCTTCCGTTTCAATGCCAGCAAACGCATCATTGACGGCTCGCTGTGTTCGCCCAATCACGTCAATGTCGCCGCGTAAGCTAGCAGTTGAACGAACTTTTGGAAGATCGTGCCTCTTGTGTTGGCCAGTGAGGTTTGCACGATCTTCTCAACGATGATAAAGAAATCACATGACGGCGCGTCGCCTTGTCTAAAACCTTTTTTGACATTAAGGTCTCGGTGAGTTCGTTACCGACCTTGATGAAGCAGCGAGAGATCTCCATCGTCATCCTGCTCAGTCTGACGAGTTTGACAGGAATGTCAAAACTAGACATGGCGCTGTACAGCTCGTCTCTATGCACTCTGTCATATGCGTCCTTGAAATCGACGAATAGGTGGTGTGTGTCGATCTGCATTTCTTGGGTCTTCTCCAGGATCTGCTGCAGTGTGATAATTGAGATTGGAGACTTATCCCCCGATAGTTGACGCAGTCAAAGAGGTCTCCTTTCTTGTGGATCATTGCTATCTGGTGATCGTTTATATGTTATCATTGGGTTCCATAGAGAATTGAAAAATAGGACCCCTTATTTTTTTAAGACCCTGGTCATTCACGCCATAGTTTTCATCACAGAATCTTGAATCATACCGAAAGCGAATGATGGAGCACTTGGCCAATTTTAGCGAAAACTCGTACGATCCCTGGTCCAGTTGAAGGTGATGGCGGTTGGAGATGCACGGGCTAAGCGGACCGCCCAGCAGCATGACTCCTAACCAGACTTCTAAATATCCAGTGCCTATGATGGCATGGATCGCATGGTCAACTTAGCTCCGGTACGAAAAATGTTTGATTTCGCGTCTATGAGTCAAACGCACAGAGGACACTTACCACAAAGTTGTCACACAAGTTATCGGGGAAAGCAACCAACTTGGCTTATAAAACTGGGGATTCGCTGAAGAGTGTACGCCTTTAGAACGACAGAGATCTTGTAGTGTACGACTTTAACAACAACTGCGAATTTTAGGGTGATTATATTTCGTACAATTATTAAAGAGACTCGGAGCTAAAATTTGCACTACTACTCGAAATAAAACATACTCAAACTTCCATGTGGTACTGCAGCGACACGTAAGGAACGAGAAGAACGTCGCACCTACCTGTTTCGAAAATTACATGCTGGTATTATAGCTGAGCATTTTTCAACTATTAATTTTATTCTGCAACCCTCGTTACATTAACCAAAGGACTATAACCATTTCAATAGTTATCCTCACACATCAAAATGTAATGAGCCGCAGGCGATGAAAAATTCCCTTTTTTCACTTGTTACACACATAACTTAACAACAGTTTTTTTTATCCCGTTTAAATACAATTAATATGTTGGTAGACTTTTTTCTCTCGCATTTTTTAAAGGTAAAGCGAGTGAGACATTTGATAAATGCAATTTGACGCCGGAATGTTTTAATGGCATGTGGTATTTCGCCTTTGACAATAATCAGCTTAGTTAATTGTTTTTATGGGCCTTGTTAATATTATTAATTTCATTTCCTCTCTCTCTCTCCCTCTCATTTTCAATTAACCTCGCGGAACACAGATAGATTACGGTTTTGCGTCTGGCTCACATCAAAAGCCGCAAAATTTGCTATTAAATTCTGAGAATTTAAGTGAAATGTTAATGGTTTTGAACTTTTACGAAAGGATTTTTTTCCAATTTTTTTGCGGTAAATTCGCTAACAGGTTTAAGGCTGAAGGGAGGAAAAAACACTGTTTGTGGTTTGGGTAATGTGAACTTTGTGACGGTCTTCTGATTTTTTTTTTAATGTAACAGACTTTGAATTTAACAATTTTTGATCATCAATTTGATGAGACATTAAGCCCCAATGCAGAAGGATATTTCACGTCAAATCTGGCAGCCTAGACTTTTCTTCTGATTTCTGGATCATTCCACTTCTTTCTTGACGAAATTTTAATTTAAAAGTAAGGCCAAAAGACGAGTGGATGGCGCAGTTGGTTAAGTGCCTACCCCAAATCCCAGTGAAATCGAATCTGGTCCAGTCACCATTTGCCGTTGGGATCAAATTAACGGCATTGGAGTAGGTTGCTACCACCTGGCATGGAATGGACCAGTTTTAAGTCTGAGTGATCCAGTAGTGTTTCAAAAATCCCCCGAAAAAAAAAAAAGTTATGAGCTGAAGCATTGCCTGACCTTTACGTCGCCCGAAAGATCTAATTTTTCCGCGTTTTCAAAAACTGTTGGTGGTTAGGTTCCACTGTTTGTGCGTTCTCACTATAACACGAGAGAGAAGGAGGAGAAGCAGCTAAAATGAGTCGGGCCATGATTGAAAGCAAAATTAAAGAGAGTCATGAGGAAAGAAAGGGCGCCGTGGCGTAGTGGGTAGGTGCGTCGACTCCTACGCTCGAGGTCGTCGGTTCGAATCTCGAAAAAAAACATCAAACATTTTTTCACGGCTCCACCTCTTTCGAGTCACTGACAATGCTCAAAGAGTATATCTGTCTAGGAAAAGCTTCTCAATCTCGCCGTTCGGAGTCGGCATTAAACGGTAGGTCCCCTCCACTCGTGAGATAACAATAGCACACGAGTGGTTGCTGAGAAGCTAGGCCCAGGTCCACCTCGGACTATAGCGCCGCCATTATTATTATTATTATTATTATTATTATTATTATGAGGAAAGAACGCGAATCATCCTGCAAACGGGCAAAGCATCCCTGTCGCCAACTATAATTTTCAAGCAAACAGGGAATTGTTTAATTCTCACCCAAGTCTTGAAGGTGGATCAGAAAAAGAAGAAAGCCAGTAAAGCCCATCAACCCTCTTTTGTTGGATACTTCCATGTGCACATTCCTCCGAGCACATAAAGCGAACTTCTTTAGTTCCTCGCACAAAGACAGACAAACTCCGCTAAAAAAAAGTTTCCGCCCAACAGATCTCGTTTAAAGTTCCTTATTTATCAATCGACATCCATCAACATCCTCGAGAGCAACATGGTGCCTGATAAAGTCGCTCCCATATGCATCTCCCTCATCATTGTCCGCCCTCTCGTCTCCTCAATCATCATCATCATCGTCGTCATCATCATCTGCGTCAACATCAGTCGGGGTACGATGCGGAACAGAAGCCACAGAGCGCACAGCATCAGCAGTCAGTAAGTCAGTCATTCAGTCAGTGGCTTCATCTGTTGAATGTTTTTCCAACAAAGTGCACATCCTGCGTCGGAACAGAGCATGCAAATTGTTTTCTCTTATTCCTGAGACACCTCCCTCCCACCTCCACCCGCCTGCCTCGGAGTGCTTTCCTTACAGGATTCACTGTGGCGTCAGTTTGCTTCTATCAAGTTTTTTCTTCCATATTTTTATATCTACATATTTGTACCTTCTGTGTGAACGGTTCCTTTAGCCATCCCGGCAACCACCCCAAAACAAGCTCAAAGAAACCCCGTGGGCGGGGGCAGATGGGTGGATGTCATATTTTAGACGTTACTTTGCATTCATACTTTTCTTGCTCTCTCTCTCTGTGGTGTCCCGGCAAAGCAAAGGCTTACACAGACGAACATGGAGCAGGAAAGACAATAACAGCGAAAAAGGTACGAGTATACGTTGCGCTGCTGTGGCGACACAGCACAAATATGCTGTGTGTGTGCTGCCTGACGCGGAACCCGCAAGCTTACAACTTTATTACATTTTAATCTAACCAAACAGTGGAGCGGAGTTCGCTTGTGGAGAATCACCCGCTCGGCAACAGTCTTCAACGTCAGACCGAAGAAAGGATCTTGTTTTTCAATAGAAAAGAATTGTAGAAAGGGTTTCGTTCAAAGGATGCGTTGGAAAGGAGCTCAATTTTTTTATTTCTCGCTGATTTTTTTTTACATGTTGACATTAAAGTTGCCTTTAAGAGTGAATGACCCACGGAGACACGCCTCAAGCGAAGGGTGTCAGCATTTCTTGGATCGTGAGGAGGCTCTGATAAACTCTGAGACAAAATAATAGCTCCCGGGTGACAGAACGAATTTTTCTGTGAATTTCTTGACCAAGTGCTGAAAAGAAGTTCTCCTGAGGCGATTGCTTTCAGCTAACGAATGACCAGATAGCAATGATAGTTTTTCTGATTGCCATGTTTCAGCAGCTGTCAAAGTTACCCAAAATATCCAGCTGACAGAACATTAACTAAGATTTGCCATTTCATCATGCATTGTTTCATGTTTTGCCAAAAGTATAGAAATTATTGAAAAAATATTATCAAAATCCCGGCTCAGTTGTGAATACGCAACGTGAATTTCGTCGTAAGGTCGGTTGTCATCATGGCTTCAGTGTGCAGGCAATTCGTGACACCGTCGAAAAGTTTGAACGTGAGTACACTTTTTTGGACCTTAAGTCACCAACCAGACAGAGATTGGTGCGAAATGAAGAAGACAAGGCCATCGTAGCGGCCAGTACCAAAGAAGAGTCAGAAATGCCGATTCGGCGACGATCAGCTGAATTGGGCATCGCCAGAGAGTGAATCCGGCTTATTTTGCGGCTAGATTTGGGCCTACATAAGGTACGTATAAGATTGTTCTGATATTGGCAAGAGTTGAAGCCCGACGGCCATAGACAACGCCGTGATTTAGTCAAGTGGGCGCTGGAAATGTTGGACGGAGATCCGAATTTTGGTCAAAAAATTATCTTCTCGGAAGAGGGCCATTTTTGGCTCAGCGGCTATGTCAATAAGCAAAATGGTCGTTATTGGAGCAAATACAATCCACAAGTATTCGACCAAGCATCAATGGATCCACAAAGATTGACTGTTTGGTGCGGAGTATGTCAAGGCGGCATCATCGAACCTTATTTCTTTCAATATGAAGAAGGAGGCACCGTTATCGTCAATGGTCTCAGGCATAGAGCGATGTTTACCGACTTTCTATGATCAGAGCTCGATAACATCGATATATCCGAGCTGTGGTTCCAACAAGATGTCTCGGCGGTACATGCGATACAGCCGACGCAATGAGCGAAGTTGTGAAGGCGAAATTTGACGACTGGGTCATCTCAAGGCAAGCGTTCATCAATTGGCCGCCATGATCATGTGACTTAACACCACTCAATGTGGCTACGCGAATCCTGTTTTTTTTTTTTTTTGAGTATTTTTGAAACACTACTGGAGCACTCAGACTCAAAACTGGTCCATTGTACTGCCAGTTACCTACTCCAGTGCCGTTAATTTGATCCCAATGGCAAATGGTAATTGGACCAGACTCGATTTTACTGGGATTCGAACCTGGGACCCCTCGTTCTTGGGGAAGCACTTAACCAACTGCGCCATCCAGTCGTGTCCGTGAAGTCCTTAGTCTACGCTATCAAGTCAACTACTACCACTGGACGAGTTTGAGGCCAACAGAGAGGCTATTGCGGAAATAATGCCCCACATATTAGACCGACTCATCATTCATTGGACCGACATCACTTGAAAAACTGCCAACTGCCGAAGCCGAAGTTGAGGCGTCCATTTGAATAATGTGCTACTTCATGCAAAAATAGTAAAATAGTAAAAATACAATGGACCAGTTTTGAGTCTAAATGCTCCAGTAGTGCCTCAATAATCTTCCGAAAAGAAAAGGTCTGTCCCGCATACGTTTACCATACAAAACTGTAAAAGGTTTTCCGAGCAGCCTCCTCTTCGCCCATGCGGGCTACGTGCCAAGCCCAAACCCAAGGAAGTCTACTAGACTTAACTGCAAATGCAAAAATGGCATGAATGTAGCTTCAAAATAAAGTTAGAATAATTTTAATATCTCACACTATCGTTGTTTCATTTGACTTTCTCTTCCTATCGTTCTCATCTGGTCACCTTGTGATGTCACCACCCACAGAGAAGAACTCAATTCGAAATATTCGAGAGAAATGTTGTTTACCAAGTAAGACCCAGCTACACCATTCCTTCTCCATTTTGTAGCACAATTCGATCTGCTTTAGTCTCCACTACGCTGACTTAGGCCTTGACTCCAGGGCCTACCCGTACCAAGAACATTCCTAAATTGTATCTTCGCCCACACATTCATCGCGTCATGTTTCAGTCCTTCTCCTGAGTAGCTGTGACTACGCTCTTCCGTATAACCTCAATCGACCTGTTTATTTACGCGTATGTGTCTTTTATCGCTGGCGCCCAGTGCGGATCCGCCTTCACTCAGCACCCGTGACACGATGTCGCAGTATCTCCTCCTCGGCCCATTGCCGCATCACTTAACTTACATTAAATCACATCATTTCGAGATTTTTTATCCTTGTACCAGTTTTTTGCCGCCTCCGTCAACCCATTTAAAGCACACAACCAAAATGACGACGAAATTTCGTCTCCGGTCTGACAACAACGTTATCATTGCATAACCACTTCACCCATTGCTCCATAAATTAGCCAAAATACAGACCTATCACTGATTCACAAACAGATTTCACACACCAGCAGCGCCACCACCCCCTCCAGCAGCAGCAGCAGCAGCAACCTCCGTCGTGTTTACCCACTCGTTGTCCTCGTCGAACAAACCGCCTTTTCCTTGTCTGCCATCATCCACCGCATCTCGCCGAGGGTTTCTTTGCCAAGCTCTTAAAGTGACAGCATCTTGACGCACACAACCCAATCGACTACTTACACTCCTAATTTGTCCTCGAACTAAATACACATATCTCCATCAGGGCGACAGGGGTGGGGGTGGCTCACCACCTAGGGGGAGAAACTAAACACCGAACCGACTCTCGCAGTGTCACCGAAAAAGAAAGCCGAGCAGAGCGAGGTAAGACCAAGGATCTTTCTTTTATCGGACAAACACACAAGCGCACCCCCTTGTCCCTGTACGGAGAGCATAAGCAAATCCGTGACAGTTACAAAAGATTTATAATCGAACGCTCGGAATGGTTGTCAAAATTTCATTCAACTCCGAGAGGATGGGGGTGTTAAGTCAATACACACACAGGCACACACTGGAGCACCACCACCCTCTCCACCAGCAGCACCAAGCCCGGATGGTGGCCATAACTTCTAGGCCCATCTGTGCGAAATAACTATTTCGTTGTTCGGCAGTCGGTAGCACCGAGCCACCACCGCCACCCCAGGCTCCCTCTCGCCGCATATTTTGGGGCCAGAAATGTGATAAAACTTTTTCATCTGATTCCGGGTTCTCCCCTCCCGGTTTTACGATCAAATAGTTATGCGCGCGGGTTTTAGGTTTTAGTGCCGTCACTCCGCCACTCCACCGCTGTTGTCCGTCGCTCTCTGTGTTCCATGTTTTGGTGGCTGATGCTAGGAGACCATGCCGTCCCGGGGGAATGACTTCAGCGACGAGTAACTCATTGACTAATGTGAACACATTTCACCGACTGGTGGCGCATCGTGTAGGTACACTGGGATTTGGGTGATTTCCCTCACAGGCTTACCTATGCTTTGGCCGAATCGACTCTGTTCAGTGGGGCCGAGAGGAGAGTATTTCGTGAAATGTTGCAACGGTTTTGTGGTTTCATGGTACAGTGTGTCTTGATGGTGAATCTGGAATGTGTTCAGTCGAACTCAGGATTCAAGAGCATTCTTGTGGGCAATTGCTCTCAAAGCGATTGAAGTTCAGACAAAATGTATCAAGGAGTGCACTCGAAGATGAACTCATTTCAGAGAAGTACTCGTAAGGAAAGGGAAGACCATTCGATGCAAGGTTTCTCTAGCTTAGGGTGAGTTGTGAGTTGCCAAAACGATGCATTTTTGGGAAACAGATAGTGAGTCAAAGATGCCACTGAATGACATGGAGTCTTAGAGAGTTGAATACATACATCTGCTCCTATCAGCTTACAAATCTGAGCGTGCCCCTTGCTTCGTGCGAGTTGTTGTTACGAGACCAACTGTGAATAGATGACAGGCACAACTTGTGACTACTCCAGAATGATCTGATCTAAGCTAGACTCTAAATGACCCAATTATCAGATCTCTCTTGATAGATCAAAAATCGGAATTTTGGTGGATGAGGACATTGCTTCTAAGATAAGACTCGGAGTTTTTCAAACGACTTCTGCAAAAGCTGTCTAGACGCGGAGAAAGGAGAAAATGTGTACATCTTTTTTGTACATGCCCGTGCCTAGCGTTCGCTAGACGTCTAGACATAGTAGCCTACTTTTTTGCGACATTATCTACGCTTCATAGAAATCTCCAATAAGTTAAGCCCAAGTGGCCAAGGGATCCTTTGGCCCACCACCGCATCCCTCTCAATCCGAATCTCCGGCCAACATTTCCAACACCCAATTAGCGAACTCACGGCGTTGCCTATAGTCATCTTGCTTCAATTCTGGCACCAGCACAATCTTATAGGAATGCCGGTCCAAATCCAAGTTTAAAATAAGCCGGGATGAGTTTCTTTCGATGCACACTTCAGCTGATCGGCGTCGAACCGACATTTCTGGGCCTTTTTTGATACGGGCCGCTACGGTACGCTGTAGGCGTGTCATTTTGAATGTTTCCTACATTCTTGAACTGGGAGTTTTAAACGGTCTTTGCGATAACTTTTAACTACTTAAGCAAGGAGATTTTTTAATATTTTTTCCCACGAGTAGGTCTGGAAAAATGTCGGTCCGCCCGGGCAACGCCGCCATAGCCGGGTAAGGTTGGATACCGCAGACCCTCGCCAGGGCGTCTGAGGGAGCTCGTTAACGGTTGGATTGACCTCCAACCTTGCACTCTTGGGCATGGTTTCCCATTTGCTCACACCACCTCTGAAATCGGGTTGGCTATCTCTTAGTTTTCGGACCTCAATTTAGACCTAAGTTGGATCTACTTAAGCCTCGGCACCACGAAAAATATGAAATATGAAAAATTCTTTACAAAAACGGTGAAAATATCGCGGTTAAAATTCGAATTGCTTTTAGCCATCATCGAGCGTCTTCTCGGACAGCAATAGTGAATTTTGTACACCAATTTGAAAGTCTCTGACAGGCTACTGATTTTAAGGCTTCTGTTCGTAAACTCGTGCTAATGTTCGTCCGCCAAGGTCAGCTAATAAGTAAGTCGGTGTGACTGAAAAAATAGCAGTCTCCATTTCGAGACGATCGCAAAAATTTAGCCTATCCGTGATCACTTTACATCGAATGTTCCGTACAGATCTTGGCCTACATGCTTATAAGTTACAATTTTCGAAAGAGTTAAAGCCAGCAGATCACCAACAATGCCATACATTCCTTAATCGTCATGATTATGATCATGATTTTTTCACAAAATTCCTCTGAGGGACAAGACTCGCTAATCATTGGCCTGGACACATAAGAAAAGAAAACGGTGGCAATTGAGTCTCCGAAAACCAAATGCAAATGTCAAACAACATCTCCAACAAGAATGATTGGCGGTAAGCTGTTGCGGCTTTTGGGTGGCACTGCCATTCTTCTTTTTGGTGTGTCGCTACAGTGTGAGCTAAACTAGCTAGCATGCTAGCTCTTTCCAGTTAAAGTAGCCCTGAGTGCTCCAGTAGAGTTTCAAAAACTCCGAAAAAAAAAGTGTACGGACCACTTTAGATCAACTTCTTTGAAGTCGCAGACTCGTATGTTGTTGTGCTATGGCTTGCATCTGAGCCCCAGTCTGAGTAGCGAATATACAAACACGAATAAGCGCTTCAAGAAGAAGTTTGCAGAAGGATCAGCCGACCCTCAAATTAAAATTTTGTTCAAAAATTCGTTCAAATCACTGCACGAGTTCTACGCGACTTGGGCAGTACTGTGATTTATAAGCAAATCAACTACGTTGGCATTTCAGTTATTTAAGCAAGCAGTCTTCCCTCCCGAACCTCTTCTTCATATGAGACAGCTAACGACGGAGTGGACAATGTCACCGCATTCTAATTGGATCTGCCCACCTGACGACTGTTCATATTTCGCCTCAGAGTTGTCAACAATTCCGCCATACCCCCCTTGGGATGAGCTACCCCCTGGGGGAATACACTCAAACATAAAGCTAAAAATCACATTTTAATCATCTCGACTCGGTCATATGATTCCGAATGCAAGTTCCGCTCTTCCGCTCTCAAGCCGTACAGTGGAAGTGAAAAGTTCAGAACCAATTTTTGCAAAAAAATCCCCCCTTCCCCTCTGCTTGTGTTGGAAACTTGAAAGTTTAGTCTAGTTTTGCCAACAAATCGCTTGCTTGAAGCTTTCTAATTGTTGCAACCAAATTTGAGGACCAGTTGTCGTGTGTCCGAGTCTCGATTCACGGGAAGTCCCCTTTGAGCAGAACTTTGCCCCACTGTGTGAATGTGAATCGAACTCACTGCCAGAGTTTATTTCGTTGCTTATGTTGTATCCTATTTTCTCGAATGTCCTAAACTTTTTCAGTTCCTGGGGGAGGAGGCTCTTCGGCTTCTTCGCTTTCCTATGGCCCAGCGTAATGGGAAAAGTTTTTATATTCGGCTTTGGCTAACCTTAACTTGAAACGAGTATCCTTCCATTTTGGTGTCGGTTATCCTGGACCCCACAGCACCGCTGCCCTCTGACAAATTTCAAATCATTGCCAGACATCGATACTTTTGCTGTTACACACCACATTCCCCCGCTCCTACCAGGAGCGGCCCCCCACCACCACCAGCATCATCATCATCACCAGCAGCGGCAGCAACAACAACAATGAGAGCACTAAATAAACCGACTAAGCACGGAGGAGGAGGCAGTGTTTATGTGCTCTGGTTAGTCCACTGAACTTGAGTATTTTCCGAACGGCCTCCGTCGGTCGCCGGCGATGGGGGAGGTGTCCTTTGTAAGTGGAACATCAAATGATATTATTTTAGATTTCGTCACCTCATCGTTTGTCCTTATTGAAGTTTAGGGACACCATGTGTGCGGTGTTTGGATGAGTCTGCAGCTGCTCGGCGGTAATAAAACTCGTTGCAGCTTGTCAGAGGGGCGAGTGGATGGGAAGGGAAAAAGGAACTCCTACAAATAGATCCTTGAAGAGGGAATTTTCTTCTTTCGTTCTTCTAAACCTCAATAAGGATATTGCCCGGACAAACACACAAATACCATCATCATCCTCTATTCGATCTATGCCGCCCATATTTGGAGTGTCTACAAGAGCGGATAAGTACCACCCACTCTCTGCCCGGGGCCGAGCCAACGACATATGGGCGAAAACGGAAGTGGAACACTTTTGCTGCTGCTGTTTGCTTGTATCACTCCCTCCGTGTGTGTGTGTGCATGTGTGGCTGTGTGTGCTCCACTAAAGAGGGAAACTTTTATGAAGTGCCAACAAGAGGCTATAAATTACTCTAATATAGAGGACACTCATTGTGGCAGGATTTGTGCTGGCTGATATCATGAGCAAACCGAAAGTCGGCCCGTCACCCATGCCACAGCGGCCTGCGATACAAAATCTGTGACCGGCAAAACGCCATGAGGACATTATTGCTCTCTCCACCGTCCCCATTCCCGCTCACAAGCGGCATTGATGCCGCCACCGCTGCTGGCAGTGGGTGGGGATCGGTTTTGGGGGCGATGACCAGCGCGCACTTGGGATGTGAAAATCTGTGTCAGTTTGCGATTACGTATGGGCACTGAAAGAGGAGACATTTTTGGCACACATCGTTCGGGGTACCGGGGGTGGGGTGCGTGTGTGCATGGCAGTCAAGGATACACACGGATACACACAACACACACGGAGGTGAAACTTAATTATGGGACCGAAGTTAAGTGGCAGCGAAACGTTAATAAATCAAAAATGTGTCACAACCTGAAGTTAATTTAAGAGCGCTAAAAACCGAAGGAGGCATTGATGGGGCCCGTATAATGACGGTGTTAGGGCCGTTAATCACGGGATCAGAAGTGGTGGGGACTGTGAATTTTGGAATTCAAGAACGGACGGGTGTAAGAATGTGGCCTGGTTTGTGACGGGAAGCTTGTGGTGGCGCTGTTTGATAGTGCAGTGACAGCATGCGCTTGGCTTGTGCTTTGGTTAATGGGACTTGTGGGTTTTTGGGCACCTTGCGCTTTTAGGTTTGGTGCAACGAGTGACGGGGACCTATTGGGGAAGAGGACATTTGAAGTTGCAATTCATGGGGCCCTTACTTTGGGGTTTAGGTAAAAATTATGATCGTTCCGACTCAGGGGAATGTTTACACGATGAGTGTTGATGATGGCAATAGTTACCGTTGGCCTGGTTATAGGTTTTGCTATAAAAGGGGGGAGACATGATTTTAGAGGTTTTTCGAAATTATTGTGATTGCAATGATTTACAGGGTGACCAGATAGCAACGACAGCTTTTCCAATTGTTATATTTCAGCAGCTGTAAAAGTTACCAATTATATCCAGCTGTCAGAATATTCAGTAACGGTTGCCATTTCATCATCACCACAGTTTCATGCTTGCCAAACGTGTGGAAATTATTAAAATGTACAAATTAAATTAAATTAAACAATAAATTAAAAAACTATTGAAATTCCGACTCAGTTATAAATACACAAGGTGAATTTAGTCGTGAGTTCGGTCGTCATCATGGCTTCAGTGTGCAGGAAATTCTTTGCATCGTAGAAAAGTTTGAGCGTGCGATCGGTCTTCATCAAGTCTTCAATGTGTAGGCAACTCGTCGCACGGTGGACAAGTTTGAGCGTGAGTACACTCTTTGGACCTTAAGCCACCAACCAGTCAGGAGAGATGAAGAAAATGCATTTGCCGTGCCAGTATCGAAGAAGACCCAGAAATGTCGGTTCGATTTGGAGCGGATCAGCTCTGGGCATCGTCAGAGGGTAAGCCAACTCGGCTTATTTTGCGGTTGGATCTGAGCCTACATCCACATGAGGTTGCGCTGACGCTGGCAAGAAATAAAACCAGACGATCATAGACAACGCCATGAATTCGCTAATTGGGCACTGGAAATGTTGGCCAGAGATCTGGAGTTTGTCCAAAAATTCATCTTCTCGAACGAGGCCTATTTTTAGCTCAGCGGCTATGTCAACAAAGAAAATTTCCCTTATTGCAGCGAACACAATCCACCAAGCATCCACAAAGATTGACCGTTTGGTGCGATTTATGGCAAGGTGGCACTATCGGACCTTATTCCTTTCGAACTAAGGAGGGAGACACCGTTACCGCCAAAGGTCTCAGGTATAGAGCGATGTTAATCGACTCTCTATGGCCAGAGCTCGTCAACATCTATATATCCGAGCTATGGTTCCAACAAGACTACATGCCATACAAGCGACGCAACCGTCGAAGTTGTGAAGGAGAAGGAAAAACATGGCAACCAAGTGTGCGCCGCGATCATGCGTCATGACACCACTCGTAGAGTGTTACAACCCACGACTTTTGCTACAGCTAAACATCTGGAACCGCTGGTCATAGATGGTCCGAAGGCAATAGATGGCTCATCGCAAAGCAAATCTGGTCTAAACTTAATTTGAACCGATCACTCTATCAGACTTCAGAATGAACAGGACAGCACTCAGAACTCTTAAAGGTGTCATTACAGGACACTGTTTCCTCGGCACTTACGCTTCTTGGTTGGGACGCCCATACAAAGACTTGTGCAAAAGTTAAGAAGAAGGACGAGACTATAGCATTTCCCCTCTGGCAGTGCCCTCCAAAGAAACGCTCATCTGAGAGCTTACTTTTTTAACGACTTGAATGAACTGAACAACGGTATCATCAGTCAGCTTGAATGCTTTAAAAAAACCACTAAAAGGCTTATATGGGTAAGAGATACCCGACCTATACCAATGGTACCAAAGTGAGAGCGTAGTCTGTAGTCTGCAGTCAGCCATCTGAACCTAACCATACCCGGGATTTAAAGAAGCTGCCATATTTTTTTTTTTCAGAATTCATTTCGCGTGTAGCAAGAAAAATTAATTCCGTACCGGAAATTAAACCCCTTTAACATCACTCAAAGTGCATTCCTTGAAATAATTCTCCACTCTTCCGCCACCCGTCAACTTCACTTGTGGTTGCTGGTGATGGGTAAGAGCTTCACAAGACTCCTCTCCCTACCCACAAAATTTGAATTTTATTCAAAATAATTCAGTAAAAAATCAAAGCGTCGCACATCAGTGAAGATGACACATAGTCGTCACAATCTAATGCTAATTAATGCAAATTACTATCCTCAGCCATTCCCAAACACTCCCATCCGCAGTTCACGTCACTCCTCCAATCCCCCACAGCAGATCCTCGCGCAAAAATTATTCTCAAACAGAAAAAGTAAAGAAAAAATCTGTTGATATCCTCATTATCCGTTCACCCGGAAAGCAATTAATTTAAATTTTCCATAAGCATGAGCGTAACAAAAGTCATTGTTAACGTTCGTGATTCTAACTCAGTTCCGTTCCACAAAAAACACCGAGCAACGACATCCAGCAACAAAAACAAAAACAGTCCACAACATAAATAATATCCCTCCAATATTCTTCACTCTTGGCACTGATTTTATATTCCAATTAATTAGATTTATCGTTCATTGAAGACCTCCCCCATTGTCTTGGGCCATGATGAATGGCCCGTGGAATCGTTCAACGCAAGGGGCGCAATGCAAAAAATAAAAATAAACGGAAACCGTCGTCGTGGACAAGCAAACAATCGCACAACAGGAAGTGAAAAACGCGAAGGAACCAGCACAAGGCACAGGAAAAAGAAACTCTCAAATAAATCACCTCAATAAATCTTGATTTCATCTATAGATGGATCAGCAAATTGGCGGAACCTCCGTCACCCTGAGGGCCGAAGTGGCACCTACTTATCGCCGCCGTCAGTCGGCCCTCTCTCTCCCTTGGAAGAAATTAATTTAACGCATTTCTGAGTGAGTAATTATGCAATTCTCTTGTTGATGGTCCGCTCGCGGACATTGCCTTCAAACCTAAACACGAAGTGGGTGAAAAAAATCATCGTCTTGTCACCCTTCAGAGGGCACGAGGAGCAAGAGAAGCAAACAGAAAATGGGGCAAAAAAAACTACAAACATCTCTGGAAAAGGAGCAATGTCCTGGATTCTCTGGTTTGTTCACCTAATAGCCACCAATTAACCAGCGATTTCTACAGTCGCCAGCTATTTGCTTAGACTTCCGACCGAGTTCCACTTCCTCTGTGTACATTAATGTGGACATGAGTCAAACTGCAGCGCTTTCAGTGGACTCCGCAATTTAGTGAACTAGGGAAAAGGACATCGAATGTAGGCGATACAGTGCACCACTGAGCACGGAGCAAGATGAAAAAAGGAGCAAAGAGGGACGAGAGGGAGAGAGGGAGAAGGGGGTGAAGAAAAATCCTAGAAGTGAATCCTGGCAAACAAGTTGAAACCCGATGAGAGTTAAGCAAAGCTCAGATTACACCAGAGTCAACTCAATCAAAATAAATTGCCATCCTTAGTTCGCTGGGCAGGACACACACCGGTGGTGTATATGCCCAGCAGTCAACGGTGTAAGTAAGTGAGAACAGATCCTTTAAATACAGTCTAGGGTGTACACACACACACACCCATGCACACTTGTTGGCAGAGGGACTTTTTGCAATTTATAACCATGTGCAGCCGGTCTATGGAAGGAATTGGGTGTCTGGGTAATTGCGATACGGGTATCCTTTTGCCAGACTCAGCGCCCGACACGATGGTGTACAATACCGTTGAAATCCATTGTCGTCGCAGCAACGGCGTTAGTTCAAGCAAAATGCAGTCACATCGTATATTCAGTCAGGTCCACTTTGGCTCTAATGATGCACCGGGAAGGGATGTTTAGTTTTAGACTGATAAATGGGAAACTGATATGCACGATGAGTTGTAGCGGTGCATGCGAAGGGATTCGACTTTCAATAAATGCCCAATGGCCCTGAAAAGTGATTTCTACGAATGTTTGGGGATGGAAACAGGAATGTTTTGTGGTCTTAATTGCGACGGTTTTGTGTAGAGGATCTCAACGAAGACTGAACCAGCCACAAGAGAGGTTCGAATTGTTGCCTAATGAAGGGGAGATCGTTTCCTCCATAAGAATGAGTGTGATTCTAAGAAGGGACGGCGAAAATGAGGTACAGACGGAAACGACTTATTCCAAAATAACCAAGCAATTATCAGTAACAATCAGTCACTGCAAGTCTCCATCTGCCAATGGTTCCGCTTTTGCAATCCACGGGCAACGGGCAACACGAGAATCCTGTGAGTGGTCGGTAGCATATGGTGTATAGAACAAAGTTGCTTACCAAGAAATCGTTTACGTGTAAGGCAGGAAAGAACCGTCGAGGACAAGGTTTTTCGTTTTTTCTTTGCTAGGAAAACGACCATTAAACGCATCATTGACAGCTCGCTGTGTTCGCCCAATCACGTCAATGTCATCCGCGTAAGCCAGCAGTTGAATGGACTTTTGGAAGATCGTGCCACTTGTTGGCCAGTGAGTTTTGCACAATCTTCTGAAGAACGATGTTAAAGAAATCGTGCTACGCGGCATAATTTCAAACTTTTCGAGAGAGTTAAGAGAATCTCCCACCAATAATCGAGCGTACATATCTATATCAATGTTGCTTAACATTTCCCCACAGAAATCATTCCAAAAATGGCAAAGGACTCAAATCGAAGGATCATTACGTGAAATCATTTGCTCATTAAATGCTCCCCCCAATAAACAAAGTTCGCTCGCTTTGTGGCATGTCGAGTCGAGACCTTGTTGAATGCAAAGCTCGTTTACATTCCTACTTATGCCTATTCAATTGGGGAACAAACGGCAGGTATCATGGATCTTTAGCGCTTTCTATTGCCGGAACTGATTCCAGTGGTTCATAAGTGTGGTACGACAAACTGTGATTTATTGTGGATGGAAAAGCGTCACAATAATGAGTTGTGCATTTTTTTTGTACCGATTTGTTCCATGTGCCTGAACAGGAGAACGGTTGCATGCCTGGCGCTTGCCATAGCACCCACACGAGGTAAATGTTGAAGTGCCTTGCTGGTCTCGTGCAAGATAATCGGCAGCATAGAGGGGTCTTTGAATTGATGACTTTAACTGCAGCCTGGTTATTAGTAAAATGATGATATCACTTTTTGGCACCTCATTGTGTTTAAGGGGGAGATAGTGCCTATTCTGTCTTTGTGATATAATCAATATTTGTTCGAGTTAAGAAGTTTTGATAAATTACTCATCAATTTTTTCAGAGTCACTCTTATGTAAATATGCATCTATTTCAGTTACATTTCGTGGTTTATTTAAGGTTCCGTCTACAAAAACGACACCTTTACAATTTCTGTGTGTTCGTCCGTCCATCCGTCCGTCCGTCGTGTCTGTCACACTTTTTTTTATCTCCGAAGTTTATAAAGATATCGACAGGCCGACCACTGAGAGGTGCATCTTTTACATCGAAATTTCCGGAAAAAAATCGAACAAACAACTCTTGGATCTGGCGTTCACTCACAGCATTCTTACCGTAAATTGCACCAATTTTTCGGTATGTTTTTGCAGCGTTTTTTCTTTTTTTTATAGTAAAAAAGCAGCGAATAGTGCATTTCTTCAGATATTTCGCTCATATTCAAATCAGTATAACTTTTAAGACGAGATACGAATTACACAGCTGTCTTTATAAAAATATAGCCTGACATGTGACCTTTCAAACACGTGTTTGTTTGACATAATCAGATTAGTGTTTCCAGATTTATAGACACCAACACCATCTAGTGACCATCGCGGAGACTTTTTATATGACACAATATATTCATCCACACTTATGCGGAGAATTTTGACAAAAGAATGCGAATGTATCAACAAAGCCGCGGAAATCTCATCCGCCAACGTCTCTGTTCTATTTTACCTCCATTACTCTAGTAAGATTCCATTTGACCTGAGCCCCGAAATATGTTGGAGTAGCTTCAAAAGGAGAATGCACTAGGTAGCTTACACTGACTGAAGCTCTAAATGGCTCTGTTCCCCTTCTCCTCCGCCGAAATCTTTAAAAGAAAGTTGAGCCCTGGGCCAGACTCACTCATTACCAATGCCAATGACACACCAAGCGGCTTGGATGCCCCATATTCTGTCAAAAGTACTCATCTCCCAGATTTTGCCAAGTGGAGGTGAGGGTAGGCGTTCGAAGACAGAAGTTGACTGCAGATGTTTGTGTATGACGCATGTCTACGCTTTGAAATTCACCCGAAATGTCATTCCATATATAATCATATGCGCTGTATGTTTAAGAATCAATGAAAAGTTTCTAATATTTATTTTTATCCCTGTGTCTTCTATTCAAAATTAATTCTATCGTCAATTTCAAGTACTCTGTCAGAAATTAAAACTCTCTGACTTAACTTAGAACATCAGCAGCTTCTCGTATTTTTCATTAACAAACTTTACAATTGCTGTCTATAAACAGCACTTCCTTGTTCTCAATCATTTGAAAATGCATTTGTTTTTCTTTCTTTTCAGAAGTACCTCCGTCCAAGCCATCAACTGGATCACCCAAGGTAACTCTCATTGAATCCATGGACCACCCGCATGCAAATTCAGTGCCTGTATCTGGCCATTTACACCCCGAGAGCTTAAATTTAACTCTCTGAGTAAGATTATGGCTTCCATTCCACAAGCACAATGGGCACATTAAATTTATGAAAAATTGCTCCTCCGAAGGACATTGTGGCGAAGCATTCAAATCCACATAAACCACGACTGTAATTTCCGCCGCACAGACGTTCCGCGGGACAATGATGTCCTGCTATCTCGTTCGCAGACATTACTCCGGGATAACTGCCCCATCCATCTAACACCATCGCACTGCGTTATCTCATAAAATATGCAAATTCCGATACTTTAAGCGCCCCTTTAAGCATCCGTTCGCACCCTCTCCTGTCATCCGTCTTGCAATACAACAGAACATCAAATATTTCAACAAGTTAAACACAATCCCTTATTAAATATAGAATTGGGTCACGCCAACCCCCGCGCCAACCCCCGGATCCAGGGGAAAAGACAGCTCGCCCTGTGAAACTTTGTGAAACTGAGATCTCGACCCCCACTGCCACCGCAGATCACGATTAACATATGACGACGATGGCAAATCCTCGAAAACTTCACCCACGCCCAGACCCAGTCACACTGGCCCTCATGGTGGCACCAGCGGTCTTGACAAATCGCAAACACAACAGCGGGGTGGGATGGGGACAGCGCGGGAGTATATGAGCCCACATGATGATGAATTACCAACCTCAACCTTCAGCGCACGCAGTTTGCGGGAGGAGCAGAGCACTTTGAGTCCTTATTTAAATTTTTGTTGACATTTATCCTTCGCATGTGGCGGGGGTTTGTGCCCCTCTCTAGGCGGTAATAATGCCGCAAACGTGATGGCAATTAATTAAGGAAACGCGATAAAATGAGAGCAGAATTAATCACGGGACACAAGCAAATTGTTGTTGACTTTTAATCCTTCCATCCGCAGCCGCCAGGGTGTCGCTGCGTAAGATCCCTTGGCAGTTCCTTAAGAAGCAATCCCGTGCTTAAGCCTAGTGATATGTTCGTGCCGAGGAACTCTCATCGTGCGTTAAAGTATCTGCTGCGCTCATCCTTTGACGATTTCGTCCTGCCTGTTTGTTCAGCGGAAACGATAAAGTGACGAGGATATCCACTCTCTTCTCCAGACCTTAGCCCTTTTTTGTGTGTGTGCCAAGCGGAGTTGCCCTTTATGTGTTCAAGATAAAGTGACATCCGATGTTTGCAAGATGCTGACCTCCCCAGTGCTCCTCCGACGAGCAGGGAGAAGTTAATATTTAGTTTTCGGGAGAGGGCGAGAGAGGCAGAGGGTGGCTAATCCCATCAGAGATACCCATCACCATCAGCATTGTAATAAGTTCGGGGTTAAAGTGAATAGTTTCGCCCGCAACACACCGTCGGTTGGCTTCGCATTTAAATGAGGTCCTGGTGTACACTCGTACGTATGCAGGAATGGCCCACTTATGGCCGGGCTGCTCTGAGGGAATGACGTTATATTTAGGGCTCTCGTGTCAACCACATTGTCAACAAATTGATCAAAGTATTAACTGGAATGTGAGCCAGCAAGGATTTACTTTGGGCATCCTTTTGTAACCCATTATCCTTTCTTCTTGGGACTCCCTGCTCACTTGTGAGGGTGCGAGCGGCGGGGCGAGCCTGTTTTGTCCATTCAGCGAAGACAAGCAGTCTGACAAGGATGATGCCATGCGGAGAAGTGAAACTTTTGATTTGGGGTTTAAGTAGATTGCCCAAGGGGTTATCAGCAGAACAAAAGTGATAGACAACTCTATGTAATTCGGAATCTATCGAGCGGGAGTGACTGGAAAAGGCTTACACACATTCTGTGGCAGTCCACAAAGGATACTACGACTAATTTGAAAAGTTCACGGGCGTATGGCTCGAAATGTCAAATATGTTGTCATACCATTGTTGAGGGTTTTGTTGAATGCTCATTGGCTTCATGCGACGGCGGCGGCTGTGGGAGGAGAGTGCCTGTCAAATGTTTGCGGTGGGGACTTGACAGAGTTGTGATTTGATGGAAGGCACACAACACAATACGCATTAGTTTTTAATGAACTTTTAATGGCGTTGTTAACATGTCTTTCGCTGACAAAGGGTTTACGATTTCCCATGAACTCGCTCTCTGTCTCTCTTGGATCGACAGGTTGGACGGTGAAGTGTGTGGGCGTGCTCGAAATGGCTGCTAAGTTTACTCTCTGTTTGATATGAAATTTATGACATGTCCTTTGAAATTTTATAGGACAATGTGCTACTTTGTCATCAGATTGTTACCAGGAGCAGAGTTTACACAGAAACCATGCCCCAGTTTTCACTGTGAACTCGTGTTGCTCTTCGATCTGCCGCGAAGATACTTCAAGGCGTCTTTCCTGTTGATGGGTGTGTGACCACTTAAAGTCGTTAAGTCAAGCTCGTGTGGGCCATCTAGTGTTTTTTAGGTTATTTTGGCACTGACATCAGTTTCCCGCTCGAAATCTTGACAGAAAGTCAGTGTCATACCTCCGCGGAACGAAATGAATCGCTTTGCGCTTGAACAACGTAGGAGGAGCTAATCAGATAATGAGCCAACGGCAACTCGAACATATGTCGGAGCCCAGGTCTAAAAGGATTCTTCCAAGGGTCGGTGCCGTGGAATAGAGGACGCAACAGATGAACCATTTTTCTTACGGTCAAAGGCGGCGCTCACAGCCTGAAAGAGGCTATCACCACCTGATACCTTCAATCCCCTATGTCCAGGGGCTAAAAAAATGGACCTGGTCTCCCAGTTTGGTGTTGTTCGTCGGATTTACTTCTTTAATAATAATAATAATATAATGGCGGCGCTACAGTCCGAAGTGAACCTGGGCGTAGCTTCTCAGCAACTAGGCCTTTATTTACTTCTTTACCACGTAAAAACAATGATCCTCTGGGAATACGGACGGATCTCCTGCTGACGACCCAACCAAATGGAAAAAGGACAAAGTCTTTTGGTTCTGCAAGCGGAAAAATAACACAAAGGCCATGGTTCAGTTCTCACAGTGAATTCGTGTTGCTGTTCGATCTTTAGAGAAGATACTTCAAAACATCTTTCCTTTTGACGAGTATGTGGCACTTGTTTAGTCCAACTCCTGTTTCTCCGCCTTTAGTGGAGAAGAAAAACATACATTTGTTGCCTCTAAAATGCTCGTCAGCTTCCAAGACATTATCTTTCAAAACTGCCCTAAAAATTGCCCATAACCTGCTGAGCTTTTTCTCTTCTTGTGGCGCTACAGTCCGGGGCGAACCTGGGTCTCAACCAACAAGCCTCTCCAGTTAGCAGGATCTTTTTCCAGCTGTCTGCAAATGCGCATGCCAAGTTGGTTGAGATCCCTATCCACTTCCCTGCTCGATACCAAGTCTGTGTCGGCTGTTAAACTTTGTCTCAGTTCGAAACCATTCTGTAGCTAGCACGCGGTTCTCACACCTTAACCTGGCAGTCCCCATATTGCGGTCGACCTTAGACCATCCAGACAGAGAGTGGTGCGAAATAGAGAAAACAGCTGCCGCCGTAGTGGCCAGTATCGAAAAAGATACAGAAATCTCGATTCGGCACCGATCACCTGAGTCTGCCATTGCCAGAGAGACAAGCCGGCTTATTTTACGGTTGGACTTGGGCCTTCATCTGTATGAGACTGAGTTGAGGCAAGAATTGAAGCCGGACGAACATAAACAACTCCTTGAGTTCGCTAACTGGGCGCTAGAAATGTTGGCCGTAGATGCGGATATAGGTCAAAAAATAATCTCGGACAAGCAAAATTGCTGTTATTTGAGCGAACACAATCCACAAGTGTTCGACCAAGCGTCAATTCATCCAAAAAATTTGACTGTTTTGTGCGGTTTGTGGAAGGCGGCATCAGCGGACTTTATTTCTTTCGAAATGAAGAAGAAGACCCCATTACCGTCAATGGTCTCAGGTATAGAGCGATGCTAACCGACTTTCGGTGGCTAGAGGTCGACACCATCAATGCGTCTGAGCTGTGGTTCAGACAAGATGGCGGTACATGCTCTATAAGCGACGCAGCGCTCGAACTTGTGAAGGAGAAGGAAATTTGGCAACTGTGTCATCCCACGGCGAGATTTTATCAATTGTCCGCCGCGATTATAAGACTTGGCACCTCTCGATTATTCTCTATGGGGCTAAGTCACGTCCTTAGTCCACGCCAACATGTCAATCCCAACCACGAGTTCGGGGCCAACATTCGAGACATTATTGCTGGAATAACGCCGCACATATACGACCGAGTCTTAAAAAATTGGACCAACCGCTTGGAGCACTGTCTGCGAAGCCAGTTGAATGTGCTCTTTCATTAAAAATGACATGAATTCGCCTTCAAAATAAAGCCTGGATCAAATAAATATCTCATACTGCTGTAATTTTATTTAGGTTTATTTTTTTATTGTTCTTATTTGGACACCTTGAATAATTAAGTGGGAAGTTTGCAGGTCGTTTACCTGAACGGAAATTCCAATAAATAGTTGAATTTCCAACTAATGATGATCAAAGTTGATGTCTATGAACCAAAGCTGAATTTGTGAACCTACGTCAAGCATGTCCCTTTAAGAATTATAGTCGAAAATTATTAATTTTTTTCAGAGTTGCTAATATTGCCATTTCATATTTTATGACACAATAGTTTAGAAAACCGCTTCTGAAGAGACAGAAGAACATCTCTGAGGTTGTTGCTGTCTTTTCTCGGCACCACCCCGAAGTGTATTTGCGATGGTTTTTCTTAAACAACTTACGACATCTCATCACAGATGCAGTTGATTAAACGTGGACAATGGCAGCAAACTGTGCGTCGTCAATGGACAAAGGATCAAAAGTAACAAATGATGTTCGCCGTCACATTGTTTTGCTCCAACAAAACGCACTCCGTCTCCGCAAGCAGAACCACGAACCAGTGTCAGTAAGAGAAACAAATGAATCGGTCCTTAGTCGGCACAAACGTCAGCTCGTCTAACGAATACAAATGGCACATGGCACAACTGCCGCTCCCACTCGTTCCATCGCTGCCTCCGTCCTGATTGAATCGCATCTCAGCACCGAAGTGAATTAAAATTAACGAATGCCACAACTACAGCATCCTGCAGTAAATTAAGTCCATTAGATGTGCAGAGGAGAAAAAAGGACGCCCGCCCTCATCCACAGAAACAAGAAACACACTCTCTGGGTTGCGCTCCTGACTTGCCTCATTAAAAACCGTTAGAGACAAGGCGAGGATGACGTGGAGTACCCGAAAACAGCGCGAGGACCTTCGGCGCGAGTTATTTTCTTTAATTTCATATTCCATTGATCGCGCTGGCGCGAGCTCCATCAGACAGGACACCATTCCGCGCCTTTGCCCATCTCAGCCGAGCTTTAATTTGCATTTTATCCTAATTGAAGTTTAATAAATAATTCCGTCAAATTTCATACTTGATTTGAAATTCGGAATTTCGTCCTTTCGACTGGAGTCGAGGAAAGATTGAAAAATACACAGCAAAACAGAGGCAGAGAGACGGAGTGTAGTACAAATCATTTCCGCCTTCCAATTCTGATAACTGTCTCATTGGGGAGTCCTAAGCGGAACTGATTATCTGAATACAGGGGCGCGGTACTGCGGGCGCAATCTGATTCAGAGATCCAAATGGCGACCGGGTATCGATGGAGGGAAGCACAGCGACGGCAGATAGAGTGGAAAATAAAATTGCGAAAGTCACGGTGAAAGGGAATTTCTTAAATTTACTTTCGAAAGACTAGAGCATCCCGCAGCACGGCTGGCAGCCAAGCACGGGAGCTTAATAATGGGTCATTATCAGCTTGGCTGGATGGAAGAAGTGGAGGACTCAGACGGTGTTGATGGGCGGATGCGGAGCGATGGGGTGGGTGGGCGAGAAGGAAAAAACGATGCCAATGTCGAAGACATTATTTCAATTGGAAATAAACTGCTCAGGATGTAATGGAGGTCCAATGATGCTATGCCGAGATACCGGCAGTCGGTAATTTGGTGGAATTAACTTGAGGATCCCACTCCGGAGTGGGGCGAGATACCGCCATCAGCGGATGTTGTAAGATTCCTCGAAGATTTTCCTTCTCTTTGCGGAGGTGCTTCAGTGTGAAGTGGAAATAGGGGTCAACTTGAAATTTATTCGATGGTTCAAATTTATTCGATCCAATCGCGAAGGAAACTGCGATCTTTGTGAAGTGCGTTGTGATGGATTTTTGGTGAAGTTTGGTGGAGCGAATTGAGTATTTTCCCAAAATTGTACGCTCGGTTTGGATGGCGGCTGTTGGAAGGGAAGGTGAGGCAAGTTTCTGTGTATGATTTAGCTAGTATTGCGACTGTTATAAGCACGGTAGCTCAGCAGGATTTGTGGTTTGCTGTATGTGCCTGTCTCTACTCGTTGTCAAACCAGAGGCTTTTCTAGGTGATGTCGCACGGGTGATCAGATAAGAACGATAGGAAAAGGAATTTAAATAAAACAACGACCGTGTGAGATATAAAATTGGTTCTGGCTTTATTTTGAAACTACATTCATGCCATTATATATGAAAAACCAAATCCTTCAAACGCCGCTTCGCACTTGCTGGTAGTGCTTCACGCTGTCGGTCCAATCTGTGAATACTAGATATGCGCAACATGCGCGGCGTTGTTGAATGTTGACTTGTTAATATAAATTAAGGACTTAATGAAGCCACTGAGAAAATAATCAAATGATGTCAAGTCGTATGATAGCGGCGGTCAGTTGATAAATGATCCAGTCGCTAAATTTGTCCTTTACAACTTAGCGAGCTTATATGGCGTGTAGCGCCGTCTTGTCTGAAACACAGCTCAGATGCATCGATAGTGTCGACCTTCAGCCATAGAAAGTTGCTAATGGATTCTCCTTCCCAATTTCGAAAGAAATAATGTCCACTGATGCAGCGTTGCCACAAACCGCACCAAACAATCAATTTTTTGGATGAATTGATGCTTGTTTGAAATAACGCCAATTTTGTTTGTTGACATGTTTACATCTGGGCCAGAATTTCGAAAATTTTAAAATTTGATTTAATAATTTCCGTAGGTTCAGTAAGTAGCTACTATAATGATAACCACGATGAAATGGCAAACCTTTGTGAATATTTTGACAACTGAATGTCTTCGATATATTTGAATGGTGCTAAAACATAATAATTGGAAAAACTATCATTGTTATCTGGTCACGCTTTATAAGGTACATATTCTTCTAACTGCAGGGCCGCTTCTGAAAGAAATTAATAATTTGCTCGCACTTGGACTCAAAGGCTCTATGGAATGGAGTATTGATTTAGCCAAGTCCAAAAATGTTTGCCTTCTAGACCATGTCCACATCCTTGCACAGTTCGTAGAGAACGCGATAATGTCTTCTCCCCCATTCGCCTGCTTTCCAAACAGGACCAAATATCTGCTGTTGAATTTTTCATTTGAAGGCCCAAAAAATCTGCACTACGGCTCACTTCAGGTCTATATAGTAAATCCGGCAGGCAGGGCAGTGCCTGCCCTAAGTTAGAGGGGTCCCAGGTTCGAATGCCCATACAGTTCTTGGTTGAATCTTTTTCTCCGTAGACGCCTGTCGCTGTACAGTCCACATATTTCTTGGCTAAATTCTCTCCTCCAATCGCACTCAACCGTAACAAGGACAACCATTGCAAGCACAACTTTTCTCTCAAAAAGACCAAGAGCTGTAGCAACGTCAATCATTCCAATGGCCCACTACAACACCAATCCATCAAGTACTACTAGAAAGTGTTCCAAGTCACCTCAACCTCGGAACTATTGGCAACATTGATGAACTATGCTTTCATTCTTCACACCTGATGCGAAGGTATCTGTCCATCGGACACCACTCATTCCTCGAATCGCTCGTGCAGAATTTCCAACGTGGCGTCAGCTCTGTGGCACATAGTGCCTTCCTGTTGAAACCGCATGTCGTCGCTGTCCATATCATCCAATGCAGGCCAAAAGAAGTTGGTAATCATCGAGTATCGATCTACAGCGCTCGACGTCGACGGTGATTTCGTTCTCAAAGAAATATGGATCGACGACGCCGCCAACCCAAAATCCACACCAAATACTGATTTTTCGGGACGCTCTCTCCAGTCTAATAGCCCTTCTAAAACAAAAAACTTAAATTGAATACAGAAAACATGTAGAAGGAGCCACAAGGCTCCAGTGTCAGTCCCCTCTTTTTATTCGTTTTAAAAACTAAACTATTCCAAAATTCTAGGGTCTTTCTGAAGTTCAGTCTTTCTTCACATTCTCCAACCAAACTCACTCGACAGACGTTCTTCCGTCGAATAGGTTTGCATCCGATTGGGTTCAGATATATTTTTCTATGACCTTTGTGACTGAAGTCCACAACACACGGATGAGTCCAATTGACTGCGAATCGAAAACCATCTCCTCAACAGTCTCATGCAATAAAAACGTATCCTCTTCAAACCATTCAATTAGTCCAAGGCCACTGACATTGTTGCCCGTCAAGGAACGATTTGATTGATTGCTCCAAAGTCCTCTTGACCTTCATCCGCTTCAACTAGTTCGCGTTCAGCTGATCCCCCTCCTGCAGCACGACACGCCAACGCTCCAAAGAAAAACACACTTCCTCCCCCTGTCAACACTGGCAGCCCTTATCGTTCAAAATGTCACGACTACATTCAACAGCTCGGCGATGCTAACGAGTGCAGCAATTAGTAAAGCCAAAATCGAATTCAAACCGATCATTAACGAAAGCAATTACTGTTTGCACGCGAGAATGTGAGGAATTTAATGACGTTGCGGACGAATTTAAGCAAGAAAATCCCCCAAATCAAAAACCCTCCGAATGTAGGTCAGCAGAACCCCATCGTCTCAACCGCGTAATAAGTACAAGGAATCTTAGCAATCTTGTTATCCCTCAGTGCGGAGCCACATCACAATCATCATTCACTTGCCATCCTTTTCGGGATCCCTTCAACCGTCTTAAAGCACACATCTTCACATTATTAGTTCCATGAATCATTCATTTCCTTCCCACAACACATCTTACATTCTCATTTCCATCCATTTCCGCAGCGAAAAACGTCAACCCGCCCTCGCGCTGCGAAATCAGAGATAGAGAGAGAAGAGCAGAACTCTAATTTCACGCCCCTTCCTTTCGCAAATTGCATACACATTCGCATTCCCGGCAGCCCTCACTCACAGAGCGAGCAGACGAATCCACACCACGCCACTCCACGAGACCACACTCCTCCAGCTACCACATTACAGCAAATTAAAATCAATTTTGGTCTTTAATCCTGGAAAAGTTTATGCAACTCCTTTGCTCGCTGGATGGCTGGCAATAAGAATCGGCACTCCCACCCAGTCGTGCCCACAAAATGAGTGCGCTCCCCCACTAACCCAGTTTTTCCTTCTCCATCTCGCCTCGGTTTGCTTCCGAGCCCACACCCCGGCAGACGTATCCATACATTTATTTATTTATTTTGTTGTTGTATGAGATCCATTCACTCCACTTCTCATGCGATTTGGCTGCTGCTTCCGCCCGCAGTTTTTTGGTGGATCTGGATATGTGCGCCCCTCCGTGAACTCCCTGAGATTTTGTTGTGCGCTCCTAACAAAGTTAAAAGGTGGTGTACGCTATGCTTTACGATTCTGTGTCGGTCTAACGTACGAGCATGCAGCATGCCCCGGCTCTCGCCCGTCCTGCGGATGAATAAATGAGGTTCAGCTTGGCATTGTGTCTCTAATGTCATTCCCATGGCGTACCGAAGACGGGAGTGCGAGGATGCAGCAATAAAAAATGAAAGCGGGATCGACGAAAAACGAACAACGAAAAGCTCCATAAGTGCATACAGTACAACCGGTTTTTTTTCGGGAGGTGGGGGCCTGTGGGCGGTGGGCGGTGGGCGTGTGGACTACATCGAATGTTGCTGTTGGCTTCGAGGACTGGAGCCAGCAGCAGTGTGGAGGAAACAAAGAACTGAAAGGTTTCAAGATTTGGGCCAGTCTTAGGAGAGAAATATCTCCGGATAAAGTGTGCAATAAAAATGGAAGGGGATTCCGAGATAGTTTTCGGATTCTCACTTTGTGTGCGATTTAGCCTTACATTGGACAGGGTGGTGCACAATAGATTTGCCGCAGTTATGATGGATTTTTGCGGATAAGCAAAGTTTTCACCGGTTCCGGATGGGGGAAGTTCTCCGCACACGGAGGGGGATATGCTTTGGCAACTTAAACGATCGCTGGAGGACTGCGCGGTTTTAGGTCAACACTTTAACGCAAAACAGATTGTTTTTGTACTGAATGGGGACGGTGAATGAGAGGGTCTTGAAATGTTTGAGGGGTCACTTCTTGGGTGTTGTTGACACAGACACGGAGCTGCCACGTTTAGAACTCCAACATTCGTCAGTCCGGCTAAAAGTCGCCTAATTGTCTGAACTTGTGGGCAGATGGAGTTTCATTTGTCTTGTTTGAGCGTCTGACATGAACATTTCTGGTGCCACTCTCGCAACTAGTGAAATTCTTAGGATTTCCTTATCGCATTTCATGTAAGTATTTGGAATACCATTCAGATTTAAGGACTCAAATAAATGTTTGGGTTAAATTTTTGTTTTCTTTTTAATTTCATACTAAAAGATCACGTCAAAAAAAGTACGCGCAGTTGGTCGATGTTCTATTAAAAACATCCATAGCATATCCTCCCACGAAAGCTGTGAAGTTAAAAGCCTGGTAGTTCAATACTTCCACCAAATGATTGATGTTGCACAGACTCCTAAATTTGGGCTTACCTTGTTACGCGCCTTAACATCAGTTCACAATTCAGAATGGCTGTCAAGTTGTTGCATGATACCTTCTTCTTCTTCTTCTTCTTAGGGCGCTACAGTCCGAGGTGAACTTGGGCCTCACTCAACATGCCTCTCCAGCCAGCACCTTTCGCCAGCTTTTTCCAGTTTCGCACACCAAGCCGGCCGAGGTCCCCCTCGACTTGTGTGCACCACCTTGTACGTGGACGTTCTCTGTTGCGTTGTCCCACAGGCTCAAAGTCGAAGACTATTCGGGCCGGAGCTTAGTTGTCCATACGCTCTACATGGTCTAGCCATCTTAGGCGTTGGATCCGTAGACGCCTGGCTAGACTCATGTCGCTGTACAGCCCATACAGTTCGTGGTTGAATCTTCTCCTCCAAATGCCATCACAGCAAACAGGACCAAAGATCGCGCGCAGAACTTTTCTCTCGAAGAGGCCAAGAGGCTGTTCATCCGCTTGGGATATTGTCCATGCCTCTGCGCCGTACAGCAGGACTGGGATGATCAAAGTCTTGTATAGAGTCAGCTTGGTCTTCCGAGAGAGGGCTCTACTACTCAATTGACTTTTGAGCCCAAAAAAACAGCGGTTGGCAAGAGTTATTCTGCGTTTGATCTCGATACTGATGTCTTCTGTACTGTTTACTGCCGAGCCAAGGTAGACGAAGTTCTTAACTACCTCAAAGTTATAGCTGCCTATGGTGACGTTCTGGCCAAGTCGTCGATGTTGTGCGTCCTTTCTCGATGAGAATATACTTGGATTTGCCCTCGTTTACCGCCAGACCCATTTTAGCCGCTTCCGTTTCAATGCCAGCAAACGCATCATTGACGGCTCGCTGTGTTCGCCCAATCACGTCAATGTCATCCGCGTAAGCTAGCAGTTGAACGGGCTTTTGGAAGATCGTGCCTCTTGTGTTGGCCAGTGAGTTTTGCACGATCTTCTCAAGAGCGATGTTAAAGAAATCTCATGACAGCGCTTTGCCTTGTCTTAAACCTTTTTTGACATTGAAGGTCTCGGTAAGTTCGTTACCGACCTTGATGGAACAGCGTGAGTTCTCCATCGTCATCCTGCTCAATCTGACGAGTTTGTCAGGAATGTCAAAACTAGACATGGCGTTATATAGCTCGTCTCCATGCACGCTGTCATATGCGGCCTTGAAATCGACAAATAGGTGGTATGTGTCGACCTGCATTTCTTGGGTCTTCTTCATGATCTGCTGCAGTGTGAAGATTTGATCGATGGTTGACTTCCCGGGCCTGAAACCACACTGATATGGACCTAACAATCCGCATCAGGGTTAAATTCGGAAAAAAATCAGCCTAATCTGCGTCCACGCCCCAACGGAGGACAAAGATGGCGATAGCAAGGATGACTTCTACGAGTATGATCTCCTAGACAGAACGTACGATCAATGCCCCAGTTACGACGCCAAAATCGTTCTAGGAGATTTTAACGCTAGGCTGGATAAAGAGGACATCTTTGATAGTCATCGGTAAACACAGCTTGCACGACACCACGTCCGAAAACAGACTTATGGACCATGGGGCCCATTGCGGAGTACACCATCTAAAAACCTATCCTGTCACCTGATGGCTGATACCACCCCGTACTCTTTATAAATTTTAGAAGATCCCATATATCTGCATTCGTAAGTCCGCAGTCTCTGTGAAGAACCTTTGGCCCAGCGAAGTTAGACGCCGATTCTGGAGAGCTGAGAGTGGTAAAGCAAATGTTGGATCGTCTCGGTTTCTTTCTCATCTCCGCAACTCCGGCAGAGATCGCTGGATTCCGTATTCCATTTCCAGAGCATTGTTCCAATGGGGCAGTGTTCTGTGATCACTCCGACGAGCATACGGATCGAGTTTCGGTCCAATGCCAGAAGCTTCTTCGTTTTGCCGTAGTTGGGTTTTGGCCACGTTGATCTTGCAGTGTGACAATCATTTCTTAAAAGCCGCGTCGAGTCGGCCTCTTTTTGTATTGTTTCGCTTATGATCCGGTACAGTGCACTGATCGGTGGTCGTAGTGACGTGTCCGCTTCGCTGATGTCCATTTCAGACCCTTGTCTAGCCAGTTCGTCCGCTCTCTCGTTCCCAGCAACAAAGCTGTGGCCCGGGACCCAGTAGAGTTAGACCTTGTGGTGGCTGATGGACCTCAGTGAGTCGCGGCAACTCATAACAGCCTTTGATTTCGTTGTACAGGATCCTAACAGATTTGAAATTTTTAAAAAAGACTTGAGATTGACTGGGGTATTCAGATATCTTCCAACAAAATGATGAAGTCAACAAATTCGACGTCTTAATTTTAAATCGACTTTCCACAAGAGTTCATCTCCAGTCCACGTACTGGGTGTGACAAAAAACACCCCCCATGCTGCATCCATCACACCGGAATAACATTCTAGACGAGGCTTAAAGAATTTAACCGATTTGCTAAAGTATCCCCAACATTACTCACCTTCCTGCCACCCTGTGTGTGTGGAGGTGGCACATGAAGAATGAAACCCGTCCATCCTCCACACCGCACCCAAAAAAACTGACGAGATACCCGTAAATAAAAGAGAAGTGAAGAGTTCTGCCAAGTGCCGAGAATGAAGTTTTGATAAATTGCACCGTAGCCAGTTGATGTATGCTCCGAGCAAGCCATGATCCTGTTATTGCAGTCAAATTGAGGTCATAATAGAATGTTGCGATTTATCCCGAACAAACGAGTGTGTCTGCGATTGCGGTGGCGCTGTGTGTGTGTGTGTGTGTGGTTTTGGAAGACGATGAATGTTCTTCACCGCTCCTTCGGGTTTTGTTTTGCTTTGTTCTCGCCGCCCCCAGAGACACACATATGCTCGCTTTGTGAGAAAAGTTTGGTTCGACTTGTTCACCTTTTCGCTGGCCGGTGCTTCTTGCAGTGTCACCGGAGATGATGTAAGCATGTCCTCAGCTCGGAGTTGTTTGCAAGGCAAACCTACCAATCATAAAGTTATAAGCAAATATTTTTATTTTCCCTTTTGTGCGGTGGAAAAGTTTATAAAAAGAAAAAAAAGTTTCTCGTCATCCCCCTGCCTTGCCGTTTTGACGTTGTTGTTGCGTGCCATCACGTTTGACTTGACGAAAAGTTGTTAATTTTTTTCGGGGGTTACCCTCATCGCTGTGCTCTTTTGTTGGTTTGGCCCTGTCTGGGCTTGGAGTTGGCTTTGTGTGTGTCTTGCGGCGGCGGGGGACTGAGTGAGACCGATGACAGGGGGAAGTGGGTCTAAACAAAGTCAAGGGAATAAATGAAGTGAATGATGTTTTCCGTTTAATATTTTAGCCTTGGCCCCCTTGGATATGGGCTCGTGGTGGGGGGTATTCTGAGGCCGATCACTTTTATCACGACTTGTATGGATGAGACGGAGTTTTTTTTTCAAAGTTGATTAACGGCTTTCATTCTTTTCTTTCTGATGTGCTTTTGGTGGATTTTTTTTGTTTGGCTTTCTTTTTGGCGAGCGAAGAGATTACTTTTGTTTGGGAAGATCTTATGGATATGAATTTGAATCTGTTTTCGCGTGGAATGTCAAAGCAAAATTTTGCAGACATGTAAGCATTGACAAATGAACGCTGTCCATGGGTAGGCAATGTCAGAGTGGGGAACAGGGTTGTGAACTTTTGATGGAGTTTTTGGGTACCGACAAGGAATGACAATTACGACGGACTTTTGGGTTGAGTCTTGTCACGAATTTCGTTTATGTGCCGATGGAAATATCCGAAATTGGTTGTGATTACAAAAATGCTCCATAATTTTGTGGTCTCACGGAATGGACTTGTCGGGCGCCATTTGGGAATTATTTTTCGTCTGCACATGGTGACGCTCTGACTGATTCATAGGAGAGTAGAGAATATTAAAGAATTCTTTCAGTCCAATTAGGAAGCCCAGGAAGTCTCTGGAAAAATTTTATTTGTTAAGTTATGCCGTTGGTTTTTATTCAAATTTCTTGACCATCCCAAGTCTGCTTGCTAAGCAGGGCCTGGTTGGGGGTTACAGGGTCGAAGAGAGTCGGAGAAGGTGGAACGCTGCCATCATGATTCTCTAGTTCGAGCTTCCACGTAGCCCATATTGGGTCTCTGTGCTGGATTCGAACATTTCATTTGATTTCCAACTTTTTTTTTGTTGAGTTAGAGCATTGGCATGAGGCATGTAGGCCTCCATTAAAGACGCCTGCTAGCCATTAAATGCGGTATCCCATTGCGCAAAATCGAACGGTTTCGTTCCTTGAAGTCGGCTCACGAGATTTCTCATGTCTAATGTTTGCAGTGTTGCAAGTACCATGAAATCGTTTGTGCTACTTTCGAGAAAAGTTTCATATATCATCGTTTACAGTATTGTATACCGTATGTCCCCACATATAGGGGGACTACTAGTTGCGGCCTAAATACGAACCCAAGCTAAATCGGATGCTTTTTACGACGAAAACCAAAATACCAAACTTTCCCCTTCCTAGACTAGCCAAACAAACCCTCACTCTGTCTTCAACTGTAGTTACTTAGGCAATATTCTGGACCCAAAACTAAATTGCAAAGCTAACACAGAGCAAAGAGTTAAAGCATGCATAGCCTTATACGCTTGCAACAAAACTCTTGGCAAAAACTGGGGACTTCGACCGAAGCGATAGCAATTTTTCCAGATAGCCAAGCTGCTATCAAGGCTCTAACATCCATAACCACAACGTCAAAACTAGTGGATTGCTGCTGCAAGGAACTATCCAAATGTAGTCAGCGCCAAATATCCAAAGCAGCTTACGGGTACTTAATACAATGATACCCGGGTAATAACCGAAAATGCGGGTAATCGTGAAATAGCCCGGATATACTGGTACCAAGAGCACTACTTCTCCTCCATTCGCCTTCCATCCAGTCAGGGACAGAAATCCAGCTCAGGCAGAACTGGACTGCCTATCTCCCAGCATTCGCGTCGTGAATTTGAAAGTCCCCAAAGTAATCCTCCTCTAATTGTCATCGATCGCACGCAGAAATTTCTTCCCCTGCATCTTATGATCGAAAGGATCAGTCCTGCGAATCGTTGTTTCTTTGACGTCAGGGGGAGAGAGAAATGGATCCCACCCGTGAAAGCTCAATCGATGCAGGACGCGTACTCCCTTGCATAGCCACACAACCTTGAAACTCCCATTTACACGATAACAAACGATCAATTACTCAACAACTTCACTCGGTTGGCAACCGCTTGTCAATCACTTCCAATAAATTTCTCAATAACTTCGTCCTTCATTAAGCGACTTCGATTCATTACCCAGCGACCGCTGCCTGCGAATCTCCATCGATTAGAAATGCTTACCGCAAACGAATTTTCAAACTTTCCCCAGATTCAATGGCAGCGTTGAAAATCCTTTCGCTCAGTACACTCGCACACCGAGTTGCAGAACTCTGTTTTTGTTTCCCCACTGCACGCTGCTGGCGTTTGAATTCTCCCAACGGGAAACTTTAAATTTATTCATCTCTCAGGCCGGCTGTGTGCTTCTGTGGAGTGAAAAAAGAGAAATAAGCAAAAAACACAAACAACCAACACCCGAGCGGCTCCAATTTGATATGTCACTGCACATCAACCGCAACGAACGAGTCGAAAAGAAATTCGCATCTCAATCAATCCTGACACACATACGAACGAGGACTCACATTGAGTCTGAATTTAAATTTTTAATTATTTCCCAGCCCCGTCCCGCTGTGGTGGCGCTGCTGCTCCACGCCCTATCGCTCGTGGTTCATCATGTCACACCTCAATTTCATTCATTAACGCTATCCGGGCTGTTCATCGTCGTCGTCGTCTGTCGTCTGGGCCACCGCAAGTGTGCAATTCTTTTTGTGTTCACGGCCTGGTTGGCGACCGACGGAAGGGGGTAACTAAATAAACAAAGTTCCTCATTTGAATAAATAAAATATTTTTGTGAAAACTGCTGAGGGGGAAACTTAATGAAGTACACACACGATAAGGATGCATTCACAAGTTCACACACACACGCGGAGAGAGCGCGAGGGGAGGGCAGCACGCCCTAGCAGCCTTGGTATTCCCAAGCTCATTAGGCATGGTCTCTTAATTAGTTCGTCATTATTAATGTACCATATTGTGCTGTGCGATTGGCGAACGAACGCCAAAGAGGCACACCGGGATGGGGGCCAAGTTGCAACATGAATTTCCTCCTTGTCCTGCATTATTTGGCAGCGGAAATGCATGCGAGTCCTCAGAGGGTTCGTTGCACCGTGGCGGCAGCAGCAGAAGCTTTTAATTCAACCAGAGTCCTTTTGTACAATCACATGCTCTGTGTGCTGTGCTCTGCTTTCTGCCATGGTCACGACGCGCCTTTTCGACTTTCCGTGCTTGGTTCGAAGCCAATTGGAAGGGACTCCTGTCTGGAGCGGGATTATTAAATGTTAATGTGAACACCATCGCCTTTGACTCCAATCAATGGGACGACGGCGGCGGCGGCGGCGGCGGCTGCATTGGGGTGAACTTTTAATTTGCCCTCATTGACGGGTGGTGGAAAATTTAGGGGCTAAAGTTGAAGCGCTCGACTTAGTTGCGTTGAAACTTAGGAGGGGGTGAAATAACTTTGAGAGTTCGCTGTACAGTCATATTAACAACGACTTACTTGGTGCTTTTCAGTGTGGGCTGCACGCTGCAGGCATGCACGCATACGGTTGACAGAAAGGGGTGCAAAATGGATGCCTTTCGAAAGATAAGACCTCGTGCGAAAGGTCTTAGTCAATTACTGAAGATTTATTCTGCAAACTTCCAGACAAGCATATGCTTTGGAAATTTATTCATGTCACTGCAAGGGTGGGGTGCACAGTCATGAGACGCGGAAAGCTATTTAACTACGGGAACTTGCGTTCGCGTGGATGCCTCGGCCGGGGTGTTGACTTATAGTTGACTGTTTATGAAGACGTTCAAAGTTAAGGAGATTTCGATTACTTTTCGGCTTTTGTGCGGAATACGAGCTGTTTAATTGTGAAAGTGAATTTTAATTTGCCTTTAGTTGGAGTCTCCTATTCGCCCTTTCACTCGAGGAGGATTTCAAATGATCTCTGAAAAAAATACTAGTTCGTTCTTCTAGTTCATTTAGTTCAATGTAGTTCACTGCTTAGGAAATTGAATCTCCTACTCCTACTGCCACCACTCCAATTACCATTATGCATGAATTGAGTGATATACAAAAATAATAAGCAAAACTTAACCAGAAAGAAGTCTGCTTAATAGTTCATCCATTCACCGCGCCAGAAAACCGTTACAAAAACCCATATAACGAGCATGTACATCCATTCGTGCAATACCGGCAACGCAACGATGCTTGATGTGCTTTTGCTGCGGTAGTTAAGCAAAAATAACCATGATTATGCACAATGCCGATACAAACACAAGGCAAACCACTCAGTTTAGTTCAGTTTAGTTCGATTTAGTTCAGTTATCCTTACGGAATTACATGAATGCAGAGTGAGGTATACCATTCAGTCACAGGACTGGATGGCGCAGTTGGTTAAGTGCCTGCTCCAAGTTCAAGGGGTTCCAGGTTCGAATCCCAGTGAAATCGAATCTGGTCCAGTCACCATTTGCCGTTGGGATCAAATTAACGGCACTGGAATAGGTTGCTACCTGTCAGTACAATGGACCGACTTTGAGTCTGAATGCTCCAGTAGAAAATATACTCAAAAATACTCGGAAAAAAAGGTAAACCAGAGTTTGCTGAACTACTGAACTAAATGAACTAAAATAAAATAACATTGTGAACTAGTTCACTCAGTTCACTTGTTAGAGCTCTTTTTTGAACTAGTTCGTTCGTGACCTACCCAAGCCTAAATAGAATGTCTAGAAGATCTTACGAGTAGTCAACAGTTTTTAACTATGTCTTGCTTTTAAACTTAGACATTGTCGAATGCTCAGGCTCATGGCCCGAGTACCGGTGTAGCCGAATGCTGTCCCAGAATTGATGAGATGTGCGTTACCCGCATAAAACACAATCGTGAACTCTAAGAACTGTGCAAGGATGTGCGGATAGTCCAGGAGACAAATGTCCATCAACTAAACTGGCCGGGGCATAACGAGCGAATAAACAACAAATGCTCTAGCTTAGAGAGTTTTCGAATTCTAGACTCTTGGTTCGAGAAGAAGGAAAATATCGAACCTCCAACATAAAGACCAAGTAATCGCGGATGTGCTTCGTCCCACGGGCGCGGTGTCAAAATCTATTCGGCCTGGTATTCCTTTTGTTTACTTGGAAGCCGTGGTAGACAAAGTTCTTCGCTACTTCGGGAGTATATCTGTACATGGTGACATTGTGGCCAAGTCATCGGTGGTATATGTCCTTCCTTCAAGACAGCTTATACTTCATTTTGCTCTTATTCCCCGCTAAACCCATCTTTTCTTCATACAGTTCGCCATAACATCCCGATGGGTTGCTGCAGATCTGGATGCCTTACGAAACTTTCTTCTAAGTCGTAACTTGGTCTTAGCTCTCTGTAAAAATCAAAGTCTTCAACCGTTGTCCGCTCTGGCACCGACCATTAACCCTCACCGCTGTCCTCGTTATGAACGAATGAAGAGATTCAGAAGGGTTTACTCTGGAATCAGGAATCGTTATTAGAGACAGAGCGCCAGCGGCATATACACGAAATAAAGGATGAGTAACTTGAAAGCACATCATCATGATTGCCTGTAAGCTCCAGTGGCTTTTTCAAGAACGACCGAGAACGACTTAAGAGGATAAGGACTACCAAATGATTTTTTTCACTCAACTCATCCTGCATTAAACGAGACCTCGTCCTCAATAACTGATTTAACCAAACCACTGCCAACCGAAACAGCACAGAATACAACAAGCGTGTCATGAAGTTATGAATCCTTCAGCCAACAAAGTTAAACTTCAAAAATTCGTCATCACTAGCAACCATTTTGTCGCTTAACGCCAGAAAAGCCTTCAACCATTTGCCAGCCGAGTGTTTGCATGCAACCGTCATTTAGTTGTGCAAATCGTTGCGACCCAATTATTCACAAGGACCCCCTCACAAGCACACCGAGAACGGTGTTGAATTTCATGTCTACACCTACTGACAGTCACGTCAGAATGATACTTCTCCCCTCTCTCACCCACAAACCCACACAACCCAAGGTCAACAAGCAACAAATTCTATTTGGCAAAGTGACATGCAGCGTCACACTGAAGCACTTTCGTGTTAATGACGATGATTACGATGAAATTTCAGTCCACAAGTATCACATTTAATTGCATAATTTTTCTGCATCGTCCACCCGCTAACCTTCGACACCCGGCGAACACTGCGCCGTGTGGAGCGTCAAAGCTAGCCATCCCCTAATTAAATTGAACACAAGCGATGCGCAAGCACCCACTTCAGCCCATTTACTAAATTACACGCGAAACGCATCCATCAAATAAAGTATCCACTTTGATAATTTCCACATTCAGCCCAGCAGAGCAGAAGCAGACGTGCACGATGTGCAGCAGATGAAGAGTGTGGGTGCCTTCATGGAAATGTGAGGCACACCACATTAATTTCCCACAGTACACCGCAAGGATTCACTCTAGAAACGACCCGAAAAAAAAGGAAAACACAAGAAATGAAAGGAAAAAAAGCTGAAACGCAGCCAACTGGTTCATAGAGAGAAATAAGTACGAGCGTTACGTATCTGGGACACTTCTGCTCCTTTGGCATCGAAGGACAACAGGGCGGAAATGTTGGTCATAATGATAGAGGCGCTGATAATGATGGTGATGCGACTCCTCCGCTCCTCCGCTGCGGCGCTGGTTTCGGTCTAAAATATGTCACACATTTACAATTTGCATGCAGGCATGCACGACTACACATACTCGCATGCTCGGGGAAAATGATTATCCTTGCGGAAATATGCTGCGCAGCTATGTGACCTCATGATGCTGAAAAGATGTGGAAAACTGAAGGAAAACTCCCAGCGGCAGGCAGCCATCGTTGGGGTGAGCGAACGACGATGATAACGAATTCCAAGAAGAACGTCTCTCCGGCACCGTGCCACCGAAACGTCAAAAACTATGCGGGAAATAATTCCTTTACATCGTTCGTCACCCTCACTGAGTGAGGATATGATATTGAATTGGCGGTCGCTCGTATGAGTGGGTGTAAGTGTCCCCCGCAGGACCCGCAGGAATCGACTGAGCGGAGCAAAGTTTGAAAAATGACGAAAGTTGAAGCACTTTATGTCGTTATCGTGTGCAGTGTATCCTTTGAGCAGTTACAAGTTTGCTACGCACTCCGTTCCCCAACTAAGCCTGGCGGGCGTTTGAGGTCTCAACTGCAGGCGAACTTTGAGCAGGAATTTCTGCATCAGATCTCCCCACTGGAGTTCACATTCTTCAAACGGAGATCTTTTCGTCTGAGCAGGCACAAGTCAGAGAGAAAATCTCTGAAAGTGACACAACTATTCGTGTGCTGGGATGATCTGTGAGGGAGGCCGTCTTCATTCTGGGGGGCGGTTGTCTGTGGAGGCACTTGAACTTGTTGAGTAGTGGAAAATCTGAGTTTTTCTCGTCTTTTGCTTCGATCTGTTGGGCTAATTGCTGATTTATGAGCAGTTTTCTTGTGAGGGGCTTTCTCACCAGATATTTCTGCGATGTCTTGCATTTTCTTGCGAAGGACTGACCTTAAGTTACTTCTAATTTCGTTCGACTGCTGAAATCTCTCAACAGCCATGGCCGTGTGAAGATTTACTGACTGCGGGATTCTAGCAGTCAAAAGAAATTAAAAGTAACTTTCGGTCAGTCATTTTTTGAGGTCAATGAAATCACCTTGCGGCACATTTTGAAGGATTTGCAATTGTTTCCGTATAAAGTGCAATTGACTCAAAAAATAGTGCCTACAGAGCGCCCACGAGAGAACTTACGAGAGTTGAAGCCGAAACGAAGACTTTCAAAATTTAGTATCCATCACATTTCCGGGTAAGGAATCATAAAAAGCTTCCGCAGGGAAGCTTTATCATTGCGGCTTCTCCAGAACCCCAGCTCGACTTCTTATGGTTCGGAAACTACAGCTTGCTCCCACACGTCCGTTCGGCACTACAGAATACCCCGATAGGTTTCCAAAACGACGTCATTGGCTCAGAAGAACAAACCTGGTCGGCGCAAACACTCACGTAGTATATGGTCAGCCAGATCCTTAACGGACACGCTTCGGAACCTGACCTGACAGGTCAAAATCCAGGAACCAGATCAAAAAATCAGGTCATGGTAAAGACCACAGGGCACAAGGAAAGACTCACCCTCTATCCAGTACGATTGGCTATGCCATTTAGTCCAGCAACTGTAAGGAGCGGAGCGCAGCAGTCCAAATTTTGGGGAAACTGACGTCATTCCCTCAAAAAAACAGAAAAGTGAAACAAAAGAGCCACTGGTGGGCCACAGAGGTCAGCTTACGGGCAAAACGAGATCCAACACTACAGACTATAAAGCGAGACAAATCGCTAGAGGAGCAGACAACTCATGCACCGACTTCTTAGAGGGTTAAAAATACTAAAAGCGACGTCCTCAGAGACCAGGCTCTTGTCGCGGTTATAGACAGAGCAAATACGGATGGGAGTATCCACACAGATAAGTGGAGAAAGAGAAAGAAGCAAGAAAAACTAGGACCAGGTTCAACATGCGAGGACGGAAGCTGGTTTCAGGTCCACTTCGAGTAGCTTGCATGTGCCGACCAGAGATCCATAGAATCCCTAAGCTTGGCTAAAGGTAAGATAGGAGAGGTGTGACTAAGAGCACGACTTGAGGTCTTGAGGACCAGATCCCAAGCCGACCAAGAGCAGGCACCCTCGAATCCGGAATCCATCCTAGAAGATAGATGGATGGGCAACCCGAAGCTCAGTACTAATGACTGGAAGGTGGAGAGACTGAAGAAACTGAAAGGGAGAACCCTATCAGTGGTCCTGGCCTCGTTAGCCGTAGATGACTTCAGAATCTACTACAGCTACGCAAGTTCCTTTAAAAATCTAAAAAAAAGAGACTCAGAGCGAACATTTGAATTCAAAACAGACCTGGGCTCTCCTTCTCCCACCCAACAAATGAAACCGCGATGGATTCTTGTAAGAAGGGCGACAGCTCCCGTAACTTGGAGAAGACACCGGTAACCATGACAGAGACAAGTGGTGTTACATCACTAAATCCAGAACTAAAAGCGGACTTTCCCTCGACATCCCTCACTACGCTGGCCATTGAAAACTCTATGCCGTCCGACTTAGGGTTTGAGCAGTACCTGCTCTGCCCTCCCCTGGATTAGAACCTCACGTCACTCGATCCTGACGCGGCTAACAACAACGTGATGGAGACTCAGTTCCAATACTGCGGGTTGTTCAGATTAATCTCCACCATTCCAAGGTAGCCTGCGCCAACCTCCTCATACGATTAGCCCACAATGGGAAAAGCAAAGTCCTACTCCAGGAGCCCTGGACCACTGATGATCTAATGCTAAGGACTAAGGACACCATATTATGTGCTGCTCTGCGACAAAAATGCAGGTAAACCCAAAGCCTGCATGGTTGCAAAAAACTCCCTCAACACTCTCCTCTTCTCTAACCTCAGCGATCCAGATAAACTATTCGTAAGCTCGGAGGTGAACCAAACGATCTACTGGGTCATATCAGCGTACAGAGCTTACGACAAGCCTATACCAGCAGAAGCACCTAGGAGAAAGGTCGCCACTGCGGAGTCTAACAACGCGTTCCTTATAGATTGCTGCGACGTAAATACGCACGACCTTGGACGTGGGCGCCGTAGCGTAGTGGGTAGGTGCGTCGACTCCTGCGCTCGAGGTCGTCGGTTCGAATCTCGAAACAAACATCAAACATTTTTTCATGGCTCCACCTCTTTCGAGTCACTGACAATGCTGAAAGAGTATATCTGTCTAGAAGAAGCTTGTGAATCTCGCCGTTCGGAGTCGGAATTAAACTGTAGGTCCCCTCCAAAACACGACTGGTTGCTGAGAAGCTAAGCCCAGGTCCACCTCGGACTGTATTATTATTATAATTGGTCCTTGAAACATTTTGTTAAATTTAAAGTTAAGTCCTCTTATCGAAATTTTGAGGTTCCTTACAACAGCATGATGATTCAAAGTCAGGGTATAATTCGACTTTCTAAAAAAATTGGAAAAAATGCATGCCCTTCTCTGTTCCCTTTTTAAAATGTTTGCTTGCAAGTCTTTATCACAATCAAGCGCCATGCACTTCAGCCAGTCCCTCGGTCATAGCGCAGCTTGTTCAACATCCACATGAAGACCTTTGCCAAGTGGTGTCCTCGTCAATCTCGCAAGACAATGTCAATACGAAATTTATTGCAGCCACCCACGCGGTATCTCAACTGCTCAGCAGACGTTGTAATATCGTCGTTTCCTAGGGACAACCTCGTAAAGGCGAACATCAAAGATCCCCCGTCCGCAGATAAGTGGTGATGTGTGTGTCTCCCCACAAGGTCGTTCCACTGCCACTGATCGCCCCCACATTCCCGAATGTAAAGTACTCTCGCATTGGCATATGTGCATCGACCCGCCTCGGCCAAAGTTCGCAACATCATCTGCGGCGTCAAAAAATATGTTCCCGCCCGTATCTTTACGACTCCACTGAGTGGCGGAGTTATGGTCGTCGGGGGGGCAGATGCACCCCAGACCGCAGCAGACACGTAGCGAAGGAATTTTTGATTTATATCCCGAAACAAATTTATGTGAACCCGTTTTTATATTCAGTCGCTCCGCCTTGCGCCGGCTGAGAGGACAACTAGAACATCATGGGTTATGGGTTCCTTCAACCCCGTGCACACACGCCGCCGCCAGAGTGTCGCCTTATTGATTGTTCAGGTGTTGTGTGGAGTCTACCGAAATTCGATTCAAAGGATAACAGCAGATTCCGATTCCCAACAAACAACAAGAACCCAAGCATCCTGGCACTAATTATGACGACGACGATGACGATGGATCCCATAGATTAGTGTCACAGTTTCGCCCGTCTCGACGGTGAATGCCACACTCAAGCCCGACTTGAGGGGAATCGATAGGTGTTCCTTCGTCAAAGCGCTCTGATGGAATTTCTAATTTATTCCAAGGAATTCCCATCACCTGATACGGTCATGTCGTTGGATGGCACTTAAGATCAAAGCCAGCAGATACTCATTTTCAATTCGAGAGTTATGGGAAATTTAACGGATGCGCTGTTGACGCTTGTGCTCCTCCGTCCTCTGCTCACAGTCCTGTGGGATGCACGAGTGGCGGTGGCGAAGCCCACACAGCAGTCCCACGAACACAAAGGGCTTCAGAACGATGAGGACGGGTGGAGGGGGAGGGGACGCTTTGAGAGCTATTATGCAGAAGTAAATATTGACACACAGTGCTTTGGGACGGGCGCACTGTCACCGTCTGTGGATGTGTGGGTGTACGTGTCCTTTGTGTCCGCGCCGCCCGCCTGCTGCTGGATTGTTTGTGTTTATAGTTTAATGTTACTGCCAATAGCGATGACAATTTTGAGCGGGGCACACGCGTCTCCATGGATACGAGGCGGAGGGTAGTGCGCTCAAAGGGCGGTGAGAGTTGGGTCCTCGATGATGGGATGATTTTGCATGTTTGGAGGATTCGATTTTTAGCGAAATGAACTGCGACGACGATATTCGCCAGTTAGTCAACGGACAAATGAACAGTGTCGAGCAGTGACAGTTAATCGGTACGGATTGGATGTGTATCCGATCGATGAGAGGCGGATTTTGCGAGAGGACTGTGAAGAATTGTTCTACTTTTTGAAGTCGAACGGGAGTCGTTGACCAAAGGGAACTCATTTGAAAGTCGGGCGATGGGAACGATGACATTTTTGAAGTTCAGCTGGGTACTGAGTTTCTGGAGAGGATTTCCACTTCAACAGCTCTTCGAAAACCTTGGAGTTCTCCACCAAGAGTCGATTGTCAGAAGAGCGTAACGAGAAGAAATTTTCCCTTAATGTCGACGAGTAGACCCCCTCAAAGCAGTTGGCGACTAACTGGAAAGGTAGACTACTGGGTGGCGCAGTTGGTTAAGTGCCTGCCCCAAGTTAGAGGGGTCCCAGGTTGGAATCCCAGTGAAATCGAACATGGTCCAGTCACCATTGGCCGTTGGGATCAAATTTACGGCACTGTAGTTGCTACCTGGCAGTACAATGGACCAGTTTTGAGTCTGAGTGCTCCAGTAGTGTTTCAAAAAGCCTCAAAATCTGGAAAGGTGCACACCTACAAGATGTGGTCGAAAGAAAAGGATGTCCGATGCATGGAATCTCAGGATCGTTTTTCCAATCCTACGAAAAGGAGATCCTCCAAACTTCAACTGCAGATTTATATGTTTCTAAACATCCCATACAGGGTGAGCCATCTAGTGTTTTTTTTTTAATTCATAAGCCATTTTGACACTGAGAGCTGTTTTCCGCTCTAAATCTTGACAGAAAGTCGGTATCATACCTCCGCGGAACGAAATGGGTCGGGAAATTTTGAAAACTTATTTCCAAAGTGAGTGCTGCGTAGCCCAAGCAGTGCGTTTTTTGAAAAGAAGTTTTGGCCGAAATCAAGCACCCACCGCGAGTGCTGTACGCAAGTTTATGCAAAAAGTTCCTGAGACTGGTATGCTAGTGGACAACACTCATTGTCCCCTTCGTCGTACGGTGCGCACAGATGAGAATGTGGCTGCTGTGGCCAAGAGTGTGAGACTCAATTCACGAACATCAACTCGCCATCGATCTTAACAGCTCAACATTCCACGCACTAGCCTGAGGTTTACTTACTTAACAGGCCTACGAGCCATGAAGGCTCTGAGCCTGAGCTATCGCTGCCTTCCATCGCTGACTGTCCTGGGCACGCTGTTTCCAGTTATCAAGACCAAGCTGTCTTACGTTCTCGGTGACTTGGTGTTTGTACCGGAGGTTCGGTCTTCCTCTCCTTCTCGAACCAGGAGGCTCGGATTCGAAGACCCTCTTAGCTGGAGCGTTGTTGTCCATGCGCTCGATATGGCCGAGCCACTGCAGTCGACAAATTTTTGCCTTCCGGACTACATTCCGGACTACATCCAGCCTGAGGTTTATTCTACTCAAAGATCTCGGATTATTCACTTACAAGGTCCAATTGAATCAGCAATTGAAGGCCCGCGACCATCCGCTTCGGTAACGCTTCGCAGTTTAGGCCATGGAGCAGCTTGAATTTGACAACGAGTTTGGGCGAAAAATCATCTTCTCTGACGAGGCGCATTTTCATCTCGGCGGCAAAATTGCCACATCTGCGTCTCGGAAACGGAAAACCCGCACGTTATAGTCAAGAAGCCAATGCATCCACAGAAAGTGACAGTTTGGTGCGGATTGTGAAGTGGTGGCATCATTGGACCATTTTTCTTCGAAAATGAGGCTGGGAACAAGGTTTCGGTCAACGGTGGGCACAACAAAGCCATGTTAACCGACTTTTTTTTACTGAAACTTAAGACGAGGATTTGGACGACCTCAGGTTCATGCAGGATAGCGCGTCATGCCACACAGGCCATGAAACAATCTATCTTTTGCGCACCAAATACCCAAATCGTGGTATCAGCCGTCTTGGCGATGTTAATTGGCCTCCTCAGAGCTGCGATATGACCCCTTTGTACTTGTTTTTGTGGGGAAACCGTGAAGGACCGATGTTATGCCAACAATCCGGAAACGATTCAAGCACTTAAGGCCAATATCATCCAAGAAATCCGTGAGCTACAGCCCGAAACCATCAACAAGGTCTTGGAAAATTGGGGTGACAGAATGCACTACTGCGAAGCCAGCTGAGGCAGCCATTTGAACGACCTTGCATCTCATATTTAATGGGAACGTTTGTTCTTACTAATGAAGCCATAAAACATGGAGAAAAGATTAATTTTGTTTATTTTACAGCATTTTTAAAAAGAAACTTGTATTTGGCCCGCCCTGTAAATGTCCTTTGTTGCAACAGAGTCAAAATCTATCGCACCGGCATCGTTTAAAATCGAAATTCATGAAATTCATGAGCTGACTCTTCAAGAACTGATCATTCCCTCGGTCGGTCAATATCACTTAATTAGTGCGTCCCAGAGTAACATCAATTATAGCACGAAACCCATTAACTGGGTAATGTAACATCACTTGTTGATAACAACATGCAATTATAACCTGCGTCCACTCCAAGGACTCTCGGACTCTCCTCTCACTGCAGCTCTCCCTGCCGAACTGCGCAACAATTGACATGTGCACACGCTCACAAACCCACAGGAGGGCATTACACACTCGACGCACATATCCTGAAATTGCTGATTGCGATATTAGTCGATGGGTGGTGGTAATGTGTGCTCCATTTACCGTGTCCCCGGCTCTCGATTCTAATGAACTAAACATAACATTTTGTCTCCACATGACAGGACACGCGTTAGTACATGAAACTACCGCACGTTTGTTGCCAACGACCCATCCCGTGCGCCGAGGCCCTCGATAACCGATCATCATCAAACCCATTTGTTGTGCCTCTTTGCGTTGTCTGCGTCCGCCGAGAGTGTATTGTGTGGGGGGATTTGTTTGTTTAGAATGTGGCGTCCTGTGCAAACCAATCACAGCAACAGCAGCACAACAGAACCTCAATTCATCCACACAAAGGTAAGGACGATAGCCACGAGGACTCTGCCTTTTTTGTTCGCCGTCTGTTTTTGTTTTGCTGGGATTTTTCGCCATGTCCTGGAATTGATATCAAGATGTAATCGGAAAATAATTAAGCCATGACAATACCTGATAATTGCTTAACGGTAATTTCCTTCCATTCCTTGTCGTGTTGGAATGTATTCCATGGGCATGGCAGCGCCCCGCCGCGCCGCCCTCGGGCATTGTGTGTGCATGGAGGTGTCCCCGAAATCGTGGGGGACAGGGGAAGCCGTTCTCAGGAAAAACAATTAGGTGTGGATAAACAAACGGCACACAGCCCCGGTCGTGTTGATACAAGCGGATAACAAAATCGTCCTCTGTCTGGGTTGTATTTGTCCTCCACCCTCCTGCTTGCTTGCTTCAAACACACATGAGGCGGCGACCGGTGGAGTGCTCCGACACAATACCGGGCGGGCCGCACTGGGCGGTGCTGTGTTGACGGCATAATAAGCGGGTGTTTGCGTTTCGATTTTAGTTTATTATGTGACATTCGATGATTGCGATACGTTTTAGTGATTTGTGAGCGAGCGTGGCTACAATGGGACTCATATTTTCTTTATCGGATTTACTCGCACTTGTGGCAAGGACACATGTGAGTGCGTTTCGTTATAATTAAATCGGAGGGAGATCGGCGGGAAGGTGGCGAATGAAGTCGATATGTCCTCGTGGAGAGGGAGTGCGCAAACAATGAGTTCATGTTTGGACTGCTCGAGGGACTCGAAGCAAAACCGATTTCATAGCCTGATTAGGGGGCCGAGGTCATGATTGTAGGTCTCTCTAGGAATGGAATCTTGTGGAATTGATACTGTGTCGAATGGTTAAGCTTTAGTGATTGTGTGTAGGTGAGTGACATATTTAGGGACAATCATGCAGGGCAAGGGGTCGATATTATTGATTATGTTTGCTGATGTCATTCTCTCTATGAAACCAATCTGATGAAGGATTCTTTTAAATCTCTGCTATGCAAATGAATGAAAAGTTATGGATGGATGTACCAGAATATTAGCCATGGAACCCAGTTAACTTCAAGAGTCATTTAATATCTACTTAATATATTTCAAACCGCTTTTAAAACCGTTTGTTTAGCACGAACAAAGGGATTTTTACACAACAACCACGCAAGAATGTACCTCGGGGTTGGAGTTGAAGACTTTTCGAGCCGGTGACATGACCTTCGACATGACATCTTCGACTCTGATCCTGTGGGACAACGCAACAGAGGACTTTCACGTACAAGGTGGTGCACACAAGTCGAGGGGACCTCGACCGGCATGGTGTACGAAACTGGAGACAGCTGGCGAAAGATCGTGCTGGCTGAAGAGGCATGTTGGACTGTAGCGCCCCAAGAAGAAGAAGAAGTCGTCAAGTTGATTAGCCATTTTCTTGTTTCTTCAGTTGGCTTCAATTGTGAACCTGCAAATGCCACCCGACACGAAAAACTGCTCTCGCATTGCGCGTTCCAATATCAAAGTGCATTTTTAAATTTCCCATTCTTCCCCTATCCATTTCGCCCCCACCGTCGATGACTTCCCATCCCCGCACCTCAACTCTTTGATTGAGACCATCACCCTGTCGGACAAACAGCGCCCCCATTTCCGCGGGATTATTTTAATGAAATGAATCAAATTAAATATTGAATCGAATATAAAATCAACACGGAACCGAAATTAAATAACCCCTTCCATGCGCGTGTGACTGCGTCTGTGTCCATGTCCTTTTTGCAATGCACGCGAATATAAATGTTGTATTATACTAATTTCTGGTGAAACAAAATGTTGAATTTCCTTGACGCGCACGAACCGAATAACCACAATAACAAATTAAATTCCAATACCGGGCGGCCGGTAGGCCGACTCCGCGGTGCACACTAGCGCCCATTCAATTAGGACAATCGTAATGTGCAATACATCCAATTAAGTAATAATGGGGGAGTTTTGTTTGTGTGCGGCTGCGGCGGCCGCGGACTTGAACGCCGGCTCGGCGCCGTGTTTTCATTTTGGGCGGCGAATTAAATTTACACAAATATTTGGTAATTGATTTTGTGTGTTGAGCGTGTGTGGATATTGGTTAGCAGCGGCGAGGTCCAGCTGACGTTCATTTTGGCCGACGCAGGTGAGGCGAAGAGGACCCCGGATGGATGATTTCATTTTAAGCTGTGGATATGGTTACATCAAGTGAATTTGAATACAGTCTCTGTACTTTGTGTCTGATTGGGGATATTTTAGTCGAAAAAAAACAAAGTTGATGGCAGTTGGCTTTTGGCATGGTAGTCGCTGCACATAACTACTTCGCCACGTGGGCATCTAGCACAGAAGAATAATTAGACGTTTGATGCTTCAAAATCCCTTGGAAAAAGTACTGATTTCCTTCTTAATTCAAGTGACGTGTGTCGATCTTGTATCGGTTCGTAGTTTCAATTCGATTCTAAAGTATTCATTCAAACGTTTTCATTGGCTTAAGGGAATTGATCTGTACCTAGGTCCAGTGCATTAATGAGCTCATGCAATCATCTGCTGCTGGTCCTTAAGATCCAAGAAGGCCCCTTGGATATACAGATATTTCATAATGCACTCACTCTGTTGCTGGAACATGGAGAGGTAGTCTCTTATCGCATATCGAGAGGTAAATTTTTATCGGCATTCTGTTTGGATGCCTAGCCCTGACAAGGAACAGTCACCTTGTTCTTGGTAAACCACTCTTCAATGAATGACTTGAATAAAGTTTCTAACGAACGGATCAACGACCTCATCGCTAATTCTCTGAATGGGAACTTGTCTTCAGGCCTTTTCTGTGTTTTTTAACCCATTTCTTAACACAGCCTTTGCTGGTCTAAGTGTGATTGTTCCTGCAATCAACCACTTGAACCTATCTATTATTCTTCAACGGAAATTATGCGTATCGAAATTGTTATCTCTTCCAGTTAAAAGCGACTAATATTATGGAGCATATCTTTTATTTATCAAACGCCAATAATTGCATGCTTTATAGCAATTTAATCCATCAGAAGGCAGAACGGTACTATCGCCTGCCCTACCTCGTGAATAATTGAAGAATTTGTTAAGTATCAATTTCCGTTTAGCAAGGATTACGCTAAAGTTCCTTTGCATTTAGAGAATTCGAAAAGACATTAACGATTGTTTTGAATTGGGGATTCTGATGAGAATACATATTTAATTTCCTTTGACTATGAATTTAAACTGTGAGCAGAAGTATTTATGTTTCTGTCTGTTCGCTTTCAGCAAAGGGTATAAGTTGTGATTCTCCGTTAGGAGAATGTATTGAGACCGTTCTATGTGCGGCGAGCACATTATCTTTGCAATTTTCTAAAATTTCAACACCCCCATGGGGTGAATGTTAAAAAACTCAACTATCGCATCTAGGGACAGGCAATAGTGAGGGATGGTATTTGAGTGAAACTCTTGACAAAAATTATTTCGAAATCCCTGAACTCACATTCAGAAAATATTCCACATACGCTAGAGTGAATGATGCTTCTCTGTTTGTCTACAAATTATCCGCACATTCAGCAAGTTACACCAAATTGTGAATCGACAAGAGTAGCATCGAATCATCGACTGAACTGGAAATACCACCAGGCAGTTGAATCGGTGCGTGCTGTGATCGTGTGGGCTTGTGCGTCGACCCATAAGCACTAGACTTTCAAGTCTAGGTTAAAATCCCAGTTCAGACAAACAATTTAAAAAAAAAAAAAACATTGTTTACGGTTCCACCTCTTTTAAGTCACTGACAATGTTTGAAGAGTATAACTGTCTAGAAAAAGCTTCTCAATCTCGCCGTACGGAGTCGGCAGTAAACTTTAGGTCCCTTCATTCGTGAGAGTTTAGTATAACTTTGTGGATGAGGGACAAAAAGAGGTGCCCGATAAAGGCCTCTGGTTCGACATCCCTCGAAAAAACCTTAGAAGTAGTAAATAATTCCGCTGCTTGATATATAAGTATTTCTCATTCAGTCTAGCAGTACACACGAATTTGTAAGAACTCAACCTCTACATCCATAGTCAAGTCAAAAAGTGCTTGTTGCCGCTACAAATGTCAATTATGTGACAAAACTAGGTGTGAAATTCAAGACCTAATCACCCCAGCTTTCGTCTCTTGTATCTAATGATCTTCCTTGCGAGTGTAGATAATTCCCAGAATAAACATCGGCTTAAGGCCTCTTTATTGATAGCACCAACAAGGCAAAAAAGTGGAAGCCAAACAACATCCGTACACAAATCCATTTTAATTAAAATCAAAATCTCCAACACACACGCACGCAGTGTATCCTTTCATGAGTCCCCCGGCGCACGCACACCACCCATGTGCGGATACGTGTTCATACGTATATCCACTCAAATACCCATAAGAGTACTGCAAATATACTCGATTCCGCTCGTTTTTTTTATTAAAACGAAATCAATTTTCGAAGATACATCTCCCTGCTCGTGCATCCGCTTGTTTAAGGAAATGTATATTTCCTCAAGTCGGAACATATATTCTTTATTGCTAATGGAGCCGATATCATCGTTATTGATACGCAGTACGTATCTTCAGTATTTGGCATGGGGCTGCGCAGGAGTGTGTGTGATGCAATGAAAATTTCATGTCCTGTCTAGGATGGCAGGGGGAATTGTGTTTCATGGGTTTGCGTGTACTTTTCTGGATCTATTTGGGGGCCTTCAAGATGATGTTTGCACATTTGTTTTGAGCGATACTTGTTGGATCGTTTAATGAAATTTAACTGCATGACATTGTTGAATGTGCGTCGGCCTTGGGAACGATGCGTTCTTGTTTAACATTTCGCAGTAAACACGGTTTTGGTCTGGGAGTTTTACGAGAGAAGACGACGGACTACACTTTCGTTGGGGTGAAGTGCCGGGAGTTTGATTGGCAATCATTGTTTGTTTGACATGTTATTAAGAGCTGTTGTAACAAGTAATCAGTTCGCATTATACGTCGCTGGATCCATTGAAAACATAATTTCATGCAATCACTGTTTACATATGTCTTAAGGCAGTTAGGCGCATCGAAATTGACTTAAACGAGGGACTCCGCTGTGAAGCAGTGCTAAAGCATTTAGCAGGAAAATATACCACATAGCTAACCAATATTTTTCCTTCAAAAGAAACACTGAAAAATATCGTTTCGCGTTTGTCTGAAGCTAAAATAGATTCAGACCTTAGCTGTTTCGACATTACAGTTACAAACTGAACTGAGCAAGAAATAAGATGCCAGCATTGCCAATTCGAAGATGAAAATTAAAAATAAGCTGTAGAGACTAGGGTTTTTAATCGTAATTTTATAAGGACGACGGTTTTCTTCTTCAACTACATATGTGTCTTTCCGTCCTCTTTTGATATCGAATGTACTAGTTTTCCGATAAAAAATATCTCTAATTAACTTAAAATTTTGAGTGCTACGTGCGTTGGCGCCCTGCCCTGGAAACATACATGCTCACCTTCAAAGACTCAGCTGTAACGGTGAATTTTAAGAACACACATAAATGCACTAAATTTGTAATAGAATTATACGCCGAAGACACGTTAAAAAAATTAGCACACTCGTTCATTAAAATGTTTGCTTAAACAATTCTCTTAAACTTTGTTCAAAACAAGCATTGCCAGATAAGCAATAATTCCTGCGTTTCCAGCGATATCCCCAGTGTTCAGTTATGTCTCCGACACTCTTTCTTATATTTATAAATGATCTCTTGTCTGCTACTTCCAATCCAATTCACTCCTTCGCTGATGACAATACCCTCTTCTTCTTCTTCTTCTTCTTCTTCTTCTTCTTCTTCTTCTTCTTCTTCTTCTTCTTAGGGCGCTACAGTCCGAGGTGGACCTGGGCCTCACTCAACATGGCACTCCAGCCAGCACAATCTTTCGCCAGCTGTCTCCAGTTTCGCACACCAAGCCGGCCGAGGTCCCGCTCGATTTGTGTGCGCCACCTTGTACGTGGACGTCCTCTGTTGCGTTGTCCCACAGGCTCAGAGTCGAAGACTATTCGGGCCGGAGCTTAGTTGTCCATACGCTCTACATGGCCTAGCCATCATATGCGTTGGATCCGTAGACGCCTGGCTAGACCCATGTCGCTGTACAGCCCATACAGTTTGTGGTTGAACCTTCTCCTCCAAATGCCATCAACGCAAACAGGACCAAAGACCGCGTGCAGAACTTTTCTCTCGAAGAGGCCAAGAGACTGTTCATCCACTTGGGATATTGTCCATGCCTCTGCACCATACAGCAGGACTGGGATGTTCAAGGTCTTGTATAGAGTCAGCTTGGTCTTCCGAGAGAGGACTCTACTACTCAATTGACTTTTGAGCCCAAAAAAACAGCGGTTGGCAAGAGTTATTCTGCGTTTGATCTCGTTACTGATGTCTTCTGTACTGTTTACTGCCGAGCCAAGGTAGACGAAGTTCTTAACTACCTCAAAGTTATAGCTGCCTTTGGTGACGTTCTGGTCGTCGATGTTGTGGGTCCTTTCTCGATGACAGCATATACTTGGTTTTGCCCTCATTTACCGGCAGACCCATTTCAGCCGCTTCCGTTTCAATGCCAGCAAACGCATCATTGACGGCTGGCTGTGTTCGCCCAATCACGTCGATGTCATCCACGTAGGTTAGCAGTTGAACAAACTTTTGAAAGATCGTGCCTCTTGTGTTGGCCAGTCAGTTTTGCACGATCTTCTCAAGAACGATGTTAAAGAAATCACATCGTCGATCACAGCATGGAATTGTCATTGGTCAACTTCAACGCAGCAATTTTTTCGTCGCGCACCAATTAGAGGTTACATTTACAAATCTACGCAAAGTGCTTAATTTTTTATACGATTTCAGAAATCATTTATTTTTTGTAAACTAGAAATACAGACTTTTCAGAAAATATATAGGATATTATGCCTTTGAAGAGAAACTTTAATAAATTTGAAGAGATTGCTTGGTTTCACTTCTAGTTCCAAAGAAAATTAAGAACAAATAATTCATGTCGAATTTTGATATGGAGGGTCTCTTCGAAATGTTCGTGTATGCATATATCACGCTTAACTCCACCCTACGTGATATGTCGTGGCGTCGACAGACGTGAGATGGCATAGAATGACGTGACGTAATGCGGTATGAAATGAGATGACGTGATGCGAAGTTACGTGACATCACCTCACGTCACCTCACGTCACCCTCACGCCACCTCACGTCACCCTCACGCCACCTCACGTCACCCTCACGCCACCTCACGTCACCCTCACGCCACCTCACGTCACCCTCACGTCAGCTCACGTCACCCTCACGCCACCTCACGTTAAACTCACGTCGCCTCATGTCACCTCACGTTAAACTCACATCACCCTCACGTCACCTCACGTTAAACTCACGTCACCTCACGTCACCTCACGCCACCTCACGTTAAACTCACGTCACCTCACGTCTACCTCACGCCACCTCACGTCTACCTCACGTCACCCTCACGTTAAACTCACGTCACCTCACGTTAAACTCACATCACCTCACGTCACCCTCACGTCACGTCACGTCATATCACGTCACGTCACCTCATATCACGTCATATAATATCACATATTACGTATCATCACGCCATGTCACATAACTCCGCACTAAGTCACATCTCGTAGGGTGGTATTAAGCGTGATATACTCGTATGCATACACGAAAATTTCGAAGAGACCCTCCATATCAAAATTCGACAATGAATTATTTGTTCTTAATTTTCTTTGGAACTAGAAGTGAAACCATCCAATTTCTTCAAATTCATTAAAGATTGTTTTCAAAGGCATAACTTCCTATATAAATTCTGAAAAGTCTATATTTCTAGTTTACAAAAAATAAATAATTTTTGAAATCGTATAAAAAATTGTGTACTTTGCGTAGGTTATACATAAATCTAATTGGTACACGATAATTGTCTTCAATGACTGTGTAAAACAGTTGGCATTAGTTCAATTTAAATACTAAATTATTTGAAAATTTAATGAATTAATTGTACGTATGAAGCTGATATTTCAATCGTCGGGTACGCTTTCGTTTTCACAAATTTTACAAATCTTTGACGTTAGGCAAAAAGGTCTTAAATCGGAAACTGCAGTTTTTCGTAAAACCAAATTGAAAACAGATTCATTATTTGCAAATCGGGATTAAATGTATTCCAAAAAAAAAAAACTGGGCAAGTACGAGTTGAACTCGCACGGGGAAGGTCGCATAATATTGATGGATGATTTCTGAATATCAAACGACGTTGCCAAACTATTTAAGTTGAATTTTCTTCTAACTTCAACCCAAATCAACCCTTCATTCATACATTCATAGATCCAATCATTCATCCATACACATATCTATACCTCTATCCAAGTTTATCCAACACAGAAAATCCCTTCCATCATACACATATGTACCTTATCACTGCTCATGCCTGCGGTGTGTGTGTGTTCATTTCTGTTTGGCATTTAGGGGTGAGATCGAAAAGATAACACTCGTCAGCGAATAGAGTGGCCGAACACAGCATGAAATTATGTGTGAAAATGAAAATCGTTCTCATTTTAAATCTTAGATATCTCAAAATTTCAACATAAGTCGATATTTTGAAATTTATCATTTCTTAATGCTTACATTAATGTCTTCAAAACTGCGTTTTCAGATCTTCAAAATTCGCATGTCGATGATTGACCGTTTTTGGCCAATATCTCGAAAACTATTACGACCAGAATGCTCGAAATCGTTTTAAATGAAAGTACTCAATGAAGCCAAGTTTTTGTGATTTTTTCAGATTCTTAAACACTTTGGTTTAGAAATGGCAGGGGGGAACGCATTTAAAAAAACTTTGGGGCTCCATATTTTCCAAACGGTATTTTGGATAAAAAAGTGTTGAAAGAAACCTCCACCTCATTTTGAAAGATCTGTCGATTGATATATATGTCGATGGGGTGCGACAATTTTTCAAAATTAATGTCAACTTCACCTGTACTGGAGCCACCCCCAAATGGCCCCAATTTTTAAAATCGCTGCATAGGCAATGATATCTAAGTCTGAAGTACCTAATTCCAAAATTTCATGCCGATATCTTTATAAACTTCGGAGATAAAAAAGTGTCACACACACGACGGACGGACGGACGGACGGACGGACACACCGAAATTATAAAGGTTCCGTTTTTGTAGACGGAACCTTAAAAAAGAACAAAAAAACAACCAAAGATCCTTCAGAGTCCGAATCATCAAAACGAATATCTCCGAAATTCCCAAAGTATTTTTTGTGTTCAAACACATGCCATGGCGGAGTAAACAATTTTCGCCACTGGATCTGGTGTCCTTCCCCGAAGGACTGACCAACATGAGAGTATTGACATAACGACAACCCCCGAGGGGACAACGAAATTCGAACGATCCCTTGTTTCAGAGACAATTTACTTCAAAAGTTTCTTTGACATTTCATACCTGAATGTCTGTTCAGTTTTCACACAGCAATTCGAGTCTCCAGACAAAGGACGACGCCGACTTGAAGTACATAACCGAAAAGTTGTCCTCTAAGCTCAGTTTGTGTTTCATTTTTATTTTAATTCATTTGAAATGTAATACCGTTCCGAATGCTCACTGAAAGGAGACAACTCCGCCATCAGCCTTTCCGGCTGCTCAAGCAGGGCTACAAAAAGAGGACATCGCCTCAACGAGGATTATATCATCACAGGCAAATGGCAAAATGCCTCTCAACTTTTATGGCTCTCCAGGGAGAGAGACCGAGCAGGGGGCACAAAATACGAACTAAACTCGGCGAAAATATTCTATTTTCGTTTCCATTTTCCAGGATCAACAGTGCTCACCAGGGATACAAGCCAGTTCGTCCGTGTGTATTTTCCTGCTGAAAGGCAGGACGAAAAAAACAACTTCCAGGAACTTTGCGAAACACGAAATAAAATGTCCCCCCAATGGTCCTCCGACCGATGTGATGTGAGGTGTGCCTCCTTCCGCCCTCGGCGGAGCCCGCTCCAGCAGAGGTGACTAATGTTAAATACATTTTACAGATAACGGTAAAACTGAAAGGAAAAGAAGAGGAAGTGGGGAAAAGGAGCACATAAATAAAAACCCACGGTGAAATGTGAGCAATCATAAAGAAACCCGTGCACCCCAATGGCAACGACATCTTGTCACATCCTTTTAATCCGAATCCATTTTGAAGATTGTCCCACGGTAGCTGTCCCCACTCACGCCATCTGCGCGATTTTTAACAGCCATCGTCCCCAAAGTTGTCCTTTCGTCATGGCGGCGAATTTTATTTGCCAGTAGATGACTTCAATAAAAGGTTTCATTTCTTATTCATGATCTAGGCCATAAAAAATTAAAAAAAAAGACCGAACCATCTCACAGGTTCCTTTTTTTCTCAGCTTAGCCTCCGCGTATCGGGGTGTTCAGGCATCAGATTTGGTGCGTGGGTTAGCGCGTCGGTCCTTCGCTCATTTACATCAGAAAAATGTCCTTCAATGATTTCAATATGCGAGCAATAAAAGTCCTCTAAGAGCGGCTTTTATTACCCGCAACCAGCCAGGATTGACACCAGTTACGGTCGCACGGTGGCACGGTGTGGGCTCTTTAATCCCGAAATAGAGCAGGAGTATCGCACACACACACACACACGCCAGAACACGAAAGGAGCCTCAATATATCCTTATTCGTGAAATAAAGTGAAAGTGAAAGCTTTCATTGTCAGTGGTGGCTCTTATCGTTGCCTCCCGCCTCTCCTTGACGATGTAACCGCACACTTTGAGGATACACATTCAATTGGTGTAGCCTTGGGTTTTTTTTGCAATCAAATTATGGGTGAAGCAAAGCCGGGCGAATGCGAAAAAAGAGATGTCGGCTTCAGAGGCAGAAGCAAATGTTTCGCCACAGCAACCGTCTTGCTTACGAAAGCGAACCGAAATTAATAAAAAAAATAAAATAAAGTGAAACCACTCAAAGTACGGGCATGTGGCTACAGTAGGGTGGCCAGGCAGTGACGCGGCAAGGACGATGGTAAAAACTTACGAGGAGCCCTTTAGACCGTGACTCGAGAAATGTGTCCCAGACAGAGATGGTTGGCGTTGAGTTCGAAGACTCTGCACAATTGTGGGTTTGGATTTGACCAGAAAATCAAATACTGTTTAGTTGGGCATTTCACACTACTTGGAATTTGTTAATTAGCAGAATCCTTTTTGGTGTCCATTTGCAGTGGCTGAGCATGGGATTCATCAGACACACACTCGATGGTATGGGGTGATTCAATAAGAGGTTTCATTTTTCCATTGAAACAAAAGCCCAACATTTTCGAATAAGTTGGAAAATTTTAACTTGATTACGATGCCTATATGCTGACATTCAATATAAATTATTAAACATACAATCTAAAGTGGTGTCCACTCAACACAACGGACGATGAATACCGTCTCCCCGATCTAGACGAAGTCACGATAGCGATATCGAGACTGAAGTCTAACAAAGCTGCTGGTGCAGATAGTCTGCCCGCTGAAATGTTTAAAGCAGCTGGAGCTGATCTGGTAGGGCGCATGCACCAGCTCAACTGTAAGATATGGTATCAGTATCGTTTGCCCGATCCACAAGAAAGGAGACCCCTTTGACTGCGCCAACTATCGAGGGATAAATCTCCTTAACGTCGCCTATAAGATCTTCTCTGCCGTTTTGTGTGGACGCCTGAAACCATTTGTGAACAAACTGATAGGTCCTTATCAGTGTGGTTTCAGGCCAGGGAAGTCCACCATAGATCAAATCTTCACACTGCGGCAGATCCTGGAGAAAACTCAAGAAATGCAGATCGACACACACCACCTATTTGTCGATTTCAAGGCCGCATATGACAGCGTGCATAGAGACGAGCTATACAGCGCCATGTCTAGTTTTGACATTCCTGCCAGACTCGTCAGACTGAGCAGGATGACGATGGAGAACTCTCGCTACTCCATCAAGGTCGGTAACGAACTCACCGAGACCTTCAAATGCAAAAAAGGTTTTAGACAAGGCGACGCGCTGTCATGTGATTTCTTTAACATAGTTCTTGAGAAGATCGTGCAAACCTCACTGGCCAACACAAGAGGCACGATCTTCCAAAAACCCGTTTAACTGCTAGCTTACGCGCATGACATTAAAGTGATTTGACGAACACAGCGAGCCGTCATGCGTTTGCTGGCATTGAAACGGAAGCGGCTGAAATGGGTCTGGCGGTAAATGAGGGCAAAACCAAGTAGATGTTGTCATCGAGAAAGGACGCACAACATCGACGACTTGGCCAGAACGTCACCATAGGCAGCTATAACTTTGAGGTAGTGAAGGACCTTGTCTACCTTGGCTCCGCAGTAAACAGTACAAATAACATCAGTATCGAGATTAAACGCAGACTAACTCTTGCCAACCGCTGCTTTTTGGGCTCAAAAGGCAATTGAGTAGTAGAGCCCTCTCTCGGAAGACCAAGCTGACTCTATACAACACCTTGAACATCCGAGTCCTGCTGTATGGTGCAGAGGCATGGACAATATAGCAAGTGGATGAACAGTCTCTTGGTCTTTTCGAGAGAAAACTTCTGTGCGCGGTCTTTGGTCCTGTTTGCGTTGATGACATTTGGAGGAGAAGGTTCAACCACGAACTGTACGGGCTGTACAGCGACATGAGTCTAGCCAGGCGTCTACGGATCCAACGCCAACGCCGGGCCGAAGAGTCTTCGACTCTGAGCCTGTGGGACAACACAACAGAGGACATCCACGTACAAGGTGGCGCTCACAAGTCGAGGGGGACCTCGGCCGGCTTGGTGTGCTAAACTGGAGACAGCTGGCGAAAGATTGTGCTGGCTGGAGAGGCATGTTCAGTGACGCCCAGGTCCACCTCGGACTGTAGCGCCCTCAGAAGAATAAGAAGAAGTCCATTTCAGTGGACAGCAAAGTACTCAAACGTTCCTGAGAGCTGATTCAATTGGAGGTTGCATTTTTCTGTTGCGGCACTAGCCTGAAATTTTTCAATAAGTGGAGAAGGTTTTTATTGTTTAGAAAGCTTAGATATTGACATTCAATAAAATTTATTAATTAGCAAAATCCAATGTGAAGTTAATTTGCAGTGGACAACAGAACATACAAACGACCCTGTGGGATGATTCAATTGGAGGTTCAATTTTCCCGTTGAACCAAAATCCCTAAATTTTCACATGAATGGGAAAGTTTAACTGGCTAATAATACCTAGATGCTGACATTCAAAATAGTTGTTTAGTTTGTAAAATTCAATGTGGTATCCAGTAGATACTGATCAAATAACTGAACAAAACAAAATATCCTGAGAAGTGATTCAATTGGAGGTTTCATTTTTCCATTGAGACAAAAGCCTTTAATTTTCAAATAAGTGAGAAAAATGTATCTTGATTACAATGCCTAGATGCTGACAAAGATGGGGAATTTTTTAAAGTGCGTATTTTCGTGTCATTATTTTGGAAAAAAAATTTAGCTTGAATAAAAATTCGAATCTTTTTTAAAACTCATTCGCACATCACGCCAATCCTCCGAAAATGTTTCAAAGGTCACGAAAATATTTCATAAAATCCTAACATTCTTCCTGAACTTCTCAAAATTTGCCTTGCCTTTTAACACACTCGTCTCATTTGTGAAAAAGTAAGACAAGGACACTCAAGGATATCACAACGAAGTGACAAAATTCCAGACCCGTCATGAAAACAGCCACCTTCTCTAAGGAAATTTAACCAAACGAAGACACAGCACGTATCACTTTCTTCTTCATGTCCCGATATGCTGTCTAGATAATCCTGTCCAACTCCACTCCAACCTCGATAAGACGCAGCAACCACAGGCTAAGGGACATAGTCCCCTTTGAAGAGCAACTGTCTGGCACTCGTACTTGTCTCAGAGACCACAACTGACATAAACATTCAACTGTCGACCCACTCAGATAGCTTCGCCCCTGTCCAACTCCGAGATAAAACTTTAACTGCCAGCAAACTTTCGCATTCCAAAGGATACACACAATTTGTAATACATTTGTCAAGGGTGTACGCCAGCAAGGAACTCCCTCATTTGTCCATTGTTTCTGTGTCACAACAGCAGCTGTCAGCGTTCCGCTTCCTCTCGCCGCATCTTGGATGGCAACCTTTTGATCTTGAAAACAAACAAAACTGTAAATGTGTCCTTACAGAATATTAAAACCGATATTGCATCTTATATCCCAGAAGCCTTCGTTAGCATTGTCCTGCTTAAGGAATGCAAATGAGAGCAAATTTCCCGGAGTCATGGATACTGTGCTTCACTTGAATGACTAATCACAAGGATCCATTCTTGTGCTTCAGTCTATACCGCCGCACAACCAACCGCCCACCCACCCTCTGGGGCTCCTTTGAATCGCCTCTTTGGTTACTTAATACTCGTAGATTCATGTTTAATTTATCCATTTGTGCTTCCTGCATGTTTTCTCAGCTTATTTCCCTTTTTCAGTTCTTGTCTTGGATTATCCTTGATTTCCTTGATTTCCTTGATTACCGGGCTTTGCCTCTGTGCTTCGCTTTGCATTTTTCATTGAGAGCTCTTCCAGGGAATATGAAGGATCTCATGCTGATTTCGGGCGAAATGAATTTCATTTCAAGACGGACCTGAGTGCTAATGCCCCGAGTCCCCACCTTCCCATCTCCTCTAGCGTGCCCTTAATAACTCAAAGGCGCATAAATAAATAAAAACTTTCTACATCGCTTGTGAGGATTTAAATGCTGCCCCTCCGCCCGGTTGTGAAAGGAATGCCTGTCGGGACACACATAAACTGAAGTAAGTTCCACGCTGGGTGTCGTTCGCCATCGTCTGGCCTCGTGCGCTCTGCCCTTCTGCCACAAAGGCATGCCAAAATAAAAGAGAAACTCTTGAACAAATGTGTCAGTGGCTACACAAGAACCCTTGATATACAATGAGTGTGAATCCTTTCTCTCGTGTGTGTGTGTGTGTGTGCCTTCCAGCCATCGCCGCCGCCAGCCTTGCCGCAATTGTTTATGCAATTCAATGTGTGGCACCTTTTGTTCGCCACATTAAAAGTGGCGCAGTTCGAAGGACCAATCCCCAGTGAGAGAGACCCTAGGAATGTGTGAACAAAAAGACACACTAGAGATGGCTCCAAAAAGTTTAGAAAAAACGCACTACACTGATGGATTGCACTTGGCACAAGTGAACAACCAAACACAGGCCAGCCTGGCACCCTGCTCGCTGTCATCTCCTTTTTTGTTTTGACACACACACACACGGGAGAACTGGGGCTGAGGAGGGAAAAAGGGCAAAAAATGCTTTGTGTGCGTAATTACTTTAGCTTCGCGTTTGAAATCTGGGATTATCCTTGGCAACGAGGTGTTATAAATTCACTTGAATAGGGAGCGTTTAGGATTGTCTTTGTGGAACGGATTGACGCAGTCCTGTCACTCGTTTTTTTCTCTCGTTCTCAGTGAAATTGCGAAAACTCGTGACTGAAGTCCATAACTTAGCGACTAATTTCAAACACCCTCGAAGGAATGTTGATGACTTATTTTTCACTAAATCCTTACCCGGCCGGAGGACGGGTCTTCGAGAAGGGATTTGCTTACGATTAACTGCTTCCACGCGACTGCCGTGAGGATATGCTATAATTATTACGTCGAGAAGGTCTCTCTGGAAATAAATTTTGAGCTGGCTGAGCTGAGGAGATGAATGACTTGGATTTCCATGGAAATAGCGGGACTGTGATATAAGTTATACTAAATGGTGAACATGAGAGTTAACAATCTAATAGATGGTAATCTCAATCACATAAGGAGCTGCTGGCATGAATGGTGGAACTAATTTACTTATTTGGGCTTACCTTTCATTTTGTGAGCTAATCGGGGATACAGAAAATATTAACTCACTGGAAAACGTTTTACGATTGAGATCATTCGAATTCTCAGTTCAAATAGAGATTCCACTGAAGTAGCTTTGGTTTTAAGAAGTTCTTCCCGATTTTTCCACTGAAGTGTATATTTTTTGAACAATGAGCATATACAGCTGTGTTCAAAATAATAGTATTGACCTCTACTAAAAAAACAAATAGTTTAAAAAAAAGTTCTTAATTTTTTTTTCGTTGAAATAATAAGAATTTATACCTTAAGTAAAATTGTATGTTTTACAAGAATTCACTACTTTCTACACTTATTAAATTTAATAATATAAGCTTAAAATAAAATTAACAAAGAAAATTCACTGTTCAAAAAATTAGGATTATTCATATTATTAAGAAATAACGGCCGTTAAATGACATAAATATTAAATTAAAGTTATTTTAAAATACACTAGGGGTTAATATTTTGTCATGAACCCCTTATTATTCAAAACAGCCTTACAACGACGCTACATGGAGTCTACTAAGCTGTGGCAACGCTTTTCTGTGAAACACTATTGGAGCACTCAGACTCATAACTTGTCAATTGTACTGCCAGGTAGCGACCTACTCCAGTGCCGTTAATTTGATCCCAACGGCAAATGGTGACTGGACCAGATTCGATTTCACTGGGATTCGAACCTGGGACCTCTCTAACTTGGGGCAGGCACCTATCCAACTGCGCCATCCAGTCGTAAAAACATCTTACGCTTAACTCATACACCGGTTTATTGGTTGTAATCATTGTAAGTCTTGGTCATCTGTTAAGCGTCGACGCGCCTGTTGACTCGAAAAACATAAATCGATTTAATTTAATGGCATAAACGGCAATAAAAGTGTGTCAAACGTTTTGGTTTCTGCCACCAATTTCTCTGAAAGCATACGAGTAAGTCTCTAAGTTCTGCTGGAAATTTCAAACAAAATGAAAAAAAAAATCTCAAAAATCCTCTCCGAGCATCGTTCGTGCTCTACGTCCCTTTATGTCTGCCGACAGAATGTCGCTCTTCATCCTTCAAAGCCACAAAGACGCAATTTTCCAATCGGCCCCTGACCAGCCTTCCGTTTTCATTTCCCAACTCCCCGGGGGCACCTTTGGATTTGCGGAGATCATCTATTATTCTATCCCTGAGCGCGGCTTATTTCCATCCCAGACAATGGAGTTTGTTGCAATCGATGCTCATGGCCTAACAAGACTAAAGACCAGCCAATTTTAATGCCAAAGTTAAGTAAAGCAAATTCCCGCCCTCGGGCAGTCTTCGCAAATCCAATTCCATTCGCCGCCTATTGGTGGTTTCGAGATAAGCGCTTCCTGGGGCAAAATGCATTAGATCCCTCCGACAGGACTTTATGCACACTCCACCGGATGTGGTGCTCACCTCCGCTGACACCGGTGATAAGGCGGCGGTGGCGTATCTTAATCAGACTTTCATCTCTTGAAAACACCTCCAAGCAGGGGATAAACTTTTATATGCATCACGATGTGCTTCGGCCACCAACCACAGCGACGGGAGACAACAACAAAACAGATAACAGATTAAGTCCTTTACCGACTGCCTTCTTAATCCCCTCAAATCCTTTCCAGCATTGGCCAGCGGAACCCTGCCGCTCTCTCTCTCTCTCTCTCCCATTTTCCAGGTGCTCCTTGGGTAATCCGGTCGCACGGAGTGTCTGTGGGTGTCCGCCTCGCCGTCGTGTTGAATAAAATATTCCATTGTACAAAATCAAGCACTAATCCACCGGAGTACACCATCCGGCATGCATAATCCCCAATTTCTATTAAATTAGTCCGCTTATTTATGTTATGAACATGAATCCACGCCAGATACCCCAGACGGCTGTGGGGTTATCTTCATTACAGCACGGCCGGCCGTGCAAACAGAGACCACACGCCACCACCTCCCCCCCCACAGCCAACCACTAATTAGCAAAATAATAATTATGGATGGCGATTAATTAATTCAGCAATATTTTCCCATTTCAGAGTGCGTGGCTGTGTACCTAGTTCGGTCGCGTTTGAACGAATCCTTTTTTGGGATTTAGGCCGCATAATTGGAACGCAGGACTAACAGGCGCGTCCAGGTAAATTGCAATTTTGTACATAATAACGCATAGACTGCTCAATCGCCCCGCTTGACTATAGTTGGCGCTGGTCCACGTGGGAGCGTGAAATGGGCCGGGGGCGGGGGCTTGGGGTTAAGCGCTCCATGAAATTATTTCATTAGGTGACTTAATGAAGCGCAAAAATAGTAATAGATCGGGGAGCGCTTAAGCTGTCGGCATTAGACGTGCTTCGCCTAAGCCACCTTGTGACGGCAATTTGCTTCTGGTTTAGCCGTGAACCGACTTCAATTTTGAAAAAAAAAAGAGCGAAGGAAGCCGGAAATGAGTCCTTTGAGTTGTTCCATGAAATTGCTTTCTCAGGAGGAGAATCCTCGACGCTATCGGAGGGAAATGGGATTTGGCTTAGATTTGATTGGCACTTTAGCCGAGGCAGGTGGGTAGGTATTAGAGGCTGCTACCCACGGAGGTCCATTGTACAGCCACGAGGAGCACATCCGCTCTATTAGAGCAAATTGGAGCTTTCAATGAAGCGGAGTAAATTTCTTACAGGAACCTCGCGGAGATTCTTAAAAATCTATGTAGGCTTCCAAGTTAAGACATCAGCTGTGGGGAAAGTAGAGTACGTTCTTCAGAATTTTTTCCAATTTTGAACCTGTTGAGATAGACCAATTGGAGCGAGTTTTGGATAGATCATTCTGGAGACACATGGTGGTTGTGCTGTAACCTCTGGGAGCAATAGTTTGCGAATAGCTACGACCAAGTTGACTTTGCATAAGACAGTGATCGTCCCAGTCCTGCTTTCCGGCGTAGAAGCATGAATAACATCAAGAGCGACTTAAGACGCTCTTGATATTTTCGAGAGAAAAGTTCTTCGTGCGATTTTTGGTCCTGTTTGCGTTGGAGAAAAAGCTACAACTACGAACTGTATGGTCTGTACAGCGACATGAGTCTAGCCAGGCGTCTCCAGATTCAGCGCCAAAGATGGCTGAGCCATGTAGCCATGTAGAGCGCATGCAAAACGTAACTCCGCCCAGAAAAGTCTTCTGAAAGTTGGAAAGTTGGACAAAGCAGCAGAGGACGTCTACGTCTAAGTGGGGCACCCAGGTAAAGAGGGACCTCATATAACTTGCCCTGCGCAATTGGCGATTGCTAGCAAGAGATCAAGCTAGCTGGTGAGGTTTGTTGGCTGAGGCCTAAGTCTACCCCGGACTGTAGCGCCACAAGAAGAAGAAGAAAGGTAAACCTATACCGCCGTGTCTTGTTCTTAAAGGCGGTGGCAAGCCTTGTTCAAGTTCGTTGGCTTCACTGCTTCGCGGAGAACCTCTTTGGCTGTTCCATCGTGTCGTCGACTGATTATCACCACTATAGAATTTTAGACTGATATCAGGGATTTTTTGACTGGCGATGATTACTTTCGACTTGAGCGAGAACATGACTATTGGTGAAAATACAGACGTCAAGGACATCGTAGATATTAAGTTCCACTTGAGCTAGCGCTAGCGAATTGTCATAAACTCTTCTACGGAAATTAAACCTTACCATGGTAAGTAGGTAGGTAAGATGGCTTTCGTCACCAGTAGAAGGTGCACTTAGACCAAGAGGATACATTGTGATGTCACTGAGCAGGCTTCTAACGACTACTCTTGAAACCATCTTGTTGTCTCTATAAACGTCCAGATATTTCTTGACATTCATCTCTGATATGTCCGTTAAATTAACTTTTGGATTGCAGGATAGCTGCAGAGAAGATGCGAGGATGTTTCCTTCCTCTTCTTCATCATCCAAACATCTGCTGCAGTAGTCTTTGAATGGCAGGCCTAGTCTTGCGGCGTGACATTCCATTGCGCAGTGTCCTGCCAAAACTCCGACTAGGTTGTCCAAAATTGTTTCTGCTTGCTGAGGGTGGCTGTGGTTTTCCGTTGATCCATTTTTGTCCAAGTTTGGTTCTTAGGTTTCTCCATCTCTCCCAAGCCCTGCTAACTGCTAGCTTTGAGATCTTTGACAAGTTGCGAAAAGAACATCTCCAGCACCAGTCCTGAAACGTCCTCCGTCGCTGGCATTGCAAAACCGAAATAAGTCCTTGAGTGCTGTTCGTATCACAACAGTCTCACCAAATGGTCCATTTGACGCTGAATGACGGACACCCGATGTCCACCACAACACCAACCCGTTCATATCACCGTCATGTACACCTGTGCAATCGAATCAGGTGCAACTGTAGGACAAGAGTTTGATTTGTGTGGTCAATTTTTAGATTTTTTTTCTTTGTTTTCTCAAGACCTGCATTAATTTAATACGGAAGCAGTGCCATTTTAGACACATAAACCCTTGGGAGAAATTTCAAGACTTCGTCATTAAAATGTCGAATGCAGGCCAAGGGACAGCATAACAAGAAAAGGAACTTTGGCAGCACTTTTCCTTCCCTACTGCATTCTACAGAACAAAAACGGAACGGATCACCCTTATCTCCTCCAAGAAATCTCAGTTTGTTTTGACCACATCCCCAACACTTGACCTTACTCCTTTTCTCCAGAACACCCAGCACTCCATCGACTGCCCAAGAGTATCCATCTTTCCTAATTCAATGCCAGGGAAGGGAAATGAAATTTCAGCGAATCCGTAAATCTACTTATCCTGTTACAGTGATCTTTGTATTCACGTCTTCAACTTGAAGCCTTCAACTTGCTACGCCACTTCCAATGTGCTTCGGAACTCACCCCCTCACCCCCTCACACATCGCACATCCTTCCTCTCGGTTGATTCGTTTTCGTAACAACCTCATCCATCCTTTCATTCGGAATTCATTAGCTCAGCAACAAACGTCCGACAAATAACCCGAAAGAGAAGGATATCCCCCCCAACAAGCATCCTCACATCACAGGGCGTCTGAGTCCACCTGAAATGGAAGATTTTATTGCCCCAACAGAACACCGCACTACACTTTATTGATCCCTTGTTCCATGTTCGTTCCGAGTAACTACTGTCCATTAATTCAGTAGCCAATGGTTGCCTTTTCTCGTGGCAACATGGTCAACCTGTCGATTTATGAGACCCACAGTGAACCTTTGAAACCTCTAAATCGCCACTCGCTGCACTTTTATCATTTCGTCCTGTTTAAGCGCAAAATGTGTGTGCATCGGGGGTGGGGTCATTTCTATTTCCCGCACAGAAGTCATTAAAATACCGCACACCACTTAAGTTTAAAGTCACATCAGAAGTCCCTCGCCACCCCCTCCTTTACGACCGCAAGCACTAAGTCCTTACGGAGTGACACGTCTCGTAAATAAATAAAATCCAACACGAATGGCCACTCTACCGTGATGAGATCCCCTCCTCGTTGCCGCCATTACGTCACTTCATTTACACTTGACCTAGTTTACATCGACTATGGCCATTGACATTAATCCTTATCCCCACCTACGACTCACCTTGACTATGCATCACGACCCCCCGATGCCGGCGCCCGCTGGCTGCCTCGACCGGTCAGAGGCAATTGTTGACTTTAGAATGTTAAATCTGTTTTCCCAGGAACGTCAGCACTCGCCGGATCTTACGAACGCTTATTAGGGCTTATTCCAGTTCAGATTCCCGGAAATCCGGATACAGGCGTACAGAGCCTGCTGACAGCAACGACACTTAAGCTTGACGCTGCGGAAGGACCGACGGGAAGTCTTGCATTCAAATTATGCTCCGCTCCTTCCAGGAAATACTTTTGCAAATTAATTCTCCCCCGGGTGGTGTGTGGCCCCGTTGGCTATTTATTAAATTTATTCCTCCAGGGACAAGGACGAAATTAAAAGTTTCTTCGGGAAACTCTGCTCTTTTTTGTGTGCGCGCTTGCCGACGAACATAAATCAAAGTGTTGGGCGGAAAACAAAGCGAGAATTCCGCGCAAGTTAGCCGTCATATTCTGCGGGGTAAAGCCACCGCCCACACGAGCTCCCCATCATTCGCAATCCGCAGCCGCCGCCGCCGTCGCCGTTTGCCATCACGGCCAAGCGGGCAGATCGACAAGAGTGTATTCAGATTGATGCAGTGCCATTCGTTAACGTCACGCGAATGAGATATTTTTCACCGAAATATCCCTCAAACATCCATTATTCGCATTGAAGGCGACAAATCACGACGAGTGTGTGTTTGCGAGCTCAAACTTTTCCGCGAATGTGTTCGCGAGTGCTAAGTGGGGAAGCGCTAGCGCGTTCGGTTGCGAGGATGCACATGCGACAGAAAAAAAAAAGCAGAAAAATCCTGTTTTTGACGCTTAGATGTCAGGGTGTGTCTGTACTTCACGTCAGATGGCAGCGACCGAGCGATAAAAAAAATACACATTGACTAAGTTCACGTCTGTGTCTGATGGATGCGCCCAGTTGTGTTGTGTGCCCCTACGAGAGGGAGGCAGATGCCGTGCATGCCGGAAAGTGTGGAGGGTGTATTCGCATATTGAAGGATGCTTCAAGCGAAAAGTGTGATGAACTGCCACAAAATTTTTACTGAAGTGTCCTTGGAAGTGTTTTATGAAATTATACGGGCGGAAGGATGCTCTCGAGGGGATACACTTTGGTTTTGTTTTGTTTCTGCGTTCCCCCTTTTGTATGCGTAATTGTTAATTAATTACAGCAAGTGGTGGAGGGGGGGGGGCATTCTCCGTCCTCCTTGTGAGAGGGACGCTTTTGTTTGACAAGTGAGTGATGATGGATTGGTCCTTGCGGAGTTGAGGGGTTTTTCCAATGTTCTCCTCGGGGATACTCACAATGGCGTTGTAAATGATCCGCAAGTGAAGGGGTGGAAGTGTACTCGTATTTAGTAGATTCATGTTTCCTGTAGCTTTTGGTGTTCGCACAGGTATTGTACAATATTTGCTTTGTTCTAGATCCTGCTTTAAGATGGATATGTATGATACCTGAGGATATCGTTTTTAAGGCGCCACGCCGTCTACAACAACGGAACCTTAAATATCTGAAAAAATATCAAAAACTTTGTTTCATTGAGTAGTTTCATTTAGAAAGTATTCAAGCACTCTGCCCCAAATAGTTTTGGAGATATTGACCAAAAACGGTCAACCATCGACATGTGAATTTTGAAGATTTGAAAACGCAGTTTTCAAGACCTCAGCGTAAGCATTAAGACATGATAAATATCAAAATATCGGTTTATGTGCAAATTTTAAGACAACTCAATACGATGATGAGTGTTATCTTTCACATTCGAATTATTTCAACCGCTAAATGCCCAACAGCAATGTTCAAACATCAGGTATGAGCAGTGATTTAAATTCAGGTTTTTTTTAGAAATACGTTTAGAGTACCTAGTACTACCAAATGGACACCTGCATGGACAGGTTGCATGCTCACGAGTAAGCTGGCATTGGTATTATCCATTTTCCCAAAATATTGAACAACGAAAAATGTTGTCTACAGTAAACTCTATAACAAATTTAATTAAAAAATAAAACAAATTTTAAATTGTTATAATATAACAGTGAACGCTCGATATAATAATAATAATAATGGCGGCGCTACAGTCCGTAACTCGATGTAGTGAACTAATAAGAAACGGGCCTGGTCACTGGAGTGAGATTGTTCATTGCAACGAGCGTCAAGCGTGGACTGCTTGGAGCAAATTTCATCAAAATTTGTTTGCTTCGAAGTACAATTCTTCAAAAATAGATTATAATTTCAGAAACTAAGATCGCTGCCAAAATGAGATTTATTTGTGATGTTGTGGGAATTACTCGCCGGAATAGGGTGAGAAACACGGCAGTGCGCGAGGAACCCAATGTTGGGCAGATGCTTCTGCGAAGAATCGAGTGCCTGCATATATCTCGTGCGTGCGTTATCCCCGTTATCCCCTTTAGTGGAACATGCGGGTCACTGAAGATGAGATGAGATGACATATTTGTTTTGTGGTTTTATTTTCTTTATGTTTTTAATTTGATATGTTGCATAATACATGCATAATGTCAAAGTATGGTAACAAAGCGTAAACAACCACAGACTTCTTGCAGTCGCATTTTCGGCTAAAATCTATAGTCCGTCTAATAATATGGCCAGGGAATGTACATAACTTACATAACCAAGATTTGCGCACAACACGATGATTAGTACACAATTTTGTGTGCTCACTATATTGGATTATTCACTATATCGATGTTCACAATATCAAGCGTCCACTGTATTTTTACACGCATATCGAAGAAAAGAGAGGTCCGCTATTATAAGATAAAATACAAGATATACACCGCTGGATAAAAGTAATCGGCATATGGTTGTTGTTAGCTTAAAACTCCATTCAGTAGTGGTATAGGTTGTGCCGAAACGTTGAAGTTGTTTGAGCATATTCTTCAAAAGGTGGAATTGAAGGTGGTTAGATCGAGCGAGCGCGGCATGTAGTTGGTTGTTCACAAGATGTTTCCAGCAATTCGTCCAGGATGGATGTGTTGTAGATTGTTGTGGACTGCGGTGGAGGGAAAAGATCCAGTGTGTGTGGTATTGTTCTGATGTCTTCAGCTAGGCCGCTTATTAATATGCGATTACTAGCCACCTCGTTGTGTAATTTGTCGATTTTATTAGTAAGTTCCGTGATCCGAAGATCTCCGCTAGTGTCTTGGAAGCGAGTTTCATGATCGGAGCGCAGAGATTTGTGAAGTGTTGTGACTTCACATTTTCACTAACTACCGTGAGCCATGAGTAGAGACTGGACTTAATGTCGGAGTGAAGGGTTAAAAGAGGGGATAAATCAAGTTCACATGGGGAGTTCCGAGAAGAGTCTATGGTGCTGATTTGTTTCGAAATAAGTTTATTCTTCGATCCAAGTCCTTTGATCAAAGCCTGTATATTTTCCTCAACTGCTTTGTCCAGTTCGTCGATGTTGTTGCATTGACTTAGCGTTTTTTTGTGACACAGATTATTATCACTGGTAAAAGAGGTGGGTGCCGTGGCGTAGTGGGTAGGTGCGTCGACTCCTATGCTCGAGGTCGTCGGTTCGAATCCTGGAAGAAACATCAAACATTTTTTCACGGCTCCACCTCTTTCGAGTTACTGACAATGCTCAAAGATTATAACTGTCTAGAAAAAGCTTCTCAATTTCGCCATTCGGAGTCGGCATTAAACTGTAGGTCCCCTCCACTCGTGAGAGAACAATAGCATGCATAACACGAATGGTTGCTGAGAAGCTAGGCCCAGGTCCACCACGGACTGTAGCGCCGCCATTATTATTATTATTATTATTATAAAGTCTGGCTTAATAATTCAGTCCCTCTCACTGCTTTATCCACCAGACACACGGTAATTTTCAAACTTTAGGAATATTTTCAATGAAACCGTAAGCAACGTTTGAGGTACCCTTTCTATTGGAACAAGATTTCATGTGACCTCCCAAAGTATTGCTTTTTGAAAATAGTGGCCTGTGCCCACGGTATTTTTACAAAAATTCATAAAGTGACCACCTTTCAACAGAGATTTCAGAAAAATTAAAATTGCCTTCAGCACTTTATTAAAATCACGAGAAAAAGAAAAAAAAAACTTAAACGAACCCAGAATTTAAGGATTATTGCACATTCACACCCCGTAAACAATTTACCGACACAGCATTAGGTGCTGCCCGAACCGTACTTAGACTGGATCACTGAAAGCAGCAACGAAGAAAGGACGAAAACAAAAAACAAGAAAAAACGAAACAACAAGAGAAAAATACAAGATCCCAAACCCGCCTTCAGCTTAGCAGCTCCTTCAGAACAATTGAAAGGAAAATTTAATTTCCTTTTTCCTGACTCCACAATTGCACACGTATTATGCACGGTCCTTTGATTCTCATTTCATTGTGCCTCAGCCTCCACAGAAAGTAATCCTGGCCTTCAGCAGTCAAAATCAAAAATGCTCAGGGATCTCACTCCCCGAGCACAAGCCGGCGCAAATAATTTGACAAAACGACAGAAAATAAAATAAAAAGCCCGAACAAAAAAATACAACAGGACTCGAACGAAGGACATTGCTTTCTTATTTTTTTCCCTTCGATTTCCTTTATTTTTCGCTCCGCCTTATTGCCAGGACTAAGGCTTCTTTCGTTGTGTATTAATTGTAGAGGCGAAAGCAGAGAGCAACGGTAATTGACAGAAGGAACACAGAAGAACAAAAAATAAACCGTCTTGATACCTTGAACGGGTTAAATTTGTCACTAATGAGAGGAGTGAAGCCCGAATGAGTCTGCAACTCGGCGGTGGGAGCAGAGGAAATCAGCGGAATCCCAGAATGAAGTGAAAAGCATGGCACAATGGCAAAAAGGACATTAATCCGAAAATTTCTTCGTTTTACGTTATTTGGATGTAACAAAGCACTTTAACGGCACTAGACCGGGGTATAATTAAAAGTGTAATAAAAAATGGAATGAAATCAGGAGCAATTACGTAGAGTACGACTGTTGCATGGTGGCTCCTGAATGCCATACCAGCCGTTCCAGCCGTTGATGGTTTTCTGTTTTGTGTTTCATATTTTGTTGCTGTTGCCGTTGATGCTTGTTTTGTCTGTAGGTTGAGTGAATTAAATGGTGAATCTGCTAAATTAGTGTGCGCGTTGTCATTGGGAACATAAACATTTTGTTGGTCATTCAAAACGGGCACTTCATCGGATATTTTGGGCGGATTAATTGTAATCCGTTTGGCGTAAATCCTTTTGTGTCATGAAATAAACGGATTTCAGAGCTCAGATTTGGGACAGAATTAGATTTGATTTGATACTTAAAAAGGGGTTTATGAACATGACAGAGTGATGTGAGAGGATTCATTGACATTTTGCAAGGTTAAAATTTGCTGTCCATTCGAAGGATATACAAGGCTATTGAGGCATCGCAGATAACAGCAACGAAACAGTGGCTTTAGGGACACGATTCAAAATTAAAGTTAAGCCCACTCAAGTCTAGCAAGTGAGTGTTGACTCATTTCTTTTTTTCAACTTCAATTTCCAAACAATTTAAGGCTTTAAAACCGTTGTATACGATGTTGTTGTCTAAATCTGAAACCATCTATAGCTCGTTCGCATAAATCCAAGATTTCACGGACCCCGTTGAAGAACGCACAAAATCGTTGATTTTAGTTTTGTACCGGGCGCCACTGAGACTGGCGTCTAGAGTGAATTGGTAGCTGATAGATCACCCTTTTATTTGCTGAAATTCTATTTGTAATAACGTGTCTAATTGGGAGAAGTTAACCTCATCATTGAATAAAATGTTCGTGATGATGATCATGCGGGTTCAATTCTTGCACCAGTTGGGTCTTTCGTGGAAGTAATCGTCTACTTCTGATAAGAGCGAGATTGTAGCTACTAGACGAAAACGACGTCGTTCACTTGGAAGGCACTGAAAGAAAAGGAGCTGAAACACCTCCTGAATTTCGTACACAAATTTGCGTGGTTTAAGTCATCAATGGAAGGTATAGCACTTACGGTGGTAGGATCTCCCGTCACCAATCTATTGGTATTCGTTAGCCGGGGCTGTAAGAGGCTCAGTCATCAGTCATCAGTCAACCCATGGGCCTGTTTTCGAAGGTACAGTCTACTTCACCTCCTTTCACGTTAGCCCGATATACCTGCGGTCAGAATGCGTCCTGATTCCGGACACTTAAAAAAATGTGATCTGTCCACTGTCATTTAGGAATGTCGTCGTACGATGGTGGCTATTGGCTTCAGAGCCATTTTCTGGTAAAAAAAACTGGTCTGTTCAGGGACCTCACATTTCACGTGCAGAACCGAAAGTCATTGTCCTTTTTTCGTTTGCTAGGGTCGCCAACAGTAAATCCGTCCATATCCGAGGCAGGTTGTTGTTTCTGAACTATTACCATGGAAACCAGGTAGCTCCTGCTGACTGAAGTTGTGGATGCCGCCGTTGGCCAATCAGTTGATCAGCTCCTCCGCCGCCATCCTAAAAAGAGTGATGAGCCCTGGTAGACTCACACTCCCCCCTCTCTCATTTGCAGCCGCCCAGACGTCCCACGAGGGTTGGTTACCCCATCTTCTGTCAAGGGTACTCGGCTCCCGGATTTCATCACGGGGAGGTGAGAGTAGGAGTTCGTTAACAGAGGCTGAGTGCAGACGCTTTTGTCTGCATGGCTCGCCTTTCAATGCTTTGAAATCCAAAACTTCTGGAAAGAACTTATAGAAAAGAGCAACCAGAACAATCAATGACAAGTCCTCTTGTGTGTTAAGTTGTCACATAGTGACTTGGGAGCACCTCTTTTCTTTGATGTATAACCTAGTGCTTCATTCCTTACTTCGATTCACACCGCATTTTCACTTTTATACGAAAGCCGTGGTTGAATTGAGTCCATGTCTCGTTGCCTAACTTTCAAGTTCAGGCTGTTGTGCTTTAGTGCTTTACACCTCCATGGTTCAAAGGAATTCTTTAACGTGGGAGAAGAAAGCAAATTAAAACCTGTCTTTTCTATGACTGCGTAATTGTCCACGGGGAATTGCGTCACATCTTAAATTAGCCTTCGCTCATACCGTCCATTTGATTGATGTCCTTCCCAGCGATTTCTTCTGATAAACTTCTTCGAACTTCGGATTTCGACTTTTCAAAATTGTAAACATGATGCATTGCAAACATCACCGACGGTCGTCTATTGGCCATCGACACGTGAAAAGTCACAATAAGCTCGACTCAGAAAAACGAAAGACACGCCAGAGTTCTTCGAAGGAACATGAACTAGTAGTGAGGTACACGAAATCATTAAATGTTCAGATTCACAGAGAATGACAAAAAAGTCATTCCAAGGACTTTCGAAAAAGCTGGAAATGGTGTGAATTAATCACTCTCCCCGTCAATGGAAATTCTGGCATGCTTCCGCTTTTAGATTGAGTGTAACTGGAGTACTGCCAATCGGACTAGGTGTCACCCTCCCCAGAGCAGTAATCCATTTTGATATCCGAACCAAGGCCATCCATCACCCGAAATAACCCCCCACTCCGCCACGAAGGAAGTAAAGCGGAAGTGCGAGTATCGTAAACTTAATAATATTCACAAGAACTCCGAACAGCACGAGTCGCATAAAACGATTTGACCCCTAGTAGTTTTATAACTAACACAACTTGTTATCCAATTCCGAGAATAGCCCACAGAATAACAAATCGAATCGAGCGCCAAATGTCCTTTGAAGTGAGAAACACAATCAAAATGTGAGAAAGTCTCCAGCACTCCGCAAAACTTTTTAAGTGTTCCACAATGAGATCCCATTCAATCAATTCCGACACTCTGCAGCCGCCCCCGGGAGGGGAGTGACGCCCGGGAGATGGAGGGACATCTTTGATATGTTAAACCCAAAAAACGAAGAAAAGGAAACTTGAGACATTCAGCATTCGACATAAAAGGATCACAGGCAATTTCCAACTTCAATGATTTATATAACCAAAGGAGATTGTTTCCTGGCATCAGTTTTCATTCGCTCCTCATCAACACCAGTGTCAGAGAGTTGAGAGGGAGAGCGAAAGTGAACTCAGTCAACCACTCCACTCCACTCCACCGGCACGACAACGCCAATGACAACGACAGAAGATGACGACAAGGACGATGGAGATGACGACGCCGCCGACTATCATCGAGCCAGCCAGCTATCTTCATCTTCCACTTGATCCCATCATTGGATTTCAAGTGTACCCGGCATATCCGTTTTTGCCTCAAATCCAATTCATTCACTTTGTAACTTAGACAAAACGAAGACGATATACTCGCACATAGACGCCGTGGAAGGACACACCGAAAAACAAGGACTGCCGGGGGAGTCGGAGAATTCGAGAAAATAAGTTTTCATTTGGAATCTCGATGGGAAAAGTTTCTGGGACGCCACTCCGTGGGAGTGGAGACGACAGGAGCAGCGGCGGAACATCGTCACAGAATATCAAATTGAAACGAAAGTTTGTCACTCCAATCATCAGCTCGTGCAACGTGAAGCTGTTCCTCGCTGTCCATTCGTCCTGAGACTCCCCCGTGCTCGCGTCCGAGTGGGTGGTCTGATTTCAGCATTATTGGGTTTTGTTGTCAAAAATCAAGGTGTCACCCGTGTCGTTGCTACTTAATTCGATGTCCTTTGGTCTAATTCCCCGCTCCCCGGCCAGCCCTCGGATCAGTGTCTGACAATTTGAGGCGAGTCAACAGAAGTTCCTTTGATAGAGAAAATATGAAAGGATATTTGTCATTACGGCAGAGGCATCCTCCCCAGCTCCGTCGGTGTGTTTAAGATTTCTATCACAACTCGGTAATTGCTTAGCCCTGAGGGCGAAAAGGTACAAACTTTTAAATTGAATTGTGATGAGAAATTATTTTTGAATAACACAACTTTCGAAACTGAATAAGTCCAACGGAATGCAGGGGGGACTGATGCCCTGATGCCGAGTGGTAATTGTACGAGAGGGCTGCAGCGCTAATGGAGAGGAAAACTACTTGCTACATGCGGATTGGGTTTGTTGAGGGGATATTCCGAATGAGAAGGTTGCTGAAATTCACATCGTCGGAGAGTTAGTCTTGTTTACTGGTCCAGCAGGGAGGGATGCCCTGGATTCAGTTGATTAAAAACTATCGTCTTCGAGTACTAATCAAATTGTTGATGGAGTACTCTGCGTTCTTCAAGATGCAGTCATTTATGTTTGATTGCATTTTGCTTTGGTCCTTGATGGACTAGGATCTAGTATTTATTCCGAACGCCGAGAGGTGATGTGCTCTGTCAAGTTTGATTCGAAAATTGAGATAACATTTGACATTTGACGGCACTTGATGGCAAAGTTTAATTTGGAAAACGATGTGCAAAATCGTATGTATATAGGTTTTAACTTGTGAACTTGATGCGTCCTCTATTGCGTTGTCCCACGGGCGTGGAATCGAAGACTCTTCACCCCACATTTACACCGCAAAACTCTCTTCGTGGGGGTAATTTGGTGGCGATTTCGTCCGGTTTGAAATTTCTGGAATGTCTGGCGCCCAACACAGACCTCATTTTAAACTGTTCAGCCATCTCCTCATGGAACGACTAGATTTTTTTTTTTTCGAAGGATTTTTGAATCTCTGCTGGAATGCTCAAGCGCAAAACCGGTCCAATATACTGCCAGGTAGCAACCTACTCCAGTGCCGTTAATTTGATCCCAACGATAAATGGTGACTGGACCAGATTCGATTTCACTGGGATTCGAACCTGGAACTCCTCTAACTTGAGGCAGGCACTTAACCAACTGCGCCATCCAGTCGTGTGGACGCCTGAATACTTGTAAGTTTATTGAAACCAATTCCTTTGATGGCAGTCTGATTGTCGGTGAAAATACAAATATCTCGTGCGGATATTATGTTCGACTTTAGCCAGAACAGTGCTCCGCTGATTGCTATAACCTCCGTTTGAAACATGCTACATTGATCGGTGAGACGAAAGGAGACACTGATTTCGAGTACATCAGAGAAGACACCACCACCCACTATCCCCTCAATCTGAAATCCATCCGTTTATGTGTGAATTAATTTGCTGGTGGAGAGAGTTTTGCTACGCCATAGGCCCCTGTCAGAAATGGGGGCTTCAAAGTTCCTATCGTGGGTTAATAATAATAATAATGGCGCCGCTACAGTGCGAGGTGGACCTGGGCCAGCTTCTTAGCAACCAGTCGTGTTGTGCGTGCCCCTCGACTTGTGTGCGCCACCTTGTACGTGGACGTCCTCTGTTGCGTTGTCCCACAAGCTCAGAGTCGAAGTCTCTTCGGGCCGGAGCTGAGTTGTCCATACGCTCTACATGGCCTGGCCATCTTAGGCTTGGATCCATAGACGCCTAGCTAGACTCATGTCGCTGTGCAGCCCATACAGTTCGTGGTTGAACCTTCTCCACCAAATGCCTTCAACGCAAACAGAACCAAAGACCGCGCACAGAAGTTTCCTCTCGAAAAGACCAAGAGACTGTTCATCCACTTGGGATATTGTCCATGCCTCTGCACCATACAGCAGGACTGGGATGTTCAAGGTCTTGTATAGAGTCAGCTTGGTCTTCCGAGAGAAGGCTCTTCTACTCCATTGCCTTTTGAGCCCAAAAAACAGCGGTCGGCTAGAGTTATTCTGCGTTTGATCTCGGTGCTGATGTTATTTGTACTGTTTACTGCGGAGCCGAGGTAGACGAAGTCCTTAACTACCTCAAAGTTATAGCTGCCTATGGTGACGTTCTGGCGAAGTCGTCGATGTTGTGCGTCCTTTCTCGATGACAGCATTTACTTGGTTTTGCCCTCATTTACCGCCAGGCCCATTTTAGCCGCTTCCGTTTCAATGCCAGCAAACGCATCATTGACAGCTCACTGTGTTCGCCCAATCACGTCAATGTCGCCGTGTAAGCTAGCAGTTGAACGGACTTTTGGAAGATCATGCCTCTTGTGTTGGCCAGTGAGGTTTGCACGATCTTCTCAAGAACGATGTTAAAGAAGTCACATGATAGCGCGTCGCCTAGTCTAAAACCTCTTTCGACATTGAAGGTTTTGGTGAGTTCGTTACCGACCTTGATGGAGCAGCGAGAGTTCTCCATCGTCATCCTGCTCAGTCTGACGAGTTTGGCAGGTATGTCAAAACTTGACATGGCGTTATATAGCTCGGCTCTATGCACGCTGTCATATGCGGCGAATGGGTCTTCTGCATTTCTTAGCAGTATTGAGCAGTTTGGCTTGGAGCGACTGCTTATCTTAACTCTAATTGTTCAACTGATCACTTTTCGCGTTTGACTACGACCGACTTTTGACTTCAACTGATTAACTGCGTGTTTCGTCTGTTCTGTCATGTACTCGTACATTGAGTGTCCCTACGTTCGTAAATGAGTTTCTGATTCTGTCTGCCGTTTAGTCACCTGATGCCAAACAGTTGTCGCGTGATTTGTATATAATTTGTCATGTCTGTGGTATCGTCCGTATGTCTGGCTTCCGATCCCACATATATTATGGATAAGAAAACTTGTGTCTGTCCAGACTTAAGGACGTCACCGGCAGGATTTCACCCAATTCCTTTGATGTGACACGAAACTTCAGGGGAAATTCTGAATTTAAGCACCTCGAAACCTCATTTCGCAAGGTGCTTAAGTATGAATCCTTGGGGTTTATAAATATTCCTGTTCGTTTTTTTATTCTTACGGAAGTTTTTATTATTTTATATCTCACCTTTCATGTGCGTGCACGATATAAGCAGTCCGGATGTGGGGGATCATTAGGAGTGGGCGGTTGGTTGAGTTTGCAAAAACCAAACATTCATTTAGAACTTACGCTTAAGAGCAAGCTCCCTGGTAGTCAATTAGCAACAAAAATGCTCACAAAAAACCCAACAAACGTTAAAAGTCAGTCAAAGTTGGTGTAAAAAGTTTAACTATCGCTTAATGTCAGAACTTGTAAAGCACACACGATTCATGATACACTACCTGACGTGGGAATGGCAGCCAAGACGCGAAGAAAAAATAATTAAACACATAAAAATGCTGACTGCAGGACACACACAAAAGAAAAGAGAAACGTCAGGAACCGGTCAAAAACGTATGCAATCATGATTTTCAAATGCGACCATGATTCAAAGCAGTTAAATGACACTGACTGATGGCCCCTCTAAACGCATCGACCCACCACTGACATGTGCCAAACCGAGAAATGATTGCTAAATATCGACAGCTGATGGATTATGACATTTGTTTATGAAAGAGCCCCTCACTGCGAATGTGGTCAGAGGAGGGAGTCCATGCCACCGCACTGGCAGCAGGCGTGACGTTAAATATGTCATCGATTACTTGAGTTTAACGCCACACCTGTTGTCAGAGCAATGACAGGCAATACCGTTTGAGTGCAGAGCATTAAGTCAATGCCAGCAGATTACGGCACGCTGCTGACAATTGGTATCCGCCATAAAATGCACATCAGCGGTGAGCAGTTTAAACGAACATGAAAATGGAATATGAGTAATGACATCGATGTAATGCTGAATGCGGTCACCAGCTGTCAGCCAATTTATGTCAGATCATTGTTTCAAATTGACAGCTAGCGACTGGGCACAGCGACAGCTTTGTGAATTCAGAGATGATATTCTTATTACGGCAACACGTGGTGCCAGTGGACTGGCGTTTTGGGTGTGGACGGTGATAAAAAGCACTTGGCTGCATATTTCGGATTACCGTTGATAGCCAATAGCCACGGATGAAATTATAGCGACAAACCTGATACACGTTCGAAATCACATGGGGGAAGGTCAATTTGAATTCAGGGAATAAAAGGCTTGCTGATTTGGTGGTGAAGTTGGAAAATAACGTGACAGCAGTTTGTAATGAAAACTGTCACAGCTGTCAACTTAAATATTGACAGGCGATTGCGTATAAGGAAGTAAATCTGACAGGTGACACAGAAATCAGGGGATTGCTTTGTTGTAGGTACCTATTCTTTTTGATGCTCTCCGAAGTGAAGCCCCTTTTTGAAAGAAACATTTTGCACGGCGCATATCCGCAGGGTTTGAGTAGATTCGAACTGTTCCATCGCATGTAGGTGAAGAATGGCGACTGTTTTCAGCAGCTGTCATTGTCGCTGCACGTGATGTTTCTGGAGTCAAGCGGCCCGGTGTGGAGCTGGTGATGAGAAAAGAACTGCGTGGTTTTAAACACTCGGAGTTCAAGAAGCCTCCACAAAGGAAGACAAGACCTACAGAGACTGGATTCTCTTAGGGACCCTCATGATCGGTAGACTGAGGCGCGAAGAACTTGCAAATTGGCTGTGCAAGCAGCTAAAGGGGAGCAGTCTTGGATGGAGTTCGGCGAGAGGTTGGCAAAAGAAAGCGATCGGGGTGTTCTGGCAAAACATTCCCCGGCTCAGAGGAAGAAAATTCAACTCCAACGAAGAACTCAAATCAATTGACGGCGTGTTGATGTGGTGAACATCTTGCGCAGATGGAGCGAGCACTTTCCGGAGTTGCTCAATCCCAAGCAGGCACAGAGGGTGACAGACCTGTAGTCTTTTCTTTTTCATGAGTCATGGGGGGAGTAATGCTGAGCTTTTCTCTAGGATTGGCCAAGCTGGGTCAGTTTTCAAATGGTTGGTTAAGTGCCTGCCCCAAGTCAGAGGGGTCCTAGGTTCGAATCACAGTTTTAGTGGCGTCCTTTTCATGTTACTTAAGTTAAGTGTGGGGTGGTGTTTGTCAGGTGATGTCATGGATGCTAAGCGACAGTTGTTAGTAGACCACTGAGGAGATCACTAATAAAAATAAAATCGTGTTCAAACATAAAAACACGCGTTTTCATTTCTCCTTAAAAAACATAACTCGTGCGTGCATGACCCCTGCGACTCCTTCAGTGGAACCGTATGTCCGATAGAAAATGATGATGAATTAACAATTTAGTGGTGAAAGTTTCAAATATTTCGAAAGTATTTCTGGCCAAGTTTTCTCCACATAGTCACTGCAAATTTCTGTTCACATTTCGATGAGTTTAGGGAAGATATATAACGGGCAAAAATAATCAATCCGAGATCTAAACAGAATTCAAAATTCACCTCATCCACACGCCCCATCGAGGACAAACCAATTTTTTCCTTATCCATAATTGAGTCCCCGCTTAAAATTCATCGCGAGCGTTAAAAATCAAAAAGCGGTTTAATTAGAGGACATGTCTACGAAAGTTAAGCCCATTCAAGATTTATATAACAAGGAAACTCATTCCAGGCAACTTGAGCACCCACCGAAAAACCCACTTCACGAACACCCTCGCCCACCACTTTGGCATTAATTAGGGGATGCGTTCAAATATTTAAATTGGAAAGCCTTACCGCGGGCGCCCGACAGCGAAACTCATCCTATCTCATTTAATATTTTTCACTCGTAATTATATCGACGGGGCTATGGCTTAATTATGTGACCTCCTTTGCCGACAATGTGTACCCTGTCACCCACGAAACAGAACAAGGGGAAATTTATAATTTCGTCCGCCCACCGAATGTGAGCCCCTTAACTGCACATATGTCCCAGTTAGATAGCCCACAAGTCCCTTGAGTACGTAGCCATTGCCTCAAGGGCACCGGGGAGACCAAAGATATGCACGCTAGTGGCAGAGCGAAAACGGAAGAAGAAAAAAACGACTGGAAAATAATAAAATATCCTCGCCGCAGCTCGCTTGCCGTTTTTTAATTATACAAGCATTTTATGCTCGGACATGGCGAGAAAATTCCACTTACAGGCATAATGACTTTTATTAATATTTATGTACAAAAGCAATTTTTATTCCTTCCTGGCCCATAAAAGACAGCCTCAGACAGGCAACGGATAGCCGCCAAGGCACACATAAAGCATCGCGCAGCGGGCGTATCATAAAAAACCCCCAAAACCACAAGTCACCTCCGTTGAAAAATGTTTCGCACGCCCTTTGGCTGAGAAGAAGGACGAAGGAGCGGAGAAACGATGGCAATGACGCTGACGACAACCAGCAGTTTAACGGTAAGAAGTCGAATTAATAAACTTATGCAAGGTCACTGAAGCCGAACATCTGGCAGCTGTGGGGATAACGAATGTCCTTGCAATCGTGTCGCCGTGGCATCGTCGCCATTAGCGGATTTAACGCCACCGAGAGTTGAGGAGACAATGGTGGTGGCATTGACATTGGTCGGCCGACGGTGAATACGGAACCAAATTAAGCATCATTTCATGATTTGTGAGCTTTTAGCCGCGACAGAGGGTGCCATTAGACGCTGCTGCTGCTGCTGCTGTCCCATCACACCGCAGCAAGCTGTGCAATTGGGACGGAATTATATTAAAATATTTCCGACATAACTCATTCCCTGCAGGGGGAGACAGTTAGGGGGTAAGATCTCGGTGAAGCTGTAAGTGGGGGATATCATTTCACCGCGAGGATGGGGCTGACGTTCGAGTAAATGTATCACGACGAAACTCTTGTAAATCCGGCTTTCGGATACTTTTCGTCTTTCATTGCCAGCGTGACCCACTTTGACGTGGATATCGTAAAGATGTTGGCGTTGCACTTAGCTGCGTTCAACTGAAGGCCACCAGCGGGGCGTGAACGCCACTCGGCTAATGAGGTCGACCTCGAGGGGATGCTAAAGGATTTAAAGATGAGTACAAGATTTTTCCTTTGGTTTGCCCTTCAGTTCGTTGCGTCTTAATAGGAATTCTTGCGGTGATGTGAACATAAGTAAGCGGAGGCGATGCGAAGGCGGGGCCACTTTTGAATACGGTTAAGGAATGATCTTGGAACTCTGTAGTACAAAGGAAATCTCTTCATTCTGTTCATTCGAATTGAAATCGGAACAAAGATTGATTCTGAAGATGAGTGAAATTGAAGGTTACAAGAGAAGGTCAAGAGGGAACAACGAAACGTTTTCCTTTTGACTTAGGAGACGTCAGCTTTCAGTTTTCAATTTAAGCCCCAGTCGAAATGACATCAGGACAAACGGGTGCTCAATCCAGTATAGGACTAGGACCTTTGATGGCTAAAATTACCTAGGGAACGAAGTGCAGCGACTTCACTTACTAAGGATCAGTCAGGGCTTTAGAGATTTTTAGAAATCCATACAGTTGCTGGGCTACCCAGACGACATTGACATCATAGGTAGCTCTCAGCGAGCCGTTATAGAAGCTTTCACGGGCATTGAAGAAGGCATTGAAAAAGAGTTGATCTTGAAGTAAATAAGGACAAGAACAAGTATTTGCTGTCAACAAATAGGGAATTATCGGTCCACCGCCTAGGACAAAACGTCACTATTGGCAGCAATAACTTCTAGGTGGTTAAAGAGTTCACATACCTCGGAGTAAATATCAACCCCACGAATGACACCCTAGTGGAGATTCGACGAACAAATGGGTTCAAAACTCCTAACTCGAAAGACAAAATGCATGCTTTACAAAACGCTAATCCTGCCAGTTCTACTATGTGGAGCCGAGTGTTGTTGATATTTGCTGAAAAGAGAGTAGGTATCTATTTCTGAAAATTCGAGGATTGCGGTTCTTATGAATTACACTTAAGTCTTTGGAACATAATGTGTGAGCTGACATTAGTGATGTCCCGACCATGGTTGCCGTTTTTGTGCGGAATTCCTCTTCCTTTTCTCATTTACCATCTGTTTCATTTCAGGCTGATTTTTTTTTCAGCTTAACAGTCGCCTTTTAAACGCCTTTTAAATTTGATCCCAATGGTGACTGGACCAGATTCGATGTCACTGGGATTCGAACCTGGGACCCCTGTAATTTGAGGCAGGCACTTAACCAACTGCGCCATCCAGTCGTATGATGCTTTGCTAAGATTTACAACGCCATGAGCATGAGACCTCAAATAAGATTCAATCAATACTTTTCTATGAAAACAAAAATATTACAGAACGTTGTGTACCCTTCTCCTGAATTCAATTTCGCAATTAATTTTATCGTCTGTGCGCGCAAATAGGTTTATCAAAATTAATAATGCATAGCGTTGTTTGACAGAGTGGCGCTAAAAAATTCAATTTTCCGCATTGAAATCATGCCCGAAAGGGATGCTCCCTTCAATGAAATGCATGAGTGTGTTCATAAGCATTTAATGTGGTTCAGTTGGATATTTAAATTGGTATCAAAAAACGCCTCACTTACAACTGTTGTTCGGAATGTATTTGAAAATATTGATTCCGTGTATTTCAAATTAGCTCGACAACCGGTCGCCCCCGGCATTGGATAACTATTCATTTAGATTGTTTGCCGCATAACATATTTATAGCCCCGCCCTTCCGCCCACCGGCTGCCTCATGAATCCATAAAGTGCACGTGAGGTATAACAAACTCACAGAAAAACGGGGCTCAAATGTATTTTTTTAATTTATTTCTCCTGGTCATTGAGCGCATTTTTTCATTGAAAAAAACTATAATTCCGCGGGAAAAAATATTTATTAATAAAAATGGAACAATCAATTGCCTTTGCGGGTTGTGAAAGTCCTTTTTTCGTGGCGCAGTCCATCCAGGGAATTTAGTTTGTAATAAACTTCTCGCGTTACACCAACGCGTGTGTTTGTATGCGCGGCAAACCTGGCGCTAGGGTGTCAAAAGCTCACAGCCGGTGGATTCACATGGGACCGTGGTACTTTCGTGTTCATTAGTAAACAATTTACCATGCATACATCGATTCCGCTGGGGCCAGTTGGCAAAGGGAAATTCAAAACCAATGAAAAAGGGTTTAGTTTTCAAATAAATCATGGGGAAGGAAAAAATGAACTCAACATGAAATTGGAATTCATTAGAAATGAGAGACTGAGCGATCGAGCTTCAGTCGTTTTTATAAAGTTTTTCTATTAGCCCTTTAGCGATGAGAGTTATGTACATGCATTGGGTATCCATACGGTAGCTGCGCGTTTTTTGTTCTAAAACAGTCGGTCAATTTTCAAAAAATTAAATAAATTGATTAATACAGTGTTTCGAAATGGCGCTATTACTTCCAACGAATGTCGATTAGAAAGGAGATTTGTGTTTTCTTAAGATGAAATATACGATTCAGTGGTTGTACGAATTTCTGTTGTGCCGATATCGGCCCAACTGATGTATACAATAAGGACTGCCCCAAGTTCGAGGGGTCCCAGGTACGAATCCCAGTAAAATCGAATCTGGTCTAGTCACCATTTGCCGTTGGGATCAAATTAACGGCACTGGAGAAGGTTGCTACCTGGCAGTACGATAGACCAGTTTTGAGTCTGAGTGCTCCAATAGTGTTTCAAAAATCCTCCGAAAAAAAAAACTGAGTACACACTTTATAATTTTTTTTTAATAGTTTTGGAGCAGTTGATTCAAAATGACTTAACGTTAGCCTTAAACCACCGCTATATCCTCAGATCCATTATTACCTATAGGGCCCTAGTTGTGCGGACTGGTAGCAACACAAAAACCAATATGAACATTCTTAACAAAGTACAAAGGTTAGCCTCTGTTTGTACGACGGGTGCTATAAGAAGCACGCCGCAAGCATGGTTTGTCATGATATTTCATCTCTTATTCATAAATAGTTTGGCCGCAGAATATAATGATATATAATGGCGGCGCTTCAGTCCGAGGTGGACCTGGGCCTAGCTTCTCAGCTACCACTCGAGTTGTGTGGTTGTTCTCTCATGAGTGGAGGGGGCCTACAGTTTAACGCCGACTTTGAACGGCAAGATTGAGAAACTTTTTCTGGACAGTTATACTCTTTGAGCATTGTCAGTGACTCGAATGAGGTGGAGCCGTGAAAAAATGTTTTGTGTTTTTTCGAGTTTCGAACCGGAGACCTCGAGCGTAAGAGTCGACGCACCTACCCTCAACGCTACGGCGCCTACAATGAGGTCTAGATGAGATTATTTTGGAATGCGGGCACTAGACGCATTTGAATGCTAAATTACATCAGAAAACTGTGAAAAAGTGAAAAAGTACGAGACGGTCATAGTCTAAAGATCTAACTAAATTTCGAATATTTTTCTGTAATTCGACGCCATGTCGAAGTCTCTAACCGCTACAGTTTTACGTTCGCAACCAGCCATTCGTAAAGGGATGGATTTCTCGAATCTGTCGAATGAAAATGGTCCTTTAAGTGAGGAAGAGAACTATTCTAGACAGGAGATGCTTAACCCTGGAGTTCAATGTGGGGTAAACTCGAACCAGAGCCTTTAAAATTCTCGCCAATCAGTAGCAGGTGAAGCTATAAGCTTGAACGGCTAAGTAGTTTCAAGACACGTTGCTTTTGTTCGTATGTGATACTGACGGTCGGCGGAATGCTTGTCATTGTGCTGATATTCGATAACAGGATACGGGTGTACCCAAATGTAGCATAGTAAGTCTTGCAAAGAGGAATCCCACTCACACCTACTATGCAATTGTCCAGCCTTAGCCTTCATAAGGAAGAAAACCCTGGAAAAGTATAATCTAACTAAGCTCACTAACTGATATATCCGAAAAGGACGTCAAGAAATTATGGATACCAGAAATCGAAATGGTTCTAGAAATGAGCGGCAGGAAGCCGGATGTGGCAATACAATAGGTCTAAGTGAATCCAATGTGCATATGTTGGAAGCCACCTACCTACCTAAGTCTTGCAAAAATGTGTAGCATTTTAGGGCTTAACAAGTGACCATCAGCATTCATTTAGTGAACTTCACTTTTGAAGTCATCCATCCACACTTCAATTGAGTTTCCCAGAAGACACGAGAAAAGCATTGAATTGCTATAACTTAAGCTCCAAAGACACAAGAGGTCTCTTAGAAGCAAAGACCTCTTACCCCAACACTTAATATGCATGTCAAGGAAAACTGATTGTCCAAAAACTGACAGGATGTGCATACACTCGAACATCCATTGAACTTGTCTGTCATTGAAATTTCATAACATTCTGCAACAACCTTTGAGCTTGTCACTTGAGCATGTCTTTGTTTTCCTGCGGAGCAAATATTTGTCGAAACATTGTTACGAATTTTACGAGTATATGCAAGAAATCATTGCCACAGGGGTTGCGGTGCAGAATGTCAAGATGACAGCTGTCACGTGCATCGTTTGCCGACATCAGTGTCGTTTCATGTTCGAGAGCATTACATAAAAATTCCCTTTGCATCGGTGCTGATGTGTCATTCGAAATCCTTGCTGCAGTCAAGGTTCAGGAAATCGAATTTCTTTTTTGCAACAAACGCATGCATTCAGTCGAGACGGAATTACTGGCAATCGCTTGCAATGTCTTAAAGAACGCATAAGTTTGTGTCTGCTCTTGGATCAGATGAAATGTGAAACGTGACAACCCCCCCCCCCCCATCCTCTCAGACAAGCAAACATGTGTTTACCGTGAATCTGAACCTCTCACCACCTCCCACAATGAACTGTCAATTTTGCATAGGGCTTTGTCGGTTCCTTGATACAGTGTGTGTGCTCTCCTCTACAAGTTAATGGAACCAACTAGACATCCGAGTCACAACAAAAGGACAAGTAGTAAATGCCGGGTACACAGACGATCCCAGAGTCTATGCTAAATTGTACTCGTTTTCACTGCATAATTCATCTCACACCCATTACCTGCATAATACCGAGCGTCTATGCTTAAACAATTGCCAAAAGATTTATCTCCAGACATGGTTCTCACCAGCACACCCGCCAGGGTTGTGTGCACAGAGTCGGAGGCGAAAGGCTTTGATCAAAGAGCCCAAAATGCAAGCAACAATTTACTCTTATGCTTCATCTACATCCTCCCTTCGCCTTGCCATTGATCTCGACAGCGTTTGTCTTCTCTAAGCCATTTGCATCGGCATAACCCATTTGCTTTAGTTCACCCCCCGCCACTCGTTTTGTCAATGACTGCGCTGCAGGATAACAATCCACTATACCCCAAGCCAGAGCTCTTCCTTCCTCTATCGGAAATCACAAAACGAAACAGGAAAACCCATCAAGCGCCATCTGATTGCATCGATTGGGTTCACTGAACCGAATAACTACTGAAGCCATAATGCGGGGTCCTTCTAAAAAAAAATAAAAAAAAAACTCCACACACACACACACAACCACAACGTCATCATTCTTCCATTCTGTTCCGTCGGGTGGGCGTGAAATAATCGAAACAACATTTGGACGCCATCATGAATAATCTAAAGCATTTCTTCCTCTTTTTTTGTGCTCATCCACCGCCATTCGACTGCTTTCAATTGAAAAATAAGCAAAATTGCAAGTCCTGGCAGTGGGACACGCTTGAACTGTATTTATCACGATGGAGTGCCAACGAAAAGGGCAATCGCTGGCAGGAGACCGACCTGCTTTATGCGCCCGCCCAGGTGCTGAAAAAGAAAAACATCCTGGAAACAATTTTAAACAAGATCTTTAGGAGGAGAAGAAAGAGCAGTCGTCCCCACCGGGGGGTGGGGGGTGCTTTAAAGGAAACAGGAATCTGCTTAAACACACCCCCATCGCAGGCTGGGGTACAGCAACGGTGTAGGCAAATATTAAACCAGAACGAGATGCTTTCGCAAGTGTGAATGGTTTTTCCTTTTGGACGACGATGACGATGGCGATGGGTGATTTGAGGAGAAAAATGCAATCCGTTCCAAATGGGACGCAGGCTTTTGCGGACGACGTGATTGCAATGAACAGCTTTGAATGCATTCCATCAGGCAAGAGGATATATCGAAGCCGGTTGCCTGGATTCGAGGTTGCACAGTGGAAGACTCTTCTTTGATTCTGTGGCATCGGAGACGGTTTTGTTTTTGTTGCACTCGTTTTCTTCTTCCTCTCATTTCAGCCTTTCTTCCGGCATTATCCTTGTTCTGTGTCGCTTTGGAGCTGCCATTCAAATCGGATTGCGACTAAGACCCCTTGCAATGAACAGGACTCCACTGTGTGTGTGTGGCAATCTCCTCTTCGATGCTCCTTTTTATCGTTTTTTTTTTGTGCTCGTTTTTGTCTTGATGGCGCTGCTGGGGGGGTAGAGTGAGTGTGACGATGGATGAAATTGGTCCATCGTAAAAATGAAGTGCAAACGAAATGTTAGCTCTCCTGCAAGTCCTTGTTTGCATTGCTTCGTCGTTTTTCTGCTTTTCTTGTGTGAATCATCCCGGCAACCGGCTGAATTCATCGTTTAGACGAACACCGACGTTTAACCATTTAACGAAACCTGTGCATGGTTGCCGCCTTGAAATAGATAGAGTGCCAGGCTTATGCGAGCCGTCCAAAGCCGTATAAAGTGCAGGGCGGACTTTAATTAAACCAAGAACTATGAGGGAAGACGATTTTTCACACGACCGGCGTCCGAACTTATAAAAACCAGACCAAATCGCCAGACTGAATAAGCACGGATAACTCGGAAAGAACAACACCACTCCTCCCCGTCATTTCTCAGAGCTCTTGGTCCCGACGAGAGGTGCATAATGATGTCCTTCGACCGAAGGAGAATGAGTAATTTTGTCTTTTCTTTGTTTTGTGTGGTCGGTTAATTAAATTCAGCAGCTCCCTCTTCGGGGAATCTCCAAGCAGCCCACTCCACTCCACTCAAACGAACTTCAAAGAGGATTGCAACAGACGCTGGAGAGGGGGGAAAGGAGAGGACTCTCGTCCATCGACTCTGGGAATTGATGGCATTTTAGCGACGCTAAAGAGTGGTTGAATACTGCAAGCTGACGGCGGGATTCAATTAAATTTGCGGTGGAGTCCCGAGGAATGCAAAAAAAGACCCTTGCGCCCAGATGCAGCTTAAACGCAGGGTCCTGTGGGGCCCAGGAGACGCGTGCTGCATAATATTCAAGCAGACCCCATCGGAGGAGGGTGCGGTTTGAACATTAAAATTTATTTGCGTGGCACCCAAGGGTAAGAGCCGTGATTCCTAAATCGCCTGCAAATTGAGGAAATTCCGTTCCAAAAGCAGCAGGACGGATTATCGATTTTATCGTTGTCATTATCCTTCCATTCTGCTGTCGCCCGGAATGAGGATCGCGGTTTTATTGGCTTATACGCGCTTGTTTGGTTCTCGGACTGGGACAAGAAAGCGCGCGATACGTGACTTTGGACGAGAATCCTTAAAAGGATGGCCAAGGGCTATATTTCGTCCACTGGTGGACACGAGGAGGATGGGCGAATTTTTTCGAGTCAAGGGATGCTGGTCCCTTTCCTTTTAGTCAATTTCATCATTTTTTATGGTGATGATGTAGAATTAAGGGTAAATGAAATGACAAAGTTTCCTAGTTCGTGGTACGGAATCGATGAATACCATTAGGAGATGATTATTTATTTAGGATATTGAATTGAGGGAAGACGGATTTTTCTTGTGTTCTTATTTTTTATGATCCGAACGATGTACGACAGTGGATTATTAATGATTGGTGTGGGCGCAATCATTGCTTTCATCTGAAACGTATGGCCTGGTGAATGAATGATACGACGTAATGGCGCCCAACGCCGGCTGAATAAAACATTTAAATGTCTGCTGTTGCCTTGACGTCGAATCAATAAAAAATAACAAATGGCTGATGACTAGGATGTATTTACTGAATTGAAGTGAAGTGCAAATTTATCATGAACTTAACCATATTTCAGGCAGAGAAAGAGGTTATCTTAGGATTGGACAAGAAACACAGCCGAAGAACCTTCTAAGTCTTCCTCTCATAGACTCCCCAGCCATAAATTGTATCAGATATTTTAGTCATTTACAGGACAGGCAGCTCCGAAGGGTTTCCTTTTAGCGATCTCTCTCACTGACTGTAAAAGGAGCAGAGCTTAAAAATAGGGCCCGCAGCTGCATACTAGGCTTGTGTAGCTCACGAACAAACTGGTTCAAAAATGTAAGGGCCGAAAGAAAAGAGAACTGAGTGGAAAAAAAACAAAGGCCAACGCTCTGCTTGAATGTCTCGGTTTTACTAGAGAGTATACTGTACTTTTTCTCATGCTTTTATAGTTTTTGTACACATTTAAATAACATACAGTCGACTCCCTCTAAGTCGAACTTCCTCTAAGTTGAATTTCCCTCTAACTCGAATTTTTTCGCCATATTTATTTTGGCGTTACCCTCATTTTCCATACAAAAACCATCCTCTAAGTCGAACTAATTTTGATATCCCGTGAAAATTCGACTTAGAGGGAGCCGACTGTACTTAGATTTATGGTATTAACAGATTTGGAGACATTTCGAGTAAATCATACGATGGCAATATATGTTCAAAGCAGCGAATAAATACAGTCTCACCAACAAGCATGGAACCAAAACCCAGTGGACAAGCAATTCATAGTCCACAACATATTTGAGTCAACATTTTCTCTGCTGGATCTTCCCTTCGTTGCCAGTGAGTTAACGGGTTGGTGAGAATATTGCCGGCGTTCAACGTCCATCGCAAAACGAACCAAAACAGACAATCCAACGTCATTCTCAAGAATTGGAAATCGCTAAGATCACACTATGGCGAATTTTGCGAAAGATCTTGGTCCGGAGCCTTATAAGATAAAGTCAACATAAAAATTGAAGCCACTCGATCATATAGCGTACGGTCTGAAACAGGGTTCTAGAAATGTTAGCAGAAGATGATCAATTTCATTGCAAAATCATTTTTGGCTAAACGGCATCAAGAATATGCGTTATTGGTCAAGTGAAGACCTTCATGTGGTTCCAGAAACACCACCTCATCCACAATAAATAATGCAGGATGTGGTTTTCGTTGGCCGGTGGTGTCATTGGACCGTTTGATCACGAGCGAAATAGTTCAAATAGGAGCTCTAACAAGTGAACTACAAGTGAACTAGTTCACAATGTAATTTTATTTTAGTTCAATCAGTTCAGTAGTTCAATAAACTTAGGTATATCTTACTCTGCTTACATGTAATTCAGTAAGAATAACTGAACTAAATCGAACTAAACTGAACTAAGTCGAACTAAACTGAACCAAGTCGAACTAAACTGAACTAAATCGAACTAAACTGAACCACATTGAGTGCTTTGCTTTGTGTGTGTACGGGCACCGTGCACATCAGAGTTATTTTTGCTTAACTACCGCAGGACAAGCACATCGAGCGTGATTGCGTTGCCGGTGGTGTATGAGAAGGGCATTTTAAAAATGATTGTGCACGAATGCCTTATATAGACTTTTATACAGGTTTTCTGGCGCGATGGAGAATGGATGAACTATTAAGGAGATTTATGAAGATAATATAACGACGAACAGGCTCTAATCGTGCAAGACTCAATTTTCTGAGCCGTAAACTACATTGAACTAAATGAACTGGAAAGAACGACTGGATGGCGCAGTTGGTTAAATGCCTGTCCCAAGTTAGAGAGGTCCCAGGTTCGAATCCCAGTGAAATCGAATCTGGTTCAGTCACCATTTGCCGTTGGGATCAAATTAACGGCACTGGAAAAGGTTGCTACCTGGCATGGACCAGTTCTAAGCTCCAATAGTACATCAAAAACGCTCCGAAAAAAACCCTTATAACGCGTAAGTTTCCCTGCAAACTTAGTTTACGTAGTTTCTTCCACTCGTCTCACTATAGATTTTTTAGGTCGACCACAATATACACGGCAGTGGTCTAGAGGACCAAAGTTTTCAAATTAAAACAAATTCAAAGAACTATTCGACGTCCAAACGTCGGATAAACTGCAAACCCAACCCCCCTGTTGAGTCTTGGAATAATTCGCTTCAAAATAATTCCCATCAACTTCGGACAACCTTCATATCCCCGTGCATGCACATATGAGCGAGCACTATCCGGCGGGCATTATGTCATGTTTCACTACACACCGCATCAGGAGGCAACAACTTCTGCTGCGGCCAATTATGCCTGATCTTCTTAAACTTTCCCTGCTAGTCCCAGAGTCCTCGGTAGAGGAAAACTTAACATATCCCCGATGTCCTGGCTATGTTGCCATTTTAACTGTACTCCAGCTGGCTCCGACCGCAACATTCACCTCGAGCTTTAAGAATCAACGGAAAGTAATTATTTATTATCTCCCCTTAACCTCGTACTCAACAAGGCATCATCCTGCATTTCCCGCCGCCTGCATCTTCCCGCTCCGCAGTCAACATCATCGCCGTCATCATCGTCGGGATCCTAATTATTAAACTTTTAGCGCACACACATTGTGCTGCAGTTTTCTTGTGTTCTTTTTCTTCTGTCTCCTATTCTCGCATGCCAGCCTGTGGCCCTTCGGCTCCCTCCCGGTTGTTCGTTCCGTGGCTCATGTGTGCCGTGGTCTGCGCTGAGAAATGTTAGTTAATTCTCCCCCATTTTGCCAGCTTTTCCCCGGAATAAAAACAGGATCCGGTACACATACGCTCACGCTATCCACATCTCATGTTTCTATCACTTCGCCCGAGGGCTGTTTTCATGAAAAATTCATGTCGGTCTTTTGAAAGCAGGGAATTCCTTGTGAATTCCTCTTGCATACGCGTAACAACAAAAGTGAAATATTCTGCCATCCACTCATTCCCCGTTTGATGGTAACTATCATACATTCCAACTCGAGTGCTGGCGCGCCATCAGCGCCGTCATCGCAAGCGTAGCTGCTCCTGCTCCTGCTGCTGCTGCTGCTGCTACGAGTATTGCTCATCCTTGGCGAAAAGTTTTTCGTTAATTTTGAATGTTACCCCTAGATGGGCCCAACCCTAACATTCACTCGCTCCCGAGTGCCGGAATGATGATGATGATGGAACAATGATCAACGGGTCGGCAGAGCTTGCACGGCGCGAGGGCTGGGGTGGAATAACATCAAAGGGAAGCCGGGTAAATGTTTGCATTAGATGTCAAAAAGCATGACGTCTTGGGTACATATTTGATGAGCGCGACCTACCCCCACGCAGGCAGCAGCCCACTGGTGTCCCACTCACACATTGTTTCCCGGAAGACGGAAGGAATTTTAGATTCAAGCAGCTTCCAGCGATTGGAAGCGCGCCCTTCTCTCCGCACTTTGAGTGATGAGTCTTGAGACCTGAGAGCTGTGATCGTAAAATCACGGCTGAATGTGAATATCGTGATGGAGTACCCCGGCTGGTGGGGTCCACAATGTCCGATGGGTCCTATAAAACTGTTAAAAGAAAATTACTTTCAGATGGAAATTCGCTCTCGCTGTCGACCGCAAAGAATGCTGAACCGTTCTGATGGAGGATGACGGGAGGGGGTGCCATACGGAAGCAGGAGCAGGAGCACTGGTTGATAGTTCAAAGTTTAATTTCATTGTACAGAGCTGGGAATTCATTAATAGGAGTGGAAACTTGAGTTAAGTGCAACATCCATTTGAAAGTTTCCGTCCAGTTGGCGTGGCCGCTCTGATGAATTTGAATATCTTGAATTTATAATTAAAGTTGAAGCTCAGGCTTGGTTTTTCAGGGAAAACTTTAACATTTTCCGAAGGAATGGCGGGAAAAGTCGCGGACTGCGCTGCTGATTAATGCATGCAGTAGTTAATTTGCAAGTTTGCATACCAAGTGGTAGGGCTTTTGAAGGTCTGGAACGTGTGCACTGGAACTGGCTTTTACATTTAACAGAAAATCAAAACTAGTTTTTGAATGGAAACAGGACTATACATGTCTTCAATTTTATCAAGGTCAATCTATGATTTGTTTTTTTGTTTAAATTAAGTTTACTGGTTTCTTTCGGGGGTTTTTTAGGCCACCCGGAATTTTTGCTGAAGTTCCATTTGTTTTTAGAGCCTTTACGAGTAAATACGGGGTGACCAGATAAGAACGATAGGAAAAAATATTTAAATGAAACAAGAACTGTGTGAGATATACAATAAATTACGGCTTTATCTCGGAGCTACATTCGTGTTATTTTGAGCGAAAGGGTACATTATGGTTCACTGGCAGTGCTTCAAGGGGTCGGTCCAATTTTTGGTGACCCTGCCCAATATGTGCAGCTTTACTCCGGCAATAGCGTCTCGCTTGTTGGCCTCGAATTCATCCAAAGTTGTCGAGGAAGATTAAGGACTTGGCGTAGCCCCAGAGAAAATAATCGAGTGGTGTCAATTCACATGATCGAGGCGGCCAACTGATGAATGCTCGCCCTAAGATGACCCAGTCGCCAAATTTCTCATTCTCCATCATCGGCTGTTGCGTCGCTTCCCCGATATGTAGCACCGAGCTGTCTTGTGGACTATATCCTTCTTCTTCTGCACCACAGTCCGTGGTGGACCTGGGCCTCACTCAACATGCGTCTCCAGCCAGCACGATCTTTCGCCAGCTGTCTCCAGTTTCGCACACCAAGCTGGCCGAGGTCCCCCTCGACTTGTGTGCGCCACCTTGTTCTTGGACGTCCTCTGTTGCGTTGTCCCACAGGCTCAGAGTCGAAGACTCTTCGGGCCGGAGCTAAGTTGTCCAAACGCCCCGCTCGATGACATAGCCATCTTAGGCGTTGGATCCGTAGCTAGACTCATGTCGCTGTACGCACGACCATTAAGACCACCTCACAGAAAGTGTACTTATTGCCCACCTCGCACGAGCATCAAGGCCACCTCGCAGAAAGTGTACTTATTGCCCACCTCGCACGAGCATTAAGGCCACCTCGCAGAAAGTGTACTTATTGCCCACCTCGCATGGGCATCAAGGCCACCTCGCAGAAAGTGTACTTATTGCCCACCTCGCATGGGCATCAAGGCCACCTCGCAGAAAGTGTACTTATTGCCCACCTCGCACGAGTATTGAGGCCACCCCGCAGATAGTTCGTGGTTGAACCTTCTCCTCCAAATGCCATCAACGCAAACAGGACCAAAGATCGCGCAGGACTCTCGAAAAGACCAAGAGACTTTTCATCCGCTTGGGATATTGTCCATGCCTCTGCGCCGTATAGCAGGACTGGGATGATCAAGGTCTTGTATAGAGTCAGCTTGGCCTTCCGAGAGAGGGCTCTACCACTCAATTGCCTTTTGAGCCCCAAAAAACCGCGATTGGCAAGAGTTATTCTGCGTTTGATCTCGTGACTGATGTTGTTGGTAATGTTTACTGCAGAGCCGGTAGAGTCCTGGACTATATTCACAGCTCAGGTATTTCGATGTTGTCGAGCCCTGGGCATGGAAAGTTGGTCTATAATACCTCCATACCTGAGATCATTGACGGTAACGATGTCTGCGTCCTCATTTCAAAAGGATTAAGGTCCTATGATGCCGCCTTGCCATAAACCGCACCAAATAGTCAATCTTTGTGGATGAATTGATGCTTGGCCGAGCACTTGTGGATTGCATCCCTTCCAATAATAGCAACTTTGCTTGTTGATACAGTCGCTGAGCTAAGAATGGGCCTAGTCTGAGAATATGATTTTTGCCAAAATCCGGATTTTTCATTTCGGCGCCCAATTAGCGAACCCACGGCGTTGGCCATGGTCGTCCGGCTTAAAGTCTTGCGTCAGCACAATGTATGCGGTTTCCAACCGCAAAATAAGCCGATTTGACGAGGATACACGAGGACGACTGGATGGCGCAGTTGGTTAAGTGCATGCCCCAAGTTCGAGGTGTCTCAGGTTCGAATCCCAGTGAAATCGAATCTGGTCCAGTCGCCATTTGCCGTTGGGATCAAATTAACGGCACTGGAGTAGATTACTACCTGGCAGTACAATGGACCAGTTTTGAGTCTGAATTCTCCAATAGTGTTTCGAAAATCCGCCGAAAAAAAATGTCGATACACAATTTATCTGATCGGTGCCGAATCGACATTTCTGTCTTCTTCGAGACTCGCTCCTATGGTGGCTACATTTTCTTCATTTCGCAGTAGTCTCTGGCTGGGGGCTTAAGTTCCAAAAGGGTATACTCACACTCAAATTTTTCCTCGGTGTGACAAATCACCTGCACACTAAAGCTATGATTACGACCGACCTCACGACGAAAGTCTCGTTGCGTATTTACAACCGAGCCGGATTTTCGAAAATACGTTTTAATTAATTCCGTAAATTCCGGATTTTCGAAAATATTATTTTAATATTTTAGGAAATTCGGTAAGCAAATTGAACGATGCACGATAAAATGGCAGAATATTTTGACATCTGAATATCATTGGTAACTTTGAAAGCTGCTAAAATGTAGTAATTGAAAAAGCTATCATTACTATCTGGTCATTCTTTCTGTTCTGTTCCACCTCAAACAAATGATGCAGATTTCAAATCTTGCGTGAATTTTGATTACACCCTCTGCGTTTTGTAACTGCAGTCCTGCACTCTCCTTCTCTCGCACACCCCGCCCGTTCAGCAGTCTCCCGCTCATAGTCCCTCTCAAACTGTAATGTTTCTAATTCGACTGCAATCAACTCAAAAGAAGCAATTAGTGTATCAACCGGTTTCAAACGCAACCAATTTCAAACTCATTTTATGGTTGGCGAGTAGCAAAGTGCGCTGCACTCTCAAATAAGTTTGATTTCAACCGAACATTCCTGCTCACTGAGCACACCAGCAAGGGCTCATTAAATCCAAATGTACCCACACGCCCCCCACTGCAATGGAATGTCAGTTATTTTAGTTTTTTTCTCCTTTTCTTGCGATTTTCAATTAACAAACCACCACAGAAACACATCCCTTTCAGACCAATGGAAGGGGAGGACGCAATTACCCCGCCGCTGCCCAAACAGGAACAGATCCTACTCCAATCAATTTCAAATAATGATAAAATAAACACTTTTCCGAATGAGAGAGCTCCCTTTTGTGTTCCTCTTCACTTACAGAGCCGTCCGGTGGGACGCTGGGAAAGGACTCGTTCGTAGCATCCCCGCACAATGGGTTCAGGTTCACATGAAAGCATTCAGCAGCATGCGGACAAGAATCCTCATCTCGGTATGCTTGTGGCCCCAACAGCTCGTATTGTGTAAATGTTGTGTGCAAACAGTTCCTTTGGATCCAAAGGACTATGACTATTTTAATTGAAATTCAGTGCACACGCACACCCCCCCTTCCCCGGCCGGGCACTGCATAAACAGTTTATGATCCTTGGGTAAATAAATATTTTGCAATCGCATGGAAATAATGACCGAGGACAGTAAATATTTTATAATTAACTGACGACAAATGCTAGTGCTAACGTGTTCCAGTTATTTGCAATTTCTCCTCAGACAACGGCTGCACACACACGAGTCCATCCTGCAGCTGCATGCCAAGGCGTGCCATGGACACAAATGGAGTGGGATTGTGTGGGAACCGAACACACCCGGGCGAGCGAAATGAATGCCAATTGGGTTGTGAGAGTTCAAAGAAAATGTCGATTTGTATGATTAGCTGAGGACAGGCGACGACGGGGAGGAGTGATGGTGTGGGATGACATTTGGCTATGGCCGTAGGCGATTAAAGGAAGCAATCTCCTTAAGGGACGAAGCGAAATTGGCATCACTTCAAAGTTTTCTGGGGTTTTATGTGCCTGTGGGACATGATTCCTTCACTCACCAACAAGGACACTCGGTTTTATTGACCATGAGGAGAAGTGTTGGAAAATGCTTAAGCATCCTTTTTTACGTTTGCAAAGGAGATCATATCAATGCAAATAAGGCTGGAGGGGGTAGTAGGAGGATTTTGAAATCGAAGAGGGGCGAGATGGGACAATGATCGCCTGAAAGGAGGTCGTAAATGAAAGGATCTGGAAGAGGATTCAATATTTAACTACGTTCTGATGATGGAGAGACTTCTGCCAGCGCACTACAAGTAACACGAATCACTGTGTGTCCTGGAAGAGAAGATCGAAGAATGAGGGTTCAGATGAGAGTTCAAGAGACAGTTCGTATATCTGGAACCTTTTAAATAAGTGTCGCAATTATCTCGGTATGTGGGCGCCGTGGCGTAGTAGGTAGGTGCATCAACTCGATGTTGTCGGTTCGATTCCCGAAAAAAAAACACCGACAATTCACGGCTCCATCACTTCATTAAACTGTAGGTCCCCTCCACTCGTGAGTGAACAACAGCACGCACAACACGAGTGGTTGCTGAGAAGCTAGGCCCAGGTCCTCCTCGGGCTGTAGCGCCGCCATTGTTATTATTATAATTATCTTGATGTGGAAATCCAGTAAATGGCAGTTGCGAACTGTTTCAGTTAGATTTTGGAGATGTTCTGCTCATTTGCGTTCCGATTACACGGTATTATTGCAAGTATCCAAATGCTTTGTTATTTTTGGATGATCGACACTGTATGGTGGCTAGCTTGGCAAATTTGTCTGCATTATACCGAAATCTTGAATTGTTTCCTCATATTTTTGAGAGATGAACTTTGGTGTCAGAGGAAGGAAATTCAACACCATCGAAGGAGTCAAATCCAAAGATGGCGTGTTGCTTTCGAATGAGGTGGACATGTTACGCAGATGGAGCGAGCACTTTTTGGAGCTGCTCAATTCCGAGGGTGACAGACCTGTAGTCTTGAGTAGGGCGGAGAATAGTCCAACGGTGGAGGAAGTCATTTTGGCGATTGAATCGCTAAAAATTGTCAAATCCACCGGTGTGGATGAAAACCGGCCAGAAATGCTTAAGGCTATGGGGAAAGAGGGAGTTTTATGGCTCTCTCGTGTCATTAAGGTGGCTTGGGAACGCGGTGAGACACCTGGTGATTGGCAGACTGGGATGATTGTCCCTCTTTTCAAAAAGGGGGACAAAAAAGAGTGCTCGAACTACAGGGGGATATCTCTTTTATGTCTCCCGGATAAAGTCTACGCTAAGGTGTTAGAGGCGCGTTCTAGAGCTATGGTCGGATCCAGGATGGGAGATGAGCAGTGCGGTTTTAGTCCTGGCAGAAGTACAACCGACCAGCTTCTCAGTCTAAGAATGACACTTGAGAAGGCTTGGGAGTACGCCAAACTGATCTATAGTTGTTTTGTCGATTTGGAAAAGGCATACGACCGAGTTCCTCGAGGTAAACTCTGGAGTGTTCTGCAGGAGTATGGGACTGATGTCACATACATGACACACCCCGTGTTCTTCAATTCAAAAAATTCAATTGAAATGGGATTGATGGGTCTTTGTTGAGGGCCATTCAGTCTCTATACACAAACTGTAGCAGTTGTGTTCGGGTTAGAGGTAGTAAAAAAACACCTTTCACCGTGGGCGTTGGACTTCGCCAAGGGTGCGTCTTGTCACCTCTCCTTTTCATTATATATATGGACTAATGTTGCACCGCAGTCGAGGCGAGGAATGTTTCACATTCGGAGAGTTGAGGGTAAGCCATCTTTTTTTGCAGATGACTTAGTCATCCTCACATCCTCCCAGATAAAAATACAGCGCGCGCTAGATAGGTTTGTGGGCGTATGTGCTGAAGCTGGGAAGGGGGTTTTTTTTTTCCTTTTTTTTCGGAGGATTTTTGAAACACTACTTGAGCACTCAGACTCAAAACTGGTCCATTGTACTGCCAGGTAGCAACCTACTCCAGTGCTACTTCCGAGGCGTGCCTTGAATGCGATTCCATCAGGTAGGCGACCGCTTGGCAGACCCAGGACGAGATGGTTGGACTAGGTCAAAAAACTCGCCTGATTGCGCTTGGGCATAGCTCCTGATGAGTTAGAGTCGATTGCGGATGATCGAGTGGTCAGGAGATCTGTGCGTGCGTTCCCCCCGCGACCCCTTTAGTGGAACAAGCGGGTCACTGAAAATGAGATGAAAATGAAATGGAATAACTGTTTGCCCAAAGAATTTTAAAAATGAGGAAGCAACATTTGTTGTCAAATACTTTTTTCATATGAATTTTCTTCCCTGATTTGTTATTGTACTTTTTTTGTTCTTTTTTTTTGTATTTTGTTGCAATAAAATTAATTGAATTATATAGCAAACGCATAAGACTAAAGAACTGCATTTTTATTTTCGTAAGATTATTACGAGTTTTTATACTTTTTAGTCAGTGGAGCTCGTATGTCGAATACTTTTTTTGATCACTGTATATGAAATTGCTCAAAACATGTTTGAGAAAGAGTGAAAAGTGTACTCATCTTGCAATCAAGTGATCAAGCAGTGTACAGTATGTGTCTCTCATGGTGTGATATTCAATTTCAGTGTACAGCTTGTTGAAAAATGACAATGAATAGTGTACACTGAAGTATTGCACCAGTTTAGAAAGAGCGTATGAATGCATTCTTGCAGCTCTCTAGTTCATATAGCCTATGCTCCTATCCCACGTAAAGAAAAAAGAAAATGAGTTTGGCGTGGAATTTTGTGGATGTCAGGGAAATAATATTTTTTTTAAAGCCTACCGCATTATATACGCAACTTAAAGACTCTAAGTTCATTAACGGCTTTAATCAGCTCTGGAGCTGTTGTTGTTTTTCCCTCGGCTGTGAATATTCACTCATTGAATATAATCTATTTCCCCCTAAAAAAAACCACACCGCATTTGAAAATATTTATTTTATCAAACGCAGAGCCATGGACCAGACACCTCTAATTTGTGAACCAATGATTTTTGCAATTAATGTGGTCCTTACAACGCCACAAAAAAAACACACATTTCATAAATCCATTCGATCACTGCCAGTCAATCCAAATCAATGCCCAAAACCAACAGAACAGAACGAAAAAATTATAATAAATAATTAGACAATCAAGCAGCATGAACAATCTATTTTTATGACTCAACTTTTTGCCTTTTGCTTGCTATAATCATATTTAAACCGCGCATTTTTTGGCTCGCTAATGCCGGTAATAAATTATTGAAACAAATATTGCACACAATTGCCTTCAATTATTTTTATTTTTTTCAGTTTTTTTGCTGAAAGCGTGTGTGAGACAGAAATTAGGTATCGATTGAATTGGGATATCAAGAGTCGACAAATTGCAGATTGTCCATCATTATCGGGCTGCTAAAAGCCAATACGGATTAACGTATGCCCGCAATAAATGAATTTCAATGCTCGTGGATGGCGGTGGTGGTAATTTGCGGCCAAAGCGAGTTTTGCATACAAAGTAGCCTTGGCGGTGGTAATGGCTGCGGTCAATGAGATCCTCAATCAATACCGGCCGTCATTAGATTAAAGGCCAGTTTCTGTAATCGAATTTCTTTTCCCACCTCCACTTCGTGGGTGGACGGAAAATTATCAAAATGAGAGCCAAAAGCCTGTCGTAACCCTTAAAAGGGGTCACCCAGTTCGTACATATCCGCGAACTTAATTAGGATCCCGAGTGAGTGAGAGAGAGAAATTTCAAAGGACTTTAAAAAACTTTTCGTTCCATAAACCGAAGGAAGAGAGGAGAAAGGAAAAAAAATAAGAATACCAGTCAAAAGCCGGTTTAATGCTCGTTTTTATAGATTAATAAGGATGTGCGCAGGGAATACTTAAGAACCATTGAGAGCCGAGCTAACCCGTCTGCAGGGTAAATGGCAAAGCAATTGAACTCACCCAGGCAGCTTACTCCCAGCCGTGCCGGGAATTTCATTTCATTTTTCTCCCACTTCGGTGCATTGGCTATGCTCTTTCAAGGCAGCGGTGCTTGTATAAGCGGATATGTAACCCCCACCCGCACGCATATCCAACACATCCTTGGCGTCATAAAAAACAAACGGAGACACGGCACTGGTGACGGAGGAACCTATTATCTATTATCCCGACTTTATCCGAACTCCTGACAGGCGCACACAATCAGCCGCTCACACTGGAAGGCTTAATCAAAAAGCTTTAATGATCATACGCCCTTTGCATACGAAATTAAACTGAATTTAAAATAACGTCGCTACACAAGATCTACTACCACCTCCCCTCAGACCCAAACGAATGGAGAATATTTAATAAAAAATCCGTGCATGTACACACTCGAATGTGCTCCATTCGGGTCACTTTTGTGCGACGAAGGGGAGCCGCCACAGGGCACAGGACTTTCGCACAGGTTCCACTGAGCAAAGCACACAGACCTGCTCGGGTGACTTAAAGGCATAATTGTGAGTTTGTTTTTGTAGAGACCCCCCTTCGGGGTTGCGTTTCATTTTTTCATTACTCATGATAGTAATTAGATGACTGTTTGAATATGCACGAGGCGGCATCAGCTATACAACCACGTCAAGTATGTTTCCCTGCGAGCATATAAACTCACACACACCCATGGTGTAGTTAGTGCTCTGGTCAATGAGAGGTCCTACTCGGGGCCTGCATTAACCAGTAGCAATGGCAAACTGGCGCTGAATGTGGTCCTGGTGGAATAGAAATACAATTGCGCTTAATTAGGTCATTCCGGTGGAAAATAATAATTTTATTATGCCCGAACGGGGTGGGCACGTTCACGGGGAGAGAGAGAGAGAGAGAGACCATGTTCATGGCTTACACGAGTTCGCGATGAAAGGATATAATTATTTAAAATATTAATTAGGATCATTAATTCATGCTCAGTACACCGATAGGAGCGCAAAACGAGGGCGATGCTTTGGCCTTTACTGCGACTACTGGTGGCTCGATTCGAATGTGTGACGTCGGAATGAAAGAGCTGTAGTTACGGTATGGTTTACTTATTTTAATGAGGGTATCTACAACGAACTGGATTATCGGCACTGAATAGGAGCTCTCCTGGTTAATTATGCACATGACGGAGAAAGGACCAGGAAGGAATAATAATGAAAGTCATCAATACTTTTCAGATTATGGGTATTCGAGCATGTTCCCTGATCGCCCTCTTCCCTGTGGGAGATTTCATTTGATCTCCATGTAATGTCGTGATGTTTTAACGAGATCGGGAAGGCTAAAATGGTCAATCTATTACGGGGAGGGAGATGGTGATAACATTTGGGAAGAAAGTATTGGGTATATAACCTAATTCGTGCGTTTTTTTTTTTTTTCAAAATTTGAACGTTTATTTAAGAAAAAACATGTACAATAGTATTATTCAAAGTATTGCCCATCTGAAGCTATGACTTTTTCCCATCTTTCTGGCAATTTGTGGATCCCATCCCAAAAGAACGTCAACCTAAATCCCATAGCCTGACCAAGAGAGTTCGATTCGAATCTACAGTCAGCGTCAAAAATAAGTGTACAGTCATCTGGTGAGAGTTCATCCTCCATCGTTGACACGAATACATCACAATAGAGCTCTCAAGTCATACTTCAAAATACACTATATTTTATTTTGACAAAATCGTAATCATAAACCAAAAAATTAAATTCACAAAAAAGCGCTAAAAACAAAATAGTGAATGTATATTTTTTTTATCTAAAGTATATGCACCGTGACCTGCTAAGAACAATATAAAAAAAACAATATAAAATTAAATAAAACAACAACGGTGTGCGATATTAAACCGATTCTGGCTTTATTTCTTTATTATTCCAATTTTTGAAGGGTCGGTCCAATATGTGCGGCGTTATTCCTGCAATAGTATCTTGAATGTTGTCCTCTAGCCTGTCTAAACTGGCTAGGGTTGGCTTATTAGCGTAGACAAAGGACTTGACGTAGCCCCTGGAAAAAACATCGAGTAGTCGCATGAACGAGACAGTACCGAGATCAAACGCAGAATAACTTGTATAAGACCTTGATCATCCCAGTCCTGCTGTACGGCGCAGAGGCATGGACAATATCCCAAGCGGATGAACAGTGTCTTGGTCTTTTCGAGAGAAAAGTTCTGCGCGCGATCTTTGGTCCTGTTTGCGTTGATGGCATTTGGAGGAGAAGGTTCAACCACGAACTATATGGGCTGTACAGCGACATGAGTCTAGCCAGGCGTCTACGGATCCAACGCCTAAGATGACTAGGCCATGTAGAGCGTATGGACAACTTATCTTCGGCCCGAAGAGTCTTCGACACTGCGCCTGTGGGACAACACAACAGAGGACGTCCACGAAGAAGGTGGCGCACACAAGTCGAGGGGGACCTCGGCCGGCTTGGTGTGCGAAACTGGAGACGGCGGCTGGGGAGAGATATTGCCGACTGGAGAGGCATGTTGAGTGTTGAGATGCCCAGGTCCACCTCGGACTGTTGCGCTCTAAGAAGAAGAAGAAGAAGTCGCATGAACGGGTTGGTCTATCTCGCCGTGAGATGACCCAGTCGCCAAATTTCTCCTTTACAACTTCGAGCATGGCGTCTCTTGTATGCCATTAGCGCTGCATCGTCTTTCTGGAACCTCAGTTCATATATATCGATTTTGTTGAGCTCCGACCATACAGAGTCGGTTAACATTGCTTTTATATATATTATATGTTTCTGAGAGCATAGACGGTAACGGTGTCTCCTTCCTCATTTCGAAAGAAATAAGGTCCGATGATCCCGCCTTACCATAAACCGCACAGTCAAACTTTGCGGATGCATTGTATTTGCTTTAATAATAATAATAATAATGGCGGCACTATAGTCCGAGGTGGACCTGGGCCTAGCTTCACAGCAACCACTCGTGTTGTGCGTGCTATTGTTCTCTCACGAGTGGAGGGGACCAACAGTTTAATCCCGACTCCGAACGGCGAGATTGAGAAGCTTTTTCTAGACAGTTATACTCTTTATACTCTAGCATTGTCAGTGACTCGAAAATGGTGGAGCCATAAAAAAATGTTTAGGTGATTTTTCGGGAATCGAACCGACAACATCGAGCGTAGGAGTCGACGCACCCACTACGCCACGCCGCCCACAATTTCTCCAGAACACCTAGATGGTATTAGGCAATCTGTCCTTGAAATAGAAGAAAACGGTGAGCATAGTCCAAAAACGACTGGATGGAGCAGTTGGTTAAGTGCCTGCTCAAGTCAGAGGGTTCGAATCCCAGTGAAATCGAATCTGGTCCAGTCACCATTTGCCGTTGGGATCAAATTATGGGCACTGGAGTAAGTTGCTACCTGACAGTACAATGGACCAGTTTTGAGTCTGAGAGCTCCAGTAGTGTTCCAAAAACACTCCGAAGAAAAAAACAGTTGTATACAGCTTCAGATTTCATTATATTGCTTTGGAATGCTTTGAGTGCAGCCTGAATGTCCACTTATATGGTATTGTGAGTGAAGTCAGGGTTGTTACATAGGCTCTAAACTGCTTTTTGAAAGAGTAGACGAGAGAAAGGATATGTAAGACAGGACTGACTAAGATGAAAGGGTTTTCAAGGCTATTTACTACGAAAGTACACCGAAAGGGTACACGCATGTGTAATCCAACCTAACTCCTACAAAGCTAAGACCCACCCATGCCCAACCTTATTTAAAACGCCCACCTTCACATTGTGCGAACCAATGCCCTTCCGGTGTCAATTGACAGCCGAGTTACAACAGAACCCTTGGGATTGTTTCGTACAACTCCATCGGGAATTATTTTCTTAAAACTGTAACAACAGCTTTTAAACAGATCTAGGGATATGGCAGCTCTGGAGGCAACCGTCAGAAATAACAGAAGAGAATTATGATCAGGGGTATTCTGTATAGTATTCTAGGTACCTTGTCTGGTAGATGATCGCTCTCAGCGAAATAAAATATTGTTGTTTAAAGTCAAATTAAGTCTGTTTTTTTAATACAATGTTAAACTTTGAAATAACTGTTGTTAAAAAACTACGAATTTCCTGCTAAAACAGATGGATTTCGCGAATTTCACAGCGGCTGCTTTAACTTTAATCACTACCTCTTTTAACTCAAAAAAAAAACCCGCATCAAAGTGGTTATTTAATAATTAAAACATTTTTTTCTTTTTTAATTTCAGATAAACACTGGCTGACGCATCGTCGGCTTTAGGTAAATATACATTGTGTCGCCGCGCATTCACACACATGTGGGAGCCCTCAAAGTCTGCCTATGCATCGAGAATGTGATTTTTTTATACGATTTATTTTTTTTTTTACAAAATTTACTTAATTAATCATCATTTGCGAAATCATCGCTCGAGTGCGAACTTAAACGGCGTACAAAAAATTAATGACGGCGAACAAATAGACCGAAAAGCGAGCAGAAAAAAAGCATGGGCGGGAACACAGGGATGGCTCGATAATCTCGCGTTCACATCCCGATTGGAGGGTGCTTATTAATCCGTGCCGCCTTTCGTCGAGTCGCACCCCCTCAACTGAGTGCGTTAAATCATTTCTGGGATAATGCCCAGGAGAAACCATTCAACACTCAAACGCGTTTTTTTCGTTTTGTTTTGTTTCCGTTAACCAGTGCGTTCGTCCCTTTTTTGTTTTGTTTTTCCATTGAATTCATTTGTAAATTATTAACAATTACATTATTTAAAATTAAGATCATTCGCAAGCCGTAAATTATTCCCGTGTAATTGTGTTAACGCGAATAAATACCAGCAGCAGTGTGTTGTTGGCAACAAAAAGGATACTCCCCTCCTCGCCGTGCCGCGGTGGTGGACTTTACGAGCTCTGTGGTTATTTTCAATTCGATTTTGTAAAATTGGCACAATTAAATTTATCGAAATCGCCATCGATATATTTTATTCAACTGCGTTATTCGAAACCCCAAAAAGAAATCATTCGACGGGGGGGTAGGTCGAACTCCAGAAAAAAGCACAAGCTCCGGTGAGCGGAGTGCGAGGAAAAAAAAAACTTGACAATGCACTGATGGTGCATCGCGTGGATGAGTGGTGGGTGGCGAATTGCGGATCGCAGGATCCAATGAAATCAAAATTAAATTCCTTCCTTCCTCGGACACCACATAATGTGTGGTGTTCGTGTGGTTTTATGAACGCAAAAAATATGGAAGTGGATTGTTGTGCATTAAATTAAGAAGAACTGTGAGTGCACAGAGCCTTTCATACACTCCCCCTTTTTTTCTGTTCACTTAACCGCTTTAAATAATGTCCGTGCATTTAATGGTGTTGAGTGGAGAAATATGGGCGTGGATTGGCCTGCATACCGATTGGCTTCGTCCGTTCTCATTAATCTTCCTCTGTGCAGGTTCGTCATAATGAATTATAGCTCCCTTCGGTTTTTGGGTCCTATTGGCTTTTATCAATTATTCTTCGAAAATGTTCACTAGGGGCTCTTGATGTTCTTTGAGGTTCTCCTCCCTCCCAGTGCCGTGGGAGATGGGTTTACCTTCGTCGGTGGTGGTTGACTGGCACTGAGTCCAAATGAGGTCGTATTACCACTTGCTTTGGGAGGGCAGTCATCACGAAATGGCTATAATTGACTTCTCATTACGAAGCACTCAAACCCAGCAATAGTGCATCCTTCGTGTAGGGCCAAGGAAGGGAGCAAGTACTCGACCAAAATGATTTTGCATTTTATAGCTGTTTGTGGGGAGGACTCTCGGGTGCGGTTGCTTAAGAAGGAGTTAGGAGTGACTCAGAAACGTACGTTAATGTGGCATGTCATGCTGGAAAGGGGTTCATTATGATTTAATAGTCTTCAAGGGTATTATTGACTTTGAGACCTTTCATGCATTTTTTAGACCTCCTTACTCACATCACAGTAATTAAAATAATGAAACTTTGAGTTCTAATAGATACACCGAAGCATAACTCTGCCACGTCACGCAATAGGTTGTAAGTGATGGAAGGGTTTCTGTTTGCTCAAGTGATTGACTTGAAAATGTTTTGACCACAGCATGCACTTTGGAATACAGGAAGGAAACTAAGTAGAGTTGGTTGGTTTCTTATGCTAAGGCAGACCTAATCACCACAATGATGCCGTTTTAACATCACTAAACTTGTCGACCTAATTGAAATATTTCGCCGCTGACGTCGATACTCGGCGTGGGCGCCGTGGGTAAGTGCGTCGACTCCTACACTCGATGTTCTCGGTTCGATACCCGAAAAATCACCTACAAATTTTTTCACAGCTCCACCTCTTTTGATTCACTGACAATGCTCAAAGAGTATAACTGTCTAGAAAAAGCTTCTCAATCTCGCCGTTCGGAGTCGGCAATAAACAGTAGGTCCCCCCCTAGTGGGAGAACAACACGATTGGTTGCTGAGAAGCTAGGCCCAGATCCGCCCCGGACTGTACCGCCGCCATTATTATTATTATTATTATTATCGATACTCGGCGAAAAGTGTATTTGAAGTTGCAAACTTAGGATTTTTCTGCTTATGTAAAGGGTGCGCCATCTTTTATGTTGCTATGTAGACATTGAATAGCTTTGATATTTATCACCCGATTAACTTGAGGAGACATGTTTTTGAAACGTCAATTCAGTATGAATCGCTTCACACCAAAGCAACACCCCAAAATAGTGAGGCCTTACATTGAGAATAACCGTTCAGTTGTTTTAACTTAACGCGGATATCGACGAAAATATCGTGACAAACGAGCATCATCTGACAAAACTATTCGTCGTTTGGTGTCGAATGTTTTTGAGCACGAGACAGTAGTTGATCGTCGACTTGCCGTTCACCAATGCCCAAGACGTTCCAAGGAACTGGTTGAAGCGGTAGCAGAAAATGTAGCTCAGAACCCAAATGTGTCCTATCGTCACCACGCTCAGCATCTTGCGGTCTGTGGAACCACCTTCCGGCACATTTTGAAGGATGATTTGCATTTGTCTTCGTCTAAAGTGCAATTGATTCAAGGAATATTGCCGATAGCCCGCTTGAAATACCACCAAACAATCGCTCGAATGGTTAGCACTGAGCTTGACTTCGGAAAGCAAATTTTTATGAGGCCCATTACAGACTTTCTGGCACCGTTAACAAGTAAAATTGTCGCATTTGTGGAACGCAAAATCGACAAAAGATCCACAAAACACCATTGCGTGACATAAAAGTGACTGTTTAGGCCGGTGTTTGCCCCAAAACCGTCACTGGGCCTATTTTCTTTAGAGAAGGAGAACACGAAACTGTCGATGGGAATTCATATTGTTGGATGTTGGCTCATTATGTCTGCCCACAAAGTCTAGAAGGTTACTGGTTTTAACAAGACGATGCTCCATGCCACACAGCAAATCAAACATTACAGTGTCTGCTACGAAAATTCCATGGAGACGTGCTGTCAAAAAATGGACGACATTGACTGGCTACACAGATCTCCAAATTTCACCCCTGCCTTCGAGTGCCGGCCTTTCTTTTGTGAGGTTATTTTTAAGATCAAAGTGAACGCCAACAAGCCGAAGAGCACTGACGAGTTCAAGGCACACATTTGTGCCGAAATCATCGTTCTACCGTCCGAGTTGCTCGAAAAAGCAAAAACAGACAGAAGCAACAGAAGTCCAACATGTTTCAAATGTTGACCGTCACCGTTCTACCTCCTGTGATGCTCGAAAAAGTGATGGAAAACGCACCAAAAAAATGCTTTGGTCAATAAAGCCCGCCACTCGATTGATGATGTATTCAAAAATTAGTCCAAAAAAGTTTTTTAAAGATGTTCAACATTCACATATCGACATAAAAGATGGCGCTGATGATGACCCATCATCCTCTTCAATGTAAGGCAAGAGTTAACCTGTTTCACTGCTGCGTCAATGCCAAGTGCTTGATGAACCGCACGTACATCGCTTAATGACCATGACATGAATTATTACTGCCCACCTGCAACGCCAGAGGCATTTTCAAAAACACAACACAAGCCATAACAGTCCTTCTCCTCAACCGCCCACCACCGAAACGCCACCAGCCATACCAGGCAACCTCGAGCCACATTAGCACCCATTCCCCCGTGTGCTCTCGGTTAATTGGAATCAACATGATCTGCATTCGTGCAGAAGTGTACATCTCGTCATGCTTAATGTTAAGCAGATACAGTTATTGCCGCCGAGAATAGCGCTTTCTTCACCTCATTACCTGTCTACCTTAGGGGTAATTTCTGCATCACCATGGTCAAGTATCTTTATCTTTGACTTCAATTCCGACCTAATTCCCATCCACTTTGGCACACACCAGAACACAGCAACTACAGGGGGAGCAAGAAAAAATAAGAAAATAAATTGAAGGAGCAGATCTCTCAACTGTCAACAACAATAACGCACACAAAGCTCCTGAGAACTCCCCGCAGAACGCAAAAACAACAGTGAGGGAGAGAAAAAAAGCGCCCTTATCCTCGGATGACTAACTCCTGCGAATGTTTATCTTCCCCCCCCGCAGAAGGATGTCTCTGGCAGCGGGGTGAGTAGTGGAAATAATTTTGCCAACAATTATACAAAATAGCCCGGCTGACAGTAGACCTAAGAGGGGCTGCTGGTGGGGGTGGGAAAAAAAACGAAAACAAAATATGTACAAGGGGCTCCATTCATTCCGAATGCCCCACCACCAACTGGAGCAACAACAACAAGTGCGCATAAGAAAACGAACGAAAAATTGAAGAGCGAAGGAAGGACCACCTCCAACGATGCTGCCGCACGTCAGCACGCCGCAGCTCCGCAGTCACCTCTCCAGTGCGTCCTAATTCATCCTAGACAACTATCTGTCAAGACGAATCCTCCGCTGAACAAACCCCCCATGGGGGCTGGGGGTGGTGTTATTCTTTCGAGTGATGCCCAAGATTCTGTGGTGCGACAGGAGAAGTGCCGGAGATATCAGCGTAGAAAATAGATTTCAAGGAGGAGATGATTTCTTCCCCTCTCGTTGCGCCTTCGGGTCTTTTCGGGTTTTTTTTCTACTTCTTTCTGGAGACTCTCGTTAGTATCCGTAAAGTATCCTTGAAATAAATTGGAGAACCACAATTAATTGAATTGCGACGCGGGTAAAACAGCCTGAGCGTCTGTTCCACATAGATACTATCGTGATTGGGCCAAGACAAAGGAATTTCCTGCTCGATGCGGCCTACAAATCCATGGCGTATCCTTTTTGTGTAGCGTGGCTCTTTTAGGTTTCAATTTGCGGGGATTTGTTTTGTTGTCAAAGAAAGGTGACAATTAGGCGATTTATTGTTGTATTTGTGTTTGTTGCGGGTAAACAGGAGTGACATGGCGAAAGTACACGAAGCCAGAATGGAGAGAGGGAAATAAGCCCCTTTTGGGAAATGTTTACATCCAAATGGGATTTCTCCTTTATCCGAGGCAGTGAAGAGGATGTCTTTTGGCTGCGTAGTGGGGAATTGAGTTGTTCACTGACCATTAATCAAATTGACAGGACTTAGAGACTACTCACAGATAAAAGCCCTATCGACTGCGATTTTGGAAATTCTAACATTTTTGGTTAATTTGATGTCTTCAGAGTTGGAATTTCGTACATCTTTTTAAAGGGCATGTCAGTTTACGCTTCATCTGAGCTCTCCATTGCACAGGGTTTCTCAGACCACTGTAGGGACTTACAGGCGAGATATTCATGACGCATATCGTTTGCTACCCATGCGCGAAATCTGATCAGTTGGTAAGTCTATAGCTCCATAAATAGACGGCCAAATGATCATCACCGGGCGGTGTGTCCACCATTAATTAAATCAAGAATAGCTTAGAAGCAATGCACCGAGATTCCTAAGGGGGTTGGTGCCACATGCAATCTAACTCTGTGCTGGGTTTCAGTGCACTAGATGAACCTAAGCAGTGAACTGAAATGAAGCCTGAAACTATCACACAAACAATCAGATCGCAACTAAACAGTCAAGCGACCGGATGGCGCAGTTGGTTAAGTGCCTGCCCCAAATTCGAGGGGTCCCAGGTTCAAATCCCACTGAAATCGAATCTGCTCCAGTCATCATTTGCCGTTGGGATCAAATTAACGTGGGAGTAGGTTGCTACTCCCACAAAAAAAAAAACACTGAATCGATTTACAATATAAATCAAACCCCAAATGGAGAAACTTTGTCTCTTCCCAAAGATCCAAGGTGACGGTCAACATTCGAAACATGTGGGACTTCTCTTGCTTCTGTCTGTTTTTGCCTTTTCGATCATCTCAGGCGGTAGAGCGATTATTTCGGCACAAATGTTTTCCTGGAACTCGTCAATGGTCTTCGGCTTGCCGGTGTTCACTTTGGTCTTTAAATAACTCCACAAAAAGAAGTCCGGATGAAGGATATCTGGAGAACTGTGTGGCCAAGTCAATGTCGCCAATATTTTGACAGCACACGTCCATGGAATTTTCGTGTCAGACAGTGTATTGATTGATTTGCTGTGCGGCATGGCGCACCGTCTTGTTAAAACCAGTAACCGTCCAGACTTTGTGGGCAAACATAATGACCCATCGACTGTTTCGTCTTCTCCTTCTCTAAAAGAAAAGGTCCAATGATAATTTTTGGAGCAAACATGGGCCTAAACAGTCACTTTTATGTCATGCAATGGTGTTTTGTGGATCTTTTGTAGATTTTGCGTTCGCCAAATGCGGCAATTTTACTTGTTAACGGTGCCAGAAAGTCTGTAATAGGCCTCATAAAAATAAGATCGCGAATACAAGCTGCCGAGATGAGACTTCTCCGTGCTGCTGTGGGAATAACTCGCCGAAATTATGTGAGAAACACGGCAGTGCGCGAGGAACTCAATGTTGGGCAGCTGCTTCTTCGAACGGAAAGGGCTGTACTTCGTTGGTTTGGTCACGTGGCACGAATGTCCCCATCATCACTACTTCCGAGGCGTGCCTTGAATGCGATTCCATCAGGTAGGCGACCGCTTGGCAGACCCAGGACGAGATGGTTGGGCCAGGTCGCTTGGGCATAGCTCCTGATGAGTTAGAGTCGATGGTTGAGGATCAAGTGGCCTGGAGATTTCTCGTGCGTGTGTTCTCCTCAAGTCAATCGGTTAATAAATGTCAAAGTTATTAAATTTTTACATACCGACATAAAAGATGGCGCCCAACACTGTACCTAGAGATTTTTCCCCTACTTGCAGCCCCATGAAATCGATGGCACTGCACGCCCTTGTGGAATATCGATTATAAGGACATCCAGAGAAACATCTCTCAGCAAAAGCGCCGCTAAATTACGGTTGTACCAGGCGGTGATTAAAACAGGCAGCTACAAAGCGTGCGTTCAGTAACTAAATAATTAGCCTTAATTTAAGACGTCTTTTAACAAGATCTACCATCCGCCAAGATTCCACAGTCCTCTTCGATTACAGTGGTTCGTCTTCCACGTCGCTTAGATCATAGATGTTATCATTCAGCTACTTGTCAGCGGAGCTATAAACTCAAAACTTGGCGGAACTAGTATCCGTAAAACGGTGAATAGGGGAACCCCGCAAGGAGGTGTACTCTCGCCCCTTCTGTGCAACGTTGTGGTAACCGAACTGCTGTTAAACCTAGAAGAGGCAAAATACAAAGTGGTTGCCTACGCGGAAGAACTTCTCTACCATTTCCTCTCAGGGCCTCAAGGTCTCAGCGTCTCAGGGCGTCAGGGTTTCAGGTTCTCAATGCTTCAGGGTCTCAAAGTCTCAGGGTCTCCGGATTTCAGGGTTACGTATCTACTCTAAGGATCATTATATCCATCTTCAGGAATATTTAAGTGTCTACCAGGCTGAGACCGTGACAATAAAAGAGTAAAGAACTAGCTTAAGAAACACGTGCGCATTCAAAATTGACAGATGCCCCTCAGTTCCGCCTGAGAAAATCGTACCCCAAGACAGAGAGTCCCTTCGGCAGGAATTCACCTCCACCCGAATCTAAGAGGTGTGCAAAAGAAAAGCATTGATCTCCAATCTAATCAACTCTCAAAGATATTTCAGACATCAGTGAATCCCCTTGTTCAATATTCAAACAAGCCTCCCGAGTGTATGCCACCCATTAGCCCGTAGCGAACGCCTGCCAGGATCTGCGCCCTCTGTCTATCCATTTCGCCCCACCAAATAAACTCGCTGTAGCTAATAAAATATTAATAAATAAGCGATTAAAATGGCTTTTTGTGCGCTACGCTATGACCTGCCATAACAACGATTCTCCTTTTTCCATCGCCCGCCACCGGGACTCGCTGAGGATTCGTTGTGTTTTCGGTTATTATTCCGTGCTTTCTTTTTCGTTCGCCTCCCAATACATCTAAGGAGAATACGAAATTATTTGAAATTCAATTTTCAACAATGGCACACAAACGATTTGCCAGCAACAGCGCAAAAGAAGTAGAAAAAGTATGCTACCCACTCCCACTCCAGAGGGCCAGGGCGGGGATATCAAAGCGAAATGGCAATGCAGGTGGGGGCTGCCTAGGGATGGCATCATCTCAATAGTGGGTTCGTGATCCAGTCCTGGAAATGAACTCCCAAAGGTATCCCAATCTCTCCTTGCCATCTCGCAATTGAGAGCGTAATAAAAGGACCGGGCGGCCTGTGGGGCGTGCGGGGGAGCTGGGCAGCCGGCCGGGATAAGAGGATTTTTTTGCACACTCACAGCAAGGCAGACTGACGTATAGGACGCCGTATATCCTTTTGAATCATGGCATATCAAAATATTTGCTTTCGAATTTAATTCCGTCTTTCCGTTGGAAAATATTTTTTTCCTCGATGGAATCCGGTACACTTTGGAGGCGATTGGCAAAAAGTGTCTCACTCATCACATCTATTCATCAATTGAGCCAAAGCGTCTGGATGATGTCGCACCATTCAATAAAGGATTCGCTGTGTGCTTGTGCTTGTCTGCTGCTTCGTCGGATTCGATTGTGTCTTTTGATGAATTTTGAAGCGAGCAGGGGGAGATTTTAGATTCCGGCTCGGGCAGCAATGGAGCGCACGAAAAGTGGAACAAATAATCTCGTGCTGATCCTCATATTTGGTTACAATGTATCAATTTCGAAAGTTTTATTCGGTGCCATTGTCGGGGGATTTGGTGGTTGCTCAAGTGCTGTGGAAGCAGTCTAACTAGATAAGGATGTCTTCGCTTCAGGACGTCCCATTGTTTGGTTAATCTCTTGGAAAATACACTCGCCGGAGTGGGGTTTCAATTAAGTCCGACGAGATGAGATGAAGAGGATTTCGATTAGTTTTTCTTTTTGGGTGAGATGCAATTTTCATTGTTTCCCTGTGGGGTGAGGGGTGTGTCCTACATGAATGAGAATTAACAAAGCAGCAATTTTTGATCAAGAGGGTTGACACACATATTTCAGATAAATGGGTTTTAATTTGAGATGTACAAGGGGTGAGCAGATATTCCCACAAATGCTTTGGAAGACGGCATTCCATACGTTCAACGTCGTACCCAATCTTGATGGATCTTGAAATTAAAGCATCCTATTTTCTGAGAAGTCTTTCGTTCCAAAATGTCAAAACAGCTTCCTTTTCTCTGGCTGTGAACCACCGTCGCCTTTTATCGAAAACTTAATTTACCACCCCTGGAATTTCTTGGAATCATTTTTCTCGTTTATAATTGGTTTGCTGTTGACATCAATTCGATGTTTGGTCTTCGGCAACCAAAAGAAAAAATGTCTTGAGCTGGATCAAGTTTACAAATTCGTATAGGCATCAAGCTTCGCTTTATTATGAGTAACAAGGCAAAATAGAAGACAACAGCAGGGGAAACTTGTTCTTTCTTTGGGTGGCACTACAGTCCGTCATAGACTCTAACCTAGCTTCTACAATAACCACAATTGTTGGGAGGAGTCCTACAGTTTTTTTTTTCTCTTCTACTGTAGTGCTGCCGTAGGCCTGAGTGTCAACCAACTAGCCTTTCTAGCTAAAACGAACTTTTTGCTGGTTGTCTCCAATTGCGTAGGTCTCATTGGAAAATGTCCTTCTTCACTTCAGCGCGCTCTCTTAGACGCAGTCGTTGCGTTGCGTTGGTCCACAGCATCAGAATCGAAAATTCTAAATGGCTAGGCCAAATTAGGAGTTGGATCCGTAGACGCATAACTTGACTGATGTCGCTGTACAACCTATCCAGTTCATGGTTGAATCTTTTCCTCCAATCGCCTTCAACACTCAATCGGGACCAAAGATCGCACGCAGAACTTTTCGCTTTAAAAGAGCATGAGGTTATTCGTCGACTTCGGATTTTGTCCATGCCTCTGAGGCGTAGAGCAGAACTGGGACGATCACAGTATTATTCAAAGTCGGCTTGGTTTTTTGAGAGAGGGGTCTATTACTCAATTAAGGTAGACAAGACTTTTTCTGCGTTTAATCTCGGAGTTGTTATTCTCCTTACAGCTTACCACGAAGCCGAGGCAGACGAAAACCTTGACTAGCTCGAAGTTATATCCACCTTTTGTGACATCCTTGCCGAGACGTCGACGTTGATGCCTCCTTTCGAAAATAGCAGTCTACAGATTTCTTCTTCTTATTCTTAGAGCGCTACAGTCCGAAGTGGACCTGGGCCTCACTCAACATGCCTCTCCAGCCAGCACGATCATTCGCCAGCTGTCTCCAGTTTCGCACGCCAAGCCGGCCGAGGTCCCCGTCGATTTGTGTGCGTCACCTTGATCGTGGACGTCCTCTGTTGTGTTGTCCCACAGGCTCAGTGTCGAAGACTCTTCGGGCCGAAGATAAGTTGTCCATACGTTCTACATGGCCTAGGCATCTTAGGCGTTGGATCCGTAGACGCCTGGCTAGACTCATGTCGCTGTACAGCCCAAACAGTTCGTGGGCTGTTAACTCTTATTTTGTCAGCCATGATACAAGGGCCAGTTAAAAGATAAATGCGACTGCGGAGATGATTCTTGGTAGCTTTGAATGAAAAATTCAGAATGGAGGACGGCGAATGTACAAAAGGACCTAATCACGAACTCTGTGAGCTATGTATGTCCATCGACCATACTGGCCTTCATGTAAAATAAATAAGTATGTCAACAATCATACAAAAGAATAGCAAGCTACAAAATTCGGACACTTAAGGGTATTCGTAAACCCTTTTGCGCGCGCAAATTATAAAAAAAATCAATCAATTTCGAGCATCTCCACCACATCCCCATGGTTTCAAAATCGTTGTGATGGACCATTGACCTTTATTCTGTTCGTAATACCCTCCATCTTTCCAAAAGACATCAAGACGACTTATTGACCCATATTTGATTAGAACCCAAGTCCATGACCCCAACAAAGCCCAGCCACACACCACCACTTGTACCAACTTAAGCTTATGTCACTTAAAAAAAAAAAACAAGAAAAACAAATTTCTTTGCCGATACCCAACCTTTATCGCTGTCCACTTAAATTACATTTATAATTAACAGGCTTACGTGGGCCGTTCCCCAAGAAGAAAAAACCGAACGTGGGCTCATAGTTCCAACCGTGACCTTATCAAAATTTCTAGGGTCGCCCTGCATGTGTCGTAACGTTGTTATACTCGTACACAGGCTTAATGAAATATCCTTTTCCCAGGATCCCCGGAACTCCCGAACACAAGAGTATCATATCTCAAACAAGGGATGGAACACCGGGATGGAGAAAAAATCTGAACCAAATCACTTCCAAAACCTTAAAAGCAGTTTGCCAAACTTTCCCACCGCCCACCACCTCAGACCGTATCTCCCCGTAAACAAACACACTTTGATATTCATCGTTTGCATAACTACATAAGCCCACGGCTGGAAATTTTCTGTTTACCGGACTTCTAAAAGGTCTATTAAAAGTTTTCAATCTCCCAGCACTTGGGTGCCGCCGACCCCCTCTCCGCCCAATTCATGCAGAGCCACAGAGGATCTGTGCCGTTGTATAGCACTCATTGGTGAACAGGCCTCTTTGTGAAATACTTTCATCCCTTGATAAGTTTTCTCCAGAAAAACGCTCCCTTTTTGGGACGGACCCCCGGCCAGAGCTGGGCCGGGACAAACAGCCAGCTAATTGGCTTACAAAGAGGTATTAAGTAGGGGTGATGGTGAAATGACGAAGGCAACAAGAAGAAAAAAACGGAATCAAAGGAGGAGCGTGGAATTCAGAACACGGTTTCATTTTGCGATAAAAGGTTTCGACGCGGAGTCCTTTTAGTCGGTGCCAAACAAAAGAAAACGAAACACCGGACGGCTGGGTGAGGACGGTCCACTGTTGATGTTTTAATGCCTTTTTTGTGCCGCATTTTGCTGTGGTTCCTGACGCCAACTGTCCGTGCCAGTGCCTATGTGTGCCCTTAAGATGTTTGTTTATTATGTGGCTGCTCCAAGTGGAAAGTTGAACATCCTTCGTCTGTGGAAAGTTGTCAGCTACCAGGCGATGTGCAGACTCTGGAAACGGACAGTGGTCGGAGCTTGCGAGGGGGAAGTCAATAGGAATTTAAGGTTAAATTGACTTCTTCACACCGGAAAATTTCGTTTGTTTTAACAGCGTGAGATGGTCTTCAGGAAAGAAAAGGTAATCGAATGAGATTGAAGTCAGGAGCATACAGAACTTCTTGAAGTTAAACCTTTTGTCTGGCTGTCTATGGACTGAGAGAGCAGGTTGTCACTGATTTGAAGTTGAAGACTGAGGATCAAAATGCGCTGATGAAACGTAACAATAGTAAACTGAAGTAAATACTCAATCTAATTACAATGGACCAGTTTTTAAATCTGAGTGCTCCCGTGTAGTGTTACAAAAATCTACGACAAACGAGAAAAAAACAAATATTTTTAATCAAAGAGAGAGATTTTTTTTTAACCCAACAGCAAATGGTGGGTGGACCAGATTTGAAAAGCTGAATAAAAGCATAATACTTTGCTTTCACTGGGACTCGAACCTGGGACCCCTCTACCTTAGGGCAGGCACTTAACCAACTGCGTTATCCAGTCGCCGCAAACACTTAAAGACATCAAAATTGGTTGAAAAAATTTAGTCTATTTAGCAAAATTGGATGTAAACGCCTCTTTACATAGTCTGTTATATTTCCAGTGAGACTGCTCTAAACTAAAGACGAAGACGCATTGCACTGCATTTCTTTCATCATAGTTTTTCGAAATACCCCCTCCGACTCGAAAGCTTCGAGTCACAATACGGCGATCTTAGCGATCATAAAACCCATCGAAGCATTTCTGGTACTCGATGGCCAAAATAGCCGTAAGGATGTCGGTCGAAGTCTTCCGAATGGGACGAATCGTATTGTAGGTGTTTCGCTTCTGTGCTCATTTGAATTTAGGAAACATTCAGAAGTCGCTCGGCCCTAAATCAGTCGAGTGTGGCAGGTGGTCGTATGTTGTGATGCTTTCTTTGGCCAAAAACTCTCGTAAAATTAGAATTTTGTATTACGCCGCATTGTCATGCAACTCAAACTAAGTGGCAATTTCCGATCTTATTCTTCTTCTAGGGCGCTACAGTCCGAGATGGACCTGGGCCTCACTCAACATGCCTCTCCAGCCAGCACGATCTTTCGCCAGCTGTCTCCAGTTTCGCACACCAAGCCGGTCGAGATCCCCCTCGACTTGTGTGCGCCACCTTGTACCTGGACGTTCTCTGTTGCGTTGTCCCACAGGCTCAGAGTCGAAAAGTCGAGCAAACGGTCAAAAACGATTAAATCTGTCTCACAATTTTTCCAGAACACATGGATAATATTGGGCAATCTGTCCTTGAAATTGAAGAATACGGCGAGCATAGTCCAAAACGACTGGATGGCGCAGTTGGTTAAGTGCCTGCCCCAAATTAGAGGGTTCGAATCCCAGTAAAATCGAATCTGGTCCAGTCACCATTTGCCGTTGGGATCAAATTAACGGCACTAGAGTAGGTTGCTACCTGGCAGTACAATGGACCAGTTTTGAGTCTGAGTACTCCAGTAGTGCTTCAAAAAGTCCTGATTCGACTCTTCCGTATCTGCACATTCTTCGGCTCATCTGAAGAATTCCATGTAAGATTCAACTGACCCAGGAGCTCAAGGTAATCGACGTGTGTTCGCTGAATGGGCTCTGGAGCAGTTGGAAGCTGACCCTAATTTTTTCTCGAAAAATCATCTTCAGCGATGAGTCCTATTTCTGAATGGGTACGTCAACAAACAAAATTTCGAAAGTTGAGACTTTACGAATCCACATGAGATCCAAGAACGTCCAATGCATCCTGAAGAAATCACTGTTTGGTGTGGATTTTGAACTGATCGAGTCATCGGTCCTTATTTCTTTGAGAACGCAGTTGCCAAAGGCAGTCACCGCCAACGCCGAGCGCTATAGGTCGATGATTAGCAATTTCTTTTGGCCTGAATTGGTTGATATGGACACCAACGACATGTGGTTTCAACAGGACGGCGCTACATGCAACACAACTCACGACACATTGACAACTCTGCACGAGCTATTCGAGGGCATAGTCATCTGACGTGGAGGTGATGTTAGAGTTTTTCTTAAGGGGTTTTCTGAAGTCGCAGGTCTATGCGAGTAAGCCGCAGTAAGTCGCATAACCCGCAGCAGCCCTTAAAGCCAACACAACCCATGCCATCAAATTCAGCCTGATTTATGGGTCAGAGTCATGGAAAAGTTGATATTTCGGATGCGCACCGCCCAACGAACCTGCGGCGGACAGTTGAACGATATAATATTCCATAAACCGCCTTGGCCTTGTATTATGCACCCTTATCCTTTTGTCTTTGCTGCCAAATCACTTATCGGGAGTAATTAACTTGAATTTTTTGGTTTTCGGCGACACTATCTGATGTTGTAAACGATTTGTATTCTTTCTCCTAATTTCATTATTTTTTTTTATTTTTGAAGATATGACGAATCTTAAAGGTTGTCCAATACATTTGGCCAAGACTGTATAATGGCATCGATAAACCTTTCAAACGAACAAAAAATGTCGATGATATCTCACAGACTCTTTGTTTTAATGAAATTTAAAGATAGGAAGCGTCTAATGAAAGGCCCTTTAAATACTGCAGTGCTTAAAGTGTTCGCATATCTGAAGTTCCATCCCTTTTTAAGAATTTCCAGTCATTTTTCAGTCTCTCTGTCTCCTCTTCACACGCCCTGATACAAATTTATGTGAATTCGTTCTGAAAACAGATTAAATTCAACTTCCAATTGTTGCCTCGAATACAAAGAGAAACAAAGTCTTGATGTCCCTCCAAAACCTCGAAAAAATCAAAGAACACGAAGAGATTTCGTGCGAATTCTCTAATTTCTTTTCTCCCAATACCTCAGAGCAAACGACTACGGGCAAACAATTTCGTCCGAATCTCAATCATCAAGTGTTAAAATCACAAAACTTTTTCCCCAAATACCGCATGACTCCCTCGCCATTCCCTTCACGGACTTGCCTCAAAGTAAACAAATGAAGAAATAGAAGCCAGAAGTGAATGAGCTAAGAGAAAAGCGGGATAACAACTTCAGCTGGTGGTTGATTAAATCCTTTTGTTCGAAGGTTCTTGCGACTCCTCTCCCTACTCTACACACTTTCAGTGTATCTAGGCGCAGAAAACACCATCAGACACCATCAAGTGCCAGGAATGACTCAATCCGAAGAAGAAAATCAGGCCGCTCCTTATGAATGGAGGCACATGAAAATTCACAAAGAACACACGACGAAGAACAAACAAACAAGTTTCCATTCAGCCGATTTATTCGAACGTCCTGAATAACATTTGAACAGCCGTCCAGCCATAAAAATGCAAATACCCAAGGCAACACTATCAGTGGGGCAGGACGGGGGGAGGGAAATGGAGAGGGAATCGCAGAGATTTCTTGTGGAAATCCTTAAGGAATTCTTCAATTCAATAAAACGTATTCATATCGATGCTCATTCGATGTTCCACAAAAAAAAATTGAGAAGGAAAAGGACGAACGAGTGGGGGGTGAATCCTTTCGAATATTTTGAACACATTTTGTGGGAACATGTATCCATATGTGCGGGAGGGGCGGGGGGAGGTGAGTAGTAACTTGTGGGGATATGGAGTGGCCTCGAAAGCGATGTGGTTTCCTGACCTAGAAAGAATAAATTCGGAAAGGAAATTCGAACGCGTTAAGTGGAAAAAGGATTTTTGCAAAATCATTGCATTCACATCTGTACGTAAAAGATTGGTCCTTTTAATCTGGGCGTTCGTTGAGTGAGGGGAAAGGCATGGGGTAAGACAGTTAAAGAGCACTGCCCGGCATTGTTTTCATTGAAAAATTACACCGATATTTCATGCCTTGGACTCCGAGTATCGGGCTAGAAGACGGGAGGAGAAAAAACTTCTACGCCTAAAGAAAAGGCCTCTCGCAACCTCCCAGCTCAAGGATATTGAAGAGTCTAGGGACAAACAAAAAATACGGCCTTTTATAAAAAAGCCAAAAGTCTGGCCAAACGCTTTTAAAATCGACACGCACCATCTTTTTATCGATTTTAAAGCCGCATACGACAGCATTCATCGTAAGGAAGTATTCGAAGCGATGGCCGTATTCGGGATCCCTGTAAAACTGATCCGGTTGTGTCGGAAAACTCTAACACATACGCGATGCACCGTGTAGTTCGGCTCGAGGACCTAGGAGCCGTTTGAAACCTACACCGGATTTCGGCAAGGAAATGCGCTGTCGTATGATTTCTTCAATTTGGTACTGGAGAAGATAGTGCGGCAGGCTGCTGTAAGCACGGAAAGCACTATCTTCTACAAGTCAGTCCAGCTGTTGGGATACGCAGATGACATCGACATCGTTGCGCGTTCCCAACGCGCCGTATTGGAAACTTTCACGGCGATTGAAGACGGTTTCACGGGCAAAACGAGCTGGTCTTAAGGTAAATGAGGATAAGACAAAATATATGCTGTCGAGCAAGAAACAATCCGCCGCACACCATCTAGGGTAAAACATTACAATCGACAGTCACAATTTTGGGGTAGTGAAGGAGTTTGTCTAACTCGGGGCAAACGTGAACTCCACGAACGACATCACAGTGGAGATCCGACGTGGAATCGCCCGGCAACCGATGCTACTTCGGTTTGTCAAAACAACTGGGCTCAAAACTTCTGACTCGAAGGACCAAAATCATCTCATTTCAGTGACCCCCATGTTTCACTAAAGGGGTCGCTCTACGTGCTCTACAAAACTCTTATTCTGCCAGTCCTGCTATATGGAGCCGAAAGCTGGACACTCAGCAGAACTGCGGAGCTGATTCTTGGTGCCTTCGAAGGAAAGATTCTACGTCGGATATATGGTCCCGTCTGCGAGGACGCCTTCCCTGGAGGAGAAGACACAACCGCGAACTCTATGAGCTGTACCAGAATGTGGATGCAGTCCGGAAGGCAGAAATCCGTCGACTGCACTGGCTCGGCCACATCGACCGCATGGACAATAACGCTCCAGCTAAGAGTGTCTTCGAATCCGAGCCTCCTGGTTAGAGAAGGAGAGGAAGACCGTACCTCCGGTACAAAGACCATGTCATCGCGGACGTAAGACAGCTTGGTCTTGATGATTGGAAGCAGCATGCTCAGGACCGTCAACGATGAAAGGCAGCGATATATCAGGCTCAGACCCTACATGGGTCGTAGGCCTGCTAAGTAAGTGAGTAGGACTCCGATCATGGCAAATTAATCAAGACAAGAGAATACATAATTTTGAATGGAAAGGAGACGAAACGATTTTTTTTCGTTGTCTCAGACTCAAAACTGATCCATTGAACTGCCAGGTAGCAACCTACTCCGCTGCCGTTAATTTGATCCCAACGGCAAATGGTGACTGGACCAGATTCGATTTCACTGGGATTTGAACCTGGGACCCCTCGAACTTGGGACAGGCACTTAACTAACTGAGCCATCCAGTCGTTACGCAAGAATGATGCTGTTGCATTCTTTTGAGCCTCTCTGCTGCGCTTTGACAGTTCTCATCACGACGTCTTCCGCGTATCAGATTATGGCACGTTTGTGATCCTATGAAGCGTACGTAGTATCATGGGGGCCAAGTCTTTTCTCTTAAACTGAGGACCTCCCCCTACCCAACCCACGCACAATCAAAGGTCACGCATAAACCGTCTATTTTAAACAGCCCGTGATGTCATAAAGGCAATCTCCCTAATGAGTTCAATCCCTTAATGAACTAACGTGTTTGTCCTTAACCGTCGGATACGATCTGTCCCATGAAGCCCAAGACGACCGCATCAAGAACAACCTGTTATCTGGATCATCCACAAAATCCCCGTCATTATCTGTGAATCTGTTCACCCTTTCGGAAGCCCGAATCTGCCGAGACGGTGCGCTGATTACACACCCAATCAGATATCGTATGGGATCCGCCATAAAACATCCCTTCGCACTCAATATCCCCCCTCATGAGGGCCCCATTTGAAATTAAAAAATCACATAAAATCCCCTCATGATCAATCTGTGAAATCAATTCCACGAGCAATTCACCGCCACACACACTCACGCATCCGTGAGGTTTTCATTTTTAGTGCCGCCATGAAAGCTCACGTAATTGCACTCATAATCATAAATTTTGCTACCATTTGCGTTAAATCAAAATTAATAAAGTCACACGCACTTAGACCCTGTCGCAGGGAGCCAGCGGGTGGCACTTGGCCCAACTGGCAGCCGACTGGCAGCCCTCAACCGCCAAGAAATCAAATTTAATTCGGCCGAGTTATACTGATTTTCTTTATCGCCCGCACGGATTGGCGTAAACAAATCCTTATTCTCTCCCCCCACCCCTCTCTCTCTCTGTGGATGGAGATCTCACACATATTCCAATTAAAGGGTCCTTTGAGCGAAAAGACTGAGGAAAAACTTAATCCACAGGCAGGAGCCCTTATGAACCCAAACTGCCCAAGACCATTTTAATGGTTAACTATAATCCACATTAATTGTGTTTTATGTTCTCGCACAAGAGGGTCCTGCGTGTGTGTGTGGGTGCCGTGTATACGAGGGTGATAACAGCACACACACACAATCCGAAGTCAATATGCGAAATGACTGTGCGGCCTGGGGATGGGTAACCGACTAACAATACGCGAACGATACGAAACCAATGTCGAACGGTGAGGCCTGACATAACTCAGCCGATGGACTCGCAGCAGACGAATGGACGGCAAGGCAAAGGATAATAAAGGCGAGGGCACCTTAGTGCCAATAAAAATGGAAGATTTAATTCAATTATATGTTTTCCTTGCCGCCGGCCACCCTCGTTTAACTTTTATACTCGGTGTCTGTTTATCTGTGGATCGGCAGGCCTTGCCCGTAAGGCAATTTGACTAACCGCGCGGGAATCCGGATCTGGCAGGGACCGCACTACTCTGTGCGGAGGCGGGGAGAGGGACATAACTCAACTAGTTTAGTGCTGGCTTGTTCGGCCAAATGTCGGTGGAGGTGGTGATGGTGTGGTTAAGGGTATTTTACCTTTTCAGGACAACGGCTCGGGATTGCTGGTTCCGGTTTCTTTTTTCGCATTCAGAGGTACCTTCTGTCGAAAGGATCGCTGCCTGCCTGCTGCTGTGTTGTGGTTTGGTCTCCTCTCTGCAGAACACCGACCATCCCCTGGTTCGGTTCCGGCAATCTCATATCTCAGACTGCTGCGGGTGTGGGTGTCTGCTACCTAATGAGGATATAAAACTCAATTTGAGCATTTATTGCCACTGCGTAGTCGTCCTCATCGTTGTCGGCATCCAGCTCGTACGTGTGTGCGGCACGATGTGCGTTCATCCAATAAACAACTAAACAACTGGTTGCGTGCAATTATATCGGATACCCTGATCCGGTTAAGACGACTACGACGACGACGACGACTATGCCGATGCCGATGATACAGGCTATCCGGGTTGGACGCTCGGGTGCGTAGCATGTGCCGCGACGGGGACCCTTGTGCATCTGTTGCACATTGGCCGGTGAGCCTGGAGTGGATGTGGGTAGACCAGAATTGGCCCGCCCGCTGGAAGAGGATTTTATTAATTCTGTGAAAAGCAGGTGCCCTTTGCGAGGCAGCATAATGCCTGGTCATTAGATTGGATTTACGACGGGCTGTGTAGGCGGCGATATATGACCGTGCTGGATGCGCACACAGGCACACGTCTGTATCCCCTTTGATGGTATCGGGTATTCGCTTCCTTTATCGTCTGTTTGTTTTAGTCTGGCACTCGACTCCTTGGGAGGGACGATGGCAGCACCGGGAGTCTTTCCCTGCTGTGGGAATTGACTTTATGAGGAGCACCGATGGGCTAACGTTTGCTGGTTGGACAGTTGCCATGCGGCTGGCGGAAGAACTTGGCGTTCACTATGGAAAATATGGCCTCGTTAAATTGTTTACAATCGACTTGTGTAGACGTTGACTCCTCTCCTTAAGAGTGTGTGCGGGCGTATGTGTGCTTATGGAAGTATCCTGGTATCCTGTCTATCATTGCATGTGAAGGATGCAATGTTTTTCGAAGGATTTTATATTCAAGCAGGAAGGCTTATGACCTGTTCTTCATTCCATTCAATCCCATTTCATTGTTTGTGTCGTTGAGGTGGATGAACCAGCATCTCGTGCTTGGAGATGCTTGAACCTGCTCGCTCGATGGGGATAAGCTAATAAAATATCATTGGACATAAGATTTGTCTTTTGTCACAGAGTTTATAACCTTCTCGTTTACTACTGTCGTAAAGAAGGACGGGTTGATGACTTTTTTTTTCCTGAAAGGGGAGGGGGCTGGTTTGTGTATAAATGTATGTGTGAACGTGTTATTTGAGATTAGGATATGTCATGCAACTCTGAGAGAGCAACAGACGAGGCAGGGATGGACGATGAACATTCAGCTTCAGTTACCATTCTCCGATCACATCAGAGTTTTCAATGAATGCTTGAAGAGCAATCAAAAGTTCTTGTATTGCTTCGCTCCAACTGCCACAGGAGCCAGTCGTTGTGTCAAGCACAAAAAAACCTGGTGCAAGAGCTCATGTGTATGGCAACATCACTGAATACAGGAAGGACCCAGGCCCAGATAGGCCAATCGAGTTCGTCATTTCTTTAGATAATTTTATGATCTCTCAGCGTTTGCAATGTAACTTAGTTAGCTACTTTCAGGCCGATGATCCATAACGGGTCTGAATCTGCAGCTTTCCATCTCATTTTGATCCTGCGAGTCAGGAGCTGTTTCAACAAACCGAAGCAGCAGCAGTTGTCAAAGACAATTCTGCGTCGCATCTCCACTAAACTAAAGTCTGACAAACAACTTAACAAAATCAAATCTAAAAAAACCTGTCTTGTCACTCACTACCCACGAGTATGTCCTTTCACCTGAGCAGACACTCCATTGGATCTCTATCGAATCTCTTGTCATTACTACTTTAGGGAATATGTGTCACGCCACAAGTTCTCATCCACATCCATCTTAAGAATCGCATATTACATCGCCTGTCAATCCAACCACCAAACTGAGTGTTTTGTTTGCTTCGCTTCCGGAAGCTATTTAGGGTTGCTGTCAAAATAAACCCATCCATCGAGACGAGACTCAACCTCTTTGCATAATCAGCCATCACTCACATGACACCGTTTCGCTACTTATCTTTCCGCCATAACCCGATTACCGTTCTCATATGGCGATAATCCTGCACTAAAGCAACAAATTTGTAAAGCACCGACATTAACTGAAAAACTACCAATCCATTGCCGCCCCCCCACTGCCGCACAAAACACACAAGTTCAAAAGGAAGACCCGAATACACTGAGGACAGGGGAAAAAAATGAATCGGCACGCTATGCTTGTTCTGTTTGTCGTCCCTTCAGGACCGCCGTAAGCCGGCAGTGGCAGCTAGAGGCATTTCCATATCACCACTTCTAAACTGTCATCATAAAAGCCCTTCGGAAGCCCCTAGCCTACCGCAACCACTTGGAAATAAATGATGAAAATTGAATTGAGGAATTCACCTGACAGGGCTTCAATCCCCCACCTTCTCCCGCCCCCTGCAGCAAAAGAAGAGACTCGACCCTACACATGTACGGGTAGCGGCGCATAAACACACGTTGATGGACGACGGCACGTATTTACCTAAGGATGTTGAAGACGGAGGTGGTGACACAAAAAACTGGTTACCTTTCTGTGCCCTGAATGAAGAGCGAACGGCGAACGGCGCGGAAGGGGGAATGAATGAATCAACAGCACACAGTCTTGAATGGAAATATCCTTTTCGGCGAATTTATTCGAGACACGCAAAGTAATTTCGACAACAAGATAATAATGGAATACCGTCATCGTCGTCGTGTAGTCGTGTTGTCGTTGTCATCCATGCAAAACGGAGAAAAAAAATGCTCTCCTTTCTCAAACTAAAAAGCGCCGTCACGGTCCTTTTTCATGCGCCTGTGTGTGTGGAGAGAGACGGGACGTGGGGAGTTATTTGCCTAGATTCTAAAGTTGACTACGGACAGCTAAAAGGAGCGAGCGTTTATGCCCAATTCACTAAGTCACCATTTCATTTGCGAAAGTGTACAGAAGGCCCATCAAAAAAAGGTATATGCTGGCTCACATGCGACGGGGGCGGGGAATAAAAAGTCCCAGGACGTCGGGAGTGAAAGCGTCTACAGAAGTCAAACAATGGACAAGGACCCTCGGTCTTTTATGTTTCATTTATTCCTTAAAAGTGATTTCGGGAGACTGGTTGAAAGGATACGCCGCCGATAGTACGGTGCCGCCGCGTAGTTCAGGGTCAGTGTCGTAAAATCGAAAAAACCGGAGAGAGAAAGGACTGGACCATGCTTTTTTATTTTTGAAAAATCTTGTGTTCACTATCCCCGGGCAATATAAGCCGGTTACTAATGGAATTGAATTGGACTAGTGGATCGGGAGTACTTTCCAGCTCGTGGTGCAGGAAAATGTCAATAAAATTTAAAAAAAATATAGGATCCCATCCTCCTCCATGTGTTCATTCGCTTTTTGTTGGGGTCTGTGTGGCTGAAGTCTTCTGGTGCCGTTGCGTTATTCTTTCACTTCTCATTGAACGTTTTTGTGTTAATACCCAACGACAAAAAATCCTTGCGCTTGTTTTTGGCTCGAGTGGGGAATCCTTTTCAGCATCCCCCCCACTCCCCCGCGGGAGTCGAACATGTGTGCGATTGGGTGTAATAAAGGAGGAACATTAATTTTATTTATATTTTCCAATATGAGGCGTTAAGTGAAGTGAATGGAAGGCGAAAGCGTTGGTGCCGCCATCACGGGGGCGGAGCGCCTGGAGCGGGAACAAACGAACGACCCCTTTTCATAATTTTTACTGACGCTCTGAATTGAAAGGGAGTATCGTTTTGAGTGTCATTTGATTTTTTTTCCCCGACTGTGAACGGAATTGCGATCGTAAATGCTTGAGGAATTGTGTGTCTTGACGGTTTTTCGGTTATGAGCACTTCCTTCAAATCACACAGCACTTTATGGAATATAAATTGTATTGCGAGGGTTTATTGTGTGCACTGGCTTGGGTCTGAAGTGGTCATGACAGTTGGACATCGTCTAATGGGCAGACGTGATGGCTGTTCATGGCTCGTGGTCGGTGGTCATTGTGACGCGACAGTATTTGGCAATGACACCGGTTGATGCTGTGCTGGATGTTGTGGTGATGGAGGCGTCTCTTGAGATTCAAACTGCCCCGTTTATTGGTGTCCATTAGGAAAATTAAACGACACATGTATTCGGATGGGTGGTGGTGTTTTAATGGTCAACTGCGAGGTGAGTTGTCGACTACTTGGGGTCATGGAATGACTCATCGGCTTCAGTCGGAGGGCCGAAGTGCTGTACAATTTTACAAGTTTCTGGGGGTGAACAGTGCAAATAGGGGAGTAGTTCTCAGACTTGAATGGGTTTCGGGGAACTGTGGGAATTTCATTGCTGAATATACTGCCGACAGGATTAGACCAAACTGAGCACCATCCTTCGAAAGGTTTCATTCAGCCTTGAGTTGGTACACTCGAAATGGGTTCATTTTACGGGAGGTGACAAAAGTAATGTGCTCAAAAGCACTTATGAGCCAATGAATGGAGGGTGTACTGCATTTACGTCCAAACGGGAAAATAGAAGAACTATTATGGTGGGCGCCGTGGCGTAGTGGGTAGGTGCGTCAACTCCTACGCTCGATGTTCTCGGTTTAATTCCAACAATTTTTTCACGGCTCCACCTCTTTCGAGTCACTGACAATGCTCAAACAGTACAACTGCCTAGAAAAAGCTTCTCAGTCTCACCACTCGAAGTCGGTTTGAAACCATAGGTCCCCTCCACTCGTGAGAGAACAATAGCACGCGTAGCACGAGTGGTTGCTGAGAAGCTAGGCCCAGGTTCACTTCGGACAGTAGTGCGGCCATTATCTCATCTCATCTCTCTCATTTTCAGTGACCCGCATGTTCCACTAAAGGGGTCGCGGGGGCCGCCATTTTTATTACTATTATTATTATGGTGGTCCTTAAAGTAACGTGCCGCCGCTTGACATTGATGAGTGCATTTTTTTCTCCCCTGTCTGACCTATACCCCGTGAAGGTAGAAGTCAAACCTTCTCCCTCGACCTTCTCTTGCCAAGAGGGACCATCATACAGTCCGCACTACTATCCTGCCACAATCATTTCATTCAGAAAATTGAACTCCAATTGGTGAATCATTTAAAAGCAAACATTTGCCTCCTGCCAACCAATTCACTCTACAGGCCAAACTTAACCTTAAGTGGTGTGGAGGCATTAAACTAGTCACCCCTTCCCTAGACGTCGTCCGCACTTTCGCGCAGACGTCACCCCAGAAACGATTATTCGAATTCCATTCAATTAATTCCCAAACGAGCCCAAGTAGAAGGAGCCTAGAAGAAGATCCCAGACCTCCTCCTTCTGCTTCGAGCCTTCATCCTTGTTTGTTCTATCACTGGAATCACCCCTACACATCCCCAACGTTTTAGGCCCAACGGCACGGAGGATACTTAAAAGCAATCCTGGCGGATGAGAAAATTTGTTAAAGTCAATTCCTTGAATGGGTCCAGGACAACAGGACACACAGACACACACAACGAAAGAGGAGACTCTCAACTACGAGTCGATGTCCTACGACGGCTCCAGATTAGGTGTCAATCGGTATTGTTGAGTTTTTTTTTGCTAGAATATCAAATTTTATGGTTATTAAGTGAAATTTTCCATCGAGACCCCATGCACGGTGGGTGGGGGCGATGAGGAGGGAAGTGCTCTCGTAAGGATGTTGCTGATGTTAAGGATTTTCGAATCAAATTTGCATAGAAAACACTTTTTGGAATTGTCGAGCGTCGAGTAGTGTTTATCGAATTCAATATGAGATCGTTTTGTGGGCTGAAATGAACACGCAGTTTTATGAGGGCAACTTGAAATCGATTCTGTGGCCTTGAAGGCGAGCTAATGTGAACTTACTTTTACCCCAGATGTGATTTAAGAAATGTGCGAGAAGATGATTTTGAAATTATGTTGCCACAAGTTTCAATTGGATTTTTAGACTTTTCTGCTTTGCGAAATGGACTCCATTTCTATTCCCAGCATTTGCTCCTCTCCAATATTGGATCAACGACCGAATGATGAGCTGATATTTAGCTAGGTCGCGGCCTGATGGACTTTTCTGCAATATTTTCAGTTATCAAGACCAATCCTTTTGGTATCAGCGATCTGGATCTGTAACCCAGAGACTACGAGTATGTCTCGTCCTTTTCTTTCGGAACATTTTTGAAACACTACTGGAGCATTTAGACTCAAAACTGGTCCATTGTACTGCCAGGTAGCAACTTACTCCAGTGCCGTTAATTTGATCCCAACCGTTCAATTCAAGTCGTTTTGGATGGGTTCAAGTCTGATATCCATAAAATTAATGCTGGTGTTCCCCAAGGCTCCGATTTGTCTCCGACTCTCTTTCTCATTTTTATAAATGATCTCCTGTCTGCCACTTCTAATCCAACCCACTCCTTCGCCGATGATAGTACTCTCAGCTTTTCATAGTCGTTCCAAGACTCACGTCCCTGTCGGCCGTAGAATTGGGTAGCTCACTTGAGCTTCTCAGCAACCACTCGTGTTGTCCGTGCTATTGTTCTCTCACTAGTGGAGGAGACCTACAGTTTAATGCCGACTCTGAACGGCGAGATTGAGAAGCTTTTTTCTAGCTGTGGCGTAATACATAAGCCATTATACGAATATTTCGTGTTATTCCCTGAGATTAGGATGAGAGCTCCTCCAAAGGAAAACCCAAATGAGCGCAATTTGATACCAAGAAGTTCAACCCGCACCGCTGCCCATTTAAATCAAGTTAAATATCTCTTGAATATTCCGTTTTGAAGACCTCATCGAGCATAACATATGCAACACTCCCTTGAGCCCGTCTTTCGACTGCTGAATATTTACTGAGTCTCCGGAGCCCATCTCCGAAGGAATCTGCGCATATTTATTAAGCAAACACGCAGAAATGCTAATAACGCCTGCTAACATATTCCCCACCACCACCCCCGCATTCCCACCCAATCCAGCAATCCAGCAAGTCAAGGAACAAGTCAAAAAGGTTTCTCTTTCGGAAAAAAGGTTATCAATCAAAACAATCCCCGCCCCGGCAGGCGGCAGAACCACACAGCAAATGATGAAACAATAAACAAACAAAAAGGGAGCAATTATCTCCCGTTAAAATAATAATAAAGCTCAACGAGAAGCCCAGCAGCCTTCGCATAAAATTAATTCCGAACCAGTCATCCCCATCTCAACGCCGACCGCCCACCGGAACTTACACAAGAGTGAGTCGCGATGATGAGGCTGGCTGGTTGGCACGCTGCTGTGGCATTGCCTATCGACGGAGCGGCAACAAATCGAGAAAAATAAACTGCGAGTGGAGTGAACGGAGGACGATCGTAGAGGAGTTCTTTTTAGCAAATATTTTGCTTGTCTTGTTTTGGCTTGGCACACGCCATTTAATCGTTTCGCAGACTGTTGTTATGGCCTTCGCTCCGTGTGTTGTTTCGAGTCGAATTCGCTGCGCCACATTAACAAGGGCGGCAACAATTTCACGGAATCAAATCAAAAATCCTTCAGGCAAACATTAATGTCCTTTACTCCAGCAGCCTTCGTTCGGCTTTGCAAAGGAAGTTATCATTGAAACGCAAAACCCTCCCCACCCAAGCAACCGGCAAAAAGAAACAAAACCAACGACAACAAGCTTCCACGGATCCCGGCTAAAAACAACACAAAAGGACGACGACGCCAGAGAAAGGATACAGGTTATGAAGAACAAAACACGCAAAAAACCAGCAAAAAAGACGACAAAAATGTAACCAACCATAATGCAAACGTGGATCGTCTTGTAAATATTAAGCACCCCACCAGACGGGTGGGAAGGATGTCTTCAAGCAGGAACACCGCACAAAGGAACTGGCAATCGCTCCTCGCCCGACAAGGATGCTCCTCGCTGGCGGATACCGTGGAAGGAAGACGCGATGATACGCGTTTTCTTTATGTTTTCATTAATAAATTCATGTAAATTACTGTGCGGTGTGCATTAGGCCGCCTTTAATGATATACTCGAGGAGTGGTGTACGTGTACGTGTACAAGGGTCCCTTCTCGCAAAACGGTTGGGGTGGGTGCTTGAGGTCCTGTGCTCTCCTTTGGCTCCCTCGGGCGGCAGGTGACTCCGACTGCATTGACTTGGGCTGGGCGGTGCCGGGTAATCGAGGTGAATGTGTGCACGACAAGACGTGTGGGTGGGGGCGGGGGTGGTTCGGTAATGGGAAACAGTAATCTGGAAGGCATTAAGCAGAGTGAGAGCATAAACAAAAAGATAGATGAAGACACCAAGGACGAGCAAAATGACGGTATAATTACGCTGAAAGGAGGGGGAGGGGGATTTCTTGGGGCTCCGACGACTCTGATTTGCAAGAGACGCTACACCTGCACGGGAAAGGTGTTTTCTGATTGAATTTGAATGATTTTGTGTTTTTTCTTTTCGTGTTTAAAATTCAACGGCTTTCAGAAGGACGAGCAGCAATTTCTTGTCTTGCCGAGATTTTGGGGGAAAAATTAAGGACTTTCTTAAAGGGGATAGATTTTTAAAGGAGTTTTTCATGCATCTGAGGGGAGCTGAATTTAGCAGTCTTCGACATTCTTCTCCTTGTGCCGTTACAGTCTTCAACGTTGTTGATTCCTAAATCCCGTTGGCTGAAGAAGAGAGAAGTAGAAGAAGACGAGGACCACTCTAGTTCCATTTGATGCAAAATTTGTAGTCCCTGAAGATGCGTCTCCTTCTGCCAATCTTCGAAGAGCTCTTAAAGAGGACCGCAAGGCTATTTTTCCTAACATCCAGCTGGAAATTCAATTTTCCTCTTCATACCCAAGCTGCTCATCGTCTTCGTACGGCCTTTGTTCTTAAAATCCATGTTTTTGTTGAATTTTTAAGACATCTGAGAGAGTCTGTCGTGGGAGAGCAAATATATTCATCATCTCCAACTTCCATTTACACACATCGAAAAGCAAACAAATTAAAAGTAAAATACCCTCACAACGACGTTCCCATGCGTACTCCTCCGCTCTTCGGATGCAGCGTTTGAGTTAACAATGGCTAGACTCTTTTCTTAGAAATTGCTTGCCTCCTGCTCCCTGTGTCCGACTCCACCATTCAAAATGGTCCCACTTTCCTAGAAAAGTTAATGTTGTGTGAAGGTTGATGCATGTACATACGTACGTCGTCTACAGACTCGGTGTGAATCAGAAATCTGGTGGGAAATTCTTAAATTCTATCAAAAAATTAAGCAAACAAAAGAGAGCGAGCATTTCATTAAGTCTGAAACTGTTCATGTTCAATCTGAAGCCCTTTTTTAACTCGATACGAAGCTATCTCCATTTTTGACTCTTTCCACACGCAAGTTTTCTTTTCCAGGCAATCGCCGCCGTTTGCCTTTCTTACCTGGCCGAAAGAGATGTTCTTCATTGGATGACGCCTAAGTCCGAGACAGAGACAGTGTCCAGCTGTGCACACGAAATTGGTTAAGGCCCTCTTGACGTGGATCTCTTCTGTTGCGTTGTTTCATAGACTCGCAGACGAAGATTCGTCGTCACAGTGAAGGAGCTGTATTTGGCTAACCACATACGAATAAGCCTTCATTCCTATTGCTGTTAAACCGGCATAATTCTTCAGGAGAATGTATAAAATGAGTTCGTCTTCTTTTTTTTTGTGCAAAATCTCTGCAAATTGAGGATCAAAGTGGGTCCTTAAGGACCTAAGTGAGACGCAGCCTCCGTCCGTCTACCCACCAACCGTAACGTAAAGTCCAGACTGTACCTGGGGATCTCCAGTTAGCAGAATTTGTTTGCAATCTGTCTCCAGTCACGTGCATCAAATTGTTTCAGGTCCGCCATTTGTGTACGTCAACTTAATAGCGTACCTACGTACTCTGCTGCATTGTCTCACAGGCACAGAGTCGAAGATTTTTCGGTCCGGAGCTAACCGTAAGCGTTTGATGACTAAACCTCCGTTCCTAAAGAAGCAAACTTTATGTAAACAGAAGAGATAAAGTGTAATTCATTAAGCGTTTCCTATCTTTAAGTTCAAATAAAACGAAGTGTACGTGAGATATCATCCCCATTTTCCATTCGTTTCAAAGGCTTATCAATGCCGTTATGAATGAAATATAACATCTTTCAAATGTCCACCGCGGCATTTTCTCTGAGTGGCGCGCATCTGAAATGTCAAATTTTCCATGACTCTGGCGAATTTGACCGATGGCATGGGTTATGTTGGCTTTGAGGGCTGCTGTGGTTTGTGGCTTATTCGCATAGACGTGCGACATCAGAAAACCCCACAAGAAAAAGTCTAACGTGGTCAATTCGCACGATCTCGGTGGCCAGTTCACATGACTATGCCCCCATATCGCTCGTGCAGAATTCCCAATATGGAGTGAGCTGTGTTGCACGTAGCGACGTGCTGTTGGAACCACATGTCTTTGGTGTCCATATCAATCAATTTTGGCCAAAAGAAGTTGGTAATCATCGACCTATAACGCTCGCTATTAACGGTGATGGTCTGGCCAACGTCGTTCTCAAAAAAATGTGGACCAATGATGCCGCCAGCCCAAGATCAACACCAAACAGTGATTTTGCATTGGACGCGCTTGAATCTCTTGTGGATTGGTATCGTCCCGTTCGACAGTCTTGTTTGTTGTCGTACACATTCATACAGAAATGAACCTCATCGTTGAAGATGATTTTTCGATGAAAATTGGGGTCAGTTTCCAACTGCTCCAGAGTCGTTGTCTATGGTCGTTTACTCGTACCTTGAGCTCCTGGGTCTGTTGAATTTTGTACGGGCCCAAGTCACGACGCAAAATTCACCAAGTTGTGGTCTGCGATAGGCCTTGTGAGCGACGCGAAATCGATTGCACACTCTTATGGACAGCGGCTATGTTTTCGGCAGATCTTGCATTTCGTCGACGTACGTTTGTCCCCTCCACTCGTGAGAGAACAATAGCACGCACAACACGAGTTGTTCAGTCCACCTCGGACTGTAACGCCGCCATTATTATTATTATTAGGCTTGTGCATTTTAGTTCTGGTTCAAATCTGTTTATTGAACTAGTTCGTTCTTCTAGTTCTCTTAGTTCAATGTAATTCGCTGCTCAGGAAATTGAGTCTTGTACAATCATCGTATTATTTTCATAAATCTCCTTGATAGTTCATCCATTCGTCATCGCGCCAGAAAACCGTTATACAACCATAAGGTATACGTGCACATGCATTTTTAACTTCAAGTCACATACACCACCGGCAACGCAACGATACTCGATGTGCTTGGGCTGCAGTAGTTTAACAAAAACAACGCTGATGTGCACAATGCCCTTACGCACACATAAAGCAAAGCACTCAATGTGGTTCAGTTTAGTTCGATTTAGTTCAGTTTAGATCGAATTAGTTCAGTTTAGTTCGATTTAGTTCTGTTTAGCTCGATTTAGTTCAGTTTAGTTCGATTTAGTTCAGTTTAGTTCTATTTAGTTCAGTTATTCTTACTGAATTACATGTAAGCAGAGTAAGGCATACCTGAGTTTTTTGAACTACTAAACTAAACGAACCAAAATAAACTTATAGTGTGAACTAGTTCACTTTTTAGAGCTCTTTTTTAAACTAGTTCGTTCGTGAACCCCACAAGCCTAGATCCTTCTTCTTCTTCTTCTTCTTAGGGCTCTACAGTCCGAGGTGGAACTGGGCCTCACTCCACATGCCTCTCCAGCCAGCACGATCTTTCACCAGCTGTCTCCAGTTTCACACACCAAGCCTGGTTTCTGTACGACTTAAAATTATTTAAGAGCACCACCAAACTCCATTTTTGAAGATCGTTTTCTGTTATGTCTTAAATAGTAAGCAGAATCCCCTTTCGACCAACAAAGTCACATGCACTCGTACATTCACTCCTTTCTTGCCTCACATACTGTACCCAGAAAGGCGAATGAACCAAGCAACAATACGAGACGCAATTCAACAAAAAGAAATACATCGTTGCCTTGTTAGGGACTTAAGATGCTAAAATGTTGACAGCTTTAGCTACTGCTCAACTATGTATCTACCAATTTTGTCTGTCTTTACCTTGCACCTCCACCCCTCCGGGCAGCAATGCACCCCAGTCCAGCTCCTCGAGCTACTGTTTACTTATGTTTTTTTGCCGGATAACAGCGGCAACAAACAGCAGCACACTCCTCGTTTTTATAGTCAACCCTTGCTGCACTAACATGGCAGATAACATGAAATATTCATGATAATTTCCCACCACCCAATGCCCCGCCCACCCGTCGCCCGCATTCACATGGATAGCCGGCAAATGAGATGCTGAATGTGGGTGAATCCTTGTGGAAAAAAGTGCATTTCATGCACTCTCACGGAGACGATGCGAAAGTGGAAAGTGGAAAGTTTTTCCCTTTGGGACAACCCTTTTCGCCTGTCTTATCTTCGTGCACGTATCCCTGTGAGGTGGCGGGAGTGGGGGAAGGGGAGCTGCAACAGAACACCAACTCCGGCAGCAACAGCATGCTCAAGGATAAGAAAGCGTTCCGAAAGGCGAGTGAAAAGTGTGAAAGGTACGAGAGAAGAAAGGCAAAGCGAGCGCCAAGTTGATTGCATTTCAAATTAAATATCACTCGCATGTGTACACTATCCTTGTTGTCTATTTGAGTCCTAGATACACACGCAGCGTGCAAACAGCCACCCGCTGATGAGGGCGAAAATGAGCACAAGTCCCCTTAATTTCATTTCCACCATTAGTGACACAGATCCTGAAGGGAAATCCCATCCCCCACCGAAAGGGTGGTTGCCTCCGCCCGCCTTATCAGCGTGGCTGCGTCTTGAGGATTATTAATTGTGGGCATATCTCGTCGTAGACAATATTAAGGATTTAAATGTCAAAATGAATGTTCTCTGCCTGGTGCTGCCTGGGCGGTGGCAAGCGGTGGCAGGCGGCGGCGTACGACGGGGGATGGTGTTGTCGTCGCACTCATCATCATCATTTTCGTCAAGCACGTCAGGATCTCACTCACTTCTGCTGGGATATCGTCATCGTTTGCCATTGTGTCAAGGGTCTCATATTTCAATGTGCGAACTTAAGCCTAAGCAGTGCCGCCGCTGGAGTGGTAGCATCTGGATTGGCGGCATGGTGTGGTCGTTTGGTGGCTGTCGGTGTTCTGGTTAAAGGCAAATCCTTGATCCGAATTTATTCATAATTTTTTATGAAGGCATTCCCTCTCCCTCCCGGCGTGGGTGTCTTCCTCTTGCTGACATCAATTATGATTAAGTGGGGAGGGACCGGCCCGGAGTGATGGGATGAAGAAGGATTTGGTGGTGTTTTACTTATGAATTAAGTACACACTTCCTTGGCACATCATGCATTCAGACTTAAGTAGATTCAGAATGAGGTTAGGTGGCTCCGGGTGTCATGCATCCGACACACACACCCACGCCCGGACTGGACTGTTTGATCTCTGAGACTGGGCCGGGATATCGCTGTCAGGTGGAGGAGATGTGGATGCGACGGGGAAAGTCATAACTCTCTGTGGATTTATAATTAGTTGGCCTCGTCCCCGTTTCGGGAAGGGGGGGGGGGGAGGGGTGTCGGTGAAATGTGATTAGCTTTAGGGATATCCTTGTGCATGCCAGTGTGGAGCAGGGACATCCAAATGACAGGGTAATTGTCAATGCACAGCGTTGAGTTGACGACATCGTCATTCAAAGTGCATTAGTCTTGGGGACCATTACCGTTTGAGATCGGGAATTGCAAGGAAATTGGACGGGATAAGGAGGTCAAGGATGATGCAGCGATAGTTATGCGAGCGGATTGTGGGGAAATTGTTGATTTAATTATTCCACAATTGACGGCGACCGTCGGATAATTATACAGAGTGACCAGAGAGGTCGGTTAAAGCGATGTCCAGTGGTATTCATGGTCAGCGTCGTTTTGTAAGTAGTCGTCTCCAGCTGACGGAATGGTTTGTTCAGGATTGCTCAACATGCTTTATAAAAACTATTGACTGAAATGTGCAAAACAGACAAATATACTGCTACCACATAGAACATGGAACATAGAACATAGAACATATAATATAGAACATAGAACATGTAATATAGAAGATAGACCATAGCACATAACACACAGAACATAGAACATAGAGCATAGAACATAGAACATAGTAGAACATAGAAAATAGAATATAGAACATAGAAAATTTAGCATAGAATATAGAACATTGGACATAGAACAAAGAACATAGAATACAGAACTTAGAACATATGACATTGAACTTGGAACATGTAACGTAGAACATAGAACGTAGAACATAGAACATAGAACACAGAAATTAGAACTTAGAACTTAGAACACAGGGTATGGAACAAAGAACATAGAATACAGAACTTAGAACTTAGAACATATGACATTGAACTTAGAACATATAACGTAGAACATAGAGCACATAGAACATAGAACTTAGAACTTAGAACATAAGACATAGAACATAGAACATAGAACACAGAACATAGAACATAGAACATAGAACATAGAACATAAAACATAGAACGAAGAACGTAGAACGTAGAACATAGAACGTACAACATCGCCATATAAAGGTCCCATAGGAAGATTCACTGTCCTGCGGCGAACTTAATCTAGGGAAGAGTGCAACAAGCTCAGGATATTACAGTGCTGCCTGCAAACTTTTAATTTCCCACTGAAAATGTTAAAACCCCTGTTAATGTCTAAGCTGATAAAGTTGTCAAAGGAAGACCAGAAGCGTCCTTGTTTGCTGCCTTCAGGAGAAGTGAATCCTCTTAATTCTACGCAAAAGACCAGTAGTCAGGCAGTCATTAAGTAACATCTGAGAAGACATTTTTGGAACCAAATAGAAATTTCAAAAGAGCGCAGAATACACCAGCATTCATGCATGACATTTAATTCAATCCTGCAACAGATCATCATGCTTACTTCGTCAACTTCTAACAATCGCTCCTAATCGTTACACATCAGATATACGACCAATTCCAATTGGAATCAATCAACTTAAAGCAAATGCTCATATCAATGAACTCAGCGTAACCAGAAACCAATCCAAAACCTAACCTCTTTTTCCTTCTCGCCGCCAACATTCTAATCTGCTCTTTATTAACTCAAAAACTCAACCTCTCATCCATCCAAAGCGGGGATTTGACTTTATTGGAATCATAACCGTTTTAGCAACCATCCTCGCCCCTGCATGCCCCCCAACAGCACTCGATGTTATCATTCAATGAGACCATTCATCGAATTTAACATGAAAACGTTTTACCGATATTTCAATAAAGCACTACATTTCTAACCCCTCCGTCAACATCGATCGCCCAACAACGAGTCCCCACTCACTCGCGCTGTGCTAGGAACACATAAAACCACGTATCACGAGCTCCGAGTGAGCGCGGCGGAGGAGCGTATCAAAATTCAAAACCCAGCCACTTTGTTTATTTTGGCAAAATAAACTTTTCAAAAAGCGGTTATGCGCTTTTTACGGTTTATGTTCTGAGCGCCACCATCGGATATTCAACCCTTTAACCGACAGCCCCCACAGCCCCCACAGCCCCCCCAGACCCCATGCACCTCATAGACCTCATAGCTCTCGTGGCACTCACGGCATTCGTTAGCCCACCTCGACAAAACAATGAAGGCGAATGTAATAATTATTCAAATGTCGGAAAATTTGAACGGCATGGTTGCGACGCGGGAGCACTACTCACACACCCCTCTCTGTGGGGAGGGTGTACTGTTGTGTTGGATGATTCCGCGGCGTGGTGAGAGATTGCTCCACGGGATAAATGCAATATTTTGTGGATTTATGCGTTGAAAGTCACCTATTTGGCAGAGAGAGGGCTGCAGAAGGTCGAGGAGATGGATTCGCTTGTAGTCACAACCTCTGCGTGCTCGCTCAGCACGTAAATTGAAAAATATCCCGATGGAGATAATCTGCACGACGTGTGTGTACGCGGAAGTGAATTACATGGGAATTTAGGTTAAAGCGACGGTTTGCTTCCCTGCAAAGGGTGACAGCGCAGTGAACGCTAACTCAAACATACCCTGCTCCTATGAGTGGTTGTTGATGTTTTTTTTGTTGTTGTGTTTTGAGTGTTTATTGTGAACTGAATGAAGCAACTCTGAAGGGCGCACTGAGTGCGGACAATATTTTCAGGGTGCAAGTGTCACGTGTTACAAAATTGCGAAATTTGCCCATGGAAGTGGAAACCTAGATAAACCTGATCATCGCGGTGGGTTAATGAATATTCCCTTTTGGTGATTATTTCGTGGATTGTGCGGTGTGCCAGGGCAACAAGCAACAAACTGCGTTGTGACAGGTGCTGGTGTCCAGTGAAATATGCACGACCGTTCCAATTAAAGCAACAAATTCACTGCGGATGCCTTTTACAGGTTGTCCTTATCACAGTGGACGAGTGGTTGTTTTGAAAATTCAATTTGACTTCTCGTAGAGTGGAAAACGTTGTTCTGCTACTTGAACATTTAAAAGAGTGTGGTAGTCTAGGCCATACATTCGGTCCCCGGTCCCGGTCCTCTCGATTCGTGTGAGAAAAGCGGGTGATGATGGTATTTTTTCACATTTTTTGACCACAATTTTTCAGAGTTTGTGGGAAGTGTTGCAATCTGAAGTTGATTTGGCTTCTCCTTACTTTACAAATGTCATAGTCACGAAAACGTGAGATCTTATTTAAAAAAAATTAATAAACTGGGCAAGTGGACGTGAACTCGTACGGGGAAGGTTCCGTCGAATAATATTGATATCATCCATCATCACGTGACGTCACGTCATATCACGTCATGTCATGTCATGTCACGTCACGCCACGTCACGTCACGTCACGTCACGTCACGTCACGCCACGTCACGTCACGTCACGTCACGTCACGTCATGTCACGTCACGTCACGTTATGAGTACATTTCCCTTTAGGATGAGTTTTCCATGCAATTCTTCTGAAGAAGTTCCAGAGACGAGGAGAAAGAGAAGGCAACTATAAGTTAATCGCGGGTCGTCGCGGGTGTGCAGAATCCGCCTATCAGTTGCTTCGGTTGTTATTGGTGATCGCAATCGAAGGTGTTGAATTGTCACAATGCTGACCTATGTCGCAGTCACTTCTTCATGACTCCTTTTTAAGCCGTAATTGATCGGTGCAGCCGTTGCATAAATATTTATGGCTGCCTGCCACATGAGCTCTGAAGCACACTCCTATTCAGAGACTCCGCATGTGTCGTCTCATACATGGTCACAATCCTTCTCATTGCCCCCAAAAACCCTATCGACATCAGAGAACGTGGTGTCGTTATTTGTCACCAGTCATTCATCAAATTTCTTTTCGAAGAACTCATTGATCCCAAAAGTGAAATGAAATCGAACTCGAGGCCCAACTCTCCTGGGCACGTCCCTATCCCAGTCATACGAGACATCAGAATCAATCACCGGCAAATTTCCTCGAATCAATGAAAATTCTATCACCTGAAAATTGAAACCCAATAGACGAACAAAAGTCATTCCTGACAAATAACCTTAACGAGACGTGCAACAACTACGCCTGGGATCATATTTTTAATGTTCTCAACTTTTCAGACACTTCCTCGTCACATTTTCGTGGTGGTGGCCCTCCTCTCAATCAGTCAGGCCGACACCAAGGTATCATGTTTCGTCCTTGTCGGAAACACCCATCGAAAGGGTGACAACTTTTGTTTGTTTTACTCACACATGAGATGTCCTTTTGGAGTCGAACCCTTCCGAAAGGACGTTCAGAAATCGAAAAAAAGTAGATTAATAATCGGAGTTGCATGGATTTGTAGCAATTTCCTGTCTGCGTTACAGGATATTCGAACCTTTTGTTGTCACCTAAGTTCACCGACGAACTGATGCTCAATATCCTTCTGTCAGATTTTAGGACTCAGCCGATTGAGTGCGGAGGCAAATAGCCTTTTGTAGCAGGAAATTTATTTGCAAATCAATATTTTATTGTTCGAAGGAATGTGACCGGTTTACGTACGTACGTCGGAGGCGAACCGAGAGGGACGTTGTGGGCGTGGGGGGCACATCAGCACACATCGGCATGTCGGTCGGTATCAGCGGTTGAATGTTTGCTGAAAATTTATCGGGTGCGGTGATTTATGGCTGTCGTTCAAGTTAAATATATTTTCAAAAGGATCCGCATATGCCCAGGATCTCGTTCTCGCTCTCGGTCTCGGTCTCGGTCCTCCGGTCGCTATGCAGAGCGAGTGGGGTGGGGGATGTTTGTTTGTGAACTCAATGAGGACGCCATTTATTATTAAAAATTTCATCAGCGTCCACTCCAAATACAATGTTCAGTGATTAAGTAAAATCTGCACTTACTGTAGATACCGCTGGGCCTGTTCGACCCGTGTCCGGGCGCGAGTATCTCCGCAGCAACAAGGACTCCGCTGTGTGAGTCCGGTGGAGTGGGCTGCCAGCTCACTCAGAATGGATGTATGACGGGAGTTTATTTATTTTCGTTCGATTTAATTGAGCATATGAATGCAGGCAGGGGAAGGAAGGACATGCATATGTGTGTAATTGTGAGATTTAATGAATTTTCCGTCGCCATTTTATTCCCGGGCGCAGGCACAATTAAATCATTTTCTGTTTTGTTTTTACACCGATGAATTGCGAATTACAAGCTGAGCTTGTTTAAATGCTGGCGACGTCGGCGTCGCCATCGTTCAGGGCGATGACGTTGAGTTCCGGGTTTTTTGTACTCGCGTGCGTGCTGTTTTATTGTTTTTAAGGGTGTGCACACTTGATATCCTTATGGTAAATAATTTATCACACTCGATGGTGAATGGAATTGATTGAAGGACGGGAGTCAATGATTTATGAAATTATTTTCAAGGCGAGCCTGGAATGAAAAGGCTTCACAGTATCCCGCGTTAATGAGGTTTCAATGGTGGGTATGAATGCGGCTGATCGGATGTTGCTTCATTTGGAAATATTGAATTCCTTTAGATTCTGCAGCCCCGCAGGCATGTGATGATTGCTGCTGACCCCAAAGGACGAAAAATATTATTGCTGTAGATCCAACCGATGGGGTCATTTTTATTGAGATGCCTCGTGTACTTTGCGATGAATGTCGGGACGTTGAATGCGGTATTTACGTTGCAGAGAAATATTTGAACAGACCTCGGTTTCATACAGGGAATTCCACTTTACGAAACCTCATCGCGGAAGCTGAAATGTTCCGCTGTTGCTACGAGTCCTACTGAACTCGTATTCGTATGAGAGAGCTGAAGTTGAATTTTCACAGAATGCATGCAATTAAAAGCTTAAGGCTGGATTCTTGGAAATATTTTATTGCTCCTCCATTCATTCACTCATCACTCAATAACTTCTCTTGCAGAGCCGACGTCAGTATGAGATTTAATCCCAAAAGGACTGTGTTGGAATTATGTATTTTAATATTTATTCCAGCGTTCACCTGAAAGGCTTTGAAGTTTGACCTTGACTTTCACAACATTTTGCTCAGTAATGAGACTCAGTTCGGGCATTTGAAGTCGAAAGCACATAAATCATTGCGAGCAAGCCGTTTTTCACGGGACCATATATCCGACATAGAATTTTTCTTTCGAAGGCACCAAGAATCAGCTCCGCAGTTCTGCTTAGCGTCCAGCTTTCGGCTCCATATAGCAGGACTGGCGGAATAAGAGTTTTGTAGAGCACGTAGAGCGACCCCTTTAGTGGAACATGGGGATCACTGAAATGAGATGTCTTTGGTCCTTCGAGTCAGAAGTTTTGAGCCCAGCTGTTTTGACAAGCCGAAGTAGCATCGGTTGCCAAGGGCGATTCTACGTCGGATCTCCACTGTGATGTCGTTCGTGGAGTTCACGTTTGCCCTGAGGTAGACGAACTCCTTCACTACCTCAAAATTGTGGCTGTCGACTGTAATGTTTTGCCCTAGGTGGTGTTCGGCGGATCGTTTCCTGCTTGACAGTATATATTTTGTCTTATCATCATTGACCTTAGACCAACTCGTTTTGCCCGTGAAACCGTCTTCAATCGCCGTGAAAGCTTCCACTACGGCGCGTTGGGAACGCGCAACGATGTCGATGTCATCTGCGTATTCCAACAGTTAGAAATCCGGTTCAGGTTTCAAACAGCTCGGAGGTCTTTGCATCGCGTACGCGTACCACGCGTTAGCGTGGAAACTTAGATGTGATCAGTTGACACAGGAGTTGAGGCCAGCAGACCACGAAGAACAACCTTCTTTCGCTAACCGAATTAATGAACAAAGCCATGATTCTTTACTCAAAATACTTCTGAGTATTCGCTCATTTCCACTTGTTTGGGTGCATATACGAACAAAATTGTCCCACCTGCTTCTGCGAAAATCCAAGTCAATTATTATTGGAAGAAACTCTTCATCCACAACGAATGAGAATTTGATGGTTTTTTTTTTGGATTGGCGTTGTCATTGGGCTGATCGCTGCTGCTGAAAGCAATGACAAACAAAGACCTCTCTCAAACAATCAAGATAACTCTGCATAAGACCTTAATCGTCCCAGTCCTGCAGAAGCATGGAGTTTGTCAAAAGCAGATGAAGTTGGTCTTGGCTCCTTTGAGAGGAAAATTCTTCGGGTGATTTGCGGTCCCGTCTACATAGAGGGTAAGTGGAGGAGAAGATATAACAACGAACTGTACGAGCTGTTCAGCGACATCGACATAGCCAGAAGGGTGAAGATTTAACGATTGATATGGCTAGGTCATGTAGGGCCAAATTTTTTCGAAAGTTATGCTGTTGCGACCGTTTCAATTAATGGATTGCGTTACCAAACGATGTTTTTTCCATGAAATTGACGTTACGAACTTGGACGACATAAACAGGATGTGGCCATATACCACACATCTCGTATCTCAACAAAACCACGAAGAATACTAAAGGAAAGAACCTCAGTTAAGTTAGATTGGGTCTTGGCTTCAAGCGTTTTTCACAGTCCGCGTTGAAAGGCCAACTTTAATGTCCGTACGAAAACTTAAGACAACTGAAGCAATCGAGCGAATACACTGTGAGTACACTAACCGCTTCGCTTAGTTTCCTACCAGTGATACGGGAGCAGAATGACAGTTGACACTTGAATTCTCCTTAAGTTCCTGTCAGCAATTATGGGCAGATTGAAATTGGACAACGCTTCTGGTTACTTTTCGTTTTGGTTTTGACATAAGCATAAGTCTTAGTACGGCTATTATAGTTCCCCTTAAAGATGCAGGCGTTCCTGATGTCGCGTGTTGCCAAGGTATAGCCTCTGGTAAGATTAAACTAGAGTTCTTAAAATCCCAAGACTGATCGTCCTTGAATGAGTTTTAAGAGTTAAAAAGGAGCATTAAATGCTAGTCCATAGTTTTGCCGTACCAAGAAACTTTTCACTGTTCACCATAGAGCCCTTAAAAATCACGAAATCCTTGAATGAACAGCTGGAAAGTTCGTTACTTATCCTGGGCCAATGACAAATCGACGTTAACTAGTAGGGATCAACTGAGCTGCTGCCACCCTGTTCTGCGTCGACCTGTAAGCCAGAGCCTGATGTGACCGTAAAATTTACCGCACAATCAGAGCTTTTGAATTGTTTAACACGTTGAGTGCCACATGAGATCACTTTGGTCTCACACGAATTTGGGCTTGCTGTGCTGCGTGAGACCTGCTTACAGTTCACCCATAGCCAACTGTAGTTTTCCGATTTTGAAATTCGTACACTCAGTTGATGGGGATCTTGGCTCTGATTCAAGTCTCTCCGAAATTCCAAAAACTTTCAATTACTTGTTTCGTTAAGGAAATATTGCGTTCCAATTAACCTCAAAAAACCAAAAACGAGAGACCACTGACACTTTCGGACACTAAATTTAGTCCCAAACACTTCCTCAGCTGCAAATCGACAGTCACAAGGACTGCAATCCAAAATTAGGTATTCACACGATTCACTCCGTTAATCAATCAAATGTCACGGCCTTAAGTCATGAACGCCACTTTAAGCCGACGACAATCGGGAGAGAGAGAGAGTTAATTTAAATCTAAATTCCGAATCTTCCGCAGACAAACGCCCACCATCGCCATTCATCTGTTTCAGCAGCACTACACTATTCCTTCCCCCAATCAGTTCGAGCAGACACCACTCGACAAGATAATAATCAACAAATCTTGATGGAGTGCCGGTTGGCAGAACCACATGACTGCCATGCAATTAAGACTCGATTGACGTAATCGAGATGGGCACGCAGTGTTAACTCTCACAGCGCCACACATGAGCTTACAGACTTCCCGGGAATGTGTCTCACTAGGTTGTCACCGCAGCCCACCCCGCATGCCCACACGGAAGCGAGCGATACAATTCGGTCCCCACCGCACGCCTCTGGGAGAAGTGACAAGAAAATGAGTTCCCATTTGTCACGAACTCTCTGATATAAAACATGTCGGCTCCGAAGTGGGTGACATCATTCGCTCCACGGAAAACCAACTGTGCACGCAAAGAAGCCTCCATCATGATGTGCAGATTGGTAAGCCATGAACAAGTGGAATTCATTCCCGCCACGCTACAATCGCATTTTTTTCCTCCAGCCCATCACCTTCGGTCTCCTTGTAGTCGCTGTCAGCCGAGCCCAGTACCCAAGTGTGAATTCGCAATTGGAGCCCATTGTTCCACCAGCACCACCGTCATTTTGGAACGAAAATCGATATCGAATCGGCCCCATCCTCACGCCAGCGGTGCCGAGAATCCGAATCCCCACTACGGCGGTGATTAGTTCGCCCGGCGTAGTGCCCGTGGAGGCGTCACCGATCCTGTCGGCCAGGCCGCCACTTGTGCTGCCAACCTTCTATAATTAGCTTAATAAAGTCGTATATTCGAGGTCTCAAGAGGCGCGTCAATTTATTTTCATTTATCCTTGAGATACGCCGCCAAATTAAACCCACAAAGTGGCAATATCGACGCGCAAACAATCACTCAGCGCTATCTCGCTGAAGCCGCACCACTTGACGGGGATTTTAAAAATTCTCTTCGAGAAATCGAGATTATCCTCGAAATATTCCCTCAATTAGTTAAGTACTTGCATTAGCATCCGATTGCACACCAGAGATGCACACGTCGAACGCGCTGAACAGCACTTGTGCGTCAAGGACTCACTTCATCCAGTCCTCACGAGTGCATATCCCTGACTTGCTTATGCTGATTACGGGGTAGTTTTCCCCCAGGCAGCGCTCAAGAGGCGTGATGGCAAAATAGTGGGTGCTGGCGTTACCCACTAATCAAAGCGCTGCCAACAACTTCAAATGCATGTGAATGCTGAGAGTATCGCGTATCCTGCATTAAATCATCTGAAAGAAACAATTTCAGCACATAACGGCGTCCTTCGGATGTGCGGTGCGGTGCGGTGCGGCGCCTCGGCATCGATGATGGTGTGCGACGCGCTTTGGCACGTTCAAGCGCCGAGGATGATGGGCTATGGCCGGGTGTCTATGCTCAGCGAATACATAAACATGTCACTTGTGCTGAGGGTACTGGCACTGGTGCTGGCTGGCGGTGGTACTTGCTGCTGGGATTCGGTTGCAGTAGTAGCGTACCGAAAATGATTTTCAATAAACATATGGAATCGGCGTTGCGATGTGCACACAGCACACAAGCCAATACAGTCTGTCGTGCAGGAGAGAGTCACGCGAGGAGGTTTCAAATTCTAAATGTTTCTCAGTGGATCAAGCCTGGTTTCGAAAGTTTCTTAAAAAAGTAGTCATTCTTTCTGTTTTCACTCATTGTTGGATGCTGGAGTGAAGACTTGCTCAGTTGAAATTGAGCGCCTCTCACATCAACCTGAACACCCCACGACTCCAACCCGAAGATGTCCCGCATTCATCCCAAGTCTACAGTGACCACCGAGCACGTCCTGTTTTGTCACCCCCCCACCGAATTCGCTAACTGAAATGGTTGCCCGAATAATTGTTGCTGAATGTCTGGTGTGCTTAATATCATTTTCCCAAGGGACCGGAGGACAGGAATTTTATGACGTCCGACTTGTCACGCAATCGCGTGTGTTTATGTTGTTCATTTTAGTTTTTATGAGAACTCGTCGCATTTTGACAGCTCCGCAGGAGAAGAGGGAACCTACATTTGTTTAGGAAATAATTGAAAACACTTATTGTGTCTTACGGTATGTCGACTCCATAAACACGCATCACATGACAGGGTGGCGTGAAAGCCACAATGATGATTTTTTGTTTCGAAGGGTGTTCAAGTTCAGTCGTGATGAATGTTGTTTCTTTTACAAAGGCTATGTTTATGTTGGACGCTTGTTGGTTTCCTTTTTGTTTAGGGAATGTTAGAAAGAAATCTTATTAAAATCTGTGTGCGAAATTGAAGGCACGTTATAAAAGATCAGACTGGAAGGACACGTTGATTTACGACAAAAAGACATTCAACAGAGGAAAAAATTGTGGACTGTAAGATGAGGCTTTGTTGGGCTCCCCAGTAAATCTTCTTTCAAAAATGTTGAACATGCATTTGGATTAAATTTGCTTTTTGACCTGAAAACTGTAACTCCTAATTTTGACTGTTAGTTAGTTTGAGTCAGACGCCTTAAACACTCGGCCACGACTGCTGATTATAATGTTGACTGTAACACATAGAGTATACACAGGGTGACCAGATAAGAACGATAGAAAAATAAATTTAAATAGAACAACAACGGTGTCAGATATAAAATTGATTTTATCTTTATTTTAAAGCTGCATTCGTACCATTATATATAGTATAGCATATCTTCAAATGGCAGCATGTACCTCGGATTCCCTGTCAGTGGTTGAAGCGGTCGGTACAATTTTTGAGGACTCGATCCAATATGTGCGGCGTTCTTCCGCCGGTAGCTTTTCGAATGTTGGCCTCACGCTCGTCCAAAGCGGTTGGGGTTGGCTTGATAGCGTTGACTAAGGGCTTGACATAGTCCAGAGAAAATAGTCGAGTGGTAAGTCGGATGATCGCGGCCACCAACTGACGAACGTTCGCCGTGAGATGTCCCAGTCGCCAAATTTGTTCTTCTCCTTCACAGCTTCGAGCATTGTGTCACTTGTATAATAGGTAGCGCCGCGCCGTCTTATTGAAACCACAGCTCGGATATATCGAAGTTGTCGAGCTTTGGGCGCAGAAACTTGGTCAACAACGCTCTATACCTGAGACCGAGCGTTGCCTCGCTTGAGTGTCATGTAGCGTCATGTTGTCGATGTCCACAGAAAGTCGGTTAAAATCGCACTATACCTGAGACCAAAGGACTGGATGGCGCAGTTGGTTAAGTGCCTGCCCCAAGTTTGAGAGGTCCTAGGTTCGAATCTCAGTGAAATCGAATCTCGTCCAGTCACCATTTGCCGTTGGGATCAAATTAACGGCACTGGAGCAGGTTGCTACCTGGCAGTACAATGGACCTGGAGTTTTGAGTCTGAGTACTCCTGTAGTGTTTCAAATATCCTCAAAAAAAGAGACCAATGACGGTTTCTCCTTCTTCATTCCGAAAGAAATAAGGTCGTATCATTCCCCAAACCGTCAATCCCTGTGGATGCCTCGATGCATGATCGACCACTTGTAGATCGTGTTTGCTTCAATAATGGCAACATTGCTTGTTGACATCGTCGCTGAGCTAAAAATGGACCTCATCGGGGAAGATGATTTTTTGTCCAAAATCCGAATCTCCGGCCAACATTTCCATCACCCAATTAGCGAACTCAAGGCGTTGCCTATAGTCATCTTGCTTCAATTCTGGAACTAGCACAATCTTATAGGAGCATTCCTATCCAAAGGTCCCCCTTTTTTGATACGGGTCCCTATGGTTCGCCGTAGGCGTGTAATATTGTGATTTTGAATGATTCCTCCATTCTTGAACTGGGAGTTTTAAACGGTCTTTGCGATAACTTTTAACTACTTAAGCAAGCGCCGCCATACCCGGGTAAGGCTGGATTCCACAGACCCTCCCCAGGGCGTCTGAGGGAGCTCGTTAGTGGTTGGTTTGACCTCCAACCTTGCGTTTTTGGGCACGGTTTACTATTTGTTAACACCACCACTGAAATCGGGTTGGCTATCTCTTAGTTTTCATTGGACCTACTTAAGCCTAGGCACCACGACAAGGTGGATAGCCCCGCCGAGGAAGTAGTTCTGAAATATGAAAAATTCCTTACAAAAAGGGTTTTCAGCAGACCTTGGCGAACGAACACTACCACAAGTTTACGAACAGGGCCTTTAAATCACTAGCCTGTCAGAAACGTTCAAATTGTCAAGTTGGTTGAGGTCCTTCTCCAGTTGTGGGCGTTCTTGTTGCGTTAGCCCAATGGCTTGGATTCAAAAACTCTTCGGGCTGGAGCTCTACAAGGCCTAACCATCTTAAGCGTGTTAGGCTCGTAGACGCTTGACTAGATTCGTATATTTCGTTCTTAAATCTCCTCCTCTAGATGCCATCAACGCAAACAGGACCAAATATCGCACGCAGAACTTTTCTTTCGAACAGGCCAAGACCACAACATAAGATATAGCCGCGATAAAATCCATTTCTGCTTCAGCTTCAAATTAACACTCGTTCACAACGTCTATTATTAAAAAATCACGATTTGCAAGTTTATTCGAAAAGTTACTTGGAGTATTTCTGCTCCTGTTACCCCAAGAGAAGGACCTTACTTGTGTGAAATACTGTCACCCGAACTACTGTAACTAATGTGCAAACACCATCTATTCCCCATTCGGTTAGTACGTGCTTCAATTGGATACCACGAACTGGAAAACATTTTTCCTCGGATGCCATTTTTACCGATAAATCAAACAAAAACAAAAAAACAAATAGAACACAACAAAACAGCACCGAACCCGGCAACAGCCATGCCAACAACATCGACTGCAACAACAGCAGGAGCAACTCACAACAACTGCAAACGAGTACAAAACTAAATTGAAATGTTGTTCGACACTGGGTGGATTGTGGTTTTCGCAAAATACCGGATCGGGCTGTTGCGGTTTTTTGGGACTGCCACCCCGTCCACTCGTAGCCGTCCGCACCGTTGACGGTGGCTGGTGGTGGGTAAATACGTATGAAAATGCATCCAGCGTCCTTGCCTCATAATTCACCCACGATCAATACGCAGCTCTCGTCGAATGTTCCGTGAAAATATGAAACTTTTCTGAAAGACGGTCGGTCCCACCGCCAACTTCCGCGGGCACACGGGCCTTCGCCTCTGTGCAGCGCTGGCGGTTTTGCTAACTAATACTAACAATCGACAAGGAGCAGCAGGTTTTCCCTTTCTTTTTCCACCAAACGATGGCCACCCTTATTCCCGGCGTGGAACGGTACGGTTCTGGTACATGTTCGTAATTTACTTGTTTTCAGGACATGAAACAGAAACATGACAACAGAGTACAGGTGGTTAGCGCAAATCGCTTGCGAAAGCCAACACACCAAAGAATAACAGAAGGATAACGAGAAAAAGGAGAACACGAACACAATACCCCATGTGTTGCTCCTGTCAAAAGCATACATTACGAGCGAAGATGTAATCCGGTCGGGATTACAAGGACTTTAAGTTTCTGACAATTGCATAAGCAATTAGACTCACACGCTGCCGTTTGTGATACGAGCACATACACACTCCGCACCCACTGCAAGGACATCAGCTAAAAATTAATTGAAATAATTATTAAATGAGCGGAGTCTGGGGGATGGATGCGGAGAGGCAACAAAATACAAGGATCCTTTCGAATCGGGCTCAAAGCGAAACGCACAAGTATGGCAACATTAGTGGATTTTTGAAATACCCGAGGAGCAACATCCATGGGGGCGTTAATTATGGAAGCAGAATGCGCTGCCAACCTATTTAATAGCTGCCAGAAGCCGCAAATGTTACATGAGGTGGAAGTCGGATGTTTTTCTTTTTGTTTCAAGAGCTTGCCTTGTGTTGTTGCGAACAAAATGAAGGAAACCCTTCATTTCCATAACACTCAAGGAAGCTCGTAATCAACGCCGCAATCTAAATGTGTGCACGTTTGTATGGGCTCCGCGACTCTTGAGGACATTGCTGAGCTTTAAACTGGGAAATGGGACTTTTTTTTATGCAAATGATCGTGGGTGAATATTTGCTTGTGACACTTGCTGGGAAATGTGATGTATTAAGGAGTTCATTAGCTTTGGTGAGTGTGTAGCGAGTTGATTATACAGGTGAACTGTAAAACTGGTGAGGATGAGGAATTGGAAGTTACCGCTTATCAAGTACATGTGAGGTTAAGAAGTCGTTAAGATGGGAGGTGAGTGAATCTTCTGGGAAGAATCACTCTTCGATTGTGTTCTTTTGACTCAAGTGGTGTTAGAACTTTTGGGAAGCATGTTTTCTGGAGTGACCTATTTAACATGCGTGATGTAGGGTGGGACACCTGTTGATTCATTTTTAATAGGGCACGATTTCATCACAAGAATTGTATTCTCACATTGAAATTGCCATTGCGGGCGATTTCAATGTACACAATTCTACTTAGCTTCGACATTCAGGCCAGGCAAGGACGGTGTGTTGAGATGTTCGCTGAGGTAAATAATCTCACTCAGCTTGTAGATGAGCCTACACGAATACCTGACATTGTAGATCATTCCGCCAACACCCTGGACCTGTTTCTCACCTCTCATCCTGATAAATATTCTATTGACATATTGTCGCCTCTAGGCTCGTCTGACAGCTAATTTCTCGTATTCACTCCACACAGTTAGAGAACAGTATGGCTAGACGAGATGCAGGGGAAAGCCAGATGGTTGCGCTTGATATTTCTAAGGCATTTGACAGAGTTTGGCATCAGGCTCTCTTGTCGAAAATGCGTGCTTACGGTATCGATGAGTCTCTTCTTCTATGGACTAGAAACTACCTTTTGAACAGTTTAATTCAAGTCGTTTTGGATGGGTTCAAGTCTGATATCCACCAAATTAATGCTGGTGTTCCCCAAGGCTCTGTTTTGTCTCCTCATTTTTATAAATGATCTCCTTCCTTAGGCCGTAGAAATGGAGCGGCAGCGTATGTTAAGCACATCAAATTCCGACCTTGACAGCATGTTTAATTGGGGTAAAACAATAGAGTGGAATTCAGTGCTCCCTAAACTCAATGCTGTCTACTGTCACTTAAGCGATCGCAAAATAATCAGCCATTATCCCTGAATGGCACTTGCATCGAAGAAACCAAAAAACTTTACATCCTCGGTATGTGTATCAACTCAACACTGACCACATATTCGAGGTCGTCAAAAATGCTGCGAAATGTCTATGTTTCCTTAAACGATGCAAGAAATACTTCACCCCCTCTGATTTGGCTTCAATTTATAAGGCCTTTATTGGCCCCAAGCTTGAGTACAACGCTCATATCTGATCTGGCGCTCCCAAGAACTCTCTGCACCTACTTGATAGAATACAACAGCGAGCGATAAAACTTATAGGAGACAGTAATATCGCAAAGTCGATAGACTCGCTTGAACATCGCCGTAGTGTCTCATCCTTGTCATTATTTTATCGCTATTTTAACAAACGATGCTCAAGTGAGCTAGTCAATTGCATTCCTCCCCTTCATGAATTTACCCGCAATACTCGTCTCGCCAGGAATGCTCATCAGTTCACCCATAAGCCTATTTTCGGACGTACAGTTAAGTTTAGAGAGTCGTTTTAAGCCGCACCACACGAATATAGAATGCTCTTCCCAGCCCAATATTTCCCACTCACTACAATCCGCAGACATTTAGGACCAATGTGCACAGGTACCTCCTCTCTCTTTCTCCCTCTATACTTTCGGCCCGTGCTGTGTCTTGATTCCGGACACTTAAGGGTATTCAAAACCCATTTTGCACGCGCAAATTATATAAAAAATAAATATTGTTGTTGATGGCCTGAGCCGTCTCTGAATTATTCGCATCATCAAGTCCATCAGCATCAAATTGGAGGTTTTACTCAGTACCTTTCCATCTGCTGTTTGTTGTCTCCATGATCTCTTGGAGTAATTGTTATTTATTCGCTTGCATTTGAGGAGAAAGCTGTATTAGGATTTGGAAGTTGGTTCCAATTCTTAACTCGTCGGCTCTTTTGTTATCTGGAAGAAACCCACGGCCAACATTGATACTGTACAGTCCATATCAAACACACAGATGAAAACATTCTCGAAGCAGTGTGAAGAAAATGGCTTAGATCACATTCTGTTATGACAGTCATTTGTATTGATGATTTAATGCCAGTCATCGGCCAACAGAAAAAATGTTCTTCGTTGACTCATAAGTGTTCGTATGGACCTCAAGTATCCACGACACGATACACGAGCAACTCGCATTCGTCCTATTCACTGAATTCTCACTCGTGTCAATACTCCTTGAATCAAATCTGACCTTTACAAAGATAAGTACTGCAAACATCCTCGTTACCGCGGAGAAGAAGCAAGCAACGAACGCTAAGAACATGTGACCAATGACCACTTGCGCCTTATCTTGAATTTTGTGTACATCCTCTGTACTTTCGGATAAAATGTCCTCACAAATCGCAGAAGACATGAATGAAACTCTTCATTCACAGTGGATGCCTAACGACTACCCACTACTTCGTTTAAGCCAATTAGTAACCATTGAAGTCCGGACATTGTACTCTCTTCCCCTTAACCAAAAAAATCACGCCCACCCACTTCATGGGATTTCTCCTTTAAAACCGACCACACCCGACTGTGAAGCGAAATCCTAAAGTTCTCCTTCTGACTGACTGGACAAAGTAATAAATCATCCATCAAATGGGAAAAACGACGTTCTCCCAGAGACGTTTTCCTTTTCCTTACCATTTTAACATGTAAAAGGCTCTCTCTTCGATTCCATTTCGAGGAATTCAAAACAAAATCGACAATCATTGCTTTGTAAGTACAAGCAGAGTGGTGGACACAATTCGCAACCAATGGCAACCCCTTCGGTTGTTTGGGATCAGATATTTTCTTTTTCCTTCATTCGTTTTCATTGATTTAGCACACGTTTTCTCAAACCCATTACTTTCAATTCATTCGAAAGCCCTTTACATCAACAAAATGATAGGGCAGCTCATCCCCCCGGTGTTCCAACCCATATACCCTTGAGAAAGCATTGACCTCAGTAAAACAGGGAAAAGGATAAAACTTTACCTATAAACCTACGTCCTCAATCCCATCATCATCCATTATCTTCGAGAGAAGATGTTTCGCATGAGATGCGACCGCTCCGAGGGGTGAATCGATGCCAGGGTGGAGGAAATAATTTATCAACTCTATGAAGCGTTTCTAACAACAACGTTATCACTTGATTAAATCACTACACAAAACCATAAAACGAAATTGACCAAATGTCCTCAATGGTACTCATATCAATAAAATTCAAAACAGTTTGCATGCCTCCCACAGCGCCCGCCAAGGGGGTGGGTCACATCACATGACTGGGGCAGGGCAAAACAAAAAATCAGAAACAAACAAAACCGACAGAGTGAAAGATATAAATTCTAATCACTTCCCAATCTCTTTTCAGACTTCCACAGGACATCTTAAGCCACCCCGGCAGACTGTGAGTGTGTGACAGAATCAGCGTGCCTGTTAAGAGCATCGCACATACAAGGTAAATTAGAGCCGTTCCTCCTCACCCATCAGCTGGGGATTGCCAAAATATTATCCTTGCCATTCCCAGCCTTCTCCATCTGCTCGTGTGGTCGTCTGTGTATGGGGCAGGGTACGCTTTACACGGAGTTCTGCCAAATTTGATTTTTCTCAAGTAAATCTAAGCTCAGCATAAATTCCACTCTCATTCACTCACCGCCATCGTCGGAGCTTGCCCAGCCGACTGCTTGTGTGCCACTGGTGTTGCCAACTGGATGTGAACGCCATTGCTCGTCCGGAATATGTCAGAAATCCTTTTTTCCTACCGATTCTCTTCAACAAACACCTCGACGGGGAGGGAGAAAGTGAAGCCCCCTCACCAAGAGGGAGAATCCCTCCTGGAGTGAAGGCCAAAAGAAATGGAAAAACAAGAAAACTGTATCTAAGCACATTTCATGTGTCCACATCCATGGAATACGAAAGCAGTCAGTCCACAGTGATTACTTCCTAGTCGTCGTCGGTCGTCCAGCATTAGTGGTGGCCGCAGTCATGCTGTGTCGGCTCTTCTATGCCGATGTCCTGGGCACCAGCCATCCCCCCACTCCCAACTTCAATCCAGGGTACTGCCAAAAAAATGTCTAATACCCTCACTTCCATACCCCCAAACACACACACACACACACCAGTCCAGCAGAGTACACATCTACAACAAAAAAAAAAGAAGAACTAGGACAAAGTGGTGATCATGCACACTAATGAATTGTTGCAGTGCAGTCGAGAGCACACTCGAATTCGTCGCCAGTACAACAAGTTGGTTACACGAGGCAAGCACACAGAGCATATCATCACAGCAGGGAGCTGAGAGCTGAGAGCTGGTGGCTGTAAGCTGAGAGCTGTATGAAAGGAGTCAGGACCACTAATCCCGTACAAACACACAGATAAATTCAAATAAATAACTGTGCAGTGCATGGAAATATTGGATTAGGGGGCGGATAGCGTGTGCGGCAGAAAAAAGATGTGCGGTCGCGTAAAATAGGTCATGACACATGCAACGCAGTGAATAACGTTGTTTTGGGATGCATACAGATTTTCAAATTATACCATACACCCGCTTCGCATATCCTTCGGGCAACGAAACGTACAACCGTCGCCGTGAAGAGGGGGAGGATGAAGGACAAAGGAAAGTTTTTGGCAAAAGTTTCGTACATCCCGGGCCCCATGAATGTCAGATGGGATTTGAATTTTAATTAAAAAACTAAAGCGGTACACATTTCGAATGCTAATGTACATAATTCGTTTTTACGAGGGGGCGCCACCGCTCCCCCGCCAAGTCGGCCTACCGGCGGCGCAAAAGTTGAAGAGTTGCTCCCCGAAAGGGGACCACGGGATCGTTGTAATCCGGGACAAATGTATCGCAGCGTTGTCGTCGGAGAATTGTTTTCGGCTGAAACTTTGCGGAGTTGCTGTGGTAGTTTGATGGAGTTGTTGTCGGTGATCATTGTGAGATGGATGCACTGCAGCGCGCGGTTTGATGGAATTGTGTGCATACGACATGAAGGGGGAATGCAGGAGTTTATGTTGCTTAGGATTGAGGAAAGGTGACACCCAATTATGGATTCAGTTTTGAATTGAGCACGGGAATATTCAAATGATGCTGCTAAAAGATCATTTTGGATTAGATTTAATGGTTGTCTCTGAAAGGCAAGTTGAAACAGGCCCAGGCACTTGATGCACAAAGTTATAAATCATGACATTTCTGACTGGGAATTTGTCTTTCCCAAACGATTCCTTGTGACAGTTATTCTTCACTGAATTTTTCTCAAAAAATCATTCATTAGTTGAAATTAGATCATAGTGGCAGACTGACATCTAAGTCTAGATAGACTTATTGTGATACCACTCGAATCAATCTTTCTCCCACTCATTGAAGCGGTTGAATTTTCGTTCTCCGCATTTAATACAGTGGTGGGCGAAAGTTTTCACAAAAATCAATTTTCAAAAAAAAAAACTAAGCGTTTAATGGCTGAAACACAACAGTGCTGCAGCGTCAGCGTTGTCTTTCAACGCACACAATTGAATGGACAAGCACGAAATACTGCGTCGATTTACGTATGTAACAAAACATAAAACGTAATACCAACGCACGTCATTATTCAACATGTTGGATATTTTTTTGACAGAGGGATGCGCTGTGAGAGCGAAATTGAGAAATGCTTCCCAAATTGAGATTTTTTTTCCTAAATTGAGAATATTTTGTGGCAACTGACACTTGAGAAATGAAAACAGCTGACGGGATATTTTTTATTTGGTATTTGAGAGAGAGAGGGAACAGCTGATTGGCGCAGTGCGTCAACGCACACCCTCCGTAACATGAAGTCGGCCAGCGCAACGCACTGTTGTGTTTCAGCCATAAAGAGGACCTAAGGTTAAGCTTTTTGTTACGGTTTTTGGATGAAACATTTTCTTTTATTATTCTTTGTTTTATCTTGTGGAACTAAATTGCCGCTTCTCGAGGATTTTATTTTAAACGTCGCTTAGGTTCATACGATTACGATTAATTTTGTGAAAACTTTTGCCCACCACTGTATGCATGTCAAGAACAATAGCGCGCTAACAGTGAAGGATTGAGATTCCATCGACTTGATACTGTCAAAAACTATCCAAAAATTAGGAAAGAATTTTGGGACTGCCGGAGACGCGGGAATGTTATTATTTTCAGTCGATACTGTAGCGCCAGCTAAGAAAAGGAAGATTAAGATTTCCGTCATCCTCCGACACTATTCTAGGTGATCTTCTCTCACCTATTGCTCTTGTCATGCGATCCTATTCCATGGCCGCCATAATATCCCTAGAAGACAGCTCCCTCTGATGTCTTCCCGATAAGAATTCGACATGAAGTGGTGAACGTAATCATCTTTTTGGCAATTAACCTGTTTCCAGGAACATGATTCTTATAAGAATCTATATCTGCTCTCAGAACTCTAATTTGAGTGTTTGGCTTCTTTGGGGCCTACCCGATAAATGTGTGAGTTCTCCTCTGGAAGCATTTAATTCTTATTCAACAGTCTGCAGAGTTATATTTTTAGATCACCCCCTGCAGGTATTTTCAGACTGCTCCGAATATCCCTAAGTCCTGCTGCAGACGTATCCTTCTACTATTCAATTACCACGCCGCCCGTTCTTGTCAGTGACTAAATTCAAGGCCAATGAAAGAAAATTAAAGTTCAGAAAAACTGAACAAAAATAAAATAAAAAAAAAAATAATTCGAATTTCAGAGAAATAATTGCCTTTCATTGAAACCTGTCGCGATAAACAGTGCCAAACTGGAAGCAGCATTAAGACACCCTTTCATTTAACTGGCGGAGGTATAAGTACCAGGAGCAAGTATCACCCATCCGAAGCTTTTTCTTTGATAAGTTTGTGTAAAGTTTGTAAAAGTCAAGTAAAGTATTGTTTAAATCAACATCATAAATCATGACACTCTGGGGACCTATTCGTATAATGCCACAAAGGCGCACACGTTTTATTACTTCGAAGGACGGGCTGAAAAACAAAATTCTTATCGAGAGTCACGCCAGCGTCATAACCTCCTGTGAGTTCGATCGCACAGGAAAATACCTGCTCTCGTCCAACGATCGGTCGCAGATTAACATCTGCAACGTCGTTGATACCTTTGAAAGCTTGGTGTACCTGAAATACCACTGGAAACCGATCACGGAAGTCCACTTTTCCTCCGATGGGACCGAATTCTACTCGAGCTCCATAGACAGATCGATTGTAGTGTGGGATGCAGAGAGATGCTTTCCTAAACATGACCTTCTTGGGCACTTTAAGAGCGTAAATACAGTGCAAATCTCACAAGCGGATAAGTCATTGCTTTGCTCCGGCTCCACTGATAATACGATTTGCATTTGGGATGTCCGCAGTGGGGAAAGTACATTAACACACATCTGGGGCCAGGCTTTATCGTCAACATGCTTCAGCGGCTGTGGGAAATATATCTTCGGTGCAGGACTTATCACCGGGGTCATAGTAACTTTGGACATTCGCATGAATCAGCTTGTCCACATGCTGAATAATCACACAGGACCTACTACAGGGTTATCGCTTTCACCCTGTGGCAAGTTCTTGGCTTCGTGCTCAGCAGACGACACTCTTCGGACCTGGGACGTTAGTTCATTGGCTACAAAACCAAAGGAACTCCGAAGACTGAATGTGGAACAAGATGCACCGTTTAACATGATCCGTTGTGCTTGGTCGCCAGATGGTAGTATGGTAACGTGCGGAACTACAGATCGGCATGTGCTGGTTTTTGACACGCAGAATGGGAAGTTGTTATACCGTCTCGATGGCCATAAGCAGACAGTTACTGAGGTTAACTTCCATCCAAGGAAGCCACTGCTTATGTCAGCGGGGACTGAAGGATTTCTCATTTTGCACGACATTTAATTTTTAATTAATTATTTTAACTATAAATTAAATAAAAATAATATCACGTAATTAAAAATACATAAAATATAAAAAAAAATTATTTTATTAATAATTACATAATATTAGTTAGAAATTAAATAAAAATTAAATAAAATTAAAATTAAATAAAAATTAATTAATAATTTAATTATAAATAAAATAAAAAGAAAAATATAGATAAAAATAATGACCGTTGATTGACTTTGTAATGTCATGTGCGCAGACAAATATACCAAATAATTTTAAAACTGTTGCACGTCTGTTGCAAGAACACGTCTGTTTCCTTTCGTTGCTCTGCGTGAAATGGATGCAATTGGGTACAGCTAAGTGATCCTGCGTGCGCACACATAAGATCAGATGATGGCGTGTGGTAAACGCATATCTCCTTGCATATGCTCTCACTCGATATCTACGGAACTATTTCAAGGCTGCCTAATTTGTGATGTAGCCGTATAAAATCGTGTCTTAAATCTGATCTACTTAGCCGAAGGAGGTAACCTTTTCGACTTAACTAAACTGATGCGGGAGGCTGCAACATGCAGCAGTTTATCTGAAAGGAAAAAGAAAAATACTCATTACAAGATCCACCTTTATGTTTGTTACCTACCATGTAAATATCCGTCCTGCAAAGATTTCCATCCGTCGAGTCCTTCATTGTTCTGTAAAATTGAATTTGTGTAGAGTTTTCTTTATGTACAGTGGACGTCCAGTATAACGAATCATACATTTGCTGAAACACAACACTGCATTGCGCTAGCCGACTTCATGTTACGGACGGTGTGCGCTGACACACAGCGCTTATCAGCTGTTCCCTCTCTTTCTCAAATACCAAATAAAAAATATTCCGTCAGCTGTGTTAATTTCTAAAATATCAAATCAAAAAATATTCCGGTCAAACGATTGACCATTAAAAAAATTAATTAATGAAAATGAACGCCAAGAAAGTTAAAAAAAATTAGAAAAAAAGTGCTTCTTGTTGCTAGTTTGGCGTATTCATGCCTCCAAGCATACACGGATTTTAAATTAGTTTTGTCGTTGAACAAATTTTAGTCAGCTGATTTCATTTCTCAAATGTCAGTTGCCACAAAATGTTCTCAATTTGGGAAAAAACTCTCAATTTGGGAAGCATTTCTCAATTCCGAACTCACAGCGCATTCCTCTGTTAAAAAAATATTCAACATGTTGAATAATGACGTGCGTTGGGATTACGCTTTACTTTTTATTACGATCCTCTCGTCTCTCTCATTTTTCACTTTGTAGGTCGACGCAGTATTTCGTGCATGTCCATTGAATTGTGTGCGTTGAAAGACAACGCTGACGCTGACGCACTGTTGTGTTTCAGCCATAATGCACAGCCTTTCGTCAAATCGAAAAAAATCGATTGTTCTTTTTTTATATCTAATAATACAAGAATAGTAAGATTTACAATGTACTATGTACATATGTATTTATAAAAAAATGAAAAATTCATCGGAAGTTTTACATAAATCTAAAAATTAAAATTTCGAAAAAAGGCTTCGAATTGTGTTTGCTTTTTGGTTCCCTCCAAAGTTTTCTTATGAACAGCCTCCTCCAGCTATTATCTTAAACAAAGCGTCTTTGAATAGTCAGTATGGTTCTGTACATGCATAAATTGCTTCAGCAAGAACTGTAAGAAATGATACACAACAAACAAAAACAGATGTATATGTACATACATGTAGGCACAAAAAAGTGAAAATCCAACGAAAGTAAACTTGTGCTCCCATATATGTTTTTACTACATACATACGACTGTATGTCGCATAAGCTTGTTATACATATTTTGCAAGAATTTACAAGGCATTCGTTACATCGAGCGTAAAATGTTTGCATCATTCGTAATATGGAACCATCAATGGGAAAAAAAATTCTCATTCGTTATATTGGAAATTCGTTAAATTGTGTATTCATTGAACTGGACCTACACTGTATATATAATATAATTTATTTAATTTTATACTTACCTAAAAATCAATTAAATTAATGTTGATGCTTCACTTACAAATTAAAAACACCACTGTTTTGATTTCGAAACTTTGACAATTGCCATTTGACACTTAACAACTACATACAAAAAAAATGACTTCGACTCCTTATCCCACTTTCCACTGGAAAGGACTGGAATCCCTACAGAGGATCAGAGGAGTTTGACAGAAGCGAAGATTCTTGGTCAAGAAAGTGAAGCGATCGGCAATGTCTGCTTAAAGTGGCGAATTTTAATTAATTTATTGATTAATTATCAATATTTATTCATTTTTAAAGTATATATTTAAATAATGATATAAAAGCGTGTGCGATCCTTTCAAAAGGAAACAGTTGAAGAGCCAAATCAGGCTACATAAATCGCAAGAAGTATAAACGTACATATATATATATGAGTATATAGACTTAAATATTTCTTAAAATACTTAACACAAAAGGAGACAAGTTATAGAAGAAGTGAATGCTAATCCATTAAACATATATCTACCTGTGACAAAATTATAAGCATATATACACAAAAATGTATGTACTTGCACCAGGTGCTATATTCGTCGCCGGAATTAAAACACATTTAGACACACATATACGTGCCGGATCTACATTACACGAAACTTCGTGACAACGACAAAACTGAACAGGAGCTTCGTTGTTAATAAACACTCACTTAAGACGCCGGATCTGTAGATGCCCTGTGCAGTTCGGGGTTGAAACTTCTCCTTCAAAAAGTTGTGGTTTGCATCTGTACGCTTTCACCCTCACTCTTGCGGTCTGAAAATATAGAAAAAATCTAGTTATCTAATTTAGAGGACCAAAAGAAAACTACATTAAATTCCAAAGCCTTAGATGGCTAGCCCGTGGGCGCCGTGGCGTAGTGGGTAGGTGCATCAACTCCTACGCTCGAGGTCGTCGGTTCGAGTCTTGAAAAAAAAAACATCAAACATTTTTTCACGGCTCCACCTCTTTCGAGTCACTGACAATGCTCAAAGAGTATAACTGTCTAGAAAAAGCTTCTCAATCTCGCCGTTCGGAGTCGGCATTAAATTTTAGGTTCCCTCCGGTCGTGACAGAACAATAGCACGCACAACACGAGTGGCTGTTGAGAAGCTAGGCCCAGGTCCACCTCGGACTGTAGCGCCGCCATTATTATTGTTATTTTAAGATGGCTAGCCCATGGTAGGTAGGTGATAGGGTGCCCTTGCAACCGGGTCGCGACTCAGTGAGACCATCAGTTGGATCCATTGTGACCTGTGAGAACAAAAAAAGCTAGCCCATGTACAGCGTATGAACAACTTAACTCCGACACGAAGAATCTCTGACTCTGAGCCTGTGCAACAGAGGACGTCCATGTACAGGGTGGCGCACATAAGTCGAGGGGACCGCAGCCAGCGAAACTTTAGACAGCTGGGGAGAGATCGTGAGGGTGAGGCCCAGGTCCGCCTCGGACTGTAGAAGATGAAAAAGAAAAAAAAACGTAATTTTCTGATCCAAACAAGACTCCATCAAGTGATCTTGAATAGATCAAGCAGACCTCTGAAACTTCCTTCTCCTCCTGTGGCACTATAGTCCCCACCACGTAAAAAGATTCCGGTCCAAAAACAACGACATTCCTTGGATTTGGACTCTGAATTACTCTGAATCCAAAACAAAGTCAAATGATTTTCCTTTGAGTCATTTGTCCAAGTAACCCTAATGAACAACCCCAAACAGACTCAAACCAATAATCACTTCTCAACCCTTCTGCTTCACAAAAGAGTCTCCAGTCTCATCGACGGAGCTTAAGTCCACCCTTCGAGCGTTCAATGCTGCTTTCAATCCTTCTCTCTGCAGTCGTCCTCGTCTGATGATTTTGATCTTTGGTTCAATGGACAACCATTCTGTGAGTGAACTCAAAGACCTCTCCTCACTGCATCATCCCCTTATCAACTCGTCCCGTCTATAGATTATTTCCAAACATTAAATGGTACAAATTCACCCTCGTCCTTGTGCCACCGACGCCCATTCAACTTTTCATTATCCCATGGAAATCCCCTTGTAAACAGAAAGTACACAGCCAGCTTGAGGGCTAATGAAAGTCATCATATCCACACTAACCGAAACAATTGCCAAAATCTCTCCACTCTTGGTTACTCGCCAAATTGAAAGAATGAACAATAAACAAGAGCAGCAAAAAAAGAGACAACCTGAAGGGCCATGCACATGGATACTTCATTACAGTCTCCAGCGAGCGGTCCAATTGTCACTATCTCTGCCCACACATGACTACCTGTGAATGTCATCTCCAGCTTCAGTCCCCTTCCCAGCAGAGATCTGCGGTCACAATGCCAAAATGGACTAACTCCGCTCTGACCAAGGGCTTACTCTTCCGCTACTTAGGCAGCTTATGCTGTAAAGCGTTCCATTAAAAAGCGGAGGTACGAGTATCTACACATGTACGAGTACGTGTATGCGCCGCACTCGTACATCTATAAAATTTTATCCAAGAGATTAAAAATGTTTTTGTTGGTGAAGAAATATATATTTTTGTTGCGCACGGACGACGACTGTTGAAAGCATCAGACCAACGAGGTGGGTTGATGGCTGAGGAGGGAGAGGGAGAACTTGAGCTGGTCCAGTCGCCGGGATATCTCTCATTCTGCACAAATGCTCGGTTTTGGGTACGAGAACGAGATGGCTTTGCTGGCTTGGCGATGCTTACCAAAAAGTTGTTTAATGGATAAAATTTTGCTCATCTCCCCGCCGGCGGTGGTGGCTGCTGTGACTGTGAGTCGGAGCGGATCTGCGCTGCGCCCTCGGTGGTCCTTATGTGATTTCCAAACCATTATCCTTTTTAATGACTACACGATGATGTCTATACACAGCGAGTCGGTGGTTGTGTGCACACTCAGCCATACGACGTACGTAAGAGTGTGCTGTTCGTTCGATTGCTTCTGGCTGTGTTAACATGCTGACTGACCCCCTCCCCCACCCGCACACAGACGCAGAGATACACCATCTCACATGAAAGTTTATTTAATAAAGCATGTACCGAAGCAAAACATTACCAAATGGCAAATCCTTTGAAATCCTGGAATGTCGTTCTGTTCTGTTCTGAATAAGTCCCACCCGCCCCGGAATGCTTACACGATTGCCGTTGTCGCTGGGCCACTGGGTGGGGGCTGATGGCGTGTTACACTTATTTATTGGCATGTCCTGATAATACCGCTTTTTTTCACCGGTTACATGCGAAAAGGACTCATTAACATTTTTCCAGAGCGTATTCGTGTGTGATTTTTGCTTTAATGTGTCATGAGCATGGATGAGGTATGAAATTGGATAGTTTATGCGTCTACGGATTGGCTGCTTGGTGCTCCCGGATTTGCCCATCATTTGGTCGGGTGGATGTTTTAAACGGGCTTAATGAAAATGCAATGGAGTGCAGATTTATCGCGCGTAGTTATGGACAACCTTTGATTCGCTGCGCTGTAAATGGAACTGAACCACAGGGAGTCGAAGGTTCATTAGTCGCCCCAACTGATTGTCAGATGATACTTATAAATGATTCGATGGACTGATGAGGATATCAAACTTTCATCAGAGGATTATCGTGGGGATGTATTATGCACAGATACACTGAGGCTGCAGTCGATGCACGTGGATGACATGTTCGAAGTTTGTGCCGGACTTTGCACTCTCTGTCTGCCAAAAGGTCAGCACGTTCTGACACCGAAAGTGGATCCTGCGCTTGGTTTTTGTCCTGTCATTGCTGTACTTTGCTTGTTATAGACGGGAATCATTCGAGGGGTAAATCAAATCATTATTTGAACAAGATTACATCTTTAGCCCGCACGAATTCGAGTTAAGACTACTGCAGTTCCCCAAGGCTCTGCACTTGGTCCGATACTTTTTCTAATTTACATTAACTTGTTATTTTCACGAAACTCTTGACATAACTATCGAAAGCATGTACATTTCAGAGCAATTCAGCTCTAAATATAGCTGCTGATACAAATCATGACTTGGGAATTTAAAGCCACTGATTTCAACAGCATAAGTTGATGATAAGTGATAAAGCCAAAATCGTGTTTTTCAATGCGCGCGGAAGAAAACTAGACTTAGGAACGCGCTCTTTTCCTTGCCTTGTTAGCTCTCACGCCCTCTCTCTCGTGCGTGTCTTCGCTTTTTTTTTGCGAATTCCCGGATACTCTTTAGCTTTACTTTAGCTTTACTTTACTTTACTCTTTAGCTCCAGAGTCCACGACGCCTTCTCCTAATTCTTCTCGAGGAGGGCCAAGTCTTCTGAGAATTCACCTTCTTTCATAAACTCGCCTACATGCCATGTGGCGTACCCAGGTAGAGAGGGACCTCAACCAACTTGGTGTGCGGAATTGGGGACAGCTACCAAAAGATCGTGTTATCTCGCGAGGTCTGTTGGTTGAGGCCCAGGACTTCACCTCTGCCTGTAGCGTCACAAGAAAAAGAAGAAGATGGAGGCGTTAACATTCTCAGGTAAAATGTCTCCACGGTACAACATGCCATATACTTGCTAAGGCGTGGATCCGACTTGAACATCTAGGCTTATGACCAGAGGCCAGTGGATACGTGGGTATGGTACCAAAGAAGCTTGGAATTCAGTCAAGTCGACATTCAAGATGAAACGCAGGGAGGCGGTGATGAATGGGACAATTTGACCAATCAAACGATGCAATTGGCGTAGGTTTGTCACTCTATGTCCAAGTTCCTGCGGCAAATGGCTTGTGGGCCATGAAGGCACAGTTCGGAAGATTCCAAAGTGGGGAGTTATAATAATAATGGCGGCGCTACAGTCCGAGGTGGGCCTGGACCTAGCTTCTCAACAGCCACTCGTGTTGTGCGTGCTATTGTTCTGTCACGACCGTTCTAGACAGTTATACTCTTTGAGCATTGTCAGTGACTCGAAAGAGGTGGAGCCGTGAAAAAATGTTTGGTGTTTTCTCGGGAATCGAACCAACAACATCGAGCGTGGGAGTCGACGCACGTACCCATTACCCGCTACGGCGCCCACAAGATGAAGTTGTATTGTTCAAGAACACCAGTGGAAGGTTGAGGGGCTGTGTAGAAGGCAAATTCCAACGTTGAATTCTTCCGTAATACCCTGAAATACGTTGCATCAACAGTGGAGTGAATCCTCAGCCGGTACCACCACTGAAAAAGTGGAATTGGCAAATTTACGAATCCTGTCAAAGACCAAACCAACGATCTCCTTTTCAATGGTATAGTGTAGTACTTTTGGGGTTCAGAACCATCTGGTGTTTGCTTTCGAACAGAATTTTTCTGGCTGTGATGAAATTTCATAGATAAAACTAAATTTTTGCTCCAGTTTCTTTTTATTTTCATACCTCCGATGGCCGCCGCCAACACAGAAGAATACATAACCAAGGCTGAGAAGTTTTATGTATTTCTGTGGAGGCTTACAAGTGACACCTCTGTCCCTATGTCAGTATACCGAAAATAAGTCTAAAATATGAGGGGAACTTGTCCTTCAACGACTAAGGCCGAGACTCTTACATAAGACTGAACAGGCTTCAAAAAAATTTGTGAGGTGGAAACTCGCTTATTTTGACAATCGCCAAAGGCGTGTGAAAAATTATGTCCACCACTGTATCTTCAGTCGTTGTACAGGTCAAGTGGTTTTACATGGTAGCGGCGTAAATCATGAGTGACTTTTTTAATAGCTTCTTGAAAAGGTTTCAAATCGTGGTCCTGCCTTTTTCCATTCATGTCTGGATCGGAGGCAGAATGTATGATTTTTCAAAACGTTGGAAAGAAAAGGATTGGATGCGTTGCAATTTCATCTCTTTCCAACTTTTTGGGAAAACATACGTCCTCCCTCTGGTACTCTTGCCTTCTTCCACTCATGTAGACACCATCGTAGATTGCTTCAGTTGGCGGCGTAGGCCTGTCCGAGAGCTTGTGGGAGACTCGATCGTCTAACATCCCAGTGTTCTGCTGTTCTTAACTTAGTTCCCGCGAAAACGGCGCTTTCAAGGCGCTAATTGGGTGCGACAAACAGGATCGGTATATCCACCGCCAGTTTTACCTATCCCGCGAAAATATTGAGTTCTCCATCACATTGGTAGTCATTTGTCTGTCTGAGAACCTGAGAGAAAATACAGAAAATGTGTGTTTTAACGATTTTTTGAAACTCGTAAATTCATAAGATTCACAAATTGTGCAACCATTTAAAGTCCTCTCTCTTCGTGTACGCATTTCCACTGACACCCCCTCCAACACAGAGATGCTCCTCTTGAAACTTATTGAAAATTTTGAAATGTGTTCATCTGCCGGCCCGAACTTCCCCCAATCATCTTCATCCTCCACCTAATCCTCTTAACACCATGTGATCGACGCTCTTGCACTCTCTTTGCATAACTCCTCTCCCCTCCCCCGCCCAAAAGCATAACACTACTTAAATATAATCAATAGCCATTCATTGCAGCAGAATTTTCCACTCCTCGAACTTTTTCCAAACAAACTCTGTGATAACACAAAAAAGTGAGCGCCTTGTGCTTCCAAATCGCATCTGCTACACCCTACTTAGCATTTGTTCTCGCCGCCACCCCAGCAAAAGGATCAACTCTCAAAAGAGTGGAAATCATGCAAAAACTGCAGCGCCACTTCACCGAGCGACCCCCATCCATCCACAAATCAACGCGAACCACACTCACTTAATTCAATCGAAAATTTCCTCATAATTGCCATTTTCGGGGGTGGCCGTGGGTGGCTGGGGATAGGACACACAATCCCCGCACTCGACTGCGAAACTTCACCGCAGAACTTGTTGCCACTATTATCATCATCACCAGCAAAGTGCGCTGCGATAAAAAGGGAATGGTTCCCGTTTTGTGCGGAGAAAACTCTGACGGAAAAGAAAAATAGAATCCATCCCAGGACTCTGGTGGTAGACTCGGCGGCAACGGCAAACGGCAAACGGCATCCACCACCACAACTGGCATCTTTAAGTGCAAACTTTTCAAATCTATTTTACATAATGAAATCCATAGAGGAATATCATCTGCATGGGAATTTCATAAAGTGTCCTTTCATCCTTTTCCACATTCATCCATCCGGGCAGCAGCAACCCGCGCGCAGCTCGGCTTGCACTGCCGGTCCGCGCTAAGTTTTGACAAACAATTTCAGTTCGCATCTCTTGACGAAAAACTCAGCTCCTTCCACTTGTTCTTGGTCTGTGCTTCGTCCTTGGGTGGGTTTTCCGCTTTCTCAGATTCCCCATTTTTCCCTTTTTTGGTTTTTTTTGCGCCTGCAACACAAGTTTTAACCGCAAGACATTTACTTCAATTTTTCTTCGTCGTCCTGGCAACATCCTCATCATCGCCGTACCCATCGAAGTGCATGTCACATCATCGTCCTTGGCAACGGGAAAGGGCCCTCTTGTGTCTTAGTCGAGGGGTTGAATCAGAATTTTTTATTTATTTTTAATTAGTTGATTGGCGGGCGGATGGGTGGGTGGACGTTCCGTCAGATACTTCTGCTCGCGGGCCGATCCTCTTGTCTTGGGCGATTTTTCAATTAACCCAAAGTTTGTGCAACGGCAGAACTTCGATAATTACTTTCGCACGTCGTCCTCCGTTCGTATTGACTGCCGTCGAGGACACTCCCTGTCCCAGCGGAGGGCGGGACTTTTGTGGCCTCTCAGCATTGACGACTGCAGTATTTTACGATGACAATGATGTCGACGAGATGGGTTCGAAGCCAGCTCCATACGGCATGGCCGGTTCCTTATGCGAATATTATCCCGGCAGTTGGCCCTCGAATAAGTAACACAGTGAGTGGTGCGCTCATTGTTATGTGCTGCCGTGTGTATGTGCGGTGGGGGGCAGCGTTTATGTGCGACTCAGAAGTCGGACAGAAGATGACAGCCATGTGCTGTGTGACGGTGACCTTGTCGTCCGAGTGAAATGTGCTCGGGTAATTGCTTTTGGACACACCAGTGTGTGCGCCGTCGGTGGATTATGTCTGAGGGGCTTTCCGGATGTCATCTCTCGGAAGAGATTAGGCGACGTTTTGTTTTGATGTTTTCTTATGGGAGTAATCCAGGCTTGAGATGAAATCTATGTACACCGCCTCGGCGGGAGGCGCAGTGAGGGGTGTGCGACAAATTTGATGCTGGGTCTTGTATTTCTTTCCTATTCCGATAGGAAATCGATGACAATGTGCGATGGATGGGCATTGATACGCCTTTTATTTGTGTTGGGTTAGGTTATTGTAGGTCCTCTCGGTTGCTTTAGGCGCCATCAATGGTTTGTTATTTTTTGCCGCCTTCTGCTGGGTTTAGCAGTCTTTTAACGCACCAGTCCGTTGCGTGTGTTTGTGTGGGCTGTAATCGGTTATAGCTCTTCCGGCAACGTCAGAGGTTTTGCATATCCCTCTGCTCAATGTTCGGGGCTCAACGAGTTCATAAAAGTCTATATATAGACCGAGGTTATGACTGATTGTGTGAAATTGTTCTAACACATTTCAATTCGTGCGTCAGAAGGGTTTTATGAGGCCAATTGGGATTGCAGCAATCATCGAATTTGGGCTAGAATGGTCCCGTTGATAAGAAATAAGCTTAAAATTTTCTGTGAGTCTTCTATTTGTTTTCTATTTTTCTTTAGATTCTTTTATCGTATCGCTGCCATGTCAATTTGCCTTCCTATGAGTGTTTAAGACTAAGAGTTGCCGGCAACTACTCTGAGGAAAGAAACGAAAGTAATTTTTAGGAGTTTTCAAACAAAAAAATTTAACTTCACCATCCAGTTAGACAAATGCGATGGCTGAGATAGGGCAGATAGCCAATGTCAGTCCAAAACTTTATCAAACAAAGAACTTACGAAATTAAGAACAAATGATGTGAAGAATTTGAAACTGGTGGCAACTGAACGGTCACAGAGAATATGTATTGATGGACCAGTTAAAGCCCGTTGTCGAATTACTGGTGCCGTGAAATAACGCCGAGTGAAATAATGCCGATTTTCGGAATTCGGCGTTGTTTCACTTTATGAAAGCAAATTAACGCCGAGTCTCCATTTTCGGTATTATTTCACTTTGCTAAATAGTGACCCACTTCAAAATTCTACATGTGGTCTAACAGGGGGGTTGTAGGTAGGCAGAATGCCCCCCCATACCTTCCTTACTGCTTATACGCCGTAAACTTTTGTATGTCGTATGCAAATCTGAAAACAGTTAGTAATCGATCTGAATGTCTTTATGAATTATAAGTAAAATGAGGCCGACTTGGCGTTATTTCACTTTAGCAGAGTGAAATAAAACCGAAAATGGGAATTCGGCGTTATTTCACGGCACCGAATTAGTCACCCTCGTTCCCTGATGTCACCCTATAACCCGGATGGCAGGACAAGTGCACTATTAAGCTACTCTGGGTCTCGGGTCACTACGGGATCATAGATGAGTCATCATTTGGAAGTGAAAGTTATGTGTATTTGCAAGAGGCTTGTAAACACAAAGGTTTGGAGCACTCAGACTTAAAAACTGGTCTATTGTACTACCAAGCAGCAACCTACTTTTGCTAGAGAGGCCAGCAGGCTCTTCTGCGATGAGAAGCCAACATCAACAGTTCTCACCTCATCAGCACCGAATAATTGCCACCTGATCCGAGGAAAGGCGGGACAATAGCAAAAGAAGTGCTCTGCCTTGTCGTTGTCTTCTCCACAGCTAAGCACATTCAGGACATTTTGCAAAGGTATAGTGGCCCGTAAGTACGCCATTAAGCTTTCTGCAGTCTTTTCTGTCAAGTGATAACAAGAATATCATGGATTTCTTACAGACGTTAAGGAGCATGCATTTGATCTGCCTACATCCTGCAGAGTCATGCCACCTCCAGTTGTGCCCTCGAGAGGTCCAATCATCGATGGAAGCCCTCCACCCGTAGCAAGCACATCGTCTTAAATTTGTCTTACCAGCTCCAAAACCTATTCATGATCCTAATTGAACGTGTCGTAATTGAATCCTCTCAGTCCTATGCCCCGAACTTTCATCCCCAATACTTAGTGCCAATGGATTATTTTGACACATCGTTCAGTCGGTCCACTTCACTCTTCAAAGCTCCTTCGACCATGTGTCCATTGAAATCGTGTGTTTTACGACAGAATTTAAGTTAACTAAGCAGAAAATCTCCATATCATAGCCCGCTTCCACCCCAACTGCAGGTAACAATGCAATCCTTTGACATCCCACAAGCCGAAATTAATGGAAATAAGCTCGTTGTAACCGGAACCGAATCAGGGCCAGTGTGGCACAACCCTCTGCACTCATCGTTCGCTGGAAACGCCTTTGGATACTCGTATCTGTTTCAGTTATGCCCATTCGAACTTTATAATATCAAGACCAATTCACAGAATTCTCAGTTTATCAGCTCTTGATCCGGTGCTTTGAACTGCTGAGCATTCCCTGAATGTGTACAGTAAACTCCCATCTGGTCCAACTTCAAACGAAACGATCCCCTCTGCAAACATGTGTACCTACACCGTGTCTGACCAAACAAATGCAATCTACATCCGCTTATGAGTCAACACGCCCCCGCCCGGGATGGACCAACTTGACTTTGCCGCTCGTACAGAATCAGAATTAATCCTTAAATTTTATCGAAACCCATCCTGCCGTTGCGTACGGACTTAATATGTTCCTGGAATGAACTGGGCCCCCAATAAAAGTGAAAATACACTCCGCCCTAAGTAAATATTGTTTATGGTCTTCTGTCGAAATTCCATTTCCAATTAATCGGCATGCACCAGTGCACGTATGTACGCACAAATGTGTTCCTCGGAAAGCATCTCCAAACAAAATTAGAGCCGAAAGCAATTTCCATGCCCACACCTCTCGGTTCAGTGTCTTCCTTTTTTTTGATTGCTTCCTACATGCAGCCCAGTGGGGCGAGTGTATCTCGGGGAGAAGAGGAATCCGTCTCTATTATTGGACATTGCTCGAAAGTAGATGCCTTCCATCGTCGAACGTAAGCAATCAACAAGCCACATCACATCAAAGGAATGCTCATCTCACTACTTGCCTCACCTCGGGTCTCGTGGGAACCAATAGGCATGACAGGAAAATCCAAACCACAGCAACACGGTCACCTACCACCGCCACGCCACCTCTGTCAGGGAGAGAGTAGAGTTCAGCCAGCAGTCTGCCGAAAACACTGATTGACATAAGCGCGTAAAATGTTTGACATTTTTATTATGATCAGTGGAGCTGTTGCGGAGCCCCCAGAGATGGGTGCATCATGTAGAGGGGTGAGACGACCACGATGCAGAAACTATTCCTGTGCTCATCTGTTTAATCATCGGTGGCACATCCACGATGCAGGCAGATGAGCGTAATGATGATGAAGACGAATGCCTCTAACTAGCTGCATGCCACCAGAGTTGTTGTGTCTTGAAGCTAAAAATAGAATTCGAATTCGATTGCGCCAGATGGGTGTCGTCGCAGACGATAGGCAACAGTGTCTGGTGCAAGAAGGGACACAGCTGCTCGTGAGGGATCATGTGGTGCAGGCAGAAAGAAAAATTGATTCTTATGATTGGTGGCAGTTGAGGGACTGTGGATGCAAATCGAATTAAGACATTTAAGCGGAGTCTGGATTGCAACGGAAGTACGAGAACCCGTTACATGATGAATCTCCGCAGTGGTGTCATTGCTTGAGTTTACGCGGAGATAAAACGAAGGATTACTCTGGCCTAGAAGGCAATTAGGGAATAAAAAAAAACTCCCTCTCGTAGAACCACGGCATATCTATTTAAGACCTTAATAGCCCAAGTCCTTCTGTAAGGCGCAGAAGCATAGACACTAACCAAAGCGGACGAGAGGTTCTTGGTCTTTCAGATTATCTTTGATCCCGTGTGCACTGATGGTGTTTGGGGTAGGAGATTGAACGACGAACAGCGATATCCATCTGATCAGACGAGTTCTAGTCTGCCGTCTTAGATGGCTAGGCCTTGTAGAGCACCAACGCTTACTTACTTACTTAAGGTGGCGCTACAGTCCGGGGTGGACCTGGGCCTCAACCAGCAAGCGTCTCCAGCTAGCTCGATCTTTAGCTAGTTGCCTCCAGTTTCGCACGCACAGTTGGTTGAAGTCCATTTCCACTTGCGTGCGCCACCTGAGTCGCGGTCTTCCTCTACTGCGCCGTCCCTCGGGGTTCCTCTTGTACAACCCTGCCGTAAAGGCAGCAACACTGCGACCTAAAAAGGTCTATTGTATCCCTCGGGGTTGGATTCGAAGACTTTTTTTCCACGACACTGGCTCATAAATCAGGCTGAATTTGACCGATGGCATGGGTTTGTTAACTTTAAGGGCCGCTGTGGTTTGGGGCTTATTCGCCTAAACCTGCGACTTCACGAAAACCCCAAAAGAAAAAGTCTAACGTGGTCAAATCGCACGATCTCGGTGCCCAGTTCACATCACCTCCACGTGAGATGACCACGTCCTAGAATGGCTCGTGAAGAATTTCCAATGTGGTGTTAGCTGTGTGGTACGTAGCGACGTCCTGTTGAAACCACATACCGTTGGTGTCCATTTCATTCAATTCAGGCCAAAAGTAGTTGATAATCATCGACCTATAGCACTGGCCGTTGACGGTGATGGCCTGGCAAACGTCATTCTCAAGGAAATGTGGACCGATGACGCCGCCAGCCCAAAATCCTCACCAAACAGTGATTTTCTCGGGTTGCATTGGACGCTCTTCCACTCGTGAGAGAACAATAGCACGCACAGCAGGAGTGGTTGTTGAGAAGCTGGGCCCAGGTCCACCTCGGGCGCCGCCATTATTATTATTACTGGACGCTCTTGGATCTCATGTGGATGGGTATCGTCCCACATTCGAGAATTTTGCTTGTTTTGATTGATGTAAACATCCATTCAGCGAACATACGTCGTTATCTATGGTCTGGTCGTTCACCTTCAGCTCCGGGGTCAGTTGAATTTTGTACGGCTGCAGGCCCAAGTCAGGACGCAAAGTCGATAAATATGGTCTGCGAAAGGCCAACTTCTGGTGAGCGACGCGACGCGAAATCGACTGCACACTTTCACAGACAACGGCAATCTTTTCGGCAAATCTTCAATTTCGTCGACGTGGGGGTGTTGGTTTATCGTTTACTGAACCAGTGGTTTCAGTATTGATCCACCACACTGCAAATAGACCTCTCTGTGGGACGATTATGGCGATCGTTAAATGGGCGAGGCCACAGAACGTTGAGCGAAGAGAACACCCATTTTGATATATTTTTAAAAAATTTTACCTTTTCCACGTGTTGTTGTTGTTGTTGAACTCTATGAACTCATCCATGGTGATTTGCCAGAACAGACTACATAAGTAGCATCCAATTTGTCAGATGTAGCTTCAACAACGTTTCCGCTATCAACTGTAAAAGTTCGAAAGTCCCTGTTGGAAGACCCTTTAAATCCCTTGGGTCGAGTCCAAGTTTACCCCGAATTTACATCGAAGTCTTCGAAGTTTTTCCTGAAAACAATCAAAACCAAATCCACTTCCCCACTTGAACATTCGAAACATATATTTTTTGCAAATTCACTCGTCATTAACGAACACTTTCCTGCCAGCCACACTGTCCAACCGTATCCAGCATACATCAGTGAATACCCAGATTCTGCAGAGATCGCATCTAATTAACTTCGTCGACCATCTAAGTTGTTAATTAGCACACCCCATGTGCTCAAGCGATGAGCACCAGATTGAGGCCAATGTGTTCTTGATGCGGCCCCACTTCAGGGTCCCGCTGTTGATCTTATCGCCCAGCACACAGAGCACGACTCCTGATGGGAAAATTCAAATCTGTAGCGGACATGATTTCAATTTTACCGTGAACGCTGTGACGGTGGGGAGAGGGAGGGGGGACGAAACGAGATTGCTGCTTTCCATACTGTGCAATCATCAGTCAGAGGATATTTAAATTCATTCCTTTAGGCGGACAACGATAACGACAACGACAACGACAACGACAACGGCATCGACAGCGACAGCGACAGCGATGATGACGATAGTGCGGAGAAATGTATCCCGTCCCGATGGGAGGGTATAGCAGAACCCCCGCAGCAGGAATTGACTTTGACCGTCTAATGGGGCTGTCCCCTAAAATAACTGCGAAATGAGGAATAAAATAAGGAAAGAAAAACTTTCTCGCTAAGCAGGACCCAAGACGAGGAGAAGGACGCAAAAAATAGAGAATTCGTGTAAACGTCCTTGAGGGCATGGTTTCCTTTCTTTTCTCCACCACCCGTTGGGATGATTGTAAATTGTTTTCTTCCCGTTTAGATTTTCCACTCTACGTCCTCTTCTAGCTAAGATCCTCTCCGCTCCTCTCCCTGCCCTCCGTCCTCGGGGCAAATTTAATAACAAAAAAAACGCTGAGCCGGAGGAGGAGTGAGGACAATCTTGAACGGGTGGGCCGGGTGATGAAGGAACAGAAGTTTTATTTTATTTCATTTCACTCAGCATCCAGTCGGCATCCATCGCCGGCATACAGACGCGTTCAGATAAACAAGACGCCCGCCGCCGCCCGGCCCGTTCTCCCACTGGGCGAGATTCAAAGTCATGTTCCCGTAGTGTATGTCACTGTCCGTGGCAGATCTCTTAGGCAATTATTTTCCGAGGGAGATATTAATCAAAGGAAATGCTACCACAGAATGAATGGGGAAAAAGATAAATTCGTGGGTAAAATAATTCCTTTTCTTCGTCTCCAATTCCTGGCCGACGGACAGTGCGGCGATGCCGTTCGCCCAATTAGTGTGGGCCGAGCAAGACATATTGTCAGCCAAGGGCCGATGGTATCTCAATGGTTTCGGATTGTTATGAGTGATGTAAGGCGATATTGATCTGTGGGCGATTTATTTGAGGTTCCCTTTGTATCCGATGTCGGTTGGGATAATGAATGAAAAGGTGGATGTGGATGCGTGTGGGTATATCGAAATGAATGGCTTGCTTTGGCTTTGATTTATGCGATAAGGCAAATTATAACATTCCTTGTTTGAGTCGGGTTCCTTCATTCTTTCGACGGGGTTTTCGTATTCATGAGGAAGCATTCCTTTGAGGGCTGTGTTGACATGAGAACCTAACATGACGTGAATCAATTGTGAAAAATGTTTTTCGAAAATCTGGAGCGATGTTATCACGGGTCAACGACTAGGGGGAGACAAGTCATTCGCGAAATGCTCACTGAATGGAGTATGGAGCCACGATAAACTGAATCTCGAATATTCGTCTGGGCAAGAATGAGTCAGTGAAGCTGAGAAAGACGAAACAAATAACGTACATCATTTTTTGCATGGGCCCTGACTAAACATTTCCGTGATTTCAAGAAGAAAACTCTTTGAAAATAAGCAAAATCTAAACATAAGTGAAATATGAGGATTCCGGAAGTCTTTTAAAACTTGAATGAAATTTTAGAGCTGATCCCTGATGGGGAAGCAGAATTGAATATACAGTGGTGCACAAAAATTTTCACACAAAGTCATTTTTAAAGAGAATTAATCTTTCAAACCAAAGCGATGTTTAATATTAAATGCTTTAGAAAAATGTACTAAATATGAAGCAACTAAGTATCACAAAATAAAACAAAATATAAAAAAAAATGCTTTCATCTAAAAATCATAACAACAATCTTTTAACTTAGGTGATCTTTAAACGCTTCGTTTTTTTTCGCTTTCATTTACATTTTTTTGTCCCAATGCCGTCCGAAGGCCTTGTTTAGATGTTATGGCCCGTTTTCTGATTTTTTTGTCCAAAACTTCCCACAGATGTTCAATGGGATTAAGGTCTGGAAATTGTGGAGGAGAGTTAAGCTGTTTGGGGACATGGTACAGCAACCATTCTTTGACAATCTTTGCTGTATGCTTTGGGTCATTGTCTTGTTGGAAGATCCAAGACGATGTGAGACCCAATTTTTGCAGACTAGGGAGTAGATTGTCTTTTAATATGGCTAGGTTGTCCTTGCTATTCATTCTTGATTCAATAAATACAAGGTTTCCCGTTCCCACAGCCGACATGCAACCCCAAACCATTAGTGAACCTCCACCATGCTTTACGGTTGAAGTGAGGTTTTGGGGCAGAAGCTCGCTATTTGATGTTCTCCAGACCTTCGTCCTGCGCTTTGTACCAAATATCTCAAACTTGCTCTCGTCACTAAAGATAACGTGATCCCAAAATGTTTGAGTGGCTTTTTGCGAACGTCTGGCGTTTCAGGCGATTAACACTAGAAATGCATGGTTTCTTTCACGGCATTCTTCCGTGTAATCCACTATCATTCAAGACTCTGCGAATTGTTGAGGCACTTACTGAATTTCCACGCTCTTGAGTAAGGTCTTTACGAGTCTATTTGTACTACACTGGACCTCGGATTTTTTTACTTGCCTTACTTTTTTCCGTACTTCGGTTTTTCTTCTTTTTTCGGAATATTACATTCAAACGGTATCTATCAACTCATGAATTGTGAAATTAATTGGGCTGTATACTAATTTTTGACTGCATTTTTCAGATAATTTTTGCTTTTATCGTGAATAATTTCTAAATTATTTTTTTGTTTAACTATTTTGTAGTGAAAAATAAAAAAGTGAGTTGTAAGCTATATTTGGTGTTAAAATTAATTTTCTACTCACTTGCAACATAGCGTATCTTAAGCTATGTACTAATAGGCGCTACAGTCTAAGGTGGACTTGGGCCTAGCTTCTCAGCAACCACTCATGTTGTGCGTGCTATTGTTCTAACACGAGTGAAGGGCACCTACAGTTTAATGCCGACTCCGAACGGCGAGGTTGAGAATCTATTTCTAGACAGTTATACTCTTTGAGCATTGTCAGTGACCCAAAAGAGGTGGTCCCGTGAACAATTTTTTTTTATGGAAAATTGTTTGTCTGTGCTTGGATCGATGGGTCGATGCACGAACCCACAAGGCTACGGCGCACTCTTTGATCCTTTGTAAATGAGACGGAAAAACCTGCTCACTCATATCTTTGACTTTCATGTAATCATTGTGTATTCGATGCAAGCTAACTGTTTATCGCGAGAAGCGAGCACAGCAAAAGTTTACCTTCTCTCAGACGTCGCCACTGATTCGCTCCACAGGAGAGACTTAAAATTTCTCCAGCTTAGCTCACCTTATTTCAACCAAAATTCCTTTACCAATCTTAAGCTGAATCACTTACGAGCGTGTTGAACAGACACCAAACAGTCTGATTTAAATTACGTGCCGGATTGCTTCACCTTAAAATCCCTAAGTGAACCGTTTGAATGTCAATTACAGCCCGCCTTTTACAATCCGATAGACCAGCCCTTAATTCAACAATTAGTGACTCCATCTGCACAAAGCGTTGCTGAGACACGATAATTCGAAAAGTTTGCTCCCCTCCTCCTCCACTGCCAGGCAACCAGTTATAACATGCATATTCATTCCGCTTCCGTGTTAAGTCACAAGGATAAAATGGAATTACTGCGAAGTAGATCAGCCGACACACCCTCGCGCCAAGCGCCTACCCCTCGTCCGCGCCCTCCCTCGCGACAAATGGAACAAAATTAATTCGTCTCCTTGATATCGCTAATAAATCTCAGTTCCTTCCAGGGAATTTGCATGCAAATTGCCCATGAAAATTAAGAAAACGAGCACTAAAACCGAACACAGAACCTCCGTCAAAAGTCAACAAAAGTACTTTCCGCCGAGGCAGGACCTCCGCTGAGAAGGATGGAAGTTTGCCGGGCAAAGAAACTGAAAGCAAAAAACTAAAAAAAAACTCCTGCAGTGATTACAAGACACAGAACAAACACTTTGGCGCCATCTAAAACGGAAAATAAAAAGTAAAATATATGCCAGGGCTCTGTAATCGAGATCTTCGACGGTCTCCGCAAGGATACGTTCCCCGCACGAGTGTTTACTGAATGTAGGCTGACTTTTCATTAAAAGAGCGCCCCATCCACGGAGGATCGTCATCGTCGCCACCATAGGGGGGAGGGGATTGTGTAAACGGCGATAGGGACAAACTGTGGTCGCTCTGGGTGCCCAGGATGGAGAGACAAATTGTTATTTACAAAGTTGTCACGCAAATTTGTGCGGCTGATGGCATGCTGCTGCGGCCACTTTGGCAGCAGCATCACACACAGGTGCACAGATGAATGGCGTCGACGACCGTTAAAGGTGTCCTTGCTCGAGAAGAATCTGATAAAAGATTTTTATTGGCTTTTATTTGTTTTGCCGTATGGCCCGGTTGGCTTTACTAGTTAGCAGGCACTGCGGCGCTTTTCGGGACAATATTTGTTTCGTTATTTTTTATCCGCCCTAGGTTTCCAGGGAAGTTTCAATGGTGACGCGTCCTCACCGTCCCCAGCCATTGGGACACCGAAATTCGGATCCGGATGGACCGGAGGAGGAGGAGGAGTCGGCGGTAGCTGAAGTTTCTAGGGGAAAATTTTGTTTATTGCCGAACCATTCATTTAAAGGATCAGTTGAATCGAGATGAGAGTTTTGATAGCTTCGCATCCATAAAACGATTTCCGTAATAGCACGTGGATGAGAGTGGAATTTTTAGTGACGGAGATTTATGACTGCTGATGGGAGGATTTTTCTTTTATGTTCTCCCCCATATATTCACATACATGCTTGCTCATGGTTGATGTGGCCTTATCGGGGAGGTTGTCTTGCTTTATTCAAAACCGGATGAATAGCTGATTAGTTCAGTTTGCTTCTGAGATCGTTACATAAAGTCTATTTGCATCCATTCACGTCTAGATTATGGCATTAAGGGATTCTTGTGGCATATCACCACCGCGACGGGGTGTGTGTGTGTGGGTGTAGGGAGATCATAAAATTGAGAAGAGTTGCGAACTGCTCATAGGAATTCTGGAAATTAAGCACTTTTCGTTGAAAAACGAATCGAAATTTACACCGGAGAATGGAAAGTGTGTGGTGCCCATTTTACTTTGAGTGCAAAGAGGTTTCTCAATTTGAGATCACCGCAGATTTTAGACTTACTTAGTTATCAGGCCTGCGACCCCTGGATGGATACCAGAAGGCTCGGATTCGAGGACTCTCTTGGCTGGTTCATTGGTTTTCGTTCGCTCGATGCGGCCAAAGCGGTTTGATAAACGAACTGCCTTCCAGACCATGTCTACGTTCTTGTACGGCTCTTTTCTACTTCCTCGCAGATAGGACCAAATATCCGACGTAGAATTGTTGTTTCGCAGGCACCAAGAATTAGTCCTGCTTATCGCTCATCGCTCAGCTTTCGGTATCACCACGATGGTGGAGATGCGACGTAGGATCGAAATCATTCCGTACAAAACCCTAGTCCTGCCAGGATTGCTCTATGACGCCGAAAGCTGAGCGATGAGCGATAAGCAGGACTGCTGAGTGGTAGCTGTGTGGCACGCCGTGCTGTTGAAACCACATGGCGTTGGTATCCATACCATACAATTCAGGCCCAAACAAGTTGGTAATCATCGAGTATCGACCTGCAGCGCTCGCTGTCTGATCTGGTGATGGTCTGACCAACGTCATTCTCAAAGAAATGTGAACCGATGCCAGCCCAAAATCCACATCAAAGTGTGATTTTTTCGGGATGCATTAGACGCTCTTGGATCTTATGTGGATTGGTATCGTCCCAAATTTAAAATTTTTTGTTGAATTACCCATTCATCCGGAAATGGGACTCATCGCTGAAGATGATTTTTTGATCAAAATTAGGTTCAGTTTCCAACTGTTCCAGAGCCCATTCCTGAGTCCATTATATGGTCCTTTACCTTCAGCTCCTGGATCAGTCGAACTTTGTACGACTGTAGGCCCAAGTCAAGGCGCAAAGTCGTCAAGTTGGGGTCTGCGAAAGGCCAAGTTCTTGTGAGCGATGCTCGGATTCTCCTGCACACTCTCACAGCAGCGGCGGTGTTTTCGGAAGATCTTGCGTTTCGTCGACGTACGGGTGTTAGTTTATCCTTTACTGAACCTTTACTGACTCAAATTTATCCACCACACTGCAAGTAGTCCTCTCGGTAGGTGTAGAGTCCTGCGATTTGAACTGTCGTGGGTATGACACTAGATGATGTCTTCTCCCCAAAGAAGCTTCATTAAGACCTTCAAATTCTTGTTTCCCAGTCTTCAACTTACTTCAGCGCTTCAAATAACCTCAAAATCGAAAAGGTCAAGAAACTTTTGAAGTCATCGCCAACAAATACCCTCCCAAACTTACCCATCTCCTCTTGTCATACTCCCAAGCCGACTTTGTATTTCAATCACTCGACAGCGCCCTACCCTTAAACATCACTCGTCTGTATTCAACTGTGACCCCACTATCAGCCAAACATTCGAAATGCAAATAAATCTCAATCTCGCGTCAGGCATTCTCAAAATGAGCCCTGCCCCCCAATTAAGGTCCCATAAATAAGCGATGAATAATTGGAGCAATGGGAAACGGGATTGCAATGTCGAAGCTGTGCTGCTGCTGGTGGCACCAATCAAACACCCTCCAGTGACGGGACATCTAAACATCTCCCAGGCGCCCGGCGACAAAGCAACAAACTCAATTTGCGTGATTATCTCACACGATAAATCCTTTCTCTGTGGCGAGACTTGCACATGCGGGAGGGGGCGGTACGTCAACCGTGCCGCCATACCACGATGCCATGATGCCACCATGCCGCCATCCGTATCGGGGTATGTTGCCGTTGTCGTCGTCGTTATCGTCGTCATCGTTGCCGTCGACGACGTCAACGTCGAGTATCTCGTCGTGTTTGTTCTGCCGGTTTAATTACCCACCGCACCAGCTTTTATGTGTCTGGAGTTCATGAAACAAAACAAAAAAGTGAGGGAGGGAAACATGCACACACATGTGGTGTGACATGGATACTGGTTCGCAGCTCCACCTCAGATGGAAGCAAGTGGCATTCCGTGCTGTGAATGGGTTGGTCGGCGATGACGGGTTTAGTTGTGACATTGACTCGGTCACATCCTGCGCGTTTTGTTTGTGCTCGTTCAATTCTTGGGGAGTCTTCCATGTATTCGACATTTGACAGTTTCGAGATGGATTCGGATGAGTGACATGTGAATACAGAACCCAGAGAGGGAGGAGGGTGGTGACAGACCGGGCAATGTGCATTGGATTATCCCGTCAGGGGACATATGGCTGTTCGGTGTTATCGGTGGACTGGATACGGGTGATTATCTAAGACAGGTTCGATGTTCCAGAAAAGTTGTAAGCGCCCTCATGTGGAAGCATGTGTCATGGATGGGTTAAGCTGAAGCTGAAAGAAAGTTTAACAGAAAAAGTGCCACCAGAACTATTTTTCTTCTGACGTAGGGAGATCCCGTCATCCTCATTAAGTCTTTTCAGTTGATAAGACGTTAAGTGCACAGCACCTTCTTGTTGAAGTTGGTGCGTCTGAACAAAGGAATTCTTTTGTGAGTACGTCGATGACCATCGAGGATTTGCCTCGACTTTGCACTTCTTCTCAAACAGACGTCATTCAAACATTCTTGGCTTAAAGACAAGAAATAAGACTTCTCTGGGGACTGCTGAAAGCGACTGAAATGTTAACTACCTTAACTTATACATTTGCTTACAACCTTTTGCTTTATTCAAGTTATAGTTTTTACAATATTTTCTCTGTTGAAATGCATGCTACCGTGCCAGAGCTCTATAAAATTGTGGTAAACTTGTACCTTTTCTTGAAAAATGTTGAAAAATGTTGCTAGTCAAACTTTGTGATCCACGATTGTCGGTTCTTGGGCTAAAAATATTTCTCTTGTGTGTTAAAAAAAATTGTTTAATAAAAGGAAATTTATTAAAGGCTTCAATCAGCTACGGTGACGTTAACGGGCTAAGAATTTGCTTCACAGAATATTATTTCTACGTGATAAGTGGATCAATAGTTAGTTTCGAAACTGAATGAGGTTTCGAATTTCTGAGTGTTTTTCAAAGAATCTCACTGCGGAAATTAAAAGACAATTTTTCTGAATGACAGTTCTTCGGTACTGTTTCTAAACTTTCTCACATTGACCATAAAATAAAGAAAGAGCCTGCTCTAAAATTTAAAATGTCGTGAATAATGAAAATGTAAGTAAATTTAGGTGAGTCTTATGTTTTAATAACCCACAGCTGGTTGGTTAAGGTTCTGTAGTGTACTAATACCAGTGTTTCCTTCTTTTTCGAAATGCAGTAGGATCTGAAACAAGGAGATAATTCTTCGCTAACCCTCATTTTATTGCCGATGGATGCCGAACTGACTGATATCTTAAGAAATATAATATCCAATGGAGTCCTTTCGATCGGATAAATTGTTAGGAATATGTCGATGAAATCTCTCTCTCTTGGTCATTGCCATCTACATGCTGGACGAGATCTGTCAAGTACTGCAACTACATGGTCTGTTGGTCTAAAGATCAGCGGATGACCACACGGCACTTTTGGTTTTTTTTTAATTTTATTAAGACTTAATTTAACCTTACTTTCTAGACAAAAATGACTAAAACTAACTCAACTAACTTGTTATGATCTATCTTACTGGCTCCCGGCGGGCAGTTCAAGCTAAATTAAAACTTAATTATGTCTTTCGACTTATCCTACAATTATTGCTAAGACAAGGAACAATTAATTAATGAAGCTGAGGTTACAGAGAAGGTAGAACAGTTTAATTAGCTAAGAGTCCTTCGAAGGAATTAGCCTTGGAATGACGCGTCAAATAAAAGCTCTGAAATCATACTTCAAAATAAGCTATATTTTATTTAACATAACCATGAACATAAATCAGTGAATTTAGTTCAAAAGAAAAAAGCGGCTAAAAAAAGCGTCAAAAGTAAGTGAACACATAACTTAAAAATGTACCTTATTAAAAAAAATAACTTTGTATGCCTTCACCTACCTACCCTACCTAACGTTCATACAAATGTTTAATAGAATCAACCCCCAGTCATTGACACAACCATATACACACTCACTTTTGAATATTGTTTTTTGCACTTTTCTCTTTTAATTTGATGTATACATGTCTGTTCTACCTCATTATGGTGAATATTAAGTTAGTGGATAAACCTTTAACAAATGACTGAATGTTCATTCATTTTTGACGCTGACTGTATGTACAGGCCAAAAAAATGGTAAGTATTTGCTGCAGCCCTATACCCTATACCCCAACATTGTTATGATGATGAATATAACCTTTAGAAGCACTGAACTTCTTAATCTTACGAGAAGAAATCATATGCAAGTTAGGTGAATACATTTGGGATTTTTTGAAGTTGTCAAAAATTTATTAATTGATTTCCTGTGTCAGTGAAAGATCTGGTAGCGATTGTACTCATCATCGGCCAGATCTTCCATAATTGAGAAAGTGAAAAAGAGAAAATGACAACTATGCTTATGTTTGAAATTTAATCTTTAAAAGTGTTTCACTTCAATCATTCAGGCATCGAGATTTCCATCTGCCTTTAGTACAAGTATTTCCGTCCAACACACTGCAGCATAAGTGCTTACCCTAGGCTCCATCACAAATTGAAAAGCGTGTGCTACTGCCAACTTCCTATTACACACTTTCGTGACCTTTACGAAACTAAGCTCGCCAATGCCGCGTAATGAGACATAAACGCATGAACAAAATTCTTTACCGTCAATCAAATTACCCTGGAGAGTCGATTCTTCTGTGAAATATGCATCAAATATTAGCAAATACTTACTTATAAGGCTAACGATCCAGGAAAGTTCTTCCGACTAGGGCATAATGCACAAAAAAAACACTAAAAGTGTCTTGTATCCGCGATCCCTTGGTCTTTGTACTGAAAGTTCGATCTTCTTCCCCTTTTCTGAACTAGGATGCCCAGATTCAAAGACTGGCTAAGCTCAGTGTCCGCTCAGCACAGCTCATAGATCTCGCGGTTATGTCTTCGACTCCATCTGCCGTCCTCGCAGACAGGACCTAAAATGCACACTTTCAAAGGTATGCAGCATCACCAGCTCTGCAATCCTGCTTATCGTCCAGCTTTCGCCTCCATCTAGCAAGACTAGCAGGATTAGTGTTTTGTAGACAAAGATTTTGGTTCTTCGAGTCAAGAGTTTTGACTTATATGTTCTAGATAATGGGCGCCGTGGCGTAGTGGGTAGGTGCGTCGACTCCTACACTCGAGGTCGTCGGTTCGAATCTCGAAAAAAACATCAAACATTTTTTCACGGCTCCACCTCTTTCGAGTCACTGATAATGGTCAAAAAGTATAAATGTCTAGAAAAAGCTTCTCAATCTCGCCGTTAGGAGTCGGCATTAAACTGTAGGTCTCCTCCACTCGTGAGAGAACAATAGCACGCACAACACGAGTGGTTGCTGAGAAGCTAGGCCCAGGTCCACCTCGGACTGTAGCGCCGCCATTGTTATTATTATTATTAATGGGCGACGGATCTATTTTTGATCGAAAACAAAAATTTGGTATTTTTCTCATTAATCTTAAGACCAGCTTGTTTCGCTCGTTTTTCAGTGGTCAGACATTGACACGTGTCCTACTTCCATGAGGCCCCCTCAATGGTAAAAAGAAGTACCCAGCCTATCTGAAGACAATGTTGATGACCTCAGTCCTCCCAATTCTAATACCGAACGATGTGTCCTTCCACTATATTCAATTTGTATTTTGTATTCATTTCTAAGTGCTTAAAGATCTTGACATTTTTTCCATCACCTCATTCTTCTAAAGTTCTTGCATACATTTTCGCCTGTAGTTTATTTTAAGTCTTGGCAACGGTTTTGACATTCTCTCGAGATCATTTGCATTCTCTCATCTCAAATGCTCTTTTTAAATAATCACAAAAAACCGACCGGAAAAACTGCACCTCAAGTCAACTAAAGTCGCACTTGGCTGTGAAAACACTCACTAATGCCTTGAAAATCTCGCTTAAGTACCCACAAATGCTCTTAAATGAGCGAATTGACCAACCGCCAGTGCAAAATCATCCGACCCTCGTTGATTTAAATCAATTTCCATTCAAGTCCTTTTCATTATCACTTCGGACCCAGTTCAGAATTTATCAAACCAAACTTGGGGGTCAAAATCATTGTCTCCAACGCTCTCCCAATCCGGTTTGACATTCCCATGCCCGGACTTACACTAAGCCGAAAGTGCAGTGAAAAGAAAAGTGAGTCCCTGCATGCACTCCAGACCGAAGTCCTGATTTCGTTGGTCTTCCAAATTAGTGGTTGCACACTGGTTTAGTGCGGAAAAGCGCATCACCCGACCGACCACACCCCCGCCCACCAGGACAATGCACTTCACTGCATCCACACCCGCACTCATTCATGCACTTGCCGGAGAAGGGTGCCTACCTAATATTTCCATTTAGAGGATTTATATCTACGTCCTCCACGGAGAGACACACTCACAGGGTACACACGTCTTTTATGAATGCAAACATTGAGAATTGTGGTCAAAGAACTAAATCCAATAATCCTGGCATGTTTCTCTTGCCCCCTTTGTCTCTCACCCTCGGCGATGCGGGGCAGAGCAAAGCACGAAAAAAAAGTTAGCACCCCAGAAGGGTACACCCAACCAGAAGGGGGTGAACAATAATTTTCGCTTGTACCGAGCTGTCTATAAAATTTACAATTTCCAGTATCCTACGGCTGGCGACTGGTATGTTCCTCGCTCGATTCCACTTGCCAGCGTCCGACTGCAAGAAGAAGTGTGCAAGCAATTTGCAGGCGAAGGGTTCAAGGCTCTGGTGCATTTCTGCTGCCGACTACACATTCACACAGAGGGAGAAATGAAACTAAAATTATCTTCCGCACAGAATGTACTCCGGTCTCTCGAATGTGGTTTTCTTGGAATTTTACATTCAACAGAGCAGCAGTAGCAATGGCAAATACCAAAGCCGGGTTCATCCACTTTAGCAAAACCCTCCAGCCTCCAATTGCCAGCCCACCAGCCGCCTGGACGAGCAGTAAAGATTCATAGTCGCTCGGAACAAAACGATGAATACATCTGGCGAATGAATAGTCTGCTGAGCATAACACTCCGGGGCGCAGATGAAACAAGGATAGACAGGGATTTAACTGGTAAACAAATTTTGGAAAGCCCACCTCCCTGCCGGCGTTTGATAAAGGTGCAGGGGGGTTCGTAATAACAATAATATCCCGGGACACAGGTGTAGACGACGACGAATATTGCGAGCTACTTGCAGAGAGTACACAGTGTACACAGTGTGGCATGGGAGTGGGATTGCGGGGCACTTGGGTCTCCGCCAACAACCAATGGGTGGACGGCTTTGGCTTCGTTGCGGAGCGGCAGCGGCGTGAGGGTGAACGCTGTCTGTTCTCAAACACCAAGTGATTAGTAATATTAATTTTTAATAATGGCAGGGTGCAATAACGGAGAAACTCAGTGTTTGATTGAGGGGGTGGATGGCTGAGTGTTGTGCTTTTTGTGGCCGGTTGAACGTCGTGCCACCACAAGGAAAGGGTGCCCGACCAGCAACGATTTGCCGTTGGTCTGAGTGTTTTTCGGTAACCCCTAGTAACTGTCTCTTAAGGTAACCGCAGAGCAGTTGTTGGCTACAACTTGCGGTCGTCTGACAATAAACATATTCTGTTTGAAATCGGTTTTGCGAACTGATGATCACAACTGTCGAAGGGTTGAGGCTCCTCTTGAGAACTCATTTGGATTTGTTTTCGAATCCACCTCGAGTGCACTTGAATGCTGCTCAGTTTCCGTGTGTTGATTCAGTTGAGTTTCAGAATTTAAGTTGCCTGAGTGGGTGGCGGTGCCGAGCGTCTGGGTATAATTAAATTGGTTTGAGTGGCGGCGGTCAGAGGGCATGCTTTGTTGGTTGCTGCTACAACTTTGGGTGACCGTAAATAATTAGTTTAATATATGGTATCTGTTGGGAGTGAAACCGAGACGCCAAGGGATCTGGTCAGCAATCAAAATTCAATGGTGGGAGATGTACACGGAGATTTCGACTCTCAGAAATGAAGTTGGATTGAGTTGTGTTGGCTTATGGTTTGAGTTGGAAAAGCACTTTGTGCAGGTACAAAGGAGTGGTTGGTGAACGTGGTAACTTTTATGTGGCTTGCATTTATCGACCGCTTCCAGTCCTTCAGAAATTCTTTGCTCAGTTTTGAAAAATTTACTTTAAAAAATGTCACCTCAGTCCAAAATTTAAGTTTTGGCACACGAAGAAAGTTCAAGTTCCCAAACGCGAAAATATTTCTTAGGTGGCACCACCTTTCGCGGCCATTTCCATGCATTCTGTCGCCATAAAAAGTTTTCGTTCGGAGCAGTCATAAAAATCTGGTATTTCCATACCTGTGAGAACACTTAAGCCAGGCAATGGCCATGTAACTGTTCGCATATTTTACTTGATCGTGTAGTTTTAAATATTTTTATAGCTTTTAAACTCTCAGCTTATTTCTGTTTTGTATTCAGCGCCTCTATTTTGTAATATTTTCAACATTCCAATCGAATTCAAGAGGTGGTGTCGATTTTAAGGCTTTTAAGTGCTGAATTGAGCTGAATGTAAGTGAGAACACCCATATAGTCATTAAAAGTAAGAGGAATTATAACTGTAGCCATCCCATTGGTGCTGAATTGAAGTTGCGGTGTTTGCAATCACTGCATGGTATTTGCGGCCAGCACATTAAGCTGAATAAAAAATAAAATGGTTTAATTTGAAAGCGGTTCACACTTTTATGCAAAAATGTTGGATGCCAACGAAAATATAGTGAAAGTTGAGAAATTTGTTTCCACGAGGTTTATGAGAGAAACCTGGTATACGTAAATCTTGAATAAACTTCTTATAATAGTTCGTATCTCGTATTCAGCGTTTGTGTTTTATAATATTTTCAACCCCTCAAAAGAAACTCAGTGGTGGAATCGATTTTAAGTCTATCAAAAAGTGCTGAATGGAGCTGAATAAAGGCAAGGACGTTCATGTAGACATCGAACGAAAGAGGAAAAGTAGCTGAAGTGATTCCGGGGGTCTTGATTTGAGCTGCATAGAGTTTGCCACCATTGCAACTAGTTGAATCAACATTTGAATTTATTAGATTGAAAGCAGTTTACATTTTCATACAAAAATGTTTGCTTTCAACCAACAATCTTGTGAAAGTTAAGAAATTTGTTGTCATAAGGCTTATGAGACGAACATAGTACAGTCGGCTCCCTCTAAGTCGAACTCCTTCTAAGTCGAATTTCCCTCTAACTCGAATTTTTTTCGCCATATTTATTTTGGCATTCCCCTCATTTTCCATACAAAAGTCGAACTCGAACTCCCTCTAACTCGAACTAATTTTGATATCCCGTGAAAATTCAACTTAGAGGGAGTCGATGCTGTATTGAGCTAAATAGAGTTTGACACCATTACAACCAGCTGAATAGGAACTAGAATTTGTTAGTTTGAAAGCGGTTCACATTTTTATAAAAAATTCTTTGCTATCAACCAAAATTCTAGTAAAAATTCAAAAATTTGTATCCACGAGGCTTATAAGAAAAGCAGATATGTAAATCTCGGACAAAATTCTTATAAAAAGTCGCAACTTCTGTTTAAAAAAGAAAATTAATGTAAAAATAAGGCAAAGAGGAGGCAAAGAATTCTTCAACAATTCAGTGTCGAATGTGCTGAAAGTGTGAAAAGATTTTAATTTCCACAGCACTTATCCCGTATGTTTTTGATCCTGCAAAGCACATAAATAATATATCGCACCGCACATGCCTTGTTCTGCTTTCAAGAAGTGCACAAAAATCACCACTACCCTCTTTCAGAGCACATCACATTCTTCAAGACTTGTAATTTATCTTTACCTCCCTGACGTGAAAAAAGATCCGATGCCCAAGGACTCTCGCATCACCCGCCGCCGAACAAACCAACCACACGTGTTCGCTGTCACTTCTCAGAAATTCTAATCAACAAAACCAAACAGTACAACCCTCTTCAACGTAGAGATTTTCCTCGAAGTCGCTGTCAAAAGATTTTCCATACACCCGAAAAAAAGAACCCACACACCCACCAACCGTCCCCAAAAGACAAACCACAAACATGAATCAAAGTCCTTCTTGTGGATGTTCGTTCCCAGTTTCGGATAAAGCCTCTTATATGAGTTCTGAGATATCGCCGCAGTTACAAGGATGTGTCATTAGGAGTCCGAGAATGTCCACATATCCACTTATTAAATGGCTGCGTTGGTATCGTGCAGTCAACCAGGTTAATACCAAAGCAACCCCATTGCAAAGGTATTCCAATTGGAAAGTCCATAACTTTTGCAATATTGGCTGCCCACAGGGTTAATTTCACTTGCCCTACATACCGTTCTTCACCTACGAGCACATATCGGCAAACACACCAAACGTACCCGAAGACCCACACTCGGCTGGGCATGTGCCCTTCGAAAACCAATCGCTTTCGAGTAATTTTCGAGCTGAAATTGGCTTTTTCGGGTGCAAAAGTCTGTGCTAAAACTTTCCCGGGAATCGAATGTGTAACTGTTTGGCAAATATTGTGCTCAGTGATACACTACAACGGTAGTTACTCGAAGTCCTGTGAAAAGTTTCACCTCAGAGAGCGACTGAAACCAGTGCTCATACATGGCGGAATTGAGGTGAGGATGCAAGTGCCCCGAAACGACAACAATGCGAAATAAATGCGCCCAGGATATGTACGTTGAAAAGTTTTGAGAAAGCAGCAATAACAGCAGCGGCAGCAACAAAAAAACAGAGTTTCCTCCACACCCAATCCCCCTACACCCACCGTCGACATTTGTTCAGCTGAGCATGGAATTTAGTGTGCTCCGGAATGCCGTACAGCTATCTGATTGGAGTCGGTTAGCGCAGCAAGGCCATTCCACTAAACTGCTGCTATTTTATGCGAAACATTCTGGCTGAACATGAATATGTATTAGCCGTGGGATAACTTTTGTTTTTATCTCTCGTTATCCTGTTGAACTTTACAGTGTCAGGTAGCCGTTTAGTTTTGGTGTTCGGGGAGGGTGTCTATCTCGTCTTGGCCGAACGAGGGTCACTGCTTAACCTCGGGGCGTTATGGATGGAGGGCGATAGATAAGAACGGATGGAAATGAAGAACACGAGTGCCATTTTTGTATCACTTAGCCCAGGCAACGGCGGAAAAAGGTGAAAATATGCGAAAATGACGAGCGATGAAGGTGGCAATTGTGGTGGTGGTTTACGTACATAGGACCAACTTCTGTCCCTAAAGATTAGGTGAGGCGATGTGCCTTTTTTTCCCCTTGGAACCGGAACCGAAGTTTTGAATTTCAGCGGTAAGCCAGCTCAGCAGAAATTACTTAATTTTTGCATAAGTCCACAGCACATGGAGCTCGTTCGAAGGAAAATGTTGCGTCAGGCACAAGGACCTCAGTTTGGAAGAGATAAACGTGAAATCTTCCGTACTTAGCGACACAGCAAGATGCGGATGAAGTCTTATCGACCATTTTGAATATAGAAGACTTTGACAACAAAATCTTGAGTTCGAATCAAAGCCGAGCTTAGAAAGGAGGTTAAGACTAATTTCCCAAACTTTTAGAAGTTTTTAAAAGAATTGAAGAAAGAAATTCAAATTCAACGAAAGCACGAGCAAAGATGATAAATATGTGACTTTTAAAGACACGTGGAGAGCACGTGGAGAGTGACTTCCCCTATTACGCGAAAAAGCTACAAGCGCGTCAATAGATGCTTCCGTAACATATTGCGACTTTTCTGTCCCGATCGTATGTCAAATGAGCATCTGTAAGAGAGAACGGGTCGGGAGCCAATAGGCATCACAATACAACGACGGAAGTGGCAGTAGATTGGCCACACACTTCGTAGGGGTCACAGCTTTATTGCTAACCTAAAACAGGACGGCAGATGACCCGGCGGTCTGAAGAAGACTTGGCGCAGGACGGTGGAGAATGAAGCGCGGCAGTTGGGGAAAAGTTGAGAGGAGAGTTGAGGCACATTGCCAAGAATAGACGTGTAGGCGTAGTCGAGGCCCTATGCCCCACAAGGGGATACAGGAACTAACGAAGAAGAAGAAAGTGTAGACACCACAAGTAGCAACTAACAGATATTCAGATAGAATTTTGATCCAATTCCAGAAGCTCAATGTAGCTACAAAGTGAAGCACAATGTAGTATGTGCTGATACACGAACTATTCTCTTTTAAAGCTTCGTCTTCTGCTTCTTCTTAGGGCGCTACAGTCCGAGGTGGACCTGGGCCTCACTCAACGTATAAGGTAATTTAGTCTTAGTTAATCTCTCTCCAACAGCCAGAAGGGTATTAGAAGTCACAACCCACTTCACAGCATTACATCACTTTCGCTTCAAAACCAACACTCAAGTGACATCGAAACCATCCTCAAGATTTAATCAGTCATCAATTCATCTGCCGGGAGTCACAAAGTGTGCATATCCTTAAAAAAGGAGCCCGAACTCAAACACATCATGTCCTCCAACGCTGCACTTGAAACTGAACATCTTATCACTCACAGCAGATAATTGTAATTCAATATCGCCTTAGCTTGGAATGACAAATGTACGTTCGTTCTCCTATTTACTGCCAATTGAACACAATGGAATTCAAAGGAAATCGATGAGGTGTAGCAGGAGACACTCGCCTACACCCCCGCCTACACACACGCACACACTCAGCCACCCAACGGCAGATATCCCCACAAAATGATTGGTTTATGTGGTCGAGGCCCTAATCCCAGTTGGGTTTCATCATCGGGTTTGTTTGCTCCTCTCGAGCGTTCTTCTTGAATTACTTTAGCCATTATCATTAGGACCCTAATAGGTGCACTTGAGACGTTCAGGCCCACCGCCCGTACAATTGAAAAGCGTGCGGCGGCGTGAGAATGTGTGTGGAGGGGTGAGGTGGCCGATACCTACTCGAACTCGAACTAGAACTCTCGTATCTGTTGGAAACAACTCATTGATGTAATTACAATGTTACTTATTGACGCAATGAAGTTAGTCGAAATGGGCCACCCACAACGATGTTGTGGGAATGATGTTCATTTGGGATTGAGAGTTAAAGTAAATAACAGTTACTTTGAATTGTTTTGGATTAATGAAAAGGAACTCCAGAGTTGAGAGGTGGATGGGCTGGGAATGGTCTTCAATTACGGTCGGGCTGAGTGGTACAAATTTAATAATCACAAAGGTGTGCGGACAAATGAGGGGATTAGGCTATGGTTTGGCTGTTGGAATGACATTTATTTCGAGTACATCTCACCCAGGGGGAGGTTTTTGAGGAGGCAATACGTAGTTCTAAGATGAGGTGAACTTTTAATTCGTGAACGTTCATTCGGCGTTTGGTTTTTGGTCGGTGTTTGTGGATAAGTTTAAGTGGTTGTGTTATTCTGCTTCTCGCTGAACATACACTTTAGGTCCCTTAACTTCAAATTTTGAGATTTAGCGGTTAGGAAATTTGCTTTAATCGTCATCCGACTTTTGGAAACCGAAAAGATGGCGCCCATTAGTAGGTCTGTCCTCTTAAGAAACAAAGAATTAGAACTCAAGACAAAACCACACTTTTATCTACTTGTTCTGAGTTTGACAAGAACTTGAACTAACACAAGCTTCCGCCTTGCAGTAGTCGTTTACAATTTTGGGAGGAGTGTTGCCTCGACCCTCTTTTCAATAGGCAGTTGGATAGCTAAGGAGGCGTTCATTTTTTCATAAAATCAATGAGGAAGATCTCATGTTGTCGCTAAACTTGCTTGCATTGGCTCTTTGACGTCCCGCAAAGTCTGTACATTCAGAAATTTCTTCAAAAATTCGGAAATCACCTAACCTCTCGCCATCCTTGGCACAACTTGCACTGAAGTTTCGATGACCTTGCGCACCGCATTTCCTTGGACCCCAGTCTTACGGATATGCCGTCTGACGCACGAACACCTGTACTCCAGCTGCGACGAACATACAAAGTCGACTTTCCCTGCACTCAGGACTGGCCCTGGCCAGAATCTGACCCAGGAAAGGAATGTAGTCGAATCTTCACGGACGGGTCAAAGATCAATGAAGGATCTGGAGCTGGTGCCTTCGTGGAGAGCGACAACTTTAGACTGCACACCTCGTTAGGCCAGTTTGCATCCGTTTTCGAAGCGGAAACCTATGCGATCTTAATAGCCACGAACTATATCGTGAAGAAAAGGTGAAAGGCATGAAGTATTTCTGTCTGTAGCAACGGCCAAGATGTGCTTAAGGCCTTGCTTAGCCCTTTAACCGCTTCCAGGATAGTTCAGGAATGCAAATCTTCTCTGAATTTGATCGGTAGTTTAAATTCGCTAAGACTTGTCTGGATCCCATGCCGCCGCGGGATCAATGGGAATGAGATCGCCGATGAACTTGCTAGGCGAGGATCAGAGGAGGTACTCTCAAAAAAATAAAATTTGATATGGGCATTTGGAGTCGGTTAAAAAGTGACCAGATAGCAATGATAGTTTTTCCAATTGGTATGTTTCAGCAGCTCTCAAAGTTATGAATAACATCCAGCTGCCAAAATATTCAGTAAAGTTTGCCATTTGATCGCTTATCACTTTAAGCTTGCAAAACATAAGAAAATTATTAAAATCAGCGAGTATTATTAAAATTCCGCTCAGTTGTAATTAGAGTCCAACCGAAAATTCGGCTACGGCTTGGGCCACTTTCGGCTATAAATATCACCTTCGGTAAAACATTCGGCTTCGGCCAAATGAGGGCGAAGATTTTGCCGAAGCTGAATGTTGATATTTCCGTTTCTGTAATAATAGAAGTTGCACCAAACGGTGTGTTTTTTGTTTTGTTATTGTCGGATATTTTGTATTTTGAAAGTGCGATTGTATACAGCTTTAAAATCAACAGATTTTGTAGTTGCAAGTTGGTAAACTATTAAGTGGTCTGTATAAAAGCATTCAATTCATTTGGACTGGTTTCAGGTAGAAAGAACATCAAAAATGGCAGCTAAAAAGCCAATTTGGGATCATTTCGTAAAAATGATGCGAAAGCAACTAGCAGGGTGTTTGGATTTGGGCCTACATCCGTACAAAATTCTGCTGATGCAAGAATTGAAACCAGACGACCATAGACAACGCCGCGACTATGAGTTCGCTAATTATAATAATAATATAATATATTCGCTAATTGGGCGCTAGAAATGTTGATCCGGCAAACATCCGGATTTTGGCCAAAAAATCATCTTCTCGGATGAGGCCCATTTTTGGCTCAGCGGTTATGTCTACAAGAAATATTGCCGTTATTGGAGCGAACACAATCTGAAAGTGTTCTTCTAAGCATCAATAAATCTAAAAAGACTGTCTGTTTGGTGCGGTTTAGGGCATGGCGGCATCATCGGATATCACTTCTTTCGAAGTGAGGAAAGAGACACCGTTACCATCAATGGTCTCATGTATATAGCTGAGAGCTCGACGACAACATTGTATACGAGCTGTAGTTCCAACAAGACGGCGCTACATGCCATACGTGCCATACAATGCAGCGCTCGAAGTTGTTGAAGGAGAAATGTGGCGATTGGTTCATCTCAATGCGAGCATTCTTCAATTGGCCGTCGCGATCTATCTTAACGCGATCGCATACTTGACACCACTCGATTATTGTCTCTGGGCCTACGTCAAGTCCTTAATCTACGCTAACAAGCCAATCCCAACATTGGACGAGCTCGTGGCCAACATTAGAGAGGCTATTGCCGGAATAACGTCGCTCATATTGGACCGGGTCATCAGAAATTGGATCGACTGCTTGAAGCACAGCCAGCAAAGCCGAAGAAGGTATTTGAATGATGTGCTATTCCATATATGCATGGCATGAATGTAGGTTCAAAATAAAGCCAAAATCAATATTATATCCCACACCGTTGTTGTTTTACTTAAATTTCCTTTCCCATCGTTCTTATCTGGTCACCCTGTAGAAGGACAGTGCTGACTGGAGATGCGTGTACGTAAAGACCCATGTTTACGCCAAACTGTAGCGCCTGACACGGAAGATCACCAAACTGTGCTTCCTTACAACAAATTGAAAACCCATACCTTGTTCATTCTGCTCTACAAAATGTCCTCTATCTTATTCCGTTTCCTTACAATTCATCTTAGTCAATTAACGAACTGAAGCCTAAGCTTCTCCAGTCAAAAGCCTCTCCATCAACCGCACGCTCCTCTGCCACTGTCACCAGGTCAATGAGTAATCCCACCCACCCTCTCACCAATGCACAGATTATTCCCTGAAAATCAATTATCCTCCTTATCATGGCACATCAGTCAAAACAAGCAACACCTCCATCTGCGACCTGTCCCACACCCCAGCCCTGACATCAATCAAAATTCAATGACCATTGTCAGGGTGTCAAGTGTAACTGACCTTAAAAATATCTCAAAACCACGGAGAAAAAAAAAAGAAAACGAGCCGAGGGATGGCAAAAAATAAACTGCCATCCCTCGGGAATTAAATCGGTTTTCGTCAAACCATACAGTACACACCCCCGGCCGGCTGTTTGATGTGTTCTTTCGGTTTGTTCGTTCGGTTTGTTTGCCGTCCTGTAAGTCATGCCATGTGATAGCTATTAGTGAGCGAACGACTTGCTGCCGACGACCAGGATGACGATGATAATGACGAGGACAACAACGATGATGAAGCCCAAAATTACCACCGAGGGTGGCTGTTCCCCCTCGGTGTGCACACAGATAGAGATATCCAGCCAAGTCACACCCCGACTTGTTATTGTCGAATCCTGGATGGGGTGCAGTCTGGGGAAGTACTGCCATAATGTTTGATTCAATTTTAATGATGAGGGCGGCAGCAATGATGTGACGAGCGTGGGTGTGGGCTGGGGTTGCCTGGAGTGGCTTGTCACAGAGAGAAAGTAATTAAAACATATTTCGAAAATTTCCCTTCCCGTTCTATTTGGAAAATTTCATTCAATTAAAATGTTGTCTTCTGGTTTTCATTTTCAGATCGAGAAGGTTGCGGTCGCATTCTTCGGAAGTGAAGGTGAGTGCTGTGCGTGTGTGAAATGTTGTGGGGAGGTTTTCAAAAATTCCTTCGGCCATGACACGAATGGTATTTCCAGTATTTCCAGCGCGCGCTGTTGCAGATGCCTTTGAGAGTTGGATGACAATGTGTGGCATACACCACTTGATGGGATGCACAAAGGAAACGCATCTGTAGGGGCGTTGCCGGTTCGATAAATCTTAAATTGTTGCCATGCCTACACAAATGCGGGTACCTTTTCACATGGTTAAATGCGTGCGATGTGCTGTGCTGCTTTACTTTTAATTGCATATTCTGATTGTTTATCATTGTGCGCCTTTGTTTTTATCGAAAAGTACTCATGTTTCATAGGGATAGTTATGATGCAAGGGGATGCATTTCCACCTAGCAGTTCCTTTAAATATCTCCTCTTTTGGTCCCAGGTATGTCGAAAGATAATCAAGGATTAGGGAATATTTTGAAAACATTTTTTGAGCCTCCAAGCGAGACTTGGGAATGTTTCTTTTCAAGAAGTCGATCTCACGACCTCACGCATAGACGCTTGCTCTTGAAAATTCCTTAAAACCTTTTGACTATTTCATGTCAAGAGGCGTTTTTTAATGAAGTTTTTTTTATGTTTTTCGGAGGTTTTTTGCAACTCTACACTGGAGCACTTAGACTCAAAAATTGTCCATTTTACTGCCAGTTGATTTGATCCCAACGGCGGTTACGAAACCAGATTCAATTTCACCTGGGACCCCTATAACTTGGGGCAGGCACTTAACCAACTGCGCCATCCAGTCATCTAAAGACGTCATTAGTTTGACATATGAAATTGTATTATATTTGAGATCCTATCCGGTCCAGGCGAACGAGTAAAGAACCATGCTACAAATAACCACGCAGGCTGTGTACAGATTTCGACGCTAACTTGAACTCCATTAGCTTGGTACGTTGTAGACAGATTCGAAGCCGAAGATTCTGAAATCGAACCGAGAACATCGAGTGTAGGAATCGACGCACCTACGCACTACGCCATATAAATAATTTTTTTTATTTCAAATTAATTTATTTTAATTTAAGTTAAATAATTAAATAAATTTTTTTTAAATTTGGCCTTATGTCGCTTTATCAAAGTGATGCTAGAAATGATGCAAATGATGCATGATGCATGATGTAAATGCTAACAGTTGGCATTATGTCCCTTTAAAAAACGACATAAAGCCAAATGCTAGAATTTGGCTTTATGTCGCTTGGAGTTATGTCCGGGCCAACATATCAAAATAAAAAAAAAATAGATAAAAGAAAATAGAACCATAAAAAAAATCTTAGCAAAACTTAGTTTAAAAGTATTGCATATAATCTAGTAATTATCAAAATTCGACAGTCCGTCTAATAAGATGGCCTGGGACTGTATATACTGCTAAAATTTTCGTTGATGCAAAACGAGGCTGAAGACCATGCGCAGTTTGCACTTACCTCTCAACATTGCTTCTGTAGTAGAAAGCTGAACTATAGTGAAGAGCTTATTTTACAGAAGTTTGGGTTCTTCGACGTAATTTTGGGTGTATGGTGGCCTGGAACAAAATTAGACAAAGTCTAAAACAACCTCAATGACAAATTAACTTGTGTATAAATGCTTGGCGGTGCGTGTTCTTTCTTGATGACCTTTTTATTTTAGTCGCTTTCACGTCACTGGCATCTTTTTGGGTTAACTTAATAGCCCCCATTGTCATTGCCTAATAATATCAGTTGTAATGTAAGGGGGTGGCCGAATTGGGTAAGTGCGTCAATTCCTACGCTGAATGTCAAGGTTCAATTCCCGACAAAAGCAATCATTTTCATAGGAGAACAGGTCTCAAACTCCTTCGAGTTGCTGACCATGCTTAAAAAGTAACACTATCTAGGAAAATCTTCTCAAATTTCGCTTTTCGAAGTCGGCGTAAAACTGTAGGTCCACTGTAGCAAGCACAACACAAGTTGTTGTTGTACGCAGCTAGGCCAGTCTAGGCCAGTCACTGCATTGCGGGTAATGGTGTGGAATCTTCGGCCCCAATTGCCATCAATGCAAACAGAAACGAAAACCTCAAGCTTAAATTTTCTCTCAAAACGACCAAGAGCTTTTTCATGCGCCTTCCATATTGTTCATGTATTGTGCAAAGTCAATTTGGTCCATCGAGAGGGCTATCTCTGTACTCAATTGCCTCTTGAGTCCAAGGCGATTGAATGAGTTATCCGGATGTGGTTAGTGTTGTTCGCCACGGAACAGAGGTACGAACTAAATAATATTCCCAAAGAGTAATGTGGAGTCAAGCAAAAAACTAGATTGATTTTCAATTAACCTCCTCGACCTTTTGGCATTCCAAAGCGTCAGAAAGAACTCTCCCAACCAGTCCACATGCAAAACACACTGATGCAAGCAATCACATTCATCGGCAACCCTACAGAGACAGCGCTGCCTCCCTTTCCACTCATCGCCAATTAGAGCTCGAAAAAAGGGTTAATTTGTTAGCTAAAAAACCGAACCCACCCACTTCCACTCCCCGACACCGAAAACAGTAATTTCCCCAGCACTCCCCAGCGTAATAACAAGCCCCCGCCATCAGCCTAATTGCCTCTAAACAAACTTCCACTTTATAATTACCAACAATTAAAGGGAATCACTATTAATTGTACGGTCGTTTTTTTCTTTTGTTCGGCCTCGTCCTCGGCCTCGGCACCAACGCCCGCGAGTGTAGTTCGACCCACATTTGTCCTCGACAGGATAATTGCACCAGTAATGTGTGTATCGTTCGACGCTTTATAACTTCATTGTGTGAGAATGGAGATGGACACGGCAGTCGGTGGCATGGCAATGGCGTCAATTCGGTGCGGTTCGTGGTGTTGGCGGCGGCCCACTAGGGCCCTCCCAAAGTCTGACAGACTTCAAATGCATTTAACGCACTTTCAGCACCCCACCCGCCGCAGTGCAATGCAACTGCATATGACTGACTGATGAATTAGTTCATAAACTGCAATTTGACATTAATTGCACGATAATTTGCTTGCCCCAAATATCATTAGAAATGTGGAACATTCTGTGCGCTGTTCTGTGCTCCCATTTCGCCTCTAAGCGAACCGATAATTGCATTCATGTCTTTTGACTTGACTCAGTACACATGCGTAGGCATGTGTGTGTACAAACGTACGTATCTTGTGACAGTGTGCATTAATGTGACCGCCCCTCTCCCCTCATCCAAGCGGCGACCTATTTCAAAGGACTCTCGTACATATACGCGCTCATAAATAACTTATCAGAGGTAGAGGGTGAAGTTCTGAAAATCGATAGCACTCAGCCATTCATAAGGAGCACACTCAGTACCACGACTCCACAGGAGAAGGAGTACTCGCACACTTCCCGTATGCATCGTTTGCTCCAGAAAAAAGGACGATTTAAGACTGGTGACCCTTTTATTTACACAAAGAGACGAAGACGACCAAGTTATGTATGTCCGTCCTTGTGTCCTAATTCGATTATTAAGTTGATGATGGTGGCGATATGGCGACCCACATAATGTCCACTCCCCGACTGGCTAGCTGGTCCATTCCGAGTAAACGACACCGCCACTCACCCACTCCCGGAGCAGTGTCATCGTCGTCGTTGTCGTCGTTGTCCTCCTCATCGTAGGTCGTCCAAAACGCAAATGACCGTTTTAAAAATTTATAAATTGCGCTCTCTGCAGTAAATCGTTGATGTCGGTGTTGGAAATGCTGGAAATGTTGGAAATGTTGGGTGCCCTCGTAGCCCGTGTGTGTATTGTGCAGAGACAAGTTTTCGGCATCCAATAACCAAGTACATAGCACGCCATGCATGCGCTGTAGAAATGTTTTAATAAAACACATCTGCTTTGAAGGTTTATTATTATATATTGCTCCCAAGGGGGCTCACAGCTTCCTCTCTGGGCCTGAATATCCGAACCGGTCGCCGAGCCCCGCTGGTTTGGGGCGAGAAGAGGAGATAGCCCAGAACTGGGATCCCTATCTACGACGGGAAGCATCGGACCATGGGACATAAATCAATGCGCTCCAGTATTTTGGCTCGTTCCTGTCCCGAAAAATGTCTAGGAACCCAAGAACGGTCGGCGCAGGAGGTGGGTGGGGGTAGAGTATTGCGACTCCTGGTTAACGGCGTGTGATGAGAGCTATTCAGAGTTTTTTTTTTTTCCATAAAAGGGTTGTGAAGTGGGTATGTGTGCGATGTATGGCACGTGAGTGGCTTACAATTTCAAGAAAAACTTTTTTGATCTGGGTCAGATGGATGAGAACACGGGGGAACGGGCTGCAATTGGGGGTCGCGCTTAATGGGTAGCCCACCAGGAATGCCTGGGAATTGCAAATAAATCATTTTTTGTCCTCGGCATGTACATCGGTTGGCAATAAGTGGGTGATAAGGCTAACAAATCATCGTTTTTCTCCATTTTTCGCCTCAACTCCGAAAAATCGGTTCCAGGGACCCGGGCGGTTTGAGGTGTCTCAGAATTATGTGCGATATTGTAAACACTGGAGGGACATAGACTGAATGCGGTGGTCAGGATGGACAGAAAGGGTCTTTTTACGGGTGTTCGTGTGGCCAAATGAAATTTTTGCGGACACCCTGGTGTGAGACGGGATAGGGTTCAAGTGAGCAGGGCGGTCAGATAGTGTATGTAGAACGAAAGCAACCAGTTCTTGGGGTTTATAGCGTGTATTTGTCTAGTTCAATTTTCTGGTCTAGTAGGGACCGGTGTGACCTAGGTTATGTGGTTTTTGTGTCGGACAAAATATGTCGTTTAACTTGGAGAATTTGTTGCTTTAGTTCTGAACTCACTTAATTTTTGAAGATATCGCATTGGAAACGATTTTTTAAGGATTTTTGTTAGCCGATCGAGGCAAACAGACAGGGGTCTTAAACTCAATCAGTCGCAGCATGAATTGGAGGAAGTTTTGTCTGATGAAACTGTATTGCGTTTTGTCCCTCACGCTCAGATTAGAATATTTAGGCCAAGACAAAACGTTGTTTAACTTTTCCTTTTTCGAGAAGTTGTATTTTCGGAAGTTTTTAGTGGTAATTCAGTAAAAATTTAATTTTTCTTTTTCTTTTTTCTTTTTTTTTTCTTTGTTTGAAACTCTACCGGAGCACTCAAAGTCAAAACTGGTCCATTGTACTGCCAGGAAGCTACCTACTCCAGTGCCATTAATTTGATCCCAACGGCAAATGGTGACTGGACCAGATTCGATTTCACATGGGATTCGAACCTGGGACCCCTCGAATTTGGGGCAGGCACCTAACAAACTGCGCCATCCAGTCGTGCGCAAAATATTCTTGCTGGTCTAGAGACAGGAAAGGAATGCCCACTGACACAGACGTTTTGGATTTTGAGTGAAAACGATGTCCTTCAAAACAAATCAACAATCAAACGCATAAGTTTCATAGGAATACTGCGAAACACAGATTCAACTATGGTTTTCGGCGTTTTTTGCTGATTGATCTGAAACTATTTTTTGTTCTTAGACGACGCTACACTAAAAGGCTTGTTTGGCTCAATCTCTCACGAGCAGTCATAGGCCAATTAAATTGATTCTTTTGTTGTAACCAACACACATTCCGTGTTGAGTTGTTCCTTTGGCTGAAAACGTTATCAACGTACGGCATTTTATTACGATTAAATAAAGTGTGGAGATCCTCTGTAGTCTCAATAAATTTTGAAAAGGTATGAAACAGTGTCTTGACATACGTTTGTGCTGGATGCCGATCCATACAAGACACGTCAAATTGCAAACCATCCAGCTCTTACTCGAAGTAAATTCTTCCAAATCCTTTCCAAGGAGATCATGAATTAAGGCAATGATCGACGCTCAAGGTCTAAGGTTCGAAACTCGAAAAAAACTTAAAACATTTTTTCACGGCTCCACCTCTTTCGAGTCACTGACAATGCTCAAAGAGTATAACTGTCTAGAAAAAGCTTCTCAATCTCGCCGTTCGGAGTCGGCATTAAACAGTAGGTCCCCTTCACTCGTGAGAGAACAATAGCACGCACAACTTCCTCTTAAATGGTTTCTTGTCATCGAAAGAATCAAAAATTCGAATCAAAAGTCTCTTCAATTTCCTTCAATTTCAACCTGGGCCTTCATCACGTAACTTTACGGACAGCTATCGTCTAGACGTTTTGCGTTGGGCGCCATGGCGTGGTAGTGGATATGTGCGACCTTTCAGAGTCAGCTTTAAACAGTGGGTCCCCTCCACTCGTGAGGAAACTATAGCACGCACAACACGAGTGGTTTCACATAAGTCCATTACTTTTGTCTCGTCTTTTATTCATACGTGATTACAGCCCTTTTTCGTGGCATTTATGACCTGAACATGTAGTTTGGATACGCGAAACTTTGAAGGGTTTGTTGTTAGTCTCCCTATTTAGCCAGAGAATATTGTGTTCAGCTCCTTATGGGGAACAGCCATACGTTCCAAAGACATGCAATCTGTTAAATATATATCGGGGCGCCGTGGCGTAGTGGGTAGGTGCGTCGACTCCTACGCTCAATGTTGTCGGTTCGATTCCCAAAAAAACAACAAACATTTTTTTACAGCTCCACCTCTTTCGAGTCACTGGCTGAGAAGCTAAGCCCAGGCCCACCTCGGACTGTGGCGCCGCTATTATTATTATATGTTAGATTTTCACGGAATTAGGCTGATCTTCAAAGGTTGTATCTTCCAGTGATGATTCTTACGGCGGAAGATACAAGCTTCGGATGCCCTTGTAAAAATGAAGACAAGAATGAGTTATCTTTTGTTCACGTGTCCCATCAAATTGTTTATTTAACGATTTTCTCAAAAGGAAGGATATGAAATTATCCCACGAAGCCCTTCAGCCAGCGGTCCATTCACGCCAAAGACACCCTGACATTGAAGCTTGTGATATTTTCGTCGGATTTCCAAAAAGCTCCGGGGTGCTTATGATAACGTTTATCCGCTCTTAATAACCCATCCATTCGCTGTCAAAGATGAAAAGAAGGCAAAAAAAGCGCTCAAAGAATTCAAGGACTTTTCACGGCAATAATTCCAAATATCTACTCTTCTTCACATCCTCCTGCGTCCGATAGCCATTCATTGTCGCGCATAAATCTATGTAAAGCACAGATAGTATCTCACTTGCCGAAAATGAAATTAAAATAAAAAAGCAGAGAAACAGAGACAGACTCTCCGGCGGGCCAATATCAAGGTCTCCAGCTGCTATACCGCCACTTAACCTCCCTCGGATCCCAAGCCAAAATTAAACACAAAAAAGGGATCGTTCATCATAAGCCTGCTTGGGATCGTATTTTAATTTTCCCAACGAAAGTGTCCCTTTAATGAAACCGCCCCGAATCGCACACTCCGCTGGGTGTCACCGACATTTCATTACAAGGCGATGGAAAAAAACCGATTTAACAACAGAGCATATTCCTCTGTCGTCGATTTCCCGGGGAAAAATAGGAATTTATGCTAAATAAATAATTTCAATCAAAACATCAAATCTCGGAATCCCCGGGACAATAATAAGATTTCATAGCAATCATGTCGGTGGGCCACCCGGGGAGGGGCTCCGTCAGCGAAACGTCCTCGTCATCGTCATCGTCGTTCTCGTCCTTGCTCGAGATAATACCTCTTCAAAGTCTTTGCACCGCGCAATTATTTCTTTTCTTCCATCCACCCCACAGAACGGAACCGAATCTCTTGTCCTGCCCGAACCCGAGCCCGAGAGTAGTGTCGCACTGTAACAAAAGGAAAAGGACAGACGTTTGAATTTAATTAAATCCCACTTGAGATTCAAATGAACGTATATCTTCATCTAATTAAAGTGTAGAGCTGTATCTACTCTAATGCAAGGAGCGCCGCAGTCTCCCGAATCCTCTCTTTCACTTTGTCAAAGAGAAACGATTTTCTGCAGGATTATGTGCGGGAAAGGACGACATTGTCAGGTTGCGGCTGCCTCTGCCGAGCATAGAAAAACTAAGTGAACACACAAAAATGTCGTCTAACCCAAGGGTGTGTCCGTGTCCCTTATCGTGGCGTAGGACCAGGGAAAACACACCCCACCAGGGAGACGAATTGAAAGTATGTAGGTAATTTGTAGGGTGTTGTGTGTATTCAGGGGGTCTTGCGCCCCCCACCCCTGTGACCGGGCGGCATTGATAGCATGTGCTATCAGTTTCGTGTGCGTTGTTGCCTATATCTCTGCGTGAAGAGTCTTGAATGGCTTGAGCCTCTGTGAAATGGGATAACACACCATGTGATGTATGTGTGTTTTTGTGGTTTCGGGGTTTTGTTCTGCCAAAAGCCCTGACATGACGACGATGATGACGAGGAAGACGCTGACAACTAATCACATGTTCGTCCTTTCATGTCACAGCCATGTGACGATTTTCCAGGACAAATTCTATTACAGTTAAACGCATTAGATACCTCCGGTACACTTCCTCAAGCGTGTGGGTTGTATCGCATGGATTCGATTCAAGCAATTGTCTACCATGCGGAGGAAAATGCACACATGTTGTTCGCCTCAATGTAGTGAATGGAATAAGGATTAAAACTTAAACGGTCTGATGGACACGAACTTCGGGCGGTCGAGGGGCCACAAAACAAGGAGCGAGGAGCGAGGAGCGAGTTCTAAGAGCATTTCGCCTTTCCTTCATCTCATTATCATGGCATTCAAGATGAAAGTGGAAAGAAGAACCGACAGCTGGGGTTGCCCGAATTGATTTAAAGCAATCACTACAGTGCGAGAGTGCAACCGAGAGACGGTTGAAAGTCGTTCTCAGAATGAAAAGTGGAATTCTGTTTTGATCCATTGGCTGACATTCTATGTTCGAGCAGAGAAAAGGCATGATTCAGCAAGGGATCACTGTCTCACTCACAAGTTTGCCTCTTCTGGTTGTCTCTCAGATGAAGAGACCTTAGAGCTGGTGTTCGGTTTGAGTTCGCACAGAAGCTTGAAGCTGTGTACTTAGTTTCAACAAGATACTGGGGATTTAAGGGAATTTCTTCCGCATGTGGCTTCAAATTTAACCTTCAATCTTCATCATCATTATTTTCAGTGACCCGCATGTTCCACGTCGCGGGGTCTATGTACCCACGAGAGATATCTAGGCCACTCGATCCTCCGCCATCGACTCTCACTCATCAGGAACTATGCCCAAGAGCTTAGAGCACAATGGACCCAAACTGTTTGTCTAAGTGAGGCGCTACACTAGCTGCAATGGCGTCCTTAAACTTAACATGCTCAAGCGCAACCAGGCGATTGTTTGGACTTGGTCCAACCATCTCGTCCTGAGTCTGCCAAGCGGTCGCTTAACTGATGGAATCGCATTCAAGGCACGTCTTGGAAGTCGTGATGATAGGGACATTCGTGCCACGTGAACAAACCATCGAAGTACAGCCCTTTCCGTTCGAAGAAGCGATTGCCCAACGTTGAGTTCCTCGCACACTGCCGTGTTTCTCACCCTAGGTAGGTAGGTAGGTTTGGTGGCTTCAAACATTTGCACATTGGATTCACTTAGACCCATAGGGTCCATTGTGTTGCCACATCCGGGTTCCTGCCGCTCATTTCTGGAACTATTTCGAATTTTGGACGAAAATCTGCTTCGCAATTACCTGGTATATCTCTATGACCAGGAACCCAGCACACCATGGGGCTGCATTGTTTAGACATCTCATTTAGAGACTACACTACACACTACATTGGTTCGGTAGTCTAAAGGACTGGCTGATATGGAGTTGTTCCGAGAAAATTCCAGCACCTACTCCACTACCAGTCTTAGACCCGTCTGTGTGATCTCCTTGGCGTTGTTACTACTTAGCACCGAGTTTGTTGTTCAACGGCGGGAAGCCGTTGATTTTTGGTTCGTTTCGTTCGTTTCCTTGTCCTGTTTCGTCCTGTCCGATGTTTTTTGGGGATTACTCCCCGAAGGTTTTTCGGTTGTTTTTTGTTTGTAATTCGAGTAAGCCGGTATGGAATGGTCCGTCGACAGCATAGCCGGTTCTACTGTCGATAAGGCAGTCTGATCCGGAGATTTGCCAGGTAACCGAATACACCGTTTGCGACTGGGCTGTTTTTTATTGTGGGCCCCCAGCCAAGCTGATCCTCGGCACGGTTCGGTTGACACCTTGATCCAGCCCATCAGTGGAGGGTTGGGAAATGGAAAGGGGATGGGCAGGATTTCTATTAGAGGGTGGGACGGCTACATCTTAGCTTCATGCCTCATCATGAAGAATAAATTTCCGAGAGTCTTTGACCTTTACTAAGCCTTCGCACCGCGTCAAGGTGTGCAGTCACCCTATCCCGGCGAGTAATTCCCACAACAGCACGAAGAAATCTCATCTCGGCAGCTTGTATTTCTTCAATCTTTAATTTGTTAAATCAATTTAACGCAATTATGTCTGAAATCGAGCACATTGCCTAACACCACCTAACACCTAGCACTTCACTGACCGTTCAAATGTTGGGACTTAATGGATACCCTCAAGAGACGTAGATAGAGCACAAAGTGCTTCTCTCACCGCCGACCAACCCTCTGAGTGTTTTTCCTCTTTCCCAGGCCCCATCCGCACTGGAGTTTAAATTCAAACAATTTCCCCCGAAACCTCACCTCAAACCACCCGTAATCACGACGCATATCAATTAGCTCGAAAACAACACTCTTCCAGTGAAACAAAACCCGATTACACCGCCAGAAGTGTGGCCATAACAACAAATACATTTGTCATGATGCTACCCACAGCAGCCTCGGTGCGAACGCTCCAGCTCTGGAAGCTTTAATTTCAGGACTCCGTCACCCACAGTCCCCGCAAACAATTGATGCCACAGCCAAGAATGCTGGTGAAATGCAAAAACACACGTAAAACAAACACAAGACCAGTCGTTCCCGACTCGCTGCGCTTGTTTTCAAATTCCTTTCCATTTAATTAAAAGTCACAAGGGGTACCGTATTACAGTTTTGCCCGTTTTCGCAAACATTAAAAGGCTGTCATTCCCACCATTACATTCCCAGACAGCGCGACAGGACACCAGAGAGGAGAGGGCACAGAGCAAACAGAAAAAAACGCGAAAAAGAGTTCATTGTCGCCACTTAAAAGTGCCGCACCGTGTCAACCCCCTCAGGGTATCACACACTTATCCACCTCACACACCGAGCTCCATCACCCTCCCCCTACCCACACCCTGCAAGGAAAGTGTAATTTTTTTTGATTGCCCTAGGAGTCCTGAAATTGCCCCTGACATGACAGGGCTCGCAGGGCATGCTGATGCGGCTGCATTGCCGACAACGCCGCCGCTCTAGTAGACGTCTACAATTATAGGTTATGATCAGGAATTTTGTGACGATGACGGCAGCGTTTGTGGGGCGTGACATTGTGTCATGCCATACGAACGTCATGTAACCACATCCTCAGCCTTTCGCTGTCGACTGTTCTTTCGGTTGCTTTGCACATGACCTACGCGGCCACAGAAATTGAATAAGAGAGCTCACAACAAATTTGCATAAAAATTTTCATTTTCATCCCGCCCACACCCCAGAGCGCTGCTGGTTCGCCATCGTCTGCTTCAGAACGTTAGCATTTCTTTATCTGAAAGCTATTAAGTGCATGTAATGTGACTGCAGGGAGGACGCGAAGCACGCGGTCCTTGTGTTCTCCTCTGAGAGGTCTGAGAGGGGGGTTTATATGGAATTGTAATTATGGGCGAGTACCAGGCGCCCGGTTCTCTAGATCCTTTTTTTTCCTCTCCCCCTGGGACGGGGACCGAATGAATTCAGTCGCTCAGCTCGCTATTATATTAAATTAGCGCAATTAGATTTTCAGAGTCTCGCTATCGGTACCACCTATGCTATTAGAGGGAAATCAATTCTGACAGATTTTTTTTCCCACTTCCACCCTTGTTTGGTTGGGGATATTATTCCACCCCTGAGTTGAACACGAATGTGTAAACGTAGCTGCAAACAGTTTATTTGCGGCACAGTGAGTTCAACAAGAAGAGGGCGTTCGGCTTGAAGCAACTTGTTGTTGAGGGGATGCTTTGTGGAGTCAATAACTTTTAAGGGCTGTAAAGTGTCCTCGACTCTGAGCCTGTGCGACCACGCAACAGAGGACGTCCACAAACAAGGTTGCGCACACTAGTCGAGGCGGACCTCGGCCGGCTTGGTGTGCGAAACTGGAGACATCTGGCGAAAGATCGTGCTGGCTGGAGAGGCATGTTGAGTGAGGCCCAAGTCCACCTCGGACTGTAGCCCCCTAAGAAGAAGAAGAAGAAGGTCTCGAGAATTTGATGACGCAGCGAAAATTCCCTATCTTCGTCCGAGTTTGGTAAGGATGCCAAGCAAGACATAGCTCTGTTAAAATTGCCTTTAGGCAGCCTTGACATTGACGAAAGGGTCGTGCCTAAGTTTTATTTTGGCATCTGAAGAAGAAGAAGAAGAAGAAAGTGTCTTCCAATAGGGACTTCCGAACTTTGGCAGTTGATAGCGACCATATAGTTAAAGCTACGTCTGCCAAATTGGCTGTTACTTATTCACTATGTTTTGCCAAATCATCATGATTGCACATAGAGTTCAACAACACGTGCAAATGATAAACTTGTTTTGTCAAAGTTAGTGTTCTGTTCGGGCAACGTTCCGCACACTTCGTCCATCTTACGGTCGTCATAATCGTCCTGCCGAGAGGACTATTCGCAGTGTGATGGATAAATTTGAGTCCACTGGTCAAGTAAATGATAAACCAACACCCTTTCGTCGACGAAACGCAAGATCTGCAGAAAATATCATCGCCCTCCGTGTCCGTAAGAGTGTGCAGGAGAATCCGAGGCAGACATTTCACGTCGCTCAAAAGATCTCGATGTTTCGCAGACCACAACTTGGCAAAGGCGAAATTTGCGTTGAGACTTCGGCCTGTACCCGTTTAAGATTCAACTGACCCAGGAGATGAAACTAAACGACCAGACCATAGACAGCGACGTGTGTTCTGAATGTGTTTCATTAAGGAAACACCTCTAGAAGAGATCCGAATCAGACTGCATTCTAAACCTTTACTTCAAGCCGCCTTGCAATACAGGCTTTTCCCGGTATTTCTCAAGTGTGGAGTGCCATCAAATCTGAACTTTCAATAATAATAATAATAATAATAATAATAATAACAATGGAGGCGCTACAGTCCGAGGTGGACGTAGTTCTAGCCTCTCAGCAACCACTCTTGTTATGCGTGCCATTGTTTTCTTACTAGTGGAGGGGACCTACTGTTTAATGCTGACTCCGAACGGCGATTTTGAGAAGCTTTTTCTAGACAGTTATACTCTTTGAGCATTGTCAGTGACTCGAAAAAGGTATGGCCGTGAAAAAAATTGTTGGTGTTTTTTTCGGGAATTGAACCGACAACATCGGGCTTAGGAGTCGACGCACCTACCCACTACGGCACGGCACCCACAAGCTTTCAATAATGGCGACAATAAAAAGTTTGGCCCAAAATTTGAAGTAACCGCTCAAGCCTTGCCTTGACAACTGACGTTAATTGAAAGCTCAGGGAGAAGGCTTTTCTTCTTTTTGTGGCGCTATAGTTCGAGGTGGACCTGGCCCTTAACCAACAAACCTCGCCACCTAGCACGATCTTGTGCTAGCCATTTGCGCACAACAAGTTCGTTGAGGCCATTGATTTAGACATGGACGTCCTCTGTTGCGTTGTCGCACTGGTTCAGAGTTGAAAACTCATAAGGCCTTAAATAACTCCTTTCGTGACAACGAGGCTTAGCGGAAGACTTTGATGGCACGCAGAGACTGATCTCTCTAATCTCTCCGATCTGTTTGTTCCCTCTAGCAACACACTGTAACAGAAAACACTGGAAACCATATCCCTAGGCAAGCTTAGTTTCTGCCAGCAAATACACACACCACACGCTTGAGCACCAGTTCACAAGATCCATGCTTACATCTCTCCCTCCATTTATGGTTCAATTCTCCGCTCACCAATCGTTCACGGAATAATCCCAAATCACCGCTCATGGACGCCACCTCGTTTTGAAGTTACCTTCAAATTGAGACATAAAATATGAAATCCTCTTTTCGTGCTCGTTAAGCTGTGCCCAAGCTCGTCCACCCTAATCCCACCTAGCCACGCACTCTCAAGACCCATTAGTGAATTAAACAACATCGCCTCTGCATGCATGCCCTAAGAGTTCACCCCGCACTCTGGCCATCAAATTTTCCATCAAAATACCCCCCGGCGGTGTTTCTGGGATTTGTCCGGTTGCACTCACGGATTTCAATGCACGTGGCAAAGGGCTGACAAAAAACTTACTCCACACACATAATCTCGTGAGCACAAAAAACAAAAAGAAAAAATTACAAGGACCCCTTCGTCCTGTCCCCTGTTGCCCGCCCAGCACTGCCCTCCGTGTATTGTACTTAGCAAACGCCCGGCTTCGTATCAAAAATTGAGAGCACAACACACAGGAGAAATACGGACAAAAAAAGGACGAAAACCCCATTCGGGATTGCTGCAGGATAACAGAACGCAACAATGGCAACAGAAAGGGAAAACTCTAGGGGATTTATTTTTAATGGATTCATTTGACTAGTGTCAGGACGGGCATTTGTGTGTTTATTAAAAATAATTCCTCTTTTGTATTCCCTGCGCCGAACCCGGTCTTGTCCTTCGGTTATTTTAGGCAGTTGCCTGCTTCAATGTGTGCACACATACGTGTAGTCCTGCCGACAGGCAAATGATAGAACTTTGTAGGGACATTGTGTTTTCAGTTTGGACACAGTATTGGCAGCAAGGATTGGCGCTTGGTTTGGTATCGAAATTGAAATGGCTGTGGATTAGGATTAGACTTAAGGCGGTCTCATGCAGCCAATGACAGCGTGTATGTCGTTGAAATGTTGCTTGACAGCTTATGGCGTAAGATGCCCCAAAGCAAAATACCTCAGCCGCTTTTTTGACAGACAGAGAATTTGACGGGGACAGAGAATGAGTTTAAAAGGGAACCCATGAATTTTAAGCGAATGGTATGCGAGGATGACTGGGATGCCTCCGGATGACAAATCCTTGTCATGTGCAAAGATAGTCGAACAAGAAACCCTCGAGGAAAGAGTGCAGATGAAGCCTGTAACCGGGCATTGGGCTCGTGTTGTGCGTGCTCACGAGTAAAGGAGTTTAATGCCGACTCCGAAACGCTAAATTGGAAAGTCTTTTCTGGACAGTTATACTCTTTGAGCATTGTCAGTCACTCGAAAGAAGTGGTAATTGAACCTAGACTGAAAATCTAGAGCTTTGGAGTCGGCCAAGTTCGCCTAGTTGTAGAAGACAATCCACAAACTAGTGTAGACTGCATCATGTAGGAGTCAAGGGTTTAACACAGCCTGCGTGTCCAATGAAATGTAGCTTCCAGCGCCGTTGGTGTGTCTGCCTGGGCATTTCCCTAAACATATTCCCATAGAGTAGACCTCCCGCTGCAAGATGTTGGGTGAGTTGCCCATTGTAATGGTTTTTTTATAATCTTGGTTAAACAACTGCGTCCCCTACTGTCCGGTGCCGAATTTGGAAGCCACTCGAATTTTTTATTTCTCGAGACAATTCCGTCCACGTTGCATTTTTCAATGAAAACGAATAGCCTTAATATCAGATCTAAGAATTTGAAGATCGAGTATGCTTGGAAGAGATTAAGGATCTCTAGGTTGCACGTAGATTGGCATTTTTGAGCTATAGTAGTCCCAAGTGATCTGAGGGCGTTTAAGCTGGCGACTTTGTGTACTGAGTGAAGGGGTCCAGTCCAAACTATTAAGTTCCTTTTCGTCCTTCTTCCACGATTCCTCTGGGTTAGAGAAGAGTTTAGTTTAAATTCGAGTTTCGGTTACTCGTATTAGCGCTAGCATTCGCTTAATGGATAATGGTTCATCGTCTGAATTTCCATTCAGTATTGATCCACAATCTCTTCTCTTCCGCGGGCCAATGCAGGGCATTAGCATAATATGAGTGTCTCAGTCTTTTCTTCTAAATCCAGGATGCGGAGGGATGTCCATTGATCTGCCACGTGGCGCGAAGAATAGTGGATAATCGATCTCCGGTTTAGTAGATCCGTCATTGTTCGCAACTCCATCTGACTCCATCTGTCGTCAGTTTAATAAGCTGACTGTAGTTCATTTACGGCCAAGGACTAGGGTAATTTTAAGAAAAAAAAAATTACAAAAAATGAAAAAAATCGTAAAACAAAAAAAAATAAAAACTATACAATAAAAAATCAAAAAAAATGTTAGGTAGTTTAGCTTAGGTAAGTTAAGGTAAGTTTAAGCTTGGTAAATTAGTGTTAAGTTAGGTTAAGAAAAAAATAAAATTTGAATAAATTCTTTCTTAGTACAGAGCGACATCAATAAAAGCAACCCTCGATACCTCCTCGATAAAAGCAACACCTTAAATCTTAAGTTGAAAAAAAAATGTCAATTCTCATAAATGCCGATTTTATTGTGCATTCATAATTGAAAGATGTCGCAAAAAAGTTTGACTGCCGAAGTAAAATATCGACTTTCAAAGAAGTTGTTTGTTGAAATGTCGTTTTGAAAAATTGAATGTCGGTAAAAATGTCGAAAACTTGTCTGTTTCTTTCAGAGGAACTATGAGCTATGTCTTGTTTACTTAATAAATTGAAACGTAGAATGTATTTAATTGTAAATTGTACTATACAAAAAAAAGAAACATGTAATCCACAAAATCATTATTTCTTAATATATTCGCAAATGAGTCGCAATATTTGATAGAAATTCCACTTTCGAATAATTAGTTGTCGCATTAAGAATTGACTTTAATTTGTTTTCTCTCTTAGTGAGATCCCTCTTGGGTTCAAATGCAATCGTAGTAAACGGTTCATACTGCCGTCTGATTTTTAAAGAGATAAGAAATAAACAAAACAAAAAAACAAAAACAAAGAAAACGACAGTTGCTTTTGCCGGCCTGTTGACACTATCTTATGTTGAAAGCAATTGTTGGTTTTGTGGAATCGAACATTTTTTTTTCGACATTCTCCTAATCGATATTTTATTTTGGCGATTTCTTTATAAGTCGAGTTCTTGGTAATCGATTTTTTGTAATCGGCCTTTTGAAAAACCATTACTCGTACCCAACCCTAAATCTTACCATTGTCGATTCAGTAATTGCAAGTCACTGACAATGTTCAAAGAGGCTAACTGTCTTGAAAAGGCTTCTCAATCTCACCGTTCTGAAGTCGGCATGAAATTGTAGCTCCCCTCCACTCGTGAGCGTACAATAGAATGCACATCACAAATGGTGGACTCGAAAGAGGCGGAACCGTGAACAATTTTTTTTTAAATTGTTTGGCTTGGGTTTGAAACTAGAATTTAAAAGTCTAGTGCGTATGGTTCGAAGCCCAAGCCCACATGGCCACAGCGCCCACCACCTTGAAATTGAAAGTCGAATTCCTCTCAACAGTACAAAGATTCAAGGCATTATGTGTTTCACGTTTCACTCCAAAAGCGAAAGTAGACCTCTCAATAATCAAGGATGATTATCCACTTTATCTTGAGTCCTTAACTCTGCCAATTGAAATGCTGCTTTATACACCTCGACAAATCCTCCTGCTGCTTTCAAAATGTGAGATGCCTTACCACTTTTAAACAGGTCTTATAATTTTTGCAGACACTCAATGCCTCATTTCTACTTCGAAACCGCCCTCGATATAATTTGGTTTGAATGACTGCGTGTGCTCGTCACAACAAAGGAAACCCTTAATCTCCTTATGATGACTGATGAGTACTGCAAATCTTATCACTGTCCAACAAAACTCCTCAAAAAGATATTCTGACCACTCAAACCGTCGTCGGTGGTGAGCAGTGATTGCTTTCAATGCTCCTGGTGGCCGTGACAGATTCAGAACTACTTATGAGGAAATCCGGCAAAGGCACACGCTGAGTGGCGTATCTGTCCACAGATTCTATCATCACCCTTCCTATCTGCACCACGCTCGATTTCAAGGATCAACGTCTACCCTGTTGGTCTCGCGTGCACACAAACTTCGAAAAGAGTAATTATCCAACGAAACCGGACACTCCTATGACAGCTACTCAGCCGGGGTATTTAGCGGCGCACAAAAAAAGGGCAACGGGGCCAAGATAAAATCCCAACTATCTATGCCCACACTACTATCCGCTGTCCACTGTCCTGTCCGGTCCCTGTTCAATGGTTATTCAATAAGAAATGGAATGGAATTATTACTATTTTATTTCATAGCGACTGGGCCCTGGGATCGATATAATCCGTCGTCCGACAGTGCTCGGCCACCGCTCGGCGGACGGAGGATGGGCCGTCTGTGTGTGTTCGTTTGCTGCGACAGCAAATCCTTTTCACTTTGACATTTATCCCAAATAGCCGATGGAACTGTTCGAATAGCAGGGATCAACTGCTTTGTGCTCCGGCTAATTCACTTCCTCTTTTCTCTTGTCGGCAGAAGTCGATCTAGATTTCATTTTTTCTCCTGTGAGCCATTTCGACAAGGGGCCTGTTGTGTGGAAAGGAGGGTCATGTGTGCGAGTGTGTGTTCGCTAAAATTTTCACTTCCTATCAAACGACGAGTGTGGAGAGTCAGTCGGGGTGTTTTTTTTTTTTTTTTATTAAATTTTCTGCCGCTGAAAGGATACACCCCGGCGAACTCAAAGCGTTGCGAGAAGAATGAAGGCGTCCTCGCATGAGTGGAATGAACCGGAAGTGGGAGGGGGAGGGTGGGAACGTGTGAGAGGATGTTTGTTGTGATTGTCTGTGTACGACTGTGCCAGCCTTTCGTTCTTTGCCATTAACACTTGGGACAATTAGGTTCTCTCGTGACATGTCTCCAGCGTAATTTGCATTGAATTTGTCATCGTTTTGAATAGAAATCGATAAGGAATGCCTTCGCATGCCGCCCACCACCCCACCGCTCGTACATTTTTCGTCTAAATTAGACTTCGCTTGTGTTCGGTGTGCGTGCGTTTCAATGTTCCGATGAAATTCTAATCAAATTGGAAATCTATAAATAAATTATATCCGTTCTCGATTCGATTCGATTATATTTTGTTGAGGACTTTTTGATTTCGGAAAATGTTTTTCCAACGCACGACCGTAGGTAGGATTTCTGGTTGGTTTCCCTTTGAATGGAGATCAAATGATTTTTTCTTCTTCTGCGATTCACCTGAAGGGTATGCCATCAAAATTAAAGGCCAAATGACGTCAACGGGTATTTTGAGAAGAAACGGACTTTTTTGTAATTCCTTTTAGGGCTCAAGACAACTTTCAGTTGGAGGATGATGCCGCAGTGCCCTTGAACTGTGCCCACGTAGCTTTTGAGCATTTATTCCCAAGGGAACATGATTCCTCAACGAGCCCACTCCTTGAGTGATGGTGTGTGTTTTCATAGAAACTTTTGTCATTGACACAGAGGGCGTCTCTTTCAAGAAAAATCGCTTGACGGCGGGATTTTCATTGAAAGAGACTTGAGTACGTGTTCACCTGATGAATGGTTTTCATCTGAATGTTCGCGTTTCCTGACAGCCACTTCACCAGTTTCTGCAAACTCGTGGCCCCACATCCCAGCAAAAAACATTTATTTGGCTGGCCACCGATACTTAGCCTTCCTTTAAACCTTCACTACTCCACTACTATATCCACCAGCTTCCATCACAAAATCCAGTCGTATCCAGGTCCCGTCAACACATCCCTCATACAGACAGCATCTGTGATCCGCTGACACTGTTTAAATCCAACGCAGCAATCCACCAATTTGAATGGTTTCATAAATTCTGCCACATTAACCCCACGCCCGTCCAAAGCCCCGACCTCCTAACAACACCAGTCCACACAAATGAAAAAAATACTTCTCATAAACAATGTTCGGGCTGAGTTTGATTAAAATTAATCTTGTACTTTGCTGAATTGGCTTAAATTGGTTTTGGAAACAGATTTACTGGCGTCATAAATATCCTGCGCCCCCCTCGTCATTGCCTATCTCTGTGTGCTGCAGCAGATAATTTAGCGGCCGGTTCGAGTGACCGTGTTTATTTGCTCCTCTTTTTTGCGCCCGTTGTTGCTGTTGTTCAATGTTTTCAGCGGAATTCCCGTCATCATCATCAAGTGGACAGCTTATCCTTTTTTTTCCCCATTCATCCATAGTTTTTATGTGAATTTCTCTTTTTTTTTGTGAATTTTTCATCCAGGGAATGAATAAAAAATTTCAATGAAGAAATGCTTGAGGTCCGCAAAGCTCGCATTGAAAGGAGGAATAGGGATTTGCCCTTCCGGAGAAGAAGCAGGATCTCCTTAACCTCGTGGTGGCAGGAGTCAAGTTGGGGTCCTTTCAAATAGAACGGATAAATGTATTAATGTGTGTCCATGTTTTTGAAGGCGGGCGCTGAATGTGCTCATTCGGAGTGAAAGGCATTCATTTATTCATTCATTTGTGGCAGCAGTGTATCCTTGTATCCCTGCTGTGTGTTCGGATGGTTGCGATGGTGTGGCGGCATTGCATAAGCAGAGCGGGCGTGTTCTTCTTGAATGTTGCTTTAATGCGAGTGTGCGATGTGTGCAGCCCGGTGGTGTGTTGTCAGTTGGGTTGCTTTGATGGCAGGTCTTTTCGATTGATAACTGGGGAAATCATCGCGTTCCTCTGAGTGCTTGAACGTACATGTATACATGGTGAACGGAATCGTGATGTGGGGCCTAACCGACTGCATGGACATGCGATGGAAATCAGTCACAATTCGACGAAATGTGATATCTTTGAAGATTTAATTTGGGAGAGCAGATGATATAAAAGGAAACGTCATCCCAATCCTCATCCTCATCCTCATCCTCATCCTCATCCTCATCCTCATCCTCATCCTCATCCTCATCCTCATCCTCATCCTCATCCTCATCCTCATCCTCATCCTCATCCTCATCCTCATCCTCATCCTCATCCTCATCCTCATCCTCATCCTCATCCTCATCCTCATCCTCATCCTCATCCTCATCCTCATCCTCATCCTCATCCTCATCCTCATCCTCATCCTCATCCTCATCCTCATCCTCATCCTCATCCTCATCCTCATCCTCATCCTCATCCTCATCCTCATCCTCATCCTCATCCTCATCCTCATCCTCATCCTCATCCTCATCCTCATCCTCATCCTCATCCTCATCCTCATCCTCATCCTCATCCTCATCCTCATCCTCATCCTCATCCTCATCCTCATCCTCATCCTCATCCTCATCCTCATCCTCATCCTCATCCTCATCCTCATCCTCATCCTCATCCTCATCCTCATCCTCATCCTCATCCTCATCCTCATCCTCATCCTCATCCTCATCCTCATCCTCATCCTCATCCTCATCCTCATCCTCATCCTCATCCTCATCCTCATCCTCATCCTCATCCTCATCCTCATCCTCATCCTCATCCTCATCCTCATCCTCATCCTCATCCTCATCCTCATCCTCATCCTCATCCTCATCCTCATCCTCATCCTCATCCTCATCCTCATCCTCATCCTCATCCTCATCCTCATCCTCATCCTCATCCTCATCCTCATCCTCATCCTCATCCTCATCCTCATCCTCATCCTCATCCTCATCCTCATCCTCATCCTCATCCTCATCCTCATCCTCATCCTCATCCTCATCCTCATCCTCATCCTCATCCTCATCCTCATCCTCATCCTCATCCTCATCCTCATCCTCATCCTCATCCTCATCCTCATCCTCATCCTCATCCTCATCCTCATCCTCATCCTCATCCTCATCCTCATCCTCATCCTCATCCTCATCCTCATCCTCATCCTCATCCTCATCCTCATCCTCATCCTCATCCTCATCCTCATCCTCATCCTCATCCTCATCCTCATCCTCATCCTCATCCTCATCCTCATCCTCATCCTCATCCTCATCCTCATCCTCATCCTCATCCTCATCCTCATCCTCATCCTCATCCTCATCCTCATCCTCATCCTCATCCTCATCCTCATCCTCATCCTCATCCTCATCCTCATCCTCATCCTCATCCTCATCCTCATCCTCATCCTCATCCTCATCCTCATCCTCATCCTCATCCTCATCCTCATCCTCATCCTCATCCTCATCCTCATCCTCATCCTCATCCTCATCCTCATCCTCATCCTCATCCTCATCCTCATCCTCATCCTCATCCTCATCCTCATCCTCATCCTCATCCTCATCCTCATCCTCATCCTCATCCTCATCCTCATCCTAATCCGAATCCGAATCCCAAATGTTTCGCTTTTATGCTTATTTTTGGCTCTGATTGAACCCTTAATTTTTGTCTAGTCCATTTAAGACAGTTGTTGACCAACTTTTTGATCGATCACGTGGGAGGAGGTACAAAGAAAGTCCTACAGCCGACGCTGTATGTCGTGGAAAATGATTCTAAAAAAATCATTTCTGTTTACGTCACTGAACGTAACGAGCCTTACTTCTTTTGTGTTAACCTTTCATGTACAAAATTCTGCATAAATATGTGCGCCATCATGAAATCCTTTTCACAGAGATGCCTCTGCCACACAGTTGTCACTTTATTGTGGCAGCAGCCTTATCGAAGCCATGTTCGTGTGCTCGCTCTGTGTACACGAAACTCAATTATTTCTTTAAAATATGCTTGTTGCTCCCTTCATTGTTGGAAAGTTAGTCTTTGCTGGCAGTGCCCCCTCTGCCGTTACCCCCCTCCCGGCATTCTCCGTCATAATGCCGAAAGTTGTTAAAAAATTCCTTGTAATCTTTCGTTACACGGCTAAAAAGCAACGCATGCCGCCCACTTTCGCACCCACCGAATTTCAAACTTCTTATTTTTCCATGCATTCCCTTCACTGAGTAGTAATAAAAGGATACGAAGCTCTTCCGTTGCTTGGCGTTTTTTTTTTTCTTTGGGTTTTCCTGTATTTGTGTTATGTTCGTTTTGCGTTACCTTTGGAAGCCCCCAGCTCCCTCCGTACAGTGCTTGGCGGCTAGCAGCATCTTCTACAGGCGAGATGTATCCTACCAACGACAGGGTGTGTCAAAACGCAGCACACAAAAAAGATTGATGTCACCAGAACAAACAGACAAGCGAATGTCTGTGCGATGGGTGGGGGGTGCCTGTGGGAAATTCGTTGAAAATGGGACGATACGGGGCGAGCCACTCCCATGTGAGTGCCATAATTTTCTAGAGTAATTTATATCCCTTCACTTCAAGTTGACGGAGTTTGTATATGTCGCTCCGTCTCATGCAACTTCGGATAATATGCAGAAAATGTGTGCTCCAAGTGCTCCTGTGGGCTGACAACACCAAGTACAGTCGCCCGTTTTGACACTCGAGCGGGGTGGCTCGATTTTTCGCCCGCTAACTGAATGTGCTCGTATTCAGTGTTGCGTTCTGGTAGGGCTGGTGCGATATAAGCATTATCGAGGTGCCAGTCTGAGTCTTCAAAAGTTTCCTTCGTCCCTTCGGTGCGAGCCTTCAGGAGATAGATCTGTGTGGGTGGATGGGTGGGGCGTATACATTTCAATGGAATGTGTAATTTTTCAGTGTCACTCATCGAAGGACGAACGACACTCACTTCATGACTTCCCAATAAGGACGTGCGTCCTCTGGGTGCTCCGTACCTGTTGGAATATGATTAGATTATAATTTGAGATTTAGCAAGTTTCCTGATTGATGATGTTTCCTTTCGTCTGCAGCGAGGTGTGTTTTGCTAAAAGGAAAGTTCTGATCCACAGAAAACACACAATAACTTGCTCCTAGAGAGAGCGTTGGATCGCTGGAGCAGCTGAAGGGCGCTGCAGGTTTGTCATGTTATCACAACAACGAATAAGCAAATTTCTTAATTTGAAAGTTCCTCTCAAGTTGTCCCCTCACCCTCGTTGGCTCTTTCCTAAGTCTTTGCCTTCAGTCTATCGTTGGGTTTCGAAAAAGTTCAGGTGCACGTAAACGGCCCTTAAGTTTTAGTCCCCCGTATACACTTGCATCACTACTCTGCTCATATTCTGGCGCACAAAATGAAATGCGGAATATTGAAAGTTTTTCCTTAGGTAGATACATCTGGAATATCTGCATGAATGTCCTTAAGATGATTTGCGAAAACAAAGTTTGTCCCAAAAAAGAGGTCCATGCGAAATGGAAAGTTTCTCGTTTGGAAATATCGGATTGAAACAAGATGGGTGCACTCCTGTTGAGTCCTTTGAGGGAGCACTCGTACAGTATATGCTCGTAGTTAAATGGAGGAGTTTCATGTAGTGGATCGTACATGAGAACTAAGTGCTCAGGGAAAGAGGGCTCATTGTTAAAGGGCTGATGATAATTAGAGTACGCTTCTTCTTCGTTTGTGTTTGCCAGTGGTTGAAGTTTCTCAAGTCAAGGACCATTTGGTTGGCAAAGAGAGACGAAAGAATCACTTCGGATTTGCCTTAAGTAGTTTTTTTTACTTTGACTAGGGAAAATCGAATGTATTCGTGAAATTTTAAAGCTGAAAGCCTCTTAAAATTTAAAAATGTTAGCATTTTTCAAAAACGTAGATTTTTTTGAAACACTAGACTCAAAACTGAGTCCATTGTACTGCCAGGTAGAAGCCTACTCCAGTGCCGTCAATTTGATCCTAACGGCAAATGGTGACTGGATCAGATTCGATTTCACTGGGATTCGAACCTGGGACCCCTCGAACTTGGGGCAGGCACTTAACCAACTGCGCCATCCAGTCGTTGGCGACCCTTAAGCTTGTGTCATATAGCTTCTCCTGTGCTTAGAGTTCTGTTTTTTTTGGAATTGGCGGTGTTTGCATAGGGCTTATTTGTCAGAATAAAAGATTTGACGTAAATTATTTTTTAAAGCGTAAAGGGTTGTCCAACGAAAACGCACGATGAAAATTGTAAATAAAATAAAAAGTTTTCAGAGAATTATCTTCATATTTTTTATTATGATAGAAGGATCTATGACAATTATGTGTGAAACAAATTATCGGTCAAATGCTTGCCACGGCTTCGGTGGCATACCTCTATACGATTGTCCATATTTTCAATGACTCTGAGACATAATTGAAGCTCAATGTCGTTAATGTGCTGAATTATCTCATACTTTAGCTCTTGAATTGTTCTTGACTTATTGACGTACACTTTTTCTTTTAAATATCTCCAAAGAAAGAAGTCCAACGGTGTCAAATCACATGATCGTGGCGGCCAATTAACATCGCCACGACGTGAGATAACACGGCCATTGGATTTCTCGAGCAAAAGAGTCATTGTTTCGTTGGCTGTGTGGCAAGTGGCACCATCCTGTTGGAAGCACATGTGGTCCAGGTCTGTACCCTCAATTTCTGGCCACAAGAAGTAAGTTTCTCATTTCGTGGTAGCGTACATCATTCACGGTAACTGCTTGGCCGACCTCATTTTCGAAGAAGTACGGCCGACAGCCCATAAACCGCACCAAACAGTCACTCTTTGTGGATGCATCGGTTTTTCAACAATCACTCGAATCCTACTACTTACATACTTATCGGGCTCCCGACCCGTGAAGGGTCTCTGCCTGAGACACGGCAGCCTTCCATGCCCTGCGATCCCTGGCACTCTGCTTCCAGTTATCCAGACCAAGCACTCTGGCATCCGCGATAGCTTGGTTCTTGAAAAGGAGGTTCGGTCTTCCTATTCTTCTCTTCTCGAACCTGTGGTTCTTTTCACTCGAATCCACTGAGGTGAAAGTGTGCCTGGTCGCTGAAGATAATTTTCTTTGTAAAGTCACCATTCACTTCCGTCTGTTCAACCATCCATTCGGCGTATTGACGACGCTTGAAATGGTCAGTAGGCTTCAGCTCTTGAGCCACTTGAACCTTGTAAGCGTGTAAATTCAAATCTTAATTCAAAATTCGCATCAGTGAGTTTCTTGAGTCTTCAACTCTGAGCCTGTGGGACCACGCAACAGAGGACGTCCACGTACAAGGTGGGGCACACAAGTCGAGGGGGACCTCGGCCGGCTTGGTGTGCGAAACTGGAAACGGCTGGCAAAAGATCGTGCTGGCTGGAGACGCATGTTGAGTGAGGCCCAGGTCCACCTCGGACTGTAGCGCCCTAAGAAGAAGAAGAAGAAGAAGATGTTCTTAAGATGTTCAATTGTTTTGCACGACGACGAGTCGAGGTTGACGACTCTTCTGCCACACTATCGCGAACAACAGCAATGTTTTCCGCAGAGCAAACTGGGCGAACATGCACAGGTGTTTTCACATTTCCTACAGACCCGGTTTGCTGAAATTTGCGTACAATTGTACCGATTGTGGACACATTTAGTCGATTATGCTAACCAAAAAAATCACAAAGTGCACGAAATGCATTTTGATTTGAACGCTAATTTTCGTAAAATGCTTCAACAATCTTAATGCACTGCTCAATTGTGTACCTCTCCATGTTTGTATGTGTCAAACACTGAAACAAAGAAATGTCAAATTAAGTTGGGCAAAAAACATTGACGTTAAGGTGTGACCCACAATTAACATCGAGCATTATGGTTGGACCACCCTTTATTATTCATTTACCAACGGTGAGGTAGTAAGAAGACTAAGTTTCCGAAGATACGGTGCCTAAGAATTGGACGGAACCTTAACTAAATTGCTGTGAGGTGCGTGCAGAAACAACTATTAGGTGCGCAACTCGTTGTTGGTCAATAGATGGCTTCAGCAGTAAGTGCTGGTCCAAAACGTCATGAACCGAGCTTAGACATCTTGTAAACAAACTGTTCTGACACATTAGTGATTTTGTTTTGGCGTCATATACCATGTGGCGGGGGGTTAAGGATTCGTGCATCGACATGCTGGCAACATCATACATCACGCAACCACGACGGCAAGATCGACAGAGTGGAACGTTAGGCTGTGGCTAACGTATCCGCAAAGGGGCTATTTCCCGCAATATTTCGCCAAGGGAGATAGCGAAGGTCATGTCGATTGACAGTGGGGGTTGGGCAGGCGGACTTGTGCCAACAACAACAGGCACCCTCCGGTTCTTGACGAACCTGCATCGCCAAACGACACTGGAAGGGTGTTGTTTCTTGTAGTGCTAAACTAGGTAGTTTAAAGGTAAATTAGGTTTAGTATAGGTATAGTTTTAAGTTAGGTAGGTTAGTTTAGGCTTAGTCTAGGATAGTTAACTTAGCTCTGCGAGCTCCCTTCCGGTCTCTTTTGGTGGTAAAGGCATATACCTTGAACACCTTTCGTTTCCTTTTTCCTGTCTCTTCTTTCTCTTCTCTTTCCTATCTTTCAATTGTCCGTCCGTGGTCTGTTAGGGATTAGGCTTTCTTCTCTCTCTATCCTTTCAACTTCTTCTATCTTCTCTTAGCTAGCTTTAGGCATGATAATTTTTGTTTGCAACTGGTGGTGTACGAGTGGCAGGACAAGAACCGCCTCGTCCGACGAGCTAAGCCGTGAAACCGCAAGCGTGCCGCCGTCCTACTCACCGTCACCGTGGCCCAGCCAACCTAGCTGTAACAAATGAACCGACAAAGAAGCCGCTGACAGACTGTACAGCACAACGATGGGGGAAGCAACGCCTCAAAATATTCGCTCGTGTTCGATATAGGCTCGTGTTTCAAGTCAGAAGACTGTTCATCTCTTTGCTGAAATTCGATGCAATTTAAAAAAAAAGTTTCGGAGACCTTACGTTCCGAGGAAATCAGTCGCTCTGTGCCGTCCGGGAATTATTGATTCATCATGTGAAACTATGATTATGCAGAGTGCCCACGAATATCATAGTGACTTGAGGTTTGCTTATAAAACGTTGCTAGTTATCGTTAAAAACGAACAATGATTTATGTCTGAATTTATTTGTTTTGTACTACTGTTGGTCCAACCACAGCGCGACAGATACAAATGAGCTCAACGTTGCCATAGCCTCCAATGCGATTGGGTATCAGGTACATCCCGGTCAGTCCGGAAAGTTGATTGTTTTTGCGTTTTTTTGTGTTCAACAAGTCTGTTCTGTGTACGAGTCACTTTAAAACTCAGTGCTGTTGCACTGACTGGGACATGCAGCTGTTTGTCTTCAGAAGGCCTGCTGGATGTTCCTGCGGTGTGAAGGCCTAGCGCAACGTGTCTTGATGACATCAGTGTGTGCAACCATACAAAGAACATTTCTTACCCATGTACAGATCTTTCAACAAGTCAAACGTTTGCTCAAACATCACTCACAATTCTCAACCTACAAGCAATTACAACCATCATTCGAACCATATTCCAATAAACTAACCAAAAGCAATAATTCTTCAATTTAATTACTTTCCCCCCGCTTAAAGTCGCTCATAAATCTGATGGCTGTTCCCCTCAATTCATAATTTGGTAAACTAAGCCACAACCCAAAATACTTTAAAACTTTCTAAGTGCCGTCGCTGATGTTGAATAATTACGCATCGGAAACCCTTTCGATCCGTGTCCCGATTTTCAATTCACTTCCCGGCTCACCACGAAGCGAGAACGAAATCGATAGCAGTTCACCCTTGTCCATAAATTGAAATCCACAAAACTTAACTCTTCCGTTCAAAATTGAATACCGACGATACCCGGGCCCAGATGCTTCCCGGCCTAGTTGCTCAACCTCCAAGCAGCTTGTTGTCAACTCTGTAATTTATTTGATTCCCAGGAATGCCACGTGTACAGTGAATTATTAACTCGCTGTGCTTCTCAGGTTGAGCACCCCTTTGACGGTGTTTTTAACCGGAGCATAATTACAGCGTTGCGATACAGGACGAAGCTTATTTGGACTGTCGATAAGTTGTTTCCGTACAAATTGTAGTCATTTGAGTACATTTTCAGAAATAGGGAATCATTTCCCAACTGGGGGTGTGAAACTTGGATAATGACACGCTTGTTTTCATAGTGGGTTAAGCCTTGAAAAGAGGAAGGTCGGCTGCTGCCAGTGGGATGAGGGAGCGGCGCGGTCAGGCGGTTGCAGAATATACCGCCAAACATCCCTGTCAGACTGACAAACATTGAGGCACACACACGAGCACCCTCACATCAGTGGGGCGGCTATGGCACATGGGCTTGTAGATTCAATCTTGGCCGCTGACATGGGAAATTCGGCTTGTGGCCAACAGCTCCACTCCTCTGTCGTTGACCCAAGCTCAGAGGTTCCTCAGGCACAATTTAATCTTGGCCCGTGGATCGAGTTAGTCGAGGGACACGAGGCAATCCTCCGGCACCCAACAGGCACAAACTCAAATAATAATTCATCCTGGATTCCTCCGCCCCCCAGGGGACGGAGACCGACGTCTTAGGTGGACACGAGTTCATAATCATCGTCTGGCTGTCATGTCGGACAAGCTTGATTGTCATCTATTGTCCGTAGACCGTTGTCTGGACTGGTGAAGAAATCGTATTGATTCTGGTCGGTGCTTGTGCTGTGTGCGGCGCTGACTTGACACAAAAATGTTCTTGTACGGCTTGTAAGCCGATAAAATCGACATGTCAGGGCCGAAGAGGGTGTTTCATTCTAAAACAACAAAGGTCAGCCTTCGGTTCGATCTGGTGTTCAAGGTTAATGCTATCGATTGTTGATGTTCTAGTTGATTCAAGGGCACTCAGGGAGGGAGATGGGTTGGAAGTTGGGGAATGGTTTGGAGACGGATTAGGCATTGCTTGGTAGGGACGCCAACGGTGACCCAAAACGACTCTCGTCTAAATAAAGAGGCATTTATTTAAAAATGTGAATACATTCTGTGACTTGAAGCAATGAATTTATTTCCAATCGAAGTCTGGTATTCCACCAAGGCTTCCTTCTTCTTCTACCTCCTCTTCTTGTACCGCTACAGTTCGAGATGGAGCCAGTCCTCAACAACAAATTTATTTCCACACATAGTCGGGTATTCCAACAAGGCTTCCTTCTTCTTCTTGTAGCGCTACACTCCGAGGTCGAGCCGGTCCTCAATAAGTCTCTCTTAGGGAAAAAGCCCTCTGTTTCCATTGCAAAACCTCAGCTTTAACGAAAGCTCTCGAAGCTGCTTAGATTGTCCGTCGAAAAATCGTAAGTCTACCAAAAATTTGTGGCAGCTATGGGAAGGTCCAACAATTTCCGAAATGTTGTGGGACACCGCTCCAGACGATTGAAAAAAAAACTTAAGACAAAACAAAAACAAACACCATCGCACTGTCATGTCGGACAAGTTTGATTGTTCATCCTCCAGTCCAGACGAATGAAAGAAGCCGACACATGCTCACAAGCAACTAATCTGTTCCGACTTAACATTCTTGTTTTTGTTGAAATTAATTCACTTGAGTTGACACACATTTCTTCTAAAGATTTCGTCTTTGGCAGCAGCAGCACTAGTGTGTCTCCTCTCTTAAGATGACGCGCAGCTGCTTGGTGCATTCCAAATAATGTCTTGTCTTCAAATGATGACGACGCGTTTAAGTTTCGAAAATAGCTAGATGGATAGTGGGAAGCCTGATGAAACACAGATGTGTTGTGTTTTGCGCGCGTATAAAAACATTTAAAAAATAGTGGGTGCGCTTTTATAAGAGAGATGTTTACCAGCTTCTCAGAGATTCATTCGTTTGTTTTACACAGCAACACGACGACGATCAAGTTGCTTGGCGCTGAGTCATGTGTAGTTACAAAGAATCAATCTCAAAGTTAAAGATGACGATCACCACTTTTTAACTTTCAGAATGCTGATTTATTCTTGAACTTTCCAAGCAGTGTTCAGTTCTGTCATTTCTTCTTTTTTTTTTGCGCACAAGTCCGGAGTGGACCAGGACCTCGAAAAGCAAGCCTCTTCAGCCAGCACGATCATTCAGCTGTCTCGAGTTTCGCTCATTAAGATAGGTAGGGCCCTTCTTCACTTATGTACGCCACCTCATTTGTAGACGCCCTCCGTTGCGTTGTGCTATAGACTCCAACTCGAAGACATTTCGGCCCGGAACTACGTACATAGTATAGTCACCTTAAGCGTGAATCTGTAGAAACGTAGCTCATTATAGAGCCTACACGGCCTACCCACCTTTGAAGTTAAATCCGAGGCTTGGTTAGACCCATGGCGTGCAACAACCTGTACAATGAACTTCTCCTCCAAAATCTAAACATCGCACGAAGAATTTCTCTCTCGAAACCATCATAGGCTACATTATTTTCAGCCTATAAACGCAATTTTTTAAAACATTCAGACGTCTTTAAGGGACTTTGTATGTTTCTGCCAAGATGTCCAAATATGGCCCATGAATACTACAAGGTGGCGCAAAATTAATCATCCAATTTTGTTGTTGAATTACATTTTAACTAAATGAAAATGATTTTGAGTGATGGAGATCTTTATTTGGAGTCTGAGTGCTTCAAAATCCTCCGAAACCAAAAAAAAAAGCCCAAGGGTTACTATTCCGTTCAAAATAAACTGTTTTGAGACATACATAAGTCAAGCTCGTTGGCGGTATTTTTCTTGGCAGAAAACTCAATCTGTCTTGCCTTCCGCAACCTTTTCAAAAATGTCCCAAAACCATTGCTGTGTAGAAAGTAAGAATATCTTGTGGAGGAGAAGGAAAAAAACATGTTTAACTTGGTTTTACTTGTACCGGTCTGACTTGGGTATCAGGCCATCAAACTATTATACTTTTAATTTGGGCAGATATCCGGTCGCCGAATATTCGGCTATCCGGCCTAGCTGCAGGCCGAATATTCAGTATCCGGTATCCAGCCAAATCACTATTCGGCACAACTCTAATTTAGACTTTTACAATTTGTTCTACTGTGGAAATGGAGTGGCTACCGCCAGTGTTGATACATATTTGTGCCCGTTTTATCAAACCATGGCTCTCCACACGATTTCCGGTGATAACTGTCGAATATTCGAATATATATATGAAACCAGAGGTTCACCAAGCACCGCCAAATGACACTTTTTGGTAACACTGGTGGCACTTTGAAAAATATTTTTCCGGCTGTCTGTAGGAGAAGCTACCAAAAGCTGAAATCAACAGAAGACAATAACATGATTTCCCCTGCATTTCCCCATCGGCTATGGTTTCTCAGGAAACACTTGACTTAATGACATGAACTAGATCGTCTGTCGTGGCTTGAAGATCCCACATCAAATCTATCAAATCAATTTACCTCTGTCATGAGTCGATGACACTTTCATGAATACATCAAAATCCAAATTCCCTATGCTAACCGCCCCTAAACTGATCAAACAAAATAAAAAAAAAACAAATAATTTGCTACGAAAGCCTTCATTCATCTTCTCTGAAACACTGTTTGTTTTTTTTTCCTGTGTACCTACATTTCAATTCCATCGATAACCTAATACCCACCTGTCCCAATAAGAAAACATTTCTCTTCATCTCCACCGTTCGAGGTCCATTTGATTAATTCCATCGACTTCCATGCTCCAAAGGGCCAAGAATGATTGATTGAAGTGCACTCTGGTCATTAATTTGTCTGTGACCCACTTCACATATCCAGAAATTAGTCTCCTCAACCTTTGATTACTCATTCTCCGCTTCACCAACAGCAGCACAGAACGTAGCCTGCCATGGATTATGAAATGAAATATCCATTCAAATTATCCAAACTGACGTTTCAAACAAAACTCAAAATACATACACACCATGCAGATACACACTCAGCTGGCAGGTATAAAATTAAAATTTTATCACATCCAACCGCCCGAAACACACATCCACTGCAAAACTTTATCCCGACGAGAACTTTTAATCGGCACATACTCGTACACTTTGGCAATCCTAAACGATCCCACACACGTAAGAGTCACATCTAAAATGTACAGTTAAAATATCAATTCATTCAGATAGACCACCTCCCCCGCAGCCGGCAGCGCCGTTCACCGTCTCATCCCTAATTCATAAGTCATTGCGATAAATTCAATAAAAAAGATCCGGAATGTGTAAAAGACCATCTCGTGCCCGTAGTTGTCGTTCCTCTAAGCAATTCTAAATATATCTCCATTTGAACTCTTAACTATTAAACGGGTAACTTTCAACCAACCGCCCTCGTCCTCTGCCCCGCCCGGAAAATAAAAAAAAATAAAAATGAAAACTACCCCACTGGCTAGCGCCGCCGTCGCCACTAGCAGTGGCAGTGGTGCCACAGCCGCAGCTAGTTCCTCCATTACTCATCCGAAATTGTTAAAGTAAATATAAAATGATTTAAAGACCCAAAAAGTATCTAGATACACACATTCACAATGTGATTTACAACATGTTGCATGGTGTCCCCTTAAATTTTTCATCACACTCACTCTCTCCCGCACGCTCTCTCTCCTTTTTGTTTGGGGAAAATTTACCTATGAGCCCACACACACACACACCGAGACACCGATACCGACTTTATTCCCGGACGGGAAGGAATACGATGATGATGAGGATGATGATGTATCTTTTGAGCATGTGCGCGACAATGTGTGTATCTTTCGTTCGTTTCGCTACAGAACCAGAGCAGAGCTGCTGCCGCTGCCGCTGCCGCAGAGTACCATCGAAGCAGCAGCCACACCACAGACGCAGACCAAGAACAGAGAGTATCCCCTTTTTCGTTAGCATTCGCCTGTGTTTGTTTACGAACGAGGTGGCCGCAAGGACTCGGATAAAAATGTTTAACAACAGGGATGTTTAGTTATCGTTGAACTGTTGCGAGGTTAATGTCGTCGTGGTGTTAGGCTCTGTCAAATTTTTGTAGCTTCGTTCGTATCCACGTATCGCTCGTGTGCATCGTGCGCAAGAAAATCAAACGAAAAAAAATACTGAAAAATTCTTATTCCACGGGAAAGATATAAATCCACACCACAAGGTCCTGATTATTTATCCGGGTGCGGGTGCGAGTCAGGATTAAAGGAGAGAAATTAAATAAAAATTTACAACAGAAAATTGATGTATCCATTAGATAAAAAATAGTGAATTCGAGAAAAGTCAAACGACGGTCGTCGAATTTGGGCGCCAGAACAGGCGAGTGGCACTCGAATTGGAATACGGAAATCCTTAAGCGATTGTGATGTCCAATAACGCGGTATCTGTTGCAAGGATTTCTTAAGTATTTCTTGCCGCGGGTTGAATTTGCCGTCCATTCATTTTTGTTCGTTCTTTTTTTGGTCGGTCAGTGGGTGAGAATTTTGATTTCCCGGGTGTAAACTGGGTTTTCAAAAGTGGATTTCGGAGAGTCAGGTGCACTTGTGTATGTGTGTCAAGTGAAAAAGATACGAGTGAGAAGCTCGTGCAGAAGAAGCGTGGATTTCGTAAGGAACGATGAGGAGGAGGACGCAATAAAGTGAAGACTTAATTCATTCGGGATTAAAGAAAAGCCATCTCCAGCTGTACACACGGTGAGAGTTTGTTTTGGGGGAACTTTTCAACTTTAACGGACTTTTTGTTCTTTTCCTTCGGCTCTTTTTGATCCTTCGCTTGCCGTGAGTTTCACTTGTGTATCTGGGAATTTAATAAGAAAGTTTTTTTTGGAGGTTTCGGAATGGGGGTGGCTGGCTGGTGATTAGTTGATTGACAGTGAATTGATTTCTGATGCAGTTTGAGCATCAACGCTTTTGTCTTACCGGCTAATGAACTCGAGCTGATTTAAATTAATTCTGGTGTGTAGCCTTGTGTCAATAATTTGGGTCATTTGATCATTTGAGGGCATTTTTTAATATCTTTTGTGGGGGATTTTGAGACTTTTATGACTTAATTAATGGACTCTAATGTTGAGGTGTGGTCTTGGGATGTTGACATATTTTAATTCCAAAGTTTATTCATAAATATCTGCCTCTTTGAAGTTTTTAGACACTCGAAATCAGTGCTTTGTTGGGGAAATTTATGTGTTTTTGTCAAAAATGAGAAAAGAGGATGAAGTCAAACTGTTTGGGAGGGGGGTTACAGGCTCTTCATTTTCTCAAGTATTTATCTTCATAGAGATTCTAAAGAATCCTGTCTGGAACCCGTCATGCCATTTCAAATTGAATTACAGACAACTTGTACAATTTATCTTCATGATTCCTTGAACATTCATTTCACTGGAGACATACAAAGATACTCATGAGCGTGATATGTGCCTACACGCTGTAGAATTGAATGATTTTTGAATGGATCTCATTTTTTCACTAGTCACATCAATCAACTTAGGGAACATTTTTTTGTGGGTGTTCCGGTATTTGGGCATCTGACGGATTCCTGTCGCTGTCAATCAAGCTTTGAAAAGAGATATTTTATTAGACTAGGCTGTGAGTATCTCAGAGATGTATAAATAAAACTCTGAATTATTCAAATTGAAGAAGTACTTTGCGACAATTTTAGATCGTTAAGATGATATTTTAAAACAAAGAGAGTAACGTAGGCGGACAGCGACCGTGACAAAATATTTGGCCGCCTAAGGGAGTTGACCGCAATAAGAGGTTACTCTGCATATCTCAAATTGGTCACGAATAATGAAGTGAAATATCCTGAGTAATGCAATTCTATGGCGAACCTTGGTAGACTGGGGATAGATAGAGTGGGCCAAAGAAGACACATCTAATTGATGTTCATAAGAACTTAAGGGGATTTAGGCGTTGAATACAGACAAATATTGGCTTGGATAACCTCATTCAGTCGATCGTTTTTAAAATGAAAGAATTTCTTAAAGAAAAACAGCAAAAGATACTTTAACTATCAAAGCTGTTGCCGGTTATTGAGGCGATAGCGAGACATCATCCACAACTGTCCGACTTAATATAGTACATAATAATAACGGTGACGCTACAGTCCGAGGTGGACCTTGGCCTAGCTTCTCAGCCAACCACTCGTCTTGTGCTTGCTATTGTTCCCTCACGAGTTGAGGGGACCTACAGTTTAATGCCGACTCCGAACGGCGATTTTGAGAAGCTTTTTCTAGACAATTAACTTTTTGAGCATTGTCAGTGACTCGAAAGAGGTGGAGCCGTGAAAAATGTTTGATGTTTTTTTCGAGATTCAAACCGACGACCTCGAGCGTACATAGGAGTCGACGCACCTAGCCACTACGCCACGGCACCCGACTTAAAAGAGGCTTAATTATGAAAGGTGTTCACACAAAACCCGAACTGTGCAATTTGTGCAGTAGGTGGGTGTTGCCAACGAAAATAAGACAAGACCCCGTGACTATTTAGAATGAGTACTGCACTTTTTTTTTTTCGGAGAATTTTTTGAAGCACTACTGAAGCATTCAGAGTCAAAACTGGTCCATTGTACTTCCGGGTAGAAACCAACTCCAGTGCCATTAATTTGATGCCAACGGCAAATGGTGACTGGACCAGATTCGATTTCACTGGGATTCGAACCTGGGACCCCTCGAACTTGGGGCGGGCACTTAACCAACTGTGCCATCCATTCGTGCGGCAGACATTTGAACGATGTTATATTCCATGCATAATGGCATCGATATGCCTTTCAAACGAATAACAAATTTCGATTATATCCTACACACGCCTTGTTTTATTTAAGTTGAAAGATAGGAAGCGCTTAATGAAGTAGCCTTTACATAGGTACATCCTACATGATTTCAAAATAAAAAAAATTCATTCAATTTTAGTGCTGCACACATCCTGATGTCAATAGCTTAGACTCAACTCCATTGTGCACCATCCATTTTGATATTGAAAAGCAGTCAAGAGATGAAAAGCCGATCTAAGGATCCACTTCAAATTCAGAACGCAAGCTCGCCATATCCCATCGACTGTCGATGGGAGCCCGTCGACCCTATCATTAACTCAACTCCCATTTGTTATGTTGAACCTAATCATTTACCTTTCATTCACTCACCGCTCCACAACAAACGTCAATATTTATGATTCAACAAATTCCCAAGTGGCACTGTTAACAGGCTCAATTATATTCAAACAATCATGCCCACCACTGATCTGCTATTTGTTGCAGGCAATTAAACTCCCGACATAATGTTTGCCCTCCACAGACAGGCTGGCATCTCCTTTCAATTGAATTTCGTAGAACACGAATATTCACCGGCTTGCATGCATGATTTTTGCCGTACACATGTATGCAGGTATTTATTTAAAGGCTCGTAAGCTGATTAATTTTTCTGCGAAAACATGGTTCCATGACAGACAGACATATCATGTCTCATAGGGAGCTCGAATAAACGATGATACCTCTTCAATTAATTTATGGGAATACATCAAGAGTCATGCCAACGTGCGTAGTAGGCCGTAAGCCGATATCGATGAAAGGATTACAGGCAACCATTCATCAGGCGCCTCAGTTTGTGTATTCCTGAGGTATCCAGAGATTCCTCTTGATGGTGATCCACTATTCATGATCGATCTTATGTGCATTGAGATGAATTTGGGAAGAGGCACTAAGTCATTAGTGAATTTTTGTTTTTCGAAAATGTTTATCAAAGAAATTAGTTATGCTCATCCTTAAGGGGATGTTTAATTTGTGATGGCCGTTCGTTCGTAAAAAGAATCCCAGAAAGCAGACGAGAGAAGGAAGATTTAGTTGGAGGTTATCGCAAGACACAGTGTCGTAGTGCTACGTAGTGACCATGTTATTTATAAAGGGTCCTTCAGTAAGAGCTGTGGGTGTCACGACCGTGTGGGTTTGTGCGTCGACCCATGCGCACTAGATTTTCACAGTCTAGGTTCAATTCCAAGTTCAGACAAACAATTTTTCTAATAAAATTGTTGACGGCTCCACCTCTTTCGAGTCACTGACAATGCTCAAAGCGTATAACTGTCTAGGAAAAAAGCTTCTCAATCTTGCCGTCGGCATTAAACTGTAGGTCCCCTCCACCCGTGAGAGAACAATAGCACGCACTTCCAGTCATCAAGACGTGCGCAATGACTTGGTCTTTGTACCGGAGGTTCGGTCTTTCTCTCCTTTTCGAACCAGGAGGCTCGGATTCGAAGACCCTCTTAGCTGGAGCGTTGTTGTCCATGCGCTCGATGTCATATGCACGCTGTTATACGCGTCCTTGAAATCGTCGAATAGGTCGTGTGTGTTGATCTGCGTTTCTTGGGTCTCCTCCAATATCTGCCGCAGTGTGAAGATGTAATCAATGGACTTTCCTGGCCTGAAACCACACTGATACGGAGCTATCAGATTGACGGCAAAAGGTTTCAGGCGTTCACACAGAATGGCAGAAAAGATCTTATAGGCGATGTTAAGCAGACTTATCCCTCGATAGTTGGCGCAGTCAAAGGGGTCTCCTTTCTTGTGGATCGGGCAAACGATACTGAGATTCCACTCTTCGGGCATGCTTTCCTCCGACCATATCGTACAGATAAGCTGGTGCATGCGCCCTACCAGATTATCTCCAGCTGCTTTAAACATTTCAGCGGGCAGACTATCTGCACCAGCAGCTTTGTTAGACTTCAGTCTCGATATCGCTATCTTGACTTCGTCTAGATCGGGTGGGCTGTTGTTGAGTGGAACATTCTGCCTAACAGCGGTTTTTGTGTCCTCAACGCCGTTGAAATGATTTTTCCAAATTCTCAGTATCGACTGCGAATCTACTACCAGCTGTCCATTCTCGTTCCGGCAGGCTTCTGTCCGAACTATGTACCCATTCAATAAAAGTTTCACCCTTTGGTAAAACTTTCGGACTTCATTTCTGCCGTAACACCTCTCCATCTCCTCGATCGCGCGCTTCTCGTGCTCTTTCTTTTTCTTCCTGAGAAGCCGGTTCTCTTCCCTTCTTCTCTGTTCGTAGAGATCACGAACAGCTCTCGTGGTTCGATGCAGCGTTGCCCGGTAGGCTTCTTGCTTTGCTGCATGTGCCTGCCTGCACTCGTTGTCAAACCAGGGGTTTTTCCTTGTTGGCCTTTTAAAACCCAGCACATCAGTAGCGGCTTCTCTGATGGCTTTTTGACAACGTTTCCATTCTTCGTCTATTGCAGGCGACGTCGAACTTTCGAAGAATTTCAGAGAGACTCGATCAGCAAAGTTCCGTTTACTGAACTAGTGGAGGCAAATTTATCCACCACACTGCGAGTAGTCCTCTCGGTAGGATGATCATGGCTGCAATAAAATGGGCGAAACGCGCGGAATGTTGCCCGAACAGAGCACCCATTTTGATACAACACGTTTTAAGTCGCTCCACACGAATATGGGGTACTCTTCTTCTATCACCTTCTGGCGACCCCCCCCCATGAAATAGTTGCATAAGCAGAGACAATAACGAACACAAACGAAAAATGACTGCAGCCTGGTTGCATAACCCGTCGACTAGGGATGCCCTCTATATTCGCTGTTCAAATGTAAAGAGCTGTTGGAAATATAAAATACATTTCATGGATTGCCCTCTGAATGGGAAAAGTTTTGCTGCACAGACAGTAAATCTCCAGCCAACCTTCAGCCAATGGCATCATTGTCGAACTAGCATCACTGCGCGTACTTCATTCAGTTGGTCATACACTCAATTTTTCTCTGATTCGATGCAGGAAATTACCTGTCAATCTTGCAGCGATTGATAATAAACAATTCCAACTACATCCACACACTGAACAGCAATGAAAACAAACAAACAAAAAAAACGGAATTCTGCAAAATTCATGAGACATCCTGGGGAATGAGTCCCCGCCGTCTCCCGCCTTCTCTCGGACCCAAAAACGAACGGTATAGCTTCCCATTACAGTAACAAATTGATCCCGACCCCAAAACGGCACACGGGGCGGTGTGGAGACACACAACGTTGGCCCTGCCACTGAATGTTAAATCACCTGAAAACGATTCCAGATCATTACCCCGTCTGCCCACTTGATTGGAAATTTCATTTTTAATCGTCGCTGATTGATGGGGCTTCATTCCCAAATGGAGCAACAATACACACACCCCCGCCACCAGTCACCCGCTCTGGGTGGGTGGTGCTGTCCAATCGAATTGGAACGTCAGTGGCGGGCAGGCGGCGGCGTTATCTGCCTCATTTCGGTGATGTTGTGTGCCGTGTTTCTCGTTGCTCCGATAACAACATCTCAATGTGCCGTTATTCAGGTAGGCACGTCCTAGATACACGCAAGAGCGTTCGCCGCGTTCACCCCTCGCCGTGTGGCCGTCCTTCCATGACGTTTAATTTGCTGGAACTACCCAACGGTGGTGTTACGTCAAGTGCAGCACCGTTGGGCGGGCACTTGAGAAGTCTCTCGTTCACGGCCACTTGTTAACGCCGCAAGTCCTGCAGGATCTCAGACAATAATCGGCACTTCAGTTGAATGATTGATTCCTTAATTGAGTGCGATAAGGGTAAGAGAGCGAAGAGGGAGGGAGAAGCACAAAAGCGATTAATTCGTCATCATCCCTTAATTGGTGATACGAAAGTATGCACGCAGTTGCCACCACTCCCCTGCCAGATGAGCCAATCGAGGACTCCTGATGCGAGAGACGCGTTCCCATGGCACTCGAGTGAAGGCGAAGTCGTCAACTTTGTTTTGCCTGAAGATGAAGTTTGAGAGACTCGTAGCGAATTTCCTTCTTGCAACGGTTCTGCGAAAGTTTTCGCCGAGTGGATGTGTGTGGGAGTGACGAAGGGGTACACTTGTACGGTGACAGTTCCCAGCAGTGCGCCTCGCGCCCTGTGTGTTGGCGACAATTTTCAAATTCCACGATGTGTCGACGAAGTTTCACTCGCGCCCCCGCATTGCAATGGGGTGAAAGTAATTAGGATGATTGGTACACAAAAGAAATTCAATTAAAAACGGAATCCAAAAGGATTGAGCTCGTAGTGTTCCCACATCGTCGCGTGGGGTGCCTCGAGAAAAGTTGTCTGCGCCCATGGGCCGGGGGTGTGGAGGGAAGATGATTTTCTTGATGTTTGGCGAAAGCGCCGAAGGTGACAAACCGGTGTTTTTCAATTTTCCAAATGGATTCCGTTTTTGGCATGGAGCTCATGAGGTGTGGAGTATCTTGCGGAAAAGTTCCGATGTCAGTTTGTGTCTAATTGCTGGCAAAAGTGTTATGGTGTCACATTTAATTTATTCGAGATCGAGTGAAAGAGTGTGTTGAATTGATGTTTACGGGACTTTGGGAGTCATTAGTTGATGAGGGACTTCGGTGGAATAACACGGTGTCCTATGGGATTGCTTTGATGTCGGCGATACTGTCGCTGAGGTGTTTTGTAATCCTTTGTGCCCTTAAGTGGTGTTATTGGCTTTGGGTTTGGATGCGGAGGAATGTGAGGGATTCGTAGCCGAGAGACAGATGGGAACGGCATCAAAGGGGAAATTCTTTATTAGCTTGCGGGGGGCTAGAGTTGGGATTTAGCGTGTGTTCATGGTGCTGGGTGTTTTCAAATATGATTCAGAAGTTGACAAGCGAAAGAAAACATTGCCTGTGTTGAATTCATTCATCGTGGTGACAAGATACAAAGGCAACAGCCACGTTCTTGCTGTGATTGTCTGGGCTGTGCTTATCGTCAGGGCTTTGGAGAGTTTTCCAATCACAGAGAGATTCTAATTTTCTTACGGCTAATATGAGATGCTACGCACTTATTTCAGGCCGGGGATGAGTGAGCTTTTAATTAATTACCTCCTCGCAAGTGTATCCTTATTCCGATTTATTTTCTTCAATGTAAGTAGGCAAAAGTGAACGAACTTATCGAAACTCAACGAGGCGTTTCAAAGTGTATATAATTACTTATAGAAACTTATGACATTGTATACGGAAAGAGCGATTTGTTTCTCTTTCGCGTAAGTAGGCAAATTGATCGAACTTACAGAAACTGAACGAATCGGTTATTGCCGTCACAGTGTTTGCATTTGCGTATTCGATCAGTTGCTTCAGTTCTCTTAAGTTTCCGTACGGTCATTATAGTTTACCTCTAACTCTCCACTGGATCCCGATAAGGCGAAATCATGCATGCTAAAAAAGTTCGTAATAAAGCTCCACCACACAGTTTCTAGTAGTCGCAGGCTGTCATAGGGAACTACGTGCCTCACTGCGAAACAAATCTGGCCTTTCTTGAACCAAAAATTCCCAGTCTGCTTGATCAAGTTTAATAGATCAACAACAAGGGTCACTGCACCATTAGAAGACACTGCAACGGATTGCGTCTTTCTGTCAACGACTTTTTCCGCAGCTGTAGATCATCATTAGCACTTAACAACTGTGCCATTGAATACTTGGAGAGGAGATTGTTTTCGCTTTGTACAATTCAACTTCAACTTAAATTGAAATCGCTAGACGAATGTCTTTGAACATATTAGTCCAGGGTTGGGCGCCATGATCTATTCCTTAAAATCACTACCAGCCAAATACCTAAAAAATGAAAGTGCGTTTTCATCGGTGAATCCCAGTTTCTACATTTCGCTTAGGATATCATACAGATGCCAATGCACAGAGAGAGGGAGCAATACGTTTGAGCTTAAGATTAGGGCACAGGCTGTTTGTAAGCTAACAACTAATGCTGAAAAGAGAACTGCCAACAAATCAAGTCTCTTTCATGGCCAGAGATTAACGTCGGCGGCGTGGACGACTGGATGGCGCAGTTGGTTAAGTGCCTGCCCCAAGTTCGAGAGGCTACAGGCTCGAATCCCAGTGTAATCGAATCTAGTCCAGTCACCATTTGCCGTTGGGATCAAATTAACGGCACTGGAGTAGATTGCTGACTGGCAGTACAGTGGACCAGTTTTGAGTCTGAGTGCTTCTCTATGCGAGTCTGTTTCCCGAAAGAAAGATGGGGAAAAAAATGGTTCATCTTTCCGCACTGTTCATCTTATAAAATCGTTCATATTTTTGGGATTCTACTGTACTTAATTTTTTTTAAATCCTCTCTAAAAACACGATAATTTATTGCTTATGACTCCGTATTTCAATACAATCAGAACACAAGCGAGACCGTCGCCGTCGTACCTTGCCACGACAATGAGTAATCTCCATAAATCCATTCAACTTTTTCGTCGAAAACCACAAGTGGGACCAAAGTCCAAATGGACTTTCACTTTTAAATTAGCCCTTTTTGGTTTAATGTCTATTTTTCAGCGTCTACCCCTCATTGCCACACAAGCAGAATGGAACCGATCGAGAAGGGGTTTAGTAAAAAAATTCTATTTCCGTCATTCTAGTCTAATTCCACTAAACGCATCGTTAATAGGTTCCTCTGATGTACTCATCTGTCAATCAGCCTTTCTCTAATGTTAGATCTGAAGTAGGTACTAACTGAATGAAGATGTAACCCGACAGAGTGTGGGCTCTCCCGCCGTCACATATCAAAGCGGATCGAAATGAGATGATTTGTTGAAAGTGGTTTGTGTTTTTGTTCCGTTTTGAAGAGCTGCCACTGAGTGAGGTAATACGTGACACGGCCCTATTGAGTGACACGCACTCGTGGAAACATGAAATGATCTTGCTTGTTCGGGGAAAGTTTGAGAAAATTATTTTAAATCTCGTCCATTGTGGTAAAAATTGGTTAAATTCTTGACAAGATTTTTAATGCCGACTCTTTTTGGAGGCCTACTTGTTTGAAAGAACTTGTGATCTCAGTGAGGCACGCAACATCAAAAACTCTAAATGGTTTCCCATAAGTGGACAAACTGATTGACTCACGTCAGTCTACGTGACTGCACAATGGATCAGCTCTGGGCTAAGTGCACTTCTCAACCACTTCAACCTATCGACCTACTCAATGCTTATCTTCTCGTTGTTCTGGAAAAATCTGATTTGGTTTCCCAAAATTTGAGTTAAAAGGCCAAAATTGGTGCTTCGTATAGACCTTAACTGCAGAGCTTAACTTGATTCGGGGAACGTTGTTGTGTAAAGCTCACAATTATTTTAAAAGGATGACTCTATGGAGGCGTATTTCTAAATCGCCTTGAATCCACGTGTTTGCTCCTCGACTTCGTTATCTCAAAAACAAATACAAAAATGAGGAGAGGAAAAATCGTAGGGTGACAGTTTTCTTGTTTCAAATGACTCCCTTAACTTTCAGTGAAAATATTGCCAAAATTAAATAACATTGTCATCCATTAGCTTTTATCCACGCCACCGTGGCGTAATGGATTAGTGCGTCACTTTTATTTATTCAGTCTGCCACTTGTCAAATCACAATGGATGGACAAAGTGTTCAGCAACTCATGCAAATGATTAAATTGTTTCGTCAAAATGCGTGTTCTATTCGGGGAGCGTTCCGCGCACTTCGCCCATTTTACGGTCGCCATAAGAAATGGCTGGCGTCGTCATCGGTCCATATTTCTTTGAGAACAACATTGGTCATGGCCAGGCTATCGTCGTCAACGGCGAGCGCTATAAGTCGATGATTACCAACTTCCTTTGCCCTGAATTGACACGTTGACACCAACGTGTGGTTTCAACAGGAAGGCGCTACGTGCCACACAGATCACGCCACATGGGAAATTCTGCGCATGGTCATCTCACGTGGAGCTGATGTGAATGACCACCGAGATCTTGTAAAGGGATCACCCTTTAGACTTTTTCTTGTGGAGTTTTCTGAAGTCGCAGGTCTGTGCGAATAAGCCACCACTTCCCTCAAATCCAACATAACCCATGCAATCGGTTAAATTCGGCCTGATTTGTCATGGAAAGATTAAAATTTCTGATGCGCGACACCCAGAGAAGCCGCGGCGAATATTTGAACGATCTTACATCGGCATCGATGGACCTTTCAAAGGAATAATTTTGATGACAACTTACCCACACTTTGTTTTATTTAAATTTGAAGATAATAAGCGCTTAATGAATGACCCTTTATCTGTCGACGATACCTTATAGCCGCTGTATTAGCTGCTCTTTTGCAAATTTAGGTACACATTTTAGAATATGATTCTAATCCATAGTTGGGCGCCATGGCGCATTTTTCTTTTGAAGTAATTTCGGCAAATTGCATGACCATTTGACTCTGTTTGCGTCTTTAATTAACTCTCGACAACTGTACGATGATATTCTGGCTAAAATTGGCATGAGTTACTTCGTTTGGTAAACAATTCTTTGCTAATGGCTGCGGTTTTATCCTTTACCTTGAAATTGCATTTCCCCCTTCCCATTCCAAAAGCTAACATCCATCAAAAATGCTTTCATTGCCTTGAAAATGTATTTCACACGAAATTCTCTTCTCTCTCTCTTCCCCAGATATAACCTGCAGATATCAACTGAGTGAACAAACACAACACCGAACATTTGTACAAGGTGTAGAATAATAAAAACGGACTTGAACCACCCCCCTCAACGGTGCATAAACGCTGCAACAATGCTCTCCTGGCACAGAAACAAATTCACGATACTCTTCCTGATATGCTGCCTAGTGTATTCCACAGAGTCACGCAATCGCGACAAAGAACGCAAGCGGCCGGAAAAATCCGTTCGTCTGTATTCGCAGCCCGCCCAGCCCAGCACTCAGGAACAAATTAATCTCTGCTCCCGCCGACGAGATATGAAATTAATGTGCTATTGCACACCAGACGATGCCGCCTACATTCCCGTCAGCAAGGCCGAATGCTGGATATTCCAGAGTGGATTGCACCAGAACGACACCACCTGGCAGAGATTCTATCAGCAAAAGAAATTGCGTCATTTGAAATTTTTGGTGCAAAACACCGGCTATCTGGACTACATACCGACCAAATACCTCGAGATACTCACCAATCTGACGACACTGAGTATCGAATACTCGCAGATACAAGTGGTCAAGGGGTTCGCATTCGCTAGCCTGCCAAATCTGGAATTAATTACACTGACGAACAACCTCATCGAAATCATTGACAAGGATGCCTTTGCTAATCACATCTTTTTGCGTGAACTCAATCTGATGCGGAATCAAGTGACCGAAATGGATCGATATGCGTTCCGCAATCTGCCCGTACTGCAGAAACTCTATCTGAGCTGGAATAACATTTCGAACCTGCACGAGGAGGTGTTTAGTGAACTGGGCAAGCTGGAGGATCTCAGTTTGGAGCACAATTTGATTTCGGTCCTGACGGGCGACATGTTTAAGGGATTGGGAAATTTGAAAACTTTAAAACTAACGCACAACAATTTGAATTTCATCGGGGATACGGTGTTCGCCGAGCTATGGAGCCTGCAGGAGTTGGAATTGGATGACAACCGTATCGAGGTGAGTACAACCGCCTTTGTGATGTGGGTGAGCACACAGGGTCTGGGTCTGGGGACATTTTGAATATTGAATGGATTCCCGTTGTACAGTGAGGCAATCCGTCTGAGTTGGATATTTTCATAAGGATTAACGCATTTTCATCCCAAACTATCGTGGTTGGTAATGAATTCCATATGAGGAGCGTAGATGGCTGCACGTGCCGAAATAAGCTGGATTTTCCTTGAAAGTGAACTGTCTGTCTTAAGTCGGTTGTTCGCAAAGGATTTTTGCGCGCCGAAGGTTGTTCAGATTAAGAGCACGTCTGGTCTCGAATCTATGAGCGCTTTAATGGCGAATTTAGAGGCTGTCCCAGTTCGTGCAAGTCTGCACTTTAAGCGTATTGACAAAGCAGACAGAAGGCGGGCATGGCTGTCATAAACATGGAGAGTGTATCCATGGCAGGATTAGAACCTTTCAGGTGAATGAAAAATCACGTACAGACTTATGCACGGGCTTTTGACTGCTCCACTGGGGTGATATCATCGGGAATTGGTGTTGATTTTAGCTCTAAGACATTCGCCGTCATTTTTTGCCTCAAATTCAGTTGATTGAGTTGCAATGGACTGTGCGACAGTTTCTCTGCTTCGTCCATTCAGTGACTGTGTGGTGCTCTACGCCTCAAAGGTATGCAATCGATTGGTTTTTCGAATGCCAACAACCGCAGATTGACACGACTCTACGTTGAGCTCCGTTCCTTTGAACTCGTGACAAACGCTTTGACAATAAATAAACATTTTGCCCTCCCTTCTCCACCTCCTCCTCCTCCTCCTCCTCATACGCCATCTCCTCCTCCTCCTCCTCCTCCTCCTCCTCCTCCTCCTCCTTTGCAAATCTTCGACTACCAAGAATTGGCACAAGAATTCCGATTCGAGTTGAGTACTTCGTCGCGTCACAACAACAACGTTGCTCGGTTGTTCCCATGGCAACATGCTGAATGATTCACTCCCTAACCGCATCCATCCATCCCCCCTCTGATATCAAAACCATCCCGAAACCAAAATTCAAATCGAGTCGAAATGCCTCCGAGGCAATATTCCTGTAAACCCGCGCTATTGAGCGCGCCTTTTCCTTCCAGTGAATGAATGATTTCCTTCTAATCGCTTCTCCAAGCCCGACCCAAAATCAGCGGCATAAATACAACAATTGTGCACTCAGATCCTGGCTGGCAGTCTGAGTGCGTGCCCCGAGTGTCCCTCCGGGCACCGTTTCTAAATCCACACCAGGGAAACTAGCTCCTCATCCTCCCCCTTCGAGCCAAAAGAAACGCCAAGCTATCGCAAATCAATCCGCCGTCTGTTCACCACACCCCGTGCGGGGTTGGTAATTAAATTTCTTAATCACTCCGCAACGAACAAGATCCATATCGAATTCAATTGCCCCCCTCGAGCAAACGTAGCCCGTCATAGCCAGCCGCCCGCCACGGCGTATGTGTGTGGTCAGTGAGAATATAGTCATTAGGGAGGATTTCCCTGCCCGGGCTTTTGTTTAAATCCAGCACCAGGTCAAGCATGTAGCTTCGCCATATTATTGACAGCGGACATGACTGCCGGGGGATGAGAAGGCTATTTTCAACTAATACTGCTCGCCACCCGAACGAGTTCACATTTCGGCGACGCCGATGTTCTCGTTCACGGTTGTGCTCGCGTCAAAGCACGAGGAAAGGTTAACTCTTTCATAAATATTTAGATTTGCGTGTGGTCGGTCGTTCAGGGCGATCTGTTGACGGTGGGGACTTCGATGAACTGCCACTGAATGGAGCGCAGTGAATGCGGAATTTGGAGCGACCCTGCTGACCTTTGACCGGGCAATGACTGGGGATTGTTGATTTTCAATTCATTGGCCGGGGAACATTTTGTAATTGTTTATTGAAATGGAAAACATTCGTGTCGAGAGTACGTCGAACTGGAAGGCGAAAGATAAACGGATATCAATTTGAATCCCATCATACCCTGTGGCGGTTTTTTAACTACTTTTTCCCTTTTTGCATTTCTTGAGCGAAAACGAGGGAGGTGACAAGCGAGTCTTGTGGTTACATGCGCCCTCTTCAGCCTCAGGAGTGGGCGAGCGAACCCTTTTTTGTTTTATCAGTTCAAAGGGATTTTTACGGGAATGGGGTTTCTTAAGAACACAGCCAAGGAGCATCGTGTTGATTCACGGGATCAGAGGGAAGATCGAGGAAATGATTCGGTTTAGCTGAGTCAACATTTGAACAAAAGTTTAAAAGGAGATGAAACGTTTAGGAAAAATAATTAAATTTGAGACTTGTCACATTCAAGGACATGTCCCTGTTTTGAGAATTTTTTGGAAATAAATTTGATGCAGAAAGTGAACTAAATCTTGACGGTCAGGATGTGTAAATTTCGAACTTGGAACCAAATTATTGCATTTAACTTGAGAGAAATTTTGTTATATCGAGGTTTGCCGGTAATGATTGAACATGACGTGAAATTGCAAAGTTTCACTCAATCAGACTCAATGCAATCTGGCGACATTTATTAGGTCGCGTTATTAGGATCAAATTGATTGTTTTTAATTCCCTCTGCATCATTACGTTAATACAGACTTAGTCAAATTTTTAACAGAATAATCTACAAGCAAGCATGTGGACCAGAGCATATCTTCTTCTTTCTCTGGGATGAACCTGGTTCTCGACCAACAAGCCTCTCCAGTCTCTCCTTTACATAAGTTCGTTGAGGTCCTTCCGTACTTGCGACCACCACCTTGCACGGACAAGGGCAATTAGGGTTTAAAAAATCTTAAAATACACACTGAATGGCATCCATATGTCAATAAGAGGTTGAAGCTATGCCTCATTATAACTCTCGCACAATGAAATCAACTTTCCTTCCGACTTGCGTTTTGGAAACACGATACCGTGTGAGGTTCAAAAAGCAAACACCGACTGGACATAATCTTGAGGAAACAATTTCACGGAGGTTCAATTTGGTGGTTGTCAGAATTACATCTGAAAGAGGTTATGTACAACTGTACAACATGAAATGTCCGATTTTATAGTAAAAATTATAAAGCCAATAATAATAATAATAATGGCGGCGCTACTGTCCGAGATGGACCTGGGCCTAACTTCTCAGCAACCACTCGTGCTGTGCGTGCGATTGTTCTCTCACGAGTGGAGGCGACCTACAATTTAATGCCGACTCCGAACGGCGAGATTGAGAAGCTTTTTCTAGGCAGTTATACTCTTTATATATGGATATGGGGTCTAGCATAGTCATGCAAAAGTATCAGACCGTGCCTATTGACCCACGCAGGTTGCTTTTCAGCCAATTTGACATGCAACATGTCGATTTCCCTCCAATATTTGATAGAGTTGAGCGTTGCTCATGGTTGAAGAAATAAACTGGGCAAGTGCGAGTTGTACTCGCACGGGTAAGGTTCCGTCGCATAATATTGATGGATGATTTCTGAAGATCAAACGACGTTTCGAAACTATTTCAGTTGAATTTTCTTCTAACTTCAACTCAAATCAACTATTCATTCATACATTTATACATCCGAAAAAAACAAACGTTCATCCCTACATATACCTATATCTCTATCCAAGTTTATCCAACACAGAAAATCCCTTCCATCATATACATACCCAATCACTGCTCATGCCTGCGGTGTGTGTGTATTCATTTCTGTTGGGCATTTAGGGGTGAGATCGAAAAGATAACGCTCAGCAACGAATAGAGTGGCCGAACACAGCATGAAATTATGTGTGGAAATGAAATTGTTTTCATTTTAAATCTTAAATATCTCAAAATTTCAACATAAATCGATATTTTGAAATTTATCATTTCTTAATGCTTACATTGATGTCTTCAAAACTGCGTTTTCAGATCTTCAAAATTCGCATGTCGATGATTGACCGTTTTTGGCCAATATCTCCAAAACCATTAAGGCCAGAATGCTCGCAATGGTTTTAAATGAAAGTACTCAATGAAGCCAAGTTTTTGTGATTTTTTCAGATTTTTAAACACTTTGGTTTAGAAATGGGGGGGACGCATTTAAAAGTTTGGAGCTCCATATTTTCCAAACGGTATTTTGGATAAAAAAGTGTTGAACGAAACCTCCACCTCATTTCGAAAGACCTGTCGATTGATATATATTTCGATGGGGTGCGACAATTTTTCAAAATTAATGTCAACTTCACCTGTACTGGAGCCACCCCCAAATGGCCCCACATTTTAAAATCGCTGCATAGGAATTGACATCTAGGTCTGAAGTACCTAATTCCAAAATTTCATGCCGATATCTTCATAAACTTCGGAGATAAAAAAGTGTGACAGACACGACGGACGGACGGACGGACGGACGGACGGACGGACACACCGAAATTATAAAGGTTCCGTTTTTGTAGACGGAACCTTAATAAAAAGTGGAATGGCCCATTCGATGTGCACCAAAATGTCTCCATAAACTTTCTTGGGTGAAGATCGAGCTTGGTTTTAGTTTTTCATCTGCATCCAACCACTCCAGATCTCCAGATCTTTTGCGATTATTATCCAGTATCAACTTTTCACCACACAAAACGCATCAATTTGGTTTCTTAACTCTTGCGAAGCGCAGATTTACAGACGTCGCAGTTTTTGGGATTCGTTCACTTCATGCGGTACCCACTTATCGAGTTTCTTTACCTTTCTATGGGAGAAAAAGTGTATTCTTATTGTCATTGGGGATGCTCCCATGCTTTGAGCAATCTCCCGCACTGATTTCATTCAGTCCCCATTCACCGTTGCTCTTAAAACATCGTCGTCAACTAACGTTTCCGAACTGCTTCATTTTCGAGGCTGAAATCTCCCGAACGAAACTTTCCAAACAAACGTCGTATAGTGCGTTCGTTTACCGCTACATCCTCACTCAAATGCGTCATAATGTTTTTCGTTGCCAATGACGCATTGTGTCCCATTTTAAGTTCGTAAAGGAAGAGGGTTCGAATTTGAACTGCCGACAGCATGGTTAATAATTCCTAAAAAAAAAAATAACGGTACTTGTAACGAACCCTAAAATTCTCACACGTCAAGCGAAGGTACCACTTCATTTTATAAAAAAAGAAATTCATCGTTTTGACTCAGATGTTCACTTGAGAACTTCCTATTTTCGACTGAGCGAGAATCGGACATTTCGTGTTGTACACCCCAATACATCAATTCTAAAACGCTTTTCTTCATTTTTAGTGAGCCTATTCTTAAAAATGGACGCCGTGGCGTAGTGGGTAGGTGCGTCGACTCCTACGCTCGATGTTGTCGGTTCGATTCCCGAGAAATCACCTAAACATTGTTTTCACAACTCCAACTCTTTCGAGTCATTGACAATGCTCAAAAAGTATAACTGTCTAGAAAAAGCTTCTCAATCTCGCCGTTCGGAGTCGGTGCCCTCCACTCGTGAGAGAACAATAGCACGCACACCACGACTGATCGCTGAGAAGCTAGGCCCAGGTCCACCTCGGACTGTAGCGCCGCCATTATTATTATTATTATTCTTAAAAGCCTTTCTTTACGATACATTAAATGAAAACTTAAAAAAACTAGCTATAAACCATCACATGGTGCCTTTCTTTTTGAATTAATTCGAGCATATTCCCATTTTTTCAATGATTTCAAAAATAACATCCCTCGAATTCTTGGCTTTCTGAGATCGAAGTAATCAACTTTCCCTTCCCTAAAATTTAAGCTCCCAACCATAAATAGCGAACCAAAAATCACTGATGTGTTGTTGATTTGCGTTCCTTTTGAAAATTGATTTAAGATTTATTGTGGCAACTTCAAGAGCTCTTCTGCAAATCTATCTACCCTATCCAGATGTAAGGGGCCCGTCTGTGTTGGTCCAGAATTCAAGGAAAAAACCATTCGAGCATAACCCGCTCGACACACGCACCGATCACGTGCGAGCACGCTAACATTGCAGTTAGCTGAAGCTAAAAAACACTTCACTGGCAAAAGGAATACGCCGCCTTCTACTATAAATATTTAACCACACACACACAAACAATCGAGATGCATAGAGATGCTTCACCCTTCTAAGGGAATTTCTGTGGAGAAAGAGGAAGTGAAAATATTTATTCAAGCACGCTCAGTCCATTGGAAAGTTTTCTCTCATCCAATCTGCAGTACACTCGGGCAGAGCTCAGCAAAACACATCCAATTGAAACTTACTTAACAATCATCGATCCCCCCAAGTGAGAGATGGAGAGTGGTGTGCATTCAAGCAGGAGTCCTTTTCGTTTGTAATATCCAAACAAACAGAACAAAGGAAGTCCCAAATACACCCACACATCCAGAAACACGCAGAGGACCAGGAAAGAAACAGACTTCCTTTGTGCCTATGCCAGAAAACAATTGATAACCTGTACTCACTGCTGCTCATCATTCTCCAATCATTCGTCCCCATTGAACCGCAACGGTCCTGGGGGCTGTGTGTCAGTCAGACAAGGATCGTGGTGCGGAATTGGGTCCTCCTCCCGCCCACCACCCACGACATCCAGCTCGTGTCGTTGTCGGAAAAAGTGAGCATCGAGGATGTGTATCCGAGAGAACGTTCCCTTTGAGTTGTTCATCCTCAGAAGAGATATGAATTCATTTGTACTCCAGTAGGCAATTCACGGCCTCAATGCGATACGTCAACCTCTTGAAGGAATATTTTATTTCATTCTCCTTCTCTCAGAGAATTCCAATATACTCGATGCACACACACAGCCCCACCCCACCTCCACCGCGCGGGCAGAACGGATTTCGACTTCTTTTGTCTTCGGCGAGTTGAAATAGAAGTTCATTTGCATATATCGTGGCCCGGAACAAAGCAGCAGCAGCTGGTATACAAACCGGTGCCAGGTGAGAGCACTAAGGGCATATTCGTTGGAACAATAAAAAATCCCAACAATACCCAACCGATTCACATTTAGTTGTGAAAACTCGGATTCGCTTGCCATTTCGCAAGCCGGAGCACACACAGTCGCACACCCAGCGAGCACCTAAACACGAAAGCATGTGCTCGTGCCGATCCCTTGCCTCCCGTGGCACAGTTGCCCTTTTCGTGATTTCGATGCCTGGCCTGGACTTTCCCCACTCGTCGAAATGAGCACATTTTGTCCAAATCAGGTCACTGGGACATTGAACTGCATTAAGGCGCACATTTGTACGAATGAGCTTTCAGTGGTAATGCACTTCACTCGGTTCGTGTGAAAGCTCATTTCGAGGAAGTGATATCGTAAATCAGTCCAAAGTGGGTTTTGGACTCGTGTTTATGGTGAATTTTCGAAGTCGAAAGCAGGATGGAGGCAAGGATTTCTTTTGTGTTGGTTGAGGGTTGGGAGAGGTGGGCAATAAATGACGACGACGAAGGAGGGTACAGTGACTTCGGCTGAAGGAGATGTTTTAACGAGCGGAGTGTGACTTGACTTGCTATTTTCGAACGCATCCTTTTTGATTTGTAATTTGAGGAGAAAAATCAGCTAAGCGACTCGATTCTCCGCCAACGTCTCTAACTTATCAGGTGCTCAAGGGAGCATAGGAGACCTGATTTTTCTCCTCAAAAGATTACAAATCAAAAAGTACGCGTTTGAAAATAACAAGTCAACTAGGAGACATCTCGTCCTTTATTCAAACATCTGGGCCTTCTGTTTGAAGATGGGCATTCAGAGCACGTTTTTGAAGATGAAGTAGGGTGCTACATAGCCTATCTGACAAAGTATAGCTCTTTTGGGTGCGGAGAAGTAGATGATCCATGTTGAAGGAGCCCTTCTCGTACGGTCTCGCTCCATCATGAGGAGTAACATGCCTTGATTTTGACGTTAAGAAACAAGACGACAAATATTTCGAAGTCACATCGCCTTGTAGTGCAGCGGACTGCCAAAACTTTGGAGCCATTACTCGTAGATGCGCTGTCGGGTGAATACAGTTTGATCCTTAACTGACCCTGAACTCCCGCTCTAAAGGTCTATGGTTCGATCCCGGACTTAACAGCTTCCGCTTTCACGACATCAACTCACTCCAGCCACTGTCATGTGAAACTTCTCAAACTTACCCGTTCCAAGTCGGCATAAAACTGTAGGTCCCCTCCACTTGTGAGGGAATATTAGATCGCACAACAGAGGTGGTTGCTTTAGAAGGTGAACTTCGCCCCTGTTTATAGCACCATCCAAGCAAGTGAAATTGACATAAAGGGTAAATCATTAAGCGCGTCCTATCTTTAGATTTAAATAAAGCAAAGAGTGTGCGAGATAGCATCGAAATTTCTTATTCGTTTGGAAGGCCTATCGATGCCATTACGTATGGAATATAACATCCTTCAAATGGCCGCCGTGGCTTCTTTGGGATGTGCGCATCCGAAATGTCCAATTTTCCATGACTCAGGCGCACAAATCAGGTTGAATTTAGCCGACGGAATGGGTTATATTTGCTTTGAGGGCCACTGTGGCTTTTCTAGGAGGCACAAGCGCCTCCTGAATTTGACCATATGTTCTCTTTGAGGGTCGCTGTGCTTTGTGGCTTGTCAGCGGGGTCAAATCGCTGAATCTCGGTGGCCAGATCACATCACATCCACGTGAGATGACCATGCCCTCGAATCGGTGGTGCAGAATTTACAATGTGGCGTGAGCTGTGTAGCACGTAGCGCCGTCGCAGAAGATGATTTTTCGATGAAAATTTTGGTCAGTTTCCAACTGATCCGGAACCCATTCAACGAACACGCGACGTTTTCGATGATCGTTTATCTTCAGCTCCTAGGTCAGTTGCATTTTGTACGGATGCAGGCCCAAGTCACGACGCAAAATTCGCTGCGCCTGCGAAAGGCCGAGTTCTTGCGAGCGACGCGAAATCGACTTCCTCGGATTTTCCTGCACACTCTCATGGACATGGACAGTGGCGATGTTTTCGCCAGATCTTGCGTTTCGTCGACCTACCGGTGTTGTTTGGAATTCTCAAATTTATCCACCACACTCCGAATAGTCATCTTTGATAAAACAATTTTATCATTTGCACGTGTTGGTGAACGCTATATCCCTTTATGGTACTTTGGCAAAGCGCACTGAATAAATGGCGGGCAATTTGATAGATGTAGCTTTAACAATATGGCCGCTATTGACTATTAAAGTTTGGAAGTCCCTATTGGGAGACCACTTATTTTCAAGAAATATGATGTCATTCGTGCTTGAACTAATCGAAAAGGAGCTTGTAGCTGTAACAGCAGATGAGCTATGAAAGGATGTTCCTTGTTTGGCCAATTCGTCGAATTTATCATTACCGAAAATCTTTCTATGCCTTGGAACCCAATTTTTTTGTTACTTTGAACTCAGCCGCTACTACAGCAAGCTCATTGCGTCATTCGTGGAATAATTCTAATTTTGGGCGAAAAAGTGTTTGCCTACTTTTTTTCTACTCGGCTTCACCACGCTCTGGGTGCTAGGAGTGCTAGGAGGTGCTAGGAGACAGCAACGACGTTGTAAATAAGAGACTCGGGAAGAGGAAAAGTTGGGACCATGATCTTAAACGTAATTCTAGCGCATAAAACAAGATTCGTATGCAAAATCCTCCAGAAAGTCGATGGACACTGCCCAAGTCCTTAAAGACATTCATGGAGGATCTCCCTCTGTTTTTTTTTTGGCTCATTTGTCTAAACGCGTTTTCTAAATGCGCAGAAAACGGTGTTTTGGGGTCCAAAAAAGTGAACGTAGTAAAGACAGCTTTTAAGTGTGCAGCTAATATGGATTCATTTAATTTGCTTTCACCGTAGGCACCTGTTGCTGTACTTGAACTGAGACACAAAGTCTTCTTAAGCAGAACCATGCTCCGCTGGCTAACTTTTCCCTCAACTCACAGCATTTCGAAAGACCCAATCAAATACAATCCCCTCTGGTAGGCTCGGCAACCAAGTTCAAATTTATTCTGAACGCCATTCTCTCGGCAAATAAATTTCCACCGAAAACCTTAAATCCGCCATCAATCAGCTCCCGAATAGAACCATCCCCTCAAGAAGCGACATGCTCGAGGTGATCCTTACCTTGTCAGCGTGGTTTGATTCATATCCATGGCATTCGTTTGATGTGGGCCGTATTGACGTAGGGCATTCCGAAGAACCTTGCTCCCTTCCCCCCGAAGTGGAGGGTTGTAATCATTTGTGGGACGTTGTGTACATGACGTAAGCAAATACTCAGGAATTAATTACAACAGACAACAGGCCTGAACATCAACAACAATCAGTGATATCCTCTGACTTGACTGCGATATGAATCAAGTTTTCTGTTTGTGGCCATGGAAATCCATCCTTAAATCACCCAAAATAATCACTTGACACCCAGTCCAGTGACAAGGTAAAGAAACGCTCGGTTAAAAAGCATATCACCCACGCAAATCGAGACTACAATATGTAATTACTTCGTCTTATAACTCATTCGTCAACCCCCCGGTTGTCTCATTCGTTCACACCTCTCCGACAACAAATCACTTCGATTAATCATTCACTCGTCTGAATATGAAACTATCCAATTACGCAAATCCCTTTTCCAAGCCCATACATACAGTCACACACTCACATAGAGACACAAGCCTCGTTGTGGTATGTAACATGACTCACTGTACGTAACACAAGTCCTCTTCACTCACGTCCTCGCAAACGCCCGGCTAAATTGAAATACAATCCAAAAAACCCAGCCCAGACCAAGCCCATCGCATCGGTTTGAATGTAAGGACGACATGGAAAATATTTTATAAATTCAACTCTCACATTCTCTTTCACAGCGCATCTCGGAACGTGCATTGGACGGCCTCAATAATTTAAAAACTCTAAACCTTCGGAACAATGTGCTGAAAAAACTCGACAACGGCCTACTACGTGGAACACCGGCTCTGCTTTCAATTAACCTGCAGGAGAATCTTCTCGAAACACTGACGTACTACAATTTCCAGCCAATTATGGATAACTTGGTTAATGGCACCAGTGAGCTGTCCCTATCAGGTAAGTTGGCCATGTGCACGCCATCTCCGGTTCTCGCTAAAAAGTGGACTTGCAAGATTCACGAGCGAACCGACTCCTTGCACGTCCTTAATTAGGACATGATATGTCCATCGGCAACGCTCTCAAATGCATGACGACGATGGGACTGTATTTCACACCCCTTTTGAGGAAATTTCATCCGGCCAGAGGGTGGGGGCAAATTAGATACTTTGCGCTGAAGTGGATTTTATCACTGCAATCTGGGCAAGGAATATGTACCCTCATCACCGTTGTCGCCGTAAAATGAACTGATGAGGTCATTCATGAGGACGAGCATACGAGTGCACGAGTGTACCCGTATGTACGTGTGCATAGCCTAAGTGTTTAGTTAATTATCGCCGGCGTTGAACTTGCATCTGGTATCTCGGTGCACGCTCTGTACGCTGAATTGGTAATGTCATCCATTAAAAGTTGTTATATCTAATTGTATCTGAATGTTTGTGTAGATCTCGTTCCCTCGTTTCATGGCTTCACACATGCATATGCAGCTGAATTTCAAATGAATCTAATTGCTTTCGACTTTTATGGCTTGGTAACAGATACAATGCACTTGATTACGAATTCATGCGCTGGGTAGTAACGGCGGTGTTGGTGGTGCAGGCAGTGGCGGCGACGGGTCCGGTGTCGGTGCGGCGGCGACGACGGTGCCCCACTCTCACTCTCACTCTCCCGTTCGGCCGCCAAGGATACCGAGTTTTATATCCTTTTTTGTGCCAGAACCGCCAATCGGCCAAGTGCCGAGGGTAATAAAGCTCCGAGATTCTCGTAATACAATTGTATACACACGCCACACGGTGGTAGGGTGCGGGCCGCCTACCCCTCGTCGGTGGAGTGGGGTTGTCCAGGTCCAGAGCAGGGAACACAAGTTTTTATTTCGCTGAATCCATTTAGGCTAATTGCATACATACAGTATACAATCGTTATTACTGTGCACTTGTGTGCGAGAGTGCTGGCGGCACCATCCAATCCAGACACCCCCGCGCACGTAGATACTCGTATCTTTCTTCCATATTGGCGTGTGAAAGTAATTTGATCCTCGGTTCACGTGTGCGAGTGTGTGTGAGCCCATCTGAAGGCTGTACAATGATGTCCAGGAGGGCAAATTTATGGGATCAGATTAACGGTGATTTTGTTGTTGTTTTTTAAGACTTTTTGTTCGTTTATTTCTGACGGTGGCATGTTCTCTTTTTTCTGCTTCTCTTTTTGCCTGAGTTGCATTTAATGGTACACATGTGGAAGTATGAACAATAAAACTTATGACAGGCCATAATAATCCAACCCTAATGGGTTTTTTGAATTCGTTAACACCTGTTCGTTGGATGGGGCGTGGCAGATATTTATCCAAATGACACGCGATATTTGTGCTGCTCAGTAGTTTATGTTTCCTTTTCAACTGGAAATGCAATGGAAAAAGGCCGTCATTTACTCAGAGGCACCCTAGTCATGGCCACGGCGAGGGCTCCACAACATCGTTTATGCATTATTTTGTGACACCGCTAGTGGTCACTGATGGACTGTGTAGTCAGTCGTGGTGGCCATCAAGCGTGTGACGTGGGGATTTCATTTGATTTAAAGATAAGTGCTTTAGGTGATGTCATGACACTGACTCATTATGTCACTGATCTTTGCGGATTCAGGAGTTGATTGGATTTTTGATTTTTACATTTTTACGGTTAATTGGAAGCCAAATGGGTAGCAAGCAGTAGAGTGAAAGGAGGCACTGATGCACATTGTCTTAAAATGTTTTTTGGATTGCAATGAATGGGAAATGTTCGACTGGGAAAATCATTCCATACTCGAGGGGTTTACCTTTAAAACGAGTCCCAAAACCTCCACATGTGGTTTATAAGTGCTTCAACTGCGGCGCTAAAGGTTTATGGTTCGATTACGGACGAAACAACTTTCATTTACGCGGCTCCACGTCTTTCGGTTCACTGACAGTACTCAGAAAATGTTTTCAAAACTTCGCCGTTTGGAGTCGGAATAAAGTTGTAGGTTAGGTTAGGTAGGCGCCGTGGCGTAGTGGGTAGGTGCGTCTATGTGAGGCTCAGCCATCACCCCTAACTTAACCTAGACCAATATAGGCCCGTTGTGGTACCACGCGGAACGGATGTCTCCTATCCAACAAACCAATTGGTGATTGCCACGAAGCTTCTAAATTGATTAATGCCGACGTTGTGCAGTTCACTCAAGTCGTTAAAGAAATAGGGTCCAAGCTTTTTCTTCCTACGGGTAGAGAGAGCGCTACAAGTGCTTTTCTCTTCTTCTTCGTCTCTGCACTTTTTGCAGAAGTGCCAATGGCACAATGTCCTGTGATATCGCCGATGAAATGAAATTGTAAGTGCAATAATAACACAAACAACACGAATGGTTGCTGCAGATGCAAAACAGGCTTAGGAGAACCTGCCTAACCATCCTAACAAGAGGGGTGCTGTGGTAAACCTCTTGAATGGGAGGAATGCAATTTTTGAAACACTACACTGGAACACTCAGACTCAAAACTGGTCCATTGTACTGCCAGGTAGCAACCTACTCCAGTGCCGTTAATTTGATCCCAACGGCAAATAGTGACTGGACCAAATTCGATTTCACTGGGATTCGAACCTGTGACCCCTCAAACTTGACGCAGGAACCTCAACAAAATTGTTGTGCGCAATTGGCGACAACTAGCAAATGATCGTGCTATCTGGAGAGTTTGGTTGGTTAAAGCCCAGGTTCTCCCCTGACTTTAACGCCAGAAGAAGAAGAAGAAGGCGACTGAAGTCCAAGAATCGACGTAGCCAAAACTTTTAAAGTAGGTGCTGCTCCTTAGTGGTTGTGAAGAGACTGACTGATTTCGCGACGACTAAAATTCCGTCGAACACCTCACATGTGTGCTTTTGTATCCCTGGTTATACCAAGTCAGTAACTGAATCACGTTGACAACCCTATCAATTTTTAACGATTAGCTCAGCCCTGAAATTTGATAATCATATTTTCGAAATAAATAAAGTTCTTTAGAACGTTCTGTTGCGTACCTACATGAAGTCAATTGAGAATGACGTGAGGCTTTCGTGACTTCATCCGACCTCACCTGGCGTGCCATTTCAAATCAGCGCCCATAGCAAGCCATCCAAGGTCATTTGTCATTAAGTTTAAAAATTACGAGCGATTACTCGCGATATTTTTCTGCAGAAAAGTCAGTCGACTTATCTCACAGAACTTCCTTCGCCCCCATGTCCCGTTCTATGGCCTGTAAGAACTTAATACGGAACGCAAATGTATGCAAATCCAAGTCGCATTTTCAGGAGTGCAAGGAAACCGCATCGCGATTACCGTTTAACCTTCCGAACTAATTGCATAAAAAACCCACGACCACATGGCGCACTGGAACCAGTCCTAGTCGAGTGAAATTTTCTGCTTTTTTCTTTACTCATTAAAACCGCTTGCGTGGTTGAGCGTCGTCTTCAAGACCAAATGCCAGTCACAAATGCAATCGCACACGGCTAAAGTCACATCCGGGCAGTCTGTTAATTATTCACCCGATAATTGCACTTTCTTCCTTAACACCCATCCACCCCTATTAAGGACAATCTGCGTGCATACCTACATCCATGCCGCTTTGGCATTTGCATAACAAATAGTAATAATGCCGAGTATTTCATTTGCGAAGCCAACCACCCACACCACCCTGGCGACGGCAGCGACGACGACGAAAAGTACACTCGTGCTGATGTATTGGGATACTTTAACCATGTGTTTGTTGGAGCAGTGTATCCCACGGCGTTTTAGCAGAACACAGCAAACTGAAAGGAAATCTTTCGAACGCCCTCCGGGCCCAGCCATGCCATGCACACCCCCACATGTTCACAATGCGATGAGATTCTAATATTTGCGGTCCAAATCAAAGGCCACATACACAAGCGCAGGGGACACACAAGCGCACGTACACGTCAAAGCCAGCAATCCATGCGATATGCAAAATTAATTTCCCTGTTAACTTGAAAGGAATTCCAGGTATTTTCTTGTAAAGTTGGTGCCCCAAGGCCAATCATGATATCGGCACGATGGCAGGGGGTATTTGTGTAGACATAAGGACGTTGTATTGCTCCCTTGTGTGAGGTTCGCTGAAACCGCGAACGTCGCAAAGGGGGAGGGAGCGTCGCGAATGGAAACCAAATTCAGGGAAACATAATTGGCCAAAGAGGACACCCTTGTGGTTTTCCTAAGACTTTTCGATTTGCAATGTCACTCGCATGAGTTGGACAATTAACTGGTAATTTCATGCCCCACACACAACGCCGTGATTTTTCAATTCAACACCCGAGTCAGGTTCCACGTTCGCCGCCAGTAGTAAAGCTGTCACACTCCCCATTAGGGAAATGACTAAACCAAACCCCTAGATGCATGCAAGAGATTATCCCTTGTCGTCTCGAAACCAGGGCAACGAAACAATGCCATACACTGCACGCAGACATATCGCATATTTCACACAGTTCTCCGTTCCACCCTGTAAATCGTCTTCGCAACGCAATTAAATCAAGGTAGCCCCAGGCAAGATATTCGAAAACATAATTCGAGGATGGAAAGGCAGCCCCCCTTCTCACCGCAGACCAGAGCCGAGCTGGGGAATGGGTAACGCAAAGAGTATCCCTGCCGGAGCAGCGCATTAACCAACAAAAAAAAAAAGAAGAAAACAGAGTAAAGGGAAGCCTTACCAAAGCCCTGAAGCGAAGCTCCAGAGCCAAGTCTTTGTGCTGCGCTAAGTAAATACAAAATGCATGTACGATCTTTTGAAATAAATACACATCCACACTCAGAGGATGTATTTATAGACGGGCTATGGATTTCTCGCATGCTCATGGTATGACATCTTAAAGGGCGGGTGGTTGGTTGGGTGGTAACTTTTGGCCATTGTACAGTGTGCACGACAACGACGACGATCCAATTGGAAGAACAGACAGCAGAATGAAAGCAGATAGCACAGCTAAAGGACGAAAAGAGATAATGTCGACGCTCACAGAGTGAAGTTTTCTCCTGTATCCTTCGTGTGCACGCACAAAATTTCTTCCTTCCTGCTGCACGAAATGCGAGCAAAAGGAACATCCTTCCACCTTTTTTTGCACATTTTTTTGTTTTCTTTCCATTTCTTCTCCTAGGACCGAGTGGGACGATGGGTGGGTGTCTTCTCTTTCAAATAATAATCCCCATCCTTTCATATTCGAGTAGAGTTAATCCTTTCTTCTCTCCCTTGGATCCTGTAACATACAATATTCTTCTTCTGTTTTCTTGTTTTTTTTTTTTGCTGCTCCTCTGCTGCTTATGTTGTTGTTGCCGATGCTGCCGGAGTAGTCGTCATTGAAGCTTTGTTCGTTTGGAAAATGAATTTCGTTTCCAATCTGACAGGAGTGATATTCGTCGTATTATTATTATTATTTTTCTTTTTTTGTTGTTGCCTCCTTTCGTCCTTTGAATTCATTTCTTAAAAACGATCCAAGACATTGCATTTATAGAGTCCTTGAAATGGCTTTGCCAGTTATTCGAGTGCCTGCGTCTTGCATGGCACATGTACTGTGTGCACTGAACGAGTGCAATATTTACGTATCCTGGATGGATGTAAATGATGAGGATTACGTTTTGGAAAGATGATTGCATTTACTTCGAGATCCGTACAAAAAAGAACGCTAGTTCTTCAGTTCGGTTTCTCAGCAATGAAAGGACGCTCTGGAGGGTTGCAGCTCACACATCAGCGTCCTCGAAGAAGTAAAGTTCACCTTTCAAGGATAAAAAGACGGAGCGGAACATAAGCGTAATTAGAATGACTTCTGTGAACTTGAAGGGGAGTCCTTATGCAGGCAATCTATCAATGATTACGCGAATGGGGGGAAAAAAACTACGAAATGTGTATCTTGTTCGGTTCAGGGGAGTGTGTGTTGTCAGACTAGACGAGATACCTTTTAAGGGTGCGTACATTTACCAGGAGAATGGGTTTACTTCGGTAATTGAAACTTTTCATCTCACAAAGAAGTCATGCAAGTTGGCGTTGGTGTTCTCCGGTCTGATTGCTTTTAACCTTACCATCGGATTCCTTAAGTCTTGGGAATTATTTTAAATACGTTCAGTGGGCTTGTTGGTTTGAGTCCTTTGAGTCGGAAATGCTGAATATTGTTGTCTGCGTCTTTAGAATGAAACGAGTCTTGTTATCGTCCTGGTTGGCGGAGCAGACACGTATGAATTGATCAGACCGTGTATTCTTCTGCTTCTTCTTCTGATGGTGCTACAGTGGATGGGTGGATGGGCTACAGTGTGGGTGGATCTGGGCCTCATCCAACAAGCCTCTCCTGCTGGCATAATCTTTAGCCAGCTGCCTTCAACTACAAAACTCCAAGTTGGCTTAAGTTCTTTTCGATTTATGCGAGCCGTCGACCTTCCCAGTGTTGTCCATGCATTCTACGTGTCCTAGCCATCTTGGGCATTTCATTCTACAGGTGCTCACAAAAATCGGCAGAGAAGATTTAATAGGCGATGCCTAGGCGTCTTATTCCTCTATAGTTGGCGCAGTCAGGGGAATCTCCATTCTTATGGACCGTGACCACCCACCTCTCAATCTTCCGACTTCGCTTACTAACTTCGCTTATCTTACGATGAAAACCTAAGGCTCGAACGGCACAGTTCTTTTGCAACTATTTGTTCGGCATTCTTTCGTCTTCTACTGATTTCCGGCTTCGTGCATCGACGGGAGCTGCACTTCTCTAAAACTAATGAACCGTCTCATAATCTTCAGAGCGGTCCCATACCACTTTTAGTGTTCTTGGTGTTTTTACCATGCGATCGAGATGCATTTGTGCGTTTTGACGACCTAAACCTGGGGTTTTTCCTAGAGACTTCGCCCAATCAGCACCGGGTACGACTGCTTCTCAACAACCACTATGAGGACCTCATACCATGAACTCAGTCGATCGAACGAGTCTTCAGCGAGTAGTCTATACACTGTCACAGTCGTGGCAGATCACACCACCAAAACCGCTCAGACCCCTCTAGGCCTCGATGTACTTTATGTTTCCATTTTCCGCGATCAGGTGACACAGTCGCTTCCTAAATCAATGAAAGTTTTGACTTGACACCCGTTTACTTTGGTATCCTCAAGTTATGTGCATATGTTGCAAGACTGGATGGTTAAGTGCCTGCCCCAAGTTAGAGCGATCCCAGGTTTGAATCCCAGTGAAATCGAATCTGGTCCAGTCACCATTTGCCGTTGGGATCAAATTAAGGGCACTGGAGTAGGTTGCTACCTGGCTGTACAATGGACCAGTTTTGAGTCTGAGTGCTCCAGTGTAGAGTTTCAAAAATTCTCTGAAAAAAAAATAATGTACATATGTTAGACCTGGAGGTATTCCGTTCCGATTTCCCTAAGGAGCAGCTGAGTGGACCTTTCTGTTGGACTTCTTCCGATATTGCAATCCGATATTTGATAAAGGATAGTTTTTTTTGTAGTGTACCATTTGCTGACTCCCGAAACTCGTTACTCCTTTTCCAACAGTCCCACCACTAGCCACCCACTAGCCTCGGACCCTCCTTATTACATCACTGACAGATGCATGAAAGGTATAACAACAGACTTAGTAAATATAACGAGAACCTAAGCTTAAAGCTACTTTCACTTACGATAGACGTTCAAAAATGAATTAAAGCGACAATATGTCTAAAACGCTGTTCTCATGGAACATATATGATAAACGAAATATATATATATACCATCGACCAAATGTCCGCCGCAGCTTCTTGGGTGGCGCGCATCGGAAATGTCCAATTTTCCATGACTCTGGCGGTTACGTCTATCCATTGTGATTTGGTGAAATAGACTGAATAAATAACAGTCAATTTTACAGACTCAGCTTCAACAATATGGCCGCTATCAAATGTCAAAGTTCGGAAGTCGCTATTGAAAGACCCTTTATTCACCGAAGGAATGAGTTGTCTATTTTTTTCGTCATGTTTTCATGCTTTGTGATGCGCAATCATTAAATAGCTGAATTTGCTCCTCGAAAATGGCTAAAAAGCTTAAGTAACTGCCCGCATTGACACCTCAAGAAGCACTCATCCCCACCAGTTAAATGACCTTTCACCAGACAAAAATATCCCTAAAATGTCAAATACCAAGCACTCTCAAGATCTATCTCTCAGATTCCCTTTAAGATCAAATCTAACCAAACGATTTCTGAGGGACGCTGTCAATTAGGCCTTGGACCAATTGAAGCATCACTGACTTACAAACGCTAACTAGGCTCCCTGATTGCCCCGACTGACCTAGGCTTTTATCTCATTTCTCTCCGACGAAAAACAAGAAAAATAAAAGAAAATGCCATGAATGACACCACACCCTCTCACATCAAAGAGCTCGCACCCCCTCGCTACACCTGGGTCCAACGTCTTATTCCCCTGTTGCATTCACAAAAGAGAACTGCCTTAAATGCCTTTAAATTGGCTCAAGACCAAGAAAACCGAGAGACCATGAAAGGAAAGAAGGATTTTCTTCTTTTTGAGGAAAATAAGGAAAAAAAACCCAAACACCGAAGGAGAAAACGAAAACCGTCTTAACGAACTGCCGACTCAAAAGCCTCGTGCCCTACATTCTTCACCAGATTCATCATTACCAGCTTTCTCTTTCCGAAAATAAATTGAAGTACATTCGCATTTCAAAGCATTCCCCATCTTCACCGGGTAATTGAAGTCTGCTGAATGAGGAGGGGTGCAAAAATCGTCAGAGAAACCAGGACGAAGAAAGAGAAGGAAGAAAGGCAAAAAATTGTATGTGTATACTCCAAACGGGCCAATTTAGTTCAAAATGATGGGAAAATCAGAGAAGTCTTATCATTCTGCTTGCCCCCATGACGATGTAGTCCCCAAAGACATTGTGTATCCCTCGGGAGTCTGTGATGAACTACTACTCTCCGGCTCTTTGTATACACACACCATCGACATCATTTGCCATCGCCTCGTTCTCAATCCACTTCATCTTCAATCGGCCTTCAGGCTATTAACTGAACTGAATTCATTTCTGCCACACCACACCACACCACACCCACCCACAAGGTCCACAGCGAAGAGAAAAAAAACGAAAAACACACCAATCGCTGACATCACTCATTCGCTCACGGGTGGTGGTTGCTGCCCACCCGCACCCACAGCTCCCATCCCCTTCGGCAGCAGCAACCCCCGCGTGTAATTCAACTCTATCCTACGAGCGTTATGTGAATTGACATTTGTTTTCATATCCTGGGGGGTTGAGGGACGGGGGGTGGGGTTGATAGTTGTATTTACAAAACAGGAAACGAGGAAGCAAAACAAAAAAATCGACAGACCTTTTGTCAACAATAATTCACTGTGCGTGGAGGGGAACGTCTGGACTGAGAAGGTGGTGCTGGGGCTGGTGCTGGTGGTGGTGGTCAGTTCCATCGCCAGTCGGCCATTGTCCGTGCATCCGTTGTTGAAAATGGAAATAGCTTCTGCTCCTTTAAGTACTCGAAACATGAAAAAACAAAAACAAAACAAAACAAGAAACCGTTTTGACACAGGAGGAGAGGAGAGGAATAAAATTCCGCACACAGTAGTGGACAAATTACATCGAAAAAGGAGCGCAAAGGAAACCCCGAATAACGGCGCATTGTAAAGTATGGCAAGTTAAATAACGGCGTCGCCATTGGGACGAGCCCAAGCACTCGCTCGCCCGAAAAAGAGTTCCGCACTCGTTCCCCACTTGAAGGCTGGCAGGACACACGTTTTGTACCTTACTTACCTTAATGACCGGGACATTGTGTCAGGCGGAAGCCATTTGTCACAAGCACATGTGTTAGCGCCAGCCAGGACGGCCAGGTAGCCTGGCCAGCTATCGGGACTGCTTCCCGTTTTCGGTCTTTGCGCGTGTAAACGTGTGTTCCACCCCCTAAAGGACTAAAAGACTGCTCCTGGTCGTTTGTTGTTTCCTTTTCGCCATCCCTCCTCTCTTCGTGTTCTTTTTCCTCTTTTTAGTGATTTGCTGTTGGGCTATTATCCTTCGTTTTATGGCAGTGGGTGGAGTTGGGTGGTCTGATTTTATCTCGCAAAGCTATTGTATCCTCCAGTTCGATGCGTGGTTTCGAGGTACGCTTTTGAAAAATGCTCGGCATCTTAACTTAATGGCCACCGACCACAAGGCGATAAGATATTGTTAACCTCTGCAAGGTGGTATCTCACCCCGCCCCCACACACACACAAGGTGAAGATGCTGGGCCCAATTTCTCATAAAATAGTTGTCAAGTCGTTCGAGTCATAAGCATGACAAACGATATGCGTCGGGAGAAGTGCTTCGTGTGGCCCTGGCACTGGATGAGATGGACTTTCTTTGAATTGTAAATCAAAAAAATTATATCTCCGTCTTTAAGGACACGACGCATCTTTTTCTTTTTTGGATAAGTCATTTGTCGGCAGAGTGAATGATGCGATTTTTATGACGCCGTAAGGCCGTTTGATTTTGTGACAATGTCTTACGGGGCAACCTTGAACGTTTGCCTAATTTACGAGCGCTCAGGCATTTGACGTCATCTAATTGAATGAAACGTCAGAATTGAGTTCATAAACTGCTCCAAAATGTTCTCAGGGGACGTTGGGTTTACATTCGTCTGTTCTGGTGGAGCTCAAAGAGATGAAGTTATCGAAGCCGATGATGAGTCAGTGGTTGTTGTCGTAAAAAGGAGTCGAAGCACGCTCATGCAAAGATGACTTTTATTGCTTCTGATTGATAATAATCCTTTTTGCGAATTTGACGTAAAAAACTAGGACAATCCCTTGTTAGTCCACTTTATGGCTACTTCGCTGTGAATGGATAGTTAAAGCCAGTTGAGTTGCTAAGAAGAATGTTATTGTCAATCGGAAGGATCTGCTTTGGCGTAGATTTATATTTCCGATACCGGCATCTGTGTGAACCTGTTTTTGGGTCAAGAAGAAGTCAAACAGGCCCGTTTATTTGAGAGGATTTATATGGGCTCCATGCAGTAATGGCTAAGTGTGTCAACTCCTACGCCCACCAAAGTCTAGGTTCGATTTCCGGCATAGCCGTCATTCAAAACTCACGGCTCCACCTCTTTCAAGTCACTAACAGTGCTGAAAAAGTATAACGATCAAGGAAAAGCTTTTTTAAGCTTGCTTTTCAGATTCGACACCTCCGTGAAAAACAATGCCACCCACAAAACGAGTGATTGCTGTAGAAGTTAGGCCCAACTATTTCCATTTCTATGCGACTGTGCTGATTTCAAAAATGCTTGGTTGTGCCTAAAAGTAGCACTAAACGACGAACATGCTCGCCGAACTTGCTCGTGCTCGCCGCATTTTCGTCGTGTATGAGCTGGTTCGCGAGCCGCTTGCTGTTGGCGAAAAATTTCGATTTTGTCGTGTTCGTTGGCTTTAATGTTCGCCGTGTAGGGCCATGTTCGCGAGCAAACCTCATTTTTGCTGTGAACGTCGTCGTGTGCATATCGCGGATCAAGCACAATGTCAACAGTCAGCCACGATTTAATCGAGGAATTCACCACTTGCGCTTCCCTATCACACATGTTGACGATTTGAAGAAACTGCACGAAATGAATGTTCGCCAAAGGTGTTTGGCCTTTAGGGGATTACGCGAACGAGCAAGTTCGGAGAACATGTTCGTCGTTTAGGGCTACCTTAAGGTATACGTTTCCCATCATATTTTGAAATCATTGGTGTTCTCCATTTGTCCTCTCTCTTTGTGAAACGATCTACCGATATCTGACACAATTGAATAAGTGAAAGCCTTGAGGTTCCCAATTTAAATTCCCCCTTATCAAAGTGCTTTTCCTAGAAACAAATGTTTACTCCAAAACCAAAGAAGCTGCAAGAACAATGTTTTCAAAAGCAATCAAATCTGTTTTTTCATCCGAAGGCGCACTTCAAGCTGACATGAGCTTCAAGTGCACGAAACAATTTCGATTAACTGAATCCCCATTGGATCTCCGCGTGTATTGCTTGTGATGAAATTTGTGATTCTCCCGATTCTTGGGATCAACCGGAAATTCTCCGAAATATCATCTCGTTGTTCCCAGTTCTGAGAAGCTTCTATGGTTTCTGGGCTGCTTGTAATCTAATCACAGCTCGAATGTCAGTTAATTTGTCTTCAATATCCTTCCAGGAATATTTGGTCGCAATTGGCATTTTTCTTTCGGAATGAATTTCAAGCTAATTTTCGCTCAGCACTGAAGGCGCAACGAATGACATGAATAGGAGAGGTGTTCTATTGAGCATTCGACCTATGGAGTTAGGTGGCGTTTGAGGATCTAGCATTTATCTTAACAGCAATTTTACCACAATGAGAATATAGACCTTCAAGACAAGCCAACCATAATGGCTGTACTGAAACTTGAGAGAACTGAAGGAATCAAGCCCATTGGTTCACCCTTAAGAAACACAAGAAAAACCGAAGGAAGACAATAGATGAAATATAGACCAAATGTAGAACTATACACCAATGGTAGAGAATTGAGTCTTCAAAATAAAAGAAAACACATAATAGACGAGGTTATAGCCGCAACATTGTGGTCTGAATATTATTTGTTTTATTTGGCGACCCGTCCAACACCTATTTTGACTAAAACAAAATCAGGACTTTTTTTTTTCTCTCTTTTTTTCGGAACATTTTTGAAACACTACTGGAGCACTCAGACTCAAAACTGGTCCATTGTACGGCCAGGTAGCAACCAACTTCAGTGCCGTTAATTTCATCCCAACGGCAAATGGTGACTGGACCAGATTCGATTTTACTGGGATTCGAACCTGGAACCTCTCTAACTTGGGACAGGCACTTAAGGAATTGCGCCATTCAGTCGTATTCTGTAAAGCTTAATAAGCGATATAAGAGACGACAGTGGAAGCCGTGGCCGTTCAGACAAACAATTAAATTAAAACATTAAATTAAAATTAAATTAAATTAAATTAAAAAAAATCTCCACCTTTTTCGAGTCACTGACATTGCTTAAGTGGTCGCCGTGGCCGTGTGTCTAGGTTCAAATCCAAGTTCAGGCAAGCAATTTTTCAAAAAAAATTGTTCACGGCTCCATTTCTTTCAAATGCTCAAGGAGTATTACTGTCTAGAAAAAGCTTCTCAATCTCGCCGTTCGGAGTAGGCATTAAACTGTAGGTCCCCTCCACTCGTGAGAGAACAATAGTACGCACAACACGGGTGGTTGCTGAGAAGCGAGGCCCAGATCCAACTCGGACTGTAGCGCCGCCATTATTATTAATATTTTTATTATGAGTGTCTCTCTCATGAGAGGCGACACAACTCAATCGTTGAAAGTCATGCAACATAGGAAGTAGCATGCAAAATTACTCGTTAAATGAAGACATATTTTTTATCGTAAAAAAAGTAAAAAAATGATATTCGAAATCAAAAGAGGATAGATGGAGAGATAGAAATAGCTGAAAAAATTGCTGTCCTCCCAAAGACAGAACTACTGAAAAGTTTGATACGTGATCTTGGAGTCTACACTCTACACTCTTCCTCTTTTTTATAAATGATCTCCTGTCTGCTAATTCAAATCCAATCCACTCCTTCGGAGATGACAGTACTCTCAGCTTTTCATATTCGTTCCAAGACTCACGTCCCTGTCCTTCGGCCGTAGAATTGGTGCGGCAGCGTATGTTAAGCACATTAAATTCCGACCGACAGCATATTAAATTGGAGTAAAAACAATAGAGTGGAATTTAATGCTTCCAAAACTCAATGCTGTCTACTGTCACTCAAGCGATCTCAAAATAATCAGCCATTATCCCTGAATGGCACTTGCATCGAAGAAACCGAAAAACTTTCCATCCTCGGTATGTGTATCAACTCAACACTTAGTTGGAGTGACCACATATTCGAGGTCGACAAAAATGCTGCGAAATGTCTAGGTTTCCTAAAACAATGCAAGGAATACTTCACCCCATCTGATTTGGCTTCAATGTATAAGGCCTTCGTTCGCCCCAAGCTTGAGTACAACGCTCATATCTGGTCTGGTGCTCCCAAGACCTCTCTGCACCTGGTAGATAGAATACAACAGCGAGCGATAAAACTTATAAGAGACAGCAATATCGCTCGAACAGCGCCGTAATGTCTCATCCTTATCACTGTTTTATCGCTATTTTAACAACCGATGCTCAAGTGAGCTAGCCAATTACATTCCTCCCCTCCATGAATTCACCCGCAATACTCGTCTCGGAATGCTCATCAGTTCACCCTTAAGACTGTTTTCGAACGTACAGTTAAGTTTAGATAGTCATTTCTTAGCCACACCACACGAATATGGAATGCTCTTCCCAGCCCAATATTTCGCTGCTGTGTCTTGATTCCGGACACTTAAGGGTATTCGTAACCCCTTCTGCAGGCGTAAATTATAAAAAAAAAAATGTGTTGGACGGAATCAGTTGCATCTTTCCGCGTTATGGCGATTCAGTCCAGGAAAGAATTCAGTAACCATTGATCTATAGGGCTCTCCATAGATCGTAAGACTCTGTTTTCAAAGACATATGGACCAACGATTCACCCCAAGCAATGACTTTTTGTGGGTGTAACGACGTCTTCATAAACGACTGTGTACTGTCCTCACTGCAGATCCGAATATTGCGTTAATTGGTGTACCTATTCAACCACAAATGGGTCTCCCCGCTGGTGGATGTAACGCACGGTATGTTTTACAAACGGAGACATAATTTTCGAACAAAAGTCTGCCACTCGCTGAAATCATGTCCACAACAAAACAGCTCTCAATTGATAAAGTAGCCGTCACCACGAACAGTGCTTCCAAGTTGAAAATCAAACCTCTGGAAAATATTTTATGTCAAGACATCAACCAAAATTAGTTAACCCATGCTTGACGGGGATATTCAAGAACAGTTCGTCTTCCAGAAAGCATGATTTGATTAAAAGCCAGTTTATCTTTTGTTATTTCAACCGCTTACATCGGAATGATCACCCGAATTTCAATACCTTCCAGTCCCCAATTCACCCAACCGACGACTCAAGTCATTCGCAAACATCCTCGCACCCCAAAAAAAATCCAATCTCCAGTCATGGGAAAGCTATTCGTTCGTCCTTGCCATTAGCATTGCCACAAATATATCATTGAGCCTATTGTCCGCTTTAACTGCCATCATTCAAGTCTTAATTTAATTTAATCCATTATTGCTACCAAAGCATATTTCACTGCGCCCACCCACCCACTCCTCCGACCAGTCACATCGTTGCCCAGAGTGCCTCCTGTCATGTCAACATGTTATCCCGGGAACACCCCTCCAAAGACCAAGAAGGAAAACCAACTAATTCGTTGATTTCGACTCGGCCAGAGTGGCAGGGTATCACAACAAAATAAACATAAATCCGGTCTGACTGTCATAAACAAACTACCCGCCGAATAAGCGATGTTGAATTTTTGAATACCAAATACGAAGCGAATACCCCCAGAGTGAGAGGGGCGACACCGTGGGGGCGGTCGTCGAGAACGAAAGCAAAACCGCCTCTGGATCCTGGCGGAATGGAACGGCATGTATTTTTGATTTGGAAGAAATTTTTTGAATTAATTTACTCGAAGTAATGAATCCGACTGTTCGTGCCCACCGGTCTCGGTCGCGCGAGGTGGATGGTGCACAATCGAAAGCGGCCGAAACTTGAATCGGCCATGTAACCCCTGGGCCATCCGAAGGTTCTAGAAATCGGAGAAGGAATGGGTTAAGCAGAGGTACTTTGTGGCGATGGATATCGGGAGAAGATATTTCCGGACGGAAATTAAATCCTTGAAATGTTTTTCCTTTGCACCGATCATCAATTGGTGGGCAATCGGGTGGCGAGTGCTGGGGGATGCTCGGCCCGTGGTGATGAAAATGATTTGTTTGAAAAATCGAGAAATACATTTCTCCCCCAGACGATGGGGGAAAGGAAGAAAGTGCGTCCCGCTGGCAGGCGGCTTTTGAAGTTTATTCATCGCAGAGGGAGCTCGGATTGCCGATGAAGGGAGAATTATGAGGAAGTGTAAATCTTTTCTTTTTTTCTGAATTAAACTTTTGCCTGTGAATGGAAACGTTGCCCCGGACTATCAAGGAAATGGCAGATTGCCTTTTTCGGGTGTTGCGTGAGAATGATGCTGATTGCATTGGCTGAGGGGATGTGTGCAAGGGGCTGTCGGGAAAATACAAAAAAATCAGGCATGGGGATCAGTTGGGTGATGGAGCGCGTGTTTGTTGATGGAAAAAAATTAACATCACCGCCTTCGATACAAACATTGAGGGTGGACCCCATGTGTTAAGCGTGGTAGGATGCCAACACACTGGCTCTCGAGGATTCATGATAAGTTTCTTGGTAGAAAATGAATGCTACAATGCAGCTAGACGTTATTGGTAGCTTTGACAGCTGCTGAAACAAAACAATTCAAACAACTATCACTGCTATCTGTTCACCCTTTACATACAAATGGTCTTCCAAAAGGAACTTCCGAACTTTGACAGCCGATTGCGCCCATGTGGATGATATCTCGCACACCCATTGTTTTATTCAAATTTGAAGATAAGAAGCGCGTAATGAAATACCCTTTACTATGAGATGTTGTCTTTACTCTAAACTGGCTCAACGGCATCGTGGGCATGAACACCTCCAACCAACAGTACCTTCAAAATCTCGGTTCGAACCCCTGCTATCGAGATCAATGCATCGCATACTGCCTTTTCCGCTTCACTAAAAGCAGCATGCCCACGAACCTCAAGCCCGGGAACAAGCATTAGCTCCTTGTCAGACTCTAGATGCATCGTCGGCCAACCAATGGTCGATAAAAAATCAACTAAGGACTTCGACTTTTTAACAAACCTCGTGAACACCTCCTTAACTTCGTCCAAATCTGATTTCCTCATGGTTATCACACGGCAGCACATTCAAGGTTACCCTGCACCTTAATCTTAATCCAGAACATCTTGTTCAGCTAAACGGCGATCAATCTTCGTGAAGTGATCCAAGAAATCCATTAATTATCCGCCCAGACGGTGTCTATCCATACCGAAGAACCGCCATCAGTCTATTCACTCAAATCAGTGTCTGATCCATCTCACTCCTGCCATAACTGCGATCCCATCGAAGCGAAATTGATGAAACTGGTGCCATCTCTCAAAGCAAGGACATAAAGTCGAAATAAATAACTCCTAACTGCGGTTAGCTGTGCTCTATGTTTTATCTTAGCAAATATTTCACTTTGCGTCCTCGTGTCCTCGCCGCAACCCTTCGCATCTCCATCGGGGAATCACAGAATCCGACAACTCAAATGAATCATCTGCGGGAAAAAAAGGAAAAAACTGTCACAAAACTATGTACACCCGAGCGAGAATATCCCGGATGAGCACAACACTTCCGGTGGTGGGATAACTAGAAAAATTTGTTGGACAACCCTCCACTCACTCACACACACACACGCACGTAAGCTGATGGGAGAAGAAAAACACACAAAACAGGACGCGAGGAAGGAGTAGGATATTCATCATCCTTCCAGTCGAGTGAATTCCTTTATTACAGTGAATTGTATCGACGCACATCGCCATTATTCTGCCAGAACGGGGTGGGTATTCTTGTTTCCTATTTGATTATAACAAAATAAATCCCGCCGATGGAAGGACGATGCGGGAGCAGGACGAATTACGACGATGAAATCAAATAAAACATGTGTTCCACTCGGTTAGGATGGCGTAATTTGAAAATAATGTGTGTGTTTGTGTGCGTCGTCTTCTTCAAACGAATAATCATTCAGCCAACCAGTCACTCAGTCAAATCCGACCGTTAGTGAGGGGGGTTAGAAAACAATAAAGGATTTCGGTTTGCCTCATGTTTTCTTTTTCCTCCTCTGTCTCGGGATTTTCTACGGGGAAAGAAAAATTACTTACCCATCTATTTGCCTGGGATGTCATGCGACAGGACAGCGAAGACGAAAAATCACGAGAGAAAAAAATAGAAAAGGATACAGACGAGAGTCGGTCTCCGCAAGCGAATAATGACGCACTGATGAGGGAATGGGTGTAGCGGAGGAATTACTTCCTTCCCGTGCCTGATTTCGATTTCGTCGGCGGCGTGTGTGTGGGTATTGTCAGGCGAATTATAACGGAATGTTATTTTTTGATTGTTATTGAATGAAAATTCAATTTGGAAACATTGCGTCGCATATCCCCTTTTTACGGTCGATTAGAACAGGGAATTTCTACACTCTTTTTTTTTCTGCCTCTTCTTTGCCGTCCTCCGACTTTCGCCACTCTCTTGTGTGTGGCCTTAAAATAGGCTGCAGCAGTGGCAGGAGTGAAAACAAAGGGATTGAGGGGATGGGGGACTCCTTCGACCTTGGGGGTGGAGAGAGTCTGTTAGTGAGGAATCGCTTTGAAGTTCGATTGTGTCTGGGTTTAGGGTGCCTGCAAATTTTTGACTGAATAATTGAATAAGTGAAAACAAGATTGCCTAGGGTCGATTCAATTTTATCCGCCCACCTTGGTGTACAGAGAAGTTTGAAGGGGTTTCTTGATTTTTTCCCTGTTTAGAAGAACTTGAGGATTGTGAACTGATTGGGGGACATCTTGTCTTTTGATTTTGTTGCAGTTTTTTTCTTTGGGTACTGAGGGACCGTGCGAGTTATTAACAATTCAAAACAGCTGCGGGAGATTGCATCATTTTTGGTCCTTCAAGCGAAGTGATTGTCCACGGGAACAGGGGGGGATGATGCCAAGGAAACAAAGCAAAGAATAGCGTTAAAGTTGGTCAGAGGAAACTCTAAGATATTTTTCGAAAATGGTAATTTAAGAGTTATCCGGCTCGAAGAATCTTTGGCTCTAAGTCTGTGGGACAACACAACGGAGGAATTGAGTTGGCACACAGTAGTGGAGGGAGACCTGAACCAACCTGCTGTGCGCACTTGGAGGCAACTAGCGAAAGATCAATCTATTTCCATCTAGCTTTTTGGTTAAGACTCAGGTCAACTCCGGGTTGTAGGGCCAAAAGAAGAAAATAAGAATAAGCTCGACACAACTGGGGGAGTAAACCCTCATATCACCACGGGCCTAAATTGGCATTAGTGTGACTGGAATCTGCCAACCCAAGTCCACAAAAGTAATATTAACACCCAGAGTAAAGGGAGAATGTTTGTAAATTGAGCATAAACCGCTTGAAGGATTTAATGCAATTAAATGTCAATGGTGGGCGCCGTGGCCGTGTGGGTTCGTGCGTCGACCCATGCGCATTAGACTTTCACATTCTAGGTTCGAATCCAAGTTCAGACAAACAGTTTTTCAAAAAAATTGTTTTGAAAAACCGGATAAAAGCGTATTAATTTTTGCTTTCACTGGTACTCGAACCTGGGACCGCTCTAATTTAAGGCAGGCACATGTCGCCCAGACGATGGGCGAGTCTTTTCTAGAAAATGAGGGGATTTTGGTGATGGTTTGGCTGTTTAAAGGGTCGGATTGTGACTAAGGAACTGTCAGTCGATGGCGATCTTGTGTCGATGACTGAAACCGATCGTTTACACCCTCGTGACTGCAGACCAGGGACCAGGGCAAATCAAACTCTTTTTTTTTACAGTATTTTTGAAGCACTTGTCCATTGTATTGCCAGGTAGCAACCTACTCCAGTGCCGTTAATTTGATCCTAACGGCAAATGGTGACTGGACCAGATTCGATTTCACTGGGATTCGAACCTGGGACCCCTCTAACTTGGGGCAGGCACTTAACCAACTGTATTGCCAATCCAATCCAATCGTATTGTCCTTCAGATGCTACGCTATGTTCCAAAAACCTTCGTCCAATTGCCTGGATTCGTCCTCAAAGAATGTTGTCTTCTAACGCTTACACATTTGCTTTGAATGCACTGTTAGGCGGTAGGTATTGCTCCCTGAAATAATGATCCCTTAAAGCCCTATATGGTCTTCGCCAACCAGGCAGCAACTCTGAACTTGTGTTATAATGCAACAGAGGACGTCCGAGATTGAGATGGGGCATCCAAGTGAAAAAGGACCAACTTGGTGGGCGCATTTGAAGGCATTTTTTTATTTTTTACATTAAAAGTCTGTTTCATTCGTCCAATGATGCAGTTCAAAAACATTTTCAAAATCCCCTGTCCTTACCAAACAATTCCCACAAAACCCCACCACACATAGTTTTCCAAATCCCATCCCGGCTGATGTCTCTAATCCTATTTACACAATCCGAAGCACCGACATTGACTTCAAATCATTAGTGCCTTCCAGATGTGCTCAAAATCGTTAGTGCTTTCCGCCCCCAGGAGATGTGTGCCCATCCGGATCAACGACCGCTCCGAAAATCCCCTCTATCCACACCAAGACCACCATGTGAATGGTGAATGAAGTGAAATCAAAATGTAACCCATTTCGAAACCCATCCGCATGAAGTAGTGCAGAGATAAGAGCATAAGCAATTAATTGCATCTTTCCCATGCATTCGCCATTTAGTGGCGCAATTTGGCCGAAAGGAGTGCCCACTCATCAGCAGCTAGAAGCCCGGACAATTAGACAAAATGTCCTTCAAACTCGTCAGTCTCATTAGTCACTGCAGGACCTAATTTATCACTCGTTGAAATAAATGAAATTACTTAAACAAATTACCACACCAAGCAAACAATTGCAACTGTCCTCGGTGTACGTGCCGCGCCACTGTCTCAATCTCCCGGTATGAGCTCTAGTTCTCATCACTCTGGCCAGAGGGTGGAATGGAGACACCGCCCGCCCAACAGAGGCCACTTTGAATACTGGCGGTTAAATTGGTTTTTCCATTTGAGTAAGTTGCCAAGCTAATTACTCATCCTGTAGTGCGGCTAACTTTTCCCCTGCCACCCCCCAAATGGGTGACCACACTGTCACCCATATCCTTTCAGTTTCAGTTCCAGTTCCTGGAGCGGTGGTGTTTTATATGCTTTTCTTTTTTCTTCTTCTTCTTCTTTTTTTCCGAGCTAGCCTTCTTCTGTTGACTCGTTTTGGCCAACATTTTCGTCGTCCTCCCCTTTATTAGCACAAAGTTGGCAACCATCAGCAGTTATTTCTATTTATGACAGTCAAGTTGGACTCCATCATCACCATGAAAGTGCATAGGGAAGTGGTACCAGATGATGATGATGATGATGGCGACACAGACGACGAGGATGATGTGGAGACTGATGATGATGGTCTCTGTGCGGGGCATGGACGGAGTTGTAATAAAAAAAAGTTACACACTGTCCATATGCAAAATGGGTTTCTTTGCGTTCTTCTTTCGTTTCCCATTTTGCTCAGCGAAGGGTCCAAGGGTTGGCTGAGAGTAATTTCAACAACGTTGCTGGGTAATTGGGAAACATACATATGCAAAGTACTTCCTGCCAAAGATATCCAAACAACACACATTTATGCACGTACCGCCCGCAACCAGCCCACACCCAGAGACACGAACTCAGTGTCGCAGGGATTGTGCTGTCCTGGCTTCCTCCAATTAACCAAGTTCGTTCTCCGTGTACCGAGTACTTAAGGACGAAACTTTCGTCGGTGTAGGCTTACACATTCGGGTTCATGATGATGATTTTTTGTTGTTGTTGCCTTATTAGGGCCCTGTGAGCGGAAAAATACTTCTCCGCTGTCTCATGCCAAATTACTTTCAGATTAGCTCTCGGATGCCTGCCCGCCTGCGGATGGGTGGACGGGGCGGATGAATGTGTGTCGGAATAAAGTAAACATGTCAAATGATTAGCATAACTTTTTTCTAATTAACATAAGTTGCAAGTTTTTACGGTCTTCTTGTAGAGTTGCGGGATGGGGGGGGGGGGATTCCTTTGGAGGAATATGCATTTTTGAGGATTTTTTCCTGAGCCCTATTTACCTTGGGGATGGGCTTTGTGCTTGAGTGAGCCGAGAGTATGGTGTCACGGTTTTTTTAAGGTTGCCTAGGATTTGGAAAACTAAAATGGTTTTTGTAAGCATTCTCACAATGGATACTTTTGAGGGATTTTGAGGGTTGGTAGAACCAATGCAATTTTGGGCTGAGGTGAGGTCTGGAGCCTTGGTTACAGAGTAGTTTGATGAAATTTTGGATTCAAATTTGATTTCTTTTTGTCGTCATCGTTTCTAACGAGTTCTCATGGCAAAGCGAACATCCCAAATGAGTCTGCTTCGGGAGAGGTAGTGAATGAAAACGGAGGCGTTTAAAAAATCCTCATCATCGTCAAATAGATAATGGGTGGTGCACCAAAATTCACGCGAAATTTGAATTTTGTACTATTCGTGCGCTTGAAAAGTTTGTGGTCGTATGTGCTGATGTTAGGATGAAGGTTAACGTGGGCAAATCCGTGGGTATGGTTATTTCTGGAACGGCTGCCCATTGCACTCTACATGAAGTCCAGTGCAGTCCCATTGAATCAGGTGGAGAAGTTGGTGCACTTTATGAAAGCGAAATAACGCCGAATTTCCATTTTCGGTCTTATTTCACTTTGCTAAAGGCGTGCAAATCTGAAACAGTCTTTATCTGCATGTCTTTATAAATAACGCCGAGTCGGCCTTATTTCACTTAAGCAAAGTGAAATAGGATCGAAAATGGGTTACTTCCTTTTCTTAAAATGGGCACCGTGGCGTAGTGGGTAGGTGCGTCGACTTCTACGTTCGAGGTCGTCGTTTCGAATCTCGAAAGAAAACATCAAACATTTTTTCACGGCTCCACCTCTTTCGAGTCACTGACAATGCTCAAAGAGTATAACTGCCTAGAAAAAGCTTCTCAATCTCTACGTTTGGAGTCAGCATTAACCTGTAGGTCCCCTCCACTCGTGGAAGAACAATAGCACGCTCAACACGAGTTGTTGCTGAGAAGCTAGGCCCAGGTCCATCTCGGACCGTAGCGCCGCCATTATTATTATTATGTTGTTAGGTTAAAGAAGGGGAATGCGATGGTAGAGACATCACTTCCACTCGGAGGACATAAGTCTCATTATGAGTCCCTTCCTTTTTGTGGTACACAAATTTTCGGAACCTATCCTATCGCGTGATGGCTGAAACCACCCCGTGCTCTTTATACATTTTTAGAGATCCAGTACATCTGTGTTCTGTAGAGATCGGCGGACTCCGCACTCCATTTTCGAAGCATTGTTCTTATGAGGCAATGTCCTCTGTTTGCTCCTACGAGCACGCGGATCGAAATTCGTTCCAACGCCAGGAGCATCTTTGTTTTCTTACAAGCCAAAACGTGCTTGCTTCTTTTTGTATAATGTCGCTTATGATCCGGTGATGATGCACTAATCGGTGGCCGCTATGACGTGTCCTCTTCATCATCATGCCTATTTCAGACCCTCGTCTAGCCAATTCGTCTACTCTCTCGTTCCCTGCGATTAAGCTGTGGCCCGGGACCCAGCAGAGTTTGACTTTGTGATGACTTATGGACCTCAGTGAGTCGCGGCAATTCATAAAAGCCTTTGATCTCAGTGCACAGGACCCTACTGACTTCAGTGCAGCCTGGATGTCTGCAAAAATGCTGATATCCGATGGTGGGATATCGATTTCTTGTTTGTATTTGGCTGCCGACGCAATCGCCAGACTTTCTGCTTGGAAGACACTGCACATGTTCGGAGGTCTAAATAATTTCTGTTTATGCAGGGTGTCCGAGTAGATTTCGGGCTCTGTACCTGTGTCCATTTTTGATCCATCAGTGAATTGGGTGCTCGTTGATAAGGGTATTCGATGAGCACTCGCCCCTGCTGGGGAGTAGAATTGGTATCCTGAGGGAGAAGCCATTGTAGGGAGGTATATAGTCGGCAGTAGCTCTGAGGCCACTGAAACCAGCTTGTCTGGTCTCAATCCCTGGTCTGGTTGTTGAAAAGAGGCTAAGGAGTCTTAGACAAGGACATTGCTCAACGAAAAGTCTTTGCATCCGAATTCATTCGTATAACTCCAACTAATGGTTCTCCTCACAACTTCTTATGATGCATCTCCTTCGGGCAGGCTCTCTTTATGACCACTTTCCTTGCCAAAATGTAAATTTATGTCCTAAGTGTCAAAGAAAAAAAAATGATTAGGACCGTCTGTTGCCCCCATAAACGGCTTCAAAGCCACATATCGTTGAAGAATGACCAACAAATGCATAACTCCATTCCCAAGTTGTTAATAGTTGAGAAGCCGCATCCACATCCAGCCAAGGGTTATCTGCACACGAGACACAACAAATAAATTCCATTACAAGACCCACTTGTGAGCCTCCGTTGCCGAACATTCATTTCAATTTCTGGCAAAACTTTCCTAAAACTCCATCCAGAGCCACGACAATTTCACTTGAACCGCGCTGTTAATTTAAATAATTCATTGACTCGGACATGGAGTAGCCGCCCTGCCCAGAGGGGGTGTGTCGGTTCGGCAAACTTCGGCACCTTTCAGGACCTGGTCAGTCGTTTTGGGGCCAACTCGCTCGCTCTCTCCCACCACCACTGAGGTGGGACTGAACTCATGTGTCATTCGCTTTTTCAATTTTATTTAGTTCGTAATTAATGTCACTATTCTGCCTGCTCCCCAAAGTGGGCGTGGGGCGTGGCTGCGCTCGGAATGGGTGCCTGGGGAGGAAACCGACTCTACGGTGAAAAATGTATTTAACTTGGACTGCTGTTGATGCTTTTTTTTCGTCGCTTTTTTTTACATGACCACTCAAACTGTGAGTCCTTCGGGCGCCATCCGGCCAACATCCTCTTTGACAATTAGAAAGGCTCAGAAACAGATGAAGGAAAGGGCAAAAAATAGAAGAAGGAAAGAAAAGCGAGGAAGCAGATCTCACCATTTTGGCACTGTAATTAGTTTTTGTTTCGGTATCTCCCCTGGCTGCGAATACAATGAGTTCGAGGAGGCACTTCGCGTCCTTTCTCTGTTATTTTCTTTTCATTTTGCTTGCCGGTCGTTTGCCGAAAGTGAAGAGAGAAAACACGGTCCTTTCGCACGCCCAAATAGAACACCTCACTCATTTGAAGCGGCTGGACGGAGAGATGATGCGGTGAAGTGCTGGGAAATTACTCATTGGTGGAGTGAAAATAATAACGCTCCAGAGGACAACCAACTTGACAGAAAAGTAGGCCATCTGGCTGAGGCGGGGCTGTGGATATTCTCTTTTCAACGAGAATTCAGGCCAAATGCTTTGCAAGGATGAAATGTTTAAAGGAAGCCTCTCCTGAACTGTACAGAGTTTCATCTCTGTGATGTGTTCTCTGTTCGGTCCGTGTGCATTTCTACCTTCTCCCCTCCTCCGCCCACCGCCCATCGCCCACTCTCCATTCTCTTTCGCTCATTTACAATATTTTTTTTTTGTGTATGCATTTGCTCGGCTTTCCAAAGAGGAATTCATCGCCTGGGGACGGCGGGCGGTTGTTACGACCGCAGCGGGACCGGCACTGAAGTGCTCGAGTTTTAATTTAACACGTTTTCATTTATTACCACCTATGGCGGTTGCTCTCAATTCCAGGGTTGTCCTAATTTAAGCCTTTCTCTCTTGATGAGCTACAAAAAAGGGATTTCATTTTACGAGCTCTGATTTGAATGGGGAACGCAATTATGGCTTAATTGGACTACATCTCTTTGGGTGGCTATTAGTGGATGAGGTATCAATCAGAGTTGACACAGTTGAAGAACAATGCGTTGGTTCTTTGATTTTCATTTTTCCAGCGCTCAGAAACGAAGCCTTTTGAAGACATCTTGGCGCTGAAATTCAATGCAAGCTCTGTCACTGATGCTCATCAAAAATGTTGTTTGATTTTCTTATGACCTCCTTCTTCCACTAGTCTGGATGAATAAGGCTTGGTTCGGTTAGATTCTGGTGGTTGACTTAAGAATTTCACGCTTCGGTCAACATAGGTGCATTCAGGCTACTGGATAGTGCACTTACTCCAGAGTAGGTCCATTGTGTGTTATGTGTAAAGGGTCTTCCAATAGCGACTTCCGAACATCGGCAGTTGATGGCGGCCATTTTGTTGAAGCTACATCGGTCAAATTAGCTGTCATTTATTCAGTCTGTTTCGTCAAATCACTATGGACGGACAAAGCGTTCAACAACACGTACAAAAGATAAAATTGTTTCAAAACGGGTGTTCTGTTCGGGCAACGTTCCGCTTGCCCATTTAAGGGTCGCCATAATCGTCCTACCGAGAGGACTACTCACAGGGTGGTGGATAAATTTGAGTCCACTTGTTCAGTAAGCGACATACCAACCCGTACGTCGACGAAACGCAAGATCTGCCGAAAACATCGCCGTTGTCTGTAAGAGTGTGCGGGGCAATCCAAGGCAGTCGATTTCGCGTCGCTCACAAGAACACGGCCTCTCGCAGACCAAAACTTGGCGAATTTTGCGTTGTGACTTGGGTCTGCACCCATACAAAATTCAACTGTCCCAGGAGCTGTGACAACGACGTTTTTTCACTGAATGGGACCTGAAAAGCCGCGGCATATATTTCAATGATTTTAAACTTCATACATAATGGCATCAATAGGCCTTTCAAATGAATAAAAAACGTTGATGATATCTCACACACGCTTTGTTCTGTTTAAACTTGAAGATGGGAAGCGCTTAATGAAAGGCCCCTTGAAAGGAACCTTCTTCTTCTTCTTCTTAGGGCGCTACAGTCCGAGGTGGACCTGGGCCTTACTTAACATGCCTCTCCAGTCAGCACGATCTTTCGCCAGCTGTCTCGAGTTTCGCATACCAAGCCGGCCGAGGTCCCCCTCGACTTGTGTGCGCCATCTTGTACGTGGACGTCCTCTGTTGCGTTGTCCCTCAGAGTCGAAGACTCTTCGGCCCGGAACTGAGTTGTTCATACGCTCTACATGGCCTAGCCATCTTAGGCGTTGGATCCGTAGGCGCCTGACTAGACTCATGTCGCTGTACAGCCCATACAGTTTGTGGTTGAATCTGCTCCTCCAAATGCCATCAACCCAAACAGGGCCAAAGATCGCGCGCCGAACTTTTCTCTCGAAAAGACCAAGACACTGTTCATTCGCTTGGGATATTGTCCATGCCTCTGCGCTGTAAAGCTGGACTGGGCTGATCAAGGTTTTGTATAGAGTCAGCTTGGTCTTCCGAGAGAGGGCTCTACTACTCAATTGCCTTTTGAGCCCAAAAAAACGGCGGTTGGCTAGAGTTATTCTGCGTTTGATCTCGGTACTGATGTTGTTTGTACTGTTTACCGCGGAGCCAAGGTAGACGAAGTCCTTAACTACCTCAAAGTTATAGCTGTCTATGGTGACGTTCTGGCCAAGTCGTCGATGTTGTCCGTTCTTTCTCGACGACAGCATATACAGTGGACTCCCTCAAAGTCGAATCTTCACGGGATATCAAAATTAGTTCGAGTTAGAGGGAGTTAGACTTAGAGGATAGTCTTTTGTATGTAAAATTGAGGGGAATGCCACGAAAACTCGTGTTAGAGAAAAATTCGACTTAGGGAGAGTTCGACTTTGGGGGAGTCCACTGTACTTGGTTTTAACCTCGTTTACCGTCAGACGCATTTCAGCCGCTTCCGTTTCAATGCCAGCCAACGCATCATTGACAGCTCGCTGTGTTCGCCCAATCACGTCAATGTCATCCGCGTAAGCTAGCAGTTGAACAGACTTTTGAAAGATCGTGCCTCTTGTGTTGGCCAGTGAGTTTTGCGCTATCTTCTCAAGAACGATGTTAAAGAAATCACATGAAAGGAACCTATTCTCTGCAAATGCATCACAATAGTTTTCAAATGAAAAGCGTTACCTTACCTTGAAAGGCTCATGGAGATAAAATGTCACGTTTTACTGTGCAGGACATTAAGCCTTCTATTGTCAGAAATTCATTACGGGTGATTGGATCAAACTACAAGCCTTTATCTCACTCAAACAAGCCTCCCTGTCTGCCTAAAAGTGAATTTTAAACTCTGCTCTTGCCTGTTACGGCATGACACGGCAGAAAGTAAACAAAATCATCTCATTAAACGTTATCTGAGGACCTTATCTAAGCTATTGATCGAAAGGGATAATCCAGTGTGTCTCCCTTAATGAGTCATTTGAAATTTTCTATTAAAAGAAGCAATCGATTACTATCGCAAGGGTTGCCAGCGCCTCACAAAAGGCCCATTCAGAGTGGACCACCGAATTCGCGTTAAATTTTCAACACCACAGCCCCCGGGCGTCCCATAAACCTGGATGTATATCATTAGTGAGTTTATTACTGACCAGCGTAATGAAAATCGAAGCATAGTCGTACGTGGTCGGTGAAAATCCAATCAACTCGACAGCCACCAGCCCCTCACACTTAATTCCGATTAATTACAGTCGATGGCAGTCTTCCCACCGAAATGGACTTATTTTTCAGCTTTATTATCCTTTCTCAGTCAAACAACGGCACACATTCACTTCGCACTCTGCCGGGACGCAAACACTCCCAATTAATCCAAAACAATAGGAACTTGTCCCTGTTTGCCTTGTGCGGTGACATAAACCCGAACACTATGGCCGTCGCCGTCACTGTAACCGTTACCGTCAGTGTCACCGCCAACGCCGCCGCCGCCGCCGCCGTTGTAGGACATTTAATTTCCGCATCGAATTTCATCGAAGGCACACAGAGAAATCAAGTGAATTAATTAATTTTCCGGCATTGTGACCTTTACGCGATAAGGACGACGGCACTCCTTACGCACTATGTAACCCACACACACAGACACACAGGATTCGCCCAAAAGCCAAGGTAAACACCAAGAAAAAGGGGTTGCTGCAGCCAACCCCAAGAGGGGGAGATCCACAGGCGGCGGTGGACGATTTTATTCGATTGCCTTGATGAATATATTATAACCAGGAAATTTCCTCGCTGAATAGCTGAGCACACTTGATGATAATAAATCCGTCTAATAAAGGATGTTAATGTTGCTCATCAATTTCCACCCTTCCATTGGAGTAGTGGCGGCACGGGAGACGGCCTGACGGGGAGATGTCGGATAAGACCAGAGCGATGTTCGCTGGTGCGGTGGTTACCGGCGACGTTTGGATTTTATAAGCTGTGCGTTGTGAAGCGTTGCTCCATTCAGCTGGCTCGGCGGTACGCGCTGAGGATGTCAATGAAATTTTTATCTAGTCACAAAATAGAATTACGCACTACGATGAGGCGTGTGGGGGTGGCGGTGGCGGTGGCAGCGGTTGTGGTGATGAAAAGCGGCGATGGAAGCGGGCGTGCGTGTGCAAATCACAGCGCAGCTCTTAGATGGAGCTCCATTAAAAGTGTGTCGGCAAAATTGGCCGTGTAATTGGCAGTAAAGTTTCCCATGGCACAGCCGAAGGCGGGCGGAGAGGAACTTTATATCTACTCTGCCGCATGCGGAGGAACTCCGATGAAGCTGAGGTGTAATGGGTTGGATAATAGTTGGGGGGGGGGGTCCCCCATAACTGACAACCATGTACGGATAGTTCCGCAAGTGATGTGGAAAGTTTGCGTAAAGTGCGTATTCCGGAAATAGGTGGTGGATTTTATAGCAAGGACGCGTTTATATTTAGCCTACAATAGATGGGCTTATCAAGTGCTTAACGCGGCATGTGAACTCTGAAGGACATCAGTCTCACGTGGTAGTCAGCTCTGCTCGGTGTGGTTTTAATAAATGGGAAACTGTGGCAATTCGCTGATGTGACACGCAGGCCGGAAGCGTCAACATTTTTCATTAGGTTTCTGACGCTAAGGCACTGCCCCCTGGTCACATCAGAGAAAGAAAATTAACGTTTATCCATTCTGGCGTAGAGGCACTGCTTTTGCCACGTCAAAGGTTATTCCATGGAAGAGTTGAAATGCTTGAATTCTCAGAATAGAGCCGAACTCTGATACACTTAGGAACTTAAAATCATCACAGACTGCAGTGTAGACTATCCACGATGCACTGCAATTTCGTATGCACCACAGTCTTGTTGTATTTTTGTGGGCAATATCTTTGTATGCGCAAGCTCAAAGACAAAGATTCAGGACGGCGTTTAGTGGTGAAGGTTGAAGCAAAAAATAGTGTCTAGTCATGCGTCTACGGATCCAAAGCCTAATGTGACTGACTATGTTATAGAGTGCATCGGACGACACAGCTTCTGGTACAAAAACCTTCGATTTTGAGCCTGTGGGACGGTGCGACCGGAGACAGCCAACCAAAGAGGTTTTTTGGCGGAAGTCTAGATTCACCTCGGGCGTCATTGTAGAAGAAGAAGCCAAAAATTCTTGTCGAATCAGAATTTTTGTCAAATTCAACTTTGCAGCATGGTGTCCAGTTAGAAAATATCCTCACGACGTACAAGGCGGTCATTACTGCGATCCAGGAAGTATGCTGTATAGGAACGGGAATGATAAGAGTTGATTTCTTCCAGCAATCACAAAAGGCTGTACATATTGGGATGCGAATCGTTGTGGGAAAATGTCTAAGGTTGAAAGTTATCGACTCCAAGCCGATAAGTGATCGCCCGACTGTAGTCCGCATCTAAGGCAGATACCACAACGTTAGCCTCATGTGGGCAGAGTCCCCTACCGACGAGACTGAAGACTCTAGAAGAAAGGATTCCTAGGACTTTTCTTGGACGGCGCCTACGCAGCCTGTCCGGTATGACGTTGGGATCGGACTCTGGGACTTAAATGTCACAATCGGTAAATGTCATCGTCCGTGGAGTCATCGGAAAGCACAGCCTCCACTACACGACAACAGGCATCAAGTTCTGACTCACTGACTTTGCGATAGCTCATTATATGGTCAGAAGCAGCATGAGATTCCTCCGCTAAAGAATCCATACAGCAACTCGGCGATCCACGGATGGTCGAACCGCCAACTAAATCTAATGCATCAAATAACCTGGATGTGTGATCATTCACAGGGGCTTCTCAAAATCGCCTTTCGGAGTAGGCATTAAACTGTAGGTCCCCTCCACTCGTGAGAGAACAATAGCACGCACAGCACGAGTCGTTGCTGAGAAGCTAGGCCCAGGTCCACTTTTTTTTCATTTCTGTTTTTATTCTCGGGATAAATGAGGAGAAGACGAAGTATATGCTGTCGAGTAAAAACTCGATCCGTCGCCCTTCATCGAGGACAAAACGTCACAAACATAAGCTACAATTTTCAGTCAGTTAAGGATTTTGTCTACCTCGGGACAAACGTGAACTACACAAACGACATCCGACGCAGAATCACCATAGGAAAACACTACTGGAGTCAAAAATCCTGGCTCGAAGGACCAAAATCATGCTCTTCCAAATCCTACTCATGCCAGTCTTGTTATGTGGAGCCGAAAGTTGTGTGATAAGCCGAACTGCTAAGCCGATTCTTTTTACCTTCTAAAACAAAATTCTGCGTATGACACTCATCTCATTTGCGAGCAAGGCGAATGGAGAAAACACAACTGCGAATTCTACGAGCTGAACAAAGATATGGATATAGTCCGAAGGGCAAAAATCCGTAGACTAAACTTGCTCTGCCACATCAATCGAATAAAAAACGATTCTCCGGCCGAGAGAATGAACGTGCTCGGCAATGAAAGGCTGCTTAGGCCAAAGCTCTGGCTCAGGCTCGGGCTCAGGCTCAGGCTCAGGCTCAGGCTTAGGCTCAGCCTCAGGTTCAGACCCTCTTGGGGTTGTAGGCTTGATGAGTAAGTAAATAAGTAAGGTAAGGCAATGAAAGGCTTCTTAGGCCAAGGCTCTGGCTCAGGCTCAGGCTCACTCTCAGGCTCAGGCTCATGCTCAGGCTCAGGCTCAAACTCAGGCTCAGTCTCAGGCTCAGCCTCAGTCTCAGGCTCAGTCTTAGGCTCAGCCTCAGGCTTAGGCTCAGCCACAGGCGTAGGCTCACCATCAGGCTCAGCCACAGGCGTAAGCTCAGCCTCAGCCTCAGGCTCAGGCCCAGGCTCAGTCTTAGGCTCAGGCTTAGCCTCAGGCTCAGGCTCAGGCTCAGACTCAGGCTCAGGCTCAAGCTCAGGCTCAGACTCAGGTTCAGTCTTAGGTTCAGCCTCAGCCTCAGGTTCAAACCCTCTTGGGGTTGTAGGCCTGATGAGTAAGTAAGTAAGTACCATGTTGTCCAGAACGCGGCTTTATCTAGTTTCTATGAAATTAATTTTAGAAAACAGACGTAAATTGAGAGCAAGTCGTGCTTGCCAGTACTGTATGATCAGATACCAGCAAATTAGCTTGCCGTGTAAATGGGTGAGTGACTAAAGCTGATCTCGTCTTAAGTCTTAAAAGAGATGAATGAAGTCTACGGAGTGTGCTTCCTGGGGCTTGTGCCTATGGTAATTTGCTGTCAAAAATCTCCTCTCCAAGCGCGGAAAGAATAAATTTAATGGTCCGATGAATTCAAAAAATTATCTTATCCATTTTTGAGAAAATGTGCCTTCGACCAACAACACCTTTAGATACACAATTTACACCCCAGATAACACTCACTTCAGTACTTCTGAAGGGTGCACACACTCCATTCTGAGCACTTGCCATACGAGTATATATCATTTCTCCCCCAGCAGTCTTCATTAAAATTATAGATCCTTTCAATCACCGTTCAATTCGATCTAATTCGAGGGGTTCGCAATAATTCTGCGAATCGAATACGTTCTCCTTCCCATGGGCGTAAATAGAAAATACAAACAGTCTGCCAGGGATTCAAACACCCAACAGACTACTACTACTACTACTAACTGCCTAATCAAGTCAGCCCCCATCAAATGCGACTTAATTAACACAGAGGATCATCGCATATCCCTTTTTCAGATGTCGCCCATGTCGACGGTGGTTGCCCTGAATAATGCACGTCGACATGACATCCGCCCGCTCATGCACAAGAGTTCTCATGCCAATCATAGTCCCAAACTGAATAACCCAATTAATGACATTTCGAATCCTTCTCTCACTCACATTTTTCTGTTCATTTCTCCAACACAGACAACAACTTCATTTGCGACTGTCGACTCCAGTGGATATTCGAGCTGCGGAATCGAACCAGAAACATTAATCTGAAGGAGTCCCTCGAGGAAATCGTCTGCACACTGTACGATGACAAAACGAACAATGCACACCATGGACTGCTGAACATTGACAACAACGATGTCCTCATGATGAATGCGATCCGCGATAGGCCAGCCGGTATTCCACCAGCGTCAAAGCAACATCGGCAGCAGTACCGTCGCCATCGTCAGCAGCAGCAACAGCAGCTGCAGCAGCAGGACCTACAGACGTCAGGCTTGTACCCACAGCAACAGCAACAACTGCGTCCCAAGCAAAAGTCATATTCGGCATTGGTTGGCAGCGGTAATGAGTTCGGTAATAGAAATCGTGCTCCAGCATCCGCATCGTCGTCTGCTGTGGAGCCCGGCCGTGAGAACTACGTCGATGAAGCACCGTTTGTGCTGAACAACGATGCCACCGGTGCTGCTGACGGCAATGACGATGACGGCGGCGACGATGACGATGACTTAGACACAGAGTATGGAATTCATAGGTCACGACAATCGCTCCAGCCACCACACCAGCAGCAGCAGCAGCAGCAACAGCAGTCAGCGCTCCAGCCCGATGCCAAAGGTGTTGGACGTGTTGTCGAACTATTCAAATTGAGGGCTGAATCCTTGCCGTGCCCGGAAGAGCTGAGCGATCCCACTGAGCTGCCGTTGTCACGTGAATCGATTGGCATGGATGTGCGTGGCACGCATACGGCTAGTAGCTGCAATCGTCTCTACTCCCATTGGTCATGGTTGAGTGTCATCCTATGGGCGGCCGTTGCTGCGCTCAGTGTAGCGACAACTTTAGGCTTCACCTCGTAGATTCATCGTTTCCTCTTCTCGATTTTTCATTTTCATTTCGATTTTCTTTTCACATTCGTTTTTCCACTCGTTTTCTCCACCATCGACTTTTGATTTGACGACCGAACACAATTTGCAAAACCACAGGTGAGTCTCTGAAGGTGTCCTCCTTCGACACGTGTGGATGTGTGTCTGCGTGTCCTCCACCAACTCCACACAAGCGGACGTCAGAGATTTCAAACCGATCTCAACCGGAGCCCCTTTTCAGTTTGCAGGTGTAAGTCCCGGCCCGCTGGAGCCTACCCAACAACCTCCGCCTAGAGAAGTCTATTCATTGATTTTTAACTGTAAAATGGAAGTAATTAATATTCAATTAGATTTATAATAGATTTGAGAAATGAGCTTGCACAATTGTTTAAAAATTTCATAGCGCTATTTTTTTATATTTACAAGTCTATGTACATATGTATGGGTGTATGCGCGTACATGCATGTATACATATAAATATAGGAATATATAGGACCATAGATATTAGTCACTACACACGTAAGGATTCGCTTTCATTTTGGTAGATCTTATGTGGCATGATTCCGGTTCAGTTGAGATGAGACTTTTCGAGGGAGGGTTCAACGAATTCGAACGTGATTGTGATGAAATCTTGATGCTGACTTGAAGTTTGGTCGGTTCCTTAAATACATTCGTCATATTTTTCGTTTGACTGCGGAAATTCGAGGATTTTAAGCGGTGGAAGCTAGCAGAATCGGCGGTCGGAAGATCTTTCTGCTGTTTGTTGTTATTGTGCCCCCCTTTGATACATTTGCTCTCTTTCCAGTTCCCCTAAAGTGCAGTTCTTTTCAGAGTTGTGTTGATGGTTACGGACTCCTGTTGCGCATAGGTGAAGAAATCTGCTCTAGAATATTTTCTCTAAGCCAGTTTCCTTAAGGAATCTGAGAATGGAAGACGTTCTTGTGACTGCATTTCTTCCTCTGGTAGTAGGTACTTACCCAGATGTCTTTGTTTTTTGTGGGCTATACTTCACAAAATCCCCGTATGTGTTCTGGAATTTCATTAGATTCTCCAAAGAGACCCGCAGAGACCTTCTGATAACCCTAGTTACCTTAGGTGCTCCCTGAGTCTACAGTGCCCTGTTAGGAAGCTTTTGATGCATCTGTAGACATCTGTCAAATTTTGGTCAAATTTAGCCATCTAAGTCAATGAAATACGAAGACGAAAGTGGCTCACTTTAGTAGCTTTCCTTTGAACCAAGCGTGCACGTAGACAAAGGTGAATGAACTTAATGAAACTTAACGAACTTAACGAAACTTAAAGAAACTGAACGAAGCGATTGCTTTGGTCATGGGTATAATTTTTCTATATTTCCCCGTTTGCTTCAGTTGTCTTAAGTTTGCGTACGGTCTCCAGTTTCCGGGGTCAAATCGAAGTCTACTGTGCCCTGTTAGGAAACTTGTTAGGATACGAAAGTTGTTCTTGCTCATTCTGATGCATCTGTAGACCTCTGTCAAATTTTGGGCAAACTTAGCCATCTAAGTTTGTATGGACTTGATCCCCCTTCGTAGCTGCCTTTAGATAGCTAAAGCTACAACGATTTTCGAACTTAAGGCCTTCTTCGTAAAGACAGACTATCGAAGTTACTGTAGCGCGAGCAAAGTTTAGAGAAAGCTATTGTTCACTCAAAAGAATGTTGGTTTACCGGAACTAAGGTATTCTTCTATAACCTCATTCTTTGTCTTCTTCCTCTTGGAGCGTTACAGGTGCTAAATCGAAGACTCTATCGGCCGGCATAGACTTTATATGGTCCATCGCCTTAGGCGTTGAATCCACAGACGCCTGGCTCATGTCGCTGTACAACCCATACAATTCGTGGTCGAATCTTCTTCTCCAAATGCCATCAACGGGAAGAAACAGCGTTAGTCAGTCTAGAATGGCGAAAGTGGCTCACTTTAGTAGCTTTCCTTTGAACCATACGTGCAGGTAGGCAAAGGTGAACGAACTTAACGAAACTTAACGAACTTAATGAAACTTAACGAACTTAACGAAACTGAATAAAGCGGTTGCTATGGTCATGGGTATAATTTTTCTATATTCCCCGTGAACCAAGAGAAACAGCGTTAGTCAATCCAGAATGCGAGTAAGTAGGTAAAGGTCAGCGAACTTAACGAAACTTAACCAACTTAATGTAACTTAATTAACTTAACGAAACTGAACGAAGCGGTTGCTATGGTCACCGGTATCATATCGGTAAAGGTAAGTGAACTAACGAAACTTAACGAACTTAACGTAACTTAACGGAACTGCTATGGTCACCAGTATCACCTGTATTTTCTATGTTTTCTCGTTTGCTTCAGTCGCCTTAAGTTTGCCTATTGCGCACACTATATTGGTTGAGGTCCCTCTCCTCTTGCGTGTGCCAACAAGTGGACGTCCTCTGTTGCGATGTCCCACTTCTTCGAAGTCGAATATTCTTCTATAATGTCTCTCATTCAAGTTTAAGGCAAAAATAAAGGCAACCTTTTAGACGCATTTCTCTTCATTTTCGTCAACACCTTGAGACATGACGCTTGAACTATACGTACATAAAGCTTTCGGAATTTTTTAAAATGATTATCCCTGCCGTTGCTCTTGTAGCTCACTTTCCATGTAATGAATCAGATTGGTACATCTAAAACACGTGCTTCGGAAATGATTCGTTTTTCAAATTTCATTCAAAACAAGAATGAGTAGGGAGGTCAGTTCACCGACTGGTCTCGTGTCTCTATGATGCCATGATTTTTGACAGTCCTTCCACTCAAAAGTGTCCTTGGACGATTAACTCAGTCTCACAGAAGAGTGCAGTCTATCATAGTCAACAGCGATTTCTCCTATGAAAATAATTTTTTTGGAGGACTGCAGATACCCTTAAACCACAGAGCGTCAAGATCCGTTCATTCATGATTTCGACAGTAGCCTCCTCCGAAAGTTTCATCGTGAAAAAAGAAAAAAAATATATTTCCTTTAGATTAATTAAAAATCAATTTGATAAAATAGTCTCTAGACTAAGCATAAACATTAAGGAAACATTTTTCATAAATATATATATATATACGTACACATATGTATATTTTTAAAAATAAATTTAAATACAACACTTACTGTATTTAACTAAATAATTTAAAAAAAACACACAACAAAGCCATAATGTAAATATATTCTTCTACTTACACGGTTACGGTTTGGATGAAAATCGAAAATAAGTAAGATAAGACATGTATATGTATGAAAATGATATAACTAATAAATAAATGATTTATTTTTATTCACAATATCTCTCATAAATACATTTCTTTCCGTTTTATTTAAATAATAAAAAGACACGATAAATAATAGAATGGGATCCACAAAAACATGTTTAATTTTATTTCCAAAGATGTGTATTTGCCGAATTTATTTTTTATGTATATGTAGAGTAAGACTGAAAAAAATATTTATTAAATGAAAAAAAAAATTAAATGAACAGAAATTTAAGTGTTTAGATACAAGGAGGGGCAAAAATTCATGAGTGTTTTCAAAATAAGTCTCAAAAAATTAAGAAAAAAAAAGTGTCAGGCAAGGCAATGATGAGTACATTTTAGAAATATTGATGGGTATGAACATGTATATTTTTTAAAATGAAAAATTTACTAAACATAATAAAGTGGTAAACAATTTATATAGACAAAACAAAAAAAATTATATACTTAAAGCAAGATAAGAAAACGAACCCAGAATGATGAAATGGTGTAAAATAAAAAAAAAAGAATTTCATGAATATAACTATGTTTTAGTTGACAATCAAGGTGCAAATTGTAAACAAAGTAAAATGTAATACAAAATAACCAGCAAAATGATTAAAAACAAAAATTATACAGAATTATAAGGAAAACAAAAACAAAAAACATACAAGTGAATTATATAGTATATACATGAGTGTTTTACATTTTCAAACAGTGTAGCATCATCCCCACCCGTATCTTGTTTCCATTTTTCTTTTCCAAAAAACACAAGAAAACAAAAACAATTCATCCAGACACATTCAGTAAGAATATTTATATATATACGGAATAGGTGTAAAACTGAATAAAACTAAAATATATTATACATACAAAATAATGAAAAAGAAAAACCAGAATTTCCTTATTAATTGTTTTTAATAAGAAAATATTATTGCCGCAATAAACAGACGAGAAAGTAAAACAAAAGATTCAGATTGAACATTGAAATTGAAACCAACACTGTAAAGTATCTTAGGTAGTTGTATGACCATTAATTTTCCTTAAAAAACCCTTATTTCTATAAGACAGGAATGTAAGAAGAAAAAAAGAGATGAATTAAGTAAAAATGAAAAAAAAGAATATATTAATTACTAATATTTTTTAGGATACGTAAATGATAAGAAAAACAGAAATAGTATCAGTTTCTAAGAGCAAACACTTTAAGACGCTTCTTTAAGGGATGAAGTTTTCAGTTAGTTGAACCTCATATACGAGCCACAATGAATTTGATGTTTGATTTTATTTAGATGTTTATGCTTTATGCTTTGACAAAGTGTGTTATAAATGATAGTAAGATACATTTGCATATACTGAAACGATACCAAATAATTACGTACGTTTGTAAGGGATCGCTATGAGTTGGAGTTAATTTCTCATCCTTCCGATATGTTGATACATTAAATTAATGCCTTCTTGTTTTGGTTCTTTATTTGAACGGAGTTTCTTGTATTATTTTTTGTGATTTCTTGTAAGAAAACAAACCGATATATGTAATATAAATATTTAAACAAAAATGATAAGGATGTGTAAGGAAAAGTTTATTTCTATCATTGTTCGCACATTAATATTGTACACTTTATTTATTTCGATTTGAATAAAATACCAGAAGTAATTTGCTAATTAAAAATAAAATCGAGAATTGTTTTAATTTCAAAATCAGCTGATGTTTGTCAAAGAAGACCGTCATGGGGTTTTGAAGACGATCTAAGGTGACGTGTATCGACTTGGGATTCATTGTTTTTTTCCAGAACTTGAAGCAGTGTGAACTTTTTGATCTATTGTCGGTTGACCAAGTCGGAAAGCAGAGTGATACGTTCAGATTTATGTGGTGGAAAATGACGTAAGACGTTCATCTTGCAACAAGTACCGGCAGGAAGGATGTATCAATGTCGCTTAAAAAATCATGTCTAGCGATTTTTTAAGCGACATTGATACAACCTTTCTGCCGATACTTGTTGCAAGATCGTCATTTTTGTGAATGGGGCCTATAGCGCTGTTATGGGGAACCCGCGTGGGTTATTGGCTTGACAAGTAAAATCGTAAGTATCCAGTCATCTGACCCGTTTTCGCCATCCCAAATTTTACAGATCGATTAGCTGCCTACAAAAACATAGCCACCAACTTCCAGAGCTCCGATGAGTGCAAGGACAATTTCATCAACTGAGGTTGATATTTCTTCATTCCCTGGTACTCTCTCTTGGTTATGTTCGTTGGGTAGCTGTTGGGAATGCTGCTTAAATACATTTGCTATTCCCTGCAAGTCAGTGACAAAATTAACCTCGAAATTTGGCAAGACCATGGGTGCCTTAAGTGAAGATAATTATGCGGCTGCCTTACCCACTTACAACCGCGCCTCTCTTAGGCCACGGTTAGGGTACAATGTTTTTATGGAGTTTGCCGCCAGATTTTTAGTTACTTCTGGTAAATGTGCCTGTCTCTAGACCCACGATAGCCCTGAGCTGCGAAGCCGCAAAAACATTTTTTTTCTCAGAACTCTTCTTACGTAGCACTTTAGTCAGAGAAGCTCCACCCACAATCGTCCTTCCGGGAGGACTATTCGCAGTGTGCTGTATAAATTTGAGTCGACGGAGAGGAGAGGATGACAAAAAAAAAAAAAAAACAAGTACATCGACGAAACGCAAGATCTGCCGATACCGAAAACATCGCCACTGTCCGTGAGAGCGTGCAGGAGAGTCCGAGGCAGTCCATTTCGCATCGTTCACAAGAACTCGGCCTATTGCAGACCACAACTTGGCACCTTTGGCGTCCTGACTTGGGCCTGCATTCGTACAAAATTTAATTAACCCAGGAGCTGAAGGTAGTCGACCAAACCATAGACAACGACGTGTATTCGCTGAATAGGCCCTGCAACAGTTGGAAACTGACCCTAATTTTTCATCGAAAAATCATCTTCATCGATGAGGCCCATTTCTGGATGAATGGTTACTAGCACTATTTTGACAGTGCACAGTCGAGTTCTGAACCTTGCCGTCTCCAAAAACTGGTTAGTGCTTGTTCTCTGAGAATGCTCACACTTTTGCACGGCCAAACGATCTCGAAATCCGATAAAAATAGAACGTGCAAAGCAATGAATCAACGAATCTTCACTTGATACCCTGACTGTACAGTCTTCAGTCTCTTTTCGGTTTTCATTGAAAATCTGATCCCTGTTAGATTAAGACATTCTTTGAACCAGGCAATGTTTAAGGATGTCAAGGACCACAGATCTCACACTCCCTCGAGCACCCATCAGACCCACCGTTCCCCCAAAAAAGTCTGCATCCCTCCACACGAGGCCCAAACCCAAATCCGCATCACGTTAGCGAAGATCCGTACAATCAGTTGTGTTTGTCTGTTTGCTTGTTGCAAACTAAATGCGTACAGTGCAGCTTAGATCAACAGCCTCCCGTTTCCTCGAAACCGTGCCATCACATCTCACCGCGATATCCTTTCGAATCAATTGACACGTAAGTGACTCATCAATATCGCCAGAGTATCGCGAATCGATATCCAACCATCCGTCAGTTCCGCCATCGAACGTGATCTCCCCGATGCCATCGTCTTACCAAAAGCCAAGAGGAAAATGAGCATCTCGTCCTTCGGTTTCTGCGACGTAATGAATGTAATGAATGTAAATGCCTAGGAATACGTATTACCTTTCGGTAAGCAACGGGTGCTCCTTATCCTGCGATAAGACATTATCCCACTACCGCCCTAAACTTACGTTGTCATTCCGAGCCCATTAAATATGTATGAAAACTCCATTAAGGTAAGCTCGTGCGACGGCCGTGGCGCTTTCGATGGCGGGGGGGGATGTGCGGCGGAATGACGCTCCATTCGTGCGCACACACAACGGCGGTGCCGCTTCACGTATGAAGACATATCCGCCGAGCCTTCATCGCATGACGACGACTCAAGGCTGTCAGAGTGGTTAGCTAAAGGAGTGCGGTGATGGGTGATGGTGGGGTGGACTGTAGGCGGAAGAACGGGAGTACGTTTGCGGCAAATTATCCTGTTATTCGGAATCTAAATATACGGGTTTTGTGTAATCAAGGCATCGTCTTTTCGTACCGCTGCATCCATTTACCTTTGTGCAGATACCAACCCGCCCACAGAGACACACTCGTAACCATGAGAGCTTATCGCAACCCCTTTTAGTGGTTCTTACGGTACATTTCATTCCGCACATCCCCATAAACATATACCCAGCTCGCGTATACACTCTTGTCGCGCTTGGAGTGTGCTCGTAGGTAACCGCAAAGCTGAGACAGTTTTCAAAGCATCCCACTACTTCATCCCTTCGTCAGGCAGCGGAGGGTGGCCAAATACACAAGGATGCTTGGCTTGGGGGTTGTATTTGCCTTAATAATTAGCTTTGAACCCCTACGCGGCGCGTTGGGCGGCCTCAATAACTGAAACCACAGAGAATCCTTAAGAAGTTCCAATCCTTGATGTTGGTCGCTGGGAATAGGGAATAAGAGTCGCTCTCACTCACCCCTCCCGGTGTCGTATCCTTCTTCACGCTTTCCACGCTGACACGGCACATGTTATGCTAATGTACTATCTGCGGGAGCATCGAGATGAATCCAAAGAACCGTGCGAGCGTAGTAAAAATGACGATGAAATGATAACTGCGGGATTTGGATTGTTTGCTCGCGTGGAATTAGACGGTGGCATTAGTATTAATAGGATGCCGACAGATTACGTTCGGGGACAAATCACTGTCTAGGGTGTGCTCGAATGGGATTTCCATGAGCGGCAGAAGCGAGTCTTGCTGCACAATATCTGATTGTGTAGATGTGGCAGATTACATGATAGATCGTGGAAGTCGTTCGGTTCTGAGGGCTGACAACACCCATTTGGGGTCGGGCTGGGTTCGTAACGAGGTCGTCGGTGCTGCGAGAGGTAGTTAACCCGTAATGAGGGAAAGGAGTTGATGAAATTTGAAAAAGAAACTTCCTTCAAGTCTAATGATCTTGGTTAAGGGCTTGGTGGCAAGTGGCATATGGGACGGAGGATAAAATGGTTCGAGGAAGGGATTAACTTGGAAGCAGGAAGAAGGAAATTTTCAGTGAACAATTGATAAGATCTGGTTATGTGAATGAGTCAAGTGGGGATTGGATTGTTTCTGCGCTGGAGCACATATGTAACTGTTCATAATTTTTCAACAAATTTGCAACAAAAATGCAAGAAAGGCCTATTCATATGGGAAAAAGGCAAGAAGTATGCCGAACTATCAGTTCGAATTTTTTGTGGTTTTTGTCTAGGATCAGATTGAGATCGGGACACGAATAGCCATCCGCGATGAGTGGTTTCTATGTGCGTCCGTCGAGTTATAATGATGACTCTGATGACATGTACTTATATGGTTATATAGGTGACATTTCAATGCTGCTCCGTTTTTGAACAGTCAAATTTCAACTATAATCGAGATGCCTTTTGAAAAGCAATTTAAATGCGGATCGATACACACTCGCACACGGTGTTGAAATAATGAGTGATCAGATAAGAACTATAGGAAAAGAAATTAAAATAGAACAACATCCGTGTGAGATGTGAAATTGATCCTGCCTTTATATTGAAGCTACTTTCATGACATTATGGAATAGAATATCATTCAAATGACCTCCTTAACCTTAGCTTCGCGGGCAGAGCTTCAAGCGGTCGCTCTAATATGTGCGACGTTATTCTGGCAATAGCGTCTCGAATGTTGGCCTCGAGCTCTTCGGGTTGACTTGATAACACAGACTAAGACTTGACGTAGCCCCAGAGAAAATTATGGAGTGGTGTCAAGTCGCATGATCGGGTCGGCAAATTGATGAACGCTCGCTCTGAAATGAGCCAATTGCCAAATTTTCTCTTCACAACTTCGAGCGTTGCGTCGCTTTTATGGCACGTAGCGCCGTCTTGTTGGAACCACAGCTCGGATATATTGATGCTGTTGAGCTCTGGCCGCAGAGAGTCAGTTAAAATCGCTCTATACCTGAAACCATTGGCGGTAACGGTAACACCAGAGGTTCGGTGTTCCTCCCCTTCTTGAACCAGGAGTCTCAGACTGGAAGACTCTCTTAGCTGGAGCATTGGCGTTCATTCGCTGGATATAGTCGAGCCAATTTAGTCGATAGATTTTTGTCTTCCGGACTACATCCACATCTTTGTACAGCTCGTAGAGTTCACGAGTATGTGTTCTCGATCATTCGCCTTCCTTTTCTGACAGGACTAAATATACGACACAAATTTTAACTTTCGAGTGGATCAAAAATCAACTCTACACTCCTGGCTATCTTAGCTGTACTGGACTTAGTTAGTGACGTTTCGATTTTCTTTATTTTTGAGCAAATATGGAGCATTCCTTAGGTATGTAGGTTTGCGTGAACGCCAGTGAACCGAAGTAGAAGTCCCCTTAGCCTCATTGAAGTCTTCAATTGGTTTCCATAAGCGATTAAATCCGCAAACCTCTCAAGGATCCACTGACATGAGTTTGAATTTTCCATTCTGCGTTCAATGGAGTTCAATGGAGGCCAATTGATAAACGGTCGCCGTGATATGAGCCATTCGCCAAATGTCTCCTTCACAACTTCAAGTTGTGCGTCGCTTGTATGGCTGTAGAGTCATCCGGTTGAAACCACAGCTTGAATATGCCGATGTTGTCAAGCGGTGTCTACTTCCTTATTTCGAAAAAAGGTTGCTTTTTTGACTAAAATGCGGATCTACGGCCAGCGAAGTAACAGCGTTGTCTATGATCGTCCGGCTTCAGATCTTGCATCAGCACACTCTTATACGGATGTGGGTCCATTATTAAAGCTGCATAATTATTCGGGGTGACTCTCTGGTGTCGACCAACTCAGCTGATCGGGGTCGAGTCGATATTTCTGTGTCTTCTTCGATACTGATCGCTTTGGCGGCTATGTTGAAATCTCTATCTGGGTATTGGCTTAAAGTCCAAAAGAGTTTACTCATGCTGAAACTTTTCCACGGTGCAACGAATTGGCTGCACACTGAATCCATGGCGATAGCCGACCTCACCATGAAATTGTTCTTCTTCTTCTTCTTAGGGCGCTACAGTCCGAGGTGGACCTGGGTCTCATCCAACATGCCTCTCCAGTCAGCACGATCTCTCGCCAGCTGTCTCCACAGTTTCACACACCAAGCCGGCTGAACTCTCCTCGACTTATGTGCGCAACCTTGTACGTGGAGGTCCGTCGAAGGCTCTTTGGGCCGGAGCTGTGTTGTCCAGTGAGTTTTGCGCAATCTTCTCAAGAACGATGTTAAATAAATTACATGACAACGCGTCGGCTTGTCTAAAACCTCGGGGAGTTCGTTACCGGTCTTGATGCAGTCTGACGAGTTTGGGAGGAAAGTCAAAACTAGACATGACGCTGCCTTGAAATCGAAGAGAGAGAAAGGTTGAAGTATCGGCTATTTTAGAGACAGCGGACTAAGCAGGCCTCTTGAGTTTTGGAATATTGTCTAGGCGATACTGACTGTCTTGCATTTTGAATGGTTTTGAATTTATCGAATAATAGGCCACAGTGCCTATAATACTAACTCCAGAACATGTCTTGCGCTAGACCCCTAGGTCCGATAAAAAAGAAATAGCTACCACTTATCTCCTACTTCCAAAACTCTCCCCAAAACTGCCACAAAAACATAAGTTAATCCGTGGATTTAGCTGGAAAATGAACAAACTTAAGTAACCCTCGTGGGAATGTTAACGATCTACCATCTCAACTGAGGCAATAATTAAACTTTTAAAAGGCAATGCAGTTTCCGAAACTTCCATGCACTATAAAAAGAAGGTTCTAAAAATTCGGTCATTACGCAAATCCCCCATGAATCAGTCATAAAACTCTAAAATACCCACTTTGAGACGACTTAAGCCTCAATGGCACTTGAAAAAATTGAAACTACCTTCATCACGAGAAGAACCCCATCTGCCTGTGCACGCCAACTCGTGCAGATTGCCTAAAATCACAAGAGTTGTAAAAAGAAAACCTCAAAGTAACCGAATCACAACAAAATATTGTCACCAATCTCCTCCCGTAAATCTGCGTAAATCCCAGGCAGGAAAAAACCTCGAAAATCGTATCCCAGCGATAAATTCATCAAAACGACGTCAATCAAATGAACGAACGCCAGCAATTGACAGACTTTATTACACGCATTGATCCTCGAATTCTATTCTTCTCCCGAGTCGTTGTAAAATCGACTGTCAAGCAACCAGAAAAACACTAATTCTCCGGCACAGAACATTAACTCGCTCCGGGCACCCTTCCATCAGACTTTTTCGGTTTTTTGTCCGCCCCCTGCAAACCACACCATGAAGACATAAATAAACAATAAAAGCCGCGCAGAAGTAGGTACACACCAGTCATGACTTTCGCATAAAATTAAAATCTTCTCCGCGGAATTAAGTACTCCAAACCCATTAAGGCAGTTCGGCAAGTCTTTGGTCCTCCTCCTCCCCCGTGCCACTCGAGATGCGGATCCAGAGAGTGGCTTAGGACAGTGTTTCAAAATACGCTCGCATAAAACCGAAAGACGTCCTGTCACTGGGAAAAAAAAACTTTCCCTCAATTGGTTCGACGGGAATAAATATTTTATCGGGAATAGGTCCTTTTCACAGAATCAGCCGTGTTCTCGTTCGAGGAAGTTGGTGGTTCCTCGTGAAAAATGTCTTTATAGCTGACAGAGCGGGCAGTGGCTGGTATGACGGTGTTATCCATGCGCCGCGAATGATTAAGCCCCCTCTAGGCAGGAGAACCTCAAACTGGGTTCTTCCCCTGGCGGGCGGGATCTAAGGGTGCTGCTAAAAAGTTTCAATATTCAGTCGAAAAGTTTAAACAAATCCAAAATAGATCGGAAGCACGAAGAGAGAGAGAGAGCACAGGCGTGGGGAGGGGAGTTGTCATTACGGCACGTCAGCGTGTCCTTGTTTGGTGGTGAGAAGTTTCAGCGCGCCTATTTTGTGTGCGGGCACATCAAACTGCAGAAAGTTTATGTGGCCCGCGGTAGTAAAACTGACGGCAATTACGTACCAGATGAAATTGCTGTAAAATGCTTAAAACAGTACTCTTATATCCTTCATCTCTGGCAAAGGATACTAACGCCAGTTAGCTGGCTGTTGGATAGCTGTCGTTGTTGTATGGATGCTGATGGAGTAATTTTCAACAGAAGGGTCTCTCGAAACGAAATTCGAGGAAAAAAAAGTTTTCCTTTCTCTCTGGCGATGATAAAGGACTCTTTAATGGAGCTTATTGTTTCGGAGTACTTAAGTGTAACGTAAATCTGAAAATAACAAAAAGTTTTCAGGAACGAACAGCTCAACAGTTGCGGACACATATGCAACTCAACTGGGCACTCTAGAGCGAAAACTTTTGCTCAAATGTATCCTTAATCGGTTTCAGAAGTGATTTTACTGATTTTTTTGACATTAATAGAATTGCTACCTATGGATATCCGTTTTCACTTCGATTCAGATTTTTGGTCTCGTTTTCGAAGAGACTAATGGCGGCGAAGACAAAACCGCAGGCTATTCAATCTAACACATGACTCGAATAGACTATACTATTTGGGAGCATCCATGATCATATTCGAACCCAGACTCTTGGTTCAAAAAGTAAAACATCTCTGGCATAGAGATAGATGTAAGATGAAGTAGAGCACTGCGCCCAGGACGAAAAAGGGTGGAAAACAGATTCCGCCTGTTGTCTGGTGTCTAAAAGAAGAGACAACATTTTCCAATAAATTTCAAACTGAACAGCGACATGAGACAGGAGTTTATAGAGCCAACAACTAAGACAACTTAGCTTCAGTCCGAGTAATTTTCGACTTAGAGGCTTTGAGACAACACAACAGGCGACAACAGAATTTAGGGTGGCGCGCAAAAATGGAGAAGGAGTTTAACCAACTTGGTGTCTGGTGGTCTGGTGTCTAAAAGAAGAGACAACATTTTCCAATCAATTTCAAACTGAACAGCGACATGAGACAGGAGTTTATAGAGCCAACAACTAAGACAACTTAGCTTCAGTCCGAGTAATTTTCGACTCAGAGGCTTTGAGACAACGCAACAGGCGACAACAGAATTTAGGGTGGCCCGCAAAAATGGAGAAGGAGTTTAACCAACTTGGGGACAGCTAACGAAGGATCAATCTTCAGCTAAGGGTTTTTGATGCACCCCGTATGATCGTATGTCATACAAGGGTATAGTAGAGGAAGTGATAATAATGTTCTCTTTTTCCATTCAGCAACGACAATTCTCAATTTGCAGAAATCGTAAATTTAAAGAAAACCTTTTTCATAGCTTATATCTTAATTTTAAACGTTTAAGAAATCATGACCATGATCATGATGAGGATAGTCTACAAAGTTGGATCGGAGAAAAGATTTGCTGATTTAAGTAGATTTTCCATGAGAACCTTTTTTTGTCTTGATTTGTCCCCGCGACACCTTTAGAGGAACATGCGGGTCACTGAAAACGAGATGAGATGAAACCTTGATTTTGCGTTTGATCAGAAAACACATTAGAAAAATCAGGTTAACTAAGCCCAAATAAACGACCTGACAAATTCTTGAGAAGCAGGGAAAATGAAGTCAGTTTAGATCTAATTGTTTCCGAAAACCCGTTGCAGTTAATCCTTTCAAATTTTTGCCAGTTACATACTCTTCATCCAATAATAAGCGCCTTAACAGGTAACTAGCCCGCCCCCTTTTTTTGTCAACCCGTCATAAAAATAATTAACGACAATTAAGATCGGTATTACGTCACAATTTGACCTGCGAAAAGTGTTATCCTTAATTGCTAAAGGACGCGTATAAAAGATGGATCGAGCCACGATCACTTCAGTATATTTTTCAACCAAACAAGGGAAAGTTATTCTACAACTCTTGCAAATTCAAGACAAAAACAAAAAAAAAAAAAATGGACGTACTATCAACAGAACAGATCTTCAAACCAATCCGCTTGAGGAAGGAGAAGCGCACCATACTAGACGAATCGGAGGATCAGAAGTTTGCCAAAACCCGCATCGAGAATCACAGGAGCGCCGTTCTTGCCTGTGAATTCGACAGGACAGGGGAGTACCTACTCTCATCCAACAGCCGTGGGGAGATCCACATATGCGCCTTTGATGGTGTCAGTCAAAAGTTGGCCTATCTTAAAGGCCACCAGCAGGCCGTCACTGAAGTGCACTACTCTACGGACGGTCTTAAAATTATTTCGGCCTCCATGGATGGAACCATCGGTCTATGGGATCCATACAGAGGCATACAAACTTCATCAATAATCGCCCACGACGACAGTGTGAATACAGTCCAATGCACGGAAACTGGATGGCCGATGATTGTCTCCGGCTCCGGAGACAAGACAGTTCGAGTCTGGGATCTCCGGCAACGAAGGTGCGCCGCGAAGTTCGACACCGAGCATGGCGTCTCCGCTGCGTGCTTCAGCCAATGCGGAACATATATATTCTCAGCTGGGGTAGGCAGCGACGGCATCATGGTTTCGGACGTCCGCTATAACGAAAAGATCAATAGAATATCCGGCCACAGCGGTCCCATCACGGGTCTCTCCGTATCCCCCTGCGGAAAGATGCTGGCTTCTTGTTCGTCGGACAACACCATCCGGAGGTATAACATCAACATTCCCAACTGGACGAAGAAGGACAATCTAAGTATCCAGTTGCAGCAGGACTCTCCGAATCATCTGCTGCGTTGTGCTTGGTCTCCAGACGGAAATATTATAACTGCAGGAACCTCTGAGAAGGAATTACAACTTTTCGACGCTAGCAATGGGGAGAAACTATGTTCCCTGGACGGCCACGAAGGCACAGTCACCGACGTTGCTTTTCACCCGATCAGGAAAATTGTCATGACAGCATCCACTGACAGTCGCATTGTATTACAAAAATTATATTAAATTGGCTAATTTTTATATAAAAAAAAATAAATAAAAACAGAAATCAAATCGAAAACTATTTTATGCTTATTTTTATTTATTTTGGTCGCTCATTGTTTCCAACATTCGAAAGTATGAACATTTGCAATCTACCTTCACTAGACTTCTTCCAGAATTTTAGCCAACTTTTAGCCATTGCCTTCCGTATTCATGGTGCTTTCTATCGCGACATGATCATCCAATTTTATTGAGATTTAGATTACCGGCTACACAGGTGCTCTAAGGACAACACTGACAGCAGCTCTCTAGGCGCTACTGTATCTTACCCCTCTTAACATCTTCTGTAATAGCAGTAGCGGATTCGACTCAATGAGATGGGGTGTAGGGATGTGAGTATTCGAGCCATATGGGCATACCTTAAAATAAACAGCAACACATAACATACATACTGTCGGAAGTTCTCGACCCGAATTCCAGATAGGAGAGGTTGGGAAGGGCTTTCAGCTCAGGTCGGCAAAGAGATTCGCTGAAAGCTCAGAAACGGGAGCAAGAACAGAGGCAGGTGCTTTCTGCGAGTTATTCGAAAGATCCTTGAATCTAAGCGACTAATATAGCTTATTCCAAGCGGAGGCGGTAGCAATAATTGAGGCGGCACTTGTGCTAAAGGAATTTAGGTTGACTGGAAAAAACGGTGATTCCGACAGCCAAGCGGCGATAAGAGCCGTAAGAGTAAAGTCGAGAAAAGTCAAGTTTTGCAGACAGAATGTAAACGAAATCTCCAGTGTTAACAAGGAAACGAGAGAGCGGACATGCTGGCAAATGAGGGCTCAGAGCTAGATAAATCCATAGCTCTACCTTATGTCAATATTCCCTTAAGTTTCCTAAGGAAAGGAAGGGCACCCTCTCACCTACCTACCAACCTACATAGCTGCTGATTCGCAGATTGACTTGAATTCAAAGTTCTCCTATAAGACTTTTGAATATAATCTACACAAATGATTATGTACAAATTATGGATTTCAACCGCCCTCCTTGTGCGAGGGCATTCGTTCTTTTCAGACATTGATCCATCCATCTTTTGATTTCGATTATTTTTGCGATAATGAAACAACTTTATTGGGAGGTAATTTTTTTATGCCAATTGCTTTGTTTTAGTGACTTATTCTTCTTCTTCTTCTTAGGGCGCTACAGTCCGAGGTGGACCTGGGCCTCACCCAAAATCCCTCTCCAACCAGCACGATCTTTCGCCAGCTGTCTTCAGTTTCGCACACCAAGGCGGCCGAGGTCCCCCTCGACTTGTGTGCGCCACCTTGTTCGAGGACGTCCTCTGTTGCGTTATCCCACACGGGCTGGAGCTAAGTTGTCCATACGCTCTACATGGCCTAGCCATCTTAGGCGTTGGATCCGTAGACGCCTGTCTAGACTCATGTCGCTGTACAGCCAAACAAACAATTCGTGGCTGAACCTTCTTCTTCAAATGCCATCAACGCAAACAGGACCAAAGATCGCGCGCAGGTCTTTTCTCTCGAAAAGGCCAAGACACTGACATTGTGACACTGTTTGTTATTTGGAGGCAACATTTCTGACAAAAGTTTGGTGTCACAGATCTGCCTTTGTTTCCGTGAACATTCTTCAAGAATTTTGTTGATCCAGCACAGAATCTCAATAAAATTGGATGATCATGTCGCGATAGAAAGCACCATGAATACGGAAGGCAATGGCTAAAAGTTGGCTAAAATTCTGGAAGAAGTCTAGTGAAGGTAGATTGCAAATGTTCATACTTTCGAATATTGGAACCAATGAGCGACCAAAATAAATAAAAATAAGCATAAAATAGTTTTCGATTTGATTTCTGTTTTTATTTATTTTATTTATTTATTTAAAAATTAGCCAATTTAATATAATTTTTGTAATACAATGCGACTGTCAGTGGATGCTGTCATGACAATTTTCCTGATCGGGTGAAAAGCAACGTCGGTGACTGTACCTTCGTGGCCGTCCAGGGAACATAGTTTCTCCCCATTGCTAGCGTCGAAAAGTTGTAATTCCTTCTCAGAGGTTCCTGCAGTTATAATATTTCCGTCTGGAGACCAAGCACAACGCAGCAGATGATTCGGAGAGTCCTGCTGCAACTGGATACTTAGATTGTCCTTCTTCGTCCAGTTGGGAATGTTGATGTTATACCTCCGGATGGTGTTGTCCGACGAACAAGAAGCCAGCATCTTTCCGCAGGGGGATACGGAGAGACCCGTGATGGGACCGCTGTGGCCGGATATTCTATTGATCTTTTCGTTATAGCGGACGTCCGAAACCATGATGCCGTCGCTGCCTACCCCAGCTGAGAATATATATGTTCCGCATTGGCTGAAGCACGCAGCGGAGACGCCATGCTCGGTGTCGAACTTCGCGGCGCACCTTCGTTGCCGGAGATCCCAGACTCGAACTGTCTTGTCTCCGGAGCCGGAGACAATCATCGGCCATCCAGTTTCCGTGCATTGGACTGTATTCACACTGTCGTCGTGGGCGATTATTGATGAAGTTTGTATGCCTCTGTATGGATCCCATAGACCGATGGTTCCATCCATGGAGGCCGAAATAATGTTAAGACCGTCCGTAGAGTAGTGCACTTCAGTGACGGCCTGCTGGTGGCCTTTAAGATAGGCCAACTTTTGACTGGCGCCATCAAAAGCGCATATGTGGATCTCCCCACGGGTGTTGGATGAGAGTAGGTACTCCCCTGTCCTGTCGAATTCACAGGCAAGAACGGCGCTCCTGTGATTCTCGATGCGGGTTTTGGCAAACTTCTGATCCTCCGATTCGTCTAGTATGGTGCGCTTCTCCTTCCTCAAGCGGATTGGTTTGAAGATCTGTTCTGTTGATAGTACGTCCATTTTTTTTTTTTTGTTTTTGTCTTGAATTTGCAAGAGTTGTAGAATAACTTTCCCTTGTTTGGTTGAAAAATATACTGAAGTGATCGTGGCTCGATCCATCTTTTATACGCGTCCTTTAGCAATTAAGGATAACACTTTTTGCAGGTCAAATTGTGACGTAATACCGATCTTAATTGTCGTTAATTATTTTTATGACGGGTTGACAAAAAAAGGGGGCGGGCTAGTTACCTGTTAAGGCGCTTATTATTGGATGAAGAGTATGTAACTGGCAAAAATTTGAAAGGATTAACTGCAACGGGTTTTCGGAAACAATTAGATCTAAACTGACTTCATTTTCCCTGCTTCTCAAGAATTTGGCAGGTCGTGTATTTGGGCTCAGTTATTTTTTAGGTGTTTCCTGATCAACCACAAAATCTAAAATTTCGAAGAAAATCTTCAAGAGTCACAAGAAGATTTTTTCTCTGGCTTATTCTGTGGATAGAAGACCTTCTGATCATGATTTCTTAAATGTTTAAGACGAAGGTTTAAATTGTGGAAATGACTTAGAGCACTTGGGTGAGCTCTTGAAGGCTGAAAGAAAAATAACATTGATATCACTACTATGCTATTTTTTGTATAGCGCTACAATCTTTTGTTCGTTTGGGTCTCGATCAAGAACCCTTCGCAGCAAGAGCGATCCTTCGTTAGGTTTTCCCAAGTTGGTTAAGCTCCTTCTCCAATTGTGTGCGCTGTTATATACGAGTACAGTCGACTCCCTCTAAGTCGAACTTCATCTAACTCGAACTAATTTTGATATCCCGTGAAAATTCAACTTAGAGGGGGTCGACTGTATTTGGGTTTAGCTAAGCTGATCTTCCTAAAGTTTCGAAATTTCGGACAGTAAACAAAACTGATAATAAATCAGTTGTTATTTTCAAGGGAAAAGCACTGATTGGCTAACGGTGATGGAAATAGAAGATTCAATCATGCCACACATCAACGGATCCAATGCCTAAGGTGGCTAGACCGTGCGGAGAGTATGGACAACAAAGTTCTGGCCCGAAGAGTCTTCGACTATGAGTCTGTGGGACAACGCAACTGAGGACGTCCACGTACAAGGTGGCGCACACAAGTCGAGGAGGACCTCGGCCACCTTGGTGTGCGACACTGGAGACAGCTGGCCAGAAACCGTGCCGTTTGGAGAGGCATGTTGAGTGAGGTCCAGGTCCACCTCGGACTGTAGCGCTTTAAGAAGAATAATACTGAACTGATAAGGTCTTGTATTGTGCTGGTATCTCCCTCAAGACCTTGTCGATCGAGCCACCGGCACAAAAATCATTCTCGCGTGACCCTGGTGGACCAGGTGCGTAGACCACCCCCTACCACTCTAGACTGGCTTATTCTTCAAACAGCGGTGGGTGGCAATTAGCGGCCAAGGCCGGGGGCTCGCAATAAACAGCCCACAAAGTAAAAAACAAAAGATCAACTCAAATCTTCCGCCTCCAGGGTGACTATCAAACACCAGCACACGCCGCATTCCGACAGCTTCAGCTCATCATCCAAATAGAGTCAAAGGAACACAATAAAATTTGACTCAATTCCATCGTTGTCATAATTCGCCCTAGAGCCACGACAAGTGACACCATGTACCACCGTCACAGGCTCGTGTCAAGTGCGGGATACCCGCACATCTTTTCAATTTGCCGCCTCCTTTGAAAACACATTTTAGCCATCATCCAATCTAATTTTATGGATAAACCAAGGCCGAGCTCAGTTGGGCCCTCCTCAAGCCCTTGGCTGCACACACATGGGCTCACATGACTTGGCAGTGTGTACACTTTGCATTCCTCAGCGAGCGCCCACAAAGAGCCTCCTTAAATCGAATAATGCCGCGAACTTTATTCGTCGCGATTCATTTTTTGTGCAATTTTTTCGTCGGATTTTTCTGCGTCTTTTTTTTGCCAACCCCCGCCCAGTGTCTGCCATTTTCTTCAAATTTCATTATGGACATCATTCTCGCGTGGAAAATTCAATTTCACATTTTTGCGTTTTCACTCGACGGATTAGGTTGGGCGCGGCGCGCTTTTGTATCTGGAAGCGTCATTTCCTCGGGCCTTGAGGGTCGGTGGGTAGGTGGGTAGGTGGGCCGCCGACGGTTCATAATATTTACCCGAGTGAACTCATTCGCCATCCTTGAGGTTTAAGGATTTTATTTTGATGTTAAATCATGCGGAATCTATTGGACGGCTATTTGGTTTGATGGCCCCGGCTGGAGAGTGGTATGGCATGGCGCTGCCACGGTTCCGGGAATATGAGTGCAAATATGTGCGAATATCCTGCGGGGTTTTTGTGTTTGATGCGCTCCAACGTGATAAACCGAACTCATGAGTGTCCTGAGTACACATCGGCTCTTCCGTTGGCTGGGTGGGGGTTGGTTGGTTGGTAGCTGTCCCCCCTCCGCTCGTCCTTGTATGAGGCTGTGTATTATCATTTGCAAAACAAACCGGGATGATGGATTCTCTTGTGGTTTCGCTTGCGGTTGTGTTTCACAGAGAGGCCGGTTGTGATTTTTACTGCGCGATGGCATTCCCAGTACCTTTAAGTACTCTCGTAAAATTTACGCAGTCTACGGGTGTGCAGGACTCTTGTTGAAGGCATGAATGGGCGACTGAGGGGGCGGAGGAGAGAGGAAAAGGAGTGATGTTTGCATTTCGCCTGATTTCAAGAATGAATGGCTGTGGTGAGCAGCGGTTTTGGAGCAGATATTTCCTTGGAGCAGATAAAAATATGAAAGTATTCCGTAAAATGAAAATAAAACCGGTATTGAGCTATTTGAGCGGCTGCAAGCGTCTTGGTTGATATGAAAGAGCTCTGCGTTATGTGTGCCACGTGATGGCGGCACCCCCATTGGGCCGGGTTGCGTGCGGGGGATGGGTTCTATTTAAAGCCTTTATGGCACATGGGAGGCCTGCGATTGAGGACAAGGATAACGTAGAGTGGCGTAGGATGAATTTTAATTTCAGTTACAAGGTTTCGCAGATATATATTTAGAATTTACAAATGTGTGCGATTTAGCTGGCTTCATTAGAGTGACGGTGGTAATGATGGAAGATGCGTCGTTCATTACCCGACCCAGTTGAGTGAGGATTTTATGAGAGCAGAAAATACAAGGCGTGTTGGGAGTATTTGATGGATTTAAATTGACATTCGGCTCTCAACAGGGGTCTTATCAACGTGGGGGGAGTGGGTATGAATATTTGTACGTAGCGACGGCCATAAAATTGTGAAAGAGTCAGCCAAAAAATGTCGAGGAAGTCAAGAATGAGTCTCATGAAAATCTGTCAGGATGAAGCAATATCACTCGCTGGGGACGTTGGAGTTTAGTTTGCTAAGCAAATGATATGTGAGTTAAAATTCACAGACTTTAGGTGAACAAAATAACTTCCGATCGGTTGGGACTTGTCATCCCTTGAAATTGAGTTTCATTTTGCAAGAAAAACAAAAAAAAACTTGACGGCTGTAGAGTTAAATTATCAAAGGGTTCTCGTTAATGAGGATATTTTCAACGATATAGTGAAAGCAAAGCCTCTTCTTCTGATATCTGTTTAGTTCCAAGCAGGGGAGTTGGAAGCATGGTTTGGAAAAAATATTATTCACTAACTGCTGGCGAACAACGGCGATCGACGATTGAAGGAAACCCTGATGGAGATGCGACGCAGAATCGCCCTTGGCACCCATTGTTATTTCGGTTTGTCTAAGGACCAAAATCACGCTCTACAACATTCTTATTCTGCCAATCCTAGTTTACGGAATCGAATGCTGCACAATAAGCAGAACGGCAGAGCTGATTCTTGATTCCTTCAAAATCGAATTCTGCGTCGGATATGTGGTCCTATCCGAGCCTCCTGGTTCGAGAAGGAGGGGAAGATCGAACTTTCGGTTTAAAGACCAATGCATCGCGGACGCAAGACAGCTTGGCTTAGACAATTGGAGCCCGGGACCGTCAAGGATGGAAGGATGGATCAATGGAAGGAAGACAGCTATAGCTCAGGCTCAGTTCCTCCATGGGACGTAGCCACTCAACCAGCCACTCGCTGAAGACGGTAAAATAGGCGAAGCGCGCGGAACGTTGTCCGATCATAACAGACATTTTGATAAAACGATTGTTTGCACGTGTTGTACAACGCTATGTCCGTCCACGATGATTTTACTGAATAAATGACAGCCAATTTGACAGATGTAGCTTCAGCAATATGGCCGCTGTCAACTGTCAAAGTTCTGAAGTCCCTATTGGAAGACCCTTTATCTCAGGAGGCACTTCACCTCTATTTTGTTTAGATCCTCCAGCTCGTAGAAGTTTTTTTTTCGTAGGATTTTTGAAACACTACTGGAGAACTCAGACTCAAACCTGGTCCATTGTACTGCCTGGTAGCAACCTACTCCAGTGCCGTCAATTTGATCCTAACGGCAAATGGTGACTGGACCAGATTCAATTTCACTGGGATTCGAACCTGGGACCCCTCGAACTTGAGGCAGGCACTTAACAAACTGCGCCATCCAGTCGTAGAAAAAGTTACTGTCTTGTTTTAGCAGTCTTCTGAGGTGTACAATCGCAGAGCAGGTGGCGGACGGACTCCTTTTCCTCCCAGTCCCTACAGCTTCTACATTAGCCGCTGTAGGCGATACCTAGCCTCCTGTCATGGCTCTCTATCGGACACTTTCCGGTGAGGTCTCCCACAACCATCAGAGTATCCTTGCGATTAATACTAATCATTGATAATTATTTACTCCTGTTCAGCACCGTCCATAGGGCTCCCGTCGTTGACCCAATTCGATATTCAAGCCAACGCTCATTTGCTGTTTTTAAGGCTTCGTTCTCCATTTTTTTCCTTTGGAAACTTAACGTTGACAGAAGGTAGTGCTGGAGATTTATCTAGCTCTGAGCCCTCTTCTGCCAGCATGTCCGCTCTCTCCTTTCTTTGAAATCCTGTGTGTTCCGGTACCATGCAGAGTGTTACCGTGTTTACACCGGAGATTTCGTTACCGTTCTGTCTGCATAGCTTGACTATTTTCGACTTAACAATATCCGACGCTACGGCTTTTTTCGCCGTTTGGCTGTTAAAATGATGGACGCGTGCCCATATCGTTTGTCTACCCACATCTTTACTTCCCTGAGTCTCCTTGCGATTAAAGCCGCTCTGCTACTATAGAAGATGTCAAGAGGGGTAAGATACGAGTAGGGTGGGACCTCGAGCGCTGCTGTCCTTAGAGCACTCGTGACACCTAAGGAGGCCGAGCTTTAGACCTTCGTCAAGTTTGAAAGAAGGTACTGTTTCTGGGCAAACGCTTCAATGGCCGCCAGAAAGTGACTCTCAGCCTCTGCAAGGCGTCTGTAAAGTCACTGGCGGGCAAATGTGGACCAAATTGAAATACCTCCTTGTATTTGTAAAGGAACTTGAGTCCCATTTCGTTCCAACTTCAAAAATACCCTCTCCCCAATTGGAATCTGTCGCCCCAAACCAACACCTTTTCAATCCAGATCCAAAAGTGCGCTCAATCACATCTCGTTCCTCCTGCGACCAAACATCAGTTCATGACCTAGACTCGATATAAGTTTGACTTCGTTATTCACTCACACATCCACTAGCAGGCCACTCAATGGTCTGCTATCAGTCGAATTAAACCACTGCATCAACTCGATATCTTAGACAGCTCCCCAGAACTAATTTCCTCTCCAAAACACGCACGCAAGCATCCATCCAACTTTATACCCGGTCAAATCCCCTGTCATCCGAACGACTGTAACTCACCAACTCATCCACCGGACCCGGCTGGAGTCTCCTAAGCCAACAAATCACAGAATTATGACCACTGCCCAGATCGCCGCATCCAACGGAAACCACCCATCATGGTTATGATTAGATTATCTATAAGTTTACGTTCACGCAACTTGACAGCCTCCTCGACTCCATTCGCAGTGATTTAGTCCGGGATGCTGTGTCCTCTTCTCCGAACAAAGTTCATTAGCCAGGTCAAATCGAAGCCGATTGCGTGTGTTTCTGTGTCTGTGGCGGTGCGTCGTGTTCGTGTTCCATCACAGTCACGCATCCAGTCGGTCGACTCCTGCAATTTCATTATCATCCTTAAGATGTTTGTCATTTCGGATTTCGGCTTCAGACTTTGTGTGATATGGCAAAATGAACTGCCAGGCGATGGCAACGTGAAAGGATTCAAGACACTGGCGTACCGAAATAGCCGAGCATTCCGTATCTACAAGTGAGTAGTTTTGTTAAATGGATTACGTGAGTGTAATGCTTGATGTTCGAGCGAAAGGCTCCGGTTGGCTGTGGATGCTGGTAATTAGACCAAAGTTACCAAATTGAACATAAAGTAGTGGGTGGATACTTTGCACCTGGCGGGGGTGGTAACTGCTATTGACAGGTATTCGTATGCAGAGTGCTGCGTCGGATAAAATTGAGTAATTGCCGTATATTGAGGTAATTTCTAAATTGCATTGCACAGGTCGTAGGTTGGCTGCCACCTGCATCCGGATATCGAAGCTATTCACAGGTCCTGTCTGCTGGTTACGGAAGTTACTGCAAATTAGTCGAAGCTTGTGTGCTGGGTCTTCGAAACTTGTTACATTGTAAGGAGGGAATTTAATGCTTTGCGCAATCGATCCTCACACAGATGAGCTTTTCAGATTGTCTTGTGTGTTGTCGCTGTGCAAACAGCTTAACACAGAATTGAGACCTGAACTGTTTGAGAGCTTGTGGGGGGTCCTTATCGATTGGGACCATGGTTCGAGAACGGAGGACTTGACTTTTTTTTGTCAGAGGTTTTTAAGCGCTACACTGGAGCACTCAGACTCAAACACTGGTCCATTGTACTCACAGGCAGCAACCTTCTTTTGCTGGAATTTCCTCCGGAAGACCAGCAGGCGCTTCTGCGATGAGGAGCCTACATCATCAGCTCTCACCTCATCAGCATCGAATAACTGCCACCTGATCCGAGCAAAGGCGGGACAATGGCAGAGGAAGTGCTCTGCAGTGTCATCGTCTTATCCATAGGCGTCGCAGAGGATTTCATCGCTTATGCTGTGGACATTGTAGGTGTTTGGCGAAGGTATGGTGGCTCGTAAGCATGCCGCTAAGTCATCTGCAGTCTTTTCTGTCAAGAGGTGACAAGAAAGCCGCAGATTTCTTGCAGACGTTAGGGCTTGCTCCCTTGGTCTGTCTACATCCTGGAGAGTCATGCCACCACCGGTTGTGCCCTAGAGAGGACCAACCGTCGATGGAAGCCCTCCCTAAAGGTAGCCCTAAATGACGAACATGCTCGCCGAACTTGCTCGTTTGCGTTATCCCCTATACGGCCAACACATTTCTCGGATATTCATTTCGGGTTGTTTCTTCAAACCGTCAACATGTGCGATAGGGAAGCGCAAGTGGAGAATTCCTCGATTAAATCGTAGCTGACTGTTGACATTGTGCTTAATCCGCGATATGTACTCGGCGACGTTCACAGCAAAAATGAGGCTTGTTCGCGAACATGGCCCTACACGGCGAACATCAAAGCCAACGAACACGACAAAAGCGAACATTTTCGCCAACAGCGAGCGGAACCGAACCAGCCCATATACGATGAAAATGCGGCGACACAGGACACAGGCAGTCCCAGCGCAATGACTTGAACTTATCCCGAATTGGGATAGGTCGGGTTGTTGACTCTTAACTCGTTGTTCTGGTGGGGTGTTATTTATTTAAAAAATCTTTTAGGAATTACAACTCGTGTGAGTCATCGTTGGCCCATCATGTCGCAACGAGTTGAAACCCATCAAGACAAAGCACGCTAGTGAAACTTTCTTGTCCAACACCAACAACGTAGAAATCCTGGAAAAGGCTAGCGGTTGTTGCGATCGAGAAGTCGTGTTCGGCGGGCAATACCACGGAGGAGAGCTGACCTGATGGCGGCGAGAGGACTTGGAAATCAGTCCTCCAGCAGTGCGATCGTGCATCTTTCCGTATCGCGCATTTTTTAAACAGTCCATTTGTGCTACTAAATAAACCATTATCTGCGCGTTTATGTGTTGTTCACCTTTTGAATTATCTGCTGAGCTATTGCACAGAATCTATACTCTATTGGAATTATTCACACCGTGTCGTGTGACTATGTGAAAGAATGTGTTGTTCCATCGGTAGTTTTTAAAGTTTTCAAAGCAGAGCTTTATTCCTTCGAGTAGATTTATCTGATCTGACCCCACTGCGCCATGAAATCTGAACCGTTCTGAAAGTGAAAGAAAATCTTTGAAAACTCAAATCGCAGGGAAACTGAAAGAGATTTTTATATTTGGGCCAACACCACTAGACAAACTTCAAAGTTCAACAGTTTTGATGAAATATCGAAGAAATCTTTGTGCTGAGGCTGAAGCACAAGTTGTTGTTGGAAAGTATTTCGAGAAAGTGACGTCAAACCATATCATTTTCCGTGAAAGAGGAAGAAAGGAATGAAAACAGAACAAGTTCCTGGAAGTGATTCCTCCATTCGGGTTAACTTAATTGTATTCTGTTGGCCTTTATGAATAATTTATTTTGATCCTTATGCTCGACATGAGTAGGATAACGAATAAGCCGCCTGGTGTGGAACGAAGTAGAAGGCTCCTTTTTCTCTGGAAACTTGTTTCTTCTTCGGGGAATAAATGGCAACTGATTTTTTTTTTCTTCTGCTCTTTCACTTTTACTCCCAGATAAATATAAGCAATTTACCAATGTAACAACAATGCCATTGTGAGCTATTCACATGTGTATAGAACCTTTGAGTGCTTGTGGATTTCGAAGCGAGGATCTTTCTGCTCCGGAGAGTTTGCTGTAGGTTTTCTAGTGAAACCGTGTGTTCCATTGAAATATTAAGTGGATACGTAAAGCTTCGGCAGATTTGAGTTTTTAGTTGGAGTTTGCAAGTCAAAGAACGGGGAATCATTCATGGGATACCAGCATAATTTCGAGGACACTAAAATGCTCGGTGGTTTCGGGGAAACGATTTCCTTCTTAACGCTTGAACTTCCCACGAGGATTTTAGGCAAATTTGTAAAACTCTTCGAAGCTTACTGAGAAGGCATCAAATATTAATTTTGAATTTTAGGAAACGATTTTAAAAATAATAACTAAAGGGTCCTGCAAACGACGGGATGGAGCAGTTGGTTAAGTGCCTTCCCCAAATTAGGGGAGTCCCAGGTTCGAAGCCCAGTGAAATCGAATCTCGTCCAGTCACCATTTGCCGTTGGGATCAAATTAACGGCACTGGAGTGGGTTGCTACCTGGCAGTACAATGGACCAGTTTTGAGTCTGAGTGCTCTAGCAGAGTTTCAAAAATCCTCCTAAAAAAAAGGGTCTTCCAATAGGGACCCTTTGACGGTTGATGGCGGCCACATTATTGAAGCTACATCTGTCAAATTGGCTGTCATTTATTCAGTCTGTTCTGCCAAATGATCGTGGACGGACATAGCGTTCAACAACACATGCAAACAATAATGGCATGGATAGGCCTTTCAAACGAAGCAAAAATGTTGATGGTATTTCACACACACTTTGTTTTATCTAGATTTAAAGATAGGAAGCGCTTAATGAAAGACCCTTTATATACAACAGTCTGGGTGATTCTAATCATCGGTAGAAATGTGCGTCTCACGGGATATCCCCCATACCCATTGCACCATGGACCCTATTGTTGGTCTAAGTGAGCCGCGACACCAGTCGGAAGGGCATTCTGATAACTACCTACCGTGCCCAGAATTTAACAAAGTAGCTGCCTATCCCCAATGCCTTGACGAATTTCTTTAAGCTCATGGCTCCTAGTGACTTTCCCAATAACTAGGACACAAATATGTACTTTCATGATTCCGAAGGACACAGACTCGGTTGCGCCTAGATGGTTGCTACAGAAGGCGGGCAAAGGCGACTACTTACAGATTGGACTGCCAAGCTCAAGTTTAGATGACTGAGTAGCTAATCAGTTGCTGAAGCCTCGAAAATATAACACCAGACGCAACTTCAAGTCGTCGACGGTCACATTCACTCTTGTTTCGACAAAGATAACCAAAGCAAAAGAAAAAAATCGACAGCATCCCCGACCAATAGTCCCTGATAGGAGTCAATCCCCCAATCGATTGAATCCAAGGAAAATCATGAATTAACTCCAACGGACACACAAAATGATGGATGAGAGACTAATGAACGTACTTCGTTCCCAGTCCGCCGCCGCCGGATCGAATCCAATTCTATGTCAATCATTATCGATTCGTCGCAAGCCGCTTCAATTGCCGAATATCCTCTCCTCTCTCTCGGCAGTTAATTACAAGCTCTTGAGCTTTATAAGTCACTTACTCGTATATACACCAACAACAGCCAAGTGCGGCTGCTATGCTCACCATGTCAAGTGTGTAGGTAACCTTGACACAGTTTCGGCGATGAAGAGCAAATGGTACACAATATGCGCCACTTGTGCTACCTCTCCGATTCGTCTTAAGTCTCTTATTGTCTGCGATCCCCTCCCCCTCAGTCGGACAAATGGTTAAAAGATAAACTCTTAAGTTTGATTGAATGCCCTCCCGAAAGATACAACCGACAAATGACACTGACATCTCCGGCCGAAAGTGCATTTGTGACACGGGCCCTCGAGTCTCCGCTCAGCCGAACAAGTGCCGATGTTTGGATGTGTAATCGAAGCGTTTAGCTACGACAATATTTTCACGCTCTGAGGTCAGTTACACGTTATGTCATATCACTCGAAGACATGACTTAAGGCCGCCGCCACGAAACTGAGCGACGGCCGCGCCGAAACGCAACAGTGGCCAAGTGAAAGGCTGTGGGAAGCGTCGGAGCTGGTCTTTTAATGACTTAATTGGTTTGAGGGTAAATACGGCGAGCTGCTGTGAAGAAGCAACATGATTCTTGTGCTCGCTGCTGTTGATCTTCGGCGGAGCGGCCGGAGACCAAAGCAAATATGCAGAGAACCTATTGACAGCTTAGCGGATATTTAGATTCAGAGAATCGCTGAAGTGTTTTGAGCCGCGCGAACTGGTTGGGATGGGGAATTTAAATATTTTAATTGGACTGGACCGAGGAAGGCGGATGTGTTCTAAATACGCACTTGACGGCAAGGTGGGACTGTATAAGCACTTCACTATAATTGACGTGAGTGTTTACGGCGTGAGAATGAACTCGACACTCGACAAGAACTGTAATGAATTCACGCTCAAGCGCTGCTTGTCACTTGAGGCAGCTAATCTGTACCTCAAGACGATGTGGAATGTGTGTGCTTCTGAGATGTGATTTATCGAATTGAGGCGTCTGCGAGAATCTCGAAACTTCAGGGTGTCTAGTTTCATACCTCTACCGCGCGTAGGTGTAGATTGAGTGAATGGCGGGGAAGGCTAAGCGAAGGCTATGCAAACTTTGAGACTATTTTGATTGTCGTTTCAATTGAGGATGTGATGGACGCGGGGTAAATGATGTATCATAGTTTGACATGAGAAGACTGGATCACTATGCGGTCAGTAAATGGCGGAAGATTCAGGGTCTTCAATTCGGCATCGATTGCGACGGTTTTTGCTGTTGGTCATTGAAAATGTGGATACAAATGTTATGACTTGGAGACAAAGGTTGAGGGGGTTGAAGATCTGAAGTCAGGAGGGAGTTTCGCGGCACATGACCTAGGCCATGTAGAGCTGAGTCTGTGGGAAAACGCAACAGGGGACGTCAACGTACAAGATGGCGCACACAAGTCGAGGGGGACCTCGGTCGGCTTGGTGTGCGAAACTGGAGACAGCTGGCGAAAGATCGTGCTGGGTGGAGAGACATGTTGAGTGAGGCCCAGATCCACCTCGGACTGTAGCGCCCTAAGAAGAAGAAGATTGGTTTCTTCTTACTTTGCTGCCAATGTCTGCATGAAAAGGTCTGTCTAACAACCTGCTTACCTGGCAATTATTGACAGTAGTGTCTTTCCATCACGACTTGATAATCTAATCTTTATGGCTAAGTTGGATGTGGACGAAATGTGGTTTCGAAAAATGGGTGTCACATGCAATAAAACCCAAGAAACAATTAAGATACTGCAGGGTCATTTCCTCTTCGTGCGATACTTTAGGAACCAAAATCATGCAATTTGACGCAAGTACCCGGCAGGCGTATACATGGCATCATAAATATTTTCCTGAGCGCATCAATTTACAATTCTAACTAAAAAATCTGTTTCTCGTAACCACTTCTTGCGTTAATTTAGATCCACTCTAATGATTCGAAGAAGTCAACAATAAAACTATTCTAACGGTTTTTCGGAACAGCTCCCGTGACCAGATCACTTCCTAGAAATAAAGGAGCCTCTTCTATGAAAATGAATCCTTATTTATACATTCCGGCCTTTTGAAATTAGGTCGCTTGCGATGGACTTGTGATGCACGCGACAAATAATTGAAAGAACGTATATTTTTGCCTTCACGTGTTTTACAATAAATTCTAACCGATATTTTTAACTTTAAAAAAATTCCTAATTATAGCAAGTTTTTCCGATATTGCACTTCATCTTCCCGGGCAGGTAAGAGTAAGTGATTTTTCGGGAAATGGTGACTGGACCAGATTCGATTTCCCTGGGATTCGAACCTGGGACCTCTCGAACTTGGAGCAGGCACTTAACCAACTGCGCCATTCACTCGTTCAGCGTTGTTCTGTTAATAGTGTCTCGAATGTTGCCCTCGAGCTCCTCGAAAGTGGTTGCGGTTGGCTTGATTGCGGAGGCTAAGGACTTGACGTAGTCCCAGAGAAAACTATCGAGTGGTGTCAAATCGCATGATCGCGACGGCCAATTAATGAACGGTCGCCGTGATATGATCCAATCGCCGAATTTGTCCTTCACAACTTCGAGCGTTGCATCGCTAGTATGACATTTACTGCCGACTCGTTGGAGTCACAGCTGGGACGTGTCGATGTTGTCGAGCTCTGGCCAAAGAAAGTCGGTTAACATCGCTCTAAACCCGACACCATTGACAGTAACGGTATGTCCTTTCCCATTTCGAAAGAAATATGGTCCGATGATGCCGCCACGCCCGTCAAACGAGTGGATTGTGTTAGCTTCCATAACGACAATCTTGCTTGTTGACACAACTAATAATAATAATAATGGCGGCGCCACAGTCCGAGGTGGACCTGGACCTAGTTTCTCAGCAACTACTCGTGTTGTGCGTGCTATTGTTCTCTCACGAGTGGAGGGGACCTACAGTTTAATGCCGACTCCGAACGGCGAGATTGAGAAGGTTTTTCTAGACAGTTATACTCATTGAACATTGTCAGTGACTCGAAAGAGGTGGAGTCGTGAACAAATTTTTGGGTGATTTTTCGGGAATCGAACCGACAACATCGAGCGTATGAATCGACGCACCTACCCACTACGTCACGGCGCCCACATAGCGGTTGCTGACATAACTGGTTAGCCAAAAATGATCTCCAGGTCTCCGGCCAACATTTCATGAGGCCAATTAGCGAACTCATGGCGTTGTCTATGGTCGTTCGGCTTTAATTCTTGCCAGCGTCAGCGTCTTTCTGGGGATGCCCAAATCAGCTGGACTTCAGTTGGGTATTCTTCGATACTGACCGCTACGGCGGCTATGTTTTCTTCATGTCGTACCAATCTCTTTTTGGTTGGTGGCTTAAGGTTCAAAAGAGTGTACTCACGCTCAAACCTTCGTCGAATTTGTTCGAAATTTTGACCAGTCTCGATGCGCAATTTGATGTCATGCCTTTGTTGGTGACTTATTTTAGGCTCTGGCTGGATGAATACCTTCGAGACCTTCGAAACTGTAAATCTCTGTTGAAAAATGAATTGTCGGATTTGTGCGTGGGACTGTCGGGGTCAGCCTAAACCTCAGCTAACAAGCCGCTCTAATGAGCACAATCTCTCGCTAGTTGTATCCAATTTCGCACTCCAAATTGCCTCCATCATCAATCAAGTTGCCCCTCAACCTGTTTGTGTCCATAATCGTGGTTTTCTTCTATTGCGTTCCTTCGTCGTCGCTTAGAGTTGAGAATTTTTTAGATCTGCTCTACATGATCTGTCTTCACGTCGATGCCCGATACCTTGTTTCTGATTATTATGGTAGCCGGGTTATACTAGGTTAGGGTGCTGCTAGTGAATTCACCAGCACACGTAGACCATGTTGGTCCATTGTTATACCTACAGTCAGACTACTGCCACTGATCGACCGCTCCAGTGATAGTGCCGTTAATTTGATTCCAACGGCAAATGACGACTGGCCCAGATTTGAAAAACCGGATAAAAGCGTATTAACTTTGCTTTCTCTGGGATTCGAACCTGGGATCCCTCTAACTTAGAGCAGGCACTTAACCAAATTTAGTAAAATTTTGAGATAATTGTGGGAGGATCGACGACAAGTAGCCTCCTGGATGCCCCTTTACGTGCTTATGACTGTATCACAAAACAAGATATTTACGGAGATGACACGATGCTGTTTCGAAGTTTTTTGGGTTTATCGAGACCTCTGTAGCATCCAACTGACTGAACCTCTCTGACAGCGTTGAATCGATTATTTCGAACAAAGCCGAGCGACTTAAGCAGTCAGGGCTTTGTAAGAAACAGAAACGCTGCCTCTAAAAAAGTCCAGTGAAAGGCATGACTTTGAGGGAAATAATTAATTACAAACTTGCGTATGCAAAGCACATAAACTACTCCACACCAGCTCACAAATTACAAAAGTCCCATCAAAGAACGCCTCATAGAAGAGGCGATCCATTCCATTCGAGTGAACGCACTTTCTGTCACATCTAACCGAGGTCAACGGACTAACCTTGCGTGAGCTCGCTACGAACTTGTCAAGCACCAATTCGATTCGCTTTCAGTTCGTTCGTCAACTTAACTTCGAAAGTCATTTGTCAAAACGTGCGACATCACAAGAACGAACACCTCGTCCCCAGTTCGTCCCAAGTGTACCCGAGAATGCTGCCAAAAATACACTCGTACTCCTTCACCCCCACAATTAAATGAGCAAACATTTACTTTGCTGGCATCCGCTTCTGCTGGTTCCTCATTGCGAGCGGACGACCGACGCACGTGCTGCTGGCCAGAGAAGGCCTCCGCATACCAGAGTATTCAAAATACGGTCTAACTAAACGACAGATGCCGATACAATTAACTACTCACTTCGCGCGCTTCCGACCTTTCCTTCCTAATGCTTTTTGGCGAAGCGATTTTTCATGGCGACATCGGCTTGGCTGAGAGTGTGAGTAATAATTTATCACGCGTTATGATGACGGTGGGGGGGGGTGGCGTCGTAATTAATGGCTGTCCTAGCTACAGTGCTTGTGCATCCATTTTCTTTTGGCGGCACACAGTCGGACGCCTCGAACACCCTTCAGACGATGTCCCTGAATTTAAATAATTAAGCTCCATCGAGGCTTATGCAATCGAGTAATCGAATTCTTGCAGCACCTCTAATTTATGCGAACCTATCGCACGAAAGCCCTCGTCGAGGAGCTGAAGAGTCCACTGAAACAATACTCGAGCGATCGATTGTTCTTCTTCCGGAGAGCGCGCTGTGCCGTGGCAGCGGCTTGTCCGGGTCGACTTCACGGCAAGCACTTGGATGTGTTCATTTGTATCGCGCGACTATCCGAAGGTATCGAGTGTCCGCCAATAGAGCACCATTGATGCCAAACTGAATGGCTGGACGGTGTGGCGGAGGTCAAAAGCTTCTGCGCGTATATGGACGCTGGGCAGTAGAATTGGGCGCCACTTGAGCGGTTAAGTGCATGGAAAGATGTGAAACAGAAACGAGAAACCGAGGTGCGAAGCAAAACAAAAGCAAAAACAATTAGACGAGGAGCGGCACTGTACTGGATTTGATCTTGGCGGTCCAATGATAATGTTGACGGTATAAATATTCAGTCGTGATCTGGAAGAGCATCATTCATATCGCATTGCTCACAGTGAGCTCAACTAATTCCTAGCAATGGTGAGTGTGTTCGAAGCTGGCACGGGATTCGATGGGACCTGAGAATATTTTGTGCGTCTTCTTTTCAGAAAATCGTAGTTTGGGTTGCGTTCATTGGGCTGGTGACTGCCCTCGCTTCGGCCGCAGTCATTCCGCAGGAGGATTACTTGCCACCGGCATTGGAGGAGGAGCAGGTGGCTGTGGAGCAACCCGTTGAGGATACGGCTGCTCTCTCTGAAGATGGATATAGGTACAAGACCGTTCGCAAACTTCGTCATCGCCGTGACGTTTCGGAACTTCTGGCGTCAGGTGCAGAAAGTGCAATCCTGGCTGACGATGGATACCATTACAAGGCCCCAGAGCCAACTGAGGCACTAGAGAAGATCTCGAATGAATATCTGCCACCAAACGAAGAGGCCAGTGAGACGAGTGAGGTCAGCGAAGCCCCTGCAGTCTCCAATGAGTACTTGCCACCAGCTGAGAACGAGGCCGAAGTCAAGGAAGCACCTGTTGTCACAGAAGCTCCAGTGATCACCGAGGAACCATTGGCTGCTGAAGAGGTGCCAGAGGTTTCAGAGGTTCCAGAGGTTCCAGAGGTTCCAGCCCCCGCCTCAGTCTCCAACGAGTACCTCCCACCAGCTGATGACTCTGAGGTGATTGAAGGACCCGCAGAGACTGCCGTGCTTGCTGATGATGGATACCACTACAGAAGGATTAGATACCGTCGTGACGTCTCCGAAATCGTTGCTCCAGCCAGTGGATACCTGTACGAAGCTCCAGCTGCCACAGAAGAAGTTGCCAACGTCTACCTGCCACCAGCCGAGATCAAGGAAGCCGCCCCTGAAACAACAGAGGAACCAGCAGTTGCCAATGAATACCTTCCACCAGTGGAAGTAAAGGAAGCCCCAGAGGAAGTCGAAGCCGCCCCCGAATCCGTTGTATTGGCCGATGATGGATATCGCTACAAGACCGTTCGCAGAATTAGGTACCGTCACCGTCGTGACGTCTCCGAAATCGTCGCTCCAGCCAGTGGATACCTGTACGAAGCTCCAGCCGCCACAGAAGAAGTTGCCAACGTATACCTGCCACCAGCTGAGATCAAGGAAGCCGCCCCTGAACCATCAGAGGAACCAGCAGTTGCCAATGAATACCTTCCACCAGTGGAAGTAAAGGAAGCCCCAGAGGAAGTTGAAGCCGCCCCCGAATCCGTTGTATTGGCCGATGATGGATACCGCTACAAGACCGTTCGCAGAATTAGGTATCGTCATCGTCGTGATGTTTCCGAACTTTTGGCTCCAGCTCTAGAGACTGCCATCCTCGCTGAAGACGGATACCACTACAAGACACCTGAGGCATCAGAGATCAGTCCAAAGGTATCCAATGAATACTTGCCCCCAGCTGAAGAGGATCTCTTGCCAAAGGAAGCTGCCTCGGAAGTGCCCGAAGCTGTAGAAATCCAATCCACTGAAGCTCCCGTCAGCACCGAAGCCGCTCCCATTGCAACCGAAGCGCCGGCAACTGAAGCGCCGACTACAGTCCCAGCTCCAGTTTCGAATGAATACTTGCCACCGTCTGAAGATGTCCCAGAACTCAAGGAAGCCTCAGAACCTGTCGAGGAGTCCGCTGTTTTGGCTGAAGATGGATACCACTACAAAGTCGGCAGACGCTTCAGATTCCGCCGTGATGTTTCCGAACTCGCTGCAGCCAATGTTGAGGGATACTCCTACCGTAGCCCCGCCAAGGAAGCCGTAGAGGGCCCAGTTGAGGTTTCTGTCGAAGCCATTGTTGAAATTCCAGTTGAGGAACCTGCTGAAGACTCTGCTGTTCTGGCTGATGATGGATATCGCTACAAAACCGTCCGCAGGATCAGATACCGTCATCGCCGTGATGTGTCAGAGCTCGTTGCCCCCGCCGAGGAGAGTGCAATCTTAGCTGACGATGGATACCACTACAAGAAGCCTGAGAACGAGCTCCCAGCTCCCAGTGTGTCCAACGAATACTTACCCCCAGTTGAGCCAGTTGCTGAAATTAATGAAGTTCCAGAAGATTCTGAGGTCATTGAAGCCGCTGTAGTTCCCGAAGTCAAGGAGGTTTCCAACGAATACCTCCCACCAGCAGAACCCAAGGAAGTCTCAAACGAATACTTGCCACCAGTTGAGGCCGCCCCTCTTGAAGCTGAAGCTGCCGAAGCCCCTGTTGAGTCAGCCGCTCTTGCCGATGATGGATACCGCTACAAAACCGTCCGCAGGATCAGATACCGTCATCGCCGTGACGTGTCAGAGCTCGTTGCTCCAGCCCAAGAAAGCGCCGTCTTGGCTGCCGATGGATACCACTACAAGAAACCAGAGAACGAACTGCCAATCCCAAGTGTTTCCAATGAATACTTGCCGCCCGTCGAACCAGAAGCTGAAATTAACGAAGTTCCAGAAGATTCCGAAGTCATTGAAGCCGCTGTAGTTCCCGAAGTGAAGGAGGTTTCCAACGAATACCTCCCACCTGCAGAAGCAAAGGAAGTCTCAAACGAATACTTGCCACCAGTTGAGGCCGCCCCTCTTGAAGCTGAAGCTGCCGAAGCCCCTGTTGAGTCAGCCGCTCTTGCTGATGATGGATACCGCTACAAAACTGTCCGCAGGATCAGATACCGTCATCGTCGTGATGTGTCAGAGCTCGTTGCCCCCGTCGAGGAGAGTGCCATCTTAGCTGACGACGGATACCACTACAAGAAGCCTGAAAACGAACTCCCAATTCCCAGTGTTTCCAACGAATACTTGCCCCCAGTCGAGCCAGTGGCTGAAGTCAGTGAAGTTCCAGAAGACTCCGAAGTTGTTGAAGCCGAAGCAGCTCCTGAAGTTAAAGAGGTTTCGAACCAATACCTCCCACCAGCTGAAGTCAAAGAAGTTTCAAACGAATATCTGCCACCAGTTGAAGCTGCTCCGCTAGAAGCTGAGGCTGCCGAGGTTCCTCTTGAGTCGGCTGCTCTTGCTGATGACGGATACCGCTACAAAACCGTCCGCAGGATCAGGTACCGTCATCGTCGTGATGTCTCTGAGATTGTGAATGCTGCTGCCAATGGATATGTCTACGAAGCGCCAATCGTTAGCGAACCAGAAGCCAGCGAATCAGTTGCTGATGAAGCCTCCCCCATTGAACCAATCTCCAATGAATACCTTCCTCCAGCTGAAGTCAAGGAAGCCGCCCCAGAACCAACTGAAGCCGCACCAGAACCAACCGAAGCCGCCCCAGAACCAACTGAAGCCGCCCCGGAACCAACCGAAGCAGCACCAGAAATCTCAAACGAATACCTCCCACCAGCCGATGAGACCCGTGGCGATGCTGAGATCGTTGAAGTTCCACAGGAAACTGCTGTTCTTGCTGATGACGGATACCGCTACAAGACTGTTCGCCGCATAAGATACCGCCACCGCCGTGATGTGTCAGAGATCGCCGCCCCTGCTGAGCCAGAGCCCGAATACTTGCCACCAGCTGAGGAAGTTGCCGAACTCAAGGAGACTGAGGATGGAGCTTCAGTCTTGGCCGAGGACGGATATCGCTACAAGACAGTTAAGCGCCTCCGAAAGTAAGGGTCTGCCTGTGGCGATGAAATGTCCACTCAATAATGTGATCGACTTATCGTTTAGTTCTTAAGGGTTTTCGCTTCTGTGTTATCGATTTTAATAAAAAAAGAAAATGTGTTATTTTTTAAAAAGAAAATGAGTTGTCTTTGTTAGCAGAAAGTGCGTCAGAATCGATGGGGGCATTAAGGGATGTTGGTTGCATTCGATGCGGGATAATTTGAAGCTCCTATGAAGCCTGAGGATTGGTGATGTGTCAACTCGAGTTCATAAATTGAGTCAAACCGAATTACATCCAAAACGAATTGATCCGAATTACAAAAATATTCAAAATCTATTTCCCATTTCTAAGATTTTGTTAGAAAGTCGGATTTTACACGAGCATTTGCGGTTGCCTTTCGTAGGATTAGCTGACTCGGTTTGCAACTCGATTCGCAACTCTTTTGTGGCTGCCTTCGCCTTTCGCCGAGTCTACTGACTTGGTTTGTAACTCGGTTTGTACCTCGGTTTCCAACTCGGTTTGCCACTCGGTTGGTAGCTCGGCTCGAAACTCGGTTTTGCATCTCGGTTTACTTAAATTTCGACTCGAATTAACTGAGAATGCATGCTTCATATATTGTCACAGCCACCTTAAGGTTGTTTTCCTCGTAATGCAGAGCCATTGTCTGGCTTTTACAGTAAACAATAGTGTAGACGGAGCACGTGGTTTGTCTTTCCCTCCGACATCGAAAGCTGCTGATTACTTCCATGTCGGCCCAGCTTCACAAAAGGCAGATTCTGGTTTGTTGCTTATGTGGAGTTACTCTCGTAACGTAACTCCAGTTTTTGGCGGATTCCGCGCAGGTTTTGGTTCTCGTGGCGGTGCTGGTCGTGGCCATGGTCTTCGAAGACTCCAAGGAGTACGCTTCAATCCCAAATTGGGACGTTTGGTTCGAAATGGCATGGTCCAAAGTCTCAGGTCTCAAAGAGAAATCGACTATCTCCACTCATTGCCAATCAAAGAGTTCGAATCATTGATTTCTTCTTGAGCTCCGTTTTTAAGGATGAGGTGCTGAAAATGATGGCCGTTTAGAAGTAGACACGTGCTGTTTGTAACTCGGTTTGCAACTCGGTTTGTAACACGGCTTGTAACTCCGTCTGTAACTCGGCTTGCAACTCGGCTTGTACCTCGGTTTCCAACTCAGTTTGTAACTCGGCTTGCAGCTCGGTTGGTAGCTCGGATTGAAGCTCGAGAACAACGTGATCGCTTCAAGGCCATCGTCGCCATTTGTGACAACAATGAACTGGCTTGGGAGTTAAGTAGAGCAATGAAGTCTCTACAGCCATCCGTGGAGCTTGGCCAAGTTGTCGGTTTTTCCAGTTCGCCGCGGACACTGGGATAAGAAAAATCGGTAAATCGCAAAGCGGACCATGCAAGGTCACTGGAAAGTACGGGTCCCTTTCGGCGGTGCTGATCGCAGCTCCCCGTGGTACTGGCATTGTGTCTGCTCCAGTCCCAAAGAAACTGCTTTTTTTTCGAAGAATTTTTGGAACACTACTGGAGCACTCAGACTCAAAACTGGTCCATTGTGCTGCAGGGTAGCAACCTACTCCAGTGCCGTTAATTTGATCCCAACGGCAAATGGTGACTGGACCAGATTCGATTTCACTGGGATTCGAACCTGGGACCCCTCGTTCTATGCCACCAGATTTGGGGAGGGATATGACACCTGGGATGACCTCATGCCATGCCCTTGCCGAATTTTAGGCTGACAAACCAAGTGTGCGACATGTTGAGGCCTAAATACAACTTCACCCATTGTTGACAGGAGAACACTCCCAAACAGTGAGTGCATCCATATGGTGTTTATAACAAGATTGCCGAAAGAATATCGTCTCGGTTGGATTTTTGTGCGGAGCGATAAAATTCGCCGAAAAATACACCGAACATTTTTTTCACGGCTCCACCGCTTTCGAGTCACTGACAATGCTCAAAGAGCATAACTGTCTACAAAAAGCTTCTCAATCGCGCCGTTCGGAGTCGGCATTAAACTGTAGGTCGTGAGAGAACAATAGCACGCACAACACGAGTGGTTGCTGAGAAGCTAGGCCCAGGTCCACCTCGGACTGTAGCGTCGCCATTATTATTATATTTCTTCTGCTTTTTCATCCCTGCAGCTACGACAGAAGTCGTTGACAGGAAGACCCATTCTCTTGACGTGTCCTGCAATGGCGCGGTGTCCCGCAATGATACCGGTTAGGACCCATGTTGGTGATCTGCTCATTCTGATCAAACAAAGTGAGCGTTTCCAATTAAGGGAACTCCAGATTTGTTTTACTATGAGGCACGTAGTGTGAAGCTTTTTAAGGAGTAACAATTGGTATGTCCTCCTCAGGATGCAGTTGAAATTTAGGCGTGTTCATTGACTTACCTTTTTTCCGGACTGTCACGGTGTCGTAGTACACAAATGAGGTGAATGTTGAAGTGGTCGGTCAACTCGTTGAGTGCAGTCACCAGCTTAGGGTGGTCTGAGCAAAAAATGAGTGCATTGAGGGACTGACTTTCAGTACAACTGATTAGATGACGCATTGTGTTTGAATTTTTAGTTAAGACAGTGCCTACCTTATCGCCTTTATTTCCACCTGAAAGACGAAAATGTGTGTGTTGAGGTGACTTGGCTACTCTCAAACTTTTGTAATAAACTTCTCACGGCCTAAATGTACACAAGCCAAGAAAAATTCAAAAGAAACCAAATTATGTCATTTTTTTTACAAAGTGATTAACTCAACTTCCTGCCAAAAAAGAAACCCACCCACAATCGTGGCCTGATGGATTCACCCATTCTCCACTGTATCTATGGGAGATATCTTTCAAACGAGAGAACATTACCAAGCACTTTGCTTACAAGCTCTTCATGAATTTATTCACTTTTAAGTATTGTACACTCAATTTGACAGCTGATACCCCGAAGCACCACCACGGCGAAGATACTTCATGTCAATCAAATTCGGTTTTCAGTTTTCGTTTCATTTGTGTCTTTTTTCTCCGCTTGAGTAACAGAAACGTGTACACTCCTACAAGCAGAAATATCTTTACATGCTCTTCGGATATTATGTCAGAAATATTTTTTGACGATGCTCAGACCTATGTGCGTACGTGTATCCCAAGGGCATGCGGCTTACGGATACTATGTTGTCTGTGGTACTGAACGTACTGTTGGACATCGAAAAGTCATTAAATAAATATATTCACATCATTTGAGACATTTTAAGGTGAACCCACGTCCGGGTATGGCCTTGAACTTGCTCCACACGTGAGTTGGAGGTGCACGCGTAACGATGACATGGTAACAATGATTGAACACGATGCCTTCGTGTGGCTTCGGTCAGCCAGTGGGCTTCGATTTGAATCGAAAGTGGTTGTCTGTCTATCGCATTGAAACGAAGTTTCGAGTGGATGCACGTGCGTATCTTCGAATCTGTGCTGTGTTTCTTTCTGTTCTCAACCTCTGTCTATCTGCTATCGCTCAACTAACTGAGACTGATAACATTAATCTTTGTCACTTTTACTGCAACTCTTCAATCGAATTCTCGTTGAACTTATGCACTTCACTGGGCTTGCAATGAGATTAAATTTTGCAGTTACCCTGACGAAATTGATCTGAGTCGAGGCAAATGATTGGAACTATGATTTGCGATGAGATTGTACTTCTAGCTCAGGGGACACTTGTGACTAAGAGATTGCTAATCAACTGATAACCTGCGATGCCAGAAATAAACAGTGAGTCAGCTTCCAAAGCAAATTCCGCGTTAGAAAAACATGCAAACGATTATCCGCTTCATTTCTAGGGAATTTCAAGATTTGGTATGACTTTGTTGCAGTGAAGGAAAGTTTTTGTATGAGAACATTCATGAAATAACCTACCTTAAATGGGTGTCTACAAGCGACTGGCCAATCAGCCTGGGCAGGTGAGATTTTCTGCGTGCGCAACAGACGAAAATGAGAAGAATAAAGACTCCATCATTAAGCGCTTCCCATCTTAGAAGTCAAATAAACAAAGTGTGTGTCAGATATCATCGAAATTTTGATTCGTTTGAAAGGCCTTTGGCTGCCATTATGCATGGTATATACTTACTTACTTACTTAGTAGGCCTACGACCCATGTAGGGTCCGAGCCTGATAAATCGCTGCCTTCCATCATTGACGGTCCTGGGCACGCTGCTTCCAGTCATCAAGACCAATCTGCCTTGGTCTTCTTCTCGAACCAGGAGGCTCGGATTTGAAGACCCTCTTAGCTGGAGCGTTGTTGTCCATGCGCTCGATGTCATATGCACTCTGACATATGCGTCCTTGAAATCGTCGAATAGGTGATGTGTGTCGATCTGCATTTCTTAGGTCTTCTCCCGGACCTGCCGCAGTGTGAAGATTTGATCGATGGTGGACTTCCCTGGCCTGAAACCACACTGATAGGGACCTATCAGTTTGGTGACGAAAGGTTTCAGGCGGTCACACAGAATGGCAGAAAAGGTCTTATACATTGAAGGTCTCATGGGGTCTCCTTTCTTGTGGATCAGGCCCAAGTCACGACCCAAAATTCGCCTTTGCCCAGTCTGCGAAAAGCCGAGTTCTTGTAAGCGACACAAAATCAACTGTCTCGGATTCTACTGCACACTCTCACAAGCAGCGACGATGTTTTCGGCAGATCTTACGTTTCGTCGACGTACGGATGCTGATTTATCGTTTACTGAACCAATGGACTCAAATGTGTCCACCACACTGCGAATAGTCCTCTCGGTAGGACGATTATGGCGACAGTTAAATGGGCGAATCACGCGGAGCGTTGCCCGAACAGGACAACAATTTTATCATTCGCTCGTACTGCTGAACGCTATTGTCATCCCTGGTGATATGACAAAACAGACTGAATAAATGGCAGCAAATTCAACAGATGTAGCTTCGAGAAATATCAAAGTTCAAAAGTCCCTATTGAAAAACTCTTTAAAAATACGAAACGCAAAAGCCCTTATTTCAAGCAAAATCTAAAAGATAAGAAATTTCAGAAATTTCAGATTACAATTTTTCAAAGGGTCTCCAGTGAGTAGTTGGGAGTCTGATTGTTTAGTGTTGACCAGAAATCAACTACAGAGAGATACTCAACTCTCGAGCTTTTTTCGTCTCGCCTATGACCGTCCATTTCCAATATTTTTCCAGATTTTCCAATATTTTCGTTAAACTTACGCATACTGCCTTATTTTTACGCACACTGCCAAATTTTTACGCACACTTCCACAGAGTTTAACGAACTCCCGTTATCCTGGGACATTTGCCCACGAAAATGGCGGACATTTGCCCACGATAGTGTCATTTTTTGTCGAATTTGCCCACTACTGGAATAATGCACTGGTTGTGTTCATGAGGCCGAACATTTTTCAAATATTAAAAAAACGTTGGATATTGTTGTAAAAATGTTGCTTAATATATTGACATTAAAAATTGTATATGTTGTATATTTGGATACTATTTAATTGTGTAAGATGATATTTCATAATTATCACTCCGTATTTATTCACATTTACACTGCATTGTTGTATATAAATAACAAAATTAATTCCTCAAATAAAAAAAAAACACGATTGCAGAAGTATAAATAAATTAAAAAAACAAGTTGTATACATAACTGCATATACTTATATAGATTCATGCATATTTAATTTCATCCGTAGTTATTTGTGAATATAGCCTTTGAATTCATAAACAAAGGAAAATATAAAAATGTTGGAAATAAAATTGTCTTTTTTAAGGATGTTTTGAAACATTAATGCATTATCACGAAAAAACTAAAATAAATGCATAAATCCATGGAATTCAAAACAAAAAAATTTTCTGGATTTCAATATTAACGTAAAATAAAGGAACACTTTGAAAAAACAAACCAGTTGTTTTCTTAAATCTGAAGACCACAAGGAGATACTTCGGTCATTTCAATACTTAAGGATGAATTTAAATTTTGTTAACTATTTTATTTGATTTTCTCAGGTTCAACGTCAATAAGTACATTTATCACTTATCTCTCTGATTGTTTCAGTATTTCCAATGAAATTAGAATAAATAAAAAATATATCAAACCTATTTCCATATATTTCATAATATAATAATTTAAACTTCAATTTAAAAATAACCGATAATTAATAGTTTCCAATAGTCCTTCCAGTCGTAATTATTTATGTAAAATGAATGCTCTTACTGAACATTTCGTTTTCGTTGAACTTCCCCTTCTTTTCGTGGTGAACGTATTGCAAAGGATTTGTGATAGCGTTTGGAAAAAAAGGAGAGTGGGGGTATGGCCAACCCCCTGATAGATTTCTTCCCATATGTATGTAGATAAGGAATGCATGTTTTGCATGAATTTGTTTGGAGGGGAAGTCAATCAGCTGTTCAAAACAAATCACACGTATTCACGGATACTGTATGAAAAAATGTTATAAAAAACGCTGTCAGATGACGTCATGAGGGTAGAAGGGAAAGAGTTGAGTATCTCTATGTAGCTGATTTCTGGTGTTGACTCAGTTCTCGTCGACGATGTATCGGTTGGTCTTTATTTCTTTAATTATATTTTCTGTCACTGGAAAGTCCAGTGGTAAGTGTGTATTTTTAGTGCTCAAAAGTTTATACAAAAAATTGTACCTGTTAAAGGGCATCGATCGCTGTTCGTCCGCCTCTCAACAGATATAAGTATAAATTCCTTGTTTCTTCTTGCAGTCTTTATTGCTTAACTTTGAACTTAGTTTTGATATTGTCACAATACGCAAATGGAAACAGTCGTTTTAATCAACTCCAGCAATCTGATTTTCATCTTTGTTCACTCCTTGATGTTGAGCTGCCAGCTTTATATACGATCAATGATGAGGCCCAGGAATTTAGCCTCGTCTGTGAGTGGAAGCTTTATGCCAGAAGGTCTTTTTTCGATAAAATTTAGTCTGTGAAAGCAGTTGCAATGATTTTGAATTTAAAGTGCAAATTAAAGAGTGATCTTAAGCACGCTCCAGATAGAAGAAATCCGACGATAAATGGATCCGATGGCACGATCGTGATGATCAGCAAAGGGTTTTGTAAGCGACTGGATGGCGCAGTTGGTTAAGTGCCTGCCCCAAGTTCGAGGGGTCCAGGTTCGAATCCCAGTGAAATCGAATCTGGTCCAGTCACCATTTGCCGTTGGGATTCAATGAACGGCACTGGAGTAGGTTGCTACCTGGGAGTACAATGGACTCAGTTTTGAGTCTGAGTGCTCCAGAAGTTCTTCAGCGCTTTTGTAGTAAGCAGTCGCCGTTAACTTAGGCGCCTTTAATATTGGAAGACAAGGGGTGGACTTTTTGACGATCATCTCATTTCACATGTGCACGATCATTTTTCGATTCCCAGAATTGAAAAACGAAGTCTTCTTTATATGGCGCTACCGTCCCGAAGAACCTGCGGCTCAGCTCACAAGCATTTCCAGTACACACACCAAGTTTGTTGAGGTCCTTCTCCACTTGGCCGCGCCACCTCAATCGTGGACGTCCTCTGTTGTTGTCTCAAAGGATAAGACTCGACAAGTCTGCGTGCCGGAGATACAGTGTCCATCCGATTTACATGGACTAGTCATCTTAGGCGTTGGATCCGTAGACGCATGGCTAGACCATGCCGCATGTACGGCTTGCAGTGGCTTAAATTATCATTTTTTACTTTCCAGTGGGGACCGCGGCGTTATGGATATGAGCGTCGACCTCTTTGCACTAGACTTTCAAGTCTAGGTTCAAATACCAAAACAAGCTACAATTTTTGAAAAAAAAAAAGAAGTATTCACCTCCTTCGAGTCACTGACAGTATATCTGTCTAGAAAAAGCTTCTCAAACTCGCCGTTTGGAGTCGGCGCTAAACTGTAGGTCCCCTCCACTCGTGAGAGAACAATAGCACGCACAACACGAGTGGTTACTGAGAACCTAGGCCCATGTCCACTTTGAACCATGACGCCACCATTATTATTATGATAACTTTGCAGAATTTTCGAAATCTTCGAGCACAGAGCAGGGCACTACAATCGTAAAATAGTCACTGGAGACGTTCAACTCGTAACCTTCTTGCTTGTGACTAACTTCTTGAGTGATCATTCGATGCACTGACATGTTATCTAACGGGAAACATGCAAAACTTTATCATATTTCTCATTTAATTTTTTGAATTGTTTCCAGTTTTGAGGCCGTTTTGCCCCACTGTGCGGCGTTTATATAGAGCAGAACAAGTTTGAATTTAAGTCTAAATGTGTTGAATATGTTTTTAATAAATTTTCTGTTTAATTTTTAGGCGTCAAATGGGATGAATTGACTGCAGGAGACCCGCTGCCTCCTGATGCCGTATTTGTGCCTGAATTTGATTTGTATGTCGGAAGAGCGCGACATTTCAATGATATCCTATTCGCAAAAGTGTCGTCAGATTCAAGTGCCACAATTGAAACGTGCGACAAAAAGATTACCAAACACAAATTTGAAGTTCTTACCTCAGCAAAATCCTGTATTTGGCAACCATTGCAAATGTATGGAGACTTACCAGAGGACCTTCTTCTTATAGGCCACCAAACCGCACCAATTTTCGTTTGTTGGCGCAAAAATTATTATTCCAGTACCATGGAAACATTTTCATTGAATGCTTATGAGATTGAACGATTGTTTAGAGATGACAGCAATGCTTTCGTTTTGGTTTGTCCAACTGAAAGAGTTTGGGTTGATGTTTCTGCTAAGGAAATTCCAGAAAATGCTGTCTTTGCTGGTGAGACGACAGAAGGAAATGACATGTATGTTGCACGGCTAAAAAAAGACTGTAGGATCTATCCTGGGCAAGTTGTACCAGAAGAAGGGATTGCAACAGCATGGGCTGACGAGGAACTGATTGAGGAACGTTACTGCCAAGTATTGATAGGGGATTCAGACCAATATTCGTGGGTATCAATTACAGACGATAAGTTTCCCGATAATGCTGTCATTGGCAGTACAGATGGAGCCAATTTGTATTACGTAGCTAAATATATTTCTAATAACACCGCACCTTATGTCACTCATGTTACGAGCTTGTTCATGAAAGGCATTGAAGACTATAAAATTTTGGTTGAAAATGTTGGAGACGTTAAGTCTGAATCGTCTTCAAATCGTCTTCAGTCTATGGGCGACAATGAAAACAACGATTACGATGGACGTTTTTAAATCAATTATGTTTCGCTTTATTTCTTCTAGAAAAACAAAAATTTTGTAACAAAATATATTTAATTACAATAAAAAGGAACTCTATTTCCGAGAATTATAATACTTGGGTTTCTGTATCTTTATTTATGTACGTGGCGTCCAGAACAGTCAAGCGTGCCCCCTGTAGACTCTTAAGTGGAAATATTGAAGAAGTATCCTAGGGTTCCAGTCTAAGGAAGCATCTGGTCTAAGGAAAGTACTAGCATCGCTCCGAAAGCACCCGGCTTTCTTCAGAAAATGGACGGAACCTGGACATCCTCCAGCCTAGACACTTTTTTTGAGGTTCCGTCTACAAAAACTGAGCCTTTATAATTTCGGAGTGTCCGTCCGTCCGTTATGTACGTCAAACTTTTTTATCTCCGAAGTTTATAAAGATATTAGTATGAAATTTTGGAATTATGTACTTCAGACCTAGCTGTCATTGCCCATGCACCCAAATTTAAAAAGTGGGGCCATTTGGGGGTCGCTCCAGTACAGGTGAAGTTGACATTAATTTTGAAAAATTGTCGCACCCCATCGAAATATATATCAATCGACAGATCTTTTGAAATGAGGTAGAGGTTTGCTTCAACAATTTCTAATCCAAAGTACCGGAAAATAGGGAGCTCCAAAGTTTTTTTTTTAATGCGTCTCCCCTGCCATTTCTAAACCAAAGAAAAAATCACAAAAACTTCGCTTCATTGAGTACTTTCCCTTACAACAATTTCGATCATTCTGGCCTTAATAGTTTTGGAGATATTGGCTAAAAACGGTCAATCATCGACAGGCGATTTTGAAGATCTGAAAACGCAGTTTAAAAGACCTCAGCGTAAGCATTAAGAAATGATAAATTTCAAAATATCGATTTATGTTGAAATTTTGAGATATCTAAGAATTAAAATGATGACTATTTTCATTTTCACACATAAATTTCATGCTGTGTTTGACCACTCTATTCGTTGATGAGTGTTATCTTTTGGATCTCTACCCCTAAATTCCCAACATTCAGCAGAGCATCAAGACCAGAGCCAGGCGTACAAGAGAAGGCCCCTATGCACTACAGTCGAGACAGACCGTTCTTTGAAGCTTGGTGAAAGCAGCAGTTACGTATTTACACGAAAGTTTGTTCCACCAAACGACCGATGCATGGAGAGAGTTTCTTTAAGTGTCATAGCCTTAGCCTTAGGCTAGAGGATGCTAAAATATTCCGGAAGATGGAGGGATATGCTGAAATTGAGACCCTCAGAGCAGACACCTAAGCCTTCTCCCTCATACGGTTTGGATCCATTTATGAAAGTACACAGAGGACCGAAATGTTGTAATGGAAAATGTTGTAAAAGGTCAGTATCGTGGGGAAGATACTCAAGTTGTCAACTTTGCCATGCAGCAAAAGCGTTAATGCACCTTCGAAACCAGGATGGACAACGCACAAATAGATGCTGCGTGTGTGGTGGCACTAAAGAGGAGTGGAGTTAATCGTTAACGATATTCTGAACAATGAATGCACCTTTGGCACATCAGTAAAATTGTATCAGCAGAGCTGTCAAAGCAGAAGCTTCGAAGGACATGTTCATCCTGACCCAGTTCTTCCAATCGATTTCAATCTACTGAGCGAAGGAACTTTCCCAAGTCCTCAAAACGTAAATAGCTCCTCTTGAAACTTTGCAACTGAATAGCAAACGTAGAAAGGACACCGCCAAGCCACATCGTACACATTTCCACCCCTCTTCGCCGACACCGTGGCTGAATCTTTACATCGCCGAATCAAATATAAATGCCGTCACATTAATTTAATTGCTGCGAAACGATTCTAGGCGAAAAAGTTTTCTTCAACTTCAACTCACCGACGCGTTCCTATCCGTGTGTACTAATACACGCTCAACCCATTCACACACGCGATAATTGAAAGTGAATTAAGTAAAACGGAAATAATTGCAGCGACTGCGACTGCAGTCAATGGAAACTGTTTCGAGAACTTTTCCAAGCTGTCATTCAAGTAAATTTCGATTTTCCTTTATTTGCTTGCGACTGTGGTCGTGATTTTTAGTTCTTACTTCTTTTTTGCTGGCGTGGAAGTCCGGAAAGCACACGAAACATTGGCGCCAATGAGTTGCAACACTTAAGTTTGCCGAGAATGGTGGGTGGGGAACAAGGACGAAGAGTTATTTATTTCCTGGAAAATTAAATTTGACACTGTTTTGACGTGAATGGCGTGGCACTATGCAAACGATCGCGACGATGATGGGGCACAGTAGGTCCTTAGACGGTGTGGCGGACCATAAGGATTTGAAGGATTGATTTGTGGGAGATACCTGCCAATAGAAATGAAATCGAGTAACTCAGTTTGGAACACGACTGGATGGTTAGGTGCCTGCCCCAAGTTAGAGCGGTACCAGGTTCGAATCCCAGTGAAATCGAATCTCGTCCTGTCACCATTTGCCGTTAGGGTCAAATTGACGGCACTGGAGTAGGTTGCTAACTGGCAGTACAATGGACCAGTTTTGAGTCTGAGTGCTCCAGTAGAGTTTCAAAAAAACACCGAAAAAATAAAAATAGAATGACGTTGTGGACTAGTTCACTTGTTAGAGTATTTTTTCTGAACTGTTTCGTTCGCGAACTACACAATCCTACATCCTACCATCCACCACCATGTCTCCCTCGTCCTTTGAGCCTTCCCCAGAGGCTATGTAGTGCACAATGCCCATGCACACACAAAGCAAAGCACTCAATTTAGTTCAGTTTAGTTCATTTTAGTTCAGTTATTCTTATTGAATGTATGCAGAGTAAGGTATATCTGAGTTTGTTGAACTACTGAACTAAAATAAAATGACGCTGTGTACTAGTTCATTTAGTTCACTTGTTAAAGGTATTTTTCCAACTAGTTCGTTCGCGAACTACATAAGCCTACATCCTACCATCCACCACCATGTCGCCCTCGTCCTTTGACTCTTCCCCAGAGGCTATGTTTTCATTTCCACTGCAATTAGGTGTGATTAGGGCCCTCTTAGTCCACAAGGCAATTACCTCACACCGCCCCACCGCTACTCCGCACCTCGATAATGACAGTTGACACATTGAATGCGTTCTTTTGCACCGCGAAACGACCCTCAAAGAGCACAAAAACTCCAAACATGACCATTGCCTCAATCCGTTATCATTGCACATGTACACGTCCGCGCCAGGATAATGTCACCCGGCGCCCATCGCACATAGCAAGTCGGCCAGTGCGTGTAAATGATAATAATTACTACCGAACAGACTATCAATTAACGCAAATTGCCTATTCACTCTCACACTAGTCCTTCGATGACCGCGTAACACTGGTGCCGCCATCACCACCAACACCACCTCCCCGAGTGTTGTAGGGCGCATGCAACGCGCCAGGAGCACTGGAGGGCCAACGGTGCCCGGGATGAGCGTATTAAAAATTCTGGTATTATCCTTTGGTGCCGTGTTGGCTGGAGCCAAATGAAAACGAATTTACTTCGTGCTCCGTTATTTAAAACTTACAGCTTGTCACCAGCACACCCCGCTTCCACACCTCAGCGTGAACGCAATCATTGTGTGCATCGTGATGATGTCCTTTTCCCATTCACCAATGCCAACTAATTGCCATGACCCACCCCTTTCCCTCAGTTGGTTTCGCCAGGGCACTTCCAACACACAAAGTATCAAAATATCGCGCAAAGCTTTCTCGGGTCAATCTGGTGGGGCTCCCAAACGCAGCAAAATAGCCCATCACTAGCGTCGATCGGAGATTACACTCCATTTGCCAAAGTGAATGCACCTACTCTGCATGTGTAGTAGTTTGCCAATGAAACTCCATGCGACCCCACTGACTGCGGGGCAGGTTCTTCGAAGCTTAAGTGCGATTTGGTGTACTTGTTCGGCCCCTGACCGGTTGTTTATTAGCCAAGAAGAACTACAACGGCGACACCATTTCAGCTGGCGGCAATTGCCACCCAGGGCACCACCAGCGGCAGGCGGCACTGCGCACAGAGAGTGGTTGCTGGCCGGGACACTTTGTATGCAAACGTCGACAAAACGCAGGAAGTGTAATTCCAATTTTATAATTGCACTGTTTGTTGTAAGGCCATCGAAAACGCACGGTAATCAACTTAAAAGTTTTTCCATTACAAAAATTGGATGGAGCATTTGGGAAAAGCATGGCCACCATCACTGGCTGGACGGTAAATAGTTTTGAAAACAAAAAAAAACACGAGAAAAACGCTGTTTGTCAGTTTAATTAGACTTATTACACGCGAAGGGTGAGATGTAAAAAATGCAACATTTTTTGTGACTTTCCGAGAGGGTTGGTGTCAAAGTGTGTGACACTTCAAGTGAATGAAAATTGCATTCGTGGGGTTGCCACTGAATCTATGATAAGAGCTGCTATGGACGTAAACAGAGAGATGCTTTAACTGTGGTTCTACTTTATGTACAATCCGCATTGGCGGAAAGGAGGACGAGGGCTGCTTGAGAGGGATCTGTCCAGATCCAATCTCAACATCGTTTGGCCGATCCTAACGAAAAGAGATCCTCTAAACTGCGCTAACTACAGAGAGATCAGTCTCCTAAATATCGTCTCCTAAAGATCTTCTCCGTCTTGTGTAAGCGCCTGAAATCCTACCTCAACAGCCTAATTGGTCAATATCAATGCGGATTAAGGCTAGTGAGACGACTGGATGGCGCAGATTGGTTAAATGCCTGCTCCAAGTTAGAGCGGTTCCAGGTTCGAATCCCAGTGAAATCGAATCTCGTCGAATCACCATTTGCCGTTGGGATTAAATTAACAGCACTGCAGTAGGTTGCAGTGTTACAGTACAATGGACCAGTTTTAAGTCTGAGTGCTTCAGTAGTGTTTCAAAAATCCTCTGAAAAAAAGGGACCGTGGACTCAAGACCCAAGTTTGGTCAACTGGCAGCGTGCCTGGGACCGCCATATAAAGTAGATAGTCCCTCCATGGGACGTAGGCCTGATAAGTAAATAAATATAATCTCTGGAGATTGTGAATGGCTCCAAATATCACATGGATGACACAAATCCACTTCAAAGAACTTAATCCAGTGGAGCAGCATGGTTAGACGATTGGTTCACAAATTGAGGAGATCTCATCCAAGAAGGCACAGACAATTTTTGGCAAAAGATTTTGAATACAGTAGACGGACGCCAGTGGGTAGACGTGGCGTAGTGGGTAGGTGCGCCGACTCCTACGCTAGATGTTCTCGGTTCGATTCCAGAAAAAAAAACCGAACACTTTTTAACGGCTCGACCTCTTTCGAATTACTGACAATGCTCAAAATGACAAAGAGTCTAGAAAAAGCTCCTCAAAATCGTCGTACGGAGTCGGTATTAAACTGTAGGTCCCCTACACTCGTCAGAGAACAATCGCAGGCACAACACGAGTGGTTGCTGAGAAGCTAGGCCCAGGCCCATCTCGGTCCGTAGCGCCGCCATTATTATTATTATTAGACGGACTCCAGCCACCTCGAAATACAGCGCCACCTAAAGGTAAAAAAGATTATCACGTAAAACTCTGGAACTTCGAGAAGTTTCTTTAAATGAAATTTAAATAATTTCAGTTTTAGAATTGAAGGCTACCATCATATCTTGAGCTAAAATCGAAGGCGTAACAGTCAGTTTCCGTTGAAGGACAGAATGATTCATGTGACCCAACAATTTAACTGCAGTCTTGTTCCATAGAATTGCTAATCCGAACAAAAAATGCACGCATCTAACTGCATTTAATCTAATTGCTTAGTATTTTTCGGGTTTTCTAAAGAAACTTTTATTGCCGAGGTCATAAAATCGAAGTAATTATGCAACCCTTCCACCGTTAGGTAGACAAAGAGTAAACGTTTGTAATTAGTGACTGACCTATAAAAGTTGCATCGTTTGAGGATCGAACATCAGTCACTCGACAAACTTATCTCAAAAAATACATTCTCAGGACGAATATATTTAATCATCGAAAATGCCAAGAAGGACAGCACATCGCTTCAAGACACCAAGGCGCTTCGGAAGCCAAAGAGAGGCAAACAAATACGCCAAGGTTCGGCTCGGGAATCGAAAGAGCTTAGTTATCTCATGTGAGTTCCATGACAATGGCAGATACTTCCTTTCATCCGACGTTAAAGGGCGCATTCAAATCAACGACGCAGATCATGGATTTGAGAAGTTGAAGGAGTTCAAGGGACACAAGGAAAGTGTCACAGAAGTGCACTTCTCAAAGGACGGTGGCAGTATATACTCCGGTTCCATGGACAAAACTGTCGTCATTTGGGACGCTCTCAGGGGAGTTCGTAAGAGTGTTATCCTCGGCCATAAAACCCATGTGTTCACAGTTCAGTGCTCTCCAGCCGCAGAGCCGGTGATCTGCTCCGGCTCGATGGACAAGACGATCAAGATTTGGGACATTCGCCAACGAAGCTGCAGCGCAATGCTGATGAGCGGTCAACATGTTTCGTCATCGTGCTTCAGCAGTTGCGGCAACTACATCTTTGCCGGTGGATTCGACAACGGCGACATCATGGCTTGGGATATTCGCCAGAATGATGCCGTTTACCTTTTGGCTGGTCACCGTCTGGCTGTCACAGGACTTTCTCTTTCGCCATGTGGCAACTACTTGGCGTCCACTTCGGCAGATAACACGATCCGGAAGTGGGATGTAAGCACTCCACTTGAAGTTGAAGAGGTCCGAAGATACGATCTTTTGCAAAATGACCTGTCGCATGTGCGCCGCTGTGCCTGGTCGCCGGATGGCAGGTTGTTGACAGCTGGAACTACCGGGCAGAGAGGAATGGTGTTCGAGGCCGACACTGGAGCGACCTTACACCAGCTGAACGGGCACAGGGACACAATAATCGATCTTGCCTTCCATCCAAGGAGGCCAATGTTAGTGTCGACAGGAGCGGATAAAAATGTCATTGTACACAAAATATAAAAATAATTTTAATAAAATTGAAAAAAAAATAAGCAAATCAAAATCAATTTTTTCCCTCTTCTTCAAATTTTGTGCTGGATCTGGGCGTCTCTTTGATCATCTGAATTTCTTTTTGCTGAATTAGGTTTAATTCTTGAGGTTATCTGCTTGGTTTCTGGTTCAAATGGTGCTATGTTTGCCAAAGTTGCAGCTTTCAGAGCAAATCACAATCAATCCACTGAAGCTTACTTAATCATCATCATTTTCAGTGACCCGCATGTTCCACTTAAAGGATCGCGGGGGCAATGGATGCACGGGAGATCTCGCACGCGCACTCTAACTCATCAGGAGCTATGCCCAGGCGCGGCCAGGCGAGTTTTTGGACTTGGTCCAACCATCTCGCCTACCTGATGGAATCGCATTCAAGGCACGCATTCGGAAGTGGCGATGCTGGAGACATTCGTGCCACGTGACCAAACTATCGAAGTACAGCCCTTTCCGTTCGATAAATAGCTGCCCAACGTTGAGTTCCTCGCGTACTGCCCTATCCCGACGAGTAATTCCCACAACAGCACGAAGAAATCTCATCTCGGGAGCTTATAATCACAATCTTATTCTTTCGGTCAAATTTCATGACCATAGGTGCGTTAAAAACCGCTAACTGTGCTTTGACACCAAGTTCGGCCTTCCTGATTACAGATTGACCTGGATCATTGGATGAGGGAACTACTTCGTCGACTGGAGATGGGATTTCTTCATTCCCTACCACTGTCCCCTGGTCATGTCCACTAGGCAACTGGTGGAAATGCTGCTTAAATGCATCCACAATTCTCCGCGGGTCAGTAACAAGATTACCTTCGCAGTTTCAAAGAGCCTTTCCTAAAACTTTCCACCAGGTTTTCAGCCGTTTTATAAAAGACGCGTATTTTATGCTCATCCCTAGACTCTTCGATATCCTTCAGCTTGGAGAATGCAAGCTCAGGCGTACCCTTCCGCTTTCTAGCCCGATACATCCCCTGCGCTGCCCCCGGCATGCCTCGTCTGTTGGACGTTTTCTCTGCTCACAGTCGCCATCGCACCACGGGTTTTTCGTCGGGGGTTGCAGGTACCCCAGGGTGGTTTCGGCTACCTCTTGGATGGCTAAACAGCGATGTTATTTGCGTTTGTGTTCGTCGTAGGCATCCCGGAGAGTCTCTTGCTTAGGCTCATTAATTCTGTCCTTAATCAGCCCTTGAGTTTAATGACTCACCTATCGATACTATCATGACAGACAGACGCCCACTTGCTGTTAACTGATACATTGGCAACTCGTCTGTCTACCCACACGTCTGCGTCAATAATGTGTGTCTGCGTACCCTCAATCACATGACAGAGGCGCAAAGCTCTCTGTCACTTTGTTTTGTTTGGAATACTTACAAATCCCTTTAATCCGTATGATTGACATTTCAAAGGATTTCACCGACTCTAAGTGCCAGACAAAATTAAATTAAAAAGTGTCACCTTCTCCCACAGCAGCCGTGTCGGTTTAACTGAAGTATACGCGCTGAACAACGGATTTTCTTGCTGATCCCTCCACTCATCCTCAGTCGAGCCCGTTTCGCTCCATAATGGAAAGATACAACTTTGTGGACTACAAAATTCCCGCTACGTACTGCTTCAATGCAAATAGTTGTCTGGAATGCAACAACAACAAAAAAGAGAATAAAATGGCGGAACTAAAAAATAAAACGCCAAGGATGTCGTAGAAAAGTTGTTGGAATACAAATTGCTCCTGCAGGCTGGATGTAGACATCATCACACAGAGCACTTCTATCCGCCAGTTAGTTCTGCGCGGAGTGGTTTATGCTTCTTCCTCTGTTTGATTTTCATTATCCTACCGTAGCGCCTCGAGGAAGGAGAGGAGCAAAAAAAGTCCATCCAAGCACGAGGAACATAACTTTAGACAGACCGGCAGTAAACATAAATCTAAGGACAGGAAACAATTGCACACACAAACACAGGCAAGGAAGTGGGCTCCTTTGGCGCTCAGCCTTTGTTACAGCGATTGCCCGACTGCTATTTGCCTTTATCCTTCTTTGCGATGGCAGCATCGGCAACGGCATTGCCAGGATAAACAGAGTACATTGCAATTATTTCAATTTTCATTTTATATCGCCCTCTAATCCCCCCCCCTCTTTGGGACTTCAGACTTCGGGAAGCTCTTCAATTGTCCACATCACCAGCGGTAATGGGGGTTCGCTGCAATCACGCACACATACACTACAGCTCCACCCAGCCCAGAGCAGAGTGTTTGCGGAGGATGATGCCGCTGCCTTTGTGAAACGAAGCGCTTAGTGCCCCTAAGTGTGTGCTCTCCCATGAAAGAGTTTTGCTTTGAGTTGATGGGTTTGTGAAAATTTACCTTCTCCATTTCCTGTGTGTGTGTGGAAGGGGTGGGGGGTGTAAGGAGAGAGTGTCATCGGGACGAAAGCACTCATATTTTCGAGCACTTTGGTCCAAAGGTGAGACCTGTGTAAATATCCCTTCTGTGCTCCAGTGGCTTCAAATAGGGTCTAAATGATTGAACCTGTGTACATTAGCTCAGGTGTGAGTTCGCACTTAAATGGAAAGGGTACGATGATTCTATTTGTTGCGTCGGTGGGTAGGTAAAGCTTTACTTTGAGCAATCGTCTTTGAATGGATTTTTGGATCTTAAGTCATAATCTGCAGGCAATCTCCTGGGAGGTATACTCGTTTCGAGTTATCTGCACTAAGTAAGGGGAACCATGGACAGTGATCACTAAGACGTCAACAGACAAGTGATAGTGGACATCAAGACCTGCCGTCAAGACGAGTTTATCTAGATAACAACGACGACTTTCTTCTTCGTCATACGGTGATGAGTGCTGAATTGAATTGAATTGAAGAACTCGGGGTGTGTCATGTACGAGTATATAATACTAGTATTGCGACCATAAAGATCTATTGTACACTTCTTTTGATCTAGGATTTTAGTGCTGCCTTCAAAAATTTGACAACTTCTTTAGATGGGATTTCTTGAAAGTCCCTGTTACGTTTGTTTGGTTTGACAGTTTAAATCTTTCTCGGGCAAGACTTGGACAGACTGTCAATATGTGTTCCATAGTTTCCTTGGCCTGTCCACATCGCCTACAAATTTCTGTGCTGCTGATGTGCTGATGCACAAAAATCAATCCTTTGCTCATCATCTGGACGATAGAAGGTAGCAGTCCACAGTCTTGAGGTAGTTAAGGAGTAGTGAAAGCAACAACGGTGTGCGATTTTGGGTTTATTTTGAAGCTGCATCCATGCCATTTTGTAGGAAATAGCACATCATTCAAACGACCTCCTGGGCTTCGCTTGCAGTGCTTCAAACGGTCGGTCCAATATTTGATGACTCGGTTCAATATGTGCAGCGTTATTCCGGCAATAGCGTCTGGAATGTTGGTCTCGAGTTCGTCCAAAGTGTTTGGCATTGGTTTCTTAGCGTAGACTAGAGACTTGGCGTAGCTGTAGGGAAAATAATCGAGTTGTGTCCAGTCGCATGAACGCGACGAGGGCGGCTAAATGATGAATGCTCGCCATGATATGACCCAATCGCCTTCTCCTTCACAACTTCGATCGTTGCATCGCTTGTATGACATGAAGCGCCATCCTGTTGACACCAAAGCTCGATTATATCGATTTTGTCGATCTCTGGCTACAGAAAGTCGATTAACGTCCATTGACGATAACGGTGTCTCCTTCCTCATTTCGAAAGAAATAAGGTCTGATTATTCTGCCATGCGATAAACCGCACAAAACAGTCAATTTTTGTGGATGCATTGATGTTTGATCGAACACTTTTGGATGCCGTTCGCACCCCAACTGCAATTTAGCTTGCTTACATAGCTGCTGAGCTAAAAATGTACCTCGTTCAAGGAAACGAATTTTTGACCAAAATCCAGATATCTGGCCAACATTTCCAAAGGCCAATTCTGTGCCATCCAGTCTGTCCTAGATAATTTACGTGTTTCATTACGGGCAGAAATAGACAAAGATTGATTTTTACTCAAAACATTGGTTTTTAAGCGTGTCATACAATTGCTCTAAAACACGAAGAGTAACTTGCAAGGACTTTGTGACCCTACCATTCTCCATGTCCGTTCCATGTTTCATGTCGCACAACGTTAAGATTTATTGAAAATTAAGCCCTTGTCACTTGGAAACTAACCCTCATCTTAAAACATTCTTTAATTCCTCGCGGAAGTGAATCCATTTCAGACGTCAGTTTCATCCTAACTCTCAAGTGGTTGCGAATTGAAACTCCGCAAAATACACACTACATCAGTGTAGTCGCAAAAGTTTTGATAACTTGCTAAAAGATGGCGCCCGAACAGAGATTCACTAACAAACATGTAGCAGAGGAACCCCCCGAGAGAGAACACTCACACCCTACATACGTACGTACGGGTAAGTAAGTGAGTCCTTTGATGTAATTCATATTCCACAGACACCCGTTTAGGATTTAGCCTGTGAATCTAGTTCCCTATTCCCTTTAAAAGCTTATTAATCCTCAGATTTGATAGGGGAGCTTAGGCCTCGGTGCTGCCGCGTATCGTTTCGTTGCTCAGGGAAACTTGTCACGCACCATAGTTTGATGTGGAAAGTCCTCCCAGAATCTCATATGAATTCGCATGTATCCCCTTACGGGATTGAGGACATTTATGATTTCTGCGAAGCATCCTCCCCGTGCGTCCCGGTGGCCTATGAAGCGGGTTCGAGGTGAACGACAGATCTGTGCGCCCCATTGCCTGTGCTGTGCGTGTATCATCATGAGCGGCCGGGTCTCATTCCCCGGATAGGTCGACGAAAACACCTCCACTTCGCGGAAAGCACTTTATTATTATTTTTATTATCATTATGCATACACTGGTGAGCACACAACTGTTACCTGTGTTATGCATACAAAGGCAACCGAAACGTGTGCGAGTCCTTTTGAGCATACCGTGCATTCCATGCCACCCAACCATCGGGAGTTGGGGCTCATTTTCTTGCGATGTAAGGTGGCACGGTGACAGTACACACGCCGTATGTTGATTTCGATTTGGAATTCAGCATTTTATTTCCGTCAGCCTCCGCCATTTGACATCGAAAACGACAACGCCAACGCCAACGTCAAAGCTGCTACCGCTTGCCTCGTCTCCGTAGCGCGAGGCATATGGACGAGTATGTGTGTAAGATCACATCCGTCGCCGATACCAACAAAGAGATTATAGATCCACTCAAAAGATTTACTTACCACCCCCTTCCGCACGCACACACCCGCACACCCACACACGCGCTGATACAGCGGCAGAGACAAAAAGGACTCGGCGCGTTTGGAAATGTATTACCTATAAAAGGATATAATGCCAAATAAAAATGCGCGCATAAAAATCGCTTTGTATCACGAACACATGTTATTAAATATTTATGATGCCTGGATGTCCTGCCCTGACTGTGCATGTGGGCGGCGTCGGCGGGCGGCGGGCGGGCACCGAGCATGGGCTCTCGTGTGTCATTCGCATCCTGTGCGGGCGGGGTGTGCCTGAATGGATATTGGACGCTCTCGGCGGATGATGCAAAGTCCACAATCACTCAGAAGTGGATTATTTTTCAATTTTGTCCTTTTCGTCGTTCCCATCGTTCGTCGGTTGTATTTTGATGGGAGTGTCACCGTCGATACCTGGTGGATGCCCTGCTGCCGTCAACCCGGCCACCACCACCCACCACCGGTTGTGGCACCGTCGACGTATGTCTAATTGTGTTCGATATGGAAACTATGAAATAAAAGCGCAAATAAGGATACAGATCTGGGTAGACAGATGGGAGCTTCAGATACGCTCGTATTCAGGTATCCCCGTGGTGTTTGGTTGGCGGTGGCCGTACTCGTATCTCCTATTTTTATGGCTGATACTTTACGTTTATGCGATGTGCCATCGTATGCCGCGAGCGCATAAAATATGCAACAACCGGGATAGAGTTTTCGCTTCGATTTTATACCCAACCACCCGCACTCAACCAGTCAGTCGGGCGGACGGAGAGCCGTAGAGCCAGTCAGCCTGAGCCTGAGCCAGCACCTGGGTAATAAAATCGAACTTAAGAGGGCAGAAAGGTATTAGCCCCTATGGCCTGTGGGGAGCGTTTTATTTTCGGATGGATTGTGTACTTTCGCTGGATGGAGTATGCACTCTTATTGCTGATGTTCATGCAATGCACGGAGGTACTCCTTGTAGTGTTTAACCCTTTGAGGTTAATATTTATTAGGCGAGCACCGGTCGTATCTGGTTAATAAGGATCGACGGGCTGAGTCGAGGGTGATGTGTCGTAAAAGGAAATGTTTTCGTATTCAATGAATGGATGCAGTTGGTAGCTGGGCTTTAAATAATTCATTTGCGATGAAATGATATTTTTTTTTCACCAGAAGAAGGCGTGAGTATAAAACTCAACCCCTTCCTGCCAGACTTTTGTGTTGACTGGTGGAGGGGTGGCGAAATTTGATTTTTGTATTCTTATGTTCTTTGTGGTTGAATGTTTGTGTTTGGATATCGATTTTGAGGCCGAGTCAACTTCGAAAGGTGGTGAGAAATTTCGTGTAAGACTTGTGTCTGATTTTCGAAATTTTGTTATGAAGGCAGTAAATTTATGCAGTGATTCAAGGGATGATAGAGCGAAGCTTAAGTGGACGCAGTGGCTGTGTGGGTCTGTGCGTCGACCCATACGCACTAGACTTATAAAGTCTAGCTTCAAATCCAAGCCAAAGCAACAAAGGAAAAATTGTTCGCGGTTCCACTGACAATGCTCAAAGAGTATAACTGTCTAGAAAAAAGCTTCTCAATCTCGCCGTTCGGAGTTGGAGTTCGGAATCGGAGTAGGCATTAAACTGTAGGTCCCCTCCACTCGTGAGAATGAGTGAGTTGCTGAGAAGCTAGGCCCAAGTCCACCTCGGACTGTAGCGGCGCCATTATTATTATTATTATAGAGTGAAGCTTAAAGCTCTGAACGACGAGTACAACGTCTTAGGTGTTAAAATGATTTTTTAGGAATTGCTAAGCCTTGAAAGCCACTATTTCACAAAATTTAAAACTTTGTAAGCCAGACACAGGATTTTCAGTAAGTTTGAGCGTGAATACATTCCTTTGGACCACCGACCAGACAGAGATTGGTGCGAAATGAAGAAAACATAACCGCCGTAGCGGTCAGAAGACCGAGAAATGTAGATTCGGCGCCGATGAGCTTAATTGGGCTACGCCAGAGAGTCAACCCGGCTTTTTAGTTTATGGATTTGGGCCTTTATCTGGGTAAGATTCTGCTGAATTGAAGCCGGACGACTATAGACAACGCCGTGAGTTCACTAATTCGGCAATGGGAAAGTTAGCTAAAGATCCGGAAAAAATCAACTTCTCGGACGAGGCCCATTGCTGGCTCAGCGGCTATGTCAATTGTTTTTCAATTTATGGAGGGAACACAATCCACAAGTGCTCGACCAAGCATCAATGCATCAACAAAGATTGACTGTTTAGTGTGGTTTATAACGTGGCGGCACCATCGGACCTTATTTCTCTCGAAATGAGGAAGGAGACACCGTAACCATCAATGGTTTCAGTCCTAGGAGGATGTTTGCCGACTTTCTGTGGCCAAAACCCGCTTAAATCGATATATCCGTGTTGTAATTCCTACAAGAGTATGACTGTCTAGAAATAGCTTCTTAATGTCGCCGTTCGGACTCCGCAATAAACTGTAGGTCCCCTCCACTCGTGAGAGAACAATAGCACGCACAACACGAGTGGTTGCTGAGAAGCTAGGCCCAAGTCCACCTCGGACTGTAGCGCCGCCATTATTATTATTATTATAATTCCCACAAGATGGCGCTAAATGTCATACAAACAATGCCTCGCTCGAAGTTGTGAAGGAGAATGAGAACTTGAGACTGGGTCATCTCACGACTCTCATAAATTTACCGCCACTCGATTATTTTCTAAGGGACTACGTCAAGTCCTTATTCTGCACTAACAAACCAATCACAACCAGTTTAGACAAGCTCGAGGCCAATATTCGAGAGGCTGTTGCCGGAATAACGACGCGCATATTGGAACGAGTCATCAAGAATTTGACTGACCACTTGAAGCACTGCGCCAGCTAAGCTGAAGCAGCTATTTGAATAATGTGCTATAATAGCATGAGTGTATAATAGCATGAGTGCAGCTTGAAAATAAAGGAAGAATCAATTTTATAACTCACTCGGTTGTTGTTTTATTTTAACTTCTTTTACCATCGTTCTTTTCTGGTCGCCCTGCAGTACGGATTTTGGTCAGAGAATGGTTTGGTGGCCTAAATCTCTGTTCAAAATGAATCAATGAGGCACTATTCCTTCCAGGAATGGCAACGGAAATAGTGATTGGCTAATAACAACAAATGATCATCACTAACTGTGACAGTTCTGCATAACTGCAGCGACGAACGAGTATCACACATTCGACATTGGGACAATGAGCTGCTGCATAATTTCACAACAAATGTTTCACATGAATGGCCATTCCTGCATAAAAACATTGTTTGCCCCTGGCTGTGCAGGGTGCTGCTGTTCCCATGGCAAACAACCGCCGATACCCCTAACATCCTTATATTTTTTTTTTGGCTTCACTTGAATGACTTTCGGTTTTAAAAGCTTTAAACTGCATCTTCAACTAAACCGTGTTTTTGCAACAAAATATAAATATGTCAATCGTTATGCCAGTGCCTCGAAATGGGGAGTGGGAGACATAGTTTGCATCCACCCAAAACATGTCGACGACAAGTGGCGTACTTCTCTCGCTGCACACGGGTGTTATTGTTTACAAGTCGCCATTTTTTTAATTGAAAAATGAATTAATTATTGTACGTCAAAATACTTTAAACTAGCCAAAGTAACTTTCAGTTCAGCGCCAGGCACTTCGCAGGACGAAGGGTCGATGAAAGAGCCAACGCTTTGGGTAATCCTTTGCCAGGAAATCACCCACCGACTCCCACGAGATCGCAATCATCAACACGGACTCCATTTTGTGGGACATTTTTCAACACTAAAGCAAAATAGACGCACAGTAAATGAAGTTTTGTTCCTCTCTCTGGATCTGATCTTCCCTTTGACCGGATTCACCGGTAACAGTGGGGGAGAAAACCTCAGTTCACGTATAAATTAAGTTAAAGGCGTTGCATTGGAAAAAACGAATCGAATCCTTACACCGGTTGCATCAATCGGTCGATCACAACACGATTCGCTGGTAATCCGGAGCTAAGTCTCGGCATGTGTGTGCGCAGTGTGTAGTTGGGGCACAGAATTACATCGAATCCTTCGGCACCCAGACTTTGGTGCGTTGGTGCGACATAATTGTATCCAAGCAATCACTCGCATTCGATTGAAATGCCAAGGATTACCGCTGCACTCGGATGCAAACGGAATAATTCCGCTTGCCGACTTATGTTGACACGACTAAGTGAGTGATTATTGCTTTGTAGTGTCATCTGTTGATGAAGTTGCATTTTGTTGCGAGAAATCGATTAATTATCCGCCTTGAGGCGCCTCAATTTGGGATGCAAAACAAACAATCGGTCCGCATCCCTCCAATCAGGAGCAAGGTGACCACGTTTCCGCGCAGTGAAATCGAAAAATATCCCAAGCCACTGGCACACAATTAAATGTTCATCCGTACAATTTCAATGGTTGAATATGCTTTCTTTTGTCTGCACGCCCTACCGCCTCCGCATTTTCACTTCTCCCCACTCCGCAGCAGGCAATTTCCTTTTTGAAATTGAACTGCGGAACGTAATTTATCGCCGATCTCAGTCTATCCGCGAACAAAGAGGACCAACGTGCATGTACGTACATCCGTCCCACACAGCACATCGTATGCACGTATTAAGCACATTTTATTCCAAGGATATACTCAAACAATGAAATACATCCAGCGTGTCTACATCCCCGTCAAGTAGGAGGCGGAGGTGTTTGTATATCTAAATTTTTTTCTTTAATTTTTTTGTGACACCGAATTCGCTGGGATGTGTTCGCAGTGCCAGAGATGGTGTATGCTCCTCTCACGTTGACATGATTCGTGGCTATGCAAATTTCCTGAATGAAAGTCACTTTTAACTGACGTCCCTTATTCACGGCTATGGAACATATAGGCTTTCATTTAAACACCCATCTCTTTGTTGGCTGCTTTCAGGCGCAGCGCCAGCGAGTATGCTTTAACAAAATGCATGACAATTGAAGGCAGTTTTTTGCAACGTGAAGGAATCAGTTTGACGAGGTGCGCAATGGGGAGGGATAGCATTATTGTTGTCTCTACGGTTGCCCTGCAACCAGTGTATTTTTGAGACTCAAGTCTTGTCTCCTCGAAGGCATGATCGAGTGAAGGCTTAAGACATTTTTATTCTACGAAGGGTCTACGAAATTCTAGGGGTGATGGAAAGGTAGTGAGGCATGTCTGAAGTTCATGGTTCAATGGATGCCAGAGGCAACCGTCCTGGCTAGCGGCTTGGAATTTCTGCTTGAAAAAAGTGTTAAAACGGCGCGTTTAAAATGGAAGAACACGGATGCAGGTTCATCTGAACATGAGTCATGCGAATTTGGTTGCTGCTCACGACAGTGCATAGACCATAATAATAATGAATAATGAAAAATGAATAGACCAAATTTGGTTACCCTACATGAGATGCAAAAATAAAACTTAGGAAATGGAGCTTGGACATGCACAACCTTTTCGTCAAAGTCAAGGCTGCCTAGATGCACTTTTCACAGAACTATGTCTTGCTTGGCGTCCTTACCAAACTCGGACGAAGATAGGAAATTTTCGCTGCGTCATCAAATTCCGAAAGGATCTCGAGACTTTTAATAATAATAACAATGGCGGCGCTACAGTCCGAGGTGGACCTGGGCCTAGCTTCTCACCAACCACTCGTGTTGTTCTCTCACAAGTGGAGGGGACCTACAGTTTAATGCCGACTCCGAACGGCGAAATTGAGAAGCTTTTTCTAGACAGTCATACCCCTTGAGCATTGTCAGTGACTCGAAAGAGGTGGAGCTGCAAACAAATTTGGTTTTGAAAAAATATCTGCTTGTGCTGGGATTTGAATCTAGACTGAAACTAGTCAAGTGGTCAACGCACAAACACACGGCCACGGCACCCAGTTCCTCTTTTCTAGAGCACCTAATATCCGGATCTCGTTATCTCTGATGAGAATACGTGATTCACGCTTTGGTTGTCTGATATTTAACACCCAACCCTTGTCGGATTCCTTATACTCAGGGGTTCAGCAGTCGATTTAGTTCTACGTACGGCGAATTTCTTGAATAGCTTTTCAGACCTCCCTTGTCTGTAAATTCCAACAAAAACGTTACAAACCGTCTTCCTCTGGCCTAAAAGACACCCCGAACAGGTGTCACTTCCTCACCCTACGCCCAATCGACCAAACTCCTCAAAAAGGTTGAATCATAAACATCCAAAAACACTAACGACTTCCTATCCGAAAATGAATACACATTTTGTGACCACCGGGAGCAGCAGGAGCAGCAGCAGCAGCAGCGCGTGTACCGGCGGTTACGCTCGAAGGGGCTGACTTTTTAAGATAGCCGCCCATATTGCCAACTATCTTTTGTTAAATTAAACCGCACATAAACCTCTTCCGTTTCCCAATCGACAAGCGACAAGAGCGCAACTAATAATCAACCGGAACATAAGCAAGCCTCCTAAACCATTAAACCGGCTTAGAGGGAAATAATTTCCATCCCTAAAGCAAATTGGTTTCAATAACCCGCCGCCATTTGCAGGCAGATTAAAAGTCAATTTAACTTCAAACAATCCCATAAAACTTCATTGCACGCCTTATGTCCTACTTCTCCTCCAGTTCGCCACATCCCCCCTCCTCCCCCTTCGGCACTTTGGTGCGGTCGGAGTGGGGTGGGAAGGGTCTTGTGTGTTTCATACATAAATGGCCCCCTGCAGACCTTAGCTCAACCGCACCCGGTATAGTTATGCTAATAAAGCGCCAACATCAATTTACTAAATGAACACCAGTCACTGCGAACCCGGCCGCACACAGGGACGGATGCGGAAGGCGCGCAAGGCCGAGGCAGATTTTAAAATTACTCCCAACCTGATGCCCTTAATCAATCCTATTATGGGCAGCAAAAGGACTGAAAAACCGAAAGACTGAGGGAGTGAACGACTGAAAGGCGGAACAACTCCATTGCTACACATTTACTGCCGCCTAATGTCATGACTCCGTGCAATTTTCCCATGGAAGCACCCCGGCCTCTCCGATAAAACTGCAGATTTAAAGTTCAGCATAAAATTGCAACATAAAATTGCAAGTTGGGTCCTTCTCAGGGAAAGCCGTTCATTCCCGCTGCTCTGGTGTCGAAGACGGCATCGCATCCGATGCAGCGAAGCAGTAAATGTGGTCCTGGCGGTGATGATGGTTGGCGTGGCTGGCTACCTGTTGAAATATCGATCTTCCCACTCTCATCTTGAGATGAACAACTGCAGACATTAACTTCTGCACCGAAGTCCATGCGAGGATTCAACCGGAAGACACATACACACACACGGCCACACGGGCGCATAGCCGCACATCCGGGCCGGGATGAAGTGACTTGATGGAAAGACGATAAACCGAGTGCATTACCATCCCACATCTCGCATGGACGCAGGGATGTGGTGCGCGATGCTGGGATACGCCGTCGTCACCGCCGCCGCCGCATCTCTCACTGCCCATCTCGCACATAACCACACGCGCAAGGCAGGGCGTTTTGATAGTTGCAATAAAGCCGCCATTGAGATTACATACGGAGCATGCATTTTTAATTGAATGTTCATTCGGGTGGGTACGATGGCGTTGGAATGCAGTGCCACCACCGCCGCCGCCGCCATCCGGTTCCTGGGCATGCCAACGACTGCGATGACGGCGGAGCTGAAGAGGATATTACACTTCCAAGTTAATACGGGACGATGTTCATTTTGGTCTGGGTGCACACACAGCGAGACTCTTGAACTTGCTCGCCCTCGTACTTGAGCCTTGGCGCGCACAGACGAAAATGCTCTCAGGTCGATTATTGCCAGGATTCCTGGCACAGCACAGACAGAGGAGGCTGGGGCAACGGGGCCGGCCAACATGTGGTTTTGAATTTCATTGCAGTGATGCAGTGTGGCAGTGTGGTGCTGGTGAGGCTGCTGCAGCGCACGGATGTTGCACTAAATAAAGTGCAAGTTCATGGATTCTCTGGGCGCACGGTGGGCGGGAATGAACTCGGCTCTCGGCATTGATTCACTTTGTCTTCCTAATCGGGGGGAGAGGCCAGATTTGGAAGACCTGCAGTTGATTTGTTGAACGCTAGCATCGAGAGGGAGCTACTGGGTGGGTGACTGTTAATGCAACGTTTAAGAGCCCCGGGCCGTCTCGGTTGGAGAGGCGGGTTCAGGGACTGTTTGCAGGAATGAGGAGGAGTGTTTTGAGTTTAATCGCCTTTTCAAGTGAATTAGACTCAGCCATCTTTGGAGTTCGTTAAGGGACTTCGCAGGATTACCCAAGGGAAGATTCAACAAACTTCGTCGTTATTACGTTTCGTTTTTATTCAGGGATTTGTTATCACATGCAGATCCACAGTGCTTAGATTAAAATGTACTTTGAGATTCAATGACGGAGCCTTTTGATGGTTTTGTAGCGGTAACCGTCTTCGGCGAGGGCAGCGGACTCTTCTGCGGGGACTTCAACGGCCTCCTTGACGTCAGCAACATCCTCGACTGGAGGAAGATATTCCGGAGCGAGCTCGGAAACATCACGACGTTTCCTGTACTTCAACCTGCGGACGGTCTTGTAACGGTATCCATCTTCAGCGAGGGCAGCGGACTCCTCTGGCTCTTCGGTTGGCTCAGCGGCTTCGACGACTTCCTCAGCTGGTGGCAGGTATTCGGGGGCAACGAGTTCTGAGACATCACGGCGTTTCCTGTACTTCAGCCTGCGGACGGTCTTGTAACGGTATCCATCATCGGCGGGGGCAGCGGACTCCTCTGGCTCCTCAGTTGGCTCGGCGGCTTCAACGACTTCCTCTGCTGGTGGCAGGTATTCGGGGGCAACGAGTTCTGAGACATCACGTCGTTTCCTGTACTTCAACCTGCGGACGGTCTTGTAACGGTATCCATCATCAGCGAGAGCAGCGGACTCCTCTGGCTCCTCAGTGGGCTCGGTGGCTTCGACGACTTCCTCTGCTGGTGGCAGGTATTCGGGAGCAACGAGTTCTGAGACATCACGGCGTTTCCTGTACTTCAACCTGCGGACGGTCTTGTAACGGTATCCATCATCAGCGAGAGCAGCGGACTCCTCTGGCTCCTCAGTGGGCTCGGTGGCTTCGACGACTTCCTCCGCTGGTGGCAGGTATTCGGGGGCAACGAGTTCTGAGACATCACGGCGTTTCCTGTACTTCAACCTGCGGACGGTCTTGTAACGGTATCCATCTTCAGCGAGGGCAGCGGACTCCTCTGGCTCTTCGGTTGGCTCAGCGGCTTCGACGACTTCCTCAGCTGGTGGCAGGTATTCGGGGGCAACGAGTTCTGAGACATCACGGCGTTTCCTATACTTCAGCCTGCGGACGGTCTTGTAACGGTATCCATCATCGGCGAGGGCAGCGGACTCCTCTGGCTCCTCAGTGGGCTCGGCGGATTCGACGATTTCTTCAGCTGGTGGCAGGTATTCGGGGGCAACGAGTTCTGAAACATCACGGCGTTTCCTGTACTTCAACCTGCGGACGGTCTTGTAACGGTATCCATCATCGGCGAGGGCAGCGGACTCCTCTGGCTCTTCAGTTGGCTCAGCGGCTTCGACGACTTCTTCAGCTGGTGGCAGGTATTCGGGGGCAACGAGTTCTGAGACATCACGGCGTTTCCTGTACTTCAACCTGCGGACGGTCTTGTAACGGTATCCATCATCGGCGAGGGCAGCGGACTCCTCTGGCTCTTCAGTTGGCTCAGCGGCTTCGACGACTTCTTCAGCTGGTGGCAGGTATTCGGGGGCAACGAGTTCTGAGACATCACGGCGTTTCCTGTACTTCAACCTGCGGACGGTCTTGTAACGGTATCCATCATCGGCGAGGGCAGCGGACTCCTCTGGCTCTTCAGTTGGCTCAGCGGCTTCGACGACTTCTTCAGCTGGTGGCAGGTATTCGGGGGCAACGAGTTCTGAGACATCACGTCGTTTCCTGTACTTCAACCTGCGGACGGTCTTGTAACGGTATCCATCATCGGCGAGGGCAGCGGACTCCTCTGGCTCTTCAGTTGGCTCGGCGGCTTCAACGACTTCCTCTGCTGGTGGCAGGTATTCGGGGGCAACGAGTTCTGAGACATCACGGCGTTTCCTGTACTTCAACCTGCGGACGGTCTTGTAACGGTATCCATCTTCGGCGAGGGCAGCGGACTCCTCTGGCTCTTCGGTGGGCTCGGCGGCTTCGACGACTTCCTCTGCTGGTGGCAGGTATTCGGGGGCAACGAGTTCTGAGACATCACGGCGTTTCCTGTACTTCAACCTGCGGACGGTCTTGTAACGGTATCCATCATCGGCGAGGGCAGCGGACTCCTCTGGCTCCTCAGTTGGCTCGGCGGCTTCAACGACTTCCTCTGCTGGTGGCAGGTATTCGGGGGCAACGAGTTCTGAGACATCACGGCGTTTCCTGTACTTCAACCTGCGGACGGTCTTGTAACGGTATCCATCTTCGGCGAGGGCAGCGGACTCCTCTGGCTCTTCGGTGGGCTCGGCGGCTTCAACGACTTCCTCTGCTGGTGGCAGGTATTCGGGGGCAATGAGTTCTGAGACGTCACGGCGTTTCCTGTACTTCAACCTGCGGACGGTCTTGTAACGGTATCCATCATCGGCGAGGGCAGCGGACTCCTCTGGCTCTTCAGTGGGCTCGGCGGCTTCAACGACTTCCTCTGCTGGTGGTAGGTATTCGGGGGCAACGAGTTCTGAGACATCCCGGCGCTGCCTGTACTTCAACCTGCGTACAGTTTTGTATTCGTATCCATCGTCCTTCAGTTCAGCAGCGGACTCTTCGAGAGGGGCCAGAGCGATTTCCGCCGCTTCCTCGGATGGTGGCAGGTACTCCTCCTGTGGGATGACAGCTGCATGAGCCACAGCTAGGGCTGCCAAAAGGATCCAAGCTAATTTCTGAAAAGAATCATAAGATTAAGATGCAATCCTTGTTGGCCTCTGTAAATTTAACTAACCATTGTCGGGATATCTCAACGCTTACAGACTGAGTTGAGATACTGGATTGATGCTTTATTCCAAAACCGTTTGTCTATTTATACTTGGGCGGCCGGAATGATCGATAACGGATACAAAGTGGTTGGCTTCGGCTGCTGGAAGGCATAAACTCGATTTCAATTGCCTAAACTCACGTTGGAATATTCTCAGACACATACACACTCGTGAGTACACACACATAAGCTGTGGATTAGCACTGCACAGTGAAAGATATTCGACGTGTGTATGTCACGGAAGTATCTTCTCCGCATTCGCGCCACTTCTAACTGACGTTCGATGTGGTCTCCACAGCGCGGCGATCTCGTCAGCGCGAAGGAATGTGCTTCAGATTGCTCAGTGGGCACGTGAGCGCAAGTGCAAAATAAACTCTGATCGTCTCGTTACAATGACGAAAGGTTGAGGTCAATGGCAAATCCGATTAATCGCTTTATCATTGTCTTTGAATTGGATTCACCTTCGAATTCGATTTTGGAAACGTATGCTCATGTTAGACACTTTTGAGATCTTCCATACGTTTCGTTGCCTTAAGACGTAGACACATTTGAACGTGCAAGTTCAATGCCGGGAGACGAGGTGGTTTTTTTTTTGGCTAGACTAGGGGAGCATATTGTTGGAACGATCGCCAACAGGAAGCTTAAACCAATCAGATTAATGCTTGACGCGTCAGTTGCGTCTTCTGAGAAGCAAACGCGGAAGTTTTTGGGATTCCATTCTGCATTTACTTTAAGTCTCTCTCTCGTTTCAGTCTCAGCTCTGTTTCGTGGTAGAAGTATTACCAAACCAGTGAGCGCTTGTAAAGGGTGTCCCAAGATCCGCACAAATTCTAGAGTGCGGCAATTTTGTGGTACAGTATCGCTAACGGAACCAGACAGCGTGACAGCTAATAGTTAAGGGCAGTTCATAATAAAAACATTTTAGTTTACTGGCCATTGAATAAAACTCGTTTTCATTGTTGAGCAATATTTTTAAAAAATAGTGAAGATTTATTTTGTAAATGGTGACCAGATAAGAACGATAGGAAAAGAGATTTAAATAAAACAACAACGGTGTGAGCTATGAAATGTATTCTGATTTTATTTTGAAGCTACATTCATGCCGTTATGCACGGATGTAGTCTCAAATCCAATTGCAGAATGAGGCTGGTTGACTCTCTGGCAATGCCCAATTCAGCTTATCGGTGCCTAATCGATATTTTTGTGTTTTCTTCGATAATGGCTCTTCGTCGGATATTTTTTCTTCATTTCTCACAAATCCCTGCCTGATTGGTGGCTTAAGGCCCAAAGAGTGTACTCACGCTCAAACTTTTACACGGTGAAGTCATGATGGCGACCGACCTAACAACGTATTTACAACTCAGTCGGAATTTTGATTATACTCGTAAGTAATGGCGATGCTACAGTCTGAGGTGGACCTGGGCCAAACTTCTCAGCAACCACTCGTGTTGTGCGTGCTATTGTTCTCTTACGAGTGAAGGGGACCTACAGTTTAATGCCGACTCCGAACGGCGAGATTGAGAAGCTTTTTCTAGACAGTTATACTCTTTGAGCATTGTCAGTGACTCGAAAGAGGTGAAGCCATGAACAATTTTTTTTTCTTTGAATTGTCTGTCTTAGCTTGGGTTCGAACCTAGACTGTGAAAGTCTAATGCGCATGGGTCGACGCACGAACCCACACAGCCAAGGCGCCCCCGTGGTTCGTATTTTTTATAATTTCCGCACTTTCGGCAAGCGTAAAGCGATGCATGATGAAATAGCAAAGCTTACTGTTTATTTTGACAGCTGCTGAAACATAACAGAACAAGCTATCATTCCTATCTGGTCAGCCTGTATGAGTTTGAAAAATTAATCTCACAAATGATCTCTCTCGTGGTTACACAGAAGTCGTACCTTTCTCTGCACTGTAATGATGCTCTCTAATCCAATAACCATCTCCAGCAGTCGAATCACCCTAGAATCCACCGACATCCCGGATAGCTATCTTTTAAAATTAACCTGCATTTATAAGTGTCATCCCTAGGGAGACATTTACCATCGATTGCACAATCACAAACACCATCTCGGTCAACTAGTGCCTAACGGTAGCCCATAACAATACCCGTATAACTGTGACATTCTAAAGCCGTTTCAGCCGTCTGTGACCCAATGCTGTGTAACGGCAGCAGTCAGCATGCACCCACAAAATTTTAACTTCTAATAAAACTGCACACCTTTGCCGTTGTTCCATATGCTGGCCAGGGAAGGACTGCACCAATAGAGGGCGGCCAGGGATTATCTGGCGTCCGATATGCGACGCCATAAACTGAAATGAAATCCAATTGGGGTCACTTCAGTTGCCATCGCTGAGCTGGCTCTTCGTACGACACGGCTGCAGTCATGGGCGGCGACCTACACCCCGACTAACAAGAAACAAAATCTACACAGCAAGGACTCCACCACCGGCTAAATGTGTGTCCTTTAATTTATTTATCTTTATTATGCCTCCGTTCTTTCTTCTTCGCTCTCGCTGCCCATATGCACACACAGACGTCCCTGCTGCCGACGACGGTCGTCATCGTCATCCACGTTGTCGTTGTCGGTCCGCCGCCGTTGCCGTTGCCGTTGCCGTTGTGATTCCATTTAAAGAAAAACGAAACGTTAAGCAGACTTGAAAATGAAAAAGGATAATGCAGTCGACCGGCGGTATTGTGTTGGTTCTCTCTCGGTTAGCCCCGTCCCACTGACTCCCGCTCACATTTTCATATCCTTTGGAATTAGAATCCAGGGAGAAATTAAGATAATAAAATCCTCATTTTATTTGCTTGGCTAAGACCGCACACAAACTGAATTATAACCGAACTACCGAGCGAGTGCTTTTTAAACAAACAAGCCAAGCAACAGAGCGGAACGGGGCTCGGCGAAAGGCTGAGTACGGAAGGGTATCCTGTACCGCTGTGTGCGTGTTAGTGTGTTTTCATTCGTTTTTTTTCTCCCATGACTCAAGGATGCAATTAGAATGCATGTTTATTTCGGGTTTATTAAAATCAGACAAAGCCGATGTGCCAGGAAGGATATGCGAGTGAACCGATGTGCGAAATTCCTCAATCCCGGCGGCTTGAGAAGTCCCTGTCCGAGTCCCTGCTCCCTGCTCGGAGCGAGACGAACGACAGGTTGTGGTGGACCTGAAATTTGTTCATCTTTCGTTCTCATTGAGTAAATCGCTAAAGCAAATATTGATATGCGAGGATAACAGACCCGTGCATACAGAAGAAAGGTACACAAACCGCTCCTAGTTTCTACTTGTACCAACTGCACTGCAACTTTCAAAGAATAGTTTGTATGCGCACCTACCACAGGCACACAGGCACACATGCATCAAGGTTGGATGGACACGACAGTGGATGTTAGCCCAATGGTTGTGCAAAAGAAACATTTTATAATCGAAGGGGTTGGCAAATATTTGCAGCTCCTATGAAATTCTCATACATGCATGTAGGGGATGGGGGTGGCTTATTTTGAACAGATTCTACTATCACTGCAATGGGATCAAAGAGGAAGGTAAAGGATACATCTGACGACGGTGGTCATAGTCTCGTTGCTCGGGATTGTCATCGTCCTTCGAATGTCCAACACTTATGTTGACTGTCTGATCCAAAACACAGGCTTGCATTAAGATAATTAGTGCCTGTACCTTAATTCGTTCATCCTTTTATCAAGCACACTCATATGTGTATGTATGCGGTATGTGGACATCTACGGGGGTGGACCAGAGTGAATGGACTTGTTCTGCTTCTCTTTTTGTCCAACGTTTTCATTTCACTTTTTCGATGTCGGATCGAGAGGTAGAAGTAAAGCGACAACAGCCGGTGATTAAAGTACATTAAGCTCAACGAATCAGCGACAAACTGATTGCAATGATCGAACGAGAATGGAAGTTGACTTCAACCTTTTTAGGCTACCAATTCTGGTCATAAATTTCGACTTTCACTAGGGGGACATAAAAGTCTTAAAGTTACACGCAAAAATGGACCATTTCCACGCTTGGCTCTGTTATGCTGACATGCTAGAATCATCGAGATATAGATCGTTTACAACAAAAAGGAGTTTGGCCCACGCAGCTCATGCTCTTAGCATTCTCTTGTACTTAGTCTTTCTATTATGGCCAGATGATCCACATGAATCACAGGCCAAAATAAAACAATCCGGATTAACGAAAATTCAAGCTATCGGCTCTGGTTCCTGCACTGTGGAGTTACTTTTAAGTTACTAAGTTACTTTTTCTTGTTGTTGCCATGCTATGAATATTTGGTTAGTAAAAAAAATTTAAATCGTTCGTTCGTTATGCAGGTGATTGTAATTTGTACCCCAAATGAAGGTAATAAAGGGTGACCAGATAGGAATGATGGTTTTTCCAACTGATATGCTTCAACAGCTGTCAAAGCTACCAATAACATTCAGCTATCAGAATACTCAGTAAGGCTTACCATTTTATTATACATCATCTCAAACTTCCCGAATGTGCGGAATTTATAAGAAAAATATCCAAATTTCGGCTCAGTGGTAAATCCGTGAGTTTCATCGTAAGAATGGTCGCCATCATGACTTCAGTGTGCATGCAATTCGTAGCACCATGGAAAAGTTTGAGCCCGAGCACACTCTTTTGGACCATAAGCCACCATTCAGAGTGAGATCGGTGAGAAATGAAGGAAACCTCTAAAATATTGGCCTCGCCTTAGCGGCCAATATCGAAGAAGACCCAGAAATGTCAAGTCGATTCGGCGCCGATCACCTTAGTGGGCACTGAGGGAGAGTCAACCAAGTTTATTTTGTTGTTGGATTTTGGCCTACATCGGCATAAGATTGTGCCGACGCAAGAATTGAATCTGGGCGACCATAGACAATGCCGTGAGTTCGATAGTTGGACGCTGGAAATGGACATTGTTTGTCTCGATACCCGGTTTTTGGCCAAAAAATCATCTTCACGGCCAAGACATGCGGCTTTATCAGCAAGCATGCGAACACAATCCGAAGGAGACCCATTACCATCAATGGTCTCAGGAAGAGAGCGATTTTAACCGACATCCCATACGATTCCATAGGCAACTCAATGCTCGAAGTTGAGAAGGAGACGGAGAATTTTGTTGACTGGATCATCTCACTCGATCATGCGACTTGACACCACTCGATTGTTTTCCCTGGAGCTACCTTAAGTCCTTAGTCCACGCTAAGAAGCCAACCCCAACCCCCCACAGTAACGCCGCACTAATTGGACCAAATTATAAAAAAATTTACCGACAGCTTGAAGCACTGCCAGCGAGTTAAAGGTGGCCATTTAAATTATGCGTGCATAATGGCATGAAACGCTCCAGCTAAGAGGGTCTTCGAATTCGAACCTCCTGGTTCGAGAAGGAAAGGAAGACCGAACCTCCGGTACAAAGACCAAGTCATCGCGGACGTAAGACAGCTTGGTCTTGATGACTGGAAGGAGCGTGCCCAGGATCGTCAACGATAGAAGGCAGCGATATATCAGGCTCAAACCCTACATGGGTCATAGGTCATAGCTAAGTAAATGGCATGAGTGCAGCTTCAAAATAAAAGCCAGAATCAATTTCATACATCACACCGTTACTGTTTTATTTGAATTTCTTTTCCTGTCGTTCTTAACTGGCAACCCTGTGGTTCTTGTCAAAATAAGACCAGAAAGTGCTGCCCTTTTTATGCAATCAGCAAAATGCATTATCAAAGCGCCCTGCCACTGTGAGACCGATTGAAAAGTCCTTTGCGTAGGTAAATTCCATTCGAACCCCCTCAGGCACGCACATGTCAGCCGTAAGAATATCAAAAGTCGGCTTTGGGCATGGAAGACAGGAGCTAAAAACGAAATACACCGAACACACAAGTTTCATAAATCGCCATCAAAATATTTTGCCGACAGGCTTTCTCGACTTACACTCACACAGCACAGGTACTCATACGATGCGTACACAACTGAATGCAGGGACTCGGCAAACATATTTGGGATACTTTCCTTTCATGAAATGCTCCCCTGGCAAAATGGATACCACAGTATTACCAGGGAATTACGTGCATTCAGATGGAAAATATTCACAGGACTTGTAGTTGAGTTGCCGGTGACCGTCGTCTGCATTGAGTCTGCCCTTTTTCGCACAGGGACTCCTTGCCCCCTTCCATTCACCGGCCTTTTTGCTGTTCCTTGCCAATGGAATATGCAAAGCTGTTGCATTGCTCCCGGACAGGTGCGGAGGCGGGGACGTACGGGTGGTAGGTATGCGTGTATTTGTCGAACCACAACTGAGGGATGCCTGAGATTTTCAATGAATTATTTCCCTCTTGGCGTTTTTGCAACTGATTAAATTTCATCATATCCACCTCACTCCGGTCATAGATACATGCCTCGTCGATATGTACCGCATGCACCGACGGCATGTCCCTGCCCCGGCATCGCCTGTCCACTTCGCTTTCTTCTCATGTGCATATTTGAATGTGATTATGATTGTTACCGTTCGAATGATATTCATGTCTAAGCTCCCTGTACACAGGTTTTCCAGCATTTCTGAGTCACCGACTGTCCGGGGGGTGCGGCAGAGGACACGGTTGCGTTTGAGTTGAATTTTGACTCGAGGCTCTTTGACGAAATTCCCCCATGCCATCGAGAGCTGGGCGTGTGTGTGTGTGCGGAATGATTTAATTATTATGTACTACTCCGGAATGCCGCCTCACAGGGTGGCAGGGAGGGGGAGGGAGTCCTTTCAGGATCATTATTCGTCCTCTCTGAGTTCTCGGAATGTTTTTGTTTTAAATAAAGGTAATTTCCCTGGGATGATTGAATTCCTTCGCCATTAGGTGGAGTGCCCAGGACTCCGCTCAGCGAAGGAGGAGAATTCCGTATCCCTTTTGCAGGCGAACGGATATTATGGGTCTTTTTTATGGTGATTGCATAATTGCGTCCTCCTAGGAGTGATGTACCTATAAATAGAAATCAATACTTCCTCTTCCCTGGCAGTTTCAGAATGCGAATGAGTCTGTTAAAGTGAAGTCATAAAACTGTCAGGTAAGTGATGCGCGCGTGTATCGATTGTGCGAAAGTGCTGAGTCCACGGGAGTCCTCTTGGCATCAACAATATACGGCCGTACGTACATATTCGAGGTGGAAGAAAGAAATTGTCAAGTAGTTACGTGCACTTTACGGGTTCTTTTTGATGCGTTCTCCCCGTCGGGGGCGGCTTTCAAATTGATTAGGTATGGCCTTTGTGCGAGTGATTGGATGCAATACTCTCGTCAATTGAATTCTCAAGTGCATTGGAATTGTTCGCTTAACAGACGAGTGCCTACAAGTGCTTCGTAAATAAATGGCTGAGCTTGTAATGGGTGAGATTAGTTTGCCACATTTTTGGCCTGCTTTGAAACATGAACAAATCAAACGTTCATTGTTGCCAAACAAAGATCGGTATGAGGCTTAGTGTGTTAGTATATACACTTGAGAACCCGTAACGTAACACGTACAACGCCGTGTTGACCCATAATTGAGGCGATTGATAATCCACTAGTCTTCACTGAGACGTACTGTGTCCAAAAAAAATCACTGACAGTAGAGAAGTGGGAACATTGGTTCATATTTCTATACAAAACTTTTGGCGGCTACTTAAGAATATTCTTATAAAGGGTTTTCCAATAGGGACCTCGAACTTTGAGAGTTGATAGCAGTCATATTGTTGAAGCTGTATCTGTCAAATTGGCTGTCATTTATTCAGTCTGCCATTTGCCAAATCACAATGGACGGACATAGCATTCAACAACACGTGCAAATGATAAAATTGTTTTATGAAAATGGGTGTCCTTTTCGGGCAACGTTCCGCGCGCTTCGCCCATTCCCTTCCCGAGAGGACTATTCGCAGTGTGGTGGATCAAGTTGAGTCCACTTGTTTAGTAAACGTCAAACCAACACCCGTACGTCGACGAAACACAAGATCTGCCGAAAACATCGCCGTTGTCCGTGAGAGTGTGCAGCAAAATCCAAGGCAGTCGATTTCGCGTCGCTCCCAAGAACTCGGCCTCTCGCAGACCACAACTTGTTGAATTTTGGTAGTAACTTGGGCCTGCACGTGTACAAAATTCAACCCAGGTCCAGCAGTTGAAAGTAAACAGCCATAGACAACGACGTGGGTTCACTGAATGGGCTCTGGAGCAGTTGGAAACTGATCCCAATTTTCATCGAAAAATTATCTTTAGCGATGAGGCTCTTTTCTGGATGAATGGGTGCGTCAATCGTCAACAAACAAAATTGTCAAATTTGGGACGAGATCCAAGAGTGTCCAATGCATCCCGTAAAAATCGCTGTTTGGTGTGAATTTTGGGCTGGCGGCGTCATAGGTCCATACACGTATTTCTTTGAGACCGACGTTGTCCATGGCCATTACCCTCAACGGCGAGCGCTACAGGTCGATACTCGACGATTACCAACTTCTTTTGGCCTGAATTGTCCAGCCCTACGATTGTCCAGCCCTACGGGGAAGAAGAATGCTAACAATAGGCAGTAACTTCTTCGACGAGCTGGAGGATCTGAATAAAATAGAGCTGAAGCACCTCTTGAGATATGTACAACAATCTGAGTGGTTCCAGCAGTAAAAGGGTAGGTCTCATGGGGTACACCCCTCCCCCCCCCCACACACCCAGGGCACAATGGAACCAACTGTTGGTCTCAGAGAGCCACGACCCAGTCGTATGGGCACCCTACCTACCTACCTACTTTGGCCTGAATTGGATGATATGGACACCAAAGACATGTAGTTCCAATACGACTGCGCTACGTGCCACACAGTTCACGCCACATTGGAAATTCTGAAAATGGTCATCTCACGCGGAGGTGATGTGAACTACTCACCGAGATCGTGCGATTTGACCCCGTTAGTCTTTTTCTTGTGGAATTTTCTGAAGTCGCAGGTCCATACGAATTAGCCAAAAACTACAGCAGCCCTCAAACTCAGCCGAATTCAAGTCGAATTCAGTCTGATTTATGCACCAGAGTCATGGAAAATTAGACATTTCGCATTCGCGCCACACAGAGAAGTCGCGACGGACATTTGAACGATGTTAAGCATATTTCGGGCGCCGCGGCGTAGTGGGTAGGTGCGTCGACTCCTACACTCGATGTTGTCGGTTCGATTCCCGAAAAATCACCTAAAAATTTTTTCGCGGCTCCACTTCTTTCGATTCACTGACAATGCTCAAAGAGTATAACTGTCTAGAAAAATCTTCTCAATCGCGCCGTTTGGAGTCGGCATTAAACTATAGGCCCCTTCCACTCGTGAAAGAACAATAGCACGCACAACACGAGTGGTTGCTGAGAAGTTTGGCCCAGGTCCACATCGGACTGTAGCCCCGCCATTATTATTACTATTATAAGTATATTTCATATATAATGGCCGTTAGGCCCTTCAAACGAATGAAAAATGTCGATGATATCTCCCACACACTTTGTTTTACTTAAATTTAAAGTTAGGAAGCCCTTAATGAAAGACACTTTAAATTGCGGTTTTTTTCTGATTCTAAACTAAAACCTAGTTTTGTTCTTGAGATGATTTTTAAATGGAGATTCGGTGGAACAGCCAGAACCGGAGCCAGAGAATATACAAACAAATTTGTTTGCAAATCATAAAAAAAACTATTATTGATTTATTTGCAGCTTCCATCTTTCCACTTAAACTTGTCAAAAAATCTCCTGATATAGTTTTTGGTCCAATCCAAGTTCTATCTTCCTAGAATGAACAGGTCATCCTTAAGGACTCTCATTGGCGTTATCACAGGACACTGTGCTATTGGCAGTCACGCCTCAAGAATGGGACTCCCTCATAATGATTTCTGCCGAAGCTGCAGAGACGAAGAAGAAGAGAAAAACATAATGCATCTCCTCTGCTACAAGTGCATATCGCGGATTAAGCACAATATCAGCAGTCAGCCACGATTTTATCAAGGAGTTCACTACTTACACTTCCCTATTACACATGTTTGCGTTTTGAAGAAACAACACGAAATGAATGTTCGCCGTGTAGGGGGGTTAACGTAAACGAGCAAGTTCGGCGAGCATGTTCGTCGTTTAGAGCTACCTTTACCCAAACTCATGACAGGACTGTTGCTTGCTGTTGTGGTTGCTATACCCTAGCCCTTTATGAGCTGTGATGCAGTACTGCCAGGTCGTGGTAAGTTTACCTTTTCGTGGGAAATCCCAACTGTCTTATCACTCATTTGGTAAAAGGGCGTTTTCATACAAAAACAGACAAATTTCTTCTGAAGACCTTTAGTTCAAGGTGCGGCTGAGACCTGTGCCAAAGGATATCACAAAAGCGAGCTGCAGAGTTTGTGGAACTACTTTTTTTACCGGGAATGTTTTAACACTTGTTTTCATTTCTACACGACGACTCCGAGTGGTATCACAATGGGTCTAAATTGGCCTAAGTGTGACTGCTGTCTACAGTCAGCCACTTCAACTTAACCTAACCTACACGACGACTTTCATTGTAGCTTGCATAAAAGTTAAACACATTTTCTTGGAAGTGATCGATTTTGAACGATGTGGTATTTTTTCACCACAATCGTGGTAAATTCCGCTTAAAAATGCTGGCAGCACTGGTGTGACGGGATGTTATGAATTTTCCAATACTAATCTTGACAAAATCTTGTGACAGCCGTTGAGACATGAAGATCATGCTGCTCCTGTCGTCCCCATTGCCATTGTTGTTGTCCTGAGAGCCAAACAAATCAGAAGCAATGTTATTTCTGCTCTCCCACATGTTCTTCATTACAGCTTTCTTTGGTGTGACAGTTGAAGACTTGACGCACACGGCGACAGACGCTTTTTGTTTTTGGTGTGGGACATTCGTTTGTTGGTGTACTGACGGTAGATATGGACGTGTTATCAATTGTTTTTTGTTGGTACTTGACCGCTTGGAAGTGACAAGTTGTGCAAATGGGAGTATTAAGGATTTTCTTCGCAGATTGACACAAAAATTACTTTTAAAACCTGGAACCTCGACTCTTTTCTAGTCTCGCTCACTTGACATAGAAATTCTCATCTCTGTCAATTGTAAAATAGCACTTTAGTTCTTCGCTTTTATTCAACTGTGAGTAAAAGACAGAAAAGGCAATTTCTTTTTTTGACTTAATGATTAAAATGATCATATGATCATCTCGTTTGCATTTCAGAAGATCACATTTGTTCCTGGATGCAATCGTCTTCAGCACAAACAAGCCACAAACACCTAATACGTGAGTCCCCCTCAACATTTTAAAGAGAATCTTCTTCTCGGCTGGTTTCCAGGATCTTGTAAGTTTGTGAATCGAAAATCCAGGAAAATTGTAAACAGCTTTCATACACAGTCGCTCCAAGCTAAATTCAGTCACTTTCAAGGTGGGTAATTGCGGTGAAAAATAAATGATTTGCTTGCGGATATTTTCTTTTTCTCGCTTTTTACGCTAAATAAAAAAATGAATTTGGGAAAAAGAAGTACAGTCGACTCCCTCTTAATCGAATTTCCGTCTAACTCAAATTTGTTCGCCTTATTTATTTTAGCATTCACTCAATTTTCCATACGAAAAACCGTCCTCTAAGTCGAACTCCCTCGAACTGGAACAAATTTTGATATCGCCTTAAAATTCGACTTAGAGGGAGTCGACTGTACTTGACATTTGTATTTTTTTAAGTGAGTGATTATGATTTGAAGCGACTGTAATTCTTGACTGTGGAAATTCAACAGACAGTTGTAGCAGAATAATGTGAAAATAAAACACTTTGAAGCCCGTTGAAAGTCTCAAGCTCGCTAAGGGTTGTGCAAGAGCTTAGTCCAACTCAGTGAACATTTCAGGTTCTTACTTACTTAGCAGGCCTATGCTCCATTTAGGGTCTGGGCCTGATATATTGCTGCCTTCCATCGTTGACGGTCCTGGGCACGCTGCTTACAGTCATCAAGACCAAGCTGTTTTACGTCCGCGATGACTTGGTCTTTGTACCGGAGGTTCGGTCTTCCTCTCCTTCTCGAACCAGAAGGCTCGGATTCGAAGACCCTCTTAGCTGGAGCGTTGTTGTCCATGCGCTCGATGTGGCCGAGCCAGTGCAGTCGACGGATTGTTGCCTTCCGGACTACATCCACATTCTGGTACAGCTCATAGAGTTCGCGGTTATTTCTTCTCCTCCATTCGTCTTCCTCGCAGACGGGACCATATATCCGAGGCACCAAGAATCAGCTCCACAGTTCTGCTTAGTGTATTTCAGGTTCAGACTTCATTATTTGCGAATCGGACAATTTCAAGCTACACGTGACAGCACCTGCATATGTTTACAGCACCATCGCATGGTGAACAGCATCTTTCATCGACGTCCTTCCGAAGCACTTTCTCCACTCAAGCACATACGTTAGCTTCGCTTTGCTTGAGGCACTCTTGTAAGTTACGAGTCAATTCAATGATCTGTAAACACACCAATTTCCCGTTCATATGACTTCTATGTGTCAAGTATCATGTTTAAAAACAATCGCCAGACCCATTGGCCATCATTATTCTGGTCAAGGGCCCCGAGATGGTCCGATCAGATGGCTGAGGTCTGTGTCCACTGAGCCGTACATTACGAGCACATTAAATCGACATTTTCATTACAACATTTGGGTAAATAAATCCAATAAATTGTTTCCTTCCATCACACAGGCCGGCAATAAAAGCCAATCATGTACGCAGACCGACAGCCCTCCACCCGGCCGGCCTGTAAGTGAACTCTCACCGAGCACGGAGGTGATTTATTCAACCTTTCTCTTCAATTAAAGTGCTCAATTGTAGATTGGATGCGCCCTCCTCGCCATCTATCCGTCTCCATCTATCGTATCAAATCACCGATAATGGATTTAGACAGAGCATGCTCTACAATTTGTGTCCTGCGAATCGATTGCGAATGTAAATCGCCAAACCATCCACTTGACACTGTGTTGCTCATTCTCCTTCGCTCCAGTTTGAGTCTTGGTTTCCTCGTTTTTTCTGCCTTCCCTCTGCTCTCCTCTCCTCGTGTGCCATTGTAAACGATTTCAAGTTGATTGGCCATTTCACGCCCGGTTATTCGTTCGCACATCCTCCGGGATGGCTGCGATGGTGAGCGATGGGGAGGGCAGGGCCATGGCAAACAGGAATATTTGCATTCAATTGTGAACACACAATTGGAATCCAGGATAATTTAGCCCGAGAAAGTGTGTCACGTATGTGAGACGGGAACAAGAACAATGTGCTCGTGCCTGTGTCAGTGGCAGTGACAATGGCAGAGCGTACGCTTTTGTGTGGCGGGGGTCTCTGGCTTAAATTGCTTGGGCACTTGAAGCCTTTCTAAGTGCTAATGTCAATTTGACAGCTTCGAAGAGATGAGCATCAACGGTCAACAAGAAGAAAGGTTTCCCAAACGCTTACACACACAGCTCCATGCAAACATCACCTCCGACGACGGCAACGACATGCACATGGAATGAATTGAAATTATTCTTGGAGCGATGGACAGGAATATTATCAGACCGACTGCTGTTTGAGTTTCATCCAAATTGACTTTTGAGGAGGTTCTGAGGTGGAAGTCGGTCTTGTGTCCAGTCGTTTAAATTCAACAGCATATTTCTGAGAAGACATTCTGTGCTCTCGGTAGGAGGGTGGTCGTTTTTTTTGCGCTCTTTCTCTCTCTCATTCTTGTGGGAGATGCTTGAAAATGTTTCAAAACTCACAAGTGTGAAGTTTCGCAGTCGAAGTTGGAGATGAAATGCATCTGGCATTCGTTCTTGTGGTCATTTCAATTGTTGCTCTGGGGATGTTTTTTTTGAGTCCTATGAGCTGTATTTGGTGCGAAGGGAGACTCACTGTTTTAACTCGATTTCAGTTTGGCGTAAGCTTTGCAATTTTGTGGCGTAACAGGGATGACCGTTGTATTCGAAAAATGTATTAAATTTGAACTAAAATGGAGTGTAATTTCTAGGAGTTTGAGCTGAATCTAGTCTTTTGGGCTGAAAGCGATTGACGCTAGGTACACAAATTTGATTTTCTGGAGTGCGAGTGTGACGTAAAAAAATATGGTTTTCACTGCGAGGCCATTTATAAAATTATATAAGAACAGTCAAAATCGCTTATAACGAAGAATCGGTTTTGACGACCAAATTCTTAGGTCCCGCCTAAGATCCATTATATGTAATGCAATACAAGAAATCGTTTATAACGACATATCGCTCACAACGACCAAATTTGTCAGTCCCTTGAAGGTCATTATAATCGATTTTGACTGTAAATTACGTTCGTTTTGTTCGAAAAACTCAGATGGAGCTGTGACCGCAATCTTAATAAAGAATACACTTTTTTCAACTAAACTCAATATTTCAACTTTCCCGTCTCGAGTAAGTTACTTATTTACTTACTGGTGGCTCTACAGTCCAGGGTGGGCCTCAACCAACAAGCGTCTCCAGCAAGCTCGATCTTTAGCTAACTGCCTCCAGTTTTGCACGCACAGTTGGTTGAGGTCCCTTTCCACTTGCGGACTGAGGACTAAGTGTGTTGGTTGTGTTTAATAACAATAATAATAATGGCGGAGCTACAGTCCGAGGTAGACTTGGACTTACCTTCTCAGCAGCCCCTCGTATTGTGCATCCTTTTGTTCGAGTGGAGAGAACCTACAGTTTAATGCCGACTCCGAACGGCGACACTGAAGCCTTTTTCTACACAGTTATACTCTTTGAGCATTGTCACTGACTCGAAAGAGGTGGAGCCGTAAATATATCAGAGGTGTTTTTTTTGGGAAGTCGCCACGACTTCCGGACATTTGTATTTTCATTTACTTTTCACAGCCACAATATTTTTTTGCACTGAATACGAAACTGAAACCCGCAATGCGAGATACAACTCCACTCTTTTTCCCATTTTCTGAAAACTAATTATGTGGTGCGTTTATTATGACATTTAAACAAGTGTATATATTTCTGCTTTCTTTCTTCTGATTACTGCAACAAATTTATATATTTTCGCTCTAGCTCTCTATTCGACCTTCAAATCTATCCTAGGCGGTCTCGGGCACGTTGCTTCCAGTCATCAACACTAAGCTGTGTGCATCCTGCACAGACGGACGAGTTTAGCAGGGATGCCAAGACTAAACAGGGTTTTATATAGCTCGTTTCTATTAATGCTTTCATATGCAGCTTTAAAAACGAGCGGCGGATGGTGGGTATCGCTTTGGGTTTCTTGGGTTTTTCCAAACTCTGTCAGAGTGTGAACATTTGATCGACTGTGGACTTCCTTGGCTTGCAATCACTCTGATAGGGGTCAATTAGGTTGTTGACGAACGGTTGCAGGCGTTCAGAGTTCGACGTTAGGTAATCGCGGATAGGACCACATATTAGAGGCAGTTATGTTTTCTTTCAAAGCGGCACCAAGAATCAACTCCGGAACTATGCTTATCGACTCCATATAACAAAGGCTGACAAAATAGTTGTCGATTATGGTCCTTCGAGTATGGAATTTTGATACAAGGTGTTTGAACAAAACGATGTAGCAGCAGGTCTACGCAGGACAGGATTTAGAGTTCTGGAGGCCATGGGGCAACAATTGAGTGGAGGCCCCTAAATGCAGGTGGTTGTTGATTTGAAAAGTATTTCTCTTGCATCTACAATTTACCGCTATTTGGGATCGAGAATATTGAAGTTCTAGTTCGAAGATGTTGAAGATGATGTTTATCGTCGTCGGTCCCGTGTTTGATGATGGCGCTTTGGTTTTTATTTGTTTGTTTAATCGTCGGAATTTGAACCATTTTTTTTTCGAAGTCTTTTGTGGGGGTCCGTGTTTTGTGGAGGCCCATCCTGTCCTCTCCTAAATCCGACACTGGGTCTACGCGTCGGATCTCCGCTATCGTGTGGTTTGTGGAGTTCACGTTTGCCCCGAGCTGGATAAACTCCTTATTGAATTGAATTGAAGAGAATGGGGAGTGACTGTATAGTCACATAGCACTGCGACCACAATAGATCTACTGTGCCCCTTTTATTTCTCTAGGACTTCAGAGCCACCTTGAGAAATTTTAGGATCTATTTGGATAAAATGTCCTGGTAGTCTGTTCCTGTTAATGTGAATCTGCTGGTTATTCTTCATCTGCTTGGTGTCAGATTTGGACACTCGACTAATAGGTGTTCCATAGTCTCCTTTGATTCTCCGCAGTGTCTACAGTTTTCTGTGCTGCTGTGCCCTATTTTGTGCAGGTGATAGTTACATAGGAAGTGGCCAGTAAGTGCACCACATAGTATTCTAAGGTCAGGCTTTTGAAGTTTTAGAGCCTCTTTGGTTCTTCTGGGATCATCCCTCATGAATTTTTTGGAGTGCGTAAGTCCCTCCTGCTTATTCCATAGTTGGATACGGCATTTGTGTGTCCAGTTGTTTATATGTTGTTGTATGTCGGCATTTCCGAATCCATACAGAGGGAAAGGCCCAATATAAGGAGTTTCAGCTGCAGCTCCATTCTTTGCTAGGATGTCGGCCTTTTCATTACCCTCGTGGTTTTCATGTCCTGGCACCCATATCAGTTTCATTCTGTTTTTATCTGCCAGTGTGTTGAATATCTTGTGATATTCCCAGACAGCCTTTGAGTTGAATGTGAAGCTGTTTAGGGCTTTGAGTACTGCTTGACTACCTGAGAGTATCGATATTTTCGAGTTTGTTGCATTTCTGTTGCCGATAGAGTGTGCGGCTTCATTTATAGCAGAGTTCAGCCTGGAATATTGTGGACTCTTTGGGGAGAGACATGTGTAGGTTACATCTGGGTACTACGCTCCTACTCCACTTTTCGACTTCGACCCATCTCTGTACCATCTTTTGGCGTCATCAGTCATCCAGGGAGGGCTATTAGTCCATTCTTCTCTCTTAGGTATAATGATTTTGTATTGTTTGTTGAAGTTTAAGATTGGTGTCATAAGATCACTGACCTCAGTTAGTTCATTAACGTGATCAACCTTTCTTAGAATCTCTAGGTGTTCCGTCAGGTTACCTTCTTTGAAATTATAGGTTCTTTGCAGGGCTACAGCTTGTCTCGCAGCTTCAGGTTGAACAGCAACATGAAATTGAGGTAGGCTTAGTAACATTTCCAAGCTTATCGTTGGAGTGGTTCTCAACGCACCTGTCGTGCAAATGCACGCTACCCTTTCTGACAAACCCCTTAATTACCTCGAAATTGTAGCCGGCGATTGTGGCGTTTTGTCCCAGATAATGGGCGATTGATTGATTTTTACTCGACAGCACATACTTTGTCTTCTCCTCATTTACCCTAAGACGAGCTTGTTTCGTCTGTTCTTCAATCACTGGAAAAACTTCTACAACACTGCGCTGGAAACGTGCAACGATTTAGACATACAATCTGCGTAGTTCGGCAACTAGTTCGAACTATAGAAGATACTGCACTCTATGTTTACACCTGCTCGTTGTATTATCTCCTCTTCTTGAACCATGAAATCTAGTGTAGGTTTCAAACAGTTCGGAAATTTTCGAAAAAGGACTGCGCGTTATTTATTAAACTTATTTAGTATTGGTCGTGGGCGCCGTGGCGTAGTGGGTAGGTGCGTCGACTCCTACGCTCGAGGTCGTCAGTTCGAATCTCGAAAAAAACATCAAACATTTTTTCACGGCTCCACCTCTTTCGAGTCACTGACAATGCTCAAAGAGTACAACTGTCTAGAAAAAAGCTTCTCAATCTCGCCGTTCGGAGTCGGCATTAAACTGTAGGTCCCCTCCGCTCGTGAGAGAACAATAGCACGCACAACACGAGTGGTTGCTGAGAAGCTAGGCCCAGGTCCACCTCGGACTGTAGCGCCGCCATTATTATTATTATTATTATTATTATTTAGTATTGGTCATGCCTTATGTCCTTTTTCCAATTTTTCTTCGATTGCAATGCATTTGATTGATGCGAACTTAGTCGAATCAAACACTAGAAACCCTGAGCAAGTTTTTTTTATTTCCATCAGAATTTGGCGTTTGATATTTCCTCACCATTTTACATAGAAATTAATGAATTAACTGAATGTCCTGGTTTCTTATAAGCAAATAACTCGATCAACAAATCATCACAAATTTTTCAAGATTTCCCTCAATCGAGTGAAGTGCTTTTTACTTCCCCTCAACTTATTTTTCTTCTTCACCTGGCGCAGCAGTCCGAGAAGGACCTGGGCCTGAGTCGGCATACCCCTCCATCCAACGATGTCCTTTGTCCTGTGTTCCAGCTACGCACATTCACCTGATTGAGGTCCCTCTCCAGTTGTGTTCGCCTACGGAGGCGTAACATTAATTAACCGCGTATTTCCAAAAACCATTAGTGCATATGAGACCAAAGATAGCTCGATCAACCTTCTTCTCGAAACGATCAAGAATCTCCCCATCCGCTTCGGTTAGCCTCCATGCTTCTCCGTCATACACTGCTTCTTCGAGAGCGGGCTTTACTCCTCACTCGACTTCTTAGAGCAAAGAAACCGCGATTGACAAGATTAATCCTTCGTTTTATATCCGCGATGGTGTCATGTCTTAAGTTTACTCAATAACTAACCCTCAACACCCAAATGAAAAGCCGCTCTCCAGCTTTGTCCCAATCTCTACACGAATTTAAATCACGGCGGACAATTTTGTACGCAGCTTGATATATTCTTTCATTCCTTTCATAAAGTCATTTGGGGCTAGCATCCATCCAAACACGATGACAAACCTTACTCACTGGCATATCCGCACTCAATAAGGATAATGAGAGGCTTCCTTCGTATTAATTAAAAACCACAACATTTGTTTGACATTCCTTTGCGCTCAATCCTTGCTTCCTATTCTACAAATCATTCCCGCAACAACAACAACTAAACCCATACAAGCCAGCACACACAAAGAACGCCACAAAAAAAACGCAGAGAAAAACTTAAAGCAACTTCTAATTACACCCAACTTCATGCTAATGATACGATTCAACCGCACGGCAGATCCCCGCATTTGTCCTTTGCACAGCGCTGGCTATACCCAACATTCTCATTTTTTTCAATTTAGCCTCTGCTCCACCCGCAGCCCCTGGCTGCCTGTTCCGTGCTCCAGAAACCACAGCAAAAAAAAAAAAAGAAACCAGAAGACAGAGTAAACATCCAAAAGGACGACGCATGAAAGTAATCCAATTAATGAGAGAAAAAAAATAAATACACAAATAAACATAAAACAACAGGGCAACAACTATCACTAAAACATTCATGAATGCGATATCCTTTGGGACAATGGAGCGCATGCATGCGAGCAGCAAGGACACACAGTCACAAATAGACACACAACGCAGAAGGAGACCGGGAGGTGGCAAGAGGAATAATAAAAGCAAACGCCGACTGGCCAACCGGCAGCAGCTCCAGGAAGACATCCCAATTAATTTAACAGGAAAAGTTCATTACTTAGTTACTTACTTACGAATCCAGGAGCTTTGAGTTACACCACCACCACTGCTGGCCGATTGTCTGATGATGCTCGTCCTCGGCACTCTGCTGCCTGTTGTTCGTATTGCAACTGCCCGGGTAACAGGTACCCAGATGAATTAAAAATTCATATCATCCGATGTGTTAACTTGTGAGCGGGGACACACCGCCAAGGATGTAGGCTAAGAAGACTGGGGATGATGTCGTGCTCGTTGTTTTGCATCGGGGGCTGATTGTACACGTACGTACATGTGTAACTGCAGAGAAAGGCAATCCCCACCGGAATTGTTCTTGTTGTCGGCGATGGCTGTACATGCATGTACTGTCAACTCCTTCCCACGCTTCCGTCCAATTGCGGAAAAGGACGAACGCAATCAATGAACAAGATCCTAGAAGAAGTTTTCTTTTGCCATCGCATGCTGCTAAGTGGAATGTTTTAATGCAATATGCGAAATTATGTACATTCGGTTGTGCAAGAAAAGGACACAGATGCACCAAAATGCAATGGCGTTGGGTCAAGGACTGAAAATACAGATCTGTCGATTGCTGGGACATTAGTACATGGGTGGGATAGTTGGGAAGATCAATGAAAACTGGTAGTGGCAAAGCTTTACCAACGAACCTTGTTTTAGACTAAGTCAGTGTTTCACCTGCCTTAAGTGATGTTCAGAAGAAGTCATGGTAGGAACGGAACTCCTCGTCCTGTTCTCACTTACCATTCATTGAGACTGCTTTCATTTTTGCTCCGACGAAGAATCGTTCAGATTTAGCAAAAAAAATGGGAGGTAATTTACAGAATGTTTTCTTGTGAAATGTGCCGTTTTTTCCAAACTGAATTTACTCATCATCACCTTTCAGCACCTATCCATAAGATGTTTTTTAAGTACCTCTGAAAAATGTACAAAACTATCTTCTTGCCCACACAGTTCAATTCTTGTCCGCCCTACTGCCCCCTGCACAGAGCAGTACCACTTGTTATTAGCAAAAATCTCAATTTACCCATCATAGCCTATCGGCAACTATCCATAAATTGCTTGAAAAATTTACAAACCCCTCACACAGTTCAATTCTTGTCCACCCCACTGTCACCTGTACAGTGCAGTAGCACTTGCCATTCTTAAAAGCCTCAATTTACCCACCACCGCCAATCGGCAGCTGTCCATAAGTTGCCCCAAATGCCTCTGAAAAGTTTACAAAATCCAACTTCCCACCGGTGTAATTCAATTCTTGTCCGCCCCACTGTCCCCTGCACAGAGCAGTAGCACTTGCCATTCGCAAAAACATCGCATGACGGCAGGATATTTCTGCCGAAGCTTAACATATCGTTACGTGTCTATTGATACTTAAAACTGACATAACCCGAAACAATTGAACACAGTATTCACCCACCGCCGCCGTCAGCCGCACGGTCTGTGAGTCCTCAAACAAAGTGTCTGAAGTGGCCATCAGCAGGATGGTCGTGATGGCTGCACAACAACAAAACGCTGAAAAGGATAACAATTTATTTTGGCAATTTATTAGCATGAGGAATGTCTGATGTCGAATGGTTCGAAGGACCGAAACCATAAAAATGGTCAGAAAAACAAATTCCATTCGGCGAATTAGTTTGATTGCCAACACCACTATACCGGAACGAATGGGTGGTTGGGAATGATGGGAGCGACCACTCCCGTCGGAGGTATCGAGTGGCGGTGGGCGGTGGGCGGCCCCACGAAATGAACAAACGCTGTAATGGTGACCACATAATGATGGGTGCCGCCACCACTGCTGCCGCCGCTTAAGCTGGGAGCTTTTCGGTGGTACCACATTCGTGCATCCATGCTAATACCAACCGCTTCCATTGCCTGGTTTTTTTCCGCTCGGACAGACATTTCAATCGGCTTAATGCATTTCACCAGCGGATATGGTGCCGTAACGTGAGCTCAATCCAGCTGGGGAAGGGTAGTGATTATTATTATTTAATGAACTCGCAGGGGGTGATGGCGGCGGGGTGGCACTCAACAGGCATGCGAATGGTGGGGCGGATTTTGTAATTCCCTTTGGCGCTAGAATTTAATCTGCTTGCCTATCCTTTTGCTCCTTTGCGTGGCGCTATTACCAATTTCCCCGTTTCGCTATTGTTTTGGGGTGCAAATTAAAAAGCTCCACGAATCTGGATCTGGGACGGGGCATGATTACAGCGTGCAACCGGGTTCAATGTGCAGCATGTTCCCTGCGCCGCTTGGTATTTAATAAAAACTAGCTGAATGAACTGTTATTAAGGACACGCTGCTTGATTTTTTTGTATAAATATTTTATGGCTTCGGGAATTTGCTACAATAAAAGTGTGGTTGGAATAGGAAAATCGTTATCCGCAGACTCTACTTGCGGTACCTGATGCGCTTGACAGTCTTGTAACGGTATCCATCATCGGCGAGGGCAGCGGACTCCTCTGGCTCTTGAGTGGGCTCGGCGGCTTCGACGACTTCTTCAGCTGGTGGCAGGTATTCAGGGGCAACGAGTTCTGAGACATCACGGCGTTTCCTGTACTTCAGCCTGCGGACGGTCTTGTAACGGTATCCATCTTCAGCGAGGGCAGCGGACTCCTCTGGCTCTTCAGTGGGCTCGGCGGCTTCGACGACTTCTTCAGCTGGTGGCAGGTATTCAGGGGCAACGAGTTCTGAGACATCACGGCGTTTCCTGTACTTCAGCCTGCGGACGGTCTTGTAACGGTATCCATCATCGGCGAGGGCAGCGGACTCCTCTGGCTCTTCAGTGGGCTCAGCGGCTTCGACGACTTCCTCTGCTGGTGGCAGGTATTCGGGGGCAACGAGTTCTGAGACATCACGGCGTTTCCTGTACTTCAACCTGCGAACGGTCTTGTAACGGTATCCATCATCGGCGAGGGCAGCGGACTCCTCTGGCTCTTCAGTAGGCTCGGCGGCTTCGACGACTTCCTCTGCTGGTGGCAGGTATTCGGGGGCTACGAGTTCTGAGACATCACGGCGTTTCCTGTACTTCAACCTGCGAACGGTCTTGTAACGGTATCCATCATCGGCGAGGGCAGCGGACTCCTCTGGCTCTTCAGTGGGCTCGGCGGCTTCGACGACTTCTTCAGTTGGTGGCAGGTATTCGGGGGCAACGAGTTCTGAGACATCACGGCGTTTCCTGTACTTCAGCCTGCGGACGGTCTTGTAACGGTATCCATCTTCAGCGAGGGCAGCGGACTCCTCTGGCTCTTCAGTGGGCTCAGCGGCTTCGATGACTTCCTCTGCTGGTGGCAGGTACTCGGGAGCAACGAGTTCTGAGACATCACGGCGTTTCCTGTACTTCAGCCTGCGGACGGTCTTGTAACGGTATCCATCATCGGCGAGGGCAGCGGACTCCTCTGGCTCTTCAGTGGGCTCAGCGGCTTCGACGACTTCCTCTGCTGGTGGCAGGTATTCGGGGGCTACGAGTTCTGAGACATCACGGCGTTTCCTGTACTTCAACCTGCGAACGGTCTTGTAACGGTATCCATCATCGGCGAGGGCAGCGGACTCCTCTGGCTCTTCAGTAGGCTCGGCGGCTTCGACGACTTCCTCTGCTGGTGGCAGGTATTCGGGGGCTACGAGTTCTGAGACATCACGGCGTTTCCTGTACTTCAACCTGCGAACGGTCTTGTAACGGTATCCATCATCGGCGAGGGCAGCGGACTCCTCTGGCTCTTCAGTGGGCTCGGCGGCTTCGACGACTTCTTCAGCTGGTGGCAGGTATTCGGGGGCAACGAGTTCTGAGACATCACGGCGTTTCCTGTACTTCAACCTGCGAACGGTCTTGTAACGGTATCCATCTTCAGCGAGGGCAGCGGACTCCTCTGGCTCTTCAGTGGGCTCGGCGGCTTCGACGACTTCCTCTGCTGGTGGCAGGTACTCGGGAGCAACGAGTTCTGAGACATCACGGCGTTTCCTGTACTTCAACCTGCGGACGGTCTTGTAACGGTATCCATCATCGGCGAGGGCAGCGGACTCCTCTGGAGCTTCAGTAGAGGGAAGTTCGGTAGCTTCTGCAACCTCTTCTTCTGGCGCCTGGTACTCGCTAACGGCGGCTTCCCCTGGTGGCAGGTACAGAGCAGGCAAATCGCCGACGTCCCGACGTTGGCGGTACTTCAGCTTCCTCACGGTCTTGTATTGGTACCCATCGTCAGCCAAAGCCGCTGACTCCTCAGCTGGGAGCTCAGCAACTTCGGACAGTTCCTCCGCTGGTGGCAGGTACTCCTGTTCGGGTATCACAGCCGCCGAAGCGACCGCCAAAGTTGCAAGCAGTATCCAAGTGATTTTCTGAAAAGACATAGAATTATGATGGGATCCTTTCAGTTGTTCTTTGAGCAGCCTCACCATTGTTGCAAGTCCCCGATGATCACAGTGAGACTCGAGCGTTGAATGGTTATCTCGTCCATTCACTCACGTATAAATAGCGATGTGAGTTTCATCTGCAGACACGCCGGCCGCTTGCCAGAAACCGGTTGTCTTGACGAGTGGGCACCTCTCGTTAGCTGAAGCACCGCAGCACGCTGTCATCGCCGATATCGATCACTCCATATCGCGGAAGTAAGTGCTGGCGCTTTGAATCTGATTGTGTGCGTCGTGCGTGTGACGTGCAGCTCATCTGAACTCAAAGCAGCCGGCTCGGTGGTGCATCACGTCCCTGCTTGACATGCAAACAGGCTTCCGCCGTTAAATTAACACATCCCCTGAATAGATGAGGAGATTGGTGTGTTTCCTTGGAGATGGAGGGGAGCAGGAGGGAGAACGCCTAGCGATTGTCTCCCGCAGACTTGATTCATTACAAAATCATTTCGCGAGCGTGTTCCCTCGCCCGAAGGGAAGACTCTGCCAAATCCTCTTATCCTGCCCATAAATTTGTGTCTTGTATTGACAATTCCGTTTGAGCCGGGTGGGTGTGCGAGCGCTCCAATCGTCCTTGATTCCACTCAAATCGAGATGATTTCCACTAGCAAATATCCCATGAAACTGAGGGTGGTTGGGAGCCGGAAGAACCTGCAAAATATTTATGAAGCGAAATCGAATAATGATGTCTCAAATGTGGTGATGTCCTGAGGAGTTCGCCAGGGTCTGGGGGTGGCACCGGCTGATGTGCGGATTCTTGATTGAGTTTGCCCCCATCTTGCGCTATCAGTGCCATGGTGTCGCGTCTGACGACGGGGAGAGTGGAAATGGGGCTTATTCGGTAGGCATCGCCGGTATCGCTATTTTTATCCACGCATCTGCTCGATTGCTCAGCGGTGACGAGGGATGGCGGGGCATTGTCGGCTTGTCGCGATGCCAATTCGTCAGGGTGTCGGGCATGTGTAACATTATTATTTAACAGGGATTTGTGTTTGCGTTAATTTTAACCGTCGCCGGAGTGAAATATGAATTTTGAAGCGATTGCTGGGCCTGATAAATTCTGACGGAAGCGAGGCAGCGATACGTCTCGGGCGGCTTTTGTCTTTGAAATGCTGATCTCCTGACAGCAATTACCGACGAAAGAATTACATTCCTGCTTGTGGCAGTGACGGAGGTGTGAGTGGGAGCCGAACCCGGCGACGGAGTCGGGGAATTTAAGGCAAAAGTTCAAATGGAACTTTGTTTACTTTCACGGATGGCAAAGTTTTTGATCTCTGGGATATAAATAGGTTTTCTTTGGGTGCTGCTGTCTTGGAATATTATTAAAAACTTTCCACAGCTGTGTGTACATTTTTGGGGTAGACTGACGTAATAGGGATTCACTGTGAAATGATGATTCTTTTTTTTTGCAACACAAAGTTGGGGATGTCCTTTCGGAACTTGATTCTACGGGAATCCTTGAAGACGTTGTACTTTGAGATGGCGTTTATTTAATCTTGGCGTAGGTTGAAAGCGAAATACGTTGGCTTTCGTGGCGCAGGAGGAGGGCGCCTTCAAGATGCTTTACAATTTGTTGTGTGTGCATGGATACGGTTGAAGAGCGGTTTCGGAACCTATTCTTGTGGCATGTGATATCACAAGCACTCACATTTTCTTCGAATTTGACTTTTCAGACATCGTGGAGAAGGTATTATTCAACGTGAAGGGGTTCACAAAGTCATTTAAGTGATGGTGCACTTCAGACAAGGGACAGACAGAGCTCAGCTGGTTTTTTAATCTTTAGTGGGGACTTGATGGGTGATGATCACAGCGAATTTTATCAATTCACTGAGTTGTTTTCTTGAAGCAACTAAACTTGAAATCGGGGATTTAATTTCCCACAATCTCTAGAGGTGAACATTTTAGATCAGAATAAGGAGAACCTGTCAAGACAACCTCACAGAAGGGAATTCTGTCAAAAATTCCATCGCAGCACTAGTGACATCTTCGAAAATTAAAATGAGAGTTTATCAGGAATGACATTAGAACTTCTCCATGGCGTCGTAACAGAAGATCAAGACAAAACCTTAGCACAGTCGAGAAGTACAAGATTTAAGTAGGTAGCAATTTAATAAATAAATGTGGTTGATATAGAGTCTCCACCGCGCCCCACAAAAGTTGATAATTCAATTTTTGAAGCCGGAGGATACCGAAAGTCCATAAGCCTCATGTTAATTGGCAGCACATGGATCACCTTTAAAATTTCCTTGCTCCAAATAAGCAAACTTTCTTAACGGCTGAGACTGAAGTGAGCTGTGTCGCTAAACTGGGCAAGTGCGAGTTGTACTCGCAGGGGAAGGTTCCGTCGCATACATGTTTTTTGAAAAAAATCATTTCTGAATATCAGGCGACGAGTTCAAACTTCAACTGAAATAAATTGTCATGTAAATTCAACCAAAATCAACTATTCATTACAAAAGTCATGCATACAAACAACCAAACATCAATTGATACGTATTCCTTTAACTCTATCCAAATTTATCGAACACAAAAAATCCCCTCTATCTTACCCAATCACTTCTCATGACTGCCGTGCCAATGTGCAGAATTTAGGGGTTGATAAGGTGTGGTCGATTTCAGCATGGGATTTATGTGCGAAAATTATAATCTTTGACATTTTAAATCGTTGAAATCTCAAAATTTTCACATAAATTCATATTTTGATATTTATCATTTCTTAATGCCTACGCTGAGGTCTACAAAACTGCGTTTTTAGATCTTCAAAATTCGCACGTCGATGTTTCACCGTTTTTGACCAATATCTCCAAAACTATTGCGGCCAGGATGTTCCAAACAGATTAAAATCAAAAAACTCATTAAACCAAGTTTTTGTGCTTTTTTTTTCAGATTTTTAAACATTTTGGGTTGGAAGGGATGGGAGGGGGGACACATTTAAAACGACTTTGGACCTCTCAATTTTTCAAACGATACTTTAGATCAAAAAATGTTGAAGGAAATTTCCACCTCATTTCAAAAGATCTGTCGATTGATACATATATCACTTGATGTAGTGCATCATTGTTTCAAAATCCATGGCAGCTTCAACTATACCACCCCCAAATGGCCCCACTTGTTAAATTTAGGTGCTTGGAAAATGATATTTGGGCCTAAACAACTTAATTCCAAAATGTGATGTCGAAACCTTTATAAACTTCAGAGATAAATGTGACAGACAGACGGACAGACGGTTATAAAGGTTCCGTTTTTGTAGACGGAACTTACTGCGTACTTTACGCGTACGAGGGAACGAAGGCGAATTTTTCGTCTGCCTGAAATCACTAGCCGAGTAAAGTAATTTTCTCGGATACTATCCGCTATCCGACAAAATCCGAATAGTTGGGGAATCCGAAACTATCTCGAATAATTGTTCGGATACCCGGATACCCTAAATTTGGTGATATGTTGCAGCACTGCAACCAACATCGTGTGCGAGACTGCGTGCAAGCTGGGGAGGTTTGTTTGTTGAGGTCCAGAGCCCACTCCAGACTGCAGCGCTATTTGAAAAAGAAGCAGAATAAATGAGAAAGTTCAATCATCTTCGGCGATAAGAATCATTTCATTCTGACATCGTCAAAATTGTCAAATTTGGGCTTTGGACTCTCAGGGGATGATTTGTTTTTTTTTTTCGGAGAATTTTTAAAATCCGCTCAAAAACTGTGACTGTTTCGTAAAAATTTGGAACTGATGGCATCATGGAACAATTTTTCTTTAAAATTGTCAGGTTATAGTAGTTAACAGTATTCGTCACCGCTACATACGATGTCATCCAATTTTTTGTGCAAAAATTGCAAAACATGGATATGGACGATATATGGTTTCAACAAGACGTCCCGTAGAACCCAAGAAATAATTCAAATGCATCAGAATGCATGCATCAAATCCATCAATATATCATCAATCATCATGCATCAAAATGCATCAGGTTACGTATTTTCCATTTAGGTGATCGGAATTGGCCGAGTCTTTGTTTCCGCGCCCGTGGGGAACTCAACAGGGAATGCCCACGAAACTGACTTTGCACACACGTGGAGAAGACGCCAGTCAACTTGCCATGTGTAAGGAGAGCTGGCTAAAGATCGTGCCAGAGGCTCTGGTTGGTTGAGGCCAGAGTCCATCCCGGACTGTAGCATCATCAGAAGAAGATGAACTGGACACCCATTGCCTAATTCAAGCGATGTAACGTCACTGGACTTTTTTCTTCGGATTTTGTTTAAGTCTTCTGAATTGATCCTGAAATTACTAATTTGGACGCTTTGTCAAAGAAACTCGGTCACATTTTCACAAAACGGTACAGCAAATGTGAACTAAAAAGTCCACATGTGCCTGCAGAGCCATGGAGGTCAATTAGCCGACAAGTTTCTCCATTCATAGTCCTCTACTGTGTACTTTATGAATCTTTGAAAAACCATGCAGTCTTTTATTAAACACCAATTTTTGCCATCGAAAAGATTTCACAGTTCATCACCATCAAGTCAGGAGCGTTCACTTTCTCTGTCTCAAGGGAGACGGATGAGTTCAAATAGGATATGTGTACCTCAACAAGTTGGGAGCATAAACACCACTCGCTCTTCAAAATGGCTTTATCCGTTATTGCGGAGAATCTAAAAATAGACCCCATCATGTCATAGCTTCGAGTGAAATAAACTGACAAAATCCAACAAAAATTATGTAGTAACCTCAGATTGGCTATTGAAACTTGAATCAGTCACCGGCGCATGTTGAAGATCACCTCCGTGTGGGCAGACGACGGTGAACTTGAGTCCGCTCAGACGATGCTCCAGACACAAAGCGCGCAGATAAGAGGCATTAATCATGTAATTTTTTTTTCTTCGTCTCTGTTTTGTTCGTGAATTTTTGCGGATAAAACGATTACGGTATCCGAAAGATATGAGCTCAATGAGTGCTACTTCAAAATTTGATAGATGGATTCATTTCCTATGTTGATGGGCTTGTTAGACACAACCGCACGATCTTGCGGCTTCGATTTTGTGTGTTTCAAGGTAGAGTGGTAGAGTCGGCTTCTCTGCTGAGCACCAGTGTGCGGTGAGTGTATTCGAACGTTTATTCGGCAATCCCCCATCAACATCCATCAGAACGAGATGTATTCCGCTTCGCAATCGCATCGTGTAATTAGAGTTCGAAACAAATCGGCGCCATGTGCAGCTTTTCCGCCCTGCTTCTAGTTTTTGCTTTGTTTGCTTGTGCGCCTGAATCTCGTATCCAATTACCTCTGCCCGCCCCACCTGGCTGGCTACGTGCGTTATTTATTCTCTCTGCACCCCAAATCCTAATGCCGCGCTTTATCAATGTAAAACGGGTGTTTTGGGCCGCTGTGCACGGTGTCTCTAGTGAATATTACAACGAATATTCTCGAGTGGGCGAGAGCAGACAAAAAAGCCCAAAGCCACCACCGCCCCGACCTACCGGTTGGCCAGCGTCAGCTTAATGCATCTATGCATCCTTTCAAATCTCCAGTGACTGTGAAAAAAATCCACCGAACTCCCATCACATGGTGTCGGGTCGGGGGGTGGCACGTCCGTTCAGTTATCCCTGGACCAATGCCACAATGGAGTCTACAATTTTAATTTACGTTTTCCCAATATAACCGATGTTGAACAATGTTAAAAGTTTTAACGGGTTATGAGCCTCACAGCGCACCCACCCACAGCTGTGCTTCGAACGCCCGCTATCCGGAATCTATACTGTACGCCTTCTATGCTCGTAAAATCACCGTCTCCCACCCCATCAACGGGGTTGAGTTTTGTACAGTCAGACCCCAACCTACGGGTGTGCGGCTTGTACTTTCCCGAACGAAGCGCAAAAAAAGATATTGAGTACCACAGGTGCATAGCCATTGGTTTGCTGCGAGAGGTCGGATGTGTGTGCATTGGACATTGTCCTAGATAGTTTCTGAGCAGATTTCATATTTTATGAAACCCTCCCTCTTATCGAAAGTCCAGCCGGGTCGTAACGGGTGGGTTTTTGGACTATTCTGAGCTGTAGTTGTGTTTCGTGGCAAAAAAAACCGAACAAACAAAAATGTGTACACTTTTGTGGGAGTTCTCATGGTGGCCAGCAGTTTTGAAATCTAAATTGCATCCGCGATACCCAGTATCATAATTTATTGAAAGGTTCTCATAAAGGAGGGAGTCAATAAAATACTGGCAACCGATAGGATTGATGGAATTGTTTGAATGGCGTGGGAGATATAGCACTTCGCTTCGAATGTATTCGCAATTCAACTTTTCAGTCGAGAGTTAAAATTGAATTTATGACTAGGAAAGAATTGTTTTGTTCCACATTGGCCAGGGGTGGCTGAGACAGAGCAGTGACTGACTGAGATCTGAGTTGGGCCGATGCCTGCATTTTAGTCTCAACGGTTCCTTCATTTATCGATTGGCAAGAAAGCAAATTCGATTGTTGCCAATAGATGGCGTTACGGCGTTGTTTATGTGGCAGAGATGTAAAAGACTGCAGAGATGACTTTTCAGAATGCAATCTCTGAGTTCACGGAAAGAGTTTTGTGATGCAATCAATTGACTTCATTTGGGACTTCTAGACTTCGGAACAGAAATCACCATTCTTTTTGAAGTCTTTGATTGGACCAATCCTTTGGAGCATTCGTAAGATTGCATTCATTTGAATTTAGGAGCACAACCAGCAGTCAACGCAGTCAGATATGCACACAAATCTGATGACCTGCAGCAATTAACGTCATGGAACGACAGAATATTCCCTGCTTTTGGACCTAGGACCGAGAGACCGCACAATTCCAACTTTAACGAGTTACACGAGATTCTCCAAGCGGAAACATATGCGATCCTAATGGCTACGAGCTATATTGTGAAGGATGGGTGGAAGGGGCGAAGTATTTGCATCTGTAGCGACAGCCAAGCTGTGCCTAAGGCCTTGTTGAACCCTTTAACCACTTCCAGGACTTGCATTTCTGAACTGCAAGTCTTCTCTGAATTTGATCGGTAGCTTAAATTCGCTAAGACTTGTCTGGGCCCCGGGGCACCACGGGATCACGGGAAGAGAGATCGCCGATGAACTTGCTAGGCGAGGATCAGATGAGGCATTCTCAGGACCTGAACCTACGCTGGGACTGCCCGCGTCCTTGGTTAGGGCTTCCATCGATGGTTGGACTTCTCGAGAGCACAACCGGTGGTGGCATGACTCTCCAGGATGTAGACAGACCAAGCGCATGCTCCCCAACGCCTGTAAGAAATCCGCGGTTTTCTTGTTATCTCTTAACAGAAAAGATTGCAGACAACTTATCGGCGTACTAACGGGGCACTACACCTTCGCCAAAGACCTAAGTGTGCTTGGTCTAAGCGATGAAACCCTCTGCGGCGCCTGTGGAGAAGACGATGACACTGCAGAGCACTTCCTCTGCCATTGTACCGCATTTTCTGGTGTCAGGTGGCAGTTCTTTGGGGCTGATGAGGTGAGAGCCGATGATGTAGGTTCCTCATCACAGAAGCGCCTGCTAGACTATGAAATTTCAGCGAAAGTAGGTTGCTGCCTGGTAGTCCAATGGACCAGTTTTTGAGTCTGAGTGATCCCGTATAGCGTTACAAAAACCTCCGACAAAAAAAAAGCAAAATGACTAACTTCGTGAGTCGATAGCTAAGTTGAGGTTGGTTTTAAATTTGTTGGTGCTAATTCCTTCAGATGCCTGTGCACATAGATGTAGATAGATGACAATTAGCTCAAGTATGTTCCATCCAAAGGTAAACTACTTTCAGTTGAAAACAATGTACGAACGAAATTTTTAGCTCAAAATGTTGGCATGAAAGCGAAATTTAATGGCGTAAAACTGTTGGATTTTGTTTAAAGAGCGTAAATCTGGGATGTCATTGCAGATGAACCGAGCAATTGTACGCGATGCATAATTCTTTGTACTTTTCCCATATGACTTGCATATTTGTGGCCCTGTTTTTTTCACTTTTGGCCATAATCGAATATCTCAGAATACCTGAATGGTCGATGGGCTCGAAGGATCATATAGCCTATTAGCCGTGAAATAAAACTCAATTTATTTGTCCGCAAGTAAATGGACTGCATGAATTTTCCTCGACGAAGTCTAACAATAGTTTGATTTAAATTCAGTCTGTTATTAACATTTGATAATTGATTTTATTTTTTTAATGATTTTATTTTTCTTATTTTGGAAATATTTAATTTTTTATTTATTCTTGAGCTTTTAAATATTGTTCCAGGTTTTTTTTAACATGTCAGTATTTTAATTTACTGCAAATGCATTACTCTTCATTTCAGTTTAACACATAGACGCCGATAAAGAAACGTCTAGATGTTGACTGTACATATTGAGAATTGTAATACTTCATCCATAGCTGGAACAACAAACATTCTATACAAGAAGTCCCTCCTAACAAACCCACTCAACTAGTTACCTGTAGTAAGAATTCTCATTTCAAAATGAGGCGTTATTGGTACCAGTCAAGAAACCTAGACCATTAAATAACCTAAACAGTAATGCGTTGAGATCAGTCCTCTACCTCAGTTACCTGCGAACTCCTACCATGTAAACAATTTTAAATACACCTATACGGACTTGCATTGGAAATCGAAATAGTTTTGATTTTCAATTCGGCTTCAAATCACAACACCCCACTTGCTGCTAAAATTAACAGACGACAACACAATACCCTTTAATCTACAATGCACCGCGGTACGAGTATTTAAGTTAAAGCTTTTATCTGCGTTTGCGCTGCTGGCCTCCGCCACGGACTATACCACATCAGCGTAGACCTGAATATCCACTTCATCATCTAAATTCGCATCAAGCGTCATCTTCACTCGATCCCAACTTTCCAAATAACAGCAGGAGTACCACAACCGTTCGTCTTGGGGCCCATCTTTTAACTTCTATTTACAGCCGACTTCTCCCAAACCAACTAGAGCAGGAGTGAAACTCATTTCCTATGCTGATGAAGCGTCTTGGAGCTCACAATCAATTTCATCAAAACCTTGTCTTCCTCGGATCTAAGTGACCACCTCCAACTTCAGAAACAGGTGAAAAAAATTAGCTGCCACTCTCCTTCGACAATTTTTAATTTTTTAGTTAGTATAAGGTATTTATAAGAATTAAGAAATATTTCGTTCAATAAAGAAAATACACACGACATTCAAGGAGAGCTGGAAATATAATTATTAGATCAAATATTTTGTAATTTTGTGTCACCATCATCTGCGCCATCTGTTAGGTCTCAGGTTCGAATCCCAGTGAAATCGAATTTGGTCCAGTCACCATTTGCCGTTGGGATCAAATTAACGGCACTGAAGTAGGTTGCTACCTGGGAGTACAATGGACCAGTTTTGAGTCTGAGTGCTCCAGTAGAGTTTCAAAAAAAATCCTCCGAAAAAAAAATGGTCCCAGCTGTCATTCAAATATAGTTCTGGAAAAGGATTAAATTCCAGCGGTTTTTATAAAGAGTAAGAAGCAACTATATGGGAGCACAAATTCAGTTAAATATAATCCGGGCAGTCAATTAACAATATCCCAAGCGGATGAAGAGTCTCTTGGTTTTTTCGAGAGAAAAGTTTGGTCCTGTTTGCATTTGGAGGAGAAGATTCAACCACGAACTGTTTGTTGGGCTGTACAGCGACATGAGTCTAGCCATGCGTCTACGGATCCAATGCCTAAGATGGCTAGGCAATGTAGAGCGTATGGACAACTGAGCTCCGGCCTGAAGAGTCTTCGACTCTGAGTCTGTGGGACAACGCAACAGAGGACGTCTACGTACAAGGTGGCGCACACAAGTCGAGGGGGACCTCGGCCGGCTTGGTGTGCGAAACTGGAGACAGCTGGCGAAAGATCGTTCCAGCTAGAGGGGCATGTTGCGAAATCCGTGAAATGACTATTCTCCTTTGCTTCTATATTTTACTTCTGACCATTCGCGAATGTATTAAATTCTTTATAAGCCCTTCAAAAAATGCGCAAGAAAAAAAATATTTATTTAAAAAAATGAATAATTTAAAATAAATTAAAAATTAAATTAAAATAAAAATATAAAATAAAATTTTCCTTAAATAAAAAATATTTCTCCGCCGATCGCCTATAAAAGCTCAGCAGAAGACAAAAATCGATGGCATTTCTTCAAAAAATTTCAACTGGAATATTTTCAGAAAAAAAAAAAAACAATAAATCTGCGATGTCATATATCCCCAGGCCAATCTTGACCCCACTTCACACAAGGTATCAGAGGCGCACCAAATTCATCACATCGAAAACCACGGGATTGAACAAACTATTGATCGAGAGTCACAACAGCATCACAACGTCCTGTGAATTCGATCACACGGGAGAGTTCATGCTCTCGGCGAACAATCGCGGGCAGATTTATATCTGCGACACTATCCATGACTTTGAGAGGTTGGCTTACCTTAAAGGCCACGTGCTACCTGTCACGGAGGTGCACTTCTCCACGGACGGATTCAGGGTGTACTCAAGCTCGACCGATGGATCTGTCCTCATGTGGGACGCCTTCAGAGGATGTGAAATGGCTGAGTTTGTCGGTCATGCCGACGCCGCCAACTCGGTGCAGTGCTCCCCCCAAGAGCCGTGGTATATCTGCTCGGGCTCATCGGATAGGACTATTCGAGTCTGGGATATTCGTTGCCGAGAATGCGTCACTTTGATCATGGGCCCTGAGAGCATATCGTCGACGTGCTTTAGCAAATGTGGACAGTTCATCTTTTGTGCTGGATTCAGCGACGGAAGCATAACCGCCGTTGATATGCGCATGAACGAGGCTGTACGCAAACTCATTGGTCACACAGAAACTGTCACCGGATTAGCAGTGGCACCATGCGGCAAATATTTGGCGTCATGTTCGCAAGATGACACTGTTCGGAAGTGGAACATAAGCTCCGTGGATGATGTTGGAGAGGACATTAAAAAGAACCAATACTTTTATTTGGACCAAAACGGGCCATTACATCTGATTCGATGCGCCTGGTCGTCAGACTGCATGATGCTGTCAGCTGGAACCGCAGGACGTGAAGTGGTTGTTTTCGACACAAAGAAAGATCGGAAGCTATACACCCTGGACGGCCACAAGGGCATGGTAGTTGACGTTGCCTTTAACCCAACGAAGCGAGTCCTGATGTCAGCCGGAACAGATAGATACCTCATTCTGCACGATCTGTAAATACAGGATCTACATTATTTGTAAAATGTAAATCAAACCGAACGCAAGATTGGATTCAAGACCGGCCGTTGTGGGGATATGTCATGCATTTTGTTTTTATGTTGTATATGTTCCTGTGAATCGTCTTTTTGGAAGTTTATGTTAGTGTACTTGAAACAAGTCAAAAGATTGACAGTTTGATTGAAATCTAAATTGCATCCAAGATGAGAGATCTTGCCATCTGCGCCTGAGAGTTTACAAAATAGCTTTTCTCGTCACCAATTGATTCATCATCACATAAAGTGAACATAATCTATGACTGTTCGTGAAATGTAGCCACAAGGGTAAAATTTTGAGATAAGAATTCAAAAGACTTGCAAAATTTACGGTCTTGCCGTACATTCAAAGCCAAATGTAACGAACATCAGGGATTAAGGGATTTTCTTTTTAAATTTTAAAGATGAATCTTAGGCAAAGGTGGCTGCAGGATATCTGCAAGAAAAACCATCCTTCCATGGGTCTGCTTCTTCTCAGAAAGCCAAACAAAGTCCAAGGGGACCTACTTCGGCGAATACAACCGTTCAGCACTACAAAAAGTATGGTCAACTTCAGCTAATTGTCTCATCCATTATTTCAACCTAAAACATCCTAAAGCTCCACATCGTGTTGAAGGCAACGACGGTTTTGTCGAAACTACAAGGGAAAAACCTCCTAAGTCGAGAAAAGAGACTACGCTCTACAACCATCTAGTCAATCCAAACGTAAGCTGTACCATGAGCAAGATGGTAGTTTCTGGGTCCCTTGCAAGGAACCCCGAGTATCAGATGAAATCGAATCGAATTACGAAGAAGACAGACTCTATGAGCAGAGGTATAGTACGGACGGCATTAATTCGTCAACTGTATTCACTCAAACGTCTCAAGCGAAAAGAAAATACAGAAGCATTCTGACAAAGAGTGTCTTCGAACAGGAGAGGAAGACTGAACCTCCGGTATAAAGAACCAGACATTGTGGCTACAACTGCGGGCTATTGACGGCAAAAATGACCTTCTACAGTCTTTCTTCTCATGATTCCATGTTCATTTAACTTCTGGCCCGACTGGATGACGCAGTTGGTTAGGCGCCCGTCCCAAGATAGAGGGGTCTCAGGTTCGAATCCCAGTGAAACCCAAGTTAATATGGTTTTAAATGTTTTTTCAAATCTGGTCTAGTCACCTTTTGCCGTTGGGATCAAATTAACGGCACTGAAGTAGGTTGCTACCAAGCAGTACAATGGACCAGTTTTGAGTCTGAGTGCTTCAGTAGTGTTTCAAAAATCCTCCGGAAGAAAAAACAACTTCTGGCCCTTGTTAAGAGAAAACTGGACCAAATTCGGTTTCAGGTCATCATTATTGGTGAAAGTTGCCGTAGTGTAGAGGTTAGGTGCGTCGGCTGCTACGAATTCGTAGTAGAAGTCTGGGTTCGATTCCCGAAAAAACACCTTTCATATTTTTACAACTCCACCTCTTTGGAGTCACTGACAATGTTCAAAGAGTATCACTGTCTAGGAGGACGACTGGATGGCGCAATTGGTTAAGTGGTTAAGTGCCTGCCCTAAGTTAGAGGTGTCCCAGGTTCGAATCCCAGTGAAAGCAAAGTTAATACGCTTTTATCCGGTTTTTCAAGTCTGGTCCAATCGCCATTTGTCGTTGGGATCAAATTAACGGCACTATCACTGGAGCGGTCGATCAATGGTAGTAGTCTGGCTGCGGGTGTCACAATGGACCAACACGGTCTAAGTGTGCAGCCCCCTAACCTAACCCAAGTGCACAAACATGCAAGCAAGGACTTAAGGACGATATAAGTTCCGGCAAGAAGAACACAGCCATCCGTCGATCGCAGATGATCCCAAAAACCTTTTTGTGTATTCTAATATTATTTTCCCCATCGGCGTCAAAATTCTACAATAAATAAAAAAGCTTCTTTTTAAAATCTTGCACTTATTAGAGTTTCTTTTAATTTATTCACCACCATCCTGACACATTGATTTGTTGTCACCCGAAGGTAGCTTCAAATATCTTAAAGCAACGCCAACACCGACAGACTGAGCCTCAAAATATCGCCTACAAGTTGCCGATTAGTCCAAAATCCATACCAGCATTCTCCAACGAATGACACACCCCCTCCATGGAATCTTAAAGACTTTACAAATTCCATTTCAAGTGTCGTGCCTCATATCGCACCCGAGTGCCGCCACAGAACCGATTTCAGCACAAAGCCTGTTTAAAATTGGAACACCTAGCAACTCCATAACACACGTGCAAGTGATTACTTTGTGTCTTCCCCAAAACCAATCCCTCTAACGAGCAACAGCGCCGGCAAAGACTCCAGCCGAGTGGCCAAATTTTTCGTTTCCTGTGACGAAAACGAAATCCATTTAAGCACACGTAACCCGCTAACAATTGAGACGGAATTATTGCACACAACGATACGAATCTATCGTGCCACCGCCATCGCCAACGCTATCGCCACCGCCACATCTACCGCAACACAAAAGCCTTGATGATAACAACAGCGCGACAGCGACATCTATTGTGTCGCTCCTTCCGCTGGGTTTGGTGGCAGTGTCGGCGGTTATTCGATGGGAGTACAAGCAGCCGGTTAGGACAAACTTTTTTTTTCTGTTCCCTTCTGTCGGCAGTTGCTATATGTTTTTTTTTCACAACTGTGTGGGGGGGAAGGGGTGCTGTATAGAATTTCAGTGTGGCACACGTCCTCGTTTAGCATTCACCGCATTCAGAGCGAAAAATGTTTCACGAGTCGACTTTTATGTAAATTGAGGCATTTTCCAATAAAGTTTCTCAGTGTTTATATAAAGGCCCCACGGGGGAGGAGGACGACGGTACGATGTCGACAGGAACACAATGGCAAGCTCGACGCGCACAAGACCCGACAGCCGAACCAGACCGGCCAGGATTCAAGGCCCATGTTGGAGTATTTTTGTGCTTAAATTCCTTTGAGGATACCTTCTCGGTCCCTGCCGGCCTGTTCGAAGAGGCTGTCGGCGGTGAAGTCACACGAGGAAGCTAGTCACTTGATGTTTCGGTTTCTCCCTCTCCCAGTGGCACCCCCCTCAACACAGCTCCACCGAAAGGGACTTGTTTTCGTTTGAACTTGATGCTGGGGACCTGTTTATTTGGGGTCTCTTATGTCAGTTCGTTCGTTTGTGTATCTCATTAGGCTGATGTTCGCCAAGGACCCGAAAAAGAGGACAAAAAGGCATGGCAACTAATTAGGGACTGGTCCTGGGACGCGTATGATGAATACCCGACTAACGACGGCCGCCATGGTGCAGGGATAATCCATTGAAAGGGATGATAATGCATTGATTTGTCGGTAACGGTAAGTAACAGTCGCCCCCTGAACACACACAGAAGCTACAAGTCGGTTCGCATGGATACGCTCTCCTTCATCGATGCTCACAGAAGCGTTGTCTGTTACAACAAGACCTGCACTAAGCCGAATCAATGCCACCTCGGTGGGCTGCAACGGGGGTCGCCTGCATTGATCCATCCCGTCTGGGATATAGGCGACGAAATTCAATTATAATTGACAATGGCGTTCCCATTAAGAATGCTCCCGTCGACAGGACACGTCAAACCGAGATGGGCACAGCGACGCGCGGGGTGGCTGGTGGCTTTGTATGCAAGTCATGCATTCATTCGGGGCTTTAATTATGGTTCACTCAACCCTGGTGGGGGTTGGGCCTCAGTGTGCTCACGCGTGTGAGTGGGGATGTGTAACTATGTGGAGCGGGTGTGCTGGTGTTAGTTGCGTAATTAATTAGAATTTAATTGCAACGAGGATGTGTTCAAATTACTTAACGAAGTTAATAAATGAATTGGCAAGTGCCCAAAGGGTGGGCGTCGGAGTTCTGTGAAACTTTGTTGCGAGGGTGTTTCGGGAAAAGTCTTGGTAAGCAGGTAATTGGGACGAGCTGAAGGTCGTCCAGGGAGTAAGAATTTCATTGTTAGAAAAATTAATGATTTTTTTTTTACTTATGATCGATTCGGGTTGTTGTTGGGCGGTGTAGGCGGCATTTAACTCCACGTGGCTGATGGAGAGCACAAAGGGAATGACTGAGTGTCCGAGAGTTGAAAGTTATTGCGAGTCTTCGGTAAGAATGAAGTCCGATATTTAAAAGCAAGGATTCAGGTCTCGAATAATGCAGATTTTGGGTGCAGTTTAGGGAAGTAAATCCCTACGAAAAGATGTATTTCATTAAATTGGCGAAAGTGAGACGGTTGCGGTTGATATTTTAAAGACATTTCACAAAGTATCGATGAATCTCTCTTAGAAATCAACTTTAGAACCCTTCAATTCAAGTTGTTTTGGATGGATTCATGCCAGATATTAACCAAATAAATGCTACTGCCCAAGAAATGCAGATCGACACACACCACCTATTTGTCGATTTCAGGGCCGCATATGACAGCGTGCATAGAGACGAGCTATACAGCGACATGGCGCAGTTTTGACATTCCTGCCAAACTCGACAGACTCAGCAGGATGACGATGAAGAACTCTCGCTGTTCCATCAAGTTCGTTAACGATCTCACCGAGACCTTCAATGTCAAAAAAGGTTTTAGACAAAACGACGCGCTGTCATGTGATTTCTTTAACATCGTTCTTGATAAGATCGTGCAAAACTCACTGGCCAACAAAAGAGGCACGATCTTCCAAGAGTCTGTTCAACTGGTAGCTCACGCTGATGACATTGGCGTGATTGGGGGAACACAGTGAGCCGTCAAAGGTGCGTTTGCAGGAATTGAAAGGGGCAACCCAAGTACAGCCTTGGCCAAATCAATTAGGTACCCTTATCTTTTTGTCTTTTCTACCAAATCACTTATCGGAAGTAATTCGTTTGAATTTTATGGTTTTCGGCGACATTATTTGAGGTTGTAAACGATTTTTACTTTTCCTTCATTTCATTCATTTTTTAGGTTGTGGAAGATATAACAAATCTTAAAGGGTGCCTAATACATTTGGCCACAGCCTTGGCTGTCATCGAGAAAGGACGCACAACATCGACGACTTGGCCAGAACGTCACCATAGGCAGCTATAACTTTGAGGTAGTTAAGGATTTCGTCTACCTTGGCTCCGCAGTAAACAGTGCAAACAACATCAGTGCCGAGATCAAACGCAGAATAACTCTTGCCAACCGCTGTTTTTTTGGGCTCAAAAGGCAATTGAGTAGTAGAACCCTCTCTCAGAAGACCAAGCTGACTCTATACAAAACCTTGATCAGCCCAGTCCAGCTTTACAGCGCAGAGGCATGGACAATATCCCAAGCGAATGAAGAGTGTCTTGGTCTTTTCGAGAGAAAAGTTCTGCGCGAGGTCTTTGGTCCTGTTTGCGTTGATGGTATTTGGAGGAGAAGGTTCAACCAGGAACTGTATGGGCTGTACAGCGACATGAGTCTAGCCAGGCGTCTACGAATCCAACGCTGAAGATGGCTAGGCCATGTAGAGCGTATGGACAGACAACTTAGCTCCGGCCCGAAGATTCGTCGACTCTGAGCCTGTGGGACAACGCAACAGAGGACGTCAACGTACAAGGTTGCGCACACAAGTCGAGGGAGACCACGGCCGGCTTGGTGTGCGAAACTGGAGACAACTGGCGATAGATCGTGCTGGCTGGAGAGGCATGTTGAGTGAGGCCCAGGTCCACCTCGGACTGTAGCGCCCTAAGAAGAAGAAGAAGTAGAAGAAGAAATTCTACTGTTCCCTAAGATTCTGTTTTGTCTTCGACTCCCTTTCCCATTTTTGCAAATTATCTCCTGTCTGTTGCCTCTAATCCAATCCACTCCTTCACTGTTAACATTACTCTAGGCTTATCATATAAGTTCCAAGACCCCCAAACCTATCCTACGGCCTTAGAAGTAGAACGGCAGCGTATCAATTCCGACCTTGGAAGCATAGCGAATTGGTGTAAAATAATACAGTGCAATTCAATGCTTCTAAACGGTCTTCCTTTAAAAGTGCGCCGTGGCCGTCTGGGTTCGTGCGTCGACCCATGTGCACTAGACTTATAGAGTCTAGGTTCGAATCCCAGTTCAGACAAACCAAATTTCCAAAAAAAAAATTTGTTCGCGGCTCCACCACTTTTGAATCACTGACAATGCTCAAAGCATATAACTGTCTAGGATATGCTTCTCAATCTCGCCTTTCGGAGTCGGCATTAAACTGTAGGTTCCCTCCGCTCGTGAGAGAACAATAGCACGCACAACACAAGTGGTTGCTGAGAAGCTAGGCCCAAGTCCACCTCGGACTGTAGCGCCGCCATTATATATAAAGGGTCTTCCCGTAGGGACTTCCTAGCTTTGGCAGTTGATAGCGGCCATATTGCTGAAGCTACGTCTGTCAAGTTGGCTGTTATTTATTCAGTCTGTTGACTGGATGACGCAATTGGTTAAGTGCCTGCCCTAAATTAGGGGGGTACTAGGTTCGAATCCCAGTGAAAGCAAAGTTAATACGCTTTTATTAGGTTTTTCAAATCTGATCCTGTTACCTTTTGTCGCTGGGATCAAATTAACGGCACTGGAGTAGGTTGCTACCAGGCAGTACAATGGACCAGTTTTGAGTCTGAGTGTTCCAGTAGTGTTTCAAAAATCCTCCGAAAAAAAGACTAAACTGTTGTGAACGACGTCGGATCTATAAATTTGAATCTTCTTCAACACTCTCCTGAAAGTATGCAATATTCTCTTCTGATGATACAGACTGTTTGCAATCTGACATTTGGCTTGACAGGCGTAAGTGCCTGAGGTGAGAACTGGTTTAGAGGAGCTCTCATTATTTCGTTTTGCCATCGTTTCAATGGAAGCAAACCTCCTGCTAGCCTCTTTTCTTTTGCCCCATCACCCCATGCGGACCTTTGACAGAAAGTCTGTCCATCGTTCGAAACCTCTCCCTCCTGAGTCACAAAATCTCTTTAAAAAAAACTCTGCTTCTTCTGATTCTGATTATGTTTCCCACTCGAGTGACTGTATATTTTCTCGATTCGTTCAGAAGCGAAGGAAAATACCCCACACTCATCAAACATTTTTTTTGCGCCATCAAGGATAATTCGCAGAGCAAACGAATCCGCTTCGCACACAGCCCAGCGGCCACTGTGTGGGATAATCTCACCTGAAGCTATGCCAATCAATCACAATTCCGTCTGTCATTTTTGAGTACAGTCGGCTGAATAAGCTCCTTACCTCCATCTCACGGATCAAAGGCGTCGCCCTTGCCGCAGAAGCGACCACATCACTTCCTTAAGAAAAATCAATTTCATCCCCACACCCAAGGCGCTCGCTCAGAACGATGGGCAACTGCAGCGGGCACCAAATGAAGTAGGAAGCAGTTGATTTTTATTGCCCTCGCACACTCCCTTGTGCTGTTTGAATAAGCGTCGCGGGAATACACGTCCCCACCAACAACGACCGCGGGACTTTCCCAAGCACTGAGCACAATGCAACCCGATTATATCTGGAATGCTGTTTGTCCAACGTGGCAGGTGAACAATTTAATTTACTTCCCAACCCCGCAACGTCGCGAGAAACCCGAACGTCCCCCGAGTTGCATAGCTGTGCACACAAATGAGCAAATATTTAAAATAGAACCGGCCGGCTTGCGAATTAGCCCTTCAATCTCTCTAGACTACGCCTTCAACGGCAATTAAGTGTTGCCTCCCAAGCCACCGCGCAAACACCTCGTACGCCAGCTGGGGGCAGGAGGGGCTTGCATAGCAATCGATCGCTCAGCGGAATCCTTGTCCCCACACACATGCTGACTGGATGTATTCAATTATTTACACACCTTGTCGTGTTGCAAAATTAATCGTCACCTCTGGACATCCAGTCGTGGTGGCGGCAGTCGTGGGGAGGAAAGGTACTCACCCGGAAAAATATCATCACCACCCACGCAATCTTCTGCTGTGCCTTCAGTCGGGAGTTGCGAGTCTTTCTTCAACCCTCGTGCGGCCGGTGCCCGCGACTAAAGAAAGTGCCAGTGACACAGTCGTAAATTCAAATGTCCTTATTGTCTGCCACAGAGCTGAGTCGGGGGAACGGGGAATGGCACAAGCGAACGGCCCTTATCGAGGGGAGCCTTTGCGAGCCATGAGAAATTGAGTATGCAATAAAAGGACACACAGCACAAAAGGATAATAATAAAAACGTGGCACTGCTGCAGCTAACATACGACACACACACACACACTCACCGCCACATCCAGCGAGTGCGGAGTGAGGTGGCGATGACGATGACGACAACGACGACGACGACAACAACGACAATAACAAACAAGGCGGTTGACATTAAATGCGTCCGACTCTGTGCGGAGCATGGCTTACAAATTGCAAAACATAAAAAAGGAGAACGGGACTCGTAGTGAACTCCATGTGGGGGAGTGAATGTGATTCCAATGACTTGCCACGCGCACACACACGTCCACAGTAATTGCACAGCCAACACTATGGCTGGCGTAGCCCCCTCTCGAGGACAACAGCGCCGTTGAACGCAGTACACTTTCGGCAGGGCGAGGGATTTGTTTGGGACAGCGCTGCACTCGAGGGTGCCGCATTCGAAATTTTATTGCACATTTTTTAAGCCTACCGACCCCCAGCCCGCTGATGGGTGGATTGATAGCGGTTGTTGGCATTTCTATCAGTTGTACGGAATTCCTAAAATTGAAATGCGAGCTATTTTGGTGAGCAACAGGGAAGGAATTCGCTTGCAAACCGCAGTCAGCAAGGCCCGGCAGGATGCAGACTTCCATTCTTAAACCAACACACCCGCATCCCACACCGAAAACGAGAAAGGGGATATCTTAATAATAACAACAACCCCGACAAAGCGAGCACAGTGCACGCACACACCCGCACACAGTCGGCGACATGGACGGGAATGAATTGCACTGATTCAGGATGCGAATAAATCCCGAGTGTGTACGTGTGTGACGTGGCGGTCGGGGTGACTAACATATGACTGAGGGGATGCGGGTGATTTTTCCCTCTTTCTGCCCTTTTTTTATTTTCTCTGCGTGCTCTCGTATCGGATAACAATTTTATTGGATTTGCACTTTCCCACCCTTCTGTTTGATCAGACACTCTGCAGAGGATGCGGCGCGGAGTGGGTGCCGCACGGGATGGAGGACATGATGTTGCAGCAGGGTAGTGCAGGCAAATGTACTAAATATGTATGAAGAGCCGTTAAGGGAATTAGACGACACATTGGGCTTATTTAGATATTTATTAGGTTTTTCCTCCCCTCAAATGACATGATACGGATGGAGTGGAGGTGAGGGTTAAAAGAGAGTTTAAAGAGTGACTTTGTTCGAGATTTAATAAAATTCACTGAACTGTTGCTGTGACCATTGTCGGATGGGCTACAACCACGAATGATGGACGGTCGGTTGCATGCTGAGTGCTGAATGACCCAACAAGGATAAAGGTTAATGGGATATGGAGTCGATTGCTCTTACAACCGAGCCAGTGAGCCAGATGGTGTCGGGCAAGTAATCCCGGAGTGATTTAGATCTTCTCGATGCGATTTCGCTGGCATTTGGACGTAATTTGAGCATTTGCCCGGAAAGAGTAATCTTCCGGCAGTAACCAACTGTTTCAAAATGTAAACAGGACATTAGTCGGTGACAAGTGAATCCATTCCGTTGAGAGTGGCATCAGAAATTAGTGACTTTGCAACAGCAACCATTCAGTTTCCTTTGTGATGCCGCTGTGGAGGACTGTGTTTGTTTCATCGGGAGAACGGAGTTTTTAAGAAGGACCTTCAGATCCTTGTCCCTCAATATAGTACTGAGAACGCATAGAAAGAAAGATTCAGAGTATAATTTTGAGAAAAGCTTGCTGTCATCAATGATAAGTAGTACCCAAGTAACGAAAAAAAACTGAAAAAGAGCGAAAAAGAGCTCGGAGATTTGATTGAAACTTTTATACAGCCTTAGCTAAATGTATTAGCCACCCTTTAAGATTCGTTGTATCTTCAAAAAGCAAAAAAATTAATGAAATGAGAGGAAACAGATAAAATCGTTTATAACCTCAGATAGTGCCGCCGAAAACCATAAAATTCAAAATAATTACTTCCGATAAGTGATTTGGCGGCAAAGACAAAAAGATAAGGATAAGGCCTAATACCCTTGGCCAAAGTATATAATACAATGGCGGCGCTACAGTCCGAGGTGGACCTGGGCCTAGCTTCTCAGCAACCACTCGTGTTGTGCGTGCTATTGTTCTCTAACGAGTGGAGCGGACCTACAGTTTAATGCCGACTCCGAACGGCGAGATTGAGAACCTTTCTCTAGACAGTTATACTCTTTGAGCATTGTCAGTGACTCGAAAGAGGTGGAGTCGTGAAAAAATGTTATATGTTTTTTTCGAGATTCGAACCTAAGACCTTGAGCGTAGGAGTCGGCGCACCTACCTATTTCGCCAAGGCGCCCACTTGATTGAAACTATAATAAAAGATTTTCTGCGTCTGTTACATATCTCGGTTTGGTGTCTCTCGAAATAGAGATAAGTTCGTTCAGTGGCATCTGGTAGCTCTAGAGCCTGAAAAGTTACTAATTTTTAATTGGATTTCCTAAAAATTTGAAGCATAAATTGTGTTCCTACTGTTTTTGTTCAACATCAAAGTTCATCTCGTACAAGTACAGGGAATTATATCGACCAATCGTTTCGGACACTTGGTGGTTGTAGGGCGTTCTGTGCACCGATTTGGAAGAATGCTGTATTAAAATCAACCTGATCTATCGCCATCTAGGCGATGAGTTGGTTGTATTCCATTAGCCACAAAACTTTCCAACCACATTAATTTTAAAGAATCCTGTCTTGTCTCGACATCGGTCTTTTAGAAGCACAACCAAGGAAACCCCTTTTACTGCGTAAATGATTGAAGTATCAGCCTCCTTAACACCGCTTGTAATATCTTCTGCTCCCCCTGAATGCCTGAAACCCTTTTGTCAAAAAACTAATAGGTCCCTGTCAGTGTTGTTCAGAGTAAAATGTCTTCCAATAGGAGTTTCCGAACTTTCACCATTGATAGCAACCACATTTTTGAAGCTGTATTCGTTAAATTGGCTGTCGTATGTTCAGCCCATTTTGCCAAATCACTGACAAAGACAGAGCGCTCAACAACACGTGAAAATTATGTTTTATCAAAGTGGGTGTTCTGCTCGGACAACACTCCGCGCGCATCGCCCATTTTACGGTCGCCATAATCGTCCTACCGAAAGGCTTACTCGCAGCCAGCACGATCTTTCGCCAGCTGTCTCCAGAATAAATCAGAATATATATTATATATAATCCTGCCAAGCGCCGTTTTTTTCTCTCAAAAGGCAATTGAGTAATAGATCCCTGTCACAAAGGATCAAGCTGACATGTACGATCAAGATTGAAAGAAAAGCTTCATGAGTCTGCGACATAAGTCTAGCTAAGGATCTACGGATCCAACGCCTTAAATGGTAAGCGCATGGAGAACTTAGCTTCGACCAGAAGAATCTTTAAATCTGAACCTGGGGGACAACGCAACAGATGACGTCTACGATTAAGGGAACATCAACCAACTTGGTATGCGCAACTGGAGAGAGCTTGAAGATCAGGCTGATTAATTTTTTGATTAAAAAGATCATTCTAGCTAAGGCTTGTTGAGTGAAAAAAGTCTGTAAAGTCTTCTTAGGGCGCTACAGTCCGAGGTGGACCTGGGCCTCACTTAACATGCCTCTCCAGCCAACACGATCTCTCGCCAGCTGAGAAGAAGAAGTCATTCGCAAGATATTCAGATCGTGGTAAACACTTAATTTTGAAGTCCCAGCAGACTGCTCGCAATATTTCAAACATTTGCTTTTAGTTCGCATTACTGGGTGGAATTACTGTAGGTGCATAAGCTTTCAAGCCTTCGTTGCTCAGTATCTAGGTTCAGTAATCCAAATAAATCTACAGCTGCACACATTTCATCTCAAATAGTCCTCAAAATAAAACGAATGTCACCCGTATCCCTTAATGAAAGCAATTCTCATAAAATGCATAAATGTACTTCTCACTCGTAACAATGTTACTTAAAGTCCATTAACTATAAAAATGTTTGTGAATTTATGTACGAGTGTATCTCTGCTACCGACGTTTTGCTGTTGTTGTTGTTGCTCGCCTGCTTGCCTCCAGCAATTCCACTCGGATTCATTGCGATCTCTCGGTTTTTCTCTCCTCTATTTGGACTGAAAGTATGAAGCCGTCGAATAAATGACACAGAACAACAACAAATGGAAAAGGAAAAAAGAAAAGTATGGCCGAGAGAGAGAGAGAGAGGGAGGGGGAGGAGGAGGAAAAAATAAGAGGAAATCATATACCCTCCGGTGTTTCAATTTAAACAGAACCATCATTCAGTCAGTCCACAATCTGTGTTCGGTATCCTTGCGCCATTCTACTTCATGTTTAGCACCGGCTCTTCAATAACAAACAGCTTCCATGGGCTTCCAGCTCGTTTATTCCGCTCCTTGCCTCCGTATCTATCATCCAGTCCAGAGCAGTACATTCAAATGCATTATTCAAGCAAAATAAAACAATTTCAAGGCATTTAAATTTCAATTTTATGATTTTCATTGCAACGCAAGTAATAAACGTACAGAAACGGGGAAAAAAACCGAAAATATATCTCTCCGGTACACGGCACAGCCATGGCCCCGGATAAACCGCCCAGCCCCGTGCCGCCCACTTTGGGTTCCCGTGTGTACAATTATGACAAGCTGAATCGAGCCCGGAGCGGGCGGCGGCAGGGGCGCGTCGGTATCTGTGAAGCTTTTGATTCAGTGGCTGGGTTGCGGGCGGCTTCCTGATTTGACATCCGAATCCAGGACATATCATATCTTCATTCATTTTCGGGACACTTAGACATGCTCAGACATTCAGCTCTCACATAAAAATGTTGAAATTTCGAAGATGAAAGCGCACCCACCTTCGATGGTGGTCGGTCGGCGGTGATCCTTTGGGACTTGTGGCGTTGCCATGCCAACACCTCATTTTTTTGCGCTCAGCCTTGTGGTATACTTAACACTTTTCGATGCTCGCTCTGTGGGATATTTATGCCTGTGGCACGTACTACCATCAATCAAATGTCAAATTTACTCCCCACCCCCCGACCGCCGTTCAATGTGGAACGTGAATTGTTTGCAGGAGCAAAGGACGAACAGAGGGATGGGAAAAAAATACGAAGAAAACTGTTTTTCTCGTTATTTCACTTCTTTTTGTGCTCCAGTTTGGACGGTTTGTTTGCGTGCAAATAGAAGGCTGAATGGAAGACAGCCAGGGGGTGGCACGGCGCCCACCCACAGAGAGCACAGCAGCCAGCAGGAATAGCTCCATTATATGGGACACAAAAGGTGCCTGACATCGTTCGATGGTGCTCTGGGTTGTTCGCGGGCTCGCTACCTGTTCGCTGCGCCAGCAGAGATGTCAAGGAGATGGCAATGAAATATTTGATAATTTTAAATGAATTTTATGACAGTTCACTGGCAGCAGACGTGAAAAATGTGAGATTCAATAAGAGGCGAACGCAAACAGACCGTTGGCGGTGAGAATGGCGACGGCAACTTAGTGTACAGGATGTGTGAAATGTAGGTAAACAAGTTAGACTCTGTGGCATCTCTTGGATGTGAAATGGGAAAATCGTGAAGAAAGAATTCCGTTCGTGGAGGCAGGGGCACTGTCTGGTGCAACAAAGAGGCAAACGCTGAAAAAGTGCTTCATTCCGTATCGTCTGCAACTCCTCCTAAACAGAACGTTTTTGGGGAAACGGATGTAGTTCCTCCGTTGCAAGACCACACGCCAATGCCTTTAAAAACTAAAGTAGTATATGAGAAAATGAAGGATTGGGTCAAGTGTAACAAGAACTCTTGGGAGATCTCTGCGATAGCCGAAGACAAATGTTGTAAATCGGAAATGTTAAGTTAACTTTGACGAACTCTTTTGCGTGGAACAAAAAAAAAAGTTTAACGACCCAAGGATTTAGCACTTCGTATAGTACACGAGCAATGGTAATGTCACTAAATTAAATTGATGGGGGCTATATCACCAAGATTTCAAAATCGAAAGCGGAACCTTTTTTTTTATCGAATCAAGTAGCTATTCGAAGCTTTAAGAAGTCTTGACCGAATAATAAAAAGCTAATTATGTGGCAGGTGTTGTGCCAGACTCACACATAATTAAATAGACGGTATCAACAAGTATCTCGGTGTTATGCTAGAAAACAGGCTGTCCTTCAAAACACACATCAGGTACGCAAGCAAGAAGTATACCTTATAATAATAATGGCGGCGCTACAGTCCGAGGTGGACCTTGGCCTAGCTTCTCAGCAACCACTCGTGTTGTGCGTGCTATTGTTGTATCATGAGTGGAAGGCGGCGACATCAATAGCTCTGTGGCAGAATAGGTGGAACAATTCCACTTAAGGCAGATGACACCGTCACATGGATATCGCGGCCGATGGGAAACTAAAACTACCACATTACGCAGTTCTTTTCCGGTAATGGAAGCTATCGTCAATATCTCCACAAATGTGGGCACGATAGCTCACCCCTTTGCCCCGAATGTCCAAATGTGAATGAGGATGCGGAACACGCAGTTTTTCACTGTGGTCGCTTCTCAGAAGAAAGACAGTCGGTAAATCTGCCAAGTCCAGCAGGTCTTATTTACTGCATGACAAGACATCTCTTGTCAAAAATTGGATCAGACTGCATCGGAAAAACAGGAAACATGCGCAAAAGTCTCAACCCACCAGTAGAGGTACACTCACAAACAAAAAGCAGCCAGTACAACCAGCAACCAGCTTCTTACTGGCTTTTTTCTGACATAATCATGTCTTCAAACTTTTAGAACACTCTGTAAGGAGCAGTTCTTCATAACTCCAAGACGAGCATTTAAGAGTGAGTTTGCATATCTCTGACGAGAAAAAAAAAACATTTTTTCCTCCAAATATTCATCCCGCGACGTCCTCTTCGCGCTGTTTCTGTCAAATTTTTCGGTGAATTCGAATTTCTTTGCTTTTGCATTTGATATCCGGTGGCATTGTGTAGGCTGACAGAGTGAGCATGTGGAAGAAAATGAAAATTATCAAGCCTCCCAGTGCTTTGACGCGTATTTTGGCACACAAAAAAACAACCTCAAGGTAGGGCAACAGATGTTAGTGAAGCGAATTCGGGATTCAATTCAAGACGTAATATCGCATCAAATGTCACGCAGAGATACAGAATAAAATTGAGACGATGATATTGTGCGCGGTGGAGCGAAGTGCTCCCTGGCTGCTGCCTGCTGACTGCTGGCTGGCTTCTTGGCATTCCGTTATTTAATATTCATGAGATTCCTGTCAAATAAATTAGAATGAGTTCTATGCATATCCGATACAGTTTTTGGGGCTCTTTGCCAGCGCAGGGGGTTGAAGATAAAGTTTTTATCTCAAATTTACCTGCCACAGCGGTCGGTGGTGCGGTCTGTTTGTACTGTTAAAGGATGAAATGAATTTCCGATGAAGTATTTCAATTTTTCAATAAATTTTCGTATTGGAAGGGAAATAGAGATATGGTATGCAGGACCCTTGCTGCGGGACGGTCATGGGTGCCAAGGTACATGACAAGCAGCAGAGGATATTCGAAAACTTTCATGTCGCCTTTGGGTATTCGGAAAAATTCATTTAAAAATGCATTTCATGTGGAAGATGTATGCAGCAAACGATATTGGATAAGTATCAAAATACGAAAACTTTTACGAAATTCAGCAGAAGCATGACAATGGGATGGGAGAGGGAGCCTTTATGAGAGATGCTACCGTTTCACATAAACAGAAGATGATGTCAAACATTCAGACTACTGTATCGCCCTTTCAGCCATTTGTTTAGGGACCTGATATTTGAAGTGACCTGTTTCATTGAAGTCTTGAATATTCATTTACCGAGTGCTTCATTTAAAAACACGTCCAAACTTTGTGCTCTTCTTCGACAGACATTTCGCTTGGGGACATTTCTCAACAATATGAGACTGCAACCTTAACTTACCGTCATTTTTAAAATATTGCCAAGTTGCGATGAGTTAAAATGGTGCATTTTCTAAATTTTATTTCTGGCCAGCCTCATCGGACAAACGTGTTACAACGTTTTTTTTCTATAGAAAGACATCATTTTTGGTTTCAATTTTCTGATGTCCAAATGGATCGCCTAATTCTTTTTAACTACTTCCCATAGAGCTAATCAGATAATCGATTAAATTCCTTTACAATGAAATTCTATCATCCGAGGCTTGGGGAAAGGCATAATCCAGCGTCTCTACGGGCAATTTCTATTGATTGCCCCTTTTATCGTTATTGCTTACCTCCTTGTTAATGGAGACGCTACAGCAGATGGTAATAACAATTTTGATGCCAGATGGCTGGCAAGGATTGCTTTCCATCGAAAAAGCAATGAATTTGAAATTTCACTTTTCGCGAAATGGCTGAATTTGAATTTAAAGTGATTTGAGAGAAGAACATATCAAAATGGACAGAGAAGTCTAGCCAAATTCCACGCCAATTTTTCCTTGTCTTTCAAATTTTTCAGTTCATTTCAAATTCTCTCTTAATTGGAAGGCATGGACAGTACGTGAATATTAGTTCTTAGCTGCAATCAGACATTTTACAACTGAAATTGCCGACGATTATTTGTTTTCCAGATTACAATCCTTATCGTTGTCATTGCCGGGGGCTATTGTCTATAGAGCCGCCGGTTAAGTAGAATGATATTCATATGAAATGAAGGCATATTCAACAGCGAAAAAAACACTTTTCAGCAAGTGTCAACCAAGGGTCATATTATTTGGTACACAGCAAGGTTGGCAATTCAGTACTCTATTATTTACCTCAAGTTAAAGTAATACGTGCACAAAAAAAAACTAAAAAGTGTTCATAAATTAATACCAGCCCACAAAACGGACAGTGGACTGCTGGACAGCGCAACAGAGGTCGTCCACGATTAAGATTGCGCACTGAAATGGAGAAGGACCTCAATCAACTTGATGTGCAAATCTCGAGACAGCTGGTAAAATATCGTGCCTGCTTGTGAGGCTTGTTGGTTGAGGACCAAGTCTGTGGCATCGTACAAGGACTGTGGCATCATACACAGAAGAAAGAAGGACCTGCAAGACCAGACTGGATCAAATTTGCATACCGAAATCAAGCGACATTTTGTGTTCTACTTCGTTAGTGATCATCAGATTTGTGTTTAAAGTCGATTTTGACATCTGTTTCACTGTATCCTTTCGTCGTTCGAAAGTACGCAATCCGCTAAAACCCTTGTATTCGATTGGAAGCTCAAACTGTGTCCTTTCATTGAATCACCCTTCCAATCAAACAAATTGTATTCATTGCGAAGTTGTTTGTTTCCACAGCTTTTTGTCCACTGCCCGACATACAGCAGAAGCCAATGAAACCGATGCTTGCATGTCAGCAGCCGCCCAACATAACATTTTTTCTCAAAAATACAAACAGCCCAACCCTCCCCGGGTGATGGTTAATTCATTAAATCCCTTACTTGATTCATTGCCCCCCACCTACTTTCGCACAGACTCGCATGTGAGTGGTTTTTGTGCGGCTGACTACATTCGACTTTAATACAGTCAGGCAGGGTCGAGTACATTGAATCGCTACAAACGAGCTTCGCTGTGGTCGGAAAAAAGGATGACTCGCAAAAAAACGTACACAAAACCGGCGCGGACAACTATTCGTTAATTCCATCACACAGCACACATGTACACCCATAATCCCTCATCCGTCATAGACAGACGTAGTTGGCCAGATCTCGAAGCAGACAAGGCTCCAGCAGAGAGAAAAAGTCTGCTTTTAAAAACCACAAGAGGATATCCGTTGGTCCAGTCGTCACCACCGCCCGAGACGTGTGTAACCTGTCCTCAGATGCAAGTGCCCTCATCTACAAAATTTATTTCGATTTTTTGTCCACTTAACTCCACTTGTGAGCGTTGTTTTGTTCTTTGAAACACCACAGAAGTTCGCATTCATATCTCACACACAGTCCACAGGATGTCACACATTCTATCGCAGGACGAACTGCAGACGGCCGGGGGAGGGGCACTTGTACAAACATAAAATTAAGATTAAGGCACTGCTCCAGCGGAAGGATGTAGTCAAGCCTAGGGAGGGCTGGCTCATTGTGCGCTGCTTGTGCAGGAGACATTAAGACGTCTTTTTCATAATCAGTATTTATTTCGAAGTAACACAAGGATGCGAAGGAGAAAAAATCACAGAATGAAGGAGAAAAGGACGTAGGAAAAGAAAATGAAGGAAAAACAAAATTAACAAGGATCCAAATCATTTATTATGGCCCAGGCACCGGGCGGGGGAGAAGTGTTTCTGTCAGGCTTAAGTCGCCAGCCCTCACCAGGGGTGGTCGCCGACTAGAACTACCGTCATCATCGGCTGGTATTAAATCAAAACTAATTCAAGCGTTGTCCTGTCCTGTCCACATGAAGCGGTGCGTGTGCGGGTGTCCCCGCACGAGTATTCCGTTCGCAACTCTTCGATATGCCACAAGAAGAGACCAAGTCCTTGAACCTTTTCTGCTTGCGTACTTCTTCCATTGCTGTCTAACTAACCACGCAACGACAACGGCCACAGATGAGGAGGAGGAGCAGAAGGAAAACAGAGAGAAACATAGAAAAGGTTACCGGCCCCAACCATCTCCCGGAGAGTCCAACCCCAAAAGATCACATACAACATCTAATCTGTCCTGCATCCTCCGCTTCTCCGAGGGGGTGGGAGAGGAAAAACAATCTCAAACACAGAGCTCCATATAATGTATTAAATAAAGAAGAAGAAGACGAAGGAGAAGCAGCAAATGAACGGGGTGTGTGGGTTGAGGTGAGCAGGGGGGAAAAAAATCAGCTGCCCACCGCTACCGCCAGTACGAAGACCACACCGACCGCAGAGATGGAGAGTCGTGAGATATGAAGCCTGTGGAACGTTGGTGGATCGAGAGAGGGGGAGGAAAATCCTTAAATGAAAAACTAAGCACAGAGAAATCTGTTTGCTTTCGCCGGATCAAAAAGGACCAAAAAACCCCAAGCAACAGCCCCAGAACCTGCAGCGGGTATGAAAGCGCGCACAAGAAATCAGAACACTCACCCACAGTGACCAGGGTTACGTGATGACGCAGGAGGGGGGCTACACCACCGACGGGGGGAGAAGCCTGGAATTAAATAAAATTAAATGGGGGGAAAATGATAGAAATGAAGGAGCGACCAAAAGAAAGAAAAGAAGAAACAAAAATCCGATTATGAACCGGCCGAGAGGATATGGCTCCTTTTCGGTCGGTCTAGTGCCTTTGAGAGGGAGCGCAGTCCAATGCCTGATGATGGTGGCACATTGCTCCTGCACGGCATCCACCCTCGGTTCTATGGCATGAATTGAAAGCACAAACAAGAAGATAAGCTGCGGCCTTCAAGGTGGTATCTGGCGAGGGAAAAGAAAATACAACAAGAAAAATTTTCTTCGGCTTAGGAGGCACGTGAACACAGGTGCATGCATGTACGTTGAGAGTTATTATCTAAATCCTTTTGTTTTTCTTTCAAAATAAGGGGAACTGTGTTTTCGAGAGATAAACAGCGGGTATCTTTACTTCAGTGGGTCTTAAAGAGGGACCTTTGATGGGAAAAAAGTGGGTCCAGCTGTGTGCACCAGAGTGGGTGTGCTTTGACGACTTAGTTTACTTTTGTTCAGAGTGGTGGCCTTTTCTAAGAGTCTGACTATTCCAAGTTTTGCCTTCGATAGCAGGTGAAGAAAGTCGTGATCATTTTGACGGAAAAGTTATGCGTCGGGTCTTTGGCTTAGGTTGGGTTAATGGCCGAGAAAGGAGAAGGAGGAGACATGAATCTAGTCATGCCTCTATGAATTCAGAAGCTAAGTGGGCCAAGCCAGGAATTACTGGTGAAAAAAAAAGGTCGGAACCAAATACCTTTCAAGGCCGAATCTATGCCATCGGTCAAATTCAGCCTAATTACTGCGCCAGAGTCATGGAAAATTGGACATTTCGGATGTGCGTTACCAAGAGAAGCAGGGGTGGATATTTGAATTATGATAATCCTAATAATAATAATGGCGGCGCTACAGTCCGAGGTGGACCTCGGCCTAGCTTCTCAGCAACCACTCATGTTGTGCGTGCTATTGTTCTCTCACGAGTGGAGGTGACCTACAGTTTAACGCCGACTCCGAACGGCGAGATTGAGAAGCTTTTTCTAAACAGTTGTACTGTTTGAGCATGAGTGAATCGAAAGAGGCAAAACCGCGAACAATTTTGTTTTTTAAAAAATTGTTGCTTGTGCTGGGATGAGTGGTAGAGTGGGCGCTAACCGCAGGACATGGGAACTTCAAGTATCATCTGAAGAAGCTAGAGTTTGTTAATGATGATAATTGCATACTCACCATGAGAAAGGAAGAGACTGCGTCGTATATACTGGGTCAATGTCCGATTCTCGTCAGCAGTAGCAAAGAGATTCTGGGTCATTCCTGGGTAAACCTCATCTCCATTGAGCAGATGCTGGCGCTAATACGGGGAGTCCAGATTAGAGAAGAACTGTGCAAAAATTCAGAGAGTCTTCCTGACTAAGAGAAATCTTAGATTTTTAACTGAACCTTATTCAGATCTTTGAGCTCGTCTGAGGAGTTTTGGCAAGTTGCTGAAACCTTCTTCCTCTTAGAGTTGGCCAATCATTGAGCAGGTGGAAAACAGATTATTTTCTTCTTTGTTCTCTCAGCTTCTGCGATATTCGTGCCTATTGCCCAGTCTTCGGAAGAGCCCCAACCACAATGCGTACATCCTTAAGACTGAGACTGAGTATTGATAATGATCTCAGACGACTAGTGTTTGCTGTAAAATGTAACCAATGGCTTTAAAAGCCACAGTCAAAGACCCTTAAGAGGATCTCACCTGATGGCGACAACATCATCGTCTCTGCACTTTGCTGATCTCGTTTTCAGTTCTTCAGACCTATTCCTCAAATAAAGCACTCCCTCAAAGCGTAAGCTGAACATCTGAGGCTTCAGATGAAGCAATCAAGGTCTTCCGACATACATTAGATCTCTCAGGTTATTACTGCCAATAGCAGACTAAAGGCATATCTGTAGTCGATTTGATTATGTCTAGATAGTAACCCCAGCAAACAATTATGCACGCCCGCAGTTAATTGAGCCACTATGACGCGAGTCTGCTTTCAGCCTTTCAAACTCCTATCGAGTTAATCTCAGAGCTTTCTTTCTTTCTTTTCTTTCATCGAAAGTATCTCCAGATCAACAAACTTTGATTGCTCCACGCAGCCGGCTGTTTTAGACACCAGCGAACTTGTTAACAATGAAAAAATAAATTGTCGTGACATTAGCCAACTGACGGTTCTCACAAAAAATTACAAATAATTGCTGCCAGCGATTGCGATTACGCTCCGATGTGTGCAAACATACGAGCATAACGTATGCGCGTCCCGAATTCGTAAACAAAACAAAAATCCAAGCGAAAACTAAAGGCCACTGCGCCCGCCCCCAGCGCTGGGGGGTGGCTTTTGTGTTTTTGTGCTCTTTACGTGGAATTATCTAATATCGGGCTCCCAGGATAAAGGGAGTAATTGGGGTTTGTTTTGGTCCTGTTTGGACGTAATTGTCCAATTAAAATAGGTTAAAGGTAACGAGGAGTTTTTGCCCAAAAATGGGACGAACGTGGCCGGGGAGTATGCATGTTAATGTGTTTATAATTTGTGGTCCCATTAGAGGGCGGGCTCGAGTGGGGCGGTGCGGATCGCCGCTTCGGCGGGTCATTAGATGCCCAGGGGGGTGGGTTATTTATGGGCCGCAGACTGTTTTGCTGCGGCACTTTGTGGAGGGTACGCGCTTATTTATTTCAAAACTACGTGGCTGTCATATTATTCGAGAGAATTTTCTTCTTCTTTGGTCGAAGGGAAATATTGCGACTCGACGTAATGGCTTCAAATGTGATTAGCGTTGAAATTGAAATTTCTTAAAAGGAATTTGGGAGTGGGCTGAGGGCGGGGGAACGAATTTGTTTACACGCCACAGGAGATTGTGACGATTTTCATCCAATTCATTCGGATTAGTTGTTTGCAGGAAATGTGCTCCCGTCGAAGGAAATAGGATATTTTCAGTTTCTGCTTCATTGGTTGAAGCGCCAATAACGATTCAAAGATCAACGATCGGCGACTCATCAGACGTGATTGATCCTTCGTATCAAGAGGATAACGAAGTAAGTAGATAAGGTGCTGGATAAAGCGTGGGTGTTGTGACTTAAGCTATGCTTAGACGATTTGGCAGTTCTACCAATATTCTTACAATGAGCTACTACCATACAATGCCAAGCTGTCAATTCACACAGCTGGCCGGCATTGTCAGACAAATTTTGGGGATAGTGAAAGAACGTCCCAGCTGAAAAGGCTTGTTGATTAATGCTCAGCTTCGCGCCTAGAAAGAAGAAAGGCAAATTTTGTAACAAAAATACAGCGTCCTTTGAGCATTTAAGGTGATTTCCATCCGTCGAATCCAATTGGACACTGCGCTGGATTTTGAAAAAAGATGATGTAAGCTAGTAAAATACAGTCGACTCCCTCTAAGTCGAATTTTCACGGGATATCAAAATAAGTTCGACTTAGAGGGAGTCAACTGTATTTCAGTCCTCAAACTCAAGTGAATAAATGCCACCGTTCGATTCAATTTCCAATCACTCGACCATCTGGACATTTCATCATCCAATCCTCGTCTACCAACAAGTCTACTTCCTCCAGCGTAATTGATTTGATTCATCAGCAACGTTTTTTTTTTGCAAAAATGGCGGTCGGTTTCCTGCGTACATCTCGATTAATAATGCGATTAGTCCACCCCTCTCCAGGATCCTGAAACGGTCGATTACCTCCTCCACATCAAGCACCAACTTCGAGCGCCGGAATCAAAATCATTGCATCTGTCAATGGTCAGTGAAGTGCGTCCCCAAAATTGGGCGTCGCCATTTCATTCCCCTTTCGCAATAATTACACACAGAATCCTGACGAAGCGCGCCGTCTTAATGCACAAACAAGACACCGCCTGTAACTTTGAAATCACAGGCAACCATCTCCGATGAGGGTGAAGTGAACAGGGAAACGATTTTCATTTGAACGGTGGGCGTGTCGGTTGGAAATTAAAGGGGCGTTCCGACGGAACCCCCGTAGACGATCGCAATTTCATTTTCCAATCGACTCCCTGTGCTCATTTCAGTCGTGCTTTCGCAGTCATTGCCTGCCACAGGCAGCAACTGGCAACCGGAGATGATGTCGGCGATAAAACCAAACCCCCACCCCATTCTCGCACGTCCCTGGATTTGAGTTGACAGATTTTTTCGTCGGTGTGTGCACACAGTGACGGAAATATGACTGCGATGTTTATAATAGAAAAGGGGTGTCCACGCCCATATCTTGTGTAACCTCACACAGCCACGACCTTCATAGCGCCGGCTGAACGACAGTCTACGACTGTGACGACTGATGTCTGGAGCCCCTTGGGAGGTGTCTGGTTGCCCGTTCCGTCAAACTAGTTCACCGCCCCCGGGCAGGACCAGAGAATGGCTACAGCATTTCACCAGTTGGCGGACGTAAGCCAGTCCGGACTGATGCTCTCTCATGGCGGCGGCAAACAAATGACAAATAGCAGTGGAACCATGCCATGGAAAAACATGAACGTCGAGCAAAAATTCAATTCGCTAATCAATTTATGTCCAACGAGAACGAGGACAACTCTGACTCAGGGCAGGACTTGGCCTTAGCCGTTAATGCTGACAATGTAATTAGGAAACTCTGTCAGAGCATAGAATCCGGTGTTGTGCCAGTTTAAAGGGAAACTTTCGTGTTGTCGTGCTCGCTTGAGGTGGGCGGGCGCTGGGCTCATGGACGGCCTTGCCCGGAGGTGTGAGTTGTGGACTGTATTCCAGTCTGCAGGTCTCTCAATTCGCCCAAGTGAAATTCGCCGCACTAATGGATTGCATTTTTTTCCGACGCTGAACTTTAATTTTACGGCTTTTAGCTGGGGGAAACTTAGACGTTGCATTTCCAGTCCCAATTCGGGTCGTTTTTAATAAATTCACTCTTTTAGAGCAACAAAACTGGTTCGAGAGTGGTTTATATTTCATCTGCTTCCGAAAGGGGTTTGCACGGTGGAGCAAGCTTTGCCTGCAGTTGCACATGAGCGGCAGTTCAGACCCACTGGGAGGTGAAATGTAAGTGGTTATCGAATTTACTGGCGTCTTGTGTTACCCATAAGAGGTTTGAATGCCTCTTCCGCGTCATTAATTGGTATGAGTCACTTCTTAGTTGTCGCTGAAGAACACTCTCCGATCGTCTTTTGACGTCAAGTTCAAAAAATGAATGTTGTTAGCGAAGAGTTGTTGGCCTCGAACTATTATGAACGTGACGTCAGAGAGTGAACTTACAGCTGAAGAGCACAAATCACTTCTCAACTGAACGACAAAGTTGTGGAAGCCTTTAATGGAAACCAAATTCACTAAAAATCGAACGCCACGCAGGCAACGCCCCTCACTCACGCTGCACTGGAACAAAGTGCTGCAACTAATTCAACCATTTAGTCGAGAAATTGTTCGGACGCTCGTCGGTGCCCCCTGGTCCTCGCCACCATTATTCCTCATCATCAGTTCGCCTGAACTTCAGCCACAAAGTATGCGCCACTAGATAACTTGGTCATTAACATTTTCCTGTGAAAGGTCAAAAGAGTATCGGCTGGATGCCGGCTATGACCAGGATCAGGAAATTGTTCGGGAATGCTGTGCAGTTCAAAGGGGGAGTGCACACAAAATTAATCCCTTTGCTTACTAAAATTGTTTTAAAACTTTCTTTTGAAGTTTTTCTCTTTTCTTCTTTTTTTTCATCTTCTTTTCCGGTTTTTCTTTCTTTTTTTTTGTGTGTTTTGTGCCACCCTTGGTCGACGTGAAAATTCGCGTTCTCGGGTAAAACGGAAAACTTCAACAGCGATTTTTCTCAATTTTTTCCATTTTCCATTTTCCATTCCTTTCACTGAATGCACACTCTATTCGCGCGCACTTCACCTAGCTCGATGGCAACGAGCGAACAAAAGTTGAGCCGTTAAAATCCTTTAATGCTGAAATAGTTTGATTCTTTCTTTAATTTTGTTTCTTTTGCTCTCTCGCTCGGTCTCTTCTCTGGTAATTTTCTCGCCATATAAGTAGACATTTATTCTAGCGGGGCGCATGCAAGCCGCCAGCCGCCAGCCGCCAGCCGCCAAAAACGGGGCACGATGAAATATCCAACCCGGCTGATGGATAAAGTTTCTTTGCCAACTTAATTATTCCAAGTAAGCTGCTATAGGGTAAATTGGTTGTATTGAGCTGAGTCATCGTTGAGAATTTTCCAAAAACCCCTTGGAACCCTTTAGGCCTTTTGAAAAGCTGCTGAACTATTTTTATCCACCTCACTAGCGAGGACCAAAATATCTTAATTTTGATGGAATTAACGATGGTCACTCGTTTCGTTTTAAGGGCATTATAATGACTTGTTTGAATCAGTGGAGCATCTCCTTTGCCATTTCCCTGCTCTACAAGAACGTCGGCTCACTCACTTGAAAGCAAGGTTCTTTCACGATGTGGCGAAGGTACAGATCCCTGACCTTAGGAAATTTCTAATTAGAACGAGATGGTTTTGACTGACCCTGCTAATCCTCGGTAAGCATGCAATCCTTACAGGGCATACACAATGAACCTTCACGGCCTTTGGGTGTAATTGCTGGCAACAGCATAAAGCCCTCCTAACCTAACTGTCAGTTTTTAAGACATTTGAAGACTGATTTCTGTTGATTTAGAATCTTTAAATTTCCTGTTGGTTGTGTAAGATGAGGCTGGAGAAATTCCGCCGCGCCATCAAGGTCGGTAAAGAATTCACTGATGAAGTCCTTAACTACCTCAAAGTTATAGCTGCCTATGCTGGCGTTCTGGCCAAGTCGTCGATGTTGTGCGTCCTTTCTCGATGGCAGCATATACTTGGTTTTACCGCCAGACCCATTTTAGCCGCTTCCGTTTCAATGCCAGCAAACGCATCATTAACGACTCGCTGTGTTCGCCCAATCACGTCAATGTTATCCGCATCCGCCAGCAGTTGAACGGACTTTTGGAAGATCGTGCCTCTTGTGTTGGCCAGTGAGTTTTGCACGAAGTTCTCCAGAACGATGTTAAAAAAATCCCATGACAGCGCGTCGCCTTGTCTAAAACCACCTTTTTTGACATTGAAGGTATCGGCGAGTTCGATACCGACCTTGATGAAGCAGCGAGAGTTCTCCATCGTCACCCTGCTCAGTCTGACGAGTTTAGCAGGAATGTCAAAACTAGACATGGCGCTGTATAGCTCGTCTCTATACACGATGTCATATGCGGCCTCGAAATCGACAAATAGGTGGTGTGTGTCGATCTGCATTTTTTGGGTCTCCTCCAGGATTAGCTGCAGTGTGAAGATTTGATCTATGATGGGCACCGCCGGCCTGAAACCACACTGATAAGGACCTATCAGTTTGTTCACAAATGGTTTCAGGCGTTCACACAAAACGGCAGAGAAGATCTTATAGGCGATATATCTCTCGATAGTTGGCGCAGTCAAAGGGGTCTCCTTTCTTGTGGATCGGGCAAATGATACTAACATTCCACTCATCGGGCATGCTTGCCTACAACCATATCTTACAGACGAGCTGGTGCATGCGTCCTACCAGATCACCTCCAGCTGCTTTAAACATTTCGGCGGGCAGACTATCTGCACCAGCAGCTTTATTAGACTTCAGTCTCGATATCGCTACCTTGACTTCGTCTAGGTCGGGGGGACTGTATTCTCTTCTATCATCGTCCGTTGTGTTGAGTGGAACATTCTGCCTGACAGCGGTGTTTGTATCCTCATCGCCGTTCAACAGTCTGCAGAAATGATTTTTCCAAATTCTCAGTATCGACTGCGAATCTACTTTTAGTTGTCCATTTTTGTCCCGGCAGGCTTCTGTCCGAACTTTATACCCGTTCGATAAAAGTTTTACCCTTTGGAGTTTATTAGGCCCAAAGCGGCAGTTGTACGTTTAAATTTCCATAGTGCGCAATGACGCTCTTGCAATAACCTGGAAAGGATATTAAATATTTCCCACATTAGGCAAGGCAAAGCCTCAATTGCTGCTGTTAGAGCTTCAGTCAGGAATCTAGAACCTCTGAACTTTGAGAAATTTGCTCCTTGACTCACCTTTTTGTGTCTTACTTCAATTCTACTTCAAAGCCCTCAACTCCCTTCTTCACAGCCAACCACTATAGTGTGCTGCTCTCCTCACAGCCGCACGTTTCGAGCTCCACTTTGCAAACAATTCATCACCATGTTTCGATTTAAAACATCGCACACATTTTCGCATACTAATTGTTTGCAAAGTCAGATGTTTCCATCAAATGAATTAAAACAGAACTCAAAACTCAAATCAAAGCGAGGAAGCAAAATATCATAATAAACGCATCCAGCACTGGATGACTTCGACCTTTTAGTAGTTCCTCCTGTTTTTGCCCCCCGTTTTTGCTGTCGATTTTTGTGTGCGTTGGCGTGGCCCTAAAATGCAAATTTTACGAGCTCAGCCAGGCGGCGGATCACTGAGCATGGACGCAACGAGTTCAAGGTGCTCCCGAAGTTGCAATTATTCGAAATGGCTTCTAACGGTGATGGAGAAAATATTAATGGTTTTTGTACTTAAACTTTTGGATCGCAGGGAACGGGAGAAGTGCAACTAAGTTTCGAGTTTTCTGGCAAACATTGTGTTGCGATGAGTGGATGAGACTTCGGGGATAAGCGAGCGATGTGAGGGATTTTGAATGATTGGAGGAGGATTTCAAAGAGAGGCTTCAACAGCAGAGGCACTGGTTGGAACTCAGAGAGAGCATTTGACTCGAACTTTGTCAGTCTGAGGGCTATAATAATGAAATGTCTTTTTTCAATGGTCGTCTGATGACTTGTTCCACGAGACGTCACCATCTGGCTTTATTCGCTTGCTTTACACCTCATCGTCATGGCAGTTTATGCGATTTTTCGAACGAGTTAGGTGCCGACAGAGAAAGACAGTCGTGGTTGTTTGACTCATTGGACAGGGAGTCGTCCAAATCATAAAAGGACCCATTTCCGACTGACACAATTTTCTGGGGACCAATCGCGCTTCCAACAGAATTTCTCAGTCCTTTACTGCTTACAACTCCATATCGATCGCTGACCCAGTTAAAGCTGCCCGTTTGCTGTGTAAATCCCTCAAGCGATTCCCACCATTGGTTGGCGGTGGCAGTTGGTATTTCGCCCAATTAATCACTCGCAGTCGAAATGAAACCTCGCCCAACGCTGAAGACCGTGACTCAATTGTTTCACATTCATCGGTGTCCCTTTCTCTTTGCCTGCAATTAAACATTTTTGTATCGCATTTTCGAACAATATCGTGCATAAATGAACACTGGGATCCTCGCCACTCAAAAGCGACCTCATCTCTGCGTTGGGAACGCGACTTTGATTGAATCAATCCAAACAAGTGGAATTATACGTAGTATATCGAAAATATTCAGATTAAAACCGATCAAAATGAGCGATACAAGAGCAAAAGGAAATTCAACGAGGAAATCCCCAACAAAAACGAGGACAAAACGATGCCTCCTCCGCCATTAACATCCATCAGGATTCAATATTTTTATGCGCGTCGGTGGAGGAGTGAAGATGTGCAGCCGCACAGCACATGTTGAATGCTTTTACCAAAATACCGTTAAATCCATTAATCGCATTTAATTAAATTCCATCAAACACAAATATTGTTGTTGCTTGTATTCGAGTTGATTTTCGATATTTAAATGAGATTGTGTTCTGCTGTCCTGTTGCGATATAATTGACAAGTTTGCGGTGTTTTATGAAACAGCAAAAATTATGTGCATAAGTTATGTAAATACAAAGCGTCAGGCCTAAAGTAAAGCTTCGCATTAAATGAAGTCATTGTGGGGGAAAAGTGTCGCAGAAAAGAATTTTAATGGCGAAACACGAACGAACTTTTTGAAGTTGTTAATTCCGTTTTGAGTTGTAAATTCGATTATTATTCAATTTAAGTGAGTCGCAAATCAATACTCGGCCCCTCCTGATCGATTTAAGGTGTCATTCGCATGAAGCGCCATCTGGGAAATTCGCAAATTTTGACAATTCATTGATTTTCGAACTTTTGCTTGCAGGAACTTTGTTACGCAGCGGAACAATGTTATTATTTTCATATTTCTGATGGCAAATAACTTGCGATGTGCTGGCTGGAGAGGCATGTTGAGTGAGGCCCAGGTTCACCTCGGACTGTAGCGCCCTAAGAAGAAGAGGAAGAATAACTTGCGATGCCGCTATGTGCATCACGATTTCAATTTGATGAACTGGAAAGGGAGTAAAATGAGAACCTTTTGGCACACCAAAAATTTAACCTTTTTTTTTTAAATCGCGCTTGTGTATCATTTGAATGGCCCTAAAAACCTGCATTGAAATCATTCACGACTGGATGCCTCAGTTGGTTGGGTGCCTGCCCCAAGTTAGAGGGGTCCCAGGTTCGAACCCCAGTGAAATCGAATCTGGTCCAGTCACCATTTGCCGTTGGGATTGAATTATCAGCGCTTGACCTGACAGTACAATAGACCAGTCTTGAGTCCGAGTGCTCCAGAAGTGTTTCAAAAATACTCGAAAAAAAAAAAAAAAAACAACGTCATATTCACAAGCTGACTGTTCTCCTCCTCTGTGTGCCCCTACAGTCCAAGATGGACATGGACCTATTTTCGACACCAACTACCCGTGTTGTGCGTGATTTTAAGTGGAGGTCGACTTCAAGGTCTGTGGATAAAATCCCGATCAAGACACCAACTATCCTTTCACGACACCAGCTCTCTCGAATCTCTGATAATGCTCAGAGAACATAACACTCCTGTAAGACTTTCAAAATTATTTCCGAACCGCGAGAGAAAAAAATGGAAGTGCAATCCACTGGCAGCTTAGAGAAGTCACATCAAATCTGAAGATTTTGCTTCTTGAGCAGTGAACACCCGTATGTTCTTCATGGTCACATGAATGGAGTGACCTTTTATGGGGATTCCTTATTTTTGACGGGAGGTTGAGCTATAAATTCGTTAAATTTATTAAATCATGAAAGTCGACAAAAGACGGTCCATCAAATACAAAGGTCCCCAAGGACACAAACAAGAATTTGCATAAGCCTTTGTTACTCTCCACTCGAGAACCTTGTCTGAAAACTAAAAAACTCTACACCTCCCTGGCCTTCGTCGTAATCCGGTAAATGCCAAACGGATCGACGTGCCAAAGCGAGCCCTGGACATGTGGGATCAGGCACTTCACCTTCACGGGATGGAAAAACGAAAGAAAAACCCTTGACCTTCGAGCATATTTCAATCTCATGGTCCATCCCACGCCGCACCGCCTCCGCTGTCCGGCGGAAAGAACACACTCACAACTCACGATGACAAGGGCTAACTTTTAATCATCCATGCATCCTTATTGCCTTATCCTTTCCCTTTCATTCTGCGAGGAATCATTTATATTTCATAACGTATTTGTACATCGGGCTGCAGGAGAACACAAAGCACAGCACAAAAAAGAAAAAGATTAGCAAATTACGAATATTATTCGTCTGAGAGATTACATCACTTGACGTGGGTACCACAACAGAGAGACCCCATTGTAAATACATCCCTGCCACCGAAGGACAAACAGGCAGCTTCCAGGCTGCAGATACCCGGAAGGAGCCGGGGGGCTGGCTGCGAGTGCGAGTGGAAGTGAGTAAAATAAAGGAAAATGCCAACAAAATACCCCAATGGATCTCCAAAGAAACGGACGTAGATTCACGGTTCTTTTGACATTTTTTTCCAGCTCGCTTCAGCCACCACCTCATTTCTACCGCATCCTTCAGAGTTATATGACAAAAGTCTGTCTTATTGTCTGTCATTGTAAGGACGCTACACAAAAACGTACTTCGTGCCTGCGAGAAGTCGACTGAGCGAAAGAGACAGTTTTGTAAGGATACTCGGAGCTCGGAGCCCCATTATCATTCCGTTTAGGGCGCTCGTCTCCCTGTGTTTGATTGTTGGCGGGTAAAAGTTAAACACTTTCCGGTCTTCTTCCACGCCACTGACACAACTGAATGCCAAAGGTAAATGAGAGGTTTTCCTTCAGGATATTCCCTCTCACTTGAGTGTGTGTAACCTTGAAGACGCCACAGGATAACAATACAATACGAGTGCTCTGCTGTGCTATGCTGCCGGAACAGTGCCACCGCCAGTGGAAGTGAAAACGACAAACACAAGCAATCTCCGTAAGGATGGACTGAAGCACCACCACCTACTCGTACCACTCACCAGACCTTCCTACGAACGTATGGAAATCTCCGAACAGACTCTTCCAAAACATTATTTATTTGTTTGCTCGTCGGAGACCGTCGTCGTCGCTCTTTCTGCTCGTGGCTAATGTCCTTAAAGGATTTCCTTTATTTCTTTTCTTTTCACTCCTTTGCATTGTGTTGCTGCTGCCGTCTAGGCAAATAATGGAAGAACACTTGGGTGTTTGTTGAGAAAATTAGAAAATCCAAAAACGTTAGTTATTGAGCATATGCATGGGGGTTTTTATGCCAGTCGATTGGAGGCGGCGGCGGTTATCGTTGTTGGTTGCTTGGAGGCGGTTGGGAATATGACTGAACCCTTTCATGTCTTCTGTTTGAAATCGTTTTTTTGGGAAGGCAAGACGATGGCGTTTACATGGAGGGTAAGAGGCATTTTGACTTGGGAGGGAGTTGAGTTTATGGTCGAAGCCTAACAAGTTTTGGGAAATTCATTCGAAGACAGTCCCAACAAAAGGAAGATTGTTGAGAAAATGTATTGAACTCTTGGAGTTTCAACATCCAAATGGGAAATCTGCTGAGGCTTCAGTTTTTCTGAGGTGGCGAGATGTACGACGGATTTTTGAATATCGATTTGAATATTGAAGGTTTTGTACTGAGAGAAGTTAGTCGAGACGAAGATGAGGGAATGGAAAAAAGATGAATAGAAGGCATGGTCTGTTTCACATTCTTCCATAGCCCAATCAGTTACCACTTGTTTAGGTTTTGTTCCACCACAATGCGACTTTAAGGACCGGGCACGTGCTCGTCGGTGAGTTTACTCGCTTGCCACCACTTGACGACCAATTTCGTTTGCTGATTTGACTGTTCCTTGTGCATTTTGACTCCTGATTAACTTGGCGGCAAACTGAAATCATTCCATTTCTGACCACCAATTAGTAAGCAACTTCTTCTTTTCATAGAGATTTTGCTTAGGCTGATGCTTCGTGAGTGAGCGAGAAACACGGCAGTGCGCGAGGAACTCACTGTTGGGCAGCTGCTTCTTCGAACAGAAAGGGCTGAACTTCATTGGTTTGGTCACGTGGCACGAATGTCCCCATCATCACGACTTCTGAAGCGTGCCTTGAATGCGATTCCATCAGGTGGGCGACCGCTTGGCAGACCCAGGACGAGAAGGTTGGACCAAGTCCAAACACTCGCCGGGTTGTGCTTGCGCATATCTCCTGATGAGTTAGAGTCGATGTCGGAGGATCGAGTGGCCTGGAGGTCTCGCGTGCGTTCATTGCTCCCGCGACCCCTTTAGTGGAACATGCGGTTCACTGAAAATGAGATGAGATGAGATGGGATGATACTTCGATTTTACTCCTCTCAAGTAAAACAATGCGCTGAATGACATAATCGGTCCGCAACGATAATCGGTCCTCTCTTTTATGAAAAGGACAAATGAACGACAAGTGATTCAAGCAGAACGGTGCCACCCAGCGGATGCACAATTGAACATTCTAATTAAATAATAATGTGGGCGCCGTGGCGTAGTGGGTAAGTGCGTCGACTCCAACGCTCGATGTTGTCGGTTCGATTCCCAAAAAAACACATAAAAATTGTTCTAACGGTTCCACCTCTTTCGAATCACTGACAATGCTCAAAGAGTATAACTGTTTAGAAAAAGCTTTTCAATCTCGCCGTTCGGAGTCGGCATTAAACTGTAGGTCTCCTCCACTCGTGAAAGAACAATAGCACGCATAACACGAGCGGTTGCTGAGAAGCTAGGCCCAGGTCCACCTCGGACTGTAGCGCAGCCATTATTATTATTATTATTATTAGTGACATTCCGGGACTGCAAACCTGATAAGCGTGCCAAGGGTGCTACCCGTTGTCCACTGTATTTCCTTGTCTTGAAACTATCCTTATCAATTGCTACAAGTAAATCTCTTAACAAAGCTTCACGCTGTAAACTCTACCAAACCAAGGTGGACCGAAGGAAATACATGGCTCATTGCTAAACAAAGCTCGACCTCCCTGAATTCTAAACGCTCACTTAAATTAGAGCGAGAAAATGTGGTCGCAGGACTATGCATCATCGGTATACATGTCAATAGACTGGACCGCCAACGATTTCTGCCGTAGCTGTTGATATGAAGAAGAAGTGGAAACAATTCCACACTTGCTCATCAGGCGCCGCATGTCCACAAAAACATCCATAATTGACTCAAAACACAAAACTTTCTTGTCAACTGTACATTTTTCTAATTTTTTTAAGACCACGTTAACAGATCAATTTTGAAGTAGTGAACTACCAACAACATCTGAATTCTATTCCAATAAATTCCTCCTATTTGCCCCTGTTAATGACGTTGCTGTGGTTCAATGGCTTCCTTAGCCAACAAAGCTCTTTAGATGGAAAACACGGCAGCTACACAGCAGAGCACAATAACGTTGAATTAACAGAAAATATACATGAATTCATATATACGTGCGTATCTTTTGCATACATTTTGAATTGGAAATGTCCTGAGAAGGGTCTTATTAGAGAAATGGACGACCAGCTATGATGTGGTCAATTTGACGTTCGCACTAAATCGATTCAAATGCAAACAATGTTTGCCAGACAGCAAATTAAACTTGCATTAGATGTACAAATCAAAGAGGGAAACTGTATCAATAATTCATCGGAATGTGTGTGTCCTTAGCCAGGAGATGAATTGTGGCTAAAATGATGCCAATCAACAAGAACGAACATACGTACTTTGCCGAAAGATTAACCAACAGTATCGAACGATATTCATTTGATAACATTCAGCGAGTGGAAGATATTACCTTTGCCATGACATCGCAGTGTATTCAAAGCAAAACTACAGCACAGATGTGTCGAGACATTTTGGTGAGAACTAGAAATGGGTTAAGATGTCGTATCAAATTATATGTTCAATAAAAGATGGGGATGAGCAATGGGATGCATAAGCAGTTGATGGCCATAATCAACATGGAATTAGGTCTCCAAGGGCAGGATTCTAATTTGGTGTTGCTGTGTGGAGTGAAATATGTGAAACTTATGAGACAAGCTTGTGAGAAATAATAGCATCTTCTCGCATAAGCAGCAGCTATGTTAAGAGCGGCGATCGGTCCAATAGTCCAAGGGATGTATTTGCCCACGAATCGAGTGACTTAAGGACCCCTGATGCCGGAATCCGTTTAAGTCTAAATTATGAGTTTACAAGGATCATCACATTTTTGAGGTAGTGAAGGAGTTTATCTGTATTTTGCGGCGGGCGTTGCGTAGTGGGTAAGTGCGTCGACTCCTACGCTAGATGTTCTCGGTTCGATTCCCGAAAAATCACCTAAACATTTTTTCACGGCTCCACCTCTTTCGAGTCACTGACAATATAGCTGTTTAGAAAAAGCTTCTCAATCTCGCTGTTCGGAGTCGGCATTAAACTGTAGGTCCCCTTCACTCATGAGAGAATAATAGCACGCACAACACGAGTGGTTGCTGAGAAGCTAGGCCCAGGTCCATCTCGGACTGTGCCTGTTGTCTACCTCGGGGCAAACGTGAACTCCACGAACGACATCACAGTGGAGATCCGACGTAGAATCGCCATTGACGACCGATGCTACTTCGGTTTATCAAAACAACTGGGCTCAAAACACCTGACTCGAAGAACCAAAATCATGCTTAACAAAACTATTATTCTGCCAGTTCTGCTATATGGAGCCGAAAGCTGGACACTAAGCTGAACTGCGGAGCTGATTCTTCTTCTTCTTCTTCTTGTGGCGCTACAGTCCGAGGTGGATCTGGGCTTCAACCAACATGCCTCTCCAGCAAGATCTTTCGCCAGCTGTTTCCAGTTTCGCACGCCAAGTCGGCCGAGGCCCCCCACGACTTGTATGCGCCACCTTGTACGTGGACATCCTCTGTTGCGTTGTCCCACAGGCTCAAAGTCGAAGACTCTTCATGCTGGAGCTATGTTGTCCATACGCTCTACATCGCCTAACCATCTAAGGCGTTGGATCCGTAGACGCCTGGCTAGACTCATGTCACTGTACACCCCATGCAGTAAGAGAGCTGATTCTTGGTGCCTTCGAAAGAAAAATTCTACGTCGGATATATGGTCCCGTCTGCGAGAAAGGCGAATGGAGGAGAAGACCGCGCGAACCCTATGAGCTATACCAGGATGTGGATGTAGGCCGAAAAGCAAAAATCCGTCGACTGTACTGGCTCGGCCACATCGAGTGCATGGACAACAACGCTCCAGCTAAAAGGGGCTTCGAATCCGAGCCTCCTGGTGCGAGAAGAAGAGGAAGACCGAACCTCCGGTACAAAGACCAAGTCATCGCGGACGTAAGACAGCTTAGTCTTGATGACTGGAAGCAGCGTGCCCAGGACCGTCAACGATGGAAGGCAGGCTCAGACCCTACATGGGTCGTAGGCCTGCAGAGTAAGTAAGTAAGGATCATCACATGAGTAGACCTCGAATAGGCTAAAAGAATGTCTTCACGTAAATGATCTCTCCCATTACACCTCACCTGCTTACAAACTTCGAAAACTCTCTCTCTCACTTTCAATTCGATTGTTCTTTCGATTCTGCAACGATTCCTATCAACCACGTACCATGGGATCCTTTAATTGGTTTACAGATGATCTCCACCATCAAGACTATCGCCCGAAGGTCACAAACTACTTTCCAAAGCCAATCTTCTCCAAAAACACCGCCTGAATAGTTTCCCCTAATTCAACGACAAAAGCCATTGAAATTGACTCGGCAATTCTCCCTCCTAATTCCACGAATAATTAAAGTTTCCGCTCGACGACAAAGGAAATCCCGATTGTTTTTTGCTTTTCATCCGATTTTCTCCTTATTACCAACAAATATCGCAAACGATAGAAACTTTCCAATCCAATAAAAGCGAGCGCACACAAAACCAAAAGCCAGCAGCAACCAGAAGATACTCTCGTTCTCGTCCTCGTTCTCGTTCGTCTCTGTTCACCCCCAAAAACCTATCCCATAATGAGCCATCCCTTAATTAGGGCAATCTGATACTTGGCCCAGTTTAACTTCCTGAACTTTCTACGTAAGTTTGCGGAGGGCAAACTTATCCCTCAGTCCGCCGACTGTATGCGATACATTAACTCAAATGTTAATGACGGAAGTTGTTAATAAGGTTCCATCTTCGATGGGACGACGACGAGTCCAGTGCCCGCACAATCTATTCAGTGCGAGTCCTTTGAGGGGTCGCCAAACTTTTGGTAGATGTTTGGCCTTTGTCCACTTGCCCTGATAATGAGTTTTGAGTTTTCACTCGTTTACTGAACTGCAACAGACGGAATAGTTTGTGACACTTTATCGCTGTGCAGGGCGGAGCGAAGGACGCCCGTTCATCCGGAGGAGCCCATGCTCGGGGACGATTTCATTGAATTCAATTCAATTCCATCACATCAAAGCACACCACCGTCATGGGCGAACCAGTGAGTGAGTGAGTGCTGGGAAATGATGCCGACATTGTTAATTACACGAAACTCGCATTGGCATGCCATTAACAGAAGTGTGTGCCGCACAGCGGCTGAGCTGAGCACACCGACGACGAAAAAAACAAAAACGAACGCATGAAAAACGCAATTACGCTGAGAGAATATTAAAACATGATATTTGCATATAAATTAAAAATAAATAAAGGTGTGCCAGGATATTCGTCAGGATCGAGAGGGGGGCATCGGCATCGGCTTCGCAGCGGTGCGCCGTGTGCTTTGGCGGCGCCCGGGAGTTTCAGGGTCTCGCTGCTGCGTGCCGTGCAACTCGTGCTCCTACGTGGAATTATTGAATTTGCCATAGGTGCACGTTAGGGCGAAGCGACGGGCTCCGTTTGAGTGTGTATTTATCCGACGCAGGGCACAATCACCAAAAGGGATAATGACATGATTAACATTAAATTCGCTTCGTGCAAATACTACAAACGACACGGGACGGGAGTGTTCCGCGAAGTAATTAACGAAACTAAACAAATGTCAGATGTGACAGTGCAGGGGGCCACGACCCTCTGGGGGCGGGTGCGGGTGTGGGTGCGGCTGCGGGTTTCGTGGCACATGTTGACTCGGCGAAGGCCGATTGGGAGTTTTGTGCTCCAAAATGGGAGATGGGTTGGCCCGTGGAGTGGGGGAAATTTGATTAAGAAAAATCTCTGGCTTGGGAATCGCGTGGAATGAGGAAATGATTTACAGCGTGAGGCCTTGGAGACTAATCAGAGTCTTTGTACAGCAGCTTACTTTTCGGTTTGGAGTTCTGACGGAAGAAAAAAGTCACGCTGCTTATGCCAACATAATCTGGCGGTTGACTGGATTGTGATAAATGTCACGTCCTGCCGATGGGAGAGTTTCAAAAGGGTTTGAAGTTGGCAGTGGAGTGGGACAAGGTTGGAGACGGTGTTCGTCGACTGGGATGGGTAATTTATCTTAATGAACTTTTCTAAGCTGAAAATGTTGGCCTTCATCCCTGAAAGTTCAGGAAATCACATGAAAAGGGCTGTAACTTGAAAGCGAAGGCATTTAAAAAGGTGTTCAAGATTAATTGGAAAAGACGAATGCTCTCGATCTGTGCTGAACTCTCGTAGGGTCTAAGATGTACCATGCCAAACTCGAATCGGATCCTCGGCGTTAGGTTAGGTTGGGTCAATTCACGAGGACACTTAGACCATGTTGGTCCATTGTGTTACCCAAAGTCAGACTACTACCACTAATTGACCGCTCCAGCGGTAGTGGCGTTAATTTGATCCCAACGGCAAATGGTGACTGGACCAGACTTGAAAAACCGGATAAAAGCGTATTAACTTTGCTTTCACTAGGATTCGAACCTGGGACCCCTCTAACTTAGGGCAGGCACTTAACCAACTGCGTTATCCAGTCGTGATCCTCGACCTACAGTCTAGAACTCATGCCGGATTCATCATGTATCATGAACTCGTGCCGAGTCAGCAACTCCGTGAAAAGTTCAGTGGTCCTTGAGCCCATTTTCATGACGGATTTTTTTTTGCTTTCAAAAATGTGCTTCAAGCAAAAAAGTCCTTTTTAATGTCGCATATTTTTTGAAAGTTAGACTCGATCGGCAAGGTTTCTAGCGGTCAATTGCGATTGTAGCTTTCCGATGTCAAACTGTTGTGATCGTACTCTACTCCGTTGTCCTATCGATATCCATGCTCTTACCTTGTCCAAAATGGTTCGAGTCGAAGTTGGCTCTGTGGAAGGATCGACAATGCTGGAGAAGTGTCGTCGATCGGAATGTGATCAATCTAATTGACGGGTTATTGATCAGAGGACCGCCAGTTCTTTTTGTGAATGTTGAGGTGTTGGAATTGGGTACTGGCTACTGAGAGTTTTCGCCCTGTCACAAGATCCAACAGCCTGAGTCCGTTTTCGGGCGTGTTGTCATGCAGGCTATGTTTCCTGATGATTCTAGCAAAGATATCTTCCTTGCCCAGCTTGGCGCTGAAATCTCCTAGAACAATCTTGGTGTCGTAGCTGAGGGGATCGTACGTTCTTTCTAGGAGATCATAGAAATCATCCTTGCTATCGTCATCTTTGTCCTCCGTTGGGTCCTTCCGGGACATCACAGAATTCATCCTTCCTCGTGTTGTCTTTGTCCTCCGTTGAGGCGTGGACGCAGAATAGGCTAATGTTACCGAATTTAGCCTTGATGCGGATTTCTGTTACCGCTCTTTTATGTATACAAGGACCAAGCTATCGCGGAGGCCAGAGCCCTTGGTCTGGATAAATGAAAGCAGCTTGTCTGGGACCACAGGGCCTTAAAGGCTGTCGTGTCTCATGCAGAGACCCTTCACTGGCCGGGAGCTAAGTAAGTAAGTTAGTTTTTACCTACTTAAACCCTTAGACTTCTTGCCTAAGTCTGCTGCGAACAAGAAACCCACATGCGAACAAGCGCAGTTTTCGGTCTCTGCACCATTTGCCGTAGTGAATGTCGTAGTTTTGCTTCTTCCTTTTGCCCGTACAATCTCATCGCACCTATTGGCTTGAGGTGATGTCTTCCTTTGAGACTTCTAGGGCCTCCGCAAGTTCATCGGAAGCATGTGGTCTGTTAAGAGAACTCACATTTCACGTGAAGAACCGCAAATCGTTGTTAGTTTTTCGGCCGAAGCCGAAATTCGCACAAAAACGTGAACATTTTTGTATTCAATTTTGTCCGCCGGAGTGGTTGGGTGCTCGTCGCATGCTTGAAGGCGAGACTTCAAATATCATGCATCAAAAAGTTATCAAATCACCTCCCTACTCGTTAGTTTGAGTTGACGTCAAATTGAATTTCCATAAAAACTAATCAAATGGAGGCGTTGAAGTGCAAGCCTGCCCCGTCCTGCAGGGCTACTCGTGCCCTGAATTGATTCCAATTTTTAATTCAGAAAAGACAAACAACAAAATTCGTTTTTGTGACCCTATGCAAACAGTCCTGCATTTCAGGCAGCAACAACGCGAAAAGTCATCAAGTCTCGTGCATCGAATAATCCCCAGCCGGGTACAGTACACTTAATCAAAGTCCATTTGTTTACCCGAAAACCAAACAATAACCAGTCCTTCTGCAGACACTCTAACTCATTTTTGGTGCAGCAGGACGCAAAACATATCCACTGTGTCCACATTATCAGTGTCAAAATGAATCTATCGCGATGCCGGAGTCCACTTCACCTCGCCGACCAGGCCACTGCATGCCGCAAACAATGCAATCAATTTTGCAAAAATGCCTAAACAATGATTGATTGATTTCAGATGCGCCCCTGCGGTGTCAAAAAGTTGCGACTCGCTCCTGCCAGGAGGAGGTCCACACCCCGACGGACTCAAATCAAGAACAGATTAGTGAATCAATTCAGAAATAGAATTCCATCGACAATTTAAATCCCGCGTAATAGAGAACTCACAAAGGATCCCTGATCCTGCGAGGCACGAGGACACAAGATCCGTCCGGAGCCGGAAAACCGATTCTGCCCGTGGTATGGTTCCTACTGATTAATTTGTGATTGGGAAAAGAATTCCATCAGCATTATGTGGCGCCCTCGTAGGACGTGCATATGCATGAGCGTAAGGACACCCCGGCGCACGACGCCAATACCCCGCTGGAATATTAGCGAAATTACGCCCGGGTTATGCAACAATAATTTGGCTCACAACCGAGGAGTGTAATAGGAAATTACCGGCGACAGGATTAATAATGTTTTATCGATTTTGCAATTAGTCATTGTGCTCGCTGGTAGTGCGCGAAAGCTGGGCGGGCATTCGCTGTACATGTTGCATGTGCGTGCTGGCGGACAATGCGCTTAGAGGTAGCTTTTAATGTGGCGACAAAACCTCTCGGTGGGACGAAATGCTTTTATGCTTTGCATGCTTGATTGCCGCAATGAGTTGGAGTGGATGGGATGGATTTGCGAAATGCCATTGTTCGAAGGGGTGTGTGCGGCGGTTGCGGCGGTAAGTGGTTATTTAAAAGTTAATACTCGCACGCAGATTGGATCCGGCAATTTAGTCGCTGAGGCACATCAAATAGAATTGTCTGTCGGCGTCAGCGGTAAGTGCGGCTTTCAGTTGGACGCAGAGAGTGTTGATTAAACGAGATTAAATTATCCTCACCAAGGATTTATTTATGAATCATTCGACCAATGGACAGGGTTTTTGTCCAAGACAATGAGGCATTATTTAGTTAAAAATGTGCTTTTAGACTTCGGGCGGCTATCCTGTCCCCGTCTCCGCTTTTGTTTTCAGTATTTTTTTAAACACTACTGGAACACTCGGACTCAAAACTGGTCCATTGTACTGCCAGGTACCAACCTTCTCCAGTGCCGCTAATTTGATTCCAACAGTAAATGGTGACTGGACCAGATTCGATTTCACTGGGATTCGAACCTGGGACCCCTCGAACTTGGGGTCCAACTGCGCCATCTAGTCGTGATCCTGTCTCCGCTTACTCATGACTTCATAGGTTCACATTTTTTGCCACAGTGGCGTAAGCTGACAGCCAAAAATGGCAGAGGGCAAATATTTCCTTCAAAACCCCAGACAGCCTTCCTGTCTTCTTCAGACCACACCTTTTTGAGTCCAATTTGGGCTTATCTTAAGTCATCTGAAACGTCCTTAGCCTTTAAGTCTTGAAGGGATTCACAATGGGCCTTAGGGCCTCCTAGTGAAAGTGATGTCTCTACCATCACATTCCCCTTTTGTAACCTAACCTAAACTAACCTGGAGTCGATAGACTCCTAGTCAGCTTCAAATGACTTAGTCCTTTGCTTTTTTTTCAGAAACAAGACCATCACATCCATGTCATCAGCAGAGTTCAGATGATCCCACTTGAGGAGAGCCTAGCGCACTATTCGTAAGGTCCCAGAAGTGGGCAGAAGATAAGCAGGCAGAAAAAATTGGTATAAAAAGAGAAAAAATGGAAACATAATTTCATTTCAACACAGGACACTACCCAGGCGAAGTCTCCATAAAAATTTTATTTTATTTATTTAAATAAATTTATTTCGTTCCCGACTCCACAGAAGAATGTAAGTTTAATTTAATTTAAATAAAAAATAAAAAAAAATTAAATAAAATACTAATTAATTCATATTTTTTAAAACATTTGTTAAAATTAAACTTTTCCTTTTTATTTTAGTAAGAAAATATTCCTAACGTCGGCAAACTCCAGACCACAACACTTGCGGAAGGACTCACGGACCACAGGAAAGTCCTATCGGTTCCGCAACTTGAAGCGGGTCGATATAGAGTGCGACGGCGCAGAATTCACGTCATGTGAATTCAACAGCAGCGCGGAGTACATTCTCTCGGCGAACGACAGGGGGGAAATCCACATCCGGGACACTGCGGGATCCTCTGGGAAGGTGGCATATCTCAAAGGACACGATAAGAGTGTTTACGAGGTCCACTTCTCCAGAGACGAGACCGAAATTTATTCCGTCTCCATGGACAGGTCCGTCGGCATCTGGGACATGCGAGGTTGCCGGAAAAGTTCGATCACCGGTCATAACAGCAGGATAACCTCCGTACAGTATCCCCGCACAGGATCACCACTGCTCTGTTCCGGCTCCTAAGACAGGACTCTTCGGCTGTGGGACCTACGACAGCATCACTGCGCAGCAATAAGCATGACGGACAGCTATGTTTTCGCGGTTTGCTGGAGCGACTGCGGGAACTACCTGTTTTCTGGCGGAAACCACAGTGGTCTCGACGTACGGGATATTCGCGTGATTGGACGGCAAAATTTATTGGGTCGTGGTCCATGTTCCGATGTACACAGAGTATCCCCGTCACCATGCGGGCGTTAGTGATATCAACGGTCTCTTCAAGTGGGATACAGCGGACCCAAGCAGTCCGTGTTCCGATGTACGCGGAGTATCCCTCTCGCCATGCGGGAACTACCTGGTCGTTAGTGACATAAACGATCTTTTCAAGTGGGATACAGCGGAACTTATACAGGACCCAGGCAGTTACATCCGCCCTTTCCACAGTGGCAGACTAGCACTTCATTGTTGTGCTTGGTCAGCAGATGGGCGGATGCTAGCTGTCTTGAATTCGCAGCTGAATCTTCTTGTCATCGACTCGCACTCGGCCGATACTGTACTTTAAATTGTTGGTCCGATCTGTTTGTGATAGACTATTAGCATGCACAATCTGTAGGAATGTAGCTGTAGATGCTGTATGACTTTACTTTTTTACTATAAAATTAATAAATGGTGGAAAAGTAGTTAATCCTTAGAAAGCATACACTAAAAATTCTGCAAGGAGGAGATGGGAGATGGGACCAGTTTTTGAGTCTAAGTTCTCCAGTGTAGAGTTAAAAACCGCAAAAAAAAAAATAGAAACAGAACTAAGCACTAAAAGTTCTCCTACACGGATTATAGTTATAAGACTACCACTAAGTGCCTAAAAAATGAATTCTGTTTGGCTTGACTTGTTTTTGTATTCAAAGTCGGGAGGAGGAAGTCCGCAAACAATTTGGAAATAAAATCAACTGGATGTGATTGAAATAAGTTTCGTGCCATCAACCATCTAGAAGACGCGATTACTAAAGCACATTAGGTCGAATGTGAGTTCATGTTATTTAAAACGACTAAAATTTTCTTTCCATCAACTGCCACCAATTCTTGGTGTTTCTGATTGGCATTGAGATATGCGTGCAGATCAGCGCGAAGTCGCGGTGAAAATAATGAAAAAATAAAAATCCACAGATATTTATACCCACGAATATATACCGTAAAAATAATATTAAAAAAAAATAAAATGCGAGAAAATAAAATAAAAAAATTAAAAATTAAAATAAAAATTAAATTTTTATTATTTAATTTTTTTTTTTGAAGGATTTTTGAAACACTATTGGAGCACTCAGACTGGAGTCCATTGTTCTGCCAGGTAGCAACCTACTCCAGTGCCATTAATTTGATCCCAACGGCAAATGACTGATGTGACTGGGCCAGATTAGATTTCACTGGGATTCGAACCTGGGACCACTCTAACTTGGGGCAGGCACTTAACCAACTGTGCCACCCAGTCGTTTTATTTTATTTTAGTAAAGAATAAAAATAATTCTGTGGAGAATTCAAAAAACAAAAAAATCACTCACCGATCTCCGTAGCAACGTGTGTAGTATTCCGTCTGCCAGCGAACGGTTCAGGCTGAACCACGTGTTTGTGCCACTGCCTGTTGTTACTCTCCCTCTTGTTTCTTGCACACTCATTTTGCGGGAAGCAATGTCTCAACGCACAGAGAATTTCGAATAGCGGATTTGCGATTTCTTTGTGATTCACAATTCTACAGAGAATCTCTCGTGGATCTTCACGTCTCAACTCTGCTTAGCTGCTCACCAGCAAAGTCGTAGTATGAGTTTTGTGTTTAATTTTTATTTTGATTGGGAATTTCAAGTCGATGGAAATAAGCATAATTCGAGGCATTTAATAATAATAATAATAATAATAATAATAATAATAATAATAATAATAATAATAATAATGGCAGCGCTACAGTCCGAGCTGGACCTGGGCCTAGCTTCTCAACAACTATTGTGGGTGCTATTGTTCACTCACGAATGGAGGGGACCTACAGTTTAATGCCGACTCCGAACGGCGAAGCTTTTTCTATACAGTCATACTCTTTGAGCAATGTCAGTGATACGAAAGAGGTGGAGCCGTGAACAAATTTTAGGTGATTTTTCGGGAATCAAACCGACAACATCGAGCGTAGGAGTCGACGCACCTACTCACTACGACACGGAGCCCACTCTTGTCTCGTGGAATGCCCATTAGTTTATCCTTAAATCTGATTTCAGACGCACAAAAAAATGTAGGGCCTGTCACAGGGCAGCCAAAGTTTGGAAGCTCCCTCCTATTTCCTTCCCACACATGCTGCCGTTGGAGAGGGGACAGAGCCCTGGGAGTTTCTAGGAGGTATTTCAGGCTGACAGCTTTTGGGTGAAAGACATTAATGGACCCAAGTGACTGACGACTAGTTTTCCATCTCATTTTACAACGAATAAAAAAGTGCTTATCGCTTCAATTCTTTCCGTTGAATCCGAAGCAGCAAATTTTGTTTACCACATTCACTAATTCCTTAAGAACCCTTTCACTTCATATCCATCGAACACACAAACAAAACAGCCTTCCCCCACCTACAGCCGAATAGAGATCATCCAGCAGCTTCAAAGGAGCTCCTGATGCCGCGTCAAAACAACGCGTCAACAAGAGCTTCAAAACTTAGCCAGAGAATATCTGCCAAATCAAAGAGCGGCTCTTCACAAGTCTAAACATTTTTTTTTCGCTCAACGCAACTGGATTCGCGTCCTCGCTCGAAACAGAGAGAGAACAAAAAAAACCTCACGAAGTGAAAATCTGTAGAAATCCCCGCCATCGTCAGCTGACAAGTCAAGATGTATGCTTCATATCAAGAGCATCCATCAGTTGCCAGGATTCACTTTTAATCGAAAGAATAAAACCCCAACAGGGCTGTACGTTCGCTCCGTGGCGGTGCCCACAACGCTATCACATCACCGATGGCAACAATGGACCCGGGAAACTCCATTCACAAGGACAATGTATAGACAGAGCCTGGTGAGTGAGTGGGAGCGCTGCACAATACGACAGAGGAACGGGGGCGATGCGAGGACGAAGTGAAATGTTTTTGCCATCATTTGCCGGAGTGGTGCCCGTAAGTGGATAGTTTTTTGCGTCGTATCCATGTGTAAGAGCGTCGACTGACTGACAGATGGTTGGCGGTTTGTATCTGCATGGGGACACATTTTTCACGACCACTTATCATCCGTAAACCGGAGCGTTTCGAACGTGGCGGTCCGACTTCCGGACCAAGAAGATTCCATTTCATAAATCACGTTCGGCGGAGGGGAACACAGTGGCGCGGTCTAGCATTACAGTTGCCACGCCGTCGTCCTTATACATGCCGGGCTTATCGCGGACATTTATTTGACCATAATATCCCAGACTATAATCAAACATTTAATGCGGACGAGATGTGAGTGAGTGCGTTTGTTGACATTGATATGACGCCACGGATGCCCGGCAGTGGGGCTGCCGTCATTACTCATTGTGCGGACGCCGCCGCTGCCGACCGCCAAAAGCGCTGTTCATCAATTGTGATTGTTTTATTAAATCAAACACCGGATGCGAGTGTGTGATTTGATGTGAGGTTTGAAACACACGCTAAGCCGAGCTGCAGGGATGCGTACTAGTCGAGACCGCAAAACGTTTGTGTGGTTTGCTTGCATCTCACGGAACCCGATTCAATATGGGCGAGCTGTGAGCTGGCGTGCTATTTGAGACTACCCGCAGACAGATGTTTCGCCGGGAAACGGTTCAATCTGCGGTCGATTGGTTTGAGTGCACGTTCGGCTCATGCCAGGACTTCGGTGAAGCTGGAGGATATGAGGGGTTTTGGAAAATAAATGTCTCAAGGATGTACTCATGTGTGTAGCAAAACGAATCACTTGAAGCAATTTGAAATCTCTAGAGACACAAGCGACCGGATTAAGGACCTTCTGCTTTTTGGTGAGTCCAAGGACGTTCGACTTCTCTCCCATTAGTTGATTTTTACGCATGAAATTACCGAAAACATGAAAGTCAACAGAAGAGGTTTGCAGAAGCTAAGGGTGCTTAAGTTGCAGCGGTTGAATGTTTCAGGTCCAGAATTAGTAACCAATCCTACTAAGAGAAGGACGACGATGGGAGACTTGGACTCCATCGGAATCGAATGAAGAAGTTCTTGGCAGTTTTGACAGAAAGTTGGACATTTGGTGTTTAATTGGTCCAGTTTGGGATCTACTGACAGATCGACAGTGGACTGACAAACTGACAGAAATCATTGTCACAACTGCTGATGAAGAACAACAGAAAAAGGATGCAACGCACCTTAAAAATTATGACGTCAATCCGTCAAACGCCTTGATGGGCAGTTCCACGGCGTTTAGACCTTGAAGTGCATGGAGTAGGACACGATTTTAAGACCAGACAAAAAAGTGTCCATAAAGGATTTCACTCATCGGGTGTATTAAAAATAAACATGAACATAAACATGAATACAGCCATAAAAAGAAAGATGAATGCGGACATGACTATGATCGTAAAAATGGCACTAAACGAACGCGAAAAAGCAACCACACGGCTCCCAGTCCCGAAGAGGAATGGCTTATGATGGGTGCTTCTGTTTGGGTAACAAAATGTACCTAAGATGAAACTTTTAAGACTGACTCAAAGGTTTGAGTAGAAGGACGTTGTTCCACTGACTGTTAAGAAAATTTCTGAAAAAATTTAGCAAAAAAATTCAAATGGAGATGTTTAATGTGAGTTCTCAATGTAATCAAGAAAAAGTCATTGGGATCTGCAATAATAACAACTGCTTGCAAAACGCGAATGGTAATGACGTGATTGGTTGAAAACAGCAAGCCGTTATTGAGGCCTTTGCTGGCTTTGAAATGGAAGCGGTTAAAACTGGGAAACATTCCAACTGCTCTATGAATGCCGAGCTCGTCTGAGAAGGAGATTGTTAGTACTGGGCAGGAAATTATTTGACATTTTGTACAATGATCTGTATGGTTTTAGTGGAAAGTATACAGTTTACCCTATCTCCAGAGCGCAAAGCACTCAAACTCTTTGCCTACATGAGCCGCTAGATCACCACCACAACTTCCTTAAATGTTATCCGGTATCCACCGTAGAGAATAGAGCTAAAACTGTCTAGCTATCAAACAGAAACTGAATCCATCCTTGCGGCGGTGGCTGTTTCTGTTCTCCAAGTGAATTTTTCCATCGCTGCAAGCAATTTCTCATTCAAGTGCATTTCAGAACATTCCGTGCAGGCATCCGGGCACTCAAAATACCACAACCCAAAGAATCCACCGCCCAGGGATAATCCATTCACTGAAATGTTAATTTCTACTTTCATCCCTGAACGGATTATAGAGTCGACCCGCCCACGAGCGGCTTTCTTAAGAAAACAGACACGGAAAACGGAAACAGGAAGCATCTCAACAGCGCCGTAGATTGCATAAAAAAGGTTAATCTACCATGTCACAGCCCACTTTGAGCAATTTCCATCTTAAGTCTGCTGATTTATATGGAAATTTCGTTGGAAGAAAAAAAATGCTCCTCAACAGTCCCGTAAGCATCGTCGTCGGGTGCACCCTTTCAGAGAGGCCCAACAGCGACCGTTCTTGTGATGTCGTGGATGGCATCACAAGCGACTAGACGAAACTATCTGCCTTAGGAATCCATTCCGGCTAAGTACCATTGGCCCTTTCCTTTGGAATGTTGTTGTTTCGTGGTGGTTTTTTTTTTCTGTCCCCTTTTCTGACCCATCGTCGCTCATCCCCCAGTGTCCTGTTCGTCCTCATAAGCGAGCATATTTCAATATTAAATTATGCAACAAAATAAAAGTTCAGATATTTCCCTACGTGTCCTCGCCTGTGGCCATTCACTCAGTCCCCTGTGAAAGGACACTCCACCAGGTGGGGAGATGGTCGAAGCGGAGAGCGAAAAAAGAAGTTGACAAAAACACGGCACATATTTGTCTGGGCCTTCATACCTTGGCTTTGGGAGCTCATCCATTGTGCCATCCAACCACCGCCATAGACGTAGCCATTCCGGTGGCAAGCGTCGGCCGGCGTTTTCCTTTGAAGGTGCCCCCCCACCGAGGATGAGTCCTTTTTTCCTGTACCGTGGACTGTGGTGTCTGTCTGCTTTCAGATTTTGGATTGCCCCATGTTTCGGTGTGTTCCTCATGCATGACATGTGCGGGCTCCATGCAGGTGAGAGAGAGAGAGAAAGGGAGAGTGTGTGTCGAATTTTCGACCGACGCGTCGGTTAAAGTTTTCGAAGTTTTTCATGCCATGGGACGGGAATGATGGTGTGGCATTCATGTCGACGGGACGAGCTATTCCACGGAAGCCACCGCCAATGATGCACAACATGCTGTCGGATCCCTGACGGTCTGTCGTTTGCTCCCTTGGAGTGGATGATTCAAGACCAATTTCCATTTAGTTTTGACATTTTGCTAAACTTTCATTATTGCATCATAATACGGTATCAGATTTTAAGGGACATTTGGTGTGTGTGCTGGAAATGCTTGATCCTTTGCTGCAATCGCTTCCTGCTGCCATAAGGCATTGACAATGTTAAGCGGCTAAGCTCATCAGAGTGGCGTTAACCAGCAACAGTGCGGTTGGCAGGTTTGAGTCCATCGCGTTCTTTGTCATAGAGAGAGTAATTTTGACGCTGCCGTGAGATTATTTTCATCGGCGGTAAGACCACTTTTGACATAACGCGACTTTGGAAAGGAGCTCTGTGTAACAGAGCCTTCATATGGCGCTGCTGTTCACGGTGAAACTGGGCTTTAACTACAAAATTTTCAGTGTTGGACCCTAAATTGGTTGAAGTCCTTCTTAACTTGTGGACGTCAGTTTAGTCGTCCACTGTCCTTCTGAGTTGTTGTTGGAGTACAAGTCGTTCGACGCTAATGGGCTAAACCTTCTTTACAGTTGAGTCAAGACCGCATCTTTCGACACTCAAAACCTCTTTGTTCGCATTCAAAGTAACCTTCATTTATATGACTGGGTGGCGCAGTTGGTTAAGTGCCTGCCCCAAGTTACAGGGGTCCCAGGTTCGAATCCCAGTGAAATCGAATCTGGTCTAGTCACCATTTGCTGTTCGGATCAGGGATCACATTAACGGCACTATCATGCGACTGGATGGCGCAGTTGGTTAAGTGCCTGCCCCAAGATAGAGGGGTCCCAGGTTCGAATCCCAGTGAAATCGAATCTGGTCTAGTCACCATTTGCTGTTCGGATCAGGGATCACATTAACGGCACTGGAGTAGGTTGCTACCTGGCAGTACAATGGACCAGTTTTGAGTCTGACTGTTCCAGAACTGTGTTTCAAAAATCCTACAAAAAAAAACTTAATTTGGTTGGTAACATAACAAGACCCATTGGCAAATCAAAAATCCCCGTCTGTATCATTTCTTTCAAGCACCACTGTTCGGTATCTTGAAAAAGCTGATGGCTGTCAGTGAAATTATTAAAGTTGTTGCAATATCAAGCGTGCTTGGGTATGTTCGGCTTGTAGATTTTTATCTTCCTTAAGTGGATGGGGCGGAAAATTGTTATAAACATTTTCCCAGCAAAGTACAACATGCAGTGGAGCTGAACTCATTCCATAATGTTCGCACAAGAGCATCCCGCATCCCGCATCCCATCCCAGGCAATCTTTCGTTAATCTGCCAAAGGGGTATAGCAAAAAGCACAGAAGATCCTTAACCCCCCCACTTTGCCTTCGCATCAGATATTTCACTTCACCCATCGAAACCAACCCCCAAACACTCTCAACCTCTCACAGCTCAGTATCTTTAGTGGCGTAGCACTCAACTTCACAGATTCACCTGGTTCATTTGCTTTTTAGTGCTATTAAATTGGACGGGTAGCGAGCGGCAGGGATATAACAATAACAATGGCGAAATGCATCCTTGAGGGTCCTCCAGGATGCTTTACACAAATCGGCCGCATTTTCGAAATTGAGCGAACAAGGATAATTGTTTTTTGCTGCAAGGAAAAAGGGATTTTAAACTTCTGTCGGAAAGGTAACACAAACATGCCCTCGTATTGGGGAGAGGGGGGGGAGTGTAAAGTAGCACAACAACAAAAAAAACACGCTGCATGAAGAGCTCGTGGAAGGACGAAGGAAAACATTACTGTTAAGGCGATTAACTTGTTCGGTTCATTATTGTCGGTGTTTGTGTGGACGAGGGGGAGTTGTTTGTAATAGAAAACTTCTAAGCAAATGATGCAGGAAATCACCCCACACGCAAGCAAATAGGTGGGGATGTGAAACAGGATCTGGGAAATCGTTCAAGGAGGAGGAAAGTAATCTCATGTTTTAGGGGGATTCCTTTTTTTTGCATTAGATTGGGGCTTAACTGGCGGTTGTCATGGGGAGCAGGAGGGTTTTGTAGATCCTCAGACATGGTTGGGATCCTCTGCTCCTGCAAGAGCCCATCACCTGGTTGAAATTAAATTTACACAACCTTCTGGATAAGGACTTAATTTGGCAGACAAAAATGAAATGATCAGAAGCGGCATGATCAGGGGTCTGACCGCGCTATCGATGGTATAGGTGGGTAGGTTGAAGGATGCCCTTGTCGCGGCTCACTTAGACCAACAGTCTGGGTCCATTGTGCCCTGGGAATGGGATAGATCCCATGAGACCTGCATTACCACTGCTGATTGGAACCACCCAGATTGTTGCAGTGGACTCCTCAGCTCTTTTTTGTTCAGATCTTAAGTCGGTGGCGCTAAAGTCCGAGGTGGACCTGGGCCTAGCATCTCAGGAACCACTCGTGTTGTGCGTGCTCTTGTTCTTCGGCCATCACTCGCAACGCCTTGTTGTCTGTGTCGAATATCATCCAACGCAAGCGCAACTCACAAACGCGACGTTTCAAGTGTTTCTGGCTAAAGACTCAGGTTCTAATACATCAGCACTCTGCCCTCAGTCATCATTTCCATCTCCACCAGCCCAATTTATTACCTATTTGCCATTGAACTTGATCCAAGACCTCTTCTCGGCGCAAACGCCGAGATGTCACTCACCCTTTACATCCGTCATTCTCAATGACTCACGCTCTTTGTTTCATCCAAAACGTGCACATGTATCTAAATCGATTTTATGACCTTCAGATAAGATCTCTCCACGAGAAACAAAAACATTTCTGTCATCATCATCATTACGCCAACACAGCACTTGATCCAGATCCACACAAAGCCATAGAGCAAAAGAACGCAATTGATGATGCCCACTTCAATCGATAGCAATTCGTTAAGTATCTGCTTTCGATTTCTGTGCGTACATCAGATTAAATTGATTCAAGTCGCGGGTTCTTGCATATAAAAAGACCGAACTTCCTCCAAAGTCATCACTCATCGCGGTAACATTCTCGTGGACAGACAAGCCACGGGCCGAAAATGGTAAGCTTAGCTCAAGCCCAGCGGTGAGTCGAGGATAACACCGTGTTCTTTTCGTTTTTCAGAGATTCTTTGTGTTTGTATTCGTCGCAGCGGTTGCAGCAGTTACTGCTCTGCCAGCTGACTACTTGCCGCCAGTAAGGGAAGCCGCACCCAGCAATGAATACCTGGCACCAATTGCAGAAGCCGAGATCGCTGACGAACCAGCAGTCCTTGCTGATGATGGATACCGATACAAGACCGTGAAGAAGTTGCGCCTGAGGCATCGTCGTGATGTGAGCGAACTCCCAGCCAATGAATACTTGCCGCCAGTTGAGGAAGCCGCTGAAGCTGCCCTGGAAGAAGCATCCCCTCTCGCAGCCGATGGATACCGATACAAGACCGTCAAGAAGTACCGTCTTCGTCATCGTCGCGATGTTGATGAGCTCCCGTCCAACGAATACCTGCCCCCAGTTGAGGAAGCTCCAGAAGCTGCCCTGGAAGAGGCCTCTCCTCTTGCCGATGATGGATACCGCTACAAGACCGTGAAGAGGTACCGCCTTCGTCGCCGTCGTGATGTTGATGAGCTCCCGTCCAACGAATACCTGCCCCCAGTTGAGGAAGCTCCTGAAGCTGCCCTGGAAGAAGCCTCCCCTCTTGCCGATGATGGATACCGCTACAGGACCGTGAAGAGGTACCGCCTCCGTCGCCGTCGTGATGTTGATGAGCTCCCGTCCAAGGAATACTTGCCCCCAGTTGAGGAAGCTGCTGAAGCTGCCCTGGAAGAGGCCTCCCCTCTTGCCGATGATGGATACCGCTACAGGACCGTGAAGAGGTACCGCCTTCGTCGCCGTCGTGATGTTGATGAGCTCCCGTCCAACGAATACTTGCCCCCAGTTGAGGAAGCTGCCCCAGAGGAAGCCACTCCATTGTCCGCCGATGGATACCGATACAAGACCGTCCGCAGATTGAAGTACCGTCATCGTCATTAAAGCGAATTCCTTCAACGATATTGAGAAATGTAACCCTTTCCCTGAAATATAACACTTTCGACATTTGAAAGCTTGGCTTTACTTAAGGACACACTAAGCGGCACAAATTTCCCTGACCTGCACTTGCCAATACCTTGCCATCAGATTGAATGTATATTTGAAGCGTTTTGGAAACCTTCTCCCTTTTGCATTTCGCCGACGCAATCTCTGCTTTGGCTCATGTGACGTCACGGTACTTTTTGCTGTTGTTTAAAAACCATTTTTGTTTTCGGAGGATTTTTTGAAGCGCTACTAAAGCACTCAGACTCAAGACTGGTCCATTGTACTGCCAGGTAGCAACCTACCCCAGTGCCGTTAATTTGATCCCAACGGCGAATGGTGACTGGACCAGATTCGATTTCACTGGGATTCAAACCTGGGTTCCCTCGCACTTGGAGCCGACACTTAATCAACTGCGCCATCCAGTCGTCTTGTTGGTGGCAGGTAGTCCGACGTTATGTACCTCTGTGTTTCTGTCCAGAGGATGGACGCGTGCCCATATGTCTCTCTACCCACATCTTTACTTCCCTGAGTCTCATTGCGGTATAAGCTTCTCTGCTACTGCAGAAGTTGTCAAGATAAGATACAGTAGGACCTCGAGCGCTGCTGTCGGCTTTGTCCTTAGAGCACTCGTGACTAAAAAGCAGGCCGATTTTTGGACCTTCGTCAAGCTAGAAATAAGGTATTTCTTCTCCAGTGCTTGTCACCAGACTGTTGATCCGTAAGTTAAGATGTATAATCAGTATACGCCAGGTGTTGCCGAAAGCTCGCTTGCTTGTGTAGAGTACACACGCCTTCTTCTTCAAGCAGATGAAAAGTCTCTTAGTCTTTTCGATAGACAAATTCTGCGAGCGATTTTGGTCCTGTTTGCGTTGATGGCATTTGGAGGAGAAAGTTCAACCACGGGCTGTACAGCGACAAGAGTCTAGCCAGGCGTCTACGGATCCAACGCCTAAGATGGCTATGCCATGTAGAGCGTAGGGAAAACTTAGCTCCGGCCCGTAGAGTCTTCGCCTCTGAGCCTGTGGGACAACGCAACAGAGGACGTCCACGTACAAGTCGAGCGGGACCTCGACCGGCTTGGTGTGCGAAACTGGAGACAGCTGGCGAAAGATCGTGCCGGTTGGAGAGGCATGGTCCACGTCGGACTGTAGCGCCCTAAGAAAAAGAAGAAGATTTATGATCCAGTCTCCGATATAAAAAACGGTGACTTTTTACGATTATTTTGCATTGATCGCCAAGTGACGTCTTGATTCATTTGTAACGCAGGTTTGCACGTCGCAATTTGACCGGACGCAACCTTAATAATAATTAGAAAAGAAACACTGGAAAATTGCGAAAATGATTAACTTTATTGCATTTTCATTACAAAACCTGCATAGAGTTAGAAGTTACCAAGTCAAAGGAACAACGTAATGCTTCTGTTCAATCAAGGGGGTAAACGTAATCGTTTTCATCAATATCATCCACAGGGGGAATATGATTTAAAGACTTAACATCTTCAACGCTTTCTACCAAAATTTCATACTTTTCAATGCCATCCATGAACAAGTCCGTAATATAAGTCGAGATGTTACTAGACAGATGTTTGGCTACGTAATACAATTTGCTTCCATTTGTACTGCCAACGACAGCATTATCGGGAAATGTATCGTCGGTAATTGATGTCCACGAAAATTGGTCTGGATAGCCTACCAAAACTTGGCAGTAGCGTTCCTCGATCGTTGACCCGTCAGCCCACGCCTTGGCAATCCTTTCTTCTGGTATCACTCGCCCAGGATAGATGTTACATTCCTTTTTAAGCCGTGCAACAAACATGTCTTTTCCTTCTCTCGTTTTTCCAGCAGGGATTGCATTTTTCGGAACTTCCTTTGCCGAGACATCAACCCAAACTCTTTCAGTCGGACACACCAATACTTTGATGTTATCTCTCGTCAAGTAATCGATGTCATTACCAAGCAAAGAAAAGGTGTACATGAAATCCGTATTTGGGTAATATGAATTGTATCCTTCTCGAAATCCGACGAAAAGGGGTTCACTTGCATTTTGGTGTCCCACAAGAACAAGGTCCTCCGGTAAATTTTCACCATTCGTCAAACGTTGCCAAAAACATGGTTTTGCTGATGTAAGAACTTCGAAGTTTCGTTTGGTAATTTGCTTGCCACACACTTTAATTGTGGCAGTCGAATTCGGCCACACTTTTGCCGGTTGGATATCATTAAAGTGTCGAGCTCTGCCAACATATACTTTGGTTTGAGGAAAGGATATGGAGTCAGGTGGCAGCGGTGCTCCTTTAGTCATTTCAACCCATCTGACGCCTGCAAATTGAAAGAAAAATACAATATTGTAAGAAAAATATAGATTCAATTATTGGATCGGTGCGTTGACAGATTGTAAAGCAAACTACCTCAAAATTCAATGTTTGTTCGAACTAAACAGCTCTGATCTATGCTGCAATGCTTGCAGTGAAAACAAAAGAAAAGCACAACATTTGATTAAAAGCGTGTTACACACACCACAACGATATGAATCTGTACATCTTCAACTGCAAGTCCGCTGACACGCAATAAATGCCGAATAGATTTTGAAGATTCAGCAGATTTGGAAATCAAAAAATGATCGTGCAGACGCAAAATGCGATGTTCACAGAATCATATTCCCAGACATTTTTTTAAAAATCATCTTCCCAACACACTTATTAATGTTAACGTACGTATTTTCTACGAGCATTTTTCACCAAGATCGTCCAAGCTGATCGTGTCGGCGTTGAATTTCTTTCAGAGCGGACATGGTTGATAGCACGCCCGTGCGTAGAGCAAGCAATCTCTGCTGCAACTCAAAATTGTACCCAAAAGTGATCGAAAAGAACACAGAGTTGAAGTGAAGAGTGCTGGACCTGATTAAAACGACCGCTTCCACTTGTTCATGGTGAAAGTATAAACATAAATTTCACAACCGATCAATGGTTAAATTTAAAGGACGTTTCAGAGAACAGAGGCGGAAAGTCGGATGCATAGCATTGGATACACATTTGTAAGTCCGTTCGTTTGTGTCAAAATATAAAAAAACACCCACTCACCACTGGATTTTCCAGCAAAAAAAAATAAAATAAATGCACCAAAGACTATACGAAACATCGTCAACAAAAACTAGATGGAAACTAAAAGATTTGACTCCGAACTGCGATCAGAAAAGATCAGTCTGAAATTGCTGACACTTCATCTCTTAGTTTACGCTTGCAATGAGATCTTTTTCATCCTGTTTGTTTTCGTATCGGGAGATACATGATACTTGCTTGAATGAGCATAAACAAAGACAGTTGGGGTTGTGGGGATTCCCGATGTAAGCAGCAACAATGCTGCTACATGTGTGCTGACACTTTTTTAATAAAGTGCTGGATGTGAATGTCACACGAGTGGTTGCTGAGAAACTAGGCCCAGGTTCATCTCGGACTGTAGCGCCACCATTATTATTATTATTAAGAACTCCTTGACTAGTTACAATAGAGCTTTATACATGGCTGCAAGTAAAGTTAAGTTAGAACAAAAATTTAGGTATAAATTCTGGTACGTTTTAAAGAAAAACTGAACTGAGTTGTTCACCAAAATATTGGCAGTCTATGGCGTAATTTCGATGTTTTGACTTGTAATCTTCATACATTCGCAAGTTTACTTACTTACTTAGCGGGCTCCCGACCCGTGAGGGGTCTCTGCCTGCGACACGGCAACCTTCCATGCCCTGCGGTCCCGGGCACGCTGCTTCCAGTTATCCAGACCAAGCGCTCTGAAATCCGCGATAGCTTGGTCCTTGAAACGGAGGTTCGGTCTTAGTTTTCTTCTCGAACCTGTGGGCTGTGATTCTAGGATCCTCTTTGCTGGAGCGTTATTATCCATTAGATCGATGTAGCCGAGCCAGTCGTTTTTGGCTTTTTGGACTACATTCACATCTTTGTACAGCTCGTAGAGTTCGCGGTTGGATCTTCTCCTCCATTCGCCCTCCTCGCATACGGAACCGAAAATTCGACGAAGAATTTTTCTCTCAAAAGTACCCAAAATGTGCTCTGCTTTCCTGCTTATCGTCCAACACTCGGCTCCATACAGTACAACTGGCAGGATTAGCGTTTTGTGGAGCATGCATTTTGTCTTTCGAGTTAGGATTTTAGAACTCATTAGTTTCGCCAAACGATTAGCAAACGAAGTAGCAGCGGTTTCCTAGGGTAAGTCTTCGTCGAATCTCTACTAGGGTGTCATTCGAGAGGTTGATATTTTCTCCGAGGTATGTAAACTCCTTAACCACCTCGAAGTTATTGCTGCCAACAGTAACGTTTTGTCCTACGCGGTGGACCGATAAATCTTTGTTTGTTGACAGCAAATACTTGGTCTTGTCCTCATTTACTTCAAGACCAACTCGTTTCGCCTCTTCTTCAATGACCGTGAAAGCTTCTATAACGGCTCGCTGGGAGCGACTTGTCAATGTCGTCTGCGTAGCCCAGCAACTGTACGGATTTGTTCGCAAGTTTGCCTGACTTTATCTTCGTCTCCGAAATTTGGACTTTTACTTATGAAGTTCAATATTCTAACTTGCCTAACTACACTTTTTATGCAGCTCCTAATAATTCGTATTCAGCTGGTGGTGTTGGAGTCTTTGTGCGTAATCAATATGAGTGCGAGGTCAAAGGGTTTAGTTTCATTAGTGCAGATGTTATAAAAATTTACGTTCGCTTATTTGGAAAAAATTTGACCTTTGTTTGTCTGTATAGACTCCACTCAGTTTCAGTACAAGTGGTTATTGACGAATTTTCGGCTTTCGTATTGTCTACTAGTGATGTGGACTCATAGAATATGCTACTCTCTCAAAATGGATTAATATTCCTTGTTAATGAGCCAACAAGATCCACCACAAGGACCTGCCTTAACCATGTTCTTGTTCGTTTCTCCCTATTATCTCACCACGTTTGATTTGGTATTGTCCTTGATTTAAGTGTTACAGATCATTACATAACGGGAATAGCTTTTAAGGGTCTGGAAAATATAGTACGCAATAAACCCATGTCGGACTTTCAGGTGACTAAAGTTAATTTTACTAAAACATATCGTGGTCTCTTATATGCTGATTGGAATGTTATATATGCTGAGGAAAACCCCTCCAAGGCATATAGTCTATTTTTTGAACAGTTAGCAAGTCAATAGTGCAAGCTAAAGTGGTCCAACCATAATGAATGAGATTAGTTGTGAGTCACACTTTAACGTCAAGTTTTTTTGCCCAACTTAATTTGACATTTCTTTGTTTTAGTGTTTGAAAAACTCAACCATGGAGAGATACACAATTGAGCAGCGCGTTAAGATTGTTGAAGCCTTTTACGAAAATGGGCGTTCAAATCAAAATGAAGTTAATGCACTTCGTGATTTTTTTGGTCAGCATAATCGACCAAATGTGTCCACAATCGGTAGAATTGTGCGCAAATTTCAGTAAACCGGGTCTGTAAGAAATGTGATAACACCTGTGCTTGCTCGTCCAGTTCGTTCTGCGGAAAACATTGATGTTGTTGGGCTGAGTCCACCTCTGACTGCAGCGCTGCTATTATTATTATCATTATTGTAAGGACTTTGCCTACCTCGGATCTGTGGTAAAGAGAACAAACAACATCTGTACTGAGATCAAACGCAGAATCACTGTTGCCAACTGCTGTTTTTTTTTAGCTCAAAAGGCAATTGAGTAGTAGAGCCCTGTCTCGGAAGACCTGGTTGACTCCGAGTCCTGCTTTACGTTTGCGTTGATGGCATTTGGGGGAGAAAGTTCAACCACGAACTGTATGGGCTGTACAGCGACATGGCAGGCAGGCGTCTACGGATCCAACGCCTAAGATGACTGGGCCATCTAGAGCTTATGGACAACTTAACTCCGGCCCGTAGAGTCTTGGCCTCTGAGGAGAACGCAGCAGTGGACGTCCACGTACAAGTCGAGGGGGACCTCGGCCGGCATGGTGTGCGAAACTGGAGGCTGGAGAGGCATATTGGGTGAAGCCCAGGTCCACCTTGGACTGTAGAGCCCTTGCGCATTAAAAAATCCATACCCATATTTTCCAAATGGAGCATTGAATCAAACAGTTTTGAGGCAAACCTCTACCTCATTTCAAAAGATCTTCACACTGGAGCCACCTCCACCTAGTTCCAAAATTTCATGCCGATATCTTTATAAACTTCGGAGATAAAAAAGTGTGACAGTCACGACGAACGGACGGACGGACGGACACACCGAAATCATAAAGGTTCCGTTTTTGTAGATGAAACTTTAAAAACGGTGACTTTTTACGATTATTTTGCATTAATCGCCAAGTGACGTATTGATTCGTTTGTAACGCAGGTTTGCACGTCGCAATATGATTAGTGCCTTATCCGGACGCAACCTTAATAAGACAAACACTGAGCAATTTTCTAAAATGATTAACTTTATTACATTTTTATTATAAAACCTGCATAGAATTAGATATTACCAAGTCAAAGGAACAACGCAATGCTTCAATGCTTCATTTAAAGCGTTAATCGTAATCGTTTTCATTAATGTATGTCATTATGGGAGGAACAATACTTAAAGGCCTAACATCTTTAACGCTTTCTACCAAAATTTCATACTTTTCAATGCCATCCATGAACAAGTCCGTAATATAAGTCGAGATGTTACTAGACAGATGTCTGGCTACGTAATACAATTTAATTCCATTTGTACTGCCAACGACAGCATTATCGGGAAATGTATCGTCGTTTATTGATGTCCACGAAAATTGGTCTGGATAGCCTACCAAAACTTGGCAGTAGCGTTCCTCGATCGTTGACCCGTCAGCCCACGCCTTGGAAATCCTTTCTTCTGGTATCACTCGCCCAGGATAGATGTTACATTCCTTTTTAAGCCGTGCAACAAACATGTCTTTTCCTTCTGTCGTCTTTCCAGCAAGGATTGCATTTTTCGGAACTTCCTTTGCCGAGACATCAACCCAAACTCTTTCAGTCGGACACACCAATACTTTGATGTTATAATCAATATCATTACCAAGCAAGGAAAATGTGTGCATGAAATTTGGGTTATATGAATTGTATCCTTCTCGCCATCCGACGAAAAGGGGTTCACTTGCATTTCGGTGTCCCACAAGAACAAGGTCCTCCGGTAAATTTTCACCATTCGTCAAACGTTGCCAAAAACATGGTTTTGCTGATGTAAGAACTTCGAAGTTTGGTTTGGTAATTTGCTTGCCACACACTTTAATTGTGGCAGTTGAATTCGGCCACACTTTTGCCGGTTGGATATCATTAAAGTGTCGAGCTCTGCCAACATATACTTTGGTTTGAGGAAAGGATATGGAGTCAGGTGGCAGCGGTGCTCCTTTAGTCATTTCAACCCATCTGACGCCTGCAAATTGAAAGAAAAATACAATATTGTAAGAAAAATATAGATTCAATTATTGGATCGGTGCGTTGACAGATTGTAAAGCAAACTACCTCAAAATGCAATGTTTATTCGAACTTAACAGCTCTGATCTATGCTGCAATGCTTGCAGTGAAAACAAAAGAAAATTTAAACAAAAAAATTCAAAAATAAGTTGTCTTAGAACCACGATGATTGAAGAATTGAACCCCAATAAATCTGTTCATCTAAATACAGGATCTTCCAATAGGGGCTTCCGAGGTTTGACAGTGGATAGCAACCATATTGTTGAAGTCAAATCTGTCAAATTGACTGCCATTTATTCAGTCTGTTTTTGCCAAAGCACCATGGATAGACAAAGCGTCCAAAAACAGGTGCAAATAATTGAATTGCTTTATCAAAATGGGTGTGCTGTTCGAGCAACGTTTCGCACTCTTCGCCCATTTTACGGTCGCCATAATCGTTCTACCGAGAGGACTACTCGCAGTGTGGGGAATAAATTTGAGTCCACTGGTTCAGTAAACGATAAACCAATACCCGTACGTCGACGAAACGCAAGATTTGCCAGTATCATCGCCGCTGTTCGTTGAGAGTGTGCAGGAGAATCGGAGACATTCGATTTCGCGTCGCTCACAAGAACTCTGCTTTTCGCAGACCACAACTTGACGAATTTTGCGAATTTTGTCGTGACTTCGGTCTGCACCCGTACAAAATTCAACTGACCCACGATCTGAAGGTAAACGACCATAAACGACGACGTGTGTTCACTGAATGGGCTCTGGAGCTGTTGGAAACTGACACTAATATTCATCGAAAAATCATCTTCAGCGATGAGGTCCATTTCTGGATGAATGGGAACGTCAAAAAACAACACGGCACGATACGAAAATCTTTGTTGTCGAATTTGGAACGATACCAATCCACATGAGATCCAAGAGCGTCCAATGCATCTCGAAAAAATCTCTGTTTGGTGTCGATTTTGGGCTGGCAGCGTCGTCGGTCCATATTTATTTGAGAACGACGTTGGCCAGGCAATCACCGTTAACGGCCAGTAAAGTTCGATGATTACAAACTTCTTTTGGCCTGAATTGAATTGGTTTCAACAGAACGGCGCTACGTGCCACACAACTCACGTCACATTGGAAATTTTGCACGAGCTATTCGAGAGCATGGTCATCTCACGTGGAGGTGGTGTGAATTGATCCCAGAAGTTGTACGATTTGATCCCGTTAGACTTTTTCTTGTGGAGTTTACCGAAATAGCAGGTCTATGCGACTAAGCCACAAGCCACAGCGTTCCTCAAAGTCAACATAACCCATGCCATCTATCAAATACAGCCTGATTTACGCGCCAGAGTCATGGAAGATTGGACATTTCGGATGTGCGCCACCCAGGGAAGCCGTGGCAGACATTAGAACGGTGTTATATTTCATACATATTGGCATCGATAGGCCTTTAAAGTGAATGAAAATTTTTGATGATATATCACACATACTTTGTTTTATTCAATTTTAGACATAAGAAGCGCTTACTGAAATGCCCTTTACATTATGTCTGCACTGCAGGTCTGCAGACACAGATTAAATGCAGAAGAGATTCTGAAAATTCAGCAAAACTAACGACGAAAATTCATATCAGGTCGTTTTTCTTATTGCTGCACAAGCGGATGGGGAATTCTGACAAAAGAAAGATGATCGTGGAGATGAGAGATCATCTGATCGTGAGAACTTGGTGGACGTTATGTGCACAGTTTTGTGGGTGCAGTCGTCACCGTTGTCAGTGTCCACCACTACGGCCACGTCGGCATCCGATTTCTGTACGTGTGCTTGAAATCAACCAGTATCCAAACATCGTTGCAGTTCAAAGCCAAAATCATTGCAGTCGCAGTCACAGACAGAATTTCATGGTAAAGTGATCCACAAAGAAGACAAAAAGCATTGATTGCGCTGGAGTTCAATTCCACTTGGGCATTGTGGATGTCAAAAAGTGACCCGGAAAGTAAGAATCAAGGACCAAAATCAGGAGGACAAAGGACTGAGAGCGAAAGCAGATTCAGACACAGATTCGTAAGTACATTTTTTTTCTCAAAATATAAAAACACACTCCCTCTCTCTCCCTCTATACCTTCGGCCCGTGCTGTGTCTTGATTCCGGACACTTAAGGGTATTCGTAACCCCTCTTGCGCGCGCAAATTATAAAAAAAAAAAAAAAACTCACCACTGGATTTTCCAGCAACAAAAAGTAAAATGAATGCAGCAAAGACTAAGCGACCCATCGCGAACCAGAACCGGATCAAAACTAAACGACGTGACTGCGGGCTGCTTACTTTGAGTAGCTTGAAGGGTCTTATCAGAAGCTGTTGATAACTTATATCTTGAATTTCTTTTTTAATAAAAAAACGTTTGCACCCCGTATTTGCTTTCTGCAGTTGTGAGATAGGGCCTCTCCGGACGTGAAACCTTTGTGCAAATTATGCAAAGCAACACATTCTTCCGAATTCATATGCGATAAAGCAAACAATTCTAAGTCGCAAACGCTATTCTGAGCGACTTTGTGGAAAAGAACGCTGATAAAAAAAAAACGAGTTGCTCTTGCTTTGCGCTATGTTTGCTTTCCAATGTGTATATTTCTGATTAGGCCCGTACTTGAGAACTGCTTGAATGATTCTAATCAATTTTCTGCAACCAGATAATGTACAGAGCGGGCCATTTAGTGGTTTTTTTCTAAATCGTAGGTTATTTTGACACTGACAGCTGTGTCCCGCTCGAAATCTTGACAAAAAGTAAGTGGATACCTCCGCGGAACGAAATGAGTCACTTTACGCTTGAACAATGTTGGGAAATATTGAAAACTTACAAGGTCCAATTGACCCAGCAATTGAAGGCGCGTGACCATCAGCTTCATAATCGCTTCTCAGTTTGGGCCTTAGAGCAGCTTGAATTGGACAACGATTTTGGCCGAAAAAAAAGCCGCATTTTCATCTCGGCGGCTACGTTAACAAACAAATTTGCCACATTTGGGGCTCGAAAAACCAGCACGTTATTGCCGAGAAGCTAATGCATCCACAGAGAGTGGCAGTTTGGTGCGGATTGTGGACATTGGACCGTTTTTCTTCGACAATGAGGCTGGGAACTACGTTTCGGTCTACGGTGGGCGTTACAGAACCATGTTAACCGACTTATTTTTTACTGAAATTAAAGACATGGATTTGGACGACCTCTGGTTCATGCAGGATGGCGCGCCATGCCACACAGCCGATGCCACAATAGATCTTTTGCGCACCAAATTCCCAAATCGTGTTATCAGCCGTCTTGGCGATGTTAATTGGCCGCTACGGAGCTGCGATTTTGGACTTTTTTTTGTGGGGAGCCGTGAAGGACCGATGTTATGTCAAGAATCCGGAAACGCAGTTATAGCCGATATCATCCTACATATCATCAGCTACAGCTCGAAACCATAAACAAGGTCTTGCAAAATAGGTGTGACAGTGGGGCGCTAATGCGAAGCCAGCAGAGGCAGCCGGCATGGCAGCATGGAATTGTTTATTCTTACTAATAAAGCTAAAATACATAGACAAATTTAAATTTTGTTCATTTTATTTGATTTTGAAAAAGAAACTTGTTTTTGGCCTCTCCTGTACTCATTTCGCCTTCTCCTGGTAGGTGCCGCAATGGAAAGTGCTTCCCGTTCCTTGCAGATCGTTCGCCAAGTAACCAGTTTCTTGGAGGGATCTAGTAGATCCTTCTAGACGTGAGATGTATTCCATAACCTCCCTGGTAATCATCCAACGAATCCATTGTCCAGCCATGTGCCTCTTCACTAAGTTGCAAGATAAACTAAATGCCTGCCTGTTTGTGGTTGAATAGGACCTCCCACTTTAGCCAACAAAGAGAAGCCCTCAGAGTGAACAAACTCATGACTCGTAGAATCAAACATCCAACATCAGCACCCCCATCGCCACGAATTGTTTCGGTCATGCGCAATCCCTTCAGTGTGTCGTTCATTAAACATTCCTGAGCCGGCTACACTCTACAGACGAGCTTCTCCTCGATCGCTCCCCGGGAACACAATAAATTCTCAAATAAACTTTCGAATGTTATTGCCATCGACGGGTACTTTACTGTCTACCTGACAGCATCCACTGCACACTAAGGGATACCTGTTATGAGTGTTGACCAAACTATCTCCAGCAGGCCCGCAGACACAAGCAATAGACTGTTATAATATTTATGAACGACTTAATACTTGTTCGACGCAAAAATACTCCTCCCCCTCCCCCCGTCACCAGCATCCGAACAATGAGCCACCCTCACAGGCAACACCTAGCCAAGCGTTGTTAATCCTTTTTGCCATGGACAAACTGAAACCAACCCAACGGGCTGTGCAGCCCCAATCGAGGTGGTGTCTGCTCGTTGCCAGACGATGGCCGGGCAGTCGCCACCCCACAGGACCGCTAGCCATGTGCGTGTGTGTCCTGTGCACTCGATGTAGATATAAAATTGAATGTTAGGGTCATTCTGTAGACATAAACGTAAACCGGAGAACCGGTATCCGGGGAATTCAATCGATTCACCAAAGCATAACGTTTCGCAAAGGTTAATTTATTTTATAGAGCGATACTTAAATATCCTGTTTTGCTGGATGGTCCTTGTATCGTCCACGGCACACATGTGTGGGTACGTGACGAAGGGAAGAGATACGAGTGGACCTGGATGGCTGTGTACAGCATGCAACAATACCTTCCTGTTGCCTGTCCGTCCGATGGGCCTATGTGCCTCCTATTGGCATTTATTTTATTTTCCGAACGTTTTACTTATTTTCCTCGTTTTTTGTTGTTGCTGTTGTTGTTATCCTTTGGCCACTCACTTCCTGCAGAGTTGAGTTATCCAGCCCCCGGTCTATCGTCGACCCTGCACAGGGAGTTGGGGGCAGGAGCAGAGGCGCAAACTCTCGCTTAGATGAAATTTATTTGATAGCCTTCATGGGAGGAATTTATAAGGCTTGACACTATGCCTGGAGTGTCTGCGCTCCTCCCACACAACCCCCGGCCCGTCCCCACACACGTGCCTCTATCCGCTCGTATGTGAGCGCGGTAAAAAAAATTTTAAATTATTCGATTAAGGGTGCAACGCGAGGGGGTGGTGCATACACGAGGTTGTGCATCATGCAGGTCTGGTAAATCGCGAGCACAGGTGGAACGGAGGCTATCTTCTTTCGGTAAATGATGATGTTTCAGTTCAATACGCGGCTGGATATATGGCCTCCTGTCAGCTCGTCGATTGGCGTACATTTGTACTCGGGCAATATATCCCATTTGCGAACGGATGAACGATGTTGCCGATGTTGCTATTGTGTGTTGCTTGCACAGACGGCAGTTGTGCACCGACCAAGAGACGGCAATTGTGTTTGCAAACGACATGGCATCCACAGAAGATGGCCAGGAAGGGGGTGGCTTTTAATGATTTATTGCGTCGATATTGGACTGAGGGTGAGGTCGTGATTCATGCGGAATGGTTAAGGCTTGTGGAAGCTGCCACCCGTCATTTGCTTCGAGCGTGATTGGGATTAAGGCAAACGTTTTCAATATTTCTCTTTCGTTTCGGAAGACTCACAGATGATTCAATCGAATTTCCCTGTCATTTTGCCTCCGTCCTGTGGGCCATGCTTTGTATGGACAGTTCTTGACTGACATTTTCTATCTTTCTTGTCTTTTTTTTGAGTTTCTTTCAAAAAAATCTTCTATCTCAAAAAGCCCTCCAGCTGGACTGGCAGTTTCAGCCCTGGCTGGTAGCTAAACGTCTGCATGAATTTTCGAGAACAGCCCCGAGCTCCGGGGGATTTTGAAAATCTAAAATGAAATAGTCACCAGCGGTTTGTGTGGAATTCACTGAAATTTGGCAGTTGAGTGAATAGCGAACTTCTATTGTTGGTTGCGTTATGAAATCAGTTCGCACAGGAAATATGAAGGGATTCAACGAATAGACTGTGACTTCGAACAGCCGTTTTTAGGGTAAACGGTCGATGTAAGAAAAAGCCAATTGTTTGTGTTCTCCTTAGGTTACCCTACCCAAAGTGCATCAAAATGTCAAACCACAAGGCTGACCAACTCCCTCACGTTAAGTGGGTCCAGCCTGCGTACACGCTAACTTAGTCGTCGAACAAAGTTATACATTAATTTTCCATGTATTATGGCCTTATTAGTAAGAACAAGCATTCCCATTTTGGGCGCCGTGGCCATGTGGATTCGTGCGTCGACCCATGCGCATTAGGCTTTAACAGTCTAGGTTCAAATAAAAGATAAGGCAAATAATAAAAAAAAATTGTTCACGGCTCCACCTCTTTCGAGTCACTGACAATGCTCAAAGAGTATAACTGTCTAGAAAAAGCTCCTCAATCTCGCCGTTCGGAATCGGCATTAAACTGTAGGTCCCCTCCACTCATGAGAGATATAGTACGCACAACACGAGTGGTTGCTGAGAAGCTAGGTCCAGGTCCACCTCGGACTGTAGCGCCGCCATTATTATTATTATTAAGCATTCCCATTAATTATGAAATACAATCTCGTTCAGCGTGGCGTATTCTGTCACCCTAATTTTTCAAGACCTTGTTGATGGATTCGGGCTGTAGCTCATGCATTGCTTGCATGATATCGGACTTAAGTGCTTGAATCGTTTCCGAATTGTTGACATAACGGTCCTTCACGGTTCCCCACAAAAAAAACTTCCAAAGGGGTCAAACCGCTACTCTGAGGCGGCCAATTGACATCGCCAAGACGGCTGATAACACGATTTGGGAATTTGGTGCGCAAAAGATCGATTGTGGCATGGCCTGTGAGGCATGGCGCGCCATTCTGCATGAACCAGAGGTCGTTCAAATTCATGTCTTTAATTTCAGTAAAAAAAAGTTGGTTAACATGGTTCTGTAACGCCCAACGTTGACCGAAACGTTGTTCCCAGCCTCATTTTCGAAGAAAAATGGTCCAATGATGCCACCACTCCACAATCCGCACCAAACTGTCACTCTCTGTGGATGCACTGGCTTTTCGACATTAACGTGCGGGTTTTCCGAGCCCCAGATGCGGCAATTTTGTTTGTAAACGTAGCTGCCGAGATGAAAATGCTCCTCGCCCTCGTCAGAAAAGATGATTTTTCGCCCAAAATCGTTGTCCAATTCAAGCTGCTCTAAGGCCCAAACTGCGAAGCGATAACGGATGGTCACGCGCCTTCAATTGCTAAGTCAATTGGATCTTGTAAGCGAATAATCCGAGATCTTTGTGAAGAATTCTCGCTCTACTTAGGCTAGTGCGTTCAATGTTGAGCTGTTGAGATCGATGGCGAGTTGATGTTCGTGAGTTGAGTCTCACACTCTCGGCCACAGCAGCCACATTCTAATCTGTGCGCACCGTACGACGACAGAGACCATGAGTGTTGTCCACTAACATACCAGTCTCACGAGCCTTTTGCACAAACTTGCGTACAGCAGTCGCGGCGCGGTGGATCTCCATTTCGGCCAAAACTTCTTTTCAAAAAACGCTCCATTTCGGCCAAAACTTCGTTTAAAAAAAACGCACTGTTTGTTGTGGTTTTGCGCTGGTTTTGGAAATAAGTTTTCAATATTTCCCAACGTTGTTCAAGCGTAAAGCGACTCACTTCGTTCCGCGGAGGTATCCACTTACTTTTTGTCAAGATTTCGAGCGGGACACAACTGTCAGTGTCAAAATAACCTATGATTTAGAAAAAAAAAAAACACTAGATGGCCCACCTTTTATATAACAATCTGGGTGGTTCCAACCAGCGGTGGATATGTGGGTCTCACAGGGAACACCCCCATACCCAGGACACAATGGACCCAACTCTTGGTCTAACTGAGCCGCGACACAGTCGCAAGGGTACGCTATCGCCTACCCATATAACAACAACCACGGCGATCTCGCCAGTAAAATGTATGTTTGTATGATATGTATATGTATATATGTATGTATATATGTATGAGCCTCCAAAACCCTGAATATTAATTATTCAATATGCTATTCCACTCATAGCCCCAACTGTATACTAAATAGGTCAATAAAAAACCCAAAATGCATCGAAACGTAAAGGAATGCAGTTTAATATAATGCAGAGTAGTGAATTACAAGACCCTAAAAATCGTCCAAGCCAATCTCTAGACGTCGGAATGTTCACTCGCATTGAGGGGCTTGTTGACAGTCTCTATCCTAGAAATAGGTCGTAATTATCCATCCACAAAAAACCCAATCCAATAAAACAGACGTCATTGCAAAACCTTTTTCAAACTTCATTCCCGCTCATACTCGCATCAAATCGATCAGCCCAGCAGATCTTCCATAAAACTCACACAATTCCGCACTTCATTCAATCAACATCCGGCAGAGTTTAAGGACATACCCACGTGCTTCAATAATAAAGTCACACGACTCCATGGCAGAAGCAACAACGTTCAAGCATCCGCATTCCTCATTGAAACCTAATAAATTTAAAAGCATAAAATCGAACAGCATTTGCTATTGATTATGTTCCAATGGAACCCGTTCGCACAATGTCCCGCTGTGCGCTTTAAGGGAGAGCGAGTTCAATTGCTCAACCCCATTCCATCGCTTGAATTCTGTCGATCTGTCTTTATTCAAATTTCTTTTACAAGCAACGTTCTTCCGCACAAATTGCCATATTTCATGGAGAGAATTAAATTCGCCGCACTATTGCATACCACCGTCTGCTTGCCTCAAGACCAGAACCGAGGGAGGGACAGGAATGAAAGGAGCAAGACTCAACCAACTAGGTTAAGGATATTTTATTCACAGGTAACTAACGATGCCTGGATTCTATTTGACGGGACACCACCGCCGGCAGCATCGTCTCCGCTCAACTCTTTTGTCAGCCTGCCAAGCACGCATAATGCTTCGCTCGTCCTTACCACCGAACGAGACGCTACGTCCGGGAAAATGCGTTCATAGCTGTAGCTGGCTATAAATTTGAATATTGTAACCAAACACCAGGTACGAGCAGAGCGTCGCTCTTTGCCCGTGTAACCACCTCAGTCTTCGCCATCTGTCTCCATTAGCCCCCTTACAGAATGAAGCAATAAAGAGTTGAAAAAAATCGAAACGCTTGCAGAAGACTGCCATGGAGCTGCTCCTGGCTGCACCATTACAAGCCATTCATAAATTTTAGCTGCAGCGTTGATTCACACACAAGGTTCCAATTCTGTGCATTGAATTTTAAATGACTCCTACCATCAGGCACCCACTAGGAGCATGACATACCGATATCCTCTCTCGCTTTGCTTTCTTTTTTCCCTCATTCCGTTCGACAGCGCCACCGAGCGCATAAACTCCACGTCGGACTGGTCACCCACGACGCCAGTCAAACCCAGCACCATCACAGATGTTTGATGAATAAATAATTGACGACATTTGTAGTGGAGAAAGCTGCTAGAGTGCGCTGGCTAGTGGCTGCCGCCCCCTTGGGTCACATTCAACGGTGGTCCTCTGGGGCGGTCGTTTCTTTCGTGTTTGCATACTTGCAGCTTGCTCTGCTGGGCCAAAGGTAAACATCTATGAAGCCGTGCCGAAGTCGATTCCGATTCCTTGCCCGGTTCGACTCGGTGAACCCGTGCAGGGTGCCTGTTGTCTGTGGGATGCAATGCTTTGTGGAGAGCGGAAAAATGTAAGTCAAACAGAGTACGCTGCCATTGTGTTCTGACTTCCATGGAATCCGGCCCGAGCCGGGATACCTGGGAAATTGTAATCGCATCCGTTGTCAGGTGACACGAACCCGCACAATACGCGGGAGTGAGGTGGCTTCACTCCGTGACATAGTGCTTATGAAATATTAACGAAATGAGCCGGCAGCTATGCGCGGCGCGCTGTGGATAGACATCCACCAAAGAGCCTGTTGTAATGGAAATGGGTCGTGACGGTGATACTGTGAGCTTATTCACTATTCTCGTCGAAGGGAAGGAATGATGTTAGATACTGTTTCTGACAAAAGAATCTAAAGTATTCAACGGCTTATCTGTGGGATCGTAATTTGATATACACACAGCGGTGCAGGGCAGTGTTGGTGTTTGTGAGTTCAGTGGATGGCAGGGATTAGGGGATTTTCGGCGCGGATTACGGGCGATGGCATCCAATGACGAGCCAAATGAATTCCACTGTGAAGCTTGTAATAGCAAAAGTTGAAAAGTCACAGAGAGAGATGAAGAACTTGTCAGTCTGTTGGATATGTGCTGAAATCAAATCGGTGCTGGAGTAAGAGTGGTAGCTCCTTGTTATCAATCCAATCCTGAGTTGAGGCTGCGACGGAGCAAAGGCTCTTGACCCAAGAAGTGTGAAATGATGAGGTTGAGGCTTGAGATTATTAAGCCTTTCGAACGCTTTAAGGAAGTTGAACAGGAGTCGGAAGGAGAGTTTGAGACCCTATGGGAGGTAACGATGCGTCTTTACTCTGTTTGGAGCCAAGACGCTCGATGCCCTGAAAGGTTTTGTGCAGATATCCTGTTCTCAAAATTCCTTCAAAATAAGTTTACAACTAAATGCAGCCCTCGATTCATTTTAAAAACAGGACGCTTAGTATTTTTTTAAGATGACAGAAGGCTGACGCGCTTGACTGAAATAGAGCATGGGTTTCAGTCTATGAAATGAAAAGCTTGGCATAAAAGCATTTTCTGTACCAGCACCGCTTACACAGGCTCTTTCAATAGAGACTTCCGAACTTTAACAGTTGATAGCGGCCATATTGTTGCAGCTACATCTGTCAAATTGATTGTCATTTATTCAGTATGTTTTGCCAAATTACCATGGACGGATACAGTATTCAACAACAAGTGCAAATGATAAAATTGTTTCATCAAAATGGATGTTAAATTCGCCTATTTTACGGTTGCCATAATCGTCCTCCCGAGAGGACTACTCGCAGTGTGGTGAATAAATTTGAGTTCACTGGTGACGATAACTCAACACTGGTACTTTGACGAAACGCAAGATCTACCGATAACATCGTCGCTGTCCGTGTCCGTGAAAGTGTGTAGAAGTATCCGAGGCAGTCGATATCGCGTCGTTCACAAGAACTCGTCCTTTCGCAGACCACAACTTATCGAGTCTTGCGTCGTGACTTGGGACTGCACTCGTACAAAATTCATAAGCGACAAGACAATGGGCTGAATAGGCTCTGGAGCAGTTGGAAACTGACCCATATCTTCAGCGATGAGGCCCATTTCTGTACGAATGGGTACGTCAACAAATATCGAATTTAGGACGATACCAATCTGATCTACACAACTGCTCAGTTTTTGTCCTTGTTTATGTTGACGACTAATTTCATGGCTGTCTCTGCAACATAGGTTCTTCAGAAGAAACCTGCATAAGCGGGCGTCACTCGAACCTTAAGGCTTCTCTCCCAATACTTTCATAAGTAGTCACACTCTCTCTGGAAAACAGGGCGAGCATCGTGGCTTTTTTTTGTTTTTTCGGAGGTTTTGAAACACTACACTGGAGCAGTCAAACTCAAAACTGGTCCATTGTACTGCCAGATAGCAAGCTACTCCAGTGCCGTTAATTTGATCCCAACGGCAAATGGTGACTGGACCAGATTCGATTTCACTGGGATTCGAACCTGGGACCCCTCTAACTTGGGGTATTCACTTAAACAACTGCGCCATCCAGTCGGTTTTGCAACGTAGCTTAATTCCAAGTTCAATTCTTCCACTCGTTCCCGGCTTAACATCTGAAAGCCATGGATATTGGACCCATCACAATGAATGATCGAATGCATTGACAAATGTCATCTAAAAATAAACTCGCATTTCTTTTTTTTTCACTCGTGTCCACCTGACAACTAACCTCATCGCACCAAAATAGATTTTGTCGAATCGTGTCTCATCTGTCACGGCCACAGTTCCGATTCCATCCCAGAGCCAGAGCGAACTTTTAATCGAATTTTCGACTCCATCTCGCCCACCGTCCGTCCAGTGGCACGTTCACCGGAAAAGAAAATCCACTCATCACCATCACAAAACTAAAGAGAAAAAAATACAGCCCCAAAAAAAAATATTTTTATCTCCTCAGTATAACATATTCAATCAAAACAAACATTCCTGCAGCCTCCACCTCCGCCAACGCAGACGAACGAGGGAGGAGGTCCTCGCCTATCCCCACTAAAACTATTTAACTTCCTGGTAAAATATGCTATCCTCGGTTTGCAGCTAAAAACAACAAAAAGCTCTCATTAAACTTTCACGTTACGAAATTATGGACACAGAACAATGTTGGAAACGATTTTGATTCTTTCTCCGTTCCTTTTTCGTTCGTCCATCTCTCGTGAGTGTGTGGTGCCGGTGGATTCTTTTTTTTTTCCTGTCGACCACTTTTCTGCATTGTGTGTGGGTCTTGGCAGCAGCAGGAGCTGAAGCGACGGCCCACATGGCATGAAACTCTGTTGAAAAGTTGCGGCTCACATATGTACGATAGCAGCATAATAGCAGAATACAAAAAATAAAACTAACTAACAAGGATAACTCGGAAGATATCGTTTGAAAGGGTTTCTGACCAGACAATGTTTTATCTTCAACCGGTCATCTTGAAAGTTCATGGCAAGGTTTCCCTGCGAAATGCTAGCCTGTGCATTGCTCTCTTCTTCGCTGCTGCTCACTTGCCAAGAAGATAAACTTTTCAAAATTTCACTCCGAATTGAGTTATAGTTTCGGGTCAAAATTAGAGTAATTACATGTTGCAGGGATTTGGTTTTGAGAAATGAGGAAGAAATGTATAAGTTGGCCGACGTTGCAGGACGTCTTAAAGGGGTCGTCTCGATTCGGGGCTGTTTTGAGGTTGGGCTTTTATGAAAATGGTCTTTGGTTGAACTTTAAGTGGAAAGCGATTTTATGCCCGTTTAATTTTTTCGAAAACTGAACCGTTTTGAAGAAAGCCGAGCAAACTGAAAGTGGCTTGTGGCCGATTTTCAAACGTTAGGAATATTTTCAAACGGTTTACTGCGGAGAAACTTTGGATTCTGAGGAAAAATGGGGACAAATTGATGTTTTCTAATGGTAGACGAGGTGGATGACGTCTCAAAAATTACATATCTCGTGAAGTTTGGGTACAGAAAATGCGACATTTTTAAGCTAGCTAGCTAGGGGAAATTCTCCGCGCGATCTTTGGTCCTATTTGCGTTGATGGAACTTGAAGGAGAAGGTTCAACTACGAACTATATGGGTTGTACAGCGATTTGAGTCTAGCCAGGGGTCTACGGATCCAACGCCTAAGATTGCTAGGCCATGTAGAGCGTATGGACAACTTAGCTCCGGTCTTCGACTCTGAGCCTGTGGGACAACGCAACAGAAGACGTTCACGTACAAGGTGGCGCACACTAGTCGAGGGAAACCTCGACCGACTCGGAAAGTCTTCGTTTGCATCCTCGAGGGACAACGTTGGACGCCTCTGACGGCGTGCTCTGCTGGAAAGGGACCTCAATCAGCTAGGTGTACGAAACTTGAGGCGCCTATCCCCAAGACCCTGCTAGTTGATGGCATGTTGACTGAAGCCCGGGTCCACCTCGGACTGTACCGCCCGATAAAGAAGAAGAAAGATAGGTAAAACTGGCTTAATGCGAAGCAGAATCAAAAGCACCTCCGAACCTGCTTGGAGCAACACTTACGGAGAAAGGGTGACTGTCAAGCGCCATAGGGCACTGATCAAAGACACCAAATCCTGACAAAATTGTTCAACCACATGTGCAACACGAGCCTGAGTGAGTCTGTGTCAAAATGGCCCCATCTGACCATTTCTTGTTTGAGTTCACGGAACTACACGAACATGCTCGAATAGTTATCACCCCTTTCCATCGCATAACATTCAAAGCTGGTCTTTCATAAGAACGACTTTGCTCCACTCTGGCATTACACTGTACTCGTATGGCGGTTCTTTTCTTTAAGTCCTAGCTCCTTAGTGCCGCAGGTAAAATGAAAATCATCTTCAAAGAGGAAAATGCTTGCCCTCAATCGCACGGATGATGCATTTCCTCTTAATGAAAAAATACATTTCCCTCTCCCTCCCCGCCAACCACCATTTTGTTGTTAATTAATTCCCACCAACGAAACCTGCACAACTCACACAACTAGTCTTCGCGCGAAGGAGTAAAAACATCATGCTTCGACCATTCGCCAGTGCCTGCATCAACACGACTGCCAACATGCTGGGTGGTGGTTGTACTTGTGACAAAATATGTAATTATATCTCAAGGGTAAATTAATCACTTCACAGAATCGGGAGCAGTTCGGTAAGGACCAACGTGTGATGATATAGTGGGCGAACGGCGAACAGCGAACAGCGAGCACTGCTGCCGGGTGGTGCAGGGCTCCGGCGCGATGCCAGGCAACACCATATGCTGAAGTGACAACGAGTTGAATTTAATTACCGTATTTAAGTTAAATTATTGATCACACATCGCTTGACACATCCCCGTAGTGCTTCTTGACGTCGCAGAATTATTGATTTCTTTTCGCTTTGAATCGTCTTGCAGTTGATGGTGTGTTGCTTTAAACGGATACGCTGTTATGAATGTTTCATGAGCAGACGACTGGTGCTTTGAAATTCTGAATGTACGAGTAAGCGCTTCTTTTGAGGGTTTGAGAAGGGTTTCACAATCTGTCGCGAAATTTCGATGTTTGCGAGGCGATGGAGGGTGAGTCGATGGGGTTAAACGAACTGAATAGACACTGAAGCCTTGCTCGAGGAGGGAATCGATAGCAGTGGAAGCAAATTGAGATCTTCGGGATTTCTTTTGTATGCAGCCAGAAGATGAAAGGCACCTGAACAATGGAAAAAGGATCTTCGGCTGTTTGATGGAATTGTAAAACTTTAAAATTAGAGGCGCTCTTAAAAATGACATCCTCATAGGATTTTCTACAGATCCCGATGCAACGAACTGCCATTTGATTAATTTGATGTCATACTTCGGAAGATTATGTGAAATTAACCGTCAAACATACTCTAATCTCAAGCAAACGCTTCCCGGTATTGAAGCAGAAGCGAGAATAAAATTAGAAAAATTCAGAATAACCAAAATAAAGAGTCTTTCATTAAGCGCTTCCTATCTTCAAATTTAAATAAAACAAAGTGTGTGTGATATATCATCAACATTTTTTAATCGTCTGAAAAGCCTGTCGATGCCATTATGTGCAGAGTATTATATCGTTCAAAAGTCCGATCCCGCTTATTTGGGTGGCGCCCATACAAAATGTCCAATATTCCATGACTCTGGCGCATAAATGAGGGCCGCTGTGGTTTGCGGCTTATACGCATAGATCTGCGACTTCAGAAAACTCAACAAGAAAAAGTCTGACAGGATCAAATCGCACGATCTCGGTGGCCAGTTCACATCACCTCCACGTGAGATAACCATGCCCTCGAATCGCTCGTGCAGATTTTCCAATGTGGCGTGAGCTCCGTGGCACGTAGCGCCGTCCTGTTGAAAACACCTGTCGTTGGTGTTCATATCATCCAATTCAGGCCAAAGGAAGTTGGTAATCATCGACCTTTACCACTCGCCGTTGACGGTGATGGCCTGGCCAACTTCGATCTCAAAGAAATATGAACCAATGACACCGCCAACTCAAAATCGACAACAAACAGTGATTTTTTCGAGATGCATTGGAAGCTCTTGGATCTCATGTGGATTGTTATCGTCTTAAGTTCGACAATTTAGTTTTTGACGTACCCATTCATCCAGAAGTGGATCTCATCGCTGATGATTTTTCGATGAAAATTAGGGTCGGTTTCCAATTGCTCATTCAGTGAACAAACGTCGTTGTCTATGGTCTGCTCGTTCACCTTCAGTTCCTGGATTAAAGTTAAATTTTGTACGGGTGTAGGCCCAAGTTACGACAAAATTCGCCAAGTTGTGGTCAGGGAAAGGCAGAGTTCTTGCGAGCGACACGAAATTGACTGCCTCGGATTCTCTCGCACACTCTCACGGACAACGGCGATGTTATCGGCAGATCTTGCATTTCGTTGACGAACGGCTGTTGGTTAATCGTTTATCGAACCAGTAGACTCAAATTTATCCCCCACACTGCGAGTAGTCCTCTCGGGAAGACGATTATGGCGACCGTAAAATGGACGAAGCGCGCGGAACATTGCCCGAACAGAACATCCATTTTGATAAAACAATTTTTCTCATTTGCACGTGTTGTTGAACGCTATGTCCATCCACAGTGATTTGGCAAAACATACTGAATAAATGACAATCAATTTGACAGATCTAGCTCCTAGAACTTGGCCGCTATCAACTGTCAAAGTTTAGACGTCCCTATTGGAAACCCCTTTACAAGTAGCAGAAATCTCTGTAAAAGTAGGAGCACCGTCTAGCACTAACTTCCAACGAGGTGAATACACTCAGAAAAGTACTCAGAAATAATTCCCCAAATTCTGAAATGAAATTGTTCTGCTTACAACAACCACCGTTTCTGTTCAACTTAACTGGCTTCTCCGCAAATCGGTGGAACTTCATTGAATCGCATTAACCTCGTCCACCATCCTTAACCTCACGTAACCCAGAGTGTCCCTCAATCATTCACTTCAACCCTCTCAACATCAACTCAACTTATTCCTTTCCATTTGAAGGCATTAACAAAAGCCTAGCCTCTCATTCCTTGGTTCACTGACCCGCCCTCATCTCGCCTCGAATCCTCAAACTTTCAGACTTCAATTGACTTTCATGTTCAACATTGTTCTCAAGTACTCCATACAAAACCGAACAAAAAACAAATGTACTCTTTTTCATATGGAAATCAGACAACCTCCACACCTGCATCACAAGGTCTCGACACTCTCCAAAGCCCAACAGGCAGCACAGACATGACAACCACTAGCCGACCACCAACTGTGTGTCGAGCACTCGACGAACGTCAATCTTCAGAAGTTCGCACTCTCACACTTGCATCCATTGATCAGCCGTTCACTTTTTTCGGTTTCTGTGGTCGTTTTTCGATTGTGTCCAATCGATCAAAAGATTTATAGATCATCATCCGCTCCAGCGTCCAATCATGGTCATCGAATCTATCACTGTAACCCAAGACAGAATTATGTATGCATAATGGGCATGAGAGGGCGTTGAACCTCGTGGAACGACCTCTGATAAGCATGAACTCCGTCCCAGCATCAGTCGAGTGTTTCCATTCGAATTGATGGATGATGGCGGAGACGTGAACTTGAGCAGGTTCAATGTAACACTTTCTAATGCCAAAGACGATGATGCAATGGTCGCATGTGGAACGATGTGTGTGGAGGCACTTGTGGCTAAGCGATGTGATTGTGGGGATGGAGTTTTTTTTGATTTTGAATACGATTTGGTTTTGATGTGGAATTTGGTATCTTCGAAGGCGCACAGAAGGGAACTGAAAGGACTTGTGCAGAGCGATTTGAATACGGTACGGCATGGTACTCGTAAATCACTCTGTTCATGAATTTGGGTCCCTCTTCATCGATTGCTCAAAAGGTCACTTTATTTATGACATCAAGTTGGAAGGATTTGTTTTTCTTTAAAATGCTCAAACACAAGTTCCCTTCTTCTTCTTCTTCTTAGGGCGCTACAGTCCGAGATGGACCTGGGCCTCACCCAACATGCCTCTGCAGCCGGCACGATCTCTCGCCAGCTGTCTCCAGTTTCGCACACCAAGCCGGCCGAGGTCCCGCTCGACTTGTGTGCGCCTTCGACTTATTCGTGGACGTCCTGTGTTGCGTTGTCCTACAGGCTCAGAGTCGAAGACTCTCAGGCCGGAGCTAAGTTGTCCAAACGCTGTACATAGATCCATACACGCCTGGCTAGTCTCGTGTCGCTGTACAGCCCATACAGTTCGTGGTTGAAACTTCTTCTCCAAATGCCATCAACGCAAGCTACTTTGTAAGACGGCCGAATCACTCAGGTCAAGTGAGTACTTGCCTTCAAGAAGCGTGTGACTGCCACTGATTTGCACCTTATTCCGGTCAACAACAACAACGCACACGATGCAAGTGATTCACATAAAAGGAGACGGATCACATCCAACGCGAGATACAAATCTGTAAGAAGCTAGTGAAAGATCGTGCTAGCTGGAGAGGGTTGTTGGTTAAGATTCATCTGGAAAATAGTGACACGACAAGAAGATGAACTAAACGCAGAGTTAATCGGCCCTTAACCAATCGTTATCCTTTTCCTTTTAGCAAGACAAATCAACTCACCGTGCGGCAAACTGCAAAAACTTACAAAACAAGTTAAGACTTTTTTGTCACACTACACTGGAGCACTCAGACTCAAAAACTGACTTACAAGACTCACAAAAACAAGTCAAAAACAACTCTCATGTCAAAAAGGATCTCGGATATGAACTCTCTAGAACCCCTAAAAAGATACGACTGCATTAATCGACTGAGATCTGTTCATCAAATTCAAGAGAAAACAAGAGAGATTACTTTAACGTCTTATTTCTAATTTATTTCCTTAACTAATTCTAATTATTTACATATTTCCTTAACTTATTCAAATTAGTTACATATAGTGCATGATTAGCTTTTTATCAGCTCCTGCTGAGCACAAAATATTCTTCCTTGGGTGGAAGGCAACATCGAGTATCCCCTCACTGTGGCCGTCGTACCGTGTCTCATCATTCTTAGCGTCGAATACTACCACTTGGTTTCCCAACGTTCCAGCTGACAAGTGCCTTCCATCTGGCGACCAAGCACAACGTCGCAGATGAGTGCGATCACTTTGACCCAAGTAGAAACTTTGAATTTCCGTTCCCACGTCAGCTGGTGAGCTCACATCCCACTTTCGAAGAGTCCCATCCGCTGAGCAAGACGCCAAGTACTTCCCGCATGGAGAAAGCGCCAATCCGGTGACGGAGTCAGTGTGACCAGCTAGAACATGAATCATGCCGTCTTGGCGAATATCCCAAATAGCGATGTCTCCGTCGTTGAATCCGCCAGAATAAATATACCGGTTGCCGAAGCACGCAGCCGCTACCGCATGTTCACTCTCGAACAGTGCCGCACATTTCCTCTGCCGGACATCCCAGACACGAACCGTCTTGTCCGATGATCCAGAGCAGAGAATCGGCCACGCTGTCCGCAAGCACTGGACTGTGTTAACTCCGCTGTTGTGACCCATGATGGTAGTTTTCCTCTTGGCCCTGAATGCATCCCAAACGCTGATGCATCGGTCCTTGCAGGCCGCGTACAAGTCGAGTCCGTCGGTGGAGTAGTGCACTTCTGTAATTGCCTCCATGTGTCCGCTTAGGTACGCCAGCTTCTCTGTGGCACTGTTCGTGGGGCAGATATGAATTTCGCCCCCATCATTGGACGAGGCGAAGACTTGTCCGCTCTTATGGAATTCGCAGGAGAGAACGGGATCTCTATGGCTCTCGATCAATTCCTTGAGTTGTCCTTTCTCTGTGGACGGGAGAATGGAGCGCTTCTGTGTCCGCATGCGATGTGTCTTCCAGCTTGCCATTTTGATTTCGTTGTGTTGTGGTGTGTGGGATGAAAGATGAACTCTTGTTGTGACGTCGTTGACTGACTGATGCTTGGTCCTCAGATGATGGTGCTTTTATGTGTCAACCGCTAATTGCTTTCTGTCAACAGGTAATCGAAGGGTTTTGGTGGAATACTTACAAATGGCCCAATTTTATTGAGGACACATGTAGTTGACCTGAAAAAGGAGACAAAGCAATTAATCGGCGTAATTTATTTCAATGACTGCCATTTTTCCAAATTGCAATAACGCTTTATTGCGGTCTTGGAGTGGAATTTTTGAATATTTTTTCTCATGAATGCCATTAACGTGCGATGATTAGTCAATCGATTCGTGGTTGAACTAATTATTAGTAAATATTTAACTGGCCTGCACATATGTTCAAAAGTACAAGAGTGGACATAACTATTTTGCACAGCCTTTCAAAAAAGTATTCAGACTAGGAGCTCATCCGGGTAAAACCCACCTCATCAATTCCCCATGTGATAACCAAGCTGACAGGTATCCGACAATTGGTGTTATCGTTTACATGACAATATTGGGTGTCCGCGGGTATTCGAAAATAACTAGTACTGTTAAAAAATTTGTAATGTACTCCATTAACGGCGAATATAATTGACAATATTGACGGTTGAAGAGTTCAATCCAAATATCGTGGGTACATATTTTGAAATATGTGGGTAGTTTGTTGCTGTTCTTCAGATAATCCTAGTTTTTTTTTAGGTGCTCCCTGAGTCAACAGGGCCCCGTCACGAATCTTGTTAGAATACAAAATTGTTGTGTTTCAAACCTCTTGAGCTTTGCTCCAGTTTTCTCTCTGGTTCCTTCTTCCTAGTTTCCCTCTGAGGACATGGTCACCTACAGTGCAAACTCGTTCGGAGCTTATGAAGGTTTCTGATGCTCCTTTTCTTGCCAGGAAGTCGGCTATTTCATTGCCAATTATCCCCGTACGACCAGCGATACATAAACCACTCAGGTATTTCCATACATATCATCCAGAGACTCAATCACCATCAGCTGACAATAGCTTATTTAGATTTTCTGCCTACATTAGCCACTCTCTTGATTGTAAACTTAGATCTATTATAACACCAACTATTTATGTGGAGGCTGTCAGAGAGGAATTATGCCAGTTGTTGGTCGAGGTTTAGGACAACGTCCACCATGACTACAAATCGTAATGCCCTGCAAAAAAAACGTATAAAACTGTAATCCACGAAGAATTCGCAGAATGCGAACAGATGAAAAATGTTAAAGCCAGTGTGAAGAACGACCAGAATACCTATATGCGTCATTGTGAGTGGAAACTCGGCCCAAGTTTACAGAGATTTCGGCCAAAAATAACAGACAGATGAAAATATGGGTTGAAAAATGACTGCTACAGTTCAATTGAACCCGAACAAATAAACTTTTCGTGGTGTATTCAGTGATTGGCCACTCAAAGATCTAAAAGTTAATGCATTTGACGATGACTAAGGTTGTTCACAAGCACCTGCTACAGCTGCAGCTGGAAAAATGCTAAACTTGCAGCATAGTTCGGTTCAATATTTCAAAAAAGGAAATCTTCAATTCACATTTGACGATGACTAAGGTTGTTCACAAGCACCTGCTACAGCTGCAGCTGGAAAAATGCTAAACTTGCAGCATAGTTCGGTTCAATATTTCAAAAAATGAAATCTTCAATGCCAAGGAACCTTGTGTTTCTTTTACAAATGAACTTATACAGCAACCAACCGTGTGTGTTTATGCCACATTCGAGTGACGAAGTTTCAGAAGCTTTACGTGCCCACTCAACTCTTTGAGTATTGTCACTGACTCGTAAGAGTTAAAGCCGTGAAAATATCAAAGGTGGTTTGAGAATCGATGCTGGACTTTGTGCATAGGAGCCAACAACGCTAAGGCGTTTATATCTGGATCAAATTACAGACAAGACAGTGCTGTTGTCTGTCAGAATTCTGTTAACTCCTATGTTGGTTAGCATATTTCCGTGTGTAATTTCAACCAACGAATTTTTTAACAATTTGCGAAGGAAATCGAAAGACGACTGTCTTGTCTCTAATTTGATCAAGACAGCCTTACATGGCCAGCACATTTTGTGCATGGAAATATTTCACTGTACATATGTGCCTGCGGCCAGTTTAAGTTTTTCAAGACGACTGGTTGGTTAAGTGCCAGCCCCTAATTAGAGGGGTCCAAGGTTCGAATTCCAGTGAAGTAAAGTTAATACGCTTTTATCTGGTTTTCTAAAACTGGTCCAGTCACCATTTGCCGTTGGGAACAAATTAACACTTTCACTGGAGCGGGTAGAAGTCTGACTGTGGGTATCACATTGGACCAACATAGTCTAAGTGTGCTGCTGAATTCACTAGCATTCCCCTAACTTAACCTAACCTTGTTTTCATTTGTGCATGACGTAAGTATAATTCGCTCTTCGGAGGCTCTGGCAATCTCCTGTGTACTCAGGGATCCACTATCGAAACTCCATTTTGTTTACTGATGCGGCTTTCTGATATAGGAAATTGAGCATAAAAAATCAGATATTGACCGCCTGTCTAATTTGGTCCGAAAAGTTTGCACCCCGGATTGCCAACTTGGAAGGCTTTCACTGTACGTTTTGTCCAAATATTTTCTGAGTACAATTCTGAGACAGGGATTTTCCAAAAACTCCTCTCCAAGACCGCAATAAAGCCTGATTGCCCTTCTTAGGTAATTTGGAAAAATGGCAGTCGTTGAAATCAATTACGCCGATTAATTGCTTTGTCTCCTTTCTCAGGTCAACTACCTGTGTCCTCAATAAAATTGGGCCTTTTGTAAGTATTCCACCAAAACCCTTCGATTACCTGTTGACAGAAAGCAATTAGCGGTTGACACATAAAAGCACCATCATCTGAGGACCAAGCATCAGTCAGTCAACGACGTCACAACAAGAGTTCATCTTTCATCCCACACACCACAACACAACGAAATCAAAATGGCAAGCTGGAAGACACATCGCATGCGGACACAGAAGCGCTCCATTCTCCCGTCCACAGAGAAAGGACAACTCAAGGAATTGATCGAGAGCCATAGAGATCCCGTTCTCTCCTGCGAATTCCATAAGAGCGGACAAGTCTTCGCCTCGTCCAATGATGGGGGCGAAATTCATATCTGCCCCACGAACAGTGCCACAGAGAAGCTGGCGTACCTAAGCGGACACATGGAGGCAATTACAGAAGTGCACTACTCCACCGACGGACTCGACTTGTACGCGGCCTGCAAGGACCGATGCATCAGCGTTTGGGATGCATTCAGGGCCAAGAGGAAAACTACCATCATGGGTCACAACAGCGGAGTTAACACAGTCCAGTGCTTGCGGACAGCGTGGCCGATTCTCTGCTCTGGATCATCGGACAAGACGGTTCGTGTCTGGGATGTCCGGCAGAGGAAATGTGCGGCACTGTTCGAGAGTGAACATGCGGTAGCGGCTGCGTGCTTCGGCAACCGGTATATTTATTCTGGCGGATTCAACGACGGAGACATCGCTATTTGGGATATTCGCCAAGACGGCATGATTCATGTTCTAGCTGGTCACACTGACTCCGTCACCGGATTGGCGCTTTCTCCATGCGGGAAGTACTTGGCGTCTTGCTCAGCGGATGGGACTCTTCGAAAGTGGGATGTGAGCTCACCAGCTGACGTGGGAACGGAAATTCAAAGTTTCTACTTGGGTCAAAGTGATCGCACTCATCTGCGACGTTGTGCTTGGTCGCCAGATGGAAGGCACTTGTCAGCTGGAACGTTGGGAAACCAAGTGGTAGTATTCGACGCTAAGAATGATGAGACACGGTACGACGGCCACAGTGAGGGGATACTCGATGTTGCCTTCCATCCAAGGAAGAATATTTTATGCTCAGCGGGAGCGGATAAAAAGCTAATCATGCACTATATGTAAATAATTAGAAAGAGTTAAGAAAATATGTAAATAATTGGAATTAGTTAAGGAAATAAATTAGAAATAAGGCGTTAAAATAATCTCTCTTGTTTTCTCTTGAATTTGATGAATAAATCTCAGTCAATTAAGGCAGTCGTATCTCTTTAGAGTTTCTGGAGAGTTCATATCCGAGGTCCTTTCTAGACATTGGAGTTGTTTTTGACCAGTTTTTGTAGATCTCTGGCAGTTTGCCACAGGGTGAGTTGATTTGTCTTGCTAAAACGAAAAAATACGACGATTGGTTAAGGAGCGACTATTTCTACGGGTAGTTCATCTTCTTGTTGTGGCTCTACTTTCCAGACTGGTCTCAACCAACAACCCTCTCCAGCTTCCACGATCTTTCACTAGCTTCTCACAGATTTGTTGCTCGAGTTGGATGAGATCCGTCTCCTTTTATGTGATTCGCTTGCATCGTGTGCGTCTTCGGCTGCGTTGTTCTACAGGCTCGGAGTCGAGGATTTTTTTGAACTGAATTTGGTGCAGGTCAATAACAGTCGCATTTCTTTTTCGGGGGATTTTTGAAACTCTACTGGAGCATTCGGACTCAAAACTGGTCCATTGTACTGCCAGGTACCAACCTACTCTAGTGCCATTAATTTGATCCCAGCGGCAAATGGTGCCTGGACCAGATTCGATTTCACTGGGATTCGAACCTGAGACTCCTCGAACTTGGGGCAGGCACTTAACCAACTGCACCATCCAGTCGTGTCAACAGTCGTATACCTCTTGAAGCGAATCACCAATGGAATGGAATGTCGATGTAAGAGTAATAACTTCGATGGAGTCCCTTAATAATGAAGTCGATGATTAGTTTAGTCGCTGTGGACATTGTAAAGCATTCCCCTTGACTAAAGTTGACTTGCTCTAAGGTTTTCCCAGTTTCCTGCCGTTCTTTGTTTCGAAAATTCCCTGAAGTACCGACGGATAGCATTGTTTCACTTGTCGTCCTCGAAGAATGTAGCATTGCCACTAAATCTCTGATTGATTGATCTCTGATTTCTGCTGTGTTGCAAATGGTAGACAGAGCCACAGGGGCAGTTTCACCGGTAGGACAACGTCATCCATGCGATTGCACGGCCCAGTTCATTGAAGGATGTGGCTTAGAGGTCTAACAGAACTCGAAGGGACAACAAAATGAGAAAGAGAAAAGAAAGAAGAGATGGACAGGAAGAAAACAGATGTGTTATGCCTCAATCACCAAAAGAGAGCCGGGTGAAAATTGAGAAATAACGGTTACTTGTCGTACTTTAAAACTAATCAAACTCACCTACCTTCGACTAAAGTAAACATAACATAAAGCCCTCCAACGTCATTTGGCGTTAATAACATACGTCTTGAGGGCCTTTTATCTTTCCATCTTTCCTGTTTCCTGAAGAGACGAGGTGTAGGAAGTTCTTTATCCCCTCAAAGTAAACCATATCCCATGTCGTATCCTGAACCAGAAATTATTTTACCCGGAGAGCCGATGGTTAACCTACAAGTTTATATCAATAATTCGGGAGTTGCGGGTGGTTGCTTCAACAAGCACTAGCAAGCAGATTTGGAAAAACAGAATAGAATTTCTAAGCCGAAACAAAGTTTGAAGTTGCCACAAACTTTTTGAAAACATCCTCCCCTAGTCCTCTTCTCCTCCCGTGAAGAAGAGCAAGACCCACATATTTATTCAAAATTTCTGAATTCCTTAGAGCTCAATACAGGCCATTTTCATTCTTGAGCGTGAAGATCGTTGGAGAGCAAATTTATAGACAAATTCCCACCCCACCGATGCATGACATCATCACCCGTCTGTACACGCCAACTACGGCGAACTTTCGACCAATTTCTCATAAAGCGACCCAATGACCAAACAAAAATTATTATTATCCTTCCCCCACCCCCTCGATAGTCATCATCTCCCCCCCACTCGGCAGATTTAGCCGCAAGTCGAAGCCGAAGCAAATCCAAAACTAATTTCATATTCACAACAAATAACGCACATAAAGGACGAGCTCAGAGTGGACCTCCCCCGATGTGAGGCGCCCCCATCCTGCACGGATGACGACCAAATGATATGCACACTGCGTCTTTTTAACTTTATTTTTACGACTTCCAAGAATCTATCATGTCCACGTCATTAGAGATGACAGACTGGAGCCATGCCCAATCGTATGCACACACACACACTCCCGGGCGCGTTCGGTGTTTCCAGAGTTATGGCCATGAGATAAAAGTTTTCCAAATGAATTCCGAATTAACTGAAAACGAAGCCAAAGTCGAACACCATATCCCGCAGAAGTTTTCATCTGAAACGGAGGAACAAAAAGTGGGCGCAGAAAAAAGGACACTAACTGACATGGGGGAGGATTGAAAGTCCCACTCGAACCGGACCGCGCGCTCATGCATAATTCCCCGTCCGCTGGCCTTGAGCACGTTTCAGCAATTTGCCATCAATGTTCGATTCGACATCGAAAATAATAAAGTGCGAATGATTATTTCGAACCGCAATAAAAATAAATAAAAGCCCAACGGATGCGTCCGTCCTTATTCGATCGTCTCGTTGGGGAGGGGGCTGTCAGCGGGAACAATCGGACATCCTTTGTGTGCGAGGGGTTGGCCCGGCGAACGATAGAAATCATTGAATTTTATAACTCACTCAGCAACGGTATTAAGGATTCAATGGACGTGGGTGCCGTTTTGAAGAATGGCCCCTGCTCTCTGACGGGTGACGGTGACAGTGTGGGGGACAAATGGTCTGTCGAAAGTGACAATAGGGTTGATTCTGGTCCTAATTCTGATGGTTATGCTGATGTGAGGACGAACCAAGTGCGGTCCACATCCAGACATGTCGTATTGGTTCGCTTTTTTGTCTCCATCAGCCACTCTTTATGGGCATTAGTTCCAGACGACTTAACGGCGAGTGAATCATGTGACTTTGTTCGAAAGCAATGAAGACGGAGGCGACTCCTTGCGTGCCGCCAATATGGTGTGGGTTGGGAATCAATGATTTTTGGAATGAATTAGTTTTCATAAAAAAATATGATGGCGACGACTATGGGCGGAGGACAATATTCACATTTTCGGCTCATAAAGCAGCAGGCTCATGTTGGGCTTTGTTTCGTGGCGCCTATGTTGCCGAATATGCTGGTGCCGGTTGCGTGCGACACTGGGAGAAAAGATTTGAATGAGTTGGAGCTTGGAAATGTTCAGGGTCCGAGTTGTTGGGTCTTTGAAGGTCCGGTTTGGAAGGGTGAGTTTTAACAAATCGCGCTTCAATTGAGCTGTTTCTTATTTGTACTTCTGTGTGCGTCTGCACGGCATGAATGTCGCTTCCAATATCTTTGCCAAGAACCTTTTTCAAAGTATAACCTCAAAAAACACCCGTTTTTAAAACACCAGTTTTCGAAACACGTGGGCGCCGTGGCGTAGTGGGTAGGCACGTCGACTCCTACGCTCGAGGTCGTCGGTTCGAATCTCGAAAAAAACATCAAACATTTTTTCACGGCTCCACCTCTTTGGAGTCACTGACAATGCTCAAAGAGTATAACTGTCTAGAAAAAAAGCTTCTCAAAATCGCCGTTCGGAGTCGGCATTAAACTGTAGGTCCCCTCCACTCGTGAGAGAACAATAGCACGCACAACACGAGTGGTTGCTGAGAAGCTAGGCCCAGGTCCACCTCGGACTGTAGCGCCGCCATTATTATTATTATATTATTATTATAGTTTTCGAAACACACGTTTTTGAAACACCTGTTTTCGAAACACAAAACCCTCAAATACGTTAGGCCTACCCACCAAAAATCCATAATTTCCATGTCCTCCCTCGGAAGAGGAGTCATCCCTTTGAGGACATAAGAACATGGGCTATTTACAAACACCACTTCCTTCGAAAGGAAGTAATTTTCGCAAAACCGAGATCGAACAGAACGCTACTGCACCGACGTTTGAATTCAAATGGAAATCGAATCCCGTCCATTTCAAGGGAAGTCGCGACACGCATTCACTGTGATCGAAATCAAAGACTAATTCACTGGGCGCCTTTGATGCGTTGAATGAATGATGTTGCATCGGTCTTCGGTTTGGGCTCGGTCCTTCGATGAAATATCCGCCAAAATAGAGATGGGCACGTACCACGTGAACGCATCGCGTTTGAATTGAACCGAGCGTTGTGGGAAATTGAGATGAAATTGCTTATAGGGGCCGTCGTAGTTTGAAAGGATTTGGAATTCGTCTTCCTTTTGCATTGGACTGAGGTTTTGAGGATTAATTTCTTGTGATTTGGATTCAGTTGGACGTTGCTGAACAAAGGTAAGGAAGGACGTGGTTAGTTAAACGAAAATAGACTCAAAACGCTGCATTGACTTTAAATCACTACGAATCACCAATGGAATGGAATGTCGAAGTAAGAGTAATAACTTCGATGGACTCCCTTAAGAATGAAAAGACTGATATAATGTCTTTTCCATTGGTTTGATTTGTTTAGTCGCTGTGGATATTGTCAAGCATCCTCCTTGACTAAAGGTTGACTTGCCCTAAGGTCTGCCTAGTTTCATGCCGTTCTTTGTTTCGAAAATTCGCTAAGATACCAACGGATAGCATTGTTTCACTTGACGTCCTCGAATAATGTAGCAAATTCACAACATCTTGTTACAGTGCGAATTTGAAAACCTCCTCTGGGACACCCACTAGTTAGTGTCTTCATACCCGAAGCTTTTTTTCGGATGTTTTTGAAGCGCTACACTGGAGCACTCAGACTCAAAACTGGTCCATTGTACTGTCAGGTAGCAGCCTACTCCAGTGCCGTTAATTTGATCCCAACGGCAAATGGTGACTGGACCAGACTCGATTTCACTGGGATTCGAACCTGAGACTCATCGAACTTGGGGTAGGCAGTTAACCAACTGCGCCATCCAGTCGTGTGGTTGCCGAGCTTACTAGTGAATTTTTTTGGAGATCCTTGATATTTTCACAATTCTTATAGAGATTTTTTAATATTTCAATACGTCGAGAATTTTCATATTTAGTAACTTCCCAGTTCTTGCCAAACGGAAGTCACCACAATTTTAGTCGAGTGTTGGCAGTTAAGCCATACCGCGAAATTTAAAATGACACCTCTTAGTGGCCGATCATATCTTTGGGCCTTTACAGACGTAGTTAATTCTGAAACCACTTAGTCTGGACAAGTTGCACAGCCCCAACGACAGAAGTTCCTACAAGCACCTTGTCCTTATTTCCGATCTGATTTTTTCTTTCCGTGTACAACTTAATTAGGATTCATATCCCTTCAACATCAGGTCGCTTGTTGTTGTGGGAGGAAACCCATATCCCCGGCCTACTCCCGAGTGGTGTGTGAGTTTTTCCTGTTTCGCTGCCTTTTTTTTCAAATAAAAGTTAAGAAACAATTATTATTCCTTAGCAAGGATACGCGAACACAACTACCGGGAAAACAAACAACTTTTTGATGGTTAAGACGACTAGCATAGTTCGCCCTTTCGTGTTCCCCGTCTTCTGTTTTCTGTTTTCAAAAGCAAGCCAGTAGCTCCGACATAACATCGTGTAATAATGGGTCTTTTAATGTACTTTCGGTTTCCTTCCTTCCCGGCTGCCACCCCACCCCGTCGTCCGTGTCTGCCACCCATCGTGCTGTGAATAATATGCGAATTAATTTTATGATGTCTTCTAGTTCATAAAATTATCAACGCAATTCCCGACTGAATCGAAAAGACTGGTGGTCCTTTGCGTGATGGGGTGAGGGTAGGGTTGCCAAACACAGTTTGGCCTTCAGCCATTCCATACATCGCATGATGATAATTTGATCCTTGAGTGAAAGTCAATAGAAACCGTGTCGCCAGAGTCGTGTCGTTGTCATTGTGACGCACACCCCTCGCGTACGCCGCGCCGTTCTCCTGCATCTTTGTCGTCGTCGTCCTCCTTGCGGCCCATAAATTATGATTAATGTCGTTCCATGGAAGATCTTCATCATTAATTTTATTTGAGTTCAATACGCGCCCGGGTATTGTGATCCAAATTCAGACACCAGCCATTGTGTCGTGTGCTCGCATCCTTTTATTATTTTTACGCGCGCGAATTTGATTTTATTTCAGTCTTATTTTGTATTGCATGGGGGGAGGGAATTGAATGGGAAACCTGTTCGAAGGACTTGCGTCATAAAAGAGAACCGAAAAGTGTCCTTTGATACAATATTTATTTTGTTATTTTTTATGCCATCCCCTCGCCGTGCGTTGCTAGCTCTAGGGGTGTTTTTTGGTGGCACTGTATGCTGTTGTCCCACCGCAACCAACACCACTCGAGAGAGACGAGAGGGTCTATCAAAAAGTGATACGATTTTATTTGTGTCCTCTTGGGCTTGTGCGTGATGTTAGGGTTACCCTCCTCGGGGATGCGATGCCGCAGTCGATGGGAGGGGGGTTGTGTTTCTTTTTTGTCAGTCCCTGGTTCTGTTGTCTCTTTGTTTGGCTCCCCGAATCTAGTGTTTGATTTTGATGTTTCATTTTTTTTGGGGACTTGTGAATCACTGGGTGTTGTTTTTGTCCCGTTTGGAAGCATGTCCTGTGGGTTTCCTGCGAGAGATAGGAATGAATTCGGTTGAATGAGCTCGATGGCTATGGTTTAATGAATTTATTACTGCCGCAAGGGAGTCTTTTTTTGTTCTGAGACAGAGGGATAGTTACGGAGAGAGATTATGACTCAACTTGTTCCATTTGGGTCTGTATTTGAGAGGGAAACTCGTAATAAAGCAAGAAGTCAATATCACTGAACTGAGTGTTCGCATGACCGATTGTAACTCGATGACGCTTAAAACGCAAAGAGACATATTTGGATTTATGCGTAGAGGGTCTTTCATGAAGCGCTTCTTACCTTTAAATTTAAATAAAACAAAGTGTGTATGACGCACCATCCAACTTTTCTATTCGTTTGAAAGGCTTATTGATGCCATTATGTATGGAATACAAAATCATTCAGATGTCTGCCGCGGCTTCTCTTGGTGGCGCGCATTAGAAGTGTCCAACTTTCCATGACTCTGGTGTATAAATCAGACTGAATTTGAATTTGGCTTTGGGAGCTGCTGTGGTTTGTGGCTTGTTCGCACAGACCTGCGACTTCAGAAAAGCCCACAAGAAAAAGTCTAATGGGGTCAAATCGCACGATCTTCGTGGCCAGTTCACATCACATCCACGTGAGATGGTCACGCTCTCGAACCGCTCGTGCAGAATTTCCTATGCAGCGTGAGTTGTGTAGCACGTAGCGCCGTCCTGTTGAGACCACATGTCGTTGGTGTCCAAATCATCCCATTCAGGCCAAAAGAGTTTTCTTAATCATCGAGTATCCACCTATGGCGCTCGCCGTTGACGGTTATGGCCTACCCGTCGTTCGTCGTTTTTTTTTTACTTGCTACACAAAAACGCTTAGAACTAGCTTAGCTGACCTAATTACTTTATCCTAACTTACTGGCCATATACGGGCGCTCTAAGTTACACCCTAAGTCCTTATTGAAAGTTCGTCGTTCTCAAAGAAATATGGACCGACGACGCCGCCAGCTCAGCCGTCCAGGTCCACCTCGGACAGTAGTGCCGCCATTATTATTATCTTATTATCACTTGATCATGAGAACTAAAAACTGATTTGAAAACAACATGCCCGCAGTCGTCAAGGAGGGAAGCACCATTAGCTCAGGTTCAGATCTTTCATTGACATGTAGAAGTGACAAGTAGAAGTGATTACATTAATTTGATCGCCAGTTTGACTGGAACGATTCCCTCAAAGATTTCTGACTTGACAACATCAATATCATGCTTGTGCTTCGCTTTAAGCGCCATTTATTTCTTGCTTAACAATACGACTTCTTGATACAGTTTCCCAGCTGCAGTATGCTTGGCAAGATCTGATACGAAAAATAAGTCATAGCTTGCCTTTCTTATTCTAAAACAGAAGCCATAGGCGACTGCGTCAAAAATAAATCCAATTATTTGCTTCGATTAAATCAAATTTCATGCACTTCTTCTAAATGTTGTCTGGGAATTGAAGTCAGAAAACAAAACCCATCATAAAAAGTCTTTGCGTCATAAACAAGCCATTGCGGGTAAGACCAGTAGGGAACATTCGAAGCCACCTTTCAGCGTCTATAACAGTCTCATTGAGACTGGTCCCCAGAGACTACGCATTTTATACCCGTAGTGCCTTGTCGGGAGAAAGAAAATATCGGCTATGGAAGGCAATAATAAGGAAGTGCATTACCACGAGTTGATCAGAATGAAAAATTCCATGTAATAATAATAATGGCGGCACTACAGTCCGAGGTGGACCTGGGCCTCAACCAACAAGCGTCTCCAGTCAGCTCAATCTTCAGCTAGCTGCCTCCAGTTCCGCACGCACAGTTGGTTGAGGTTCCTTTCCCCTTGCGTGCGCCACCTGAGTCGCGGTCTTCCTCTACTGCGCCGTCCCACGGGGGCGGATTCGAAGTCTTTCCGGACCGCAGCATTGGTTTCCATTCGCTCTACATGACGTAGGCATCTTAATCGTTGGATCTTCACCCTTCTGGCTAAGTCGATGTCTGGCTAAGACGACTGGATGGTGCAGTTGGTTAAGTGTCTGCCCCAAGTTCGAGGGTTCCCAGGTTCGAATCCCAGTGAAATTGAATCTGGTACAGTCACTATTTGCCTTTGGGATCAAATTAACGGCACTGGGGTAGGTTGCTACCTGGCAGTACAATGGACCAGTTTTGAGTCCGTGTGCTCCAGTAGAGTCTCAAAAAAATCGTCTGAAAAAAAAAATATACTGTGCAGTGCAGTATGCACACAGAGAATATCAGCTCTCGCTCCGACAATAGAGCAATGGATAGCCGCAAACGTGAGTCTTCTGCTCTGTTGCAGATGATAAGGTCTCCATGTGGTGGATTCTGCAACAACATCACTGCATAGTTGTCTGTGTCATCAGAGTTTCTTCCAACCCTTTTGAGGGGAATTTGTTTCAAATCTTTGCGGGCTTGTCACCTTCTGACAAGAATTGAATCAAGTTACTTTCATTCGGCAATCAAAACTGATTTTTCTATTGTTTTCTGCGCAAAAAATCATTTCAGCGTCGTCTCAAGATTCAACCATACATCCTCCCTGACATGCTCTCAAGAACAATTGGAAGTGATCCATCTCGGAATCGATCAACACCTTCCCGTGATGGCTCCACTCCTCCTCAATCACCACGCCCAACAGAGCCCATCTCAGTCATTCAAACTCACTGACGTATTAAGGCACTCCACTTCAATTCAACTGTATTACCCCGTCGGATCTAGGTCAAGTGCTCCTCTTTTCTCCAAAGGACCTCATACGAGTACCTACTCAGTGAGTAGACACAATATTTCATCTCACTCATTGCCTCCATCGATATGATTTACTGTGAGCCACGACGAGCAACGTTGATCCGACGGCAAGAAAAACGAAAACCGCTAAATCATAGAAAGAAAATCCACCCTCAAAAGCCGCCGCCACCATAAGACCCTCCACCCCCCTTCTGCCCCACGCCGCAAGTCGATTGTGCGGTTGAATCATAAGCCAGGCCAGCAAACTGGAAAGCCAACTAAGACAAATCGAAATTTCTGTTAGCCGAAGCGACGTGTCATGTCGGGGTCCTGGGGCATAAATCATATCTCGAAGGATATTTCTCACATGACTTACGGCAAGAGATGATGTGTAATTCGATTGCTCGTAAAAAGGATACAAGAGCCGAGATGAAAAAGTACCCAAAGTCAAACATCCACCAGCCGCAGCCGAGCAGAGTGACGTCTCCACTCCACCCCACCCGCACAACCCTACGCAACTCTGTCGTAGTCGTGTTATGTGTCGATCCTCTGTGGGATAATGTATGCTTACGCAAGGATTCGCCAAATTTACTTCAATGATTTATTGTTTTTCTGGTATTCATCCTGGCTTTTCGTTGTTTTCCGTTCGTTTATCCATCTTTTGCCGCGCCGCGCCGTGCCGACACCCCTCATTCCGGGCTGGCGGTTGTTTGTTGTTTGAAAATGATTTTTTAACACTTGATACGCGTGAGAGCAGAGTGCGGAGGACTCAGCCATGCCCTTCGCCTTTGTACTTCACTGAAGCGTGCGTGTGCCTGCGTGCCTGTGAGGGACAAATCGGCGGAAGTAATGTACGTAATCTGACTGAGGGCGGCCGGGTGGGGGTTGAGCACTTGCAGGCGTGGCGAATTTTATTACGGTTTTTCGTTATCTTCTCCTTTTTTTCAATTTTCGCATTGATGATAAATTGCGAAATAAGGATGTTAAGAGAGTTGCCTCGGCGAGAGTTGGGGGCGGGTGCGTGGGGGTTGACATGCTGGGCCATGCGTGTAGAACACACATCAAGTGATTGAAGATCAGAGTAATTGACTTCGAGATGATTCCTTGAGAGGAATTAAAGCGTCGTAATGTTCCGTGAAGCCAATCAAATGGAAGGGATGCTGCGGCGCAGCGAATTGCGGAAGCAATCATGGGTACCCCGCCAGGGGTGGTGGTTGTTTATTGTGCGACGATAATCGAGATTTGCGTTTCGGAGGTTATTTTGGGGTAGATAATCCCGCAGTGAACATAACTGCCGACGGAAATCGTTACGGCGATGCGATTTTCATTTCTTGTACCTCCCCATGAAGTCCATGTACCTCCCCATGAGGTCCTTTACTGGAAGAGATCTGAAAACAAGTGCCTCGCCTGTTGGTGTTGCGCCAGGAGTTTCATTGACGCGGTATCCGTCACTGATCGGATTACTTAACTGATTCAAAAGACGCTAGAGGCTGCTCTAGACCAACTTCTAGAATAGGACCCTTGGCAATATATGAAACAACTAGATACATTTTTAGTTTCGTTTTATTGAATGATTTGAATCTTGATGAATTGAAAAAAAAATTAAATTAAAAAAAATAATTTTTCTAGTTCCTATATCTAATTCGTTTGACGGTCTTGTAACGGTAACCGTCGTCAGCCAGAACAGCTGATTCCTCAACTGGTGCTTCAGTCACCTCAGCTACTTCCTCGGCGGGAGGCAAGTACTCATTGGCGACCTTCTCAACTGGTGGCAGGTATTCAGGAGCAATAATTTCGGAAACATCGCGACGTTTACGGTATTTCAATCTCCTCACAGTCTTGTAACGGTAACCATCTTCGCCAAGAACAGCAGATTCTTCTGGTGCCTCTGTGGCTTCATCGGCTTCCTTGACCTCAGCTGGGGGCAGGTAAACGTTTGATGGTTCCTCGGATGGTGGCAGGTATTCGTTGGCGAGCTCTGAGACATCACGACGGCGACGATACTTGAGACGACGAACAGTCTTGTAGCGGTATCCATCATCGGCAAGAACTGCGGACTCTTCTGGGGCTTCGGTCACTTCAGCTTCGTTGAGTTCGGCAACTTCCTCTGCTGGGGGCAGGTATTCGTTGGCAAGCTCTGAGACATCACGACGGCGACGGTACTTCAAACGGCGAACAGTCTTGTAGCGGTATCCATCATCGGCAAGAACGGCAGACTCTTCTGGGGCTTCGGTCACTTCAGCTTCGTTGAGTTCGGCAACTTCCTCTGCTGGGGGCAAGTATTCGTTGGCGAGCTCTGAGACATCACGACGCTTGCGGTACTTGAGACGACGCACAGTCTTGTAGCGGTATCCATCTTCAGCAAGAACTGCGGACTCTTCTGGTGCTTCGGTGGCTTCATCGGCTTCCTTGAGCTCAGCTGGGGGCAGGTAAACGTTTGATGGTTCCTCTGCTGGTGGCAGGTATTCGTTGGCGAGCTCTGAGACATCCCGACGCTTGCGGTACTTGAGACGGCGAACAGTCTTGTAGCGGTATCCATCATCGGCAAGAACTGCGGACTCTTCTGGGGCTTCGGTCACTTCAGATTCGTTGAGTTCGGCAACTTCCTCTGCTGGGGGCAAGTATTCGTTGGCGAGCTCTGAGACATCACGACGCTTGCGGTACTTCAAACGGCGAACAGTCTTGTAGCGGTATCCATCATCGGCAAGAACGGCAGACTCTTCTGGGGCCTCGGTCACTTCAGCTTCGTTGAGTTCGGCAACTTCCTCTGCTGGTGGCAGGTATTCGTTGGCGAGCTCTGAGACATCACGACGGCGACGATACTTGAGACGACGAACAGTCTTGTAGCGGTATCCATCATCGGCAAGAACTGCGGACTCTTCTGGGGCTTCGGTCACTTCAGCTTCGTTGAGTTCGGCAACTTCCTCTGCTGGTGGCAGGTATTCGTTGGCGAGCTCTGAGACATCACGACGCTTGCGGTACTTGAGACGACGCACAGTCTTGTAGCGGTATCCATCTTCAGCAAGAACTGCGGACTCTTCTGGTGCTTCGGTGGCTTCATCGGCTTCCTTGAGCTCAGCTGGGGGCAGGTAAACGTTTGATGGTTCCTCTGCTGGTGGCAGGTATTCGTTGGCGAGCTCTGAGACATCACGACGGCGACGATACTTGAGACGACGAACAGTCTTGTAGCGGTATCCATCATCGGCAAGAACGGCAGACTCTTCTGGGGCTTCGGTCACTTCAGCTTCGTTGAGTTCGGCAACTTCCTCTGCTGGTGGCAGGTATTCGTTGGCGAGCTCTGAGACATCACGACGCTTGCGGTACTTGAGACGACGCACAGTCTTGTAGCGGTATCCATCTTCAGCAAGAACTGCGGACTCTTCTGGTGCTTCGGTGGCTTCATCGGCTTCCTTGAGCTCAGCTGGGGGCAGGTAAACGTTTGATGGTTCCTCGGATGGTGGCAGGTATTCGTTGGCGAGCTCTGAGACATCACGACGGCGACGGTACTTCAGACGGCGAACAGTCTTGTATCGGTATCCATCATCAGCCAAGACGGCGCTTTCCTCAGGGGCCTCTGGGATCTCAACAGCTTCCTTGATTTCTGCTGGGGACAGGTATTCATTGGATGGTTCTTCTGTTGGTGGCAAATATTCTGGAGCAACAAGCTCTGAGACATCACGACGCTTGCGGTACTTGAGACGACGCACAGTCTTGTAGCGGTATCCATCTTCAGCAAGAACTGCGGACTCTTCTGGTGCTTCGGTGGCTTCATCGGCTTCCTTGAGCTCAGCTGGGGGCAGGTAAACGTTTGATGGTTCCTCGGATGGTGGCAGGTATTCGTTGGCGAGCTCTGAGACATCACGACGGCGACGGTACTTCAAACGGCGAACAGTCTTGTAGCGGTATCCATCATCGGCAAGAACGGCAGACTCTTCTGGGGCTTCGGTCACTTCAGCTTCGTTGAGTTCGGCAACTTCCTCTGCTGGTGGCAGGTATTCGTTGGCGAGCTCTGAGACATCACGACGCTTGCGGTACTTGAGACGACGCACAGTCTTGTAACGGTATCCATCTTCAGCAAGAACGGCGGATTCCTCTGGCTCCTCGGTGGCCTCATCGGCTTCCTTGACCTCAGCTGGGGGCAGATATTCATTGGATGGTTCCTCAACAGGTGGCAGGTATTCGTTAGCAATCTCTGACACGTCTCGTCGTTGACGATACTTCAACCTCCTAACTGTCTTGTATCTATAACCATCCTCAGCAAGAGCAGCAGACTCTTCAGGTGCCTCAGGGGCTTCATTCACTTCAGCCACCTCCTCCGCCGGTGGCAAGTACTCGCCACTGGCTGCCTTCTCCTCCGGCGGAAGGTAGCTTCCTTCAGGCAGGACAGCAGCTGTTGCCGCCACTGCAAACAAACAAACCAACACGATGGTCCTCTGCGAAAGAAAAAAGCAAACAAAATCCGTTAATCCAAATTGTAATCCTCTGCGGCCCGTTAGCGGTGGACAAACAAACCATTTTGCTAATCCGATTATAGCACGCAAGCACACTCAGTTGAGAATGATTCAATGGAACCCACATTTCTTGTATTTATACCGCGCAATGATGCCGATTACCCATCCAACTATCCGGCAATTTGTCCAATTACCACGCATCCCCTCGCTCCGCAACCGTCTGGCTCACAGAGACCGTCCTCGCCTCGCCGCAAGGCTCTTGAAAACCACCTCAAGTGCTGGCCATACCGCAACGCTGGGGAACGTGAAGTGGCTCCTAATGCGCGGAAGGTGCTTACCGATCTTCAAATTGGTTTCAAGTGTGCAGTACTCGAAGGTCAGCGGAGGTACTCAACGCCGCTGGCCGCTTGGTAACCGACAGTGGCTGTGATGGAACGACTGATCCAAGGCGGAAACACACGCGTATCTAGACTGGAGATTTCGCATTCGTGACATTGTGTGTGGGCGTACCAGCTCACGAACTGTTCGATGGCGCCGATGGCACCGTGTACCGGTTTTTTGGGTCAAACTGGAACTGGTGTGTTTGGGTTGATCGAGGGTAAGGGCGCGCAGGACTTCCCACAGGACATGCGACGAGATTTTTGTGGAGCCGAAGAACATCTGTGCGCGTTAGTTGCATTTTTAATGCGGCCGTGTAGGGAAATTGGGGGAAATTAATTTTGAATTTGACGTGCGTATTCAAGCGCCAGTGACAGGCGATGCGTTTTAATTTTTCAAACTCCCTCCCCCCGCGGTGCAGTGACATGTAGCTGCACTCGGACTGAATTTGGCAAATCAATTAATTTAGAAATATTGATGCCTCTGGTGTTAATCAAATAATTACTGTGTACAGCAGCCATCACCTGGGCGCTTCCCAATAAATCACCGCAACGCAGAGCCTTCTTCCAATGGCCAAGTCGAACATCCAATTCGAACCAATTAACTGTCATCAGCATCCAGTCGAATCGACCAACGGTCGGTGATAAATTACGAAAGGAATGTGCAATAACGCAAATTGCGTCCACATGCGTGCCATTGCTTCCCCGTGAATGCCTTCACGTCCCACAACGCACGATCCCGACTCGCGTCGGAAGTCAAACTCGGCTGGAAAGTCAAACAATTAATTGTCGCTTCGTAACCTTCCGTACACACGCTTTAACTTTTCAAATCGTGCATGCATCGGGGATTACGTGCTTCGCAGTGATGTCACTGCCAAAAGACGACTGCATACGCACGCACCCCCCAGGGATGTGGGCCCTAACGTCGAAAGTTCATTTATCAAAGGCCGGTGGAGAAGTGCACAAGTGACTTACATTACAAAGTCACGTGTCGCTGCCGAACCAGTGATACCTGCTTCCAGAATCCAATTGAAGCGAACGTGCCACACGACATCGTCGAATTACGCGTTAATCTGACCAATTTCAAGGGTCGCATGGCATCGCAACGAGGCGTCTGTATGTGTGTGCGTTCGCATGGGATGCGAGTTCATTAAAAAATAACCAACCGACCGACGTGAACGCTTCGCTCAGGGGACACATTACCGATTGTTTATTCAATTTCGTCTGAGGGTTGGGGTGGTCGGTCATCCACCCTCGTGGCGGCCAGTTGCCATGACAATGCGGCGCATCGGTTATAATTAATCGGAATGGTAAGTTTACATGACGGTTATGATGGAATGAGTGCAACCGAGGCGGTGTCCTGGTGACAGGTTCAATTTCGTAGGTTCGGCCTTAGACAGGTGCATGTGGACGAGCGGAAAGAAATGCGTGGAGACGTTGGTTGGCCCACACCGCATCAAATGTCCGCGCGGTGCACTGAGGCGGCGATACTGTGGGTCAGTTAATTGTCATCAATTGTCGTTAAATTGATTCGAGTGAATTATTTATGGCGCTTCGTTTGAGGAACGATCGAGGAGTGGGCGGTGGCATCAAATGCCTTCACTGTTGATGGACAGGACTTTGTCTAGGGTGGCGACATTCGATGCGTTAATTAATTGCTCTTCGCTGACAGAATGCATTGCAGGGGAATGAAATTGATTGACGTTGTCATCCTGAAAAGTTTCATTGACCTTTTTGACTAGCGAATGCCTCATTTTAAAGAGGTCTTAAGCGGCATGAGCTCCGTATGGTGTCGCAAGTTAACCTGGCCAAATAAGAACGATAGGAAAATAAATTTAAATAAAACAGCAACGGTGTGAGATATAAAATTGATTCTGACCTCATTTTGAATCCTCGACGGGGCTATGCACCTTGTCGTGGTGCCGAGTCTTAAGTAGGTCCGAGGATACGACGACTTAGGTCTAAATTGAGGTCCGAAAACTAAGAGATAGCCAACCCGATTTTCAATGGTTTCAATGGTGGTGTGAGCAAATAGCACCGTGCCCAAGAATGCAAAGTTGGGGGTCAAACCAACCGTTAACAAGCTCCCTCAGACGCATTGGCGAGTGTCTGTTGTATTCAGCCTTACCCGGATATGGCGGCGCTGCTCGGGCGGACTTATATTTTTCCGGCCTTACTCGTGGGACCAACATCGAAAAACAAAAATGGAACACTCTCACTCTGCGGCATGCCAGAGACTTGCAAAAACAAGTTAAACACAACTCCAATGTCGAGAAAGGACCTCGGATATGAACTCTACAGAAACCCCAAAGAGACCGAGATTTTCCATCAAATTCAAAAGAAAACAAGAGAAATTATTTTAACGTATTTTTTATTTGTTTAAAAAAGCCTTATAATTAAAAATTATAAATTAAGCCATGAGTAGCAAGACCTAAGGCTTAATTTAACGTCTTATTTCTAATTTATTTATTTCCTTAACCAATTAAAATTATTTACATATTTTCTTAACTTGTTCAAATTAGTTACATATAGTGCATGATTAGCTTTTTATCAGCTCCTGCTGAGCATAAAATGTTCTTCCTCGGGTGGAAGGCAACATCGAGTATCCCCTCACTGTGGCCGTCGTACCGTGTCTCATCATTGTTAGCGTCGAATACAACCACCTGGCTTCCCGAAGTTCCAGCTGACAAGTGTCTCCCATCTGGCGACCAAGCACAACGTCGCAGATGAGTGCGATCACCTTGACCCAAGTGAAAACTTTGAATTTCCGTTCCCACGTCAGCTGGTGAGCTCACATCCCACTTTCGAAGAGTCCCATCCGCTGAGCAAGACGCCAAGTACTTCCCGCATGGAGAAAGCGCCAATCCGGTGACGGAGTCAGTGTGACCAGCTAGAACATGAATCATGCCGTCTTGGCGAATATCCCAAATAGCGATGTCTCCGTCGTTGAATCCGCCAGAATAAATATACCGGTTGCCGAAGCACGCAGCCGCTACCGCATGTTCACTCTCGAACAGTGCCGCACATTTCCTCTGCCGGACATCCCAGACACGAACCGTCTTATCCGATGATCCAGAGCAGAGAATCGGCCACGATGTCCGCAAGCACTGGACTGTGTTAACTCCGCTGTTGTGACCCATGATGGTAGTTTTCCTCTTGGCCCTGAATGCATCCCAAACGCTGATGCATCGGTCCTTGCAGGCCGCGTACAAGTCGAGTCCGTCGGTGGAGTAGTGCACTTCTGTAATTGCCTCCATGTGTCCGCTTAGGTACGCCAGCTTCTCTGTGGCACTGTTCGTGGGGCAGATATGAATTTCGCCCCCATCATTGGACGAGGCGAAGACTTGTCCGCTCTTATGGAATTCGCAGGAGAGAACGGGATCTCTATGGCTCTCGATCAATTCCTTGAGTTGTCCTTTCTCTGTGGACGGGAGAATGGAGCGCTTCTGTGTCCGCATGCGATGTGTCTTCCAGCTTGCCATTTTGATTTCGTTGTTTTGTGGTCTGTGGGATGAAAGGATGAACTTCTTGATGTGACGTCGTTGACTGACTGATGCTTGATCCTCAGATGATGGTGCTTTTATGTATCAACCGCTAATTGCTTTCTGCCAACAGGTAATCGAAGGGTTTTGGTGGAATACTTACAAAAGGCCCAATTTTATTGAGGACACAGGTAGTTGACCTGAGAAAGGAGACAAAGCAATTAATCGGCGTAATTGATTTCAACGACTGCCATTTTTCCAAATTACCTAAGAAGGGCAATCAGGCTTTATTGCGGTCTTGAAGAGGAGTTTTTGGAAAATCCCTGTCTTACAATTGCCATCCGACTTGGTAGTTGAGATGATTAGTCAATGGATTTATGGTTAAACTACTTAGAAAATATTCGGCAAAATTGTACAGTGAAAGCCTTCGAAATTGGCAATCCGAGGTGCAAACTTTACGGGCCAAATTAGGCAGGCGGCCAATATCTGTTTCTTTATGCTCAACTTTCCTATATCAGAAAGCCGCATCAGTCAACAAAAAGATGTTTCGACAGTGGATCCCTGAACACACAGGAGATGGCCAGAGCCTACGAGGAACGACTTAGCGAGAGACTCCGTGGTATGCTTACGTTATACACAAATGTCAACAAGGTTAGGTTAGGGGCTGATAGTGAATTCAGCAGCACACTTAGACCATGTTGGTCCATTGTGATACAAAAAAAACGGCTGGATGGCGCATTTGGTTAAGTGCCTGCCCCAAGTTCGAAGGGTCCCAGGTTCGAATCCACATGAAATCGAATCTGGTCCAGTCAACATTTGCCGTTGGGATCAAATTAACGGCACTGGAGTGGGTTGCTACATGACAGTACAATGGACCAGTTTTGAGTCTGAGTGCTCCAGTGGTGTTTCAAAAAACCTCCGAAAAAAAAGGTGTTTATTCCTGCGGGTGGAGTGAGCGCTACAAGTGCTTTCTACTTCGTCTTCGTCTCTAGAGCTTCTGCAGTCTGCCCTAAACGTAAGGCACCTGAATTCTTCAGTCACCTGAACACCCTTCAAATTCCATGTTCAAATGATAAAGTTTTGCTTCCATTGGACCACCAAAAGGATCCTTTTTGTTTCACTGCTGCTGCTGCTCCTGAGTAACATCTTCCCACCACGAAGTTGAATGGTACTTACTTACTTAGCAGGCCTACGACCCATGTAGGGTCTGAGCCTGAGCTATCGCTGCCTCCTATCGTTGACGGTCCTGGGCACGCTGCTTCCAGTCATCAAGACCAACCTGTCTTACGTCCGTGATGACTTGGTCTTTGTACCGGAAATTCGGCCTTCCTCTCCTTCTCGCACCAGGAGGCTCGGATTCGAAGACCCTCTTAGCTGGAGCGTTGTTGTCCATGCGCTCGATGTGGCCGAGCCAGTGCAGTCGCCGGATTTTTGCCTTCCGGACTACATCCACATCCTGGTACAGCTCATAGAGTTCGCGGTTGTGTCTTCTCCTCGATTCGCCTTCCTCGCAGACGGGACCATATATCCGACGTAGAATTTTTCTTTCGAAGGCACCCAGAATCAGCTCCGCAGTTCTGCTGAGTGTCCAGGCTTCGGCTCCATATAGCAGGACTGGCAGAATAAGAAGTTGAATGGTACCTGTATTCAAACTCAGAGCCTCTTTCGTAAGATCGTAGCTAATCTCGGCGTTTTTCAGTTCGCATTGCAGTCGATCTACACTCGACACAGAGAAGCAGTTTCACGGACCGATTTAGACAGTTCCTTGACCTCCTTCCGCAAGCCAGCATTCAATTGAATGTACCCACGAAAATTTGTTTATTACCCAGTTAAGTGTTTCTTCGGTGAATGTAGCCAAATACTCCGTCTCCCCACAAAGACACGTGTAAGGAGACAACTATTTATATCCAAAACCAATTACGAGCACATACTCGTGCACGAGTCAAACATTGAGGACCATCATCCTCCTATCCCAATCAGCATGACATCAATATTAGATGACATTACGTTCTCGCAATGTTATCATTTAATTCGCCCCAATCTCGCCCCCACGGCCCCGATGATTAAGCCCGCGCCACCACACCGGTCTCCTGGTCAATTGAATATTCATGAAGTAATACTAACATCCCGTCGAATGCATAACACTGCTGCCGTGTCCATGGATGCGGGGTGCACCCATGGGAATATGCTCCAGCTTCCTTGGAGCTCCTCAAATATGCACCCCAGGAGTGGGTCGCTTGCCTTTTTATAATTTCCTCGGCCAAGTATCGGAACACACTCGCTGGCAGCCCGCTCGACCCAGCCCACTCGGCTAGCAATGAAAAAACAAATGAATACCCTCAACAGGATTAAATATTAATTTTTTTATTTCGAAATCTTATTTACGATTCCCCGACTGTGCCGTGTGAGACGCGAGCTGAAAGGGGAAGCGGAGTCCCTGCCAACGCGTCTGAGGGAGGCAAGCGCACTGGAGTGTCCTTTGTCCGGTTTCATTGAATGCAAATAACTCTAGTCTCAGTCTATTTCCAGTTAATTCAGTTGCCGCGATCCGTGACGGCCGGGAACCGGCGTCTTTAATGAGTTTCCTCAGCGCACACGGAGTTATTAATGAAATAAATCGTCACAGGACGCGCCGGAGTAGAAGCAAGGAGCAATCAATTAAAATGGTGAAAGGCATAGATCACGAACGATATGGCGGAGCGCCCCATCCTCGCGCCCACTTCAGAGTGAAGCTGTTTTCATTTTAATCAACTCCAAGGAAAGTAATTAGGAATTAAAATTGAAACCGGGAGGAGGGGGCACAGACAGAGAGCCAGAGAGCCAGAGTGTGTGTGTGTGTGTGTTGTGTCAGGACGGGGAGCGGGAAGGTGCTTGCCTCGATTGCAAGCAGATTTAATGAAATTTAAATAATTCCTTCAAGGTCTCCTTTGCGACGAAGCTGTGGAGTGTTACCTTGTGTCGGCGAGAGGAAAAATATTTACTTGACTCGAGACTGCCGGTGTCTGGGTGGGGTGACTGGGTGGCTGTCACCTAGTCAAGGCCCATTTTAATTTCGGATTTAATATTCGAATTTTAAGCGAAAGCTAATTATTATTTGGTTTGTCACTCAGTCGGTGAGTTCTGTTAATTAACTGTGCGCACGGAGTAAATATATTTTCAAGTTCCGCATGGATTTGTGGAAATTAATTAGGATTTTTCTTGCACGTGGAATGGGTGTTTATTTTTGGCCGTGATTATAGCAGGAGCAGAAGAGAATGAGGGCGAGATCAGTAGGTCATAAGTGTGTGCAGGATTTGGAATATTCTTGGGAAAAAGTCTTAGACGGAGCAACGAAGACAGGATGATGAGCCACTTTACCTAGGTTACCGAGGCCTACACCATTCAACTTGTTCTGCTTCTTTGTGTCGTTGATGTCGAAAGCATTCACTTCGCGCTTATAAATGTCGTGAAGAGCCATCTTTAAGCCAGTGGGGCAAATCAGTAGAGGATGTCGACGAATGAAATGGCGTACAAAAGTGGAGAAGGACCTCAACCAACTCTGTGTGCGAAACTGGAGGCAACTAGCAAAAGATCGTGCTACCAGGAGATGCTTGTTGGTTGAGGTCAAGGTCTACCCCGGATTGTAGCACCATATGAAAAGAAGACAGAAGAAAGAAGAAAGAAGAAAGAAGAAAGAAGAAAGAAGAAAGAAGAAAGAAGAAAGAAGAAAGAAGAAAGAAGAAAGAAGAAAGAAGAAAGAAGAAAGAAGAAAGAAGAAAGAAGAAAGAAGAAAGAAGAAAGAAGAAAGAAGAAAGAAGAAAGAAGAAAGAAGAAAGAAGAAAGAAGAAAGAAGAAAGAAGAAAGAAGAAAGAAGAAAGAAGAAAGAAGAAAGAAGAAAGAAGAAAGAAGAATTCGCATTGTGGCAGGTCTCTATTTAAACGGCAATTCATTTAGCGCCGTGGCCTAGTGGGACGGTGCGTCGACCCATACGCTCGATGATTTCGGTTCGATTTCCGAAAAATCACCTAAAAATTTTTTAATGGCTCTTTCGAATCACTGACAATGCTTAAAGAGTATAATTGTCTAGAAAAAGCTTCTCAATCTCGCCGTTCGGAGTCGGCATTAAACTGTAGGTCCCCTCCACTCATGAGAGATATAGTACGCACAAAACGAGTGGTTGCTGAGAAGCTAGACCCAGGTCCACATCGGACTGTAGCGCCGCCATTATTATATTATTATTATTATATTATCTCAAACCTGTGGCATTCCATGTCTTAAGCAAGATACCGAAAGTAACCCGAATGCTAGGGCATCCATCGAAAACTGTACAATACCCACCCAATTGAACATTTAGGCCTTCCCCAGGCGAACCACACTGCTTTAATTCATTTCAATCTCATACTCGTATCTCGATTACAATTTTCAAGATGAATCCATTAAAAGTTCACAGTATCCATCCAGATGTGCACTAAATCGAAATAATTTCGACACCAATTATTCTCTCGAGAGTACTGTAACGGAAAAGTACTACACGTGCTGTTAGAAAATCGTCTTCTTTTGGTCCTTCGAGCCGCATCACAAGTTCGACCACTTTCAAGCTTTCTAATTGACATCGAGAACGTACCGTATTCCTTGCAGCTCTTACCCAAGAGATACATCACCTTTATCCTCGTAGATACACATATATCATTCCATCCAACAAGTTGTTGAGCGTCACTTAATTGGTATTGGAAAATCCATCTGGTATGTGTGTGAGTTCGTTCGGTAATGGAAAATCCCCTGATGAACATCGGAGGAGTCTCCTTTGCATCTTCGCCTGCACTCGGTGCATCCTTCCTCAGTAATTCTGTTGCTTTCTCCGGGTACAATGGAGGGGGATGATTATCCCCATACACACCGACGAGATGCCGTTGCGGTCGGAACCCACTACTACCTGCACAGATACTTATGGATGCAAACGATCCTCTTGGAAACTTTAATTAAATGTACGTTTAGACAGGTAAATTAAATTGTAAATGCAAATGGAAAAGTATTTACTAATGTTTTTCTTTATTGTTTGCCATACGGAGCGAGGTGAGGCCGGGGGCGATAGTGCTTACACAGGCCTTAGAGGCGGACCGACTTTATGCTTGGTGCTGGAGCTGGTGCTGGTGGGGTACCCGGATGTGTTGTGTGCTTCTGTTTTCACTTTTATTCCTTCTGTGCTCGAGAAAAGTACAGAGCACACACACACACACGTTTTAGTGATTTGAATCCAAGACTTGAGCTAATTTAATTTGACTTCGCTTGAACTTTGGGTTGATGCTGGGAGAGGGTGATGTTTGAGTTAGGATTTGTTTGCTTTTGCATTGAAACCAAAGGAGTTTTATTTTCTTTTATTATTTGCTTTTCCTTTTTTCGTTCTCGATGCAGAAAGATTGGAGGTTTAAGTTGATGGCGTCATGCCTGTGTACAGTTGCTTTTTAGGGCGTGAGTTCAAAAATTACAAATGGATCATAGTTCATGGACTATGAAGTTCTGGAATGGACTCTCTTTTTAAGGCAGATGGATCATAGACTGAAAAGGAAACTCTATTAAGTTAAACTTGTCGTGAGACGACCTTATGAGGATGAAGAGTTTTAGGAACTTGTAAACAATGCTCCATGCAATTTGTAAGTGATGCTTTTTGAAAACGGGAACCAATCATTTTTAGCTCCATTGTAACTCAGAATATGTTGGACCAATATTTTGCTAAAATCATGAGGTAAAACATACAATCTATTTGAATTTACGAGGATCTTTAAATTTATTTCAGCAGGTCCTTCATGCTTTGAGAGATATCCACGCACGAAAGCGAAGACATGAACCTTGCTCTTCTTGACATTTTTCAGAGTGGCTCATTCACCTGACTTCGAGAAGATCAACTGGAATCAATCTACGGCTAAAGTGTTAAAAAGCCAAAAAATCAAAAAAAAGTTTTTTTTACGTTTCGGTACCCGAAAGGACAAGTGGAACCCTTATGTCGAAACATGTCTTCAGTTTGAACCGTTCGAAATTAAGACGAAGAATTTAGACGGAATTTATCTTCCGAAACCGGGCAAGCGTGTGTATTTTATTTTCGGCCCATTGGAAGACCTGGCAATTGAGTGTTCAACAATAACAAACGATGCAAAATGTTATCTTCGCCAGGCCAGACAATAGATAAAAAGAAATCCTTGTAAATGGTCTTCCAATAGGGACTTTCGGAGTTTGACATTTGACAGCGGCCATAATGTTGAAGCTACGTCTGTTAAATTGGAAGCCGTTTATTCAGCCTTTCCTGCCAAATCATCATGGATGGACATAGCGTTCAATAACACGTGCAAATGATAAAACTTTTTCATCAAAATGGGTGTTCTGTTCGGGCAAAGTTCCGCGCACCATTTTACGGTCGCCTTAACCGTCCTACCGAGAGGACTATTCGCAGTGTGGTGAATGAATTTAAGTCCACTGGTTCAGTAAACGATAAATCAACACCCGTACGTCGACGAAACGCAAGATCTACCGAAAACACAAAACATCGGCACTGTCCATGAGAGTGTTCAGGAGAATCCGAGGCGGTCGATTTCGTGTCGCCAACAAGAACTCGGCCTTTCGCAGACCACAACTTGGCGAATTTTGTGTAGCGACTTGGGCATGCACCCGTACAAAATTCAACTGACCCAGGAGCTGAAGGTAAACGACCAGACCATAGACATCGACGTGTGTTTTCTGAATGGGTTCTGGAGCAGTTGGAAACTGACCCTAAATTTCATCGAAAAATCATCTTCAGCGACGAGGCCCATTTTTGGATGAATGGAACCGTCAATCGGCAACAAACAAAATTGTCAAATTTGGGACGATACCAATCCTCATGAGATCCAAGAGCGTCCAATGCATCCCGAAAAAATCACAGTTCTGCAGTGGATTATGAGCTGGCGGCGTCGTCGGTCCATATTTCTTCGAGAACGATAAACTTTCAATAGGGACTTAGGGTGTAACTTAGAGTACCCGTGTAGGGCCAGTAAGTTAGGATAAGATAATTATGTCAGTTAAGGTAGTTCTAAGCGTTTTTGTCTAACAAGTAAAAGTAAACGAAAAAATAAAAATAAAATGCCAAAAAAGAAAAGAACGACGAACGGTAGGCCATAACCGTCAACGGCGAGCGCTTTAGGTAGATACTCGATGATTACCAAATTCTTTTGGCCTGAATTGGATGATATGGACATCAACGACATGTGGTCTGAACAGGACGGCGCTACGTGCCACACAGCTCACTCCGTATTGGAAATTCTGCACGAGTGATTCGAGAGCTTGGTCATCTCACGTGGAGATGATGTGAACTGGCCACCGAGATCGTGCGATTTGACTCCCTTAGAGTTCTTCTTGTGGGGTTTTCTGAAGTCGCAGGTCTATGCGAATAAACCACAAATCACAGCGGCCCTCAAAGCCAACATAATCCACACCATCTGTCAAATTCAGACTGATTTATGCACCAAAGTCATAAAAAATTAGAGATTTTGGGTACGCGCCACGCAACAAAGCCGCGGCAGATATTTGAATTATTTTACATTTTGCACATAATGGCATCAAGAGGCCTTTCAAACGAATAAAAAAGTTTGCTGACATCTCACATGCGCTTTATTTGATTTAAATTCAAAGATAAGAAGCACTTAATGATAGATCCAAAGTCATGGAAAATTTGGCATTTCGTATGTACCTCACCCAGAGAAACCGCGGCAGACATTTGAACATTGAATTTATATTCTGCGCAAAATGGCATCAATAGGCATTTCAAACAAATACAAAACTTCGATGACATCTCACTCACACTTTGTTTTTCTTAAATTTAAAGATAAGAAGCGCTTAATGAACGGTTCTTTATGTATGCGTAAACGTAGATTTTCTGTTGAAGACAATGCTTTCTCACAAGGAACAGAGTATTCAAAGGAAGTCTGTTCTGAAATCATTTACGTAGCTGTTATTTTTTGCAAAACTGCGTTGATGGACCCTTTAGCTTATAATTTTTTCTGTCCGAAAACTGCAAAGATTTAAAAAAGTTGCTCAAACGTAAGTTCCTGAGTCACAAACTTGAAAAACTCCCTAACTACACGCGAGCACTTCTTAACCGATTCTTCCTCATCACACAACCTTCAAACTATGCGGAGGAAGTACCCAAACGAGTGTTCCTTGTGAGAGATATGCATTCTGAAAGTAGAGTAAGAGGTTTATTAAAAGAGCTTACATTTGAAGTTCATATTTACGGCACCGCTTCGCTTCGACCGACGGGAGTCCATAAGAGTTGGCAATCCTATCAGCTTAGAGAACATTTGATTGGTTTCTGTGCTCTTAATGACTGCCAGCACTCCTTGTATTTGCAAGTGAAGTGAATCCGGACAGGCAACTTCTTTTAAACTTCAGTGAAGGTGCATCTTTCACAAGTAATTTGGTTCCTTGCACCCATCAGTCCAGGCGAACTCATGCAGAGTGCTTCACCTTTCATGCATAAACCCCTCAAATTTCTTTCATTGAAACTTTTTCCCTTCAACAAGGGAAAGGTGAAATCACCAATCGAATGTGAGTTTCCGAGGCAACCAAACAGTAATCCCGTTGCCATCGCAACACCCCCATGCGCTCTCAACGACAGTGCTGCACCTGTCATCGCACACGACTGTTTTTGTTTGTTGTCATCGCTGGACTTTTCAGCTTGTTCATCGAATTCACAGACACATCGCAAAAGCATCGAAGAGAAACTCACTGAAAAATCCGAGAAATTCGAAAAACAATTTGAATCGTAACTGAAAATCATCGAATCTCGATTTAAGCCTGAAAAGGACAAGACAAAAACGACCGCCACTGGTCGACAGAGGACATGGACAAAAGGAGAAAGTCATCCACAGACACAAGGAAACTGGTTCGGCATGTCAAGAGGCACATCGAGGACCTGCCGTTCTATCGATTCAAATACAAAAGCGACGACTTGCCCCTGGACCCGGCCAAGGATTTTCTCATGGAAAAAATCTGTAATTATTTAAGGAGCACTTTTCTGTGAGTTGTTTTTTCATCGAGAGGTGTTGTGTTCCGTTGCAGCAAGGATGCAGGAGGACCCCGTCGTGGGGAGGTGCAACATTGAAATGAATTTTCACTCATTCAAGAGCGTTCTCGACGATCAGTGTAGGACGCTAGCCCTTGCCGAGAATGGGGATCCTGCGAAGACGGACGACATCGAGGATACCCTGGAAAACGAAGAAGATGAAGACTTCGATGATGAGGAGGACATAATTCTGCCGAGGAGATTCGAGCTCATTCAAAATCGGACCAAAAGGGGATATTCCCTGGAGAGACCAGGTACGTTTGTGCAGTTTCCGAAAGGAGCCCAAGCTGGCATCCCTTCTCTGACACTCCAAAACACTCGCAAATGATTAAAACCACCTAACAATTATTTGCACATCCTTAGAACATATTTATTTCGTAATTTCCCTTGAAACCCCTTTAGTGTTTGTACTTCAATCGCCTAATGGTCTTGTACCGGTATCCGTCCTCAGCCAGCCTGGTCTCTGGTTCGGCCTCCTCGACCGGTTCCTCCTCGGCTGGTGGCAAATACTCGTTAGCCTCTGCCTCACGACGCTTGCGAAGCCTGTACTTCTTGTACTTCAACCGCTTGACGGTCTTGTAACGATACCCCTCCTCTGGCACATCCTCGACGTTCTGTTCAACATCCTCAACCGGTGGCAAGTATTCCTCTGAGGGGAGTTCTGGTGCCTCACGACGACGCCTGTGACGGAGTCTCAACTTACGCAGAGTCCTGTACCTGTATCCGTCATCGGCCAAAACAGTCTCACTCGGTGGCAGGTATTCGGCGGATGGCAGGGCGTTGTCTTCAATTGGGGCCAGGTATTCGGTGGAGAGGTCACGACGATGACGGTACTTCAGGCGGCGCACGGTCTTGTATCGGTATCCATCGGCTGACAGGGGAGCGGCTTCGGATTCCTCTTCCTCCTCAACTGGAGGCAGATACTCAGGAGCCGGGAGGTCTTCGGCTTCACGTCGGTGGCGGTATTTCAAACGGCGAACAGTCCTGTACCTGTATCCATCATCAGCCAGGGGCGCCTCGGCGTCCTTCAGCACAACTTCGGCGGATTCCTCGACCGGGGGGAGGTACTCACTCTCCGGCAGGACTGCAGCGGTCACGGCCACCACCAAGGCAGCTAAAACAAGGAGTTTCTGCAAGCAAATCTCTCTTTAGAGCCTATCAAGTTTCACTACCCATAGTCGCCTCTTACCATTTCTCAGAATTTCAATTCCAATTCAATCCGTGGTCGGGAATCCAAACAGAATGAGGAACTCTCGGAACTATGTGGCTATTTATACAAACACATCGAGACGCGATGCTCGATTGCCCCGACTTCCCACTCCACATGGAACTGGTCCAATTAATCCATCGGAAATCACTGCTGGACCTATCATATTCTTGAGTGGCTTCGATTTCATCATAAACTCGCTTCTTCCCCGTTCCAACGGGTCGATCTCCAACCGGCTGTCGACAACGCAATCCCATCAACGGCTACGTGATGCATGGAGGGTTACGTTCAAGTGGCGACAGAGTTCACAGCGATACGGCCCGAGTGGAGTGATTTATTCGGAGAATCACTGTATCACTGGTTCTCGATTCAAGTGAACTCATCTTCAGCCTTCCATCTGACTACGCAGGTACCCGGCAGTGTGTTGTTTGGTTCTGCGAAAAGCGAACTTAAGTGCCACCGAGTGGTGTAGCTATCAACTTCGGGGAGTATTTCCGGTTATCCTTTGCGTAGTCATGGATGTGATGCAAAGAAGAAGTATTCTCTGAAGAGTTTTTCGCATTCTCGCCAACTGGAGAGGTGGATTAGAGACTTTTTTTGGCAGCGTGTGGTGGAGGGGCATAAGACAATTATACGACGGTTCTGCTCACTTCTCTTCAAGCTTCGGTCTAGAGATCCTCGAGGTGGTTGAATGGATGAATACTTTGGTCAAAATAAGTGGCCAGTGGCAGAACAAAAACTGTGTGCGAAGCTATTCGTCTGGAACGTAAGATCGGAAAAGAATTTGTATTCGACCTTGAGAGTGGAAGAGCTCCAAAGAGTTGTGTTTGGGTTGCAACTCAAACCGTGGGAGGTGTACGAAAAAATGTGCTGTGTTCGGTTGGACGTTGGCGTGCGATCTTAGGTATGACTTGGCAGTCAGTGTGAGTCATTTGTTCGGGAACAGATGTGTTGGGGCAGTGACTGAGTGACAATAAGATTTGTGACCACATGCGTCAACCGACTATGGCTTCGTCGGCTGAAAAAGGGGAGCTGAAAACGAATTTGTGTTAAAAATTGTTTTTAAAAACTTGATTTTTTGATGTTCTAAATGCATTCCTCTTTTTATGACATTCTGATGTCAACTTGGGGTATACAGGTTCCTCAGGAACTGTTGCCCTGTCGCGGGCTTGTGTTGAGCGATTATAATTGTCTTCCTTTAAAATATTGGCCTTCATTTACGACGATCTAAGGAGATAAGCCATTAGGATACCTAACTCAAAAAGTTCGTATTATTAGTTATTTTGAAAAGTCGGGCCCTATTGTTACCACACAATCCTTTATATTCGAGTAGACGTTTGGGTACCAATTACAATTTTCATAATCTGACAAAACTTGTCGGGCGGCATATGATTGGGTCCTATCTTCCAGGTCATTCTTCTGGAGCGTGCTTCTCCCCTTTCTTAATTTCCTGGGCTTCTTCTCAACTGTTTTACTATTCTTCGCTATGCCTATTTAGCCTTCTATACTTTCTTCTATATAATCAATTTTGTTGATCCTCCTCCTCCTCTCTCTTATACGCCTAAAAGGCCTGCGTTTCCGATTGATTCAATAAGCGTATAAGAATTATACGCAAACATCGTTGATCGAAAACTGTCGCAACTTTGCTTAAGATAGCCCTAAACGACGTACGACCCCTACAGGGCGAACACATTTGACGAACATTCATTTCGCGCTGTTTTTCAAACCGTCAACATGTGTGATAGGGAAGCGCGAGTGGCTGACTGTTGACATTTTACTTAATCTGCGATATGCACTCGGCGACGTTCACAGCAAAAATGAGGTTTGCTCGCGAACATGGCCCTAAGCTCCGAACATCAAAGCCAACGAACACGACAAAATCGAAATTTTTCGCCAACAGCGAGCGGCTAGCGAACCAGCCCATACACGACGAAAATGCGGCGAGAACGAGCAAGTTCAACGAGCACGAGCAAAATCGACGAGCAAGAGCAAGTTCGACGAGCACGAGCAAGTTCATCGAGCATGTCCGTCGTTTAGGGCTACCTTTAGTGCAATAAGCTTCGAGTATTTTTTAAACTCTAAGCAATGGGACTACATTAGCCTAAGTGAAACTTTTGGTCTGCAACCAGCCGCCTTAAGCAACACTCCAACAGAGGAAGTCATAAGCATTCTTTTATCTCTTGTAAAGGGCTTTCCAATTGGGAAGTGACACCTTTCAACTTTCACTGTGAACGCACCCTTAAACCAGTGAACAAACTCTTAATGTCAACACATTCAGTAAAAATAACATTTTTATCGTGTTGAAGTTCACGAACGAAGAGCGTTCCCAAAAAAATTTTATTTACTACCAAAATTCCTAGTCGGTCACGGTAGCTTTAAAAACGTCAATTTTTGGTCGTAATTCTAGTTCCAGTATACAAGTAATTCATATTCTACTGAACAAATTTAAGTCTAAATTTTTGCTGCTGGATATTCTCGTTCCAGTAAGACAACGCGTTGGTCGTAGTGCCAATTCGCTACAAACGAACCGAATCCCTCGATTTCACGCAGTTCTCAAGAACTCGGCATCGCTAAGACTATTTCTTCTTCTTCTTCTTCCTCTTCTTCTTAGGGCGCTACAGTCCGAGGTGGACCTGGACCTCACTCAACATGCCTCTCCAGCCAGCACGATCTTTCGCCAGCTGTCTCCAGTTTCGCACACCAAGCCGGCCGAGGTCCCCCTCGACTTGTGTGCGCCACCTTGTTCGTGGACGTCCTCTGTTGCGTTGTTCCACAGGCTCAGAGTCGAAGACTCTTCCGGCCGCTCTACATGGCCTAGCCATCTTAGGCGTTGGATCCGTAGACGCCTAGCGAGACTCATGTCGCTGTACAGCCCATACGTGGTTGAACCCTCTCCCCCAAATGTCATCAACGCAAACAGGACCAAAGATCGCACGCAGAACTTTTCTCTCGAAAAGACCAAGAGACTGTTCATCCGCTTGGGATATTGTCCATGCCTCTGTGCCGTAAAGCAGGACTGGGATGATCAAGGTATTGTATGGAGTCAGCTTGGTCTTCCGAGAGAGGGCTCTACCACTTAATTGCCTTTTGAGCCCAAAAAAACCGCGGTTGGCAAGAGTTATTCTGCGTTTAATCTCGGTACTGATGTTGTTCGTACTGTTTAGTGCGGAGCCAAGGTAGACAAAGTCCCTCACTTCCTCAAAGTTATATCTGCTTATGGTGACGTTCTGGCCAAGTCGTCGATGTTGTGCGTCCTTTCTCGGTGAGAGCATACACCTGGTTTTGCCCGCTAAGACTACACCCTGTCGAATTGTACGAAAGGATCTTGGCATGCACACATATAAGAAGAAGTTAACTGAAAAACTAAAATCACTGGACCATATGAAGCCACCTACGTTTTCGTACTGGGCTCTAAAAATGTTGGAAGAAGATGCCCAGTTTCACCGCAAAATCATTTTCAGTAACGAATAGGCGCTTCGTCAAAAAAAAACAAAATATTCGTTAAGAAATCGCTTCAGGGAGATGTTTTTACAAACTCTACACTGAAGCACTCAGACTCAAAACTGGTCCATTGTACTCCCAGGTACTCGTATCAACCTACTCCAGTGTCGTTAATTTGATCACAACGGCAAAATGGTGACTGGACCAGATTCGATTTCACTGGGATTCGAACCTGGGACCCCTCTAACTTGGGGCAGACACTTAACCAAATGCGGGAATAGTCTAGCAGATAGTTCGAGTTCGAGCCTATGAGAGCAGAAGTTTCTTAAAGGAACGAATCACCGAGTGCGGCCTTAATTAGACCGCAACTCAACAGACGGACTTCAAGACAGCGCGTAGCTTAATTACTTTCACACCGTCGCGATGATCAACCGATGAAACTTTTCACTTTAGTATGTAGTCGTCGAATAAGAGAAAATTGTTCATTGACTGTTTTAGCGAAAAAATTATCCACGCCTACCGTCGACAGAATCTTATTTTCCTCCACAGACAACCAACCAATTGTGAGTGAGTTCAGCCGACCTGACCACTTCGTCCATCAAATACCTTGTTGTAACAATGACTTAAAAGGGCTTCCGAACAAACTCGCAAGTGGCAACAAATTTCACGCTTAAAACTTCGATTTTCGTTTTCAAACATCCTAACGCCCTCCCTCCTTTCTGAATACAATTTGCATGCCATCTCGACAATCAAATTAAGGATTTCTGATAGCAAGCATACGCCTTGGAAAAGTCTGATGGGCACTCATAATCATTAACATCCCTCACGACGAGACTTCCGATTCAATTTAAGGACACTTCTCATTGTGCTTCAGACCACCCCCACCCAGCACCGACACAAGTGGACCATCATCATGAAGACAAGTTAATTCCAACTGTTAGCACGCAGATCGACAGTTTCAGGAGTCATTCACTTTGAAAGGGTTCGTCGCAGGGAATTGGTCATTCGTTAAATGGACCGCTTCAATTATTCAAAACAGGAAATTGAAATTTGCCATTTAAACAGTTGTCCTTCGGCCGGTATTGGGTTTCCGCCTCGTTTTTTTGTGCCTTTATTTTTGCCTTCTGTTTGCATCTTGCTTTTGGCCTGATGTCTGGGGTTGAGCTGATTCCCAGCGGGAGTCCGCAAAGGGTTGCGTACCCATTTCACATGAGCACCAAGCACCAGCGTGTGTAAATCCCCGAATGACTGTCAAGCGATGTGACCGGATACACGGTGAAGTCATCTGCTTTAAGTTCAATGCATATGTGTGCGTACCGCGTGAAGGGGGGGTGGGCATGGGGGTGTTGATGTGACGGAAAAAGGACACACCGCAGGTGTCCTGAGCGTGTTTGCGCGCCCGTCGACCGTTCGACCACGTCACCCCCGGGGGGACATCAATTATTCACGCCGTCATTATCAGCGTTAAGGTTTTGCACTGGCATTGGAAACTCCTTGGGCGCCGAACTCATAGGTGTATTTAATTATCTTGCAGATATCGATGTTTATCCTTGGCTAGATGACGACTATTCCGGTAAGTGTGTGCCCGGTTGGGTGTTTAGGTGGAATGCTCACTGTCGTGTCCTTGAGCAGGCAATCCCAGCGAGGAGACCGTATTCAAGGTGACCGATGAGATTTTAAAAATCTACCGCAAAAGGAGAATGCAAGTGTTGGGCTGGGATGTGCGAACGAGGTCTTCGCTTTACTCGAATGAACTTCTGCAGCTGGACGGAGCTGCGAGTGACAACATTGGTAAGCGATTGATTTTGAAGTTTGTTGCGTTTGTTTGGGTATGTTTTTGTTTCTTTTCAGCTTCGTTTTATAGCCCGGCGGCAAGGAACTTGAGGCTGGCGGCTGTGGGTAAACGAAGGAGAAAGGACGTATTCAAGGCTGGCGATCATTATGCGCTGAGAACTCCGGAAGGTATCTATGCAATATTTCGAGTTTGATGTTGGTGCTGGCATGACTGTAAGTGCTGTACACAACAAAAGCAGGCATTTTAGGCAGGCTTTGAACTTAGAGAGCTTGCATTCAATCACGATCAGATCTTTCTAAAAAGTTGCATAAATCCACTCAAGGGGTGAATAAAGACTCTCATTCCTTCGGTTTGGGGCAACAATATCCGACACGCGGTCTCTTATTGTGATAAAGGCATAGGCTCTAGAGGGGTCCCAGGTTCGAATCTCAGTGAAAGCAAATTCCAAATCTGGTCCAGTCATTATTTGCGGTTGGGATCAAATTAAGCGGCTCTGTCACTGGAGAGGTCGATCAGTGGAAGTAGTCTGACTGTGGGTATCACAATGGACCAACATGGTCTAAGAGTGCTGGTAAATTCACTAGCAATCCCCTAACCTAATCTATCCTCATCTAAGCCCTGGACCCCTTTCTTTTCTTCTTTCTCTTCCCTTTCCCTACCTTTGTTGTCGATCCGCTAGTCTGTTAGGATTGAATTGAATTGAAGAACACGGGGTGTGTCATGTATGTAACACTAGTACTGTGACCATAAAGATCCCCTTCATTTGATCTAGGATTTTAGTGCTGCCTTAAAAAAATGTACAACTTCTTTAGATGGGATTTCTTGAAAGTCTTTCCCTGTTACGTTTGTTTGGTGTGATTTACATAGCACTCTTATGTCTGCTTTATTAAGTTCTAGAGCTTCTTTGGCTCGTTTGGGATTGTAATTTTGTTCCACGAACATTCTTGACTATTTGGTACCATCATGGCTATTCCAAAACTGATTCCTTTGTTTTATGATCCATTTGTGTAAGATGTGGATACAATCCGGAAGGTAAAGATCTATCGAGTAAACTCCCTCGGCTAGCGACTGGATGGCGCAGTTGGTTAAGTGCCTGCCCTAAGTTAGAGGGGTCCCAGGTTCGAATCCCAGTGAAATCGAGTCTGATCCAGTCACTTTTTGCCGTTGGGATCAAATTAACGGCACTGGAGTAGGTTGCTGCCTGCCAGTACAATGGACCAGTTTTGAGTCTGAGTGCTCCAGTAGTGTTTCAAAAAACCTCCGAAAAAAAAACCTCTGTGGTCACTGTGGTGTGGGTAAGTGCATCAGGCCCTATGTTGAAAGTCTAGATGCGATTCCCGACGCAGACAACTATTTTCATAGTTCACCTCAACCTCCATCGAGTCACTGACAATGCTTAGAGAGTATAACTGTTTGGAAAAAGCTTCTCAATCTTGCCGTTCGGAGTCGGTATTAAACTGTAGGTCCCCTTCACTCATGAGAGAACGCACAACTCGAGTGGTTGCTGCAAAAACAGAGCCCAAGCCCAGCTCAGACAGTACCGCCACCCAGGATTCATGGTTGAACTTAACTAAGTTCTAGCGACTATCTTGGAATTCATCATAAGTAAGTAAGTAATGGCGGCGCTACAGTCCGAGGTGGACCTGGGCCTAGCTTCTCAGCAACCTCTCGTTTTGTGCGTGCTATTGTTCTCTCACAAGTGGAGGGGACCTACAGTTTAGTTCCGACTCCGAACGGCGAGATTGAGAAGCTATTTCTAGACAGTTATACTCTTTGAGCAATGTCAGTGACTCGAGGGGAGCCGCGAACAATTTTGTTATTGAAAAATTGTTGCTTGTGCTGGGGTTTGAACCTAGACTGTGAAAGTCGACGCACACGGCCACAGCGCCCATAAATCATCATAAGAAGCTATTCATTTTGAAAGACACGACAGAACCCTCTTTGAAATGAAGTCCTTTTGCTGTTTCCTATCACTTCCTATCACCCTTTAGCATACGATTTGAAAAATAGAAATCTTATCAGGTTCTTTGGCCTAAATAGTGACATAATGAGTCAGAGTGCCACTTGGCATCAACTGACTTATCTTCAATCTAACCAAATCCCCACGTCACATGAGATTTCATTATCCATCAGTGACCACTAGGAATGTCACAAAATAATTTATGTTTATGTTTTTAATGTTTTTGACGTTCCCGGTCCTTCGCTGCACTCCAGGTGGTTATGATTATGGTGCCACTGAGTGAATAGCGTAATTTTCAAATGCATTTCCAGTTGAAAACAAAAATTACTAGGCAGCATAGCCGTCGCGTGTCATTTGTACAAATACCTGTCATGCCCCATTCAACCCGGCAGGTGCTAACGAATTCAAAAAACCCCTTAGGGTTAGATTATTACGACCTGTCATGAGTTTTATTGCCCATACTTCTACACGAATGCCATTAATACTGTTCATGTAAGCGTCGTTTTTCGGAATAGGCTCATATTTCTACGGATTAGGAAATGTTAAGTTGGTTGAGACTCAGGTCCATCACGGGCTGTAGCGCCATCAGAAGAAGAAAATGTAAGGGAAGGCCACATCTTAGCGATTGACACACGTTTCCTTCATAAGATTCATAAGATGCCTTTTTCATGCAACATTGTCTCCGATTTGTGACTGTTGACAGCTTGCGAAATGTTGTCTCATGCAGTTGGACTCAGTCAATGGTTATCCAAGCCCCACTTCTCCTCCCAAGAGAAGATCAAACTCATAAATGAAACATAAAACCCCCGTGTAATTCCTGTTCCTTTCCAGAACTCAATGCCGAACTGAAGAGGATGGGTGATGTTATTGAAAAACTAATTGAACCCTTGGTGAAGAAAGCCAAAGCGGAGGAGGATAAGCGAAGGAAGACCCTGCCCCCGCTACCAAAACCATCCAGTTGCCCACCATTGAGGACGTGCCCTAAAAATGTGAGGTTTGCAATGAAATGCATTAAAATCTGTTGAGTAAATGTTTACAAAAAAAAAAACAAAAAAAAACTTTCTTCCTCCTTATAAATTTCAAAAACCGTTGTGCGGTCTTTTGATGGCGCAGGATGCAAAGGTAAAGCAAAACCGAAAGATCCCACCGACCAGGGAGGAGTTTATGAAAAGCTTAAAGCAAAAGGACATGGAGTAAGAGTATTTTTTCTTTAATTTGTGTTCCTTCTGCTCTTGTGTGCTTGTATCCTTTTCATAATTTTATCTCTATGAGAGTTAATTCCCTCGTTTTTCTTCTTTTTTTTTTTTTTCTAAATACACATTTTTTTGTGTTTCGTTGCTGCGCTCCTGCTGGGGAAAAAATGATTTTAATTATTTTAGCTGTTCCAAGGGAAAACATTTTATTTTGTTCACCCCCAAGTTCTTCCTTTTTGTTTGCTTATGTGTGTGTCTGTGTGGGTGTGTGTGCATTCAACGAGAGAGTGGGAAAATAAATGTTTTTTTTTTCACTCTAAAACAATGTAGGAGTTACAAGTACAAAGAAGCATTCCTGCCCGTCGATCCGGAAGAGCAAAAAAGTGCACAACTGAAGCGTTATCTTGATGAACTGAACAGGACGGCGCCAAAGTTCACTGTGAGGATCCAGAGACGGACCATGAGTCTAATGGATAAAGTGAGTCTTTCCTATGAATTTTCGTCTTTTTTTTCGTGCTGCCCACCAGAATTTCTCTGGCAAAAGTTGTTTGATTGAATTAATTTAAATTTAATTACCCGGTGGGTGATGGCATGGAAGAGAGCGCTGCTTGTCGGCTCTGTGCTTCGGGAGGGGCGGTCGCGGGCCCTACAAAGACGCAAGTTGAATGCCTTTGTCAGTTGGTGACTGAAGCTGTTCCCATGGTGAACTAAATGGCATTAGAGCAGTCGACAACATGCATTAGAGCTTAGCTGTGACCATAAAGCAAATGGCGCATTTTTGACGCAATTTGAGTGCTCTTTGAAAAAGCGCAACCAATGGGTGAAATTTTCTTTCCTATGAGGGTTTTAAAAAATGCAAAAGTCGGTGTAAAGATCTTCGAAACCCTAGTTTTGTCATGGAAGGATGGGAGGTTCGAAACTCAGGCCGGTTTAGGGTCCAGCTTTTGGATTTGCTTTTACAATGGACGCAGGTAAAGGGGTGAAGGGCGCTACAGTCCGAGGTGAACCTGGGCCTCACTCAACATGTCTCTCCAGTCAGCACGATCTTTCGCCAGCTGTCTCCAGTTTCGCACACCAAGCCGGACGAGGTTTCCCTCGACTTTTGTGCGCCACCTTGTACGTGGACGTCCTCTGTTGCGTTCTCCCACAGGCTCAGAGTCGAAGACTCCAACTTTTTTACTGTCCTTAAAATATCCCAAGCCAGGACACTGCTTAGGCCAAAGGTGTTGAGGGAGAAAGTGAAAGGAGGTATTCGTGCAGATCGAGTTTTGTCAATGAATTGCTGTAAATAGCAGTGGACTTTGAAAAATGATTCCATATTTTTGTTGTTCTGTTAACAAAACGAACCTCAAAACTTTACTAAACTTAAGCCTGACGTACTTATAGGTAAATTGCTGTGAAGTGGATCAATAATTAACCGTGTTTAAGAATAGGTGGGATGGCTGAGAGAAGTTGGTGTTACCATCGTGTACTGCCATCTGTCAAACGAGACCATCCAAAATTTCAGATTGATTCATAGGATAGACCAACTTCCAACTTCCCTCAGCAACGCCACCTGTTGTCGAACACGGGTACTTATTAATCTACCTCAGTAATTTTCGAAGTGGAGGAAGGCAATTGTGTCCTTCGCTTGATTGTCTGTGAACAGGAGAGAGAAAAGGTCGCGATTTTACCGCATCATTCAAGCTTCATCACCCGCTTTCGTATTCAAGCTATCGATTTCTTGGATCACCTGAACGGATGTGAGGTTTTCATTCAAGTTTGAGGCGAATGTAGACTTTGAAAACTGTAGACACATCAAAAGGGACAAAATTGTGCTTGCATCGTTTAACCCTTTCCTAACAGCTACTAGAAATAATAAGAAAATATAACTTTTGGCATTAAAATCTTTTAATGATATAAATGGAACAACATATATTTTTTTTAGATTTTTATTGGAGTTCTCAGTACATTTTCTAAAAGCTAGACTTTTTGGCACTGCCAGGTTTTTATACCAAAAAGTATGTATTTTACAAAACAAGGAACTTTTTGGACTTTTTATGAACACTTTTCTACTAACTAATCGACCCCGTGGTATTCTGAAAAACAGTTCTCAATAAATTTTCTATTTTTCACTCAACAAGTCTCAACTTGCAAGCTTCACAGATTTTTTATTTTTTCCCAAACTTTAAATAACATGCTGCCATTGGTTTACCAAACGGTACATTTAAGGATCGACAATGATATTTGTCCCTTACGCTGTCAGGTATTTGAAATATTTGGGACATGTGTGAGCATCGAAACTCAAAACTCAGGTATCGACGTTGCTATTGAGCTAAGCAGAGTTGAGACGTGAAGGTCCACTTGAATTTCTGTGTAGCAATTTGAATTAATGCAGCAACAAATATTCAACAAAATCCGCTATCCATAGTTCGGTGTGCGTCAAGTCATTGTTTTTCGCACACATTCAACAAGCGAAAATAACATTGAAGTGCACGAGGTTGGGAATGACGGAATACCCACGCTGGTTCGCATTTTTCAATATTTCTGTTGTTCGTGGTTTGGAAGGTTTCACATTTTTATTTTAATTCTAGTTTACAAAATTGTATATTGTCCTTTATTTTATTTTCCTCGTAATCATTTCATTTAAAACTAAAAAAAATGCTTTAAGCTAATGCACCACAAATTAAAACAATTCGTTATACTGTTGCAAATATAAAAAACATGTTCGTTATTGATCTACTGCTTGCAATTGCTGTGCCAGAATTAGATACGTGCGTCGCAGATTTTTTCATAACTGAGCTTATAAAAACGGTAACTGTCCGTCTAAGTTCCAAGAAAGGCATGTTTCCAACACACAGACGCATTTTAAAAATAGTTTGTATATAATTTTCTTTGTGAAGAAATATTTTACAACTTGCGGCCAACTTATTTTCGACAATGTCGAAATCGTCCTCACAAATCGTTGTGTGTGCATTAAAGTGATAGCAGCCAATCTTGGTGTCTCATTCAGATCGGTGCTGAGCGCTGTGTACGATGTTTTGTGTATTGCATGAGACAAGTTGAAAAGCGGCCTGTGCCTGGAGTACTAAATTTGTTACTAAAACGGATTTACAGTGATGTGGGTAAAGAGACGCCAACAAAATTGTCGATGGCGTCACTACGGGTACGATTACGGGAAATGGGATCAGGATATGACATCGAAAATAATCAACAATCGGCGGAATGGCGCTTCTTAGACGGGCCAAAACCAAAAAAAAAAACACCACAGAGTCGATCCAATAGCCTTTGTCTTTCTTTGGTGTGATCTTTAGCCCGGTAAGTATTGAGTATTACGTGAGTGCATTAAAACATTTGAGGGTAAAAGTTTGTCACAAAAGCCCAGAATTGTGGAAGAACAAGTCGGGGTGTCATAACCAAGCAAACCAAAGCATTCATTTTCTTGTTTATTCCTCTCAACAAACCATCCGTTATGGCAGTGATACTGCGACCTAGAGAGATCTATTGTGTCGAAGGGTTGGAGTTAATTCAGACGACGTACTGCTTCGCTTATGAAAGATTCTGTAGTGGAGTTTTTTAATTCCAATGAAGTGAGTGAAATGGCGGCGCTACAGTCCGAGGTGGACCTGGGCCTAGCTTCTCAGCAAGCACTCGTCTTGTGCGTGCTATTGTTCTCTTACGAGTGGAGGGGACCGACTCCGAACGGCGAGATTGAGAAACTTTTTCTAGACAGTTTTACTCTTTGAGCATTGTTAGTGACCCGTAAGAGGTAGAACCGTGAACAATTTTGTTGAAAAATTGCTGCAGTTTTATGGCATATCGTGCCAACATTCATATCGTTATGCAAGCTTGTTGTCCTCACAGCTCCTTGTAATTGTTTCCTATTCCCACGACTCAATTTACCACTTCGCGGAAAGGGTTTTAAGACGATAAAAGAGAAGGATCTGAAAGCGATTCCTAAATCAGCTGTGAAAAGTGTTTTGAAGATCGGAGAAAGCTTTGGAATACACAGCAATGGACATTACTTTGAAGGAAACAAATTTGTATCGAAAAATAACTGAATCATTTTCGTTTAATTGTAAAAACTGGGTACTATTCTATCGGAAGGTATACCCGAAATTTTATTGAAAAAAAAAGAATGTTCTTAGATATTTTACTTAAGAAAGGAAACAAAGCTGTTTCTTTATTTGAATGAAAGGTCTTTCATTTTCTTACTGTTAAAAATTATAAGATTTTGGAATTCATATCAGAAAAAAATTTTAAAAAAATCGTTTGCCAAAATTCAACTGCCGATGGGTCCCCTGTTATATTTATCTCCACGAGAATTGTAAACGCTGCCCTTCAGGTGGCCGATGACGTGCGAGTCTCTTTTGGTCCCCCTCAGCTGCTTCTAGCTCCAAATTCTTTTCGAACTTCCTCTTCCAGATTTGTCTTCAGATGACTGATGAAGTGTGACTTTTTTTGATTACCCTCAGTTGCTGTTAACTCCAAATTCTTTTTGAACTTCCTCTTCCAGATTTTGTAAAGTCAAGCCAAACCTAAACAGAAAAAATGTTTGTTAAATTTTTGAATGATTTTACTTTTGGTTTCGAATTACCTGAATCCTTAACCGGTTGCTGCTTGGTCCCACATCTTCCCTGATGAATTCTGTGCAAGTTCCTTGATGATCATCTTGACTTGTTGTTTAGTTGCGATTTGCTGTAAAGTTAGAAAACATTTTATTTAATGACACAACTCTTTTTGAAAAACTTATTTTTCGATAAAAAAGAACTATCGACCACAAAGCAACGATCAAATGAAAGCAACAAACAGCAGCAAAACAGACTTCCCAGCGAAGTAAGTGAAAAGATCAACAAAAAGACGACGAACAAAAAATTTCAAAGAAAAGACAAGAATTTTCTAATTTGGCAAACTTTTATTTACATATCACATTTACAAAATATAATTATTTTAAAAGTCCTGCAACGCAAGACCTTCTCCGGCTGACATCAGGATCCGCTTCGTTGGATGGAAGGCGACGTCGGCGACAATGCAGCCATGGCACTCTAACCTCCGTACAGTATCGGCCGAATGTGAGTCGATTACAAGGAGATTCAGCTGCGAGTTTAAGACAGGCAGCATCCGCCCATCTGCTGACCAAGCACAACACTGTAGTGCTAGTCTGCCACTGTGGAAAGGGCGGATGTAACTGCTGGGGTCCCGTATAATCTCCGCTGTATCCCACTTGAAAAGGGCGTTGATGTCACTGACGGCCAGGTAGTTCCCGCATGGCGAGAGGGATATTCCGCGTACGTCGGAGCACGGACCACGACCCAATAAATTTTGTCGCCCAATCACGCGAATGTCCCGAACGTCCAGTCCACTGTGGTTTCCACCAGAAAACAGGTAGTTCCCACAGCCGCTCCAGCAAACCGCGAAAACATAACTGTCCGTCATGCTTGTTGCTGCGCAGTTGTGCTGGCGTAGGTCCCACAGCCGAAGAGTCCTGTCGTAGGAGCCGGAACAGAGCAGTGGTGAACTTGTACGGGGATACTGTACGGAGGTTATCCTGCTGTCATGACCAGTGATCGAGCTTTTCCGGTAACCTCTCATACTGTCCCAGATGCCGATCGTCCTGTCCATTGAGGCGGAATAGACTTCTGTTTCATCTCTGGAGAAGTGGACCTCGGAAACACTTTTATCGTGTCCTTTGAGGTATGCCATCTTCCCAGAGGATCCATCGGTGTCCCGGATGTGAATTTCCCCCCTGTCGTTCGCCGACAGAATGTAGTCCCCGTTGCTGTTGAATTCACATGATGTGAATTCTGCTCCGTCGCACTCTATATCGACCCGCTTCAAGTTGCGGGACCGATAGGACTTCCTTGTGGTCCGCGAGTCTCTCCGCAAGTGTTGTGGTCTAGAGTGTGCCGACGTTAGGAACATTTTCTTACTAAAATAAAAAAGAAAAAAGATTAATTTTAACAAATGTTTTTAAAAATATTAATTATATGTATTTTATTTAAATTTTTTTTATTTTTTATTTAAATTAAATTAAACTTACATTGTTCTGTGAAATGAATTTATTTAAATAAATAAAATAGAATTTCTACGGAGACTTCGCCTGGGTACTGTCCTGTATGGAAATGAATTTATTTTTCTATTTTTTCTCCTTTTATACAAATTTTTTCTACCTACTCATCTTTGTCCGAACAATAGTTACATGCGTGTGTCCCTAAAGGGACCCTATTTTTGGAAAATTCCGAACAATGGGTAGGTAAGCGGGACAAAGAGTGCGAGAGGTAGCCTGTGTCGCCCATGCCGATGGGTTGCAAGCAAACTCTCTCTCATCTTATCGTGCGGACGAGTGAGTTGGAAACATGAAAACTGCCTGATAGGAATTGAGAAGGCAGTCGGAAAAGAAAATTGCAGATAATCCCCGCAACTCTGGCATATTTGGGCAAACCCGCTGCAGGCCTGTTATCGACGCATTCAACACATCTCCTTCCCACTCGATTGGAAAATCATATATTCCGTCTCTGAAAACCCTGCGGATTTTCCAGGCACCCACTTGGATTTTAAATGAATAAGGGTGCGAGCGTATGGAACAGCTGCGTCTGCGTGTTATTCATTTGTTTACCTAGACTACGGTGTTTAAGTGTTTGTCGGAAAGGATAGCTGGCCTGGCTGCTTCTATTGACACGAGATCGGTTTTTTGGGTGAATGCTGTGAAGTTAAATAGAATTTGTCTCAGGCAGAGAAATCATCTGTAGGGTGGAATGCGACCTCGGCAATAATGCAGGTATAAAATTCCACCCTGCGTATAGTATCGGCGGTATGAGAGTTGATGAGCATATGATTGATATGAATTGAAAGCAGTCAACATACGGGTATTTGCTGACCAGAAACAATACTCAGGTGCTCGTTTCCTTCTGTAAAAATGTCAAATTTATCTGCCTGGGTCCTGTATTAGTTTCGCTGCTCATTTCGGTTGTCTTGATGTTTGAGTGTTGGTGGAAGGGATCGCTGGCCTGGTTGAGTATTGGTGGAAAGGAGCACTCGCCTGTATACTTCTATTCTTCTGTAGGATGCCTTTCCTTTCAAAGAGGCCTACACACTACCTTTTCAAACGTCAATTTTCATGAAATTACGAAAAAAATGATTGTGTTTTGGTTGGAATGATGAGTGAAGTGATGGCAGAAATGATGAAACGATAATGATTTCTTGAAGTGATAGAAAGGGTTGAAGTGGAAATGGGAGTGCGTATATAATTATCGTTGTTTTTAATGTCTGAAGAGCATAGTTAAGATATTTGGTCGTACAAATATTTTAAGCAATGAAAACGGTCAGTGTTTTTTTATGAATTTCTTCGAAGAACAGAGAGGGATGAATCAGACAGTGTATCGCAAAACTTTTTTTTTTAAATAATGGCAGAACCGGAGGAAATTTTCGAACAAATTACGAGGTGTTTTCAGAAAATAAAGGGAATTTTCAAATTTCGCGGGTTTGGAGAGTCCGATTGTCAAAAAAATTATGTTGGTATAAATGCCCCTGAAATATGATGTAATTTTCAACTGTTTTCATTATTCACTTTATCTGTGGCAGTTGCCTAACCTCAAGACGTATTTTGATGAGCTCGGTGATTTTCGTTTGTTTAAAAAATGGATCAAATAACTTTTCTGAAAATTTCGGTAAAAAATGAGATATAGTCTAACAAAAAGTGTGTAAAATATTAACAAAGGCCTATGGTGAGTCTGGTATGAGTAAAACAAGAGTTTATAAGCGAGTGGTATAAGCGTTTCCAAGATGTCCGTGAAGATGTTGAAAATGAAAAACGCCCCAGACGCCGCAGCACATTACCAACCGATGAAAACGTGGAAAAAGTGAAAGAAATGGTTATGAACGATCACCGAATCGCAATCAGAGAAGGCGCTGATGATGTTGGCATATCGACTGGCTCATCCCATGAAATTTTTTCGAATGTTTTGAGGATAGCAGAAAAATTTGTTTCAAAATTATTGAATTTTTAAACAAAAAACAGCGGCGTTTAAAAGTTCCTCAGATGTCACTAAATGAAATCAACGACGATGTAGAATGACAGAAACGTGTTGTAACAGTTGACGAAACATGGGTTTATAAATATGATCCCGAAACTAATGCTTAATCGTCCCAGTGGAGGGATTCTGGATCACCAAGACCGGAAAAGGCTGAAATCGCTGAAAGAGTTAAAGGGTATCCCTTAGATCGAGTTTAAGAAGTGTTTCGAGGATTGGAAGAAGCGCTGGCATTATATCTAATAATAATAATAATGGCGGCGCTACAGTCCGAGTTTGACCTGGGCCTAATTTCTCAGCAAGCACTCGTGTTGCGCTTGCTATTGTTCTCTTACGAGTGGAGGGCACCTACGGTTTAATGCCGACAATTCTACTCTTTGAGCGTTGTCAGTGACTTTGAAAAATTGAATGCTGAATGCGATTCCATCAGACCGCTTGGCAGACCCAGGACGAGATGGTTGGACCACCATCATATCGTTGGACCACCATCATATCACTCGCCTGGTTGCGCTTGGGCATGGCTCCTGATGAGTTAGAGTCGATGGCGGAGGATCGAGTGGATCTCTCGTGCATGCATTGCACCCGCGACCCCTTTAGTGGAGCATGTGGGTCACTGAAAATGAGATGAGATGTCCTGGGATTTGAACTTAGACTGTGGGTCGACTCACAAACTCACACAGCCGCGGCGCCCACATAATATCACATGGGGACTATTTTGAAGGCGACAACATTAATGTAGACAAATAAATAAATATTTTTTTATACAAAAAATTCAAATTCCCATTATTTTCTGAACACACCTTGTATTGTTGTCATGGACATAGTAAATAAAGACTATTAAAAAATGTTATAGAAAATAAAAAAAATCTTTTGCATTTGCAATAGATTTAAGAAATTTTTATGAAGATTCATACGCAACATTCAATTTAAATTAAGAATTTGAATTTATTAAAATTCTGTTTTTAATTACATCATAAATATTTTAATAAAACAATTGTTGGTAAGGAACTCAGACCGCGATTATGTACTGCTTTCAATCAATCAGAGGAGAGACTCTTGCATAATTTGTCTTTATTTTCCGCATTCACGTCCGCGTTCGATAAATGTAAACGCTAGACTGTAAAAAAATCTAAACATGTTCCCAACACAATTTCATTTTTAAAATTAATTTATTTATTTATTAATTAATTAATTAATTAATGCATTTATTTATTTTTTTTTATTTATTTATTTATTTATTTATTTATTTATGTATTTATGTTATATGATGGTTTCGAAATGATAGTGTGCTAATTTACTTTAATATGGATGTCGTTAACTCATACACTTAGTGACAAAAGTCTATTTACACTCGAAGTTCTAGTGAAGCCATAAGAAAACGATTAGACTTCGTTAAGTCCCACCAAAATCATATATGTAATTCAGTTTTTGCGAACAGTTAAATGTTGAATATTCTTAAAAATAACCTAAAGAGGAGCGCTGAAAGTCTAGGATTGGGGGAGTGGTTTGTCTTTCAATAAGACAACGACCCAAAACATACCTCTCGCCTCGTGCAGGAATGGCTTGTACACCACACAAAACAATTGAAGACACCCCCACCAATCTCATGATATGAACCCTCTTGAATTCAAGCCGCTCCTCAAGAAAAGAAGCATCACCACCAGACAGGGTTTAAAGAAGGCACTTGAGGAAGAATGGGCTAGCATTGAGAAAAGGATGAGGACAGTGGTATCCTCAAATGGAAATTCAACGCCTTATTGAATAGGTACGAGTGATTTTTTTTTAAGTCTCGTTATAACCTCTAAGTGTACATAGACTTCTGTCATTTGGGTTGTACTTGCATTTACAGAAAAATTAAGTTGGTACTAAGTTTTATATTTTTTTTGCGTTTATGCAAGATGGCGCAAAATTAATCATCCTATTGGAAGATGTTGTAAGATGGCTTTGTACGTCAATCATACTTGACATTTGTGAACTAGAGACCTGCAGTATACAAACAGACACGACTGGATGGCGCAGTTGGTTAAGTGGCTGCCCCAAGTTAGAGGGGTCACAGGTTCGAATCCCAGTGAAATCGAATCTGATCCAGTCACCATTTGCCGTTAACAGATCAAATTAACAGCACTTGAGTAGGTTGCTACCTGGCAGTACAACGGACCAATTTTGAGTCTGAGTGCTCCAGGAGAGTTTCAAAAAATCCTCCGAAAAAAAAATACAAACAGACAAGCAATGGAGCGCTATATACTCTGCAAGAGCGTGGAATAATTGTGTCGATTTTTTTGACCAATAATCTGTCGGTGGTGTTACCGCAGCGTGAATTTCAGCGTCGATTTCTTAATCGTAACGCGCCAACTGGACACACATTCCGGCGCTCAGCTACTTGACTCGAACAGGGAGAAATCCATGTAGAGCGTGGTCGCAACCGAACTGGTCGTTCGGCCGAGAATATTGCGGCTGTGGCTGTCGATGTCGCTGAGAACGAAGAAACACCAACCAGACGACGGGCCACGCAATTGGTCATGATAAACGATTTCTTACTGCCGGAATTGGATGAGCGATGCTAGGTGAACATGTGGTTTCAACAAGACGATGCAACCACACACACAACACGAGATACAACGAATATTAGGAATGAAGCGTTTCCTAGTCGCGTAATATCCCGTTTTGGCAATTTGACATGGTCAGCAATATCGCTCGATTTAACCATCAAAGACTTTTTTCTTTGGGGCTACTTGAAGTCTCAGGTTTATGCCAACAAGCCTCAGACAATAGCAGCCTTAAAGGAGAATATTCGACAGGAATGCGAACAGTTATCACTGGAAATCTTGTGAAAAGTCATAGAGAATGCGATAAAACGGGCACAAATGTGTATCAACACTGGCGGCAGCCACTTGGGAAATATCATCTTTTCCACTCAGCAGAACAAATTGTAAAGGTCCAAATAAAGATTTCCATCGCTCAAAATCTTTTTTTTTTTATTTAGTAAAAAAGTAATTCAAAAACAAATTTGGGTGATTAATTTTGCGCCACCTTGTACTTTCTTGATTAATAAAGCGAAACATATTTACTTTTCTTTAAATTTATTTTGTTTTACTAGAAAAAAATCGTAGATTCACTAGAAATTCGAGTGTACGGGTGTCAAAAATGAAATAAAAAGAATAGGTCTAAGGCAACACTTCAAAATCATCTGAAAATAAATTAAATAAAAACACACATGAACAACATTGTTCGCGGTGACACGAAATTCCGAAAGTTAAACCAGTCACACAGATCTAATGGGACATTTTAACAGAAAAATATAACCTAAGGCTTTTGTGCTCTGGCTTAACAGCTAACTTTTAATTTCAATATCTTGTGTTAGTTTTTAAATAAATAAATAAAAAGATAAAAGTGGCATTCAAATGTGTGTCTGTCAGTGATCCCGAACACCATCCCCTCTCATATTCCTCAAGGACACCAGAGTGAGCAGGTAAATCTTCAACCAGAAATCATTGCCAACAGATATTGAAATTTTCATCGGGAAATACCCTTATTCATCGTGAAATACACACACTACTCTATTTGTTATTGCATTTCCACACACACTTCCTCAATTGGTGTGGTGAAGCAGCTGACACGTATTCACACAGACGTTGCAAATGCAACAAGCTGCCATAAAATGTTCAGGGGCGACGAGGGTTGTGAACATCTTTACAATTTCGTGCCATTTGTAGAAAGTTCTCTGGCTCTGTGAAAAATCGATGCGCAGTCTTCAATGAAATTTGCCCCGGGTGCTCCCTTCGACATTTAAGTTAGTCACCAATTTAATATAATTTTGAGTTAATTTCTTGCAATTTTACCTGTTTGTGACAGAATTTGTACTTCCACTTCTGAAATGCGTGAAATTTGCCACTATTACATAGAAAATAACTTGCACAGATTCACTATTGGCACGGAAGAGAACTGTGGAAGAACAGCGACATTTCTCTTTTAAAAAGTGGGCAAGTGAATATTTCTCGATGCGCATGTACCGAGTGCTGCGTATAACAGTGAAGAAATGCAATTTGAACAAGTGCGACCAGTTGTACTCGCACAAGGAAAATTCCGTCGTATCAATAGTTTTTAACAGAAGCATTTCTGAATATCAGGCAACGAATTGAAGCTATTTCAGTTGAAACTTCAATCCAAATGAACGTAAATAAATACATTCACATATTCCTAGATTTGAATTTGTCCAACACAAGAAATATTTTCCAATACCCCTTGCGTCATACACAGCCACTATTCGTGCCAACTGTGTACAAGTTGTTGTGTGCATTTAGGGGTTGAAATGAAACTGAGACTCGTGGCGAGTTGTCGATTTCTGCGGGGAATTTAAATAAAAGTTTTAAATTTTTGGTACAGCGATAAAAATTAATAAATAAAATGAAATGAATAATATCTCGGAATCTTTGCAGAAATCCGTATTTTGATATTTATCATTTCTTAATGCTTTTATCGAAATCTACAAGACCGTGTTTTCAGATCTTCAAAACTCGCGTTGGTGCTGTGACATTTCTGCAAATTTCGGGTATCCGAGTAAACCCAAACACAAACTATGCCGACAGTTGATAGCATCCGAGATAATGCCACTGCCATTGCCAGGTAGTTATGCCAGGCAGACGATTGTTTTTAGTGATATCAGGCAGACGAAAATTCCTTTTTGCTTTGTAAGTGTCTGTTTACAAACGGCTGGGCAGGCAAGATTTTCGATTTTTAAAACTGCATTTAAATCATCCCTGTTGTTAATTTTCCTAAAATGCCTCGCAGCATGCGTGAGATGTTACTCTATCAGAGATCACCAAAAAATGAGGAAAACATGTCGGGTGAAGGGATGAAAATATACCTGCTTCACCCGAGAATCCGCTTTGAATTTGGATTTTCGGTGGAAGACGTCCGATTTTCGTCGCATCCAACCCAATTCCCTCATGCTTGTGAAAATCGTATATTGTATCTCCATCAATTCTGCCTTCTTCCGCTCATGTAATCAGCCACTTGTAAACAGCCACTATGACGACAGTGGATAGTATCCGAGATAATGCCACTTCCTTTGCCAGGCAGACGATTGTTTTCAGTGATATCAGGCAGACGAAAAATCCTTCTTGCTTTGTAAGAAAACTGAAAGACATACCCGTGTTCGAATTCATGCAGATGTGTGAGTAGCAGAGACCTGTACCATTGCACCGCAACTATTCTTGCAACGCATGTACTGTAATCTGACTCATTGATACCGCATAAAAAATGTACTCCCATCGCATTGACTGCAAACACATATGATCATACATTCATGCGGAGACATCAATTCGAGCATTATGCGATGTTTGGTTATTATTTTCATAGATCATACTGATGACTGCAACAAAAGTGGTGCGAGTATGAACCTCCACCGTAAATCGTATGGTTTACCAGAGAGTTACTCGGTGCGGTCGCATGCTTATCCGAGAAAGACAACAAAAAAAACCAGAGAGTTAGTGATTTGAATCATTTAATCGTGTACTACCACGTATTCATATCGAGTTCGACCAAGCGGTGGTATGTGTGACCGGTTATGAAAAACAAAAACATCGCAACTGTTGAAAATAGCTGCCGAGAGTGTGAGACTCAATTCACGAACATCAACTCGATATCGATCTCAACTGCTCAACATTTCACGCACTATCCTGAGGAGAATTCTGCACAAAAATATGGGATTATTCGCTTACAAGGTCCAATTAATTCAGCAATCGAAGCCGCGAGACCATCCGCTTCGTTATCGTTTCGCAGGCCGAATGTTTTGCCAAAGGTGATATTTGTAGCCGAAGGTGGCCGAAGACGAATATTTGGTCGGACTCTAGTTCTTACCCGTTTATTTTTTTTCTTTTTTTTCACCCTCCTTCACTGCTGTCCCTTCTTCCACGCCCTCGTCCTTCTTTTCATAGCTGCTTGTTCTTCTTTTTATTTGTTCCTCTTTTTGTGTCGTTTATTTCAGATTTATTCCTTTCCTTTTATTTGTCTTGTCTTGTCCTCTTGCAAACGGTTGACGTGCGCAACCAAAAATTACACCAAAAACTATGGGACGGCACGTCCCCTACGAGTGCTCTCAAAAGAATGACCTTCCGTCGCTCTAATAGAAGTTCACCACATGCAGGATCTCTTCTTTCGCTTGCAGTGAACCTCCATTCGGCACCTACGCATGGGACACACGTACATTATGCACCCACGCATGTGCATACTCTGCTACGGATTCGGCAGCGGATCATCATCGACATCAAATTCTTTTCGCGACACAATTTGCATTTTTTTTACATAACCTTTCCCATTGCCTCTTGAGTAGCGGCTTTGGCTGGCGCTCACATAGCCCGTGGACCAGCCTTCCATGGTACGGCTTTGTATTTTGTTGTTGCGTCGATTCCGTGCGTATTTAGACGGCTGATCGTGGTTGCCAGTGGAAAGAGAGTCACATCAAGTACACCTTAGCCGCCCCTCTCTCTCACTCTTCATTCACCTATCATGTGCATGCGGTCAATTGCAGTAATTTGGGTGAACGATTTAAGAAAAGGTTGCTGAATGGGTGTGAATATGTTTTAACATGTAATCAACCTATTTTTCTATTGAACAAACTAAAGCATTGAAATATTTTTAGCTACAATTCATTGCCTGCTTGACTTGTTCTCTGTGCAACTATGATTTTAATGAACGCTGTGGTAAGCGACACGTTGTATCAACGAGATATATTTATTCACCGACAGCCGGGCTGGTCCATTTAATGCCTGGAATTAGTCCCTATAGACGCCAAAGTGAAACTACATACCACGCCTCCAAGATTATGTGACTGAAACTAGATCGAAAATGCTTCAAAATGATAATCCCTCACACAAGTTAAAAATGAGTATAAACGAAGGTGTTGTCACATAACACTGCCTCATAAGTAAATATGTCAAAAAATTGCTGCTCTTCTCGAGTGAATTCAGCAGAAGTTGTTTGGTCGAAAGACTTAAACGAATCCTTCCTTTTCTCTCCGTACTTTTTCGGCTCTTGTGTTTATCAGTGGCCTGCACTTGGGTATCTACTTCGTCAACTAACCTTACGACCTCTAGTTACTAAAGGTCGAACATTGCTTTCCTGGCAGAATGAGTTTTAACTGAACAGGAGGAACATCTCCTGGTTCTCAACAGCACGATGGTTGATAGGACAATAGACAAGGAAGTGCATGGTATATTGGCGTTATCATGTCAAGTCGTTACTTTGGAAGGGGTTTAGTGTCATGACGAACCCGAAATACCACCATAACATGGGTCCACTCTTCCGTAACGATGACATAAGATCCCCTTATCCACTTCAAAGCACTTCCAAAACGTCCCCGTGGCCGGTGGCCATTTCCAAATCACGCCACCGTCCGCATGCATGATGACCATGATAATCACCACAAACCAGTGCCAACAATTCACCCCATAATCGCATCCATAAAAAGAAAAACATAATTTCCTCGATCACAGTCATTATCCCAAACCAGGCCTAAAATCCGGCCATCAAATCAAATTCATATGCATTACGACCGTGCACACACACGCAGCCTCGAATCGCTTTCATAAAAATTTCCTACGCTCCGCTCGTGTTTACGACGCATCTACTGTGCACCCATCAAAAATTGTATCTCATCAAGCTCGCAGGACGTAAAAAAAAAAGAAAAACGCCGAAGAAAAATCTCCAACGGCCCATCGCTATGGACGCGCACTCTTTCAAAGCCATAAACCGACTGCTCTCGTAACCCAAACCCTCAGCACACCTTTGAATTAACTTTGATATACTTCCAGTTGTCCATAAACCGCCTCGAGGTTTATCCATCCCGGTGGATTAAGAGAATTCTGCCGAAAATTAACGCAAAAATACCCTTTCTACGCGACGCCTACAAGTTCATCCTCCGCGAAGAGGTAAGTCAGCAGTTGGAGGGCCTCTCATCCCACTCGAGAGTCATAAGTATGCCTCCTCTTCTAGAAACTATTCCCGAAGATATATCCCGAAATCATCCTCATGGACTACCTGTTCAACGCCGAACATCACATCGATAAGAATGTTTCCATCTTAATTTTATCCTGCCTGATAGACTTGCAAGAGGACTTCCGGTATAATGTGAAACGTGCCTTCATGCGTTACATCTTGAAGTAAGTTTCCTTCGATTTCTTCTCAGAAGTTGTATCTCCTCCTCCCCGAGATACATCCCCCGTGGGGGGATGATGGAAAAAGTTCTGTTGAAAACCATCAGTCTTCAGATAAAGTATCCGGGAACTTGATTATGGGATAGGTGCAGGATTCAGTGCATCTTATAATTGCAGTTTGTATTTGAAAAGTTTTTCATTTCATGTGTGTTTCTGTGTGTCGCAGGTCAGAGTTGGAGAGGAAGAAACTTCAACTGGAACCGGAACCGCCGGAGTTTCCGATAATGACGATACGTTCTCCGGTGCCGTGGAAGGCACTTATGCAGCTTGCCCGCAATCGCCTGGATCAGGTTCTAATGATCAATCATCCCGTACTGGAGGGCTTGAACATCTTGTGGCATGAGCTGTAAGTTGCTTGACAATTTAATTGATTTTTCTGTTCTAGCGCTTTGAAGGGGATTTGTAGGGGGGTCCTTGCAAAGTTATCTCGAGGAAAGTGTAGAAAGGTGAATGAAAAAACGCTACCTGTCTTGTATCAAGGACATCAAGTCAGGGACTATTTAAGACTCATTTCATGCTCCTCACTGTTTTAAATTTGAAGTAGCAGTCGGCTCTAAGATACCGCCTTTGAGCTATGGCCACCCCTCCTTTCAGTCTCGATACCTTAGGGAATCAGTGGATGTCTTTCTCTACAGACTATGTAGGCCCAACTAGTCCGAGCAAAGAGCTGTGTTGTTCTTCCGGACTATCGACACTTGCAAATGATGTGACATATTACGATAAGGACTATGCGACGTTCCTTGCATTCCTTGCCTTTTCTACGAGATTCGAAAGTGTTCTTAGAGTTTCTGTCCGATAGAATGGTATAACAGCGGTTTTAGACGCACGTCTTCGTATCTTGGAGGGTATCAACAAGCCGCGTATGTAAAGGGTCCTTCATTAAGCGCTTCCTATCTTCAAATTTAATTAAAATAACGTTTGTTTGAGATATCATCGAATTTTTTTATTCGTTTGAAAGGCCCATTGATGCCATCATGTATGGAATATAATTTCGTTCAAAAGTCCGCCGCAGCTTCTCTGGGTGGCGCGCATCTGAAAAGTCAAATTTTTCATGACTCCAGCGCATAAATCAGCCTGAATTTGACTGATGGCATGGGTTATGTCAACTTTGAGGGCCGCTGTGCTTTGTGGCTTATTCGCAAACACATGCGACTTCAGAAAACTCCACAAGACAAAGTCTAACAGGGTCAAATCGCAAGATCTCGGTGGCCAGTTCACATCACCTCCACGAAAGATGACCATGCCTCGAATCGCTCGGGCAGTATTTCCAATGTGCCGTGAGATGTGTGGCACGTAGCGCCGTCCTGTTGAGAACACATGTCGTTGATGCCCATATCATCCTATGCAAGTTGGTAATCATCGAGTATCAACCTACAGCGCTCGCCGTTGACGGTGATCGCCTGGCCAACGTCGTTTTCAAAGAAATATGGACCGATGACGCCGCCAACCCAAAATTCACACCAAACAGTGCTTTTTCGGGACGCTCTTGGATCTCATGTGGATTGCTGGCGTCCCAAATTCGAGAAATTTTTCTGTTGACGTGCCCATTCAACCATAAATGGGCCTCATTGCTGAAGAAGATTTTTCGATGAAAATTCGAATTCACGACACAAAATTCGCCAAGTTGTGGTCTGGGAATGGCCAAGTTCTTGTGAGCGACGCGAAATCGACTGCCTCGGATTCTCCTGCACACTCTCACGGACACGGACAGCGGCGATGTTTTCTGTTTCGGGCAGATCTTGCGTTTCGTTGACGTTCGGGTGTTGGTTTATCGTTTACTGAACCAGTGGACTCAAATTTATACACCACACTGCGAATAGTCCTCTCGGTAGGACGATTATGGCGACCGTAAGATGGTCGCGACCGTAAAATGGTGCGCGGAACTTTGCCCGAACAGAACACCCATTTTGATAAAACAATTTTATCATTTGCACGTGTCTTTGAACGCTGTGTCCGTCCATGATGATTTGGCAAAACGATAGAGCTAATTTGACAGATGTAGCTTCAACATTATGGTCGCTATCGACTGTCAAAGTTCGGAAGTCTCTATTAGAAGACCCATTACATTTGGGATACCACAAGGCTCCATTATCTGTCGCCTTCTGTTTTCGATTTCAAAAACAAAGCGCTTAAAGATAACACAGAATAAATGTGGAGTACCATAGGGCAACATAATGGGTCCCCTTTTTTTACCATTAGAACCATTTAATAGAACTCTGAAAGTGAAAGTGAAAGCAGAATACACTGTCAATCCCCTGCTGTTATCCCTTCAAAAACGATCAGCGGAAATTTAAAGTGAATACATGTGAGATACCGCAGGATTCCATTGTCAGTCTAATAGTCCTTCAAAAACAAAAAACTTAAATTGAATGCAGAAAACATGTGGAAGGAGCCAGTGTCAGTACCCTTTTGTTATCCGTTTTAAAAACAATACATTTAAAGGGAATGCATAAAACAAGTGGGATACCACAGGGTTCCATTGTCGATCCCCGTCTGTTATCCTTTGTAGAAACAAAAGTGAATGCAGAAAACTTTGTCGAGCGTTACCTTTCTCTTTCTTTCCAGATACAATGACATAATAATAGTCGACGTGGCAAAACTGTATGCGTCCGAGATCCCAAGGAACGCAGACGAGATTCTCGAGTTCATACGAACTAACTGTCTGGCTGCCCGTGATGTAAGTTACAACGCATTAAACATTGTCGCCTGACTTTCCCATCCCTCATTCAGATTCTCCTCAACGACTGGCTACCAAGAGCAGCAGATATGCTGGACGCCATGAAGAAGACCTGGAAGGACTTCATTCCGATGCACAACCCATGCAAAGGACGTGCTGGGATCCTGTTCAGATGCGTGCACTCGTTAATGTCTCTGCAGCTGCGGGGACTACTCAAGCGAAGCATTGACCACCTTTTCAGGACTTTTGAACGCTATAAAGTGGGCACACACATCTCTCATCTCTCGCACCCTCTCTTAAATCTGACCCGCCTCCATTTCAGGACGGGAACTACATGTCAAAGTATGACCTTTTTCATCCCAAGTTGAAGAGCCGCCCGTTCATGACGATAGTCGTCTCGGTCGTGGGGAAGCATTTTGACCCAATCGTCGATTTGGATACACCCAACACCTCCACCGTTTACAAGATCGATGCATCGGACCCGCGACTGTTCGAACCAAACTTCGAACCCCCCACGGTAAGCCAATCACTCTCACCACTTTCACCTCCCTCTCGTGACTGACGACTCCTTTCAGAGTTTCGAAACGTACTTCCCGGCGGAGTTCACCCTCAAGAACAATGGCAAGATGTTCGTGTATCCCTACATGCAGGAGTTGCCGGATCTGTTCATCGGTTTCATCAAGAGCATTCTCCGCGTGGGCTACGACATCCCCCGCCTGGAGCATCTCATGTCACAAGGTACGAGCACATGGCACATATCCACTCACCACTCACCACCTGACTAACTTGCATCTTCCCAGAGGAGAGCGAGGCCGGATACTTGCACTGCATCCACGAGACCCACGTCGACATGCTGAAGCTGTACAAACAAATCCGAGACATCGTCGAGGCTAATTGGAGCGGACCGACCATCTATCTGTATCCAATATATGACTACTACTTCCCCTTGCTGACTGGCAAAATGAAGAGGATTTGCGAGAGGGTGTTTGCGCAGCGGACAATTCCAGACTTGCCGGTGCGTGTTCCCCCTCCCGAGGCTGTGCATCGAATCTAATTACGATTTAGTTGGATTCGATTAAGCTCAGCGATCCGTAGAATTAACAGAAAATCACATTACGCGTGTGCGCGCCTTTTAATTTGCATCTGCATCAACGCGACGGAGGGCGCGCTGCTACTAAATGGGTCTGATGTGATTATGAGCCTACTGAGCCGGGCCTCAAGTGGGAACGAATTGCCACAAGATGCTGCCTGCAATGAATTAATTTTCTCATTTTCAACTTTGATATCCCTTTCTGCAGGTTATCGAGCAACTGATGGGGAAGCTGAAAGACCTGATCGATGATACTTACTTTCTGAAGGACTTCGTGGCATTGAATCTGTTCATGCTGGACAATCGGCATGTCAACAAGGCGCTCAAAATGCTCGTGCAGGAGGTTGCCAGCCATGTGACGAACTACTTTCTGACGCTCAACTTGAACGAGAACAGAAGGTGGGTATGGAAGTGAAGGTGGTGTAGGAATGGGGGCCAATTGCTTGCAGAAGGCGTGGGGAACAAGAGGGTATCGTTTTAGGTCCCTAGCTATTTTGCGGTTCCCGGACTCGGTTCGCCCATCTTTCATTCCATGGTTTCCTTTGCCTTTCGACTTGAAAATAAGACGTTTGATGACTATGACTACTTGATGCTCCTTGAGGCCTTTGTTTTCTTCAGCCTCTTGAACACATCCTCTCATTAACACGGCCTTCAACGTGAGCTTGAAGTAGCCAATTTGAATTGATGCGCAGGCAGTCTCCGATGCGGTCGTTTGTCATCAATTGTTCGGCTACACTTCGGACATCTGTTTTCCTGTCGTGAAAACTGCGTCCTTGACATCTCCTATCGGACGCTACAAGAAAGGCTACTTTCATGACATCCCACTTACACTTTTTGACTCTACGACTTGATATATCATTGAAAACATGTGTACTACAGGATGGCCAGATAAGAATGATAGGAAAAGAAATTTCAATAAAACAATAACGGTGTGAGATATAGAATTGATTGTGACTTTGTTTTGAAGCCATTTTTATGCCATTATGTATGGAGTAACACATCTTTCAAGTTGCTTGCTCGGCAGTGCTTCCAGCGGCCGGTCCAACTTTTGCTGACTCGCACTAATATGCGTGCTCTTATTCTGGCAGTAGCGTCTCGAATGTTGGTCTCGAGATCATATAAAGTGGTTGGGGTTAGATAGTTAGGATAAACTAAGAACGTAGCCCAAAAAAATTATTGAGCTCTGTTAAATTGCATGGTCGTGGCGGCCATTTGATGAACGTTCGCCGTGAGATGATCCAGTCGTCAAATTTCTCCTTCACAACTTCGGGCCTTGCTTCGCTTGTATGACATATAGAGCTGACTCTTTGGAAGTACAGCTCAGATATATCGATGTTGTCTAGCTCTGGAAGCAGAAAGTCAGTTAAGGTCGCCCCACACCTGAGGCTATTGACTGACTGACAGTGTCTGCTGTCTTATTTCGAAAGAAATAAGGTCCAATAATGCCGCCTTGCCATAAACCGCACGGCAATCTTTGTGGGTGCTTTGACGAACACTTGTGTATTTCGTTCGCTCCAATATTGCATTTCTGCTTGTTGACATAGCCGCTGAGTCAAAAATGGGACTCATCCGAGAAGATTAATTTTTGCTCAAAATTCGGGTCTCCGGGCAACATTTCTAGCGACCATTTAGCGAACTCATGTCGATGTCTATGGTCGTTTCAATTCTTGCATCAGCACAATCTTATAGGGATGTAGGCCCAAATCGAACCGCAAAATAAGGCGGTTTGGGGCGGTGCTGTGAAATAACGCCGAGCGAAATAAAGCCGAATTCCGAAATTCAAATAAGACCGAAAATTAAAATTCGGCGTTATTTCGCTTTTATAAATCTAAGATGGCACACATATGTTAATTCGGCGCCGAACAGCTGAATCATGCACCGCCAGAGCCCCAACGGTGCCGTGAAATAACACTGAGTGAAATAACGCCGAATTTTGGATTTCCGCATAATTTTGGATTTCGGCGTTATTTCACGGCATCGTTGGGTCTCTGGCGATGCATGCTTCAGCTGTTCGGCGCCGAATTAACATATGGGAGTCTTCTTAGATCCCCTGGCCCTTGCCGCAACGGCGACTATTTCTTAATAATTTCTACACATTCGGCAAGCGGAAAACGATGCACAATGAAATGGTAAGCCTTACTGAATATTTGGACAGTTGAAATTCATTAGCAACTTTCACAGCTGGTGAAACATAACAATTTGAAAAACTATCATGGCTATCTGGTCACCCTGAATAAACAGTCAGTCTCTGATGCGGAGTACTGCCATCAAGTGGGTGACTTCGTCTCGCTTATCCACTCCCCCGTGGCAAAAATGGCATCATCTTCTGTCGAACGCTGTAGGAAATAACCTTTCATGACATCAGATTTCACTGTCCAGCTTTAAGGCTTGATATTGACTCTTGTGGTGAACAATGTTAGCGCACACTCGTAACCCGGACAACCTGTAACCTCCTCCACCGCACCCCACCACACAGGGTATCTCGTGATGGATTTAACAACGGGTTATAAATCCCTCATAATCGATTACTTATCCACCTTAGGGTCTCTTGTAAATATCCACGTGAAATGTCGAATTATGCAAATGCGCCGCCACACAAACAGAACACAATTCAATCTTAATTACAAAACAAAGATTAATCCGCATCATGTCGGCTCATGTAAATCCCCCCCACGCACCCACAAGTCATAATCACACACGGGATAATTATCATGTGATGATTCACATCAAATTAGGGAATTAAACTGGCACATCACACAGCCGACCCGGGTGCGGTGGCGATGACGACGGCGGGGCCAGAAATTCATTTCGATTTCCGCAAGCCCATTTGAATTATGAACATCTAACGCATAATTTAGGGGAATATCCTCAAAAGTAATCCCATTCAAGGATAATTAGAGATGAGCCCCCACACGAACACACATCACGGAGTGGTCGTGCTGCTTTCTAATTGAATCTAAACGGTTTTAGGATATGCACCGAACTGGAGGAGATGTCCATGAAGGCCGGCGAACGTCCAGAGGAGACCCCAGAAGTGGTGGCATTGCAGAACTACTTGCAGGAGTGTCGGGACGAGAGGATATTCAGAATAAAGGACGAACTCAAAGTCACTTCGAAGCGAGTTATGTTCCTGCTGCAGAATTCCGAACTGACCAGTAAGTTGCAACGGATTGGGATGTTTGCAGCGCGATGGTGTTGTCCCCTTCGAGGATAACCGAGCGCCCAATGCACCGCCAAGGCTAATCCTCGAAATGTGTACAATTTAGGTGAAGATATCCGCCTGAACACCAGGGCGTTCATTCTGCCGGCGGAAGTGGAAGTGGTGCTGGACCTGAGTGCAGCTCGACTCAATGTGGTTCGAGATAATCTGGAGTTTGCCTTGCGGTAAGTTTATCTGCTTTCCATCCAGGCGGTGTGTATCTGTGAGAATGTTTTCGCAGGGATAAGCGGGCTGTTTTCGATAAATTTATCACTGCGCAGAGGATTCGCATGGACGGGTTTAGGTTGAAGGAGGTGAACGATGTGCTCACTCTGGACGATCTGAGGGAAAAGGTTGACACGGTTAATGAGCTGTTCGCCATGCTGGAGGTAAGACAGATGCACGCATACGAGGAAATGGCGAACTAATTGAGCTGTCTTTTGTAGAAATGCAGCAAAGAGGCGAAGGCGATTAATGTCGAGGAGGCACTGCTGCAGATAGACATCACAGCATTCCCCAAACTGGCGGAGATCATCGAGAAAATGGAGCCGATTGAGAAGATGTGGAAGACGGCGTTTGAATTCGAGAAGAATCACGACATATGGTGAGTATATGCATTCCTTTGCTACTTCCAGCATCAAGACAGACATTTGTCGGGTACCCGAGAACAGACTTTTGTCGGGTGCCCGAGAACAGACATTTGTCGGGTGCCCGAGAACAGACATTTGTCGGGTGCCCGAGAACAGACATTTGTCGGGTACTCGAGAACAGATATTTCCGGAGAACATTAAAGAACCCCTTCCTTGATTGAATTTCAGGATGTACGGCCCATTTGCGAACCTTAATGCAGACGTAATAGGCGACGAAGTTGAAAACATGAGCAAGGTACTTATGCACAAATCAGTTGCCACCATCCTTGACTCCTCAAATTTCTTTCAAATTCCTTCCAAAGGTCATGCACAAGCTCTCAAGGCAGCTGGCATCAAATCAAGTCGCAAAGAGGGTCTACGAGCAAATTCGCATAAGACTGGACAAGTTCAAGGTGTACCTCCCAGTGCTAGATGCGATTTGCCGACAAGGCATGGAGCAACGTCACTGGGACATAATTTCGTCAAAATTGGGTAAACCCTGCAATCCTTCACTGTACCCCTCCCTCAAGGATATGATCGACGCCAATATCATGAGCATTCTGGGTCCGCTGGAGGAGGTGGCAAATGCAGCTGGCAAAGAGTTCGAGTTGAACATGCAACTGGTTGCGATGCAAACCGACTGGCAGGATGTCAAGTTCGAGATTATTCAGTATCGCGACTCGGATACTCATATCCTGGCTGCTCTGGATGATATTCAGACGCTGCTGGACGATCAGGTGATGAAGTCACAGGCGATGCGGCGGTCGCCGTTTATTGCTGCACTTGGCACCAAGGCAGACGACTGGGAGAACAAGCTGATCACGATGCTTGACATTATGGACTCGTGGGTTCAGGTGCAGGCGACTTGGATGTATCTGGAGCCGATCTTCAGCTCGGAGGACATAATGCGACAGATGCCCGTTGAGGGCAGGAACTTCAAATCGGTAAGGGAAGGAGTTCTTCGAGTTGCCTGAGATTTAAGAGGTTTCTTCTCGAAAAGGTGGACAAGATTTGGCGGAAGGTCATGAGGCATACCCATCAGCATCCTGGAGTGATTGAGGCGACCGATTACCCGAATCTTCTGACGGTTTTCAAGAAGGCACTGCAGGACCTCGAGAGTGTACAAAAGGGCCTGAATACTTACTTGGAACAGAAGCGATTATTCTTCGCCAGATTCTTCTTCCTCTCGAACGACGAGCTGCTTGAGATACTTTCAGAAACTAAGGATCCTCTTAGAGTGCAGCCGCATTTGAAAAAGTGCTTCGAAGGGGTAAATTTGTTTTCATGTTCATGTTCATGTTCATGTTCACGTTCATGTTCATGTTCATGTTCATGTTCATGTTCATGTTCATGTTCCTGTTCATGTTCCTGTTTTTGTTCATGTTCATGTTCATGTTCATGTTCATATTTTCTTTTTCGCAGATTGAAAGTCTTAATTTTGATGAGAACGTGGAGATTACGGCAATGAATTCAGCTGAAAATGAAGTCGTGAAGCTGTGCAAGAAAATCAATCCTCAGCTGGCCAACGTAAGTGACATCTTTTCGAAGCCTGAGCCTTGATCAGGAATTTTCTTACAGGGACTCGTGGAGATTTGGTTGAAAGAAGTTGAAACCGTCATGCTTGACAGCGTTCAAGAGCAAATGAAGGGAGCTTGGGAGGATTACTATCAAGTCGAGAGAAAGGTGTGGGTTGTGACGTGGCCGGGACAAGTGGTGCAAAGTATTGCCTGTATGGCTTGGACTTATGAGGTAAGCGACTTAGAGTTTTGTGACTTCTGTCCTTTCCATGGATACATACCGTTCTTTCTCGGGGTCGCCAAAGGTCGAAGAGGCAATCGATGCCGCAAACGTTTCGGGTTACCTCGACAAGTGCAACGCTCAGATCGGAGACTTGGTTCATCTTGTCCGCACAGACCTTCCAACAGGCAACCGAATCACCATCGAGGCCCTAATCGTCTTGGATGTTCACGGTAAGCTGCCTCTGTCCAGACTGAGTTCTCCGTTTCACAAATTCTGTCTCATCCCTCACTGCAGCTCGAGATGTGGTGACGTATATGGTCAAACAGAATGTGACAACGGTTACGGAGTTCGACTGGATTTCTCAACTGCGTTATTACTGGAAAATGGAGAGTAAGTGTTCCGCACCAGTTGCCCGATTCTATTTTGCTGTCCATTGCCGTGACACTGTTCGACAATTGAACTTAAGCGATACGTGGTTCGGTATTATTCTGTTATCCTTTCTTCTAACGCACGTACTTGCAGACAGAGTGGAGTATGTGGCGGTGAGCATGGTCTCAACAGACGTTAAGTACGGGATGGAGTACCTGGGAAACATATCACGTCTCGTCGTTACCCCACTCACGGATCGTTGCTATAGGTGAGTGTTGATTCCTTTGATTTGGTTTACTCGATGGATTAGAGGTGTTGTCCTTTAGAACGCTGATGGGTGCGTTGAAATTGTGCTTGGGCGGTGCTCCGGAGGGACCAGCGGGTACTGGTAAAACAGAAACGTGCAAGGACTTAGCAAAGTCCGTGGCAAAGAAGTGTGTTGTGTTCAATTGCTCCGACGGACTGGACTACAAGGCGCTGGGAAAGTTCTTTAAGGTAAGTCCTCGTTTATACGCCAAGGAGCAGGCCATTTGAAGGCACGACTAGACTAACAATGCATCACATCCTACGAGAAGAGGTAGATTCCATTCTAAAGTGAATTAGCAAAGGCATGAACCAAAATATGTTAGATTTTCTTTGACGATTCAAAACCGTTAGCGCTGAGACGCATTTAAACAAAATTCGTGTACATTTGGCTATTTCATTTATTTTGGTTCAAAAATCTCTTATTCACACTCAAAGTGTTCATAATCGAAGCACTGAGGTCATCTAATGACGGAGACGGTACTTCAGCTTCTTGACAGTCTTATATTTGTATCCATCGACCGAAAGGGCGGCGCTTTCGACAACTGGAGCAACTTCGACCACTGGAGCAGCAACTTCGACAACGGGTTCCTCAACTGGAGGCAGGTATTCGTTGACGATTTCGCTGACATCACGACGGTGCCTGTAGCGGAGCTTCTTCACGGTCTTGTAACGGTATCCATCATCGGCCAAGACAGCGGATTCGACGACTGGGGCGACCTCAGCAACTGGAGCAGCAACTTCGACGACGGCTTCCTCAACTGGGGGCAGGTATTCGTTGGAGATTTCGTTGACGTCACGACGGTGCCTGTAGCGGAGCTTCTTCACGGTCTTGTAACGGTATCCATCATCAGCCAAGACAGCGGATTCGACGACTGGAGCGACCTCAGCGACTGGGGCGGCAACTTCGACGACGGCTTCCTCAACTGGGGGCAGGTATTCGTTGGAGATTTCGTTGACGTCACGACGGTGCCTCAGACGGAAACGCTTGACGGTCTTGTAACGGTATCCATCATCAGCCAATACAGCGGTTTCAACGACTGGCGCGACCTCAGCAACTGGGGCGGCAACTTCGACGACGGGTTCCTCAACAACTGGGGGCAGGTATTCGTTGGAGATTTCGTTGACGTCACGACGGTGCCTGTAGCGGAGCTTCTTCACGGTCTTGTAACGGTATCCATCATCAGCCAATACAGCGGATCCGACGACTGGAGCGACCTCAGCGACTGGGGCGGCAACTTCGACGACGGCTTCCTCAACTGGGGGCAGGTATTCGTTGGAGATTTCGTTGACGTCACGACGGTGCCTGTAGCGGAGCTTCTTCACGGTCTTGTAACGGTATCCATCATCAGCCAATACAGCGGATTCGACGACTGGAGCGACCTCAGCAACTGGAGCAGCCACTTCGACGACGGCTTCCTCAACTGGGGGCAGGTATTCGTTGGAGATTTCGTTGACGTCACGACGGTGCCTGTAGCGGAGCTTCTTCACGGTCTTGTAACGGTATCCATCATCAGCCAATACAGCGGATCCGACGACTGGAGCGACCTCAGCGACTGGGGCGGCAACTTCGACGACGGCTTCCTCAACTGGGGGCAGGTATTCGTTGGAGATTTCGTTGACGTCACGACGGTGCCTGTAGCGGAGCTTCTTCACGGTCTTGTAACGGTATCCATCATCAGCCAAGACAGCGGATTCGACGACTGGAGCGACCTCAGCGACTGGGGCGGCAACTTCGACGACGGCTTCCTCAACTGGGGGCAGGTATTCGTTGGAGATTTCGTTGACGTCACGACGGTGCCTGTAGCGGAGCTTCTTCACGGTCTTGTAACGGTATCCATCATCAGCCAATACAGCGGATTCGACGACTGGAGCGACCTCAGCGACTGGGGCGGCAACTTCGACGACGGCTTCCTCAACTGGGGGCAGGTATTCGTTGGAGATTTCGTTGACGTCACGACGGTGCCTGTAGCGGAGCTTCTTCACGGTCTTGTAACGGTATCCATCATCAGCCAAGACAGCGGATTCGACGACTGGAGCGACCTCAGCGACTGGGGCGGCAACTTCGACGACGGGTTCCTCAACAACTGGGGGCAGGTATTCGTTGGAGATTTCGTTGACGTCACGACGGTGCCTGTAGCGGAGCTTCTTCACGGTCTTGTAACGGTATCCATCATCAGCCAAGACAGCGGATTCGACGACTGGAGCGACCTCAGCGACTGGGGCGGCAACTTCGACGACGGCTTCCTCAACTGGGGGCAGGTATTCGTTGGAGATTTCGTTGACGTCACGACGGTGCCTGTAGCGGAGCTTCTTCACGGTCTTGTAACGGTATCCATCATCAGCCAAGACAGCGGATTCGACGACTGGAGCGACCTCAGCGACTGGGGCGGCAACTTCGACGACGGGTTCCTCAACAACTGGGGGCAGGTATTCGTTGGAGATTTCGTTGACGTCACGACGGTGCCTGTAGCGGAGCTTCTTCACGGTCTTGTAACGGTATCCATCATCAGCCAAGACAGCGGATTCGACGACTGGAGCGACCTCAGCGACTGGGGCGGCAACTTCGACGACGGCTTCCTCAACTGGGGGCAGGTATTCGTTGGAGATTTCGTTGACGTCACGACGGTGTCTGTAGCGGAGCTTCTTCACGGTCTTGTAACGGTATCCATCATCGGCCAATACAGTTGGCTCCTCTACCACCTCAGCTACAGCTGGAGGCAGATACTCGGCGGTTGGTGCTGCTATTTCCTGAAGTGGAGGCAGATATTCCAAAGGTACTGCCGCTGCAAGGCTGAGTAGAGCGAATCCTACGACGAAGAATCTCTGAAATCAAAGAAAAATCCCGTAAAGCATCCGCTAATCCTGCGAACTGTAAGTCGCTTAGGCTTCCAACTCACCATCTTTGTTCGGCTTCTTAGGTTCTCTATCCAAAGATGATGTCAAGTGAATGATACTTCTTGCTCAATTGGTGCCCATTTATAGCGGAAACTTTGACAGGCCTCTCCATTTTCAATCAAAATCGAAACTTTTCAACCGGTTTCGAATTGGATCGTGTATCGTGTATCGTCTATCTTTGAATCATACCCATAAATCGACGCTGGCTTGATTAATTCATACATGCGTGCTCATCAAAGTTCGATGCCATTTCCCGGCTCGCCAAGTGCTTCCATATCTTAATCTTCTTTGTGTCTTGGATTATCTCAAAGTCTCCGAATCTCTGAATAATCACAACTGCGAGGGTAATAGAAGCAGTTTACTCGTTGTTACCACTTGTCTGCTCGTCCACTTGTCTGACGCAGTTTGATCCGTTTCTGGAACGCATTCGCCTCTGGTGGGCACAAGGGGAGGCATAAATATTTATGGAATCGAATTAATTTACTATCGTTTATTGATATTTAAGTTAATGGACTGTGATTTATTCCGGAAGTGATTGCTTTCGGTTAACGATTGTATCTCATCTGGTTGCCGAGTGTTGTGTGCATGCTTTTGTCGGTATTCATTGCCACCGGAGTTGTGGTCCGAGGGATCTCCGGCTGCGATTGCTGCATAATTTCTTAATTGGCCAGACGAATATTTATTGAGTGGCTGTGTCGGGGTGATGGGCGATAATTTATGATATCCATCGTTTACTCATCTATGCCTTCAATCGCTTGGAGGTTCGATTCATTGCTCAACTGGCTTGCAAATCTTTATGTGATGTTTGTCATCCTTTGGCTTGCCTCTTAGCATTTCATTGCACACACGAATGACAAAAATGCCTCTGCCTAAAAGTCGAGTTTTATTAATCAGATACATGAATTGACAATGTATTGCTTGTGGAACTCATGCCATTATTTTCATGTTCGCATTCCCAAACTGAGGCAAAATAGATGCAGCATCAGATTTTCTGAAAATTTTGAAAATATTTGAAAGGCAAAGTCTGCTAGTCGTTTGCAATTGTATCATTCTCTTGTAAAGGAGTAGTTTCTTTCTCGAGCAGGGTAAGGTAATTGATTCTATTCGCATCTATTCGCATCATGAAAAGTGTGCTCATGATCAGAACACGATCGTTCTGGTTGTCAGTTGAACCGGGCTCTCATCCAACAAGTTCGTCCAAGCTAGGATAGTTCCTCGCCAATTATCGCGAACAATGACTACCCACAAATTACAACAAATCAACTCTTAATTGTCAAATCGGCTTTCGTTGTGCGTCAGAAATCTTGTGAAGAGTAGCTGTCCTTCGCTGTGGTTAAGGCACATTTTTTAGATTTCTCTGACGCAAGTTCAAATGGCTCCATTGTTATTATCGAAGAACTGGTTCGAAACATTTTGTCATTGAATCTTATGGGCAAAGGAGATGACGAAAAGATCACATAGTTTTTTGAGGTTGTAGGCGACCGATGACTAGAGTGGTCCTGCCAAAATGACACCATCTTCTTCTTTGGATGGCATTACAGTTTGTGGTTAACTTGGGCCCAGCCTGTGTTCTGATTGCTTTTGTTCGAAGCGGCGAAGTTTGAGAAGCTTTACATGACATGTTGGTATGCTGTCGGGATTTGATGCACCGCACATGGGCGTAGAAGACGACGGCCTTACTCACTACCCCAGGAGACTTTCCAGAAGAAAAACTCATTTTTTTTTTTGCCTCATAACATATTTTTTGTGAATTTTCGATGCAACCATTGACTAATCAGTTGCTGAAGGTCTCAGGCATGGTAGGCTATTGAGTCACTCAACCCCTTGGGCAATCATTTCTTTGCCGAAAGGCAACGGATCAGTCCCGAAAGGCTGATAGCTAGTCAGTCCTGAAAGACTGACGGTAGGACACTCCCGAAAGTCTGACAGCTGATCAGTCCTGAAAGACTGGCAGCGTCAAGTCAGGTCAGCCCCGAAAGACCGATAGCAGATCAGTGCCGAGAAACTGACAGCGGATCAGTGCAGCGTGACAGCGAGTTAGTCCTAAAAGTTCGATCACGTTAATTTTAGATTAAGAACCCTAGTCAAAAGTGCACATGTGATGATCGCCAACTCCTTGAAAACCAGATCCAGACGCTTGCTAAGAGAACGTCCACATCGTTCATTTCGTCAGACTTTTCGAACACAACTTCAACAGGAGCGTCAAAGCCTCCATTCCATTCACTGTCGCCCACACCGATGACGTAAAGTTGATTGCTTTTTAATAGCTCAAGAGTTTGTTTCATTGCATCACCAGTCCTTTCAAAAGTTCATTAACAAAATCCCCCATATTCCAAATTGGCGATCAAAAGTAAAACACATGTCCGCGCTTGAATCACGATACCTGGCGAATTTGCATAATTACTGCATCACCATAACGACTGCAATGCGGAAACATGTTTTACTCGATCGTATGCAAAATTCATTCTGTCAAAAACCGCGCTTATTACTCATGATTCAGCTCGCTGCGCTCCCCTCGGCGACGACGGCGGCGGCGGTCCCTGTCTCGACACACCGCATAGCAAGAAACGGTCTAGTCCGACATCGCGCTTAATTCAGATACGAGTCGAAATATCAAATATTCCCCTTTCCCACCAAAAAACCATCAATGAAAAGTTTAGCATATGCCTAATGTATTCGTGCGAACTTTATTGGCCATTAATTGGATTTAATCGCCAAAAGTTATTCTGCAATAAACCATACTCCGATCCAACACATGGCCACGCTCTCTGGGGTAATCGCATCTAAGGACGACAGCACGCGGCGGCGATGGTGGGGCGTGAGTTTATGAATTCAAAACGTGCGTCCAATAGAGAAGGGAAGTTGATAAAAATAAGCCGTCCCGAACTGGTTCTGCGGATCCTTTTCTTCTGACTTTGTTTTGCATTCTCTCGATCAAGGTCCATCGGAATGTTGTAAGTTCTGCGGCATAATTTGATATTTCGGATATTGATGCGATAGGCTCCGCCCTCCAGACACGTTAGGGAGTCTTCAAATCGATTCGCTCACTTCGTTATCGAAGCCTGGGGGCACTTCGATCGGGCATAAATCACTCCATAAGTGGCTGCGCTGACCTTGAAACGTGAGCTGGCGGACAATGTGCCACGGCGCGATGGAGAAGCTTCGAAAACCGAAAGCCAACATACATATGCAACAGATCGCAGAAATATGCGAGAAGAAGGATGTTGGTCATTGTTTTGAGGAAACGAGTTTTCCGTCTGCCAAATTTGGGCTAGATTCGACTGGAAACAAAACGTTTTGAATAATCGCATCCGAAAGAGCACAATCGCTTAGCGCCGATATACATATCTAGACGTGGCGTCAGCCGAGCTATCTGGCATTTTGGTGTTTTGACCAGATTCTAATTTTTTTTGCTTTTGAAAGTCGGAAAAATGTAAATGGATACGAGAGGAGATTAGATCTGTGCAGGAATTTGGGCGGGCGTGTCTCATGCAAATGGAGCTAAATGCAAATATAACGCTTCTTTTTTGTGGTCTAGTCTGTTTGCTGACGCAAGTGAATATCATAATCAGGCGCATTTGGAATCATGGCGGGATCTTAGTTTGAAGTCCAAGCATGAAGCTGTGCTCGAAGCACGTGTGAAGCATCTAAGCAAATCTAGAATGACTGCCGAAGATCGTTTAGGGGTCGCAGACAACAGATAGCCTTAAGAGATGCAAACTGGTCCTGCGTTACAAGAACCCTTGCCAGAGTGAGAACGCCACTCTATCTGATGAGGATAAGCGTCAACTATTCTACCAACACGAAAATTTGCCACCAGACAAACGATGAACCGAAATACAGCAAAAATGTCTAGGGGATTCTGTAGAGATTAATGTACGACGGAGTGCTGCGATTGGTGCTACCTCAAGAGAAAACTAGGTACCAGACAGACGATTGTCAGAAGTACTACAAAGTTTTCTGGAACCCCCCAGGGATCAGTCCTTGGACCTCTTCTGTAGAGCATAATGTACGACAGAACGCAGCGACTGATGCTAGCACAAGGCGAAACTAGGTGCCAAACAGACGATGGAGAGAAGCACTAGAAAGTTTGCGATGGAATTAACCAGGGATCAGCCTTTGAACCCCTCGTATGGAATGCAACAAAAGACGAAGTTCTGCGATTGACGAAACTAGCTACCAGATAGACGATGTAATTTGGAATTCCTCAGAGATCAGTCCTTGAACTTCTTGTGTGGAACGTAATGTACGACGGAGTGCTGTGATTGAAGTCGGCACAAGGAGTGCGATTGACGCTCCTACAAGGGGGAACAAGGTGCAAGGCACACGATGGTCGAAAGTGCTATAAAGTTTCCACAGGAATTCCCCAGGGCCCAGTTCTTGTGCCTGTCCTATAAAAAAGAGTCTACGACAAAGTGCTGTGCCACCACAAGAGAACACTAAGTAACAGACAGACGATGGTCCGAAGAAATACAAAGTTTTCCACTTGAATCCCCCAGCGATCAGTCCTAGGACCTCATCAGTAAAACATGACGTTCGACGGAGTGCTGCAATTGACGAAACTAGGTACCAGACACATGATGGCCCGAAGTACTACAAAGTTTCCGCTGTAATTCCACAGGGATCAGTCCTTGGACCCGTCCTATACAAAGGTAATGAAGGACGGAGTGCTGCGATTGATGCTACCACAAGTGTTTGAAGCCATCGGATTTACTGACGACCCTAGTAACCGTGAAAAAAACACCTCCACGAGATGGAAACCACAAACAAAGCAATCGCCAGGATCGAGCACTGGCTAGAATCTACCGACCTAGAACTAGCTGACCGATGTTGTCCTAAAAACCAGCCGAAAGGCTGCGGAATACACAAAAATCCAGGTTGGAACCCAGCTAATTAGATCTTAGGCTCTAAAGTACACTACTTGGGCGTAAGGCTCTTCAACTGGTTAAACTTCAAAACCCATGTGAAGTACTGTAACAGAAAGGCGTCACAAATGCAGGCAGCGCTTTCCGGGATGCTGTTGAACATCGGACGGCCTGGATGCAGGGACAGGAATGAATTTACCAACCCCTGAGCTCCCAGTTACTCATTAGTCATTAGCCAGTCAGCTGACAAGCCTGCTCTTTTGTAACTAGCTTGTAGAAGGAGCTAAGAAGGCTCGAAAGAGTAAAGCGAGTCAAATCGGCAAATGTAGAGCACATAGCCTGAGTTGCTATCCAGCCAAGCGAAGTAGTACCTAACGGGGAGAGTGTTAAAAGAATACAGATTGTGGATTAGTACGTAGGCGTATTCCCGGCAGCGAGCTTTCGGGTTTACAAATCGTGCATGACAATGGTTCGGGTTACTAGCATCTTCGCGCATCGAAAGAGATGATGTAGAGATGTAAAGCAAAAAGGAACCGCATTAGCCTCGAAAAAATGTTTGTTGTCTGTTGTGTTCGTCCTCTTTTTTCTTATTCCGTGTCCTGTATCAACCATGTAACCAACAACCCTTTCCAGCTCACACGATCTTTCCCTAGATGTACACCGGTTTGGTTTGCGTACGGTTTGCGTACACCGGTTTGGTTGAGTCTCTGTTGCATTAATTTGATCTTAAAATGTCATAAATCTCTAAGCCATTAGCATCTACAGCTAGTTAATTTCTTGAAATAAATCATCAAATTGTGGCGCTCGTGGTACTTTCTATGCCACGGGCGTCACAATGCGTCGACTAGACTGAAATTCAAGGTTCGATACCCGACGCAAGCCACTTTCATATTTCACAACTCCACGTTTCTCGGATCACTGCCGATGATCAGAGAGCGAAAATGTCAAGAGAAAGCTTCCCTTCAGAGTCGACATGCAAGTCATCTCAGCTCGTGCGAGAACAATAGCACGCGCAACACGAGCGGTAGCTGTAAAAGCTAGGCTCAAGTCCACCTCAGACTTGACTTAATTTAGAAAAAGTACTTAAGACATCCCATAACGCGCGTTTCTCAGTTCCTCCGGACAGTCTGAATAGGAATGAGCACGTTTCCAGTTTATAGCCCACATGTGGAATTCGATATCAAGATTTCGTATGAAGTACGCGACGTACTTAACCGGATCCACCATGGCATTCCGAATAACCAGTGAATAGTGATCAAATGATTGACTTTCATTTTGGGTACCCTTTTAGCTGGACAAATGGATCGGATCGCACAAAGGGAACCGATGTCTTCGTGAGTTCAGTGTCCGATAGAAGTCACATTTTTCTCAAAATTGAAGCAACCGATAGTAATTAACTGATAAGTCAAATTGATCACTGACTAAGTGGTTAGTTCGTTGGAATTGCAGATCGGTCACAGAATCAGCTCAGCAGTTGGCGCCTCTCGTAACTCGCTAGAGGTCAGATGAAGCAATTTAAAAGAAATCTAGTGAAACCAATCAAACTGTTCACTTTCTTCACGATCGGTATCTCTCAACAGATCAGGTTCAACTCGAACTTGGGCCACACATTTGCGGATGAAAAAGGAGAGAGTCTCTTGAGGGGTTGTGGGACATTCCTATCCTAGGTGGTTAACGTCTGCTTACTTCTTTGCTGACTGTTCACCTTGTCGTGCGGAAGAAGCTTAGTAAGCAACCTGATCATTTCGGAGGGCGACTGTAATTTAGGGTCACCCATATTGCAAAAGTCGCCAGATAGGGCAACTGAACCTAATCTAACCTAAGCCTTAGACAATTCTAAAGAATTTTCCACGTTACGAACCCCAGGGGTTGCTTCACTTTTCCAGCCCGTCTCCCACACCTCGAGAGGCAACCCGTAGGCTCATTCAATGTCGTGGACATTGCATGTTGCATTTTCAAAACTTCCCTTCTAAACAATTCAACGCTGAATCGATTGAATATAAACCTTCCATAGCGGCACGACGGGTGCTGTACCTTTTCTTGGAGACGTTAGAATTCACAAAAGGCTTCTCTTACAACTAAGACCTTGAACTGAAGGATTCAAAGTTCGATTTTCGAAAATCCAAGAAACTCGAAAACGTTTCAGACGTGACCAGTTTTTGAATGAAAGACCAGATATCGTGGACCATGCCAGACTAGACCCTGTGTTTATTGAGACACTACCTGACTAATTGTACACCAAAAGGAATCACTTACTACCTAATTACGGTGACGGTACTTGCGTGACCTGACAGTCTTGTAACGATACCCATCGAGTTGGATTGGTTCCTCTTCGGGTACTTGAACGATGAAAGCTTCTCCGGCAGCTGGCAGATATTGAGAAGAGATTTCGCTGACATCACGACGATGCCTGAGCTTCTTCACGGTCTTGTAGCGGTATCCATCATCGGCAAGGAGTGTAGCCTCAAGGGGAAGGTTTTCAAAGACTGGACCCTCAACTGGGGGCAGGTACTCGCCGATAACCTCACCAACATCACGACGGTGCCTGAGCTTCTTTACGGTCTTGTAACGGTATCCATCATCGGCAAGGAGTGTAGCCTCAAGGGGAAGGTTTTCAAAGACTGGACCCTCGGCTGGGGGCAGGTACGCGCCGATAACCTCACCAACATCACGACGGTGCCTGAGCTTCTTTACGGTCTTGTAACGGTATCCATCATCGGCAAGGAGTGTAGCCTCAAGGGGAAGGTTTTCAAAGACTGGACCCTCGGCTGGGGGCAGGTACGCGCCGATAACCTCACCAACATCACGACGGTGCCTGAGCTTCTTTACGGTCTTGTAACGGTATCCATCATCGGCAAGGAGTGTAGCCTCAAGGGGAAGGTTTTCAAAGACTGGACCCTCGGCTGGGGGCAGGTACGCGCCGATAACCTCACCAACATCACGACGGTGCCTGAGCTTCTTCACGGTCTTGTAACGGTATCCATCATCAGCCAAGAGTGTGGCCTCAAGGGGAAGTCCCTCAAACACTTGACCGCCAATAGGGGGCAAGTATTCACTAAGGACCTCTCCGACATCGCGACGGTGCCTCAGACGCAACTTCTTTACGGTCTTGTAGCGGTATCCATCGTCCGCTACAAGAACCGCCTCCTGAGGTGCGAATTCAAGCTCAGCAACTGGTGGCAAGTAGTCGTTGGAAATCTCACCGACATCCCGACGATGCCTGTGTCTCAGCTTCTTCACGGTCTTGTAGCGATATCCATCTTCGGCCAGCAGAAGCGGCTGTTCCTCAACTGCCGGTGGCAAGTACTCGATCGGTGCAGCAATCTCCTGCAGTGGTGGCAAGTAATCAGCTGGCAGGGCGGACGCCCTTGCAACGGCCAACACCGCAAATGCTACAACAAAAATTTTCTACCCCACCATCCGTTGGTTAGTCCTCGAGTCCGCACAAGAATGAACGCGTTGCACTCACCATAACTCCTTTGGTATCCTTTTCCCTTGTGTCTCGGTGTATCTGCGGCTGCAACTGGTCTCTCTCGAATGATGACTCTGTTGGATTTATGACCTTATTTATATGCGATACCGTTTTGCTTGTGATGCAGTCGCTTTTGGGCGGCCTCAAGAGTATCTATGCACCTCTCCACGAGTTCAATGCTGCAAAGCAAGCGAAAGTGTGAATGAATCACCGCGCTCCCAATCGCATTCAAATGCAAATACGCTCGGACAGGTTACATTCGCTGAGACAGATTTATGCTAAATTATTGACATTTGTAAACTGAATTACCTCTGACTCGATGCCCGGCCGAAACATCTATGAGATAAGTAATGGCACGCGTAAAAACTTCGGCACACATTACGTGTGGATGTATCTGAAGCGCGGTTTGTTTGTCTATTGTTAAGGGCGGTGGTTCTAATTTCGGATGCCGGAATCCGGTTTCTTTCGGAATCGTATCTAATGGTTGCATAATTCCCTCCGCGAAGCCGTAATGTTACACCGCATCCGTGTTTCGGACGTCAAGTCGAGCCGACAGCTGACCTTGGGGGCGCACATATGTGTGCCTTTTCATTCATCCCGTCTCATTGCCTTGGCCTGTTTTCCCATTTTTCATTGTTCACAATGATTTATGGATTTGGCAATTTACAGAAACAAAAGACGACATTTGCAAATCATACCAATCAAGGCCTTCACTCTTCCCCAGTGATTGGTGCTACGAAAACTCGTTTATACTGTTCTGACAGTGAGTCTAGGATCATTTGCATGAGCAGACAAGTCTTCAATGAAGTCATCTTCCGTGCCCGGGGCTTCGAACGGCTGAAAAAGAGGATGTAGCTGCCGCGCGGTTTTCGGTTTATGATTGTTGCGGATGTCAGCTTATTGCTTCGTGTGTTTCTTGACGGCTGATTGAAGATTAATTGAATTCGAATTTAATCAAATTTATTTTTAATTCATACCTTCTATTTCCGTAACAATCGAGAATCACTTTAATTAGCTCCTCTTTTCTGCTGGCACGTGAGGCACATAAACTGGAGACACATGCTCCTTTTGTCGTCTACCATAAAGTTGGTGTGTGTCATAAATCTATGATCTCCGCGTTGAGCAGCGGGTGGTGTGGACCTCGTGTTTCATTTGTTCTTTTGATCACATTTCATGTGAACTGTGTGGCCTTTTGATTCGAGCTGCCACGTGAATGTGCTTATTGTGGACATGCGTGAGAATGAATAGGGGACACAAGCCACTTCAAGGACAAGTTCAGACATTTGGCGGTGAAATAGACTCCAAACAGAGCTGAGTTGAAATTATGAATGCCGAAGGGATGACGCACACAAAAAGGACTACTGAACTACAGGAGGAAGGACTACAAAACAACAACTAGTTCAATAAGTTTGGGCTGACGCACGGAATAGGGACCAATGCGTGCGAACAAAGTCATGCAGTTCCTCACCGCAGAACAATGAACTATAACTTGTTCAATAAGTTTCGGCTGACGCACGGGATAGGGACCAATGCGTGCGAACGAAATCATTGAGTTCCTTACCGCAGAGCAACGAACTCTAGCTTGTTCAAGATACAGCCAAAATCGGTTCTAACGACCTTCGAGGGACCAATGAATTTGGTCGTTGTAAGCGATATGTCGTTGTCAACGATTTATTATGCTATTCGATTACATATAACGGAGCTCAGGCGGGACCTAAGAATTTTGTCGTTATAACTGATCCGTCATTATAACCGATGTCGTTGTATGCGATTTTGACTGTATTTGGTGGACCTGGGCCTCAGTCAACATGCCTTTGCAACCAGCACGGCCTTGGGCTAGCCGTCTCCAATTTCGTACGCCCAGCTGATTGAGGTCTCTTTCCAGCTGAGCACGCCGTCGGATGCGAACTCTTCTCGACCACGTTGTCCCTCGGGTTTGAAATCGAAGACTTTCCGAGCCGGAGCGTTTCTGTCCATTCGCTCTATATGACCCAACCACATCAGTCAAGCCCTTTGAATTCGTTTTACTCGATACTTCGGTCGATGTCGCTGTACAGCTCGTAGAGTTCGTCGATCAGTCTTCTACTTCAAATTCCTGCGCAAACGGGACCGAATATACTCATAATTCGAAGGATTTTTCTCTCGAAGTAACCAAGAATCTCTTCGTCCGCATTTGGTAGTGTCCACGTTTCTGCTCCATACAGCAGGACGGGGACTCTACTCTTCTACTTGAGCTCCTCATACTCCAAAGGGCTCCTTGGTGGCCGCTGTGGGGCAGTGGTTAAGTGCGTCGCTGAAAGTCTAGATTCGATCCCCGACCTAAACCACTTTACGTTTCCGCCTGCTTCGAGTCAGTGACAAGCCTTAAAATGCACAACTCTCAACAAAAGGCTTCTAAAATTTCGCCTATAGGTCCCGGCATTAAAAGTATAGGGCCCCTCCTCTCGTTAAGGCGAATTAATTTTGTTTTCACTGGGATTCGAACCTGGGACCCCTCAAACTTAGGGTAGGCACCATTGGCATTGGCATTGCCTCCGCGACTCCTGATGATGGTGATACACTCAGACTCAAAAACTGGTCCATTATACTACCAGGCAGCAACTTCCTTTTGTCAGGAACCACTTCACGTTTCCGCCTCCTTCGAGTCAGTGACAACCCTTAAAATGAACAACTCTCAAGAAAAAGGCTTCTCAAACCTCGCCAATAGGTCTCGACATAAAAAGTGTAGGGCCCCTCCTCTTTTCACTGTGATTCGAACCTAGGATCCCTCAAACTTAGGGCAGGCACAATTGGCATTGGCACTGGCATTGTCTCCGCGACTCCTTTAGTGGAACATGCGGGTCACGGGGAATGATGATGATGATGCACAAAGACTCAAAAACTGGTCCAACTGGAATTTCTGGGTCTTCTGGAGGAAGACCAGCAGCTGCTTCATCAGATCTAACCACATCAGCACCAAATAACTGCCATATGATACGAGCAAAGGCGGGACAGTGGCAGAGGAAGTGCTCTGCAGTTTCAGCGTCTTCTCGACAGGCGTCGGAGAGGGTTTCATCGCTTAGGCCAGGACATTTATGTGTTTGGCGAAGGTGTAGTGGCCCATTAGTACGCCCGTAGGTGATAGAGTGCCCTTGCGACCGGGTCGCGGCTCACTGAGACCAACAGTTGGGTCCATTGTGCCCTATGTGTGAGGGGTATGTACCCCGTGAGACCTACACTTTTGCTGCTTATTAAAACCACCCAGATTGTTGTATATATCTCAGGAGGTGATTCAGCTCTATTTTGTCCAGATCCTCCAGCTCGTCGAAGAAGTTACTGCCTAGTATTAGCAGTCTCATTTCCCGTAGGGCTGGACAATCGCATAGCAGGTGGCGGACGGACTCTATTTCCTCCTTGACCCCGCAAATTCTTCTGTCTTTTCTGTGAAGAGACATCAAGAATGCCGCGATTTTCTTACAGACGTTAGGGATCTGTCTACATCCTGGAGAGTCATGCCACCTCCAGTTGTGCTCTCGAGAGGTCCAACCATCGATGGACGCCCTAACCAAGGACGCAGGCAGTCCCAGCGCAGGCTCAGCTCTTGAGAGTACCGCCTTTAACCCTTTAACCGCAAATAAGCGATGGCTTGATCTAGGCATTGGGTTAAAGACGAGAGCTCTATGGCCGTGGCTGAACAGGAAGAAATCGTTATCATTGCTTAGTTTTTCTTTTTCGGAGGATTTTTGAAACACTACTGGAGCACTCAGACTCAAAACTGGTCCATTGTACTGCCAGGCAGCAACCTACTACAGTAGCGTTAATTTGATCCCAACGGCAAATGCTGAACTCGATTTCACTTGGATTCGAACCTGGGACCCCCCGAACTTGGGGCAGGTACTTAACAAACTGCGCCTTCCAGTCGTCTCTCTTTAACCCTTGCCTAGCAAGTTCATCGGCGATCTCATTTCCCATACCTAATTGACTTACAAAACCATCCATTCTGTCAGTTCAAATGAATGTCCTTCAACCTCGCTCTTCGCTGTGGATCCAACTTGTTCCACTTCTAAACTAGTCACAACGACGCCCTCAATCATGATTCCTGACTATCCATTAGACGGGAGAAAAATCATCAATGGCCTACAGCCGGTATCTAAAAAAATTCATCCATAAATTCAATCTTAAAACCCATAGCAACGATGTTCTTCACAAACCGAAATCAGCAGATAGTCGTCGAAGATTGGTCGATTGGTCGATCGACCTTCGTTGACACTTTATAGCACTTACATTCCGCGGTTTGTTTTTTTTCGCTGCGAATAGATCGCCGAAGTCCATTTGTTTGTCAATTTTGCCCATCGATCCATAAAATAGTCCATTAAGTTAAGAATCGTATCAAATCCAGAACCAGTTCTATAACCTAATGGCTGAGGCTTACATAAGATTTCGGAAGATAATCAACCAAAATTATGGCGAAATAAAAAGAAATCTAGCTCAGCCTCAGAGGTATTTCCTCTTCTCGATCTTAAAATATGAATACCAAAGCAAATTAAAAAACCAAATTTATTATTCAGATCAAAGAATGTGTCGTTAGACGTCATTCTGGCACTTTGGATCGACACAAACACCTGTCTTGTGCTGGAGCTCAGTTGGGCACACGAACACCTGTCTGTGGTGTTTCTTCAGTGGTTCAGTCCTCCTATAACCTTCATTCAACAAACGATTCGTGTTTGGTCTGAATGAGAGCTATGGCTACCTTCTCAGTCCTAAAGACGCTGTTAATAGTTCCAGATTAGACTTCTTTGCATCCACGATGGCTTGGTACTTTATTTGTTCTCGAGCTCGAGAACTAATTAAGAAACAGTATAATGTCTTCTTCGAATTTTGATTCATCTTCCTCAAGAAGCATTTCTAGCTTTTAGAAGCCATTTAGAAGGATTCCCATCAATGACTGAAACAAAAGGTCGACACAAATTTTTCAAAATAAAGCCCATCAATAAAATCCAGATCGATTAATTAGGTTCTTCGAAAATCTCTTCTTTTTTTAAAGATTAACGAGAGTTTTCTTATAGTGAATAAATATTTTAACTTTACATTTTAACTGATCATCAACGCCCGCATTCGACAAAATTTAATCTCCCAACGATCGCACGATCTCCCTCGTCGGCTTGCATCAGTTAATGCCATTAGGCACGTTTACACTGTCGTATAACTTGGTCGTCCGACTTTGAAGTTTGTCTTATGTCGTACAATGTGAACGCTTTTACAAGTCGTTCAGATGGGTCTTATGGCAGTCAAATTTTTCGACGTTTTTCCTTGGTCGGATAAATTATCGTTGTTTGGGAACACATGTCGTACGACTTCAGAGCATTTTTTCGCTTTTCTTTCTGATTTCGATGAGACAACAGCAGCGCGGAAGAAAACATTGTCGTTCAATTGTCTTAATCAATTTACGGAAAAAAATCAATTCTTTTTTTTATCTAAGGTTTAACCCAGATTCGTTTGTTTCTTTTCTCTTTTCTCTCATGTTCCTCGATTTTCAATCACGTTTGCACTTTGCACCTCCGTCAAGCATGTAGTATAATGTGAACGCAACGGATTTTTTTGATAGTTCGGCCTAGTCGTACGACATGTAAAACAGTTGAACAACAATATCAAAGTAGCCGGATCGAAATTTTGCAAACCAGTGTTGCCAATGCTTTTCAACACCCTGTCGCAGATGAGGATATTGGACTTGAATTCGACATATTCGTTATAATAATAATAATAATGGCGGCGCAAAAGTCCGAGGTGGATCTGAACCAAACTTCTCAGCAACCCCTCGTTTTAGTTGAATCTACATATCACCGAGACCACTGTCTTCTTCTTCTTCTACATCCCATGAGACCTACATTTCCACCGATGATTAGAACCACCCGTTTTTTGAATATATCTCAGGAGGTGCTCCAGCTCTATTTTATTCAGATTTTCCAACTCGACGCAGAAGTTGTTTTTTCGGAGGATTTTTGAAACACTAATGGAGCACTCAGACTCAAAACTGGTCCATTGTACTGCCAGGTAGCAACCTACTCCAGTGCCGTTAGTTTGATCTCAACGGCAAACGGTGACTGGACCAGATTCGATTTCACTGGAATCCGAACTTGGAACCCCTTCAACTTGGGGCAGGCACTTAATCAACTGCGCCATCCAGTCGAAGAAGTTAGTAATAATAATAATGACTGGGCTACAGTCCGAGGCGGACTTGGGCCTAATGTCTCAACAACCAGTCGTTTTGTACGTGCTATTGTTCTCTCACGAATGGAGGGGACCTACAGTTTAATTTCGACAACAAACGGTGAGAATGAGAGATTTTTTCTAGACAGTTATACTCTTTTGAGCATTGTCAGTGACTCTAAAGAGGTAGAACCGTGAAAGAGTATTGCTTTTTCTTGTTTTTAAACCTAGATTGTGCAAATTGAGTGCACAGGGGTCGAAGCACATACCCACAACATACCTCAACGCCCACTATTTTGAAATAGTTGGGAGGACCAACGAAAACTGGTGCGGTTTCGGCTCAATCAACGAACCATGTCTTAGGCCACGTCAATGTGTCTGCTGCAGACCTCAGTGATGTTCAGACAAAGCTTGTTGTTGTATGAGGAATCATTTACCATCGATTTAAACTGATTTAATTTTCATTCCAACAAACGTATTTTAAAGAGCTTGCTCTGTGTGTATTCTCACGGCGATTTTTGCCATGACTTTTTTTTCGAAGGATTTTTGAAACACAACTGGAGCACTCAGACTCGAAACTGGTACATTGCACTGCCAGGTAGCAACCTACTCCTGCTGCTCATTCGGTTTAGCGGAAGAAATAAGGTCAAAACTTCCGGTTCGAAGGACCGAAATCTTGCTCTACCACACCCTAATTATATATATATTTCCCATCTGTTATGATATCCCATATCCTCCGATTCTTTCTAAATATCAAGTATTCTTTTCCTTAATTCTACCAATTACTAAATGTTATACAATTTAAAAGTTGTAATTATTTTCGGGAAATAAAAAAAATACCAAGCAAATCGTTCCAAAAACTTGTCAAATACACTTTGACGAATATTCGTACATGTTCAGCAGAAAAATGCGAGTCAATTGTGTTGCTATTTTACTGATTTTTTTTGTGTAAAACGTGTGTAAAAATGCTCACTACGTTTGGCGTGAAAAAAAATCAAAGAAAAATGTTGTTGAACGGGTGTGTGAAATAATTTAAAATGTATTCGACGTATTTTTCCATTCAAAAAAATGTATCATTGACATAAGAGTTTTTCATTCAAATTCACCATCGTCGGCTTGTTTTCTGTAAGCATATGATGTTTATGATAACTGTGGTAAACGACACAGCTCGATTTTTGAAGGTGAATACGTGGAATGCAACAAATCAAGTTGCATAACAAATTATGCAGGTCTGTTTGGGTACATTCTTAAATGTTTCTTATAATATTTCGCGTTCTTTTAAATTCGTTTAAAAAGAGATAAAATCCCTAAAAGTCAACAAATGCGTTGAGTGCAAAAAATTAAGCAAAACTTAAGCGCAAAAAATTGAATAATGAATGAATTGTGTACGAGAAGGAAGGTGGTTGTTTTGCCACGGCCAGTAAACTGAAAACATTCGGACAAAAATAACTGGCTTTACAATTTCAATATGGAAACATTTCTTATACTCCCCAAAGCGTTCTTATTTTTTGAGAAACTGCGAAATTTTAAAGTACGCGAACGGAAATTAGCAAATTGTAGTAAAAAGTAGTGGGAAATATCTGGTTTTTCAGGGTACCTACTCGAACAGGGCTGTTACCTACCTTTCGATTACATTCCATTTTTAGTGCCTTTCCGATATGTTAACCACGTGGTGTGCTTTGCCGGACAAAAACGTTGGGCTGATTTTTGAAACAACGAAGACGTACAAATGTCTTCTCATTCTTCGTTCTTCGAGACGTGCTACCCATTTTATCCCCTTTGTTGACTTGTGTGGCCATTTCTTTCATTGCCCTCAAACTCAACGATCTTTACGAACTTTTTTTTCTAAAAACATCTATTCAAAATTCAGCCTGAAAATCTAAATGTAAAGCAGGTAGTCGTATGGGCTGTGATTAAATATCAAGTCTGATTAAGCGCGTCTTAAATGAATATTCATTCGAAAACTCAAGGAAAATGCTTGCCATTTCAAAACCGGTTCTTGTCGTCAGACAATGTCACAAATTTTGATCAAATCTGCGAGAACTCCGCGGAGAACCAGCACAACTCTTCGTCTGAGTCATAAATTTCTAATCGCTTACTTCCCATTAGAATGACGAAGCCAAAAAATTGAGACTCTTAACTACGGCTAGATTTTGAAAGAAAGACTTTGGAATTTTTGTTGACATTTGATTTTATTTTTTGAAATAATTTTCTACTCGTTTGACCATTTCACTTGCCACTTAACCTAGAAGGTACTGTTATCACGCAATATGAACGTTTGTGTTTAATGACGTCTCAAACGGTATTTCTTGACGGTCTTGTAACGGTAACCATCGTTGGCGAGGACGGTTTCCAATTCAGGGGCCAATGCGACGTTCAAGTCCTCAACAACTGGTGGCAGGTACTCGTTGGATGGGAGCTCGTTGACATCACGACGATGCCTCAAACGGAAACGCTTGACAGTCTTGTAACGGTATCCATCATCAGCAAGAACAGCTGATTCTGGGGCAGCAACTGGGGCAGATACTGGGGGCAGGTATTCTTGGACGGGAAGAGCGGCAGCCTCAACTGGGGGCAAGTATTCGTTGGATGGGAGTTCGTTGACATCACGACGACGCCTCAGACGGTAACGCTTGACAGTCTTGTAACGGTAGCCATCATCAGCGAGAACAGCGGATTCTGGAGCAGCAACTGGGGCAGCTACTGGGGGCAGGTATTCTTGGACGGGAAGAGCGGCAGCCTCAACTGGGGGCAAGTATTCGTTGGATGGGAGTTCGTTGACATCACGACGACGCCTCAGACGGTAACGCTTGACAGTCTTGTAACGGTAGCCATCATCAGCGAGAACAGCGGATTCTGGAGCAGCAACTGGGGCAGCTACTGGGGGCAGGTATTCTTGGACGGGAAGAGCGGCAGCCTCAACTGGGGGCAAGTATTCGTTGGATGGGAGTTCGTTGACATCACGACGACGCCTCAGACGGTAACGCTTGACAGTCCTGTAACGGTATCCGTCATTGGCAAGAACGGCAGAGTCTTGTTGAACAGCAACTGGAGCAGATACTGGGGGCAGATATTCTTGGGTGGGAGGAGCGGCAGCCTCAACTGGTGGCAAGTATTCGTTGGATGGGAGTTCGTTGACATCACGACGACGCCTCAGACGGTAACGCTTGACGGTCTTGTAACGGTATCCATCATCAGCAAGGATGGTGGGCTCCTCTGGGGCAAGAGCGACTTGGGCTTCCTCAACTGGGGGCAAGTATTCGTTGGATGGGAGTTCGTTGACATCACGACGGTGCCTCAGACGGAAACGCTTGACGGTCTTGTAACGGTATCCATCATCAGCAAGGATGGTGGGCTCCTCTGGGGCAAGAGCGACTTGGGCTTCCTCAACTGGGGGCAAGTATTCGTTGGATGGGAGTTCGTTGACGTCGCGACGGTGCCTCAGACGGAAACGCTTGACGGTCTTGTAACGGTATCCATCATCAGCAAGGATGGTGGGCTCCTCTGGGGCAAGAGCGACTTGGGCTTCCTCAACTGGGGGCAGGTATTCGTTGGATGGGAGTTCGTTGACATCACGACGGTGCCTCAGACGGAAACGCTTGACGGTCTTGTAACGGTATCCATCATCAGCAAGGATGGTGGGCTCCTCTGGGGCAAGAGCGACTTGGGCTTCCTCAACTGGGGGCAAGTATTCGTTGGATGGGAGTTCGTTGACGTCACGACGGTGCCTCAAACGGAAACGCTTGACGGTCTTGTAGCGGTATCCATCATCAGCAAGGATGGTGGGTTGCTCGGGAGCAACTTCGACAGCAGATACTGGGGGCAGGTATTCCTGGGTTGGGAGTGCAGCCTCCTGAACTGGGGGCAAGTACTCGTTGGAGACAGCTGCGGTCGCAGCGGCAGCAGCGAAGACTGCAAACAAGACGACGAAGAGTTTCTGAAACAAATGAAGTGTTAGAGCCGGTTCCACCCAGCGAAGGATCTCTATCCCCGATCCTGTCCAGAGGATCAACTCACCATTCTTCTGCACTAGTGTTCTCTAGTCAAGGAGTAGAGTTCAGCGAATGATGACAACTCAGAACCTTCTCAGCTTTTTATACGCGACTTCACCATGGGTTCTTGAGATGGGAACTAATTAGTGAATCAGTTAACCGGTTGCTGCTTCAAATGGCTTTCACACTCACTCGTGTGGTCAATTGGTCGTGTTTGTAAACACCGCTGGGTGGCTGAGATAATCTAGATTATTTGCATATACCCATGTTCCCGAAGATCACGTCACTTATTTGCCGAAGCGTCTTCATTCCCCCAAGCTGGCCAAGGCGTGCGAAGCGTTTGCTTCCCGTTCTCCTCAGAAGTGACTCCACAAGATCAGCCTTGCGAAGGTGTTCCCGAACACGTGCTCACTCGGAAGTTATGTAAGTCAGTTACATAATTAACCTCTCCGCTTCCCGTCGTTGAGGAAGCTGCTCCGCGACTTCGGTTTTGGGGGGCATGTTGTCATGACCACTCAACCAGTTTTGCGGTCGCTCCATTATCTCAGCGATTTGCGTATCTGAGCCGCTGTTCGGGTTCATTCACCAGTTAATGAAGTACCGCCGATTAGCGGCAGCTGAGCGGTGAATGATGCGCGGGTGGGAACAGGCAAAGTGCTGGAGCTGGCGAAATGGAAATCCGTCAATCTGACGCTGATCGGGGTGAGCGTGCTGGCCTGGCGGCGAATGACTGCAGATGGTTACCGATTGGGCTCGTCTTCGTCGATCGCGCAGACTGCTTGGCGTTTTGCATAACACGTGGATGAGTCTTTAGAAATTGTGTGGTCTTAGCTGGAAGTTGGCTTTAGTGTCCATGCGCGTGCGTCGTTCTCGGATGCGAAATCCTGATTCCCCAAAGCGCGTGCCAATTGATTTTCATAAAATATTCATTTAAAGTGATTGCGGGCACAGGTGTAGCCATGTGGAGGGATTAATTGAGGCCCATTATGGCTAATTAACGACCACTAAAGTTTGAATGAATGCGTTTAGCATATTTTATGGTTCCCATCAACGGCTGAAGTTGGACGAGTCATAAAACGAACTTCCTAACCACCAATCCTCTCCTTCTCGTCGCCCGTGTAAGTGTGCTCCACAGGCGAGAGGTGATGGAAAAGTTTTTTTTTTCTCTTTTTACGCTTCGAGAAGTTTTCTCGCGGCAATGTGATGTGATGCGCTCCGACGGGGGTCGAGGACGAGCGAAATCACCATTCATGCGATGCAGTTGCTGGAGATAAGTGTCGTCGCGTTCGGGAAAGTTGAAAACTTTCGTCGGCGTGGCGGAGACGAGAGTGATATCTGCAAAGTCATTGTAAAATTTGACTGTTCCCATTTGAGTGAATCTGATCGCCGCTAATTGACTTTGGTTGCTGGTGTTTTTCCGGGTTTCGTTTGAATGCCGTTCGCAAACTCGCTCGGAAGTAGTTGTTGTCGCATGACCGGTAGTTTTGGAAGCTTGTTTTTGAAATGATTTGTGAAATGTCGAACGCATGTAAATTGTTAAAATTTTGGAAAATTTGAATTTCAATGACATCTCGCTGTCGTTCATTTACGTGTGCGAAGGTCAGGAAACTCACTGGATTGGTGTTACCGTTGACTAGTAGGCGTTTGGGGTCAGTATTTAAGCTGAGCGCAAAGTTACTGCGGGTTTCTTACAAGATTTCTTTCCGAGAGTGTAAAAATCCTGACAGAAGTTCTAAATATCTCGAACTCAATCAAACGATTCAATTTGGGATTTGTTTTAGGAATTTATTGAAGGAGGACAAGGTTTCTGTTGTGTCGTTGTTGAACACGTCTAAAATCCGGATTTCTCCAGGTCGCAACATTTTCTGGGATACTCAGAATGTGTGATTTTTAAATGGTTTCCACTGAAGCTATTGAGTAAATGTTTACAAAAATTGGAGTAGAACTGAATCGTTGTCCGTCCAAAATCGTACAGCAACTGGTGCAACTTCTGATCGTGCTTCATCGCGTAGGTGTAGTGATTATGATGTTTGCAACCAGATTATTACAATCTGCAACATATTTTAACAGTAGGCTGTGAAATTTTGAAATTGTTTTCCAATTTGCAGCCAGAGCAGCCAAAAAATTAAACCTGCAAAAAAATAGAAGCGCTGCCGTATATGTCTGAATATTTGACAGCTAGTCCGCACGTAGTTGCTTCAGCTCATTATCTGTGAAATATTGCTACCGGCTGAGTTTCTTAAAACATCCTTAAAGGCCAACCATAATGGCCGTACGGAAGCTTAAGGGAACTAAAGTATCCGAGCAATAACACAAAAATTATACAAGGCGACCATAGCAACCACTTCGCTCAGTTTCCGGGGGGCAGACTGTACGGCTCTAGGTCTATTTTTGAATTTCGGAGGCCAAGTAGTGTGTTTCGTGTTTTCAATAAGCGACGCCCACCATCAATGCCAAGGACCCATGAAGGTTGCAAAGGACTGACAAGAAAAAACATCGCTGAGTTGAGAAACCAGTCGCAGAATTACTCTTGCCAATTGTTGTTTTCTTGGATTTAAGTTAGCAGACTCCTCTTTCACAGAATCCAACTGGCATGAATGAATGAACTGGCAGAAGCATGAACAATGGCAATAGCGGATGAGGTAGTCCCTGGTCGTCACAAAAGGAAGGTATTGCGCTTGATCTTTCGTCTGATATGTGTTGACGGTGATTGGAGGAGTTGATTAAACTACTAACTGTACGGGTTACGAATTTAATCCTTAAAGTGGCTATGCGCAGGGACTTGTGGTGTCCCTGCGCATAGCCCGTTCAGCTCCATCCGGGAAACTCTTCGAATCTTATCCGTACAAACAAACGGGTTTGGTGGTACAAACAAGATAAAAAGGCCATTAGCCTTCAGATGACAGGTTCAGGTGACAGAAATGAATGGATTATCTGAAGAGGCGTGTTGGTTGAGGTTCAGATCCACCTAGACTGTAACGCCATCTGTTGACGCAAAGTACTGTTTATGTGACTAACAACCTGAAAATAAATTGAAGAAAGGAAAAGAAAAAAATAAAACAATTTTTTCAAAAAAATGAAGTCATAATTTCATTCGCAGCTCGTTCTCGTTGATCAGAAATTTAAGATAGCTCCTTGGAACAAAATATAAGACCGATTGGGGGACGGTAAATTGACCTTAAATAAGACGCCAGAGGAGCATAAATTTATGTCAATAAAAAAATCAATAAGCAGTTGATTCTTGGTTCCTTCGAAAGAAAAATTCTGCGTCGGATATATGTTCCAATCTGTGAGGAAGATGAATGGAGGAGAAGGCATAACTGCTAACTCTATAGGCTGTACGTAGACGTAGATCGGAAGGCAAAAATCTGTCGACTATCTTGGCTTGGCCACATCGAACGTATAGACAACAATGCTCCAGCCAAGAGGGTCTTTGAATCCAAGCCTCCTGGTTCAAGAAGGAGGGGGAGATCGAACCTTCGGTTTAAAGACCAAGTCATAGCGGACGCAAGACCGCTTGATTTTGACAACTGGAAGCGACGTGCCCGGGACCGTCATATATCGACGACAGCTATAGCCCAGGCCCAGACTCCACGGAACGTTGGCCAGAGAAGCATGTAAATAAAAAAAACAAAGCCTTCAACGTCTTATACTCAAAGCTCTGCAGCTATTTTGTCAACACTAATTGATTATCGAACTGGTTCTTTAAAATTGTTCGGTAAGCAGACTTAATTGGTCAGTAATGGTGACCATAGAATTATTTTTTGTTCGAAGAACTGAATTTTGATGAGAACCAAGATGAGGTTGACTAAGTTGAATCACTCAAGATGAGGGGGTGCTCAAATATATTATGCGTATGGCACTAAAGACAAATTTTTGGTGGCTGAAGAGACTTGTCGATTGAGTCTTGGGTTGGCACTGGGATGTAGCGCTAACTAAGAGGAAGGACTAAAGGTTTGAAATGAAATGCCTAGGAAATTATTTATTTGCTGAACTCTACACAGTTGCAAAAGTTTGAACTTGATTTTCTAAGCTTTGTCCCCGTTGTGGTGTTTCGAAGGTTATGACTGCCTTAGTGGTGTGCGATTTATGTGTACACGTTCAATCTTATGGAAGACTACACAAGATCTTCCATCCAGTTCTGCTATGGTTGAGGGTATATTGCACCGCGACTTTTAAGTTTTATTGTGAATTTGTGATATTTTGTTCATCTCCTTTTGGACTAAATTTTCTAAAAATTGTTGTTTGATCGATCTAAGCCATTTTTGCCATTTAACTACAAAGTTTCACTCAATGTCTTGCCTTTGTTCATTTTTTCTCTTACCCCCGTCTTGTGCCTCCAATCCACTCATCAATTGTCGCAAAACTTCCGTCGGAATTTTTTCTCCGCCAAAAACTTGCTCAGATTAACTCACAATCTGCTGATGACTAACTTAAAACTCCCACAACATGATGAGGAAGTGAATCTAGACGAATAACCTCAATTGAACATGCACATCTAGTCGACATTATGCACAGTGCCCTAGCACCACCTCAAACGCAGCCAACAAATCGACGAATGACTTTCCAAAGTCAATAAAATTTGATCGATCGGCGACTTGCAGTTGTGACCTTCAACGCCCTGCTCGCGCTTTGATCAATTGCGAAAAAGCACCCATTAAACTGATAGTGACCTCAAATCGTTCCGTTGAACCCAGTAGTTTCAGATGTTTACGATCGTCTTCGATTGTTCGGGTCTCCTTTTATGGCCGTCAATTAAATTCACGGTAAGCCGCACAAACAATCTGCGGAACAATCTTAGATATTTGAATGCGCCCCCTTCTCTGTGTGTACAAAGAAAACTAATTAATTTTCCCTCAACTCCGCGGCATTTTCGAAGAATTCCACTCGAAACAAAACCGACAAGTGTAGTAATTGTGCCTCAAATCCTCCTAAATCCCGACGCTGTTATCACCGCGCCACGCCACAAAACACCAGGAATGAGGAGAAGCAAATATTTCCGCGTAAGATTTACTGGGACTGCTTGTTTATTGTCAATAAATCTCCTCCTGGCGGTGCGGCGGGATGTGTTCGTGAAAATTGATTTTACTCCGTAACGGTCAATGTGAGACGAAACAATGCTCAGCTCATGCTTCCCCCGAATGGGGGCTGCGAGATAAATCATTTTCTAGCTTAATTCAAGGGGACTTGTCTGGCTGGGAACTGGAAACAGCAAAAGTTCCGCTTGTGCTTTTTTTGTGTGCCTCTGCTGTGGCTGGGACGATGGACAAAAAAACGAAACTAATTGCATCCTCATGGCACTGTTCTGTCTTTCAGGGTCTGGCGCAGTCCGGGGCCTGGGCATGCTTCGACGAGTTCAACAGGATCGAACTGGAAGTGCTGTCTGTTGTGGCCCAGCAAATCCTAACGATACAACGGGCCATCGCCAGAAGAGTTGTGAAGTTCTTCTTCGAAGACACCCTCCTGAAATTGGATCCGACTTGCTGCATATTCATAACAATGAATCCCGGGTAAGTAAGCTCACATACACACGCCGCCGACGCCGACGGTTTCATTGACCGGTTGCTGCTGCTGCTGCTGCTGGTAATGTCACGTAATTTTGCATACTGCCCCTGGCTGAAGCGACTGCATCCTCGGGGGTGGTCCGCATCCCTCGCAACGACTGTAATGGCTCGACCCGTGTGCATATGCGAGCGAAACTTGGTCCTCTGCAACCACCTCCGCCAACGGGACAGAGATCGGAATTAAAATTGCGAAAGGAGAGAGAAAAAAACGTGGACTCAGTGGAGTCACAAAGTGCGGCGGTCGGCGGGCGGCGGTGGTGGGCGGACGGGAAACGTGTTCGCATATGTAAATAGAGTCGTAACCAGAAAATATGTCCTTGCACAATCGCTGCACGGCAGCGGAGAGGAGCGGGGCAAATTAAGTAAGATTTGTGTGAATCGATTCTTAGGTATGCTGGACGCACGGAGCTCCCGGACAATTTGAAGGTCCTCTTCCGGACGGTAGCTATGATGGTACCTGACTATGCAATGATTGGTGAAATCACTTTATATTCGAATGGATTCGATGATGCACGTCCGCTGGCACAGAAAATCGTCCACACGTACAAGCTGTGCTCGGAGCAGTTATCCTCTCAGTCTCACTACGACTACGGTAAGTGTCCTTCTCTCTGTGTGCTGGTTTCAGTTTTCTTTTATTACCCTGGATACTGGGTCAAATGTGCATGGGTTGCAGTTTATAGGGGATTCGGCGGTGAGTTGGACACTTTTAAGGATTGCTTCCGGCTTTGGGTTGCCGGAAAATGGGTTTACTGTCCGAGTTTGCTTTTAGTTTACAAAATTTACGGATCAGACGAATTGGATAATGACTGTACTCTTGGATTATGGTTCGATGGCAGTAAGCAGTTGTGAAGGCAATCAAAGTGGGCGACTCTGTGTGAAGTTTGTGACAGGAAACTGAGACGTACTTTTTAAGACGAAACAAAAAAGAACACATTTGCCTTTCTGTCGTCTAATGCGCATCACTTAAGGAAGCGTATCTGCGGCTTAATCGCTAGATAACAATTTTATGGGGCAGATTCACCGGTTCGCCTCAAACGCAAAAGCAGATGGTTCGCGGTAACACACTCTGAGTGTTCACCTATTCCAGGAAACCGGTTCGAATAGATACCATCAAGCTACGCACTTTGTGTGGTTACGACGAATATATGAAGTCACTCCAAATCTAAGTTGATGCGGTGACTCGAAATTTCTGGACGACGATTAAGACTAAATTGTCTTGAAATGGGACTCTATTTTGGAGCAGGTGTGGAGTTCAAAAGTGAATGACACATCTTCGGCTTCTTTTTGACTTTAAATTGACAAAAAATGTTACCATGGATAGGAGGGTAGGGTAGGGGGCTGCTAGAGAATTCACCAGCACACTTAGACCATGCTGGTCCATTTTGATACCCACAGTCAGACTACTACCACTGATCGGCCGTTAATTTTACCCCAACGGCAAATGGTGACTGGACCAGATTTTAAAAACCCGATGAAAGCGTATTAACTTTGCTTTCACTGGGATTCGAACCTGGGACCCCTCTACCTTGGGGCAGGCACTTAGCCAACTGCGCCATCCAGTCGGACAGGAAGGTAAAGAGGCAGTCAGAACTGCTGGACATGAATCTCAGGTCTTATGTAATAATAATAATAATAATGGCGGCGCTACAGTCCGAGGTTGACCTGGGCCTAGCTTCTCAGCAACCACTCGTGTTGTGCGTGCTATTGTTCTCTCACGAGCGGAGGGGACCTACAGTTTAATGCCGACTCCGAACGGCGAGATTGAGAAGCTTTTCCTAGACAGTTATACTCTTTGCGCAATGTGAGTGACTCGAAAGAGGTGGAGCCGTGAAAAAATGTTTGATGTTTTTTCCGAGATTCGAACTGACGACCTCGAGCGTAGCAGTCGACGCGTAGCAGACCCACTACGCCACGGCGCCCCAGGTCTTATGTAAATTCCTGTATTTTTGACTGCTCATGACTGAATGGGTGGGTGGCAAAACCTCGTGGTAAAGCTTTGTCTTAATGGAAAACGTCTGCAGCTGACAGGTCTTCTTACTAACTACCTCCCATTTCGCACATCAAATGGGTTGAGGTTCCGCACAAATTCTTCGCTTAACTGTGGTCACCCTCTGTCGCTCTTTTCCCACAGCCTCAGCGTGGAATATTCTTAGAGACGAGTTCTGAATCCAGGAGGAAAGTATACTGTGTCTCCAATCGATTACATCACAACTTTCTAAATCTTTATTGAATGTCAGTGGACACATTATTCATACAACGATGTCCAGATGGTCCCATACATCAACCGACATTCTAGCGCAGCATAACATCCAGTTCAACCAGTTTTGACTTGTGTGCCTGTCTAAAGACAGCTAATTCAACATTTGCCTCTTAATTCACTCGACAGAAGCGAATCTTTTCAAACGATTTTAATTAATTAATTAATAATCATTCAGGTTTTGGTCGCAACATAATTCGAACAGTTCGTCCATTAGTTCAAATCTGTACCGAAAAGTGTGACTAAAACAATAAACTGTTTGTTAAATTTAATGTTTCTATAGGGCCTAAATGGACGCCGTGGCCGTGTGGGTCTGTGCGTCGACCCATATGCACTAGACTTTCAGACAAACAATTTTCCAAAAAAAAGCTGTTCGCGACTTCGACTCTCTGACAATGCTTAAAGAGTATAACTGTCTAGAAAAAGCTTCTCAAAATCGCCGTTCGGAGTCGGCATAGGTAGGTCCCCTCCGCTCGTGAGAGAACAATAGTACGCACAACACGAGTGGTGGCTGAGAAGCTAAGCCCAGGTCCACCTCGGACAGTAGCGCTGCCGTTATTATTATTATAGGGCCTAAATAAAAAGTTTTGTACTGAGTCAGCTTCATCTTACATAAAACGACAAAATGGAAGTTTTTAAAATGAATAAAGCGCGTAAAAATGATGGTATATGACTATGGACCTTACGGGCCCAATCATTGTATCCAAGTGAGCCTCTGTTGTCAGCGGCTTAAGGTAGCCCTAAACGACGAACATGCTCGCAGAACTTGCTTGTGTTCGCCGCATTTTTGTCGTTCGTGTTCGTTGGCCTTGATGTTCGCCGTGCAGGGCCATGTTCGTGAGCAAACTTCATTTTTACTCTGAACGCCACCGAGTGCATATCGCGGATTAAGCACAATGTCAACAGTCAGCCAGGATTTTATCGAGGAATTCACCACTTGCGCTTCCCTATCACACATGTTGGCGAACAAAATTAATGTTCGCTAAATGTGTTCGCCGTGTAGGGGATAACGCAAACGAGCAAGTTCGGCAAACATGTTCGTCGTTTAGGGCTGCCTTCACTCGTTGCCTGCCTTCACTCGTTATCAAACCATGGGTTTTTCCTAGGTGATGTTTTAAAACCCAGCACATCAGTAGCGGCTTCTCTGATGGCTCTTTGACAACGTTTCCATTCTTTGTCTATTGTTAGTGCAGGCGACGTCGAACTTTCAGAGAGTTTCAGGCAGACTCGATCGGCAAGGTTCCTGGCAGTCTGTTGCGATTGTAGCTTTTCGACGTCAAACTGTGGTTGTCTTCCTCGGCTCCGTTGTTCTCTCGATATCCGTGTCCTTACCTTGGCTACAACAAGGAAATGATCCGAGTCGAAGACTCAATCTGTTGGTGTATCTTCTAATGATGCCCTCTTCCGTGATGACATCTGTCAGCGCCCTTAGCGCTGATCCTTTCATTCTGATCAAGGAGAGTTGACGATTATGGCTCAGAGAAGTTCAGATTAGCTTTGCGATGTATCTCACTGTAGTAGTACATTATGGACAACTGCTATTTTTTTTGAATTTGTAGCGTGGAGTATTGTTAAAACTTCTTACGGTAGCAATTGTCATGAAAGGTTTCTTTCTCTTTGGATACCCTGGAGATAGTGCTGGTGAGTTCGTCGGCTTCGCAGTTTCCTCAGTGTCCTGTAGCTTGCTATCAAAAATGGTGAGTGTTAAAGTGCTCCGCCATTTCGTCTTACGCTATCTTTGGGCAAAAAACGATTATATCGAGGGATTTAACTGCAGTGTGACAGTTAAATTAATGACGATATCCCAGTTGGAAACCACAGTCTGTTTAAGCCAAGACAGTGTCTCTCTTATCGCCATTTGGTCTGGAAGTTAAATTGCGAACAACTTTTGCAAAATAGTTGAATTTGTTGAAACAACAGAGGACGTCTATATCTTAGATGGTGTACATAAGAAGAGGGACCTCAATCAACTTAGGGTCTGACATGGGAAACAGCTGGGAAAAAAACTTGATAGCTGAAGAGGTTCAGGTCCACCCCGGACTGTACTCGTAGCGCCATAAGAAAACGAAGAAGAGTTGAAGCTTTTTTATAGGCAATCCGACGTGACTTTAGGAGTTGCTTTGTGACATGTTGTGGGCGCCGTGTTGTAGTGGGTTCAATGTTCGATTTCCAGCACAGAAAAAATTATTTTCAAATTTTACGGCTCCTTCTCTTTCGAGTCGCTAACAATGCCTAAAGAGAAAAAGCTTCTCAATCTTAACTTTCAGAGTCAGCACTAAATTGTAGGTCCCCTCCACTCGTGAGGGAACAATAGCGCGCATAACATGAGCTGTTGCTGTAAAAGCTAAGCCCAAGTTGATCTCGGACTGAAGCGCCACCATTATAACTAATATTCGTACATATGTGCCACGTTAAGGGATTTTGGTTAAACTACAACTTATTACGAATAAAAAAGTCAATTTTAATCGATTTTAGTAGACAGTAAGGAAGGAAGGTTTTTGTTTGCTGCGATCGGCGGCATTATTGTGTCGTCCGGAAATTAATGCGGGAAACACAATGCTGTGTTGGCGATAGCGTCAAGAGACGTTTAACTTCCAACACAAGTCATGCAATGACACCGGCACCATACAGCGTTTTGCTAGCGATCGATCCTACGTTTGTTGGAAAATGGGAACAATGACACCAAGGTAACCTCCGTAACAACGCACTCTCTCACGCAAATCTTTCAACATGTAAACGCATTTGCATGCGTTTTGAGACTTCCCATACAAATTGCTACTTTGACATTTCATTGTAAGAGTGAAAACATTGTTATTTCAAAGCATGCCTTGACGACTACCTACGTAAGCAAAAACGGCAGCGCCAACGCAGGATTGTGTGTCCCGCATTAATTTCCGGACGACACAATAATGCCGCCAACCCCAGCAAACAAAAACCTTCCGTGGGCGGTCCTCAGTCGGAATAATGTGCTGTGAAATTTCGATCCATTGTAAACGCGGTCATTGTTCTAGTGATTGTAGGCACTAAACAAAAAGTGACCTTGATGACGGAAGAGGAATTAAAACGTTTGAAGTTTTAACGCAATTCCGTTGATGACACATTCAATAGCACTCAGCTGTCAGCAATAAAAATCTTTTGTCACATGAAAAGTACCGCCAACTTGAAGCAAAACATCAAAGAAACACCTTGCAACCTTTGTGGCCGAAAAAGACTTTGGGAGAAGAACTTAGCGGTTGATTTGGTCGTTGAAATAATGCTGGACCGTGCCGTGGGAGTGACCGAAAATATACCAACTTCCACATTCACAGCAACACCTTTCTCGAGCCACGGACAATGCTCGGTGGGTAAAGCTGTTCTCACTCCTTCGAGAACATTAGTGAGTACACTCCGATTGGTTGCTGTAGAAGTTCGGCCTAAGGCAACTTTTGATCGTAGTCCCAAAGAGAAAAGCTTGAGACATTCTAGGAAAGTGATCGGAGGTTTACGAAATTTGCTGCAATTTTTTTTAACGAAAGTGTAAATGAAAGGTCTTGGTCGTCGTCTTCTTCTGCGTCTTCAAAGGTGCTACAGTCCAAGTGGCTTCAACCAAAAAACTTATCTAGTTCCGCACACCAAGTTGGTACAGGTCCTTCACCAATTGCTGCACCACCTCAAACTTAGACCCCTCTTTTTCAGGCCGGAGCTAAGCCTAACCATCTTAGTCGTTGAATCCCCAGAACTCTGGCTAGACATCTGCCGCTATATAATCCGTACAGTTCGAGATAGAATCTCCTCCTCCAATCGCCCAGGACGAAAGATCTCACAGACCTTTTTTCTTGAAATGTCCAGGAGCTTCTTCATCCACGTTGGATATTTTCCTTCCTTTTCGCCATAAAGCAAGGCTGTGGTGATGAAAATCGTATACAAAGTCAGCTTTGTCTTTCTAGAGCAGACTCAAAGAAACAACAAATGGCAAGAACTACACTGCGCTTGCTCCCGCTGGTAAAGCTTTTCATTTCCCAAAGTCTCAGGCATCGAAGATTTTTATTTCGCAGCACTATCTCTCGTCTCGCATTAAGTCCCTCCGTTCCTCACGCACGCTCAACACCAGTCGTTGCTAGGCAAAGATCACTTATCTGTGAATCCCTACACCCACACTAAGCTATCTACATCAGCCAGATCGAACAATTAGGCCATTAGCCATCTGCTAATCTCAGTCGATTCGTCTCGAGGCAGTCGATTAATTGAGCACTTTCACTCCTTTTGTGGGCATTTTTTCTCACAGAAGCCTTTTGACCACAAAACGCTGTGTACTTTACTTTCTTGAACACTCAACCGGTTGTGATCGTATCAGATCGCTTGACTTAATTAACAGAAGACGCCTCACGTGGTTTCTATCGAGTTCACTTACCAGAATGGAATGTTTTGTTTCGTGATCGAACCTGCATCAGATCTTGTGATAGTTTGCTGAGGCTTCCCACGAAAGGTTTATGGCGATGGCCAGAAGCAAGTGTGGGAATAATCTCATGCATTCATCAGTCGACATCGATTTCCAGAATTTCATCATTCTGTTGGAACGAGGTGGACAAAAGTCAAGTTGATCAAATTGGATCTGGCATGAGCGTGCTTTCTATTGAATGAATTTCCCCCAATCGGTTCGAATCAAAATGTTACCCTTGACAGATTTGCTTCGTAGAGGAAGAGTTGAATTAAAGTCCTTGATAACCTATTGACATTCATTTTTACTCTGAATCCTTGAAACATTTTGGGCTTAAACTTCACAGCTTGGTAGATCTGTAATTAGGAAGGCCGAGCTTGGTGTCGAAGCCCGGTTTTAACGCTGTATTTGTCCCAACTCTCATCTATGGTCATGAAATTTGGGTAATGACCGAAAGAATAAGATCGCGAATACAAGCTGGGAGTTTTTTTTTTTTCGGCGGATTTTTGAAACTCTACTGGAGCACTCGGACTTAAAACTGGTCCATTGTACTGCCAGGTAGCAACCTACTGCAGTGCCGTTAATTTGATCCCAACGGCAAATGGTGGACCAGATTCGATTTCACTGGGATTCGAACCTGGGACCCCTCTAACTTGGGGCAGGCACTTAACCAACTGCGCCATCCAGTCGTTACTCGCCGGGATAGGGTGAGAAACATGGCAGTGCGCAAGTAACTCATTGCTGAGCAGCTGCTTCTTTGAACGGAAAGGGCTATGCTGCGATGGTTTGGTCACGTGGCACGAATGTCCCCATTATCACGACCTCCGAGGCGTGCCTTGAATGCGATTCCATCAAGTAGGCGACCGCTTGGCCAGGATGAGATGGTTGGACCAAGTCCAAAAACTCGCCTGATTGCGCTTGGGCATAGTTCCAGATGAGTTACAGTTACAGTTACAGTAAGTGCCTGCCGCAAGTTAGAGGGGTCCCCGGTTCGAATCCCAGTGAAAGCAAATTTAATACGCTTTCATCCGGTTTTTTTCAAATCTGGTCCAGTCACCATTTGCCGTTGGGATCAAATTAACGGCACTCACTAAAGCGATCGATCAGTGGTAGTAGTCTGACTGTGGGTATCACAATGGGCCAACATGGTCTAAGTGTGCTGGTAAATTCAATGGCAGCTCTCTAACCTAACACACCTAACCTACAGTCGATGGCGGAGGTCTCGAAAATATCATAAAAAGGTCCTCTGACAACCGAACATCCATCGAATCCGTCCAATCAACTCTTCTGCTTTTTCTCCTTGTGGCGCTACGGTTCGGGTGGACTTAAGCCTCACTCAACAAACCTCTCCAGCCAGCACCATCTTTTGCTAGCTGCCGCCAATTTCGCACGCCAATTTGGGTGAGGTCCCTCTCGACGTGGGTGCGCCACCTTAGTCATGGACGGCCTCTGCTGCGTTGTTTAACTGGTTTAGAGTTGAAGAGCATTGCAATTATATACAAAGAACTGCTAGGCAAAACAGTAGTGGCCACCGAGGCGTAGCGCGTCAACACCTACGTTAAAGGTCTACGGTTCGATCCCGGAAATATAAACTCTCTTTTTCCCTCCACCAACTCTCTTGAAACACTGGCAATGCTCAGAGAGTACAACTGTCAACTGTCAACTCAAACTTCGCCGATCAGAGTCGTCACAAAACTGCTGGTCCCACACCCTCCGCTTCTGAGAGACTTACACAAGTGGTTGCTGCCGTAAAAATGCAAGCCGGCGTGTGTCCTGCGGCCTGGTCGGGTGGAATCGTTGATTTTTTGATGTCAGCCGTAAATTTTCGACTTAATTTGAGCCGGCACTTGGTCGCCTTTGTGCTTGGGATTCCTGCAGAAGCTTGACCCAAATTCCTCCGGACTGTAGCGCCAAAGAAGAAGCAGCGGCTAAGCAAATCTCTCCCATAAAATGTGCAGTATTTTCTGTCGTTCAAAAACCTCGCATCTTTCGACAGATGATCCGTGACAGCGTCTTGAGGCCTCTACTGATCACCAAGTCCTCTCTCTAAGAACAACCTCCCACAGAAATCAATCGATCCTCCCATCATTCCTATCCACACTGGAAAACACCGACAGATAGACATTTTCGATTGCAAAACACTCGCTCGATTCATTTTCCTTTCGTCCTCGTCCATCAAACGTCCAAAAGCACCTGGCCGTAGAAAGATTCTCAAAAGTTGTTCGCCCATTCCCACCGGCCAACACCGGCATCGCCCAACCCCTGCACATCTTGCCGCGCTTTAAGAGACATGTCAACCGACCAATCACCCAGCCGTTCAGTCCCGTCCCAGACCGGCACTAAACAATTTTGCATTCTTTTCAGGTATGCGAGCCGTGAAATCTGTCCTGCTGGCATCCGCATCGTTGCGTCGCATGCATCCCAATCTGCCCGAGGCACAAATTGTCCTGCGAGCCATTGTCGATGTTAACCTGCCGAAATTTCTCGAGCAAGATGTCGCCCTATTCATTGGCATTTACACGGATCTCTTCCCAGGTGTGGATTTACCCGAGGTAAGTCACCACCCATTAAACTCGGCCGCACACATGCAACACCCGGGGCTGTTCAGCTGTGCTGTGCTCCGCTGTCCAATTAATCCCAAACGATTCCCAGGATGCCGAGGATACTCGGGATACTGAGGATATCCGGACTAACCCTGACCCGAAGCCATTGTGCTACACCACCAGCAGCACCGGGTGTTGTATGATTTTGGTTTAGAGCATGCTGCGACGTGTATCCCCTCATCCCCTCTTTCCCTTCCCTTACAGCCTTCTCGAGATGATCTGCTCAGGTGGATGAAAAATGTTTTGGAAGAACGCAACCTCCAGGCGACGCCGTGGTACCTGGAGAAGATTTTGCAAATTTACGAAATGATGCTGGTGCGACACGGCCTGATGATAGTGGGCGCCCCCATGGGCGGCAAGACCACCGCCTACCAAGTGAGTACCTCCTTTATATCGACTAACCCGAATTCATCCCCTGCCCGATGTGGCATCTGAGCATCCGAGTGGCGGCCGGAGGAGATACTTTATTGCCTCGACTGCCGCGGATCTTTCGCCCAACCCGCACAGCGGACAATGACACTCGGAGCCACCCTCGCGTACACCCTCGGTCCGCGGCCGGAGTGAGTTGCCGCTGTTGTCGGCTTTATTCCACTTTAATGAGGCATTAAATTGAATAGAATATGCCGGTGGAATGGCCGCCGTAAAAATGCAGGCCGGCGTGTGTCCTGCGGCCTGGCGGTGGGGTGGACTCGTTTACTTTTTTATGACAGCCTTAAATTTTCGACTTAATTTGAGCCGGCACATGGTGGCCAGTGTGCATGGGGGCGGCCGGGTGACCATGAGGTGGCCACCGAGGGTGGACGGAGAGATAGTTGTAAATTTGTGGCCATTCCGGCGTTCGCCTGCCACCTATTATCCAGTAGTTGGAGTTGATTTACATTTTCCGAACATGCACGGGGACAGTTTTAGATGTCTGGGCCTTTTGTTTGAAATATTTATGAGCTGAGGCTTCTGTGTGACGTGCATTTAAAGTTTGTGTCACCGGAGTTGCCGAGGCGAGAGACGTGGGTGCGGAGGGTGGCCGGAGGAAAAATGGCACACCATCGGTTCTGGCGAAGGCGTGGCCAGGAAGTTTTTCAATAGACGGGTTTATCGTGATGAATTTGTTTGGAAGCACTTTGGCATTAGTTGCCAGTGTCAATGTTGATGTTTCACATTGTGTGCGATAGTTGGTGATTGTTGGCGTGTGAACTGCCACTGTGAGTGGCTTCCTTGGGGAGGAGGCGTGTGCAGGTGGGATCGTCGGGGGAAAGGATGGAGTTTTCAAAGTAGTTCGCAAAGAAAGAGAGGAGCGAATGCATAAGGAAGTGGGATACGGTTGATTGAGTGAGGAGGTAAGTGCTTTGCTGCGGTTGAAGTGTCTCCACTTTTTGCATTATTCTTCAACCTCTTAAGGAGACTTCTTTGCACGGTTTCTCAACTTCTGTGATTTGGTTAAATGATGAGACTGCGTTTGGGAACGATATGGATGATGCGGAGTTGCCTTTCCGAATCCTGAATCTTCAACGATCCTTGTTGTAATTCAATGTTGAATGGAGGCACAACAACCAAAGACTGAAGTTAGCAAAGATTTCTTTTCGAAAATGTACGATTGATCGAAAAATTTGGTTTTTAGTGTACATGGCTGACCAAATACAAGTTTCTTTTTAAAAATCCAATAAAATGAACAAAATTACATTTTTCTTATGTGGTTATGGCTTTATTAGTAAGGACAAACATTCCCATTCATTATGAAATAAAACGTCGTTCAAGTGGCTGCCTCGGCTGGCTTCGCAGAAGCGCATTCTGCGACCCCAATTTTTCAAAACCTTGTTAATGGTTTCGAGCTGTAGCTCACGGATTGCTTAGATGATATCGACCTTAAGTGCTTGAATCGTTTCCGCATTGTTGGCATAACATCGGTACTTCACGGTTCCTTACAAAAAAAAAGTTCAAAGGGGTTAAATCGCACCTCCGAGGCGGCCAGTTGGCATCGCCAAGTCGACTGATAACACGATTTGGGAATATGGTGCTCAAAAGATCGATTGTGGCATGAGCTGTGTGGCATAGCGCGCCATCCTGCATGAACCAGAGGTCGTCGAAGTCCATGACTCCAATTTCAGTAAAAAAAAAGTCGGTTAACATGGCTCTGTAACGCCCACCGTGGACCGAAACGTTGTTCCCAGCCTCTTTTTCGAAGAAAAATGGTCCAATGATGCCACCACTCCACAATCCGCACCAAACTATCATTCTCTGTGGATGCACTGGTTTCTCGACAATAACGTGCGGGTTTTCCGAGCCGGATGCGGCAATTTTGTTTGCAAACGTAGCCGCCGAGATGAAAATGCGTCTGGACCTGGGCAAGGTGGCATCATCGGACCAGATTTCTTTCGAAATGAGGAAGGAGACACCGTTATTGTCAATGGTCTCAGGTTTAGAGCGTTGTTAACCGACCTTCTGTGGCCAGAGCTCGACAACATCGATATATCCGAGCTGTGGTTTCAACAAGACGGTGCGGCGCTGCATGCTATACAAGCGAAGCAACGCCCGAAGTTGTGAAGGAGAAGGAGAAATTTGGCGACTGGGCCATCTCACGACGAGCGTTCTTCAATAGACCGCCACGATCATGCGACTTGACACCACTCGATTATGTTCTCTGAGGCTACGTCAAGGACTAGTCTAAGCTATCATGACAATCCCAACCACTTTGGATGAGCTCGAGGCCAATATTCGAGACGCTGTTGGCGGAATATCGCCACACATATTGGACGAAATTGAGGGAGCCATTTGATTAATGTGCTATTTCATACATAATGGTATGAATGTAGCTTTGAAATGAAGCCAGAATCAATTTCATATTCTATACTGTTGTTGTTTTATTTGACTTTCTTTTCTTATCGTTCTTATCTGGTCACCCTGAATCTGCCTTAGATTCCAATATACAGTCGACTACCTCTAAGTCGAATTTTGACGGGATATCAAAATTAGTTCGAGTTAGGGGGAGTTTGAGTTAGAGAATGATTTTTGTATGGAAAATGAGGGTAATGCCAAAATAAATATGGGGAAAAAATTCGACTTAGAGGGCGTCGACTGTACTTTGATTTTCTTAGTTGGCGCTGCGATTCTCCGGCTAACCGATCTTTGGCTGACCACCTCCAGTACTCCATGCGTTTGTTGAGGTCTTCTTTCTCTTGCATGCTTCACCTTCGACGTGTGCGTTGTCTCATTGAAATTCCATCGAGTATTCCTCCCTGTGAAGCAGTGAAATCTATTCTTGATGGCCTCATTTAAGGTGTCTGATCACCAGCGCTCCTGTTAAATGTCCATCTCGCTGTACAATCGTAGATCTTCTTCGTTGTACCCACTCATCATCGCCTATGATTAAAAATATCACACTTTTCCAAGAATCAGAAGGTACCCAAAGTGACATTCCAATGTCCACATTCATCTCCACTCATCGCCTCCACACGCCGTCACTTAAGAGGAAGACAAGACACTTGAGTTCACTTAATTAAATTACACGCGAGTAAACTCACTCAAAAACAATCAGCAGCCACTAACTAAATGTGTTTCACGAATATCTTCAAGTGGCATCATCTTCTGTTATCTCCATTCAGCTCTTTGTTCCCCAGAAATTTGATTCCATAACACGAAGCGAAGCCCCACCCAAGCACCTGCGATCCCACGCTTAGGATCAAGGAACTCCAGGTCGCGTCCATCTCTAAACCCCATCCCGGTATTCCTTGCTTCGAAAGTCACTAACCCTCGGCACCTGTCGTGCGAGAGCACTCCACCGCTCGGCCGAGTGTATCATCGACCTTCAGACCAGATCTCGCCGCACCACAGATTAATTCAGTGTCGTCGTCATTAAGTCTGTCAGAGCGGTTAATCTAGATCCGAACTAGATTTCCACTCCACTCGGCTGCGTCGCTGCCAGAAGAGAACATAATTGGTGGCCACTTCATTCGAAGTCTACTTGAGATGTATCGAGCTTTCGATTTCGGTGCGTCAATCTGATTACGATGAATTAATTCAAGTGAAGCTTTGTTCGGCCAACTAATCGCGGACTTAGATTGAAGTTACAATGCGATGGTGATCTGCATATAAATAAGGCAATCTGCTTCCAATGGCATCACTCATCAACTTCACAGTCTCGTGGACAGACAGGCCTAGAACCGAGGATGGTAAGCCGAGCGTTTGACTGGGCCGCAGTTCAAGGATAACCGAGGGCTTTTTTTTTGACTTTTCAGAGATTTTTTGTGTTCGTTTTTGTTGCGGCGCTCGCTGCAGTGACTGCTCTGCCAGCCGACTACTTGCCACCGCTGCAGGAGGTAGCTCCCAGCAATGAGTACTTGGCGCCAATTGCTGAAGCTGAACTCCCCGTAGAGGACGCTATCCTTGCTGATGATGGATACCGGTACAAGACTGTCAGGAAGCTCCGTCTGAGGCATCGTCGTGATGTGAGCGAACTCTCATCGAACGAGTACTTGCCACCTGTAGAGGAAGAGGAAGTTATTGCCGCTCCAGAGGAAGCCTCTCCTCTGGCCGAAGATGGATACCGGTACAGGACTGTCAAGCGTTACCGTCTGAGGCGTCGTCGTGATGTCGATGAACTCCCATCCAACGAATACTTGCCCCCAGTAGAAGAGCAGGAAGCCGTCGTTGAAGATGCCGCCCCTCTTGCCGAAGATGGATACCGGTACAGGACCGTCAAACGTTACCGCCTCAGACGTCGTCGTGATGTTGATGAACTCCCATCCAACGAATACTTGCCACCAGTTGAGGAAGCCGTCGAAGCCGCTCCAGAGGAAGCTACCGAACTTGCTGCTGATGGATACCGTTACAAGACCGTCAAGCGTTACCGCCTCAGACGCCGTCGTGATGTCAACGAGCTCCCATCCAACGAATACTTGCCACCAGTAGAAGAACAAGAAGCCGTCGTTGAAGATGCCGCCCCTCTTGCCGAGGACGGATACCGCTACAGGACTGTCAAGCGTTACCGCCTCAGACGTCGTCGTGATGTCAACGAACTCCCATCCAACGAATACCTGCCACCAGTTGAGGAAGCCGTCGAAGCCGCTCCAGAGGAAGCTACCGAACTTGCTGCTGATGGATACCGTTACAAGACCGTCAAGCGTTACCGCCTCAGACGTCGTCGTGATGTCAACGAACTCCCATCCAACGAATACTTGCCCCCAGTAGAAGAACAGGAAGCCGTCGTTGAAGATGCCGCCCCTCTTGCCGAGGACGGATACCGCTACAGGACCGTCAAACGCTTCCGTCTCAGACGTCGTCGTGATGTCAACGAACTGCTATCCAACGAATACCTGCCACCGGTTGAGGAAGCCGTAGTTGAAGAAGCTGCTCCACTTGCCGCCGATGGATACCGCTACAAGACCATCCGCAAGCTTAAGTACCGCCATCGCCACTAAGGCCTCAACGCCATTCTTCGCCCCGAAACATGAAAATACGCTTCTGAAAAATAAAAGTATCTAAACCCAAGTCGATCTCTGTTTTCATTCATTCTCTGTTAGCCGCTTCCACTTTTTCGATGAAAATTGTCCCTGACCACTCTAGACTGCCCTCGATTGCACACAGCAACCACTGCAAAGTCAGACACTAACGCTTCCCCGTTTCCATTTACACAGGTCCTCGCGCAGGCGTTAAAGAACCTCAGCCAGGACCGGCAGAACTCCGCTCTCATTGAGTATCCTGTCAATTATCGGATAATTAACCCGAAAGCAATCACGATGGGCCAACTCTACGGCAGCTTCGATCCCATCTCACACGAGTGGACGGACGGGGTGCTGGCGAAAACCTTCCGTGAACAGGCGTATGCCTCGCAAAAGGAACGCCACTGGGTGCTCTTTGACGGCCCCGTGGATGCGGTTTGGATTGAAAATCTCAACACCGTGCTGGACGACAACAAAAAACTCTGCCTCATGTCCGGCGAAATAGTGCAGATGACCAAAATGATGAATATGATGTTCGAGCCGGCCGACCTGGAGCAGGCTTCGCCGGCGACGGTCTCGCGCTGCGGCATGATATACATGGAGCCGTCGCAGCTCGGCTGGCGGGTCTTCCACAAGAGCTTCACGAATGTCCTGGAGAACGAGTGCCAGCTGAACGAGATCTACATGGGGCTGTACGAGGACCTGGTTAATTGGCTGATCCCAGCAGGAATGAGTATCCTGCGCCATTGCAAGGCCATGCTGGAGACCTCGCCGATATATCAATACAGGGTGAGTTCGGAGTCTGGTGCAGTTTTCAATTTTCTCGCACAAAGCACGTTTAGAGTGCCGCAGGACGAAAAACTTAATTTATTTAACTTTTCCATTTTCCTGGTTTTCTTTTTCTCTCTCTCTGCTGCTGCCGCTGCTGGATGATGCTCCGCCACGCTGCTCTCGGTCCGTGCGTGCTTGTGACGGTGGAAAACTTCTCTCTCATTTGGGCGACTGGCTGCGATGGACACGGATGTGGGTGCAGATGTTGTCAAGATTCTTCCTGCAACTCCTGGAAGAGAAGAATCAAGCGTATAATCAGGTATGGTTCCAGCAGACTTTCCTATTCAGCTTCGTTTGGGCATATGGCTCCGTGCTAACAGGTATGAACACAAAACGGACAGAGAGTGCATGTGTGGGTGGACCTGGGGGGTGGGGAGAATTGAACGAGTTTCTTTTTTTTTTGTCATATTTCTTGGCGCAAGAGTTTCCGACATGGCGGTGTGCACCATCATCCTGCATCCTGGGTGTCCTGTCGATAATTGAGTTTGGAGCGAATGGTAGATGTCCTTGTTGGGAAACTGAATGGCTCTGCGGGGTGTCCATGGGACAGACACGTAATCACATACAGTGGGGTGTGCAAGGAGGTGTGATGAATCAAAGTAAATTAAGAGCCAATTCAATTGGAGGTTTCAATTTAACCTTCGATTACACCTCACATGTCAGCAGAAATTGTGAATATTTGAGTTAAATTTGAAAGCTGGGAGTGAATCATTACAGACGTAAAAATGTGCACCAAATTTGGATCGGAGCGTGTGCTAGAGCTGCCTTTTTGTTTTTGAAAGTGCTTAACAAGCTGCTATCAGTCATTTTGATCGGCGCCAGGTAACTTTATTTCTTTACCGGAACTTTGATGTTGGCTCGGAAATCCAGGGGGACCGGTCTCGAAGACATTCTTCCAGATGAGAATTGATGGGACATCGCGTCGCCCTGTCAATCACCGTGGCTGATTTTTGTTTACAGGGTTTGACAATCAGAAGCGACAATCTTTGAAAGTCACATAATTCCCAATTTAATAGGGTTACCTCGTTTACCAAGCGTTTATCAAGGCTTACGTCAGAAGATAGTCGTTCAATTGTCTTCAAAAATGTTCGTGACGAACAAACACCGTCTGAAAACACCATTCATCGTTTGGTGTCGAATTTTGCTAAGCAGGGGACAGTGCGAGATCGTCGACATGCCGTTCATCAACGCCCAAGACATTCCGATGAACTGGTTGAAGCGGTAAGATAGAGTGTTGTCAAGAGCCCAAATATGTCCTGTCGTCACCGCTCCCAACCTTTTGGCGTCAGTAGAACCACCTAGCGGCGCATTTTGAAAAATTATTTGGATTTGTTTCCGTATAAAGTGCAACTGACTCAAAGAATACACCCGGCAGACCGTCCACGTTGCTTGGAATACGGCCAACCAGTATCACACCCACATAAACAATGACGCACCCGGTATATGTACCCGTATGCGTAGAGTGCGTACAGAGGAGTTCATTGCTGCTGTACCCTTCTTCTTCTTAGAGCGCTACAGTCCGAGGTGGACCTGGGCTTCACTCAACATGCGTCTCCAGCCAGCACGATCTTTCGCCAGCTGTCTCCAGTTTCGCACACCAAGCCGGCCGAGGTCCCCCTCGACTTGTGTGCGCCACCTTGTACGTGGACGTCCTCTGTTTCGTTGTCCCACACGCTCAGAGTCGAAGACTGTCCGGGCTGGAGCTAAGGTGTCCATACGCTCTACATGGCCTAGCCATCTTAGGCATTAGATCCGTAGACGCCTGGCTAGACTCATGTCGCTCTACAGCTCATACAGTTCGTGGTTGAATCTTCTCCTCCAAATGCCATCAACGCAAACAGGACCAAAGATCGCGCGCAGAACTTTTCTCTCTAAAAGACCAAGAGACTGTTCATCCGCTTGTGCCGTACAACAGGACTGGGATGATCAAGGTCTTGTATAGAACCAGCTTAGTCTTCCGAGAGAGGGCTCTACTACTCAGTTGCCTTTTGAGCCCAAAAAAACAGCGGATGACAAGAGTAATTCTGCGTTTGATCTCGGTACTGATGTTGTTTGTACTGTTTACTGCGGAGCCGAGGTAGACGAAGTCCTTAACTACCTCAAAGTTATAGCTGCCTATGGTGACGTTCTGGTCAAGTCGTTGATGTTGTGCGTCCTTTCTCGATGACAGCATATACTTGGTTTTGCACTCGTTTACCGCCAGCCACATTTTAGCCGCTTCCATTTCAACTCCAGCAAACGCAACATTAACGACTCGCTGTGTTCGCCCAATCACGTCAATGTCATCTGCGTAAGCTAGCAGTTGAACGTACTTTTGGAAGATCGTGCCTCTTGCTGCTGTCCCAGTACCAGTGTTAATGAAGACCGTGATTAGTCCGTATTTTTTTCAAAAATGGCCGTGAAAACAAAGTTACCCTTAACGGCATTATCGTTCAATGAATTCGAACCATTTTTTTGTCCAAAATGCAGGAGCTGAACCGTTAATATGACCCGTTGATACAAAACGTGTGTTTATACATGCCGAACACTCTTAAACCGACGACGAAATGAGTTCGGTAAACAATTAATCTCTCGTCTTCGATCGGTGAATTGGTCGGGTAGATCGTGAGATTTGACGCCTTTAAACTACTTTTTATGGTAATACATCAAATCACACCTCCATGTCAATAAGCGCCGGTGTCAATTGAAGTCTTGGCAGACCGAAAAAAGTACTTAAAATTTGACGCTCTGTATAAACCACTTAAAATGTGGTTGTGGTCAACATTTACACGAATTAAAGTTTTATTAGTAAACGGCAAGCTTTTACTTATTAACTCGAAAAAAGTTGTGTGCATTTTTGTAATTCTTTGACAATTAAAAATTAAACCCCTTTTTGTTGGATGTACCTTTTTTTTGTCGGAGGTTTTTGTAATACTACACTGGAGCACTCAGACTCAAAAACTGGTCCACTGTACTCCCATGGATGTACTTTGCTCGCCATTTAATACCTCTGCAAGAGACTTAATCAGTCTAGAGATCCTAGATCTCATGACCTTGACAGCAAGTTGACATCACCATTTCTCAAAATAACTCGTTCAAACAACATTTCTATGAATTGATAGTTTGTCTAACGAGTTATATCTTTATTTGCATCGTTTCGCTGCAAGAATTCATTGCCGACATTAACATTATGAAACACTTGCGCAACGTGGGAAGGTTCTTCGTCTGAAAAGATGATAAGTTTTACTTCCTAAGATGTAAATATACGCTAGCATCAAAATGTTGCAGAACTTTGGATGAAAACGCTATGCAACGTCGTTTGTAGGACTTTGCGGACAACTCTGAGCAATCGAAAGCCACTTTAAAATTAGTTAATGAAAATGTAGAATGTATTCAAAGTCGCGCACACAGCCAACAACATGTTGCGAATCAGAATTTCAAATGTTGCCCAATAGAATGGTTCTTAAATTGGCAACATCACTGAAGATGAATTTCTGGTTCATCAATATTTGATTCATCGGCATTGGACTCATGCAACATTGTATTTCAGCAGCATTTTACTAGCGATGCTTTAGTAGAGTTCATACTGCGAATTACTGTATAGGACCTACAGCCAATGACCTAACTGAGAACATCATCAAATAATAATAATAATAATAATAAGAATAATGGCGGCGCTAAAGTCCGAGGTGGACCTGCGCCTAGCTTCTCAGCAACCACTCATGTTATGCGTGCTCTCTCACGAGTGGAGGGGACCTATAATTTAATGGCTGAAACACAACAGTGCGTTGCGCTAGCCGACTTCATGTTACGGAGGGTGTACGTTGACGTTCGGTTGGCGTTCCCTCTCTTTCTCAAATTGCAAATAAAAAATATTCCGTCAGCTGTTTTAATTTCTGAAATGTCAAATCCGAAAATATTCTGGTCAAACAATTGAACGTTAAAGGAATTAATTGCGGAAAATGAATGCCAAGAAAGTTTAAAAAATTTAAAAAGTGCTTCTTGTTGCTAATTTGGCGTATTCATGCTTCCAAGCATACACGGATTTCAAATCAGTTGTGTCGTTAAAATAATTTTAGTTAGCTGTTTTCATGTCTCAAATGTCAGTTGCCACAAAATGTTCTCAATTTCGATCTCACAGCGCATCCCTTTGTCAAAAAAATATCCAACATGTTCAATAATGACGTGCGTTGGAATTACGTTTTATGTTTTATTACGATCCTCTCATCTTTCTCATTTTTCACTTACGTAGGTCGATGCAGTATTTCGTGAATGTCCATTGAATTGTATGCGTTGAAAGACAACACAACGCACTGTTGTGTTTCAGCCATAATGCCGACTCCGAACGGCGAGATTAAGAAGCTTTTTCTAGACAGTTATACTTTGAGCATTGCCAGTGATTCGAAAGAGGTGGAGCCGTGAAACATTTTTTTTTAATTGTTTGTCTGGACTTGGATTTGCACCTAGACTGTGAAAGTCTAATGCAACGCACGAACCCCCACGGCGTCCACCAAATACCAGATCGTTAATACTGTTTGGGATCTAGACGAAAAAGCAGCTTGAGCGCAATTTTAAAGATTCGTTCAAACTGTTGCTGGTAAAATAAGCGCACTTACGCATGAGTACGCATTTATTCGCGCTTAAAACTGTAGTTTACCCTTGAGCAATGTGCACCATTTCCCCTTAACAGTTTCAATGGTGAAGATACTGTAAGAATTCGCTATCAAACTCCCAAAATGACGGCGTTTCAGTTTAAAGACTGGGACCCAATAAACCACCTGCAGGCCTCCTTGCAGCACACAGTGTATTCTCTAAATTGCTGCACCCAACATATCCTTATTTTCATTCCAATACCAATCTCAACTCGTAGCAGCACATATCCTTGTCAGATATCTCCTCTCGTTCTTATTCTCCCACCTCCTTGAGTTCCAAACAGTTATGTGTCCTCTCCATACGTACTATCTCTTCACTTTATCCTTATCAATAATAACCCCCCACCCCCACACACATGCACACACTCGCCACAGTCGATGGTCAGAAGCACTTCGACGGTTTGCTGAGAAAAGTTTTATACGGCGCCAACGAAACGTATCCCAGGCCAAAGTACTTCACCTTGAACCGTGGTCAAATGTTCCCAGAGAAACTTTCCGTAATGGACTACCGTTTCGATGGCGCAGAGAATTGGTGGCCATGGAATCGACAAGAAGAAGTCACCTTCCCCGAGGGCGTGCAAGTGAGCGAACTCATAGTTCCCACCAAAGAGACGGGCTGCATCAATTTCTGGCTGGATTTCTGCGTGGCACGCCGTCCAATGCCGTACCTGACGATTGGGCCGACTGGAACCGGCAAGAGCGCCATCATCACTCATCATCTGCTGGCCCTGCCGAAGAGCGCGAACATGGTGAACATCGTCAATTTTTCAGCTCGCACCAGTGCGCAGTTGGTGAGTATCCCGTGTCTGTACTTGAAGTTTTAATTTGTTGCAAAGGTTCTGACACTAATTGCGAAATAATTTCAAATGAATCCGAAGCGGAACCCAGGCAAGGGGGTTGGATGGACGTCGCTGGCAGCCGACGTAACGATTCTGAGCGTTTCTTCAGCGCCTAATCACAAACGTCCGCCGAGTGATGGACTGGACTCTGGGTGCACATCAATTTTTTATCCGTAATGGTAATTTGAAAGCACCCCTGCCGCACAGGCTTTGAAATATTGGAACGCGTTTCGAGATAGAGATTAATGCAGCAGCTGGCGCAACCAAATCCCCTTGAGAGCCCCCGATTCCGATTAAAAGTCCCAAAATGAGGCATAATCCAGTGCCACCGACCGGTGGCTCCAGTCCCACTGCGTCGGCCGCTGTCTGCATCCCACGGGCTGTGCTGGCAGACATGCAGAAATCTATTAATTTACCCCAATTGGAGTTTTCATTGTGACCGCAGATTTTAATGCAATTACCCATTAAAGCCGCCTCGTTATTTTTGGGTTAGGGCACCTCCACCTGGGTGACTGCTGGCTGATACTGTTCGGCGCCCGCGTTCGAAATGCATCAACACCAAGCGTCAGGTAGGTGATGCTGCACGCAGATGGAGCTTAACCGATGCGGTCGGTGATGCCATGATGTTAATCTTTTGTCGGTCGTAAACTTCAATTAACGACTATCATTGGAATTTACATGAATGCATTGCCGCCGTCGTCGGTGGCTTCATTGGCTGGCGCGATTGTGAGCGGCTGCCCTAGGAGTTCGTAATTTGGTTAATTGGCAAACAATGTAGCAAAACAATTTTGTGTGGTAGCAACACGGAAATTGCTCTTTTGGACAATTAACACTGACATTGTAGTGAAAATCATGCACAAAAGGCGCGAGTTGACGACGCAATTATTAAGGCCGTACGTGAAGAGCTCTTGCAACGCAGTGGGCGTAGGACCGGTTTGGAAAAATAATGAAAAAGTTGACATCTGACGCTTTTATGTGGACGAATTCACTTTGAAACGAACAAAGCACGTGAGTGGACCGTGGGCACGAGAGCAGTCGACATTTGAACGCTTTGCATTTTTCAAGAACTTGTGTCTTGTAGATGGATAAAGTGGTTACGGAATGAAGCAGTCATGTTTTTTTGCATCTGTTCTTGTGTCTGATTCTATTCTAAAGGGACTTCCGAACTTTGACAGTTGACATCAGCCTTGCTGTTGAAACTACATCTGTCAAATTCACTGTCACTGTTAGGAATAGCAGAAGGGGATCGACAATGGAGCCCTGTGGTATCCCACATGGATTTGCAAAAAACTGGGACCATTCCTTTTGTAACGGGTCTTCCAACAGTGACTTCCAAACCTTGACAGTTGATAGCGGCCATAATGTTGAGGCTACATCTATCAAATTGGCTGCCAGTTGTTCAGTCTGTCACCATGAATGGACAAAGCATTCAACATCACGTGTAAATTACAAAATTATCTCATTAAAGGGTGTTCTTTTCACGCAACGTTCCACGTGCTTCGCCCATTTTACTATCGCCATAATCGTCCTACCGAGAGGACTTCTTGAGTGTGGTGGTGGATAAATTTGAGTCCACTGGTTCAGTAAGCGATAAACCAACACCGAAATACAAGATTTTCCAAAACCATCGCCGCTGTCCGTGAGAGTGTGCAGGAGAATCGGAGGCAGCCGATTTCGCGTCGCTCGCAAGAACTCGGCCTTTCCCAACCAGAACTTGTTTTTGTAGGATTTTCGAGACACCACTTGAGCACTCAGACTCAAAACTGGTCCATTGTACTACAAGGTAGCAACCTACTCCAGTGCCGTTAATTTGATCCCAACGGCAAACGGTGACTGGACCAGATTCGATTTCAATGGGATTCGAACCTGGGACCCTTCTAACTTGGAGCAGGCACTTAACCAACTGCGCCTTCCAGTCGTCACCGTCAACGGCAAGCACTAAAGGTCGATGATTACCAACTTCTTTTGGCCTGAATTGGATGATATGGACCTCAACGACATGTGGTTTCTTTCTGAAACACAATAGTGCGTTAGCGCTGGCGTTGTTTTTCAACGCACACAATTCAATGGACATGCACAAAATACTGCATCGACCTGCGCTAGTGAAATATGAGAGAGATGAGAGGATCGTAATAAAACGTAAAAAGTGATCACAACGCATGTCATTATCGAATATGTTGGATAAGGACGGCGCTACGTGCCACACAGCTCACGCCACATTGAAAATTCTGCACGAGCAGTTCGAGAACGTGGTCATCTCACGCGGAGGTGATGTGAACTGGCCACTGAGATCGTGCGATTTGACTCTTTTGGGGTTTTCTGAAGTCGCAGGTCTATGGGAATAAGCCACAAACCACAGCGGTCCTCAAAGCCAACATAACCCATGCCATTCGTCAAATTCAAACTGATTTATGCGCCAGAGTCATGGAAAATTTGACATTTTCGACAAGTACCACACAGAGAAGCCACGGCGGACATTTGGCCGATATTATATTTCATAATGGCATCAATATGCCCTTCAAACGAATGAGAAATGTCGATAGTAAATCAAACACACTTTGATTTATTTAAATTTAAAGATAGGAAGCACTTAATGAAATGCCCTTTATTTCTCAGAACGGACTGCTCTAAACTTCCCGCTCTTCTTCTTCATCTTCTTCTTAGGGCGCTACAGTCTGAGGTGGACCTGGGCCTCACTCAACATGCCTCTCCAGCCAGCTGTCTGCAGTTTCTTGTGCGACTTGTGTGCGCCACCTGGTACGTGGACGTCCTCTGTTGCGTTGTCCTACATGCTCAGAATCGAAGACTCTTCGGGCCGGAGCTAAGTTGTCCATACGCTCTACATGGCCTAGCCATCTTAGGCATTGGATCCGTAGACACCTGGCCAGACTCATATCGCTGTACAGCCCATACAGTTCGTGGTTGAACGAAAAGACCAAGAGACTGTTCATCCGTCATACGCATAAAAAAGCTTGAAGAACGAGCACATCTTGGTGCGGTCGCATGCTTATCATAGAAAGAAAACGAGCACATCTTATTCACTTAAAGTTCGATCAGGGAAGGTTAACCAGGAATGTTTCCTTCTTTCTTTCACCAAAAAAGAAGGGTGACAATCACCAAACTTGAGGAATCCCAATTTTCAAACACATTGCCGAACACCTGCGACAGTCTATCGGCGATATCTCGGCAAATATTCACTCCCGACTCGCCAATCATCTATCACCAGAGAAAATGAACCAAAGACATTAAATCCTACGATCTCTGACGTTAATTGAGTGATCGGATTGGCGAAATTTTGCAAACGTCTTCTCCACTTTCTTCGCCTTGGCCTCTCACTCGATGGAACCCTCCCACAGACACAATTGGTCGCCAAATTAATTCATGTCGCAAACCGCCCACGTGCGCTCCTTCCAACAGCAGTGACAATGCGAAAGTTCCATCGGGGGGGATCGGCAGATCGTTTCACCAGAACGATTAAATCAAAAGTTATTGACCCATTCAATCGAACCCATAAAATAACCATTTTCATAAAAATCGAACCACATCTGCCGTACACTTTCGAATCCATCCCAGATGTATCAATTGATAACGTGCCGTTCGCGCTGGTGACAGTTACCAAGCCGGTGACTTACCTTAGGTCGTTGTCAGCACGACGTTATTCCTCATCGTCCAACCTGGGCAGCCAGGCAGTCGCCACTTTCGAATCACTTGGTATGCACGGATCTCAGGTATCCACCACCCACTGCCGAGTGTTTTACGACCTCACCCGCCTATCAGATTGACCTAATTAGTTCCAAGAACCGCGTGGTGATTAGTACACCCAACTTATTCAGTGCCTTACGTCATCCCAAGCCCATGGCAGCCACTCTGTCGCTTGGCAACTATCGCTGCTGAGCCTCTTCATCGCCGAGCTCATCAAACGTAATTAATCATCATTTAGGTGTCACTCAACCTCGTCTTGGGGCTGACATCAGAAAACGTTTCGAACAGAAACGAGAACAGATACATTATCCATCCATCCATCTATCCGCGGCCACAAGAGCATTTGTCAGAATCAATAAACTCTCCGCTTTATCTCCGACACATTGGCCAAAAGAACCCCAATCCATATGCTTAACCTGAGACAGACCCTCGCACCCAAGATGGATCTGTGCGAACTCTGCCGAATCAGTGTATCTGCCGTGTGTTCGCATCCAATTAAGCAAAAATAAAGCCCGAGGATAACGATTCATCACATCGCTTATGCTAATTCGATGATCTAATCGAAGGCGTGTGATTGGGATAATTGGAAGGAGAGCGGGACGGCTGGGCTCTTACGCGTGCCAAGCGAACTTATTCTGATGAAACCTCGTTGAAATTTTTCTGTTTTCCTCCGAAGGGGATTCAAACAGCATTTTTTTTTCATTTCAAACAGAAGGCAATAACTGAGCAAACAGCGCTGAGTGCGTGTTGCTCGAAAAGATACTCACGAGCGCGGCAAGTGGCTTGCATAATATTCTGCGTCATACACGCTTCTGCTGTCGAGTGGAAGTGATTGATAGGCTGGGCTTTTGTGGGAGATGTGATATCATTTCTGATGTTTGCTGGAACTTGTTGCGGATGGATTCGGCTACCGGACGCTTGGATTCAATGTATGATACTATGTTCTTCAAGATTGACTGTTGAGTTGGCCTTTTCCTTAGCTTTTCGTTGTCAGTAATTCATCGTGCCAACCTATTCTTCTGATTGTCTTATGATGTGATCAAATTTTTGGAGACACTTTCTGGAAATGAATTTGGGCTTAGATTCCACAGCAACCAACCGTGCTGTGGATTCTGTTGTTTTGTTGCGTGTGGGACCTTCAGTTTTTTACGAAAGCGCTGTACGGGTCGATACCAAAACTTCCCAATATCCAGTCCGAAATTCTGCTGAACGTTGGAAACAAAATTGCACTAAATTCTTCTTCTTCTTCTTAGGGTGCTACAGTCCGAGGTGAATCTGGGCCTCACTCAATATGCCTCTCCAGCCAGCCCGATCTTTCGCCAGCTGTCTCCAGGTTTGCACACCAAGCCGGCCGAGGTCCCCTCGACTTGTGTGCGCCACCTTGGGTGTGCGCCACGTGGACGTCGTCTGTTGCGTTGTCCCACAGGCTCAGAGTCGAAGACCTAACCTAACCTAACCTTACCTAAATCTAACCTAAACTTTAACGGGCTTACCCACTAAGACTCTAGATTATTTGTATTCTTGAAGGAACCCCAAGCGATGAACTAGAGTAGCTCAAAAAATTCGAAAACTCCAAATTAATTTCAAGTACAGACAGACCGTGACACAAATCCAATTTCTAAAATCATCTACCCCCTCACAGGTTCAAGAAACAATTATGTCAAAATTGGACAGACGCCGCAAGGGTGTCTATGGCCCTCCACTTGGCAAGAAGGTACATACGTTTTCCATCACCTCTCCAACCACACACATGATTTTGACATCTTTTCGTTGCAGTGCCTTGTATTCTGCGATGATGTGGGAATGCCATCAAAAGATACATACGGCTCACAGCCACCACTTGAGCTGGTCAGACAATGGCTCGATCACGGCTACTGGTCCGACTTGGTTGAGACAACAAAACTGGAACTGATTGATATGGTAAGAGAAGAGGAAGTCACACCAGAACTCAGCGCTACTCGCGCATTCATCGAATTCATCAGGCGCCGCTTAATGAACTTCTGCGATGAATATGCAATTGGTTTGTTATTGTTTCGCGTGCGGGACTTTTGGAATTCATGGATTCGGTTGAAATTGTTAACCTTCACCGCAGACAATGGAATCGCAATACGATTTCCATGAAATCCCAAACTCATCACCATTTCTCTTCATTTCAGGGTTTTGTCGGCGCAATGGGCCCGCTGGGTGGAAGCAATTTCATCTTTCCCCGCTTCTATCGTCACACATTTGTGGTCGCAGTTGACTCGTTTGAAGATGCGACAATCACGAGAATTTTCCAGACAATTGGGGACTGGCACTTTGGCAAGGGTTATCCGGAGAAGGTGGCTCTGCTGTCAAGGGTAAGCGGATGTTCTTGTTTAGTGCAATCAGCATCACTCACCTCCCGCTCACAGGGTCTTGCGGAGGCAATGGTCAACATATATCGTACGGCCATCGAGGTGTTCCTGCCGACTCCGGCGAAGTCGCATTACACCTTCTCGCTGCGTGACATCACTCGCATCTTCACGGGAATCGTTCTCGTACCACCGAAGCTTCTGACCAATCCTGAAAAGTTAGCCCGTCTGTGGGTCCACGAAACCTACAGAGTGTTCTACGATCGGTAACCGACACTTGGGGCTCTTCTCTTCAAGTCAAGACTAACAATCCACTTGCAGGCTAATCGAGCAAAGGGACAGAGAGCTGCTGCTGGATATGGCGCGCAGTGCATGCAAATCTTGTCTGCGTTTCACCCTCGAGCAAGCGATGGAAGGCCGGATCGAGCAGAACGCAAAGCTGACGGACAACGACCTCAGGAGCCTGTTCTTTGGCAACTACATGTTCCCAGACGCGGAGCCGAAGTACTACGACGAGGTGGAGAGCTTCGAAAAGCTGGAGAAGATCATGAACTACTACCTGAAGGAGTACAATTCGTTCTCGAGTTCGCCGATGGATCTTGTGCTGTTCCGATTTGCCATTGAGCACATTTCCAGGTGAGGATGGATAGCTTGATCGGTTAGCCTGGACGTACTGATTGTTGCGGTGCACAGGGTGTCGAGAATTTTGCAGATGCCACGCGGTAACATTCTGATGGTCGGCATGGGCGGTTCTGGTCGAAGGAGTTCGGCTAAACTGGCGGCAAGCATCGCTGACGCTCGACTGATGACTGTTCAGGTTACAAAGACCTACAGCATGCAGGACTGGAGGGAGGACATTAAGAAGATCCTGATGACAGCTGGATTCAACACCAATCACACGGTCTTTTTGTTTTCAGATTCACAGGTAATTTGCAGTTTTTTTTTAGAGAGTTCTTGGACATTTAGGCGGATTTGTGATACAATTCAAGTTCCAAAATGTTCTGCTAGTACTCTGACAACTGTCCACGTTTACCAAATGTGAATTTAGGACCAACAACAATTAAGGCCCAACAGATGCCCTAAATTTTTGATGAAGTTCCAAAATGTTTTACTTTGGCAACTCTGCTCTCGTGTGGGTGCCATGGCGTGGTGGGTAGGTGCGTCGACTCCTACGCTCGATGTTGTCGGTTCGACTCCCAAAAAAAACACCAAACATATTTTCACGGCTCCACCTCTTTCGAGTCACTGACAATGCTCAAAGAGTATAACTGTCTAGAAAAAGCTTCTCAAAATCGCCGTTCGGAGTCGGCATTAAACTGTAGGTCCCCTCCACTCGTGAGAGAACAATAGCACGCACAACACGAGTGGTGGCTGAGAAGCTAGGCCCAGGTCCCCTTCGGACTGTAGCACTGCCATTATATTATATATATAAATGTGCAGCGTTATTTCGGCAATAGCGTCTCGAATGTTGGCCTCAAACTCATCTAAGATGGTGGGAGTTGGCTTTTTATCGTTGACTTCGCTTTTTATCGTTGAATTGGCTAGATTTGACGTAGCCCCAGAGAAATTAATCGAGTGGTGTCAAGTCGCATGTTCTCGGTGCCCAATTGATGAACGCCCGTCGTGAGATGACCCAGTCGCCAAATTTCTCTTTCTCCTTAACAATTTTAAGCATTGCGTCGCTTTTATGACATGTAGCGCCGTCGTTTTGGAGCCACAGCTCGGATATATCGATGTTGTCGAGCTCTGGCCACAGAAAGTCAGTCAGTTAACCTCTCTCCATATCTGAGACCTGTGACGATAACGGTGTCGCCTTCCTCATTTCGAAAGAATTAAGGCCCGATGCAACCCCCATGCCATAAACAGCACCAAACAGTCACTCTTTGTGAATTCATTGGTGCTTCGTCGAAAGCTTGTGGATTACGTTGGTTCCAGTAAAAGCAATTTTGCTTGTTGACAAGCGGCTGACCTAAAATTTTGCCTCGTACGAGACGGTAATTCGCTGGTCAAAATCCGGATCTGCCGCCAACATTTCCGTCGCCCATTTAACTTACGGCGTTGTTTATGGTCGTCAGGTTTCAGTTCTTGCGTCTGCATAATTTTGTACAGGTGTACACCTAAATCCAACCGCAAAATAAGCGGGTCTGACTCTGTGGCGATGCCCATTTCAGCTGCTCGGCATCGAATCGACATATCCGGGTCTTCTTCGACTCTGGTCGCTACGGCGGATGTATTTTCTTCATTTCGCGCCAACTGCTTAAGGTCCAAAAGAGTGTACTCACGCTCAAACTTTTCCACGGTGCGACGAATTGCCTGCACACTGAAGCTATGGTGACGGCCAACCTCATGACAGAATCCCCGTTGCATATTTACAACAGAGCCGAAATTTCGATATTTTTTAATCATTTGTGCACGGTTGGCAACCGCGAAATGACGCATATTGAAATGGCAAACCATACTCATTTTTTTGACAGATTGATTTGATTGATAACTTTGACAGCTGCTAAAACATAACAATTTGAAAAACGATCACTGCTATCTGGTCACCCTGCATATAATCGAAGGCAGCCTTCCCCGGACCTGAGCTCAGATTAAGACTGGGCGGCAACTCACAAATTTCGACCGACATAGAGCCCTAGCCTGTTCAAAGAAGAACCTCTTAAACTAATCACTTGACCACTCCGATGAAGAGAAACCAAAATTCAACTCAAAACAACAAGTAACCATCATCCTTGTCTCCTTGATCACTCATAAGCCATTTAAAAATCATCTTCACCCGCATGGATGTCTGCAAAGTTTCACACAGCCCACCCGACAAAAGAACTAAACTATCCCCCCGGAGGCACGATGACATCTTCCGTCTTAAGCCTTTCTTCCTCACTTCGGCATGATTTAAAGGGACAAACCCCTATGTGAATATACAGGAGATAAACTCGTCCGAGAGACTTGCCATAATTATTCATCAAAACAGTTGCCCCCAAACCCAGGCATACCTTCGGCCCACTATCAGAATCCAATCAAGCCCGTCCGCCCTGCAGCCACAAAGAGTATCCTTTCGTCACACCCCGTTTGTTTTCGTCTCCCCTGGGGACTGTCTGCCTGTGTGAACAAAGCTCTTGTTCAAATTGATTTCGATAAGACCTCCCCCTCCCCCACCCCGCCACACAGTATCTTTTAATCTCAATTATTCCCCATCATCACATCACATGTTTGTTGAATTAAATTTACAAGTGGTAATCGAAATTGCTGACCACACTCACCTTTTCCCACAGCCAAAGGACAGGATGTATGTCGCACACTCGTGTAATTTAATTAAATCGTTCTTAAGTCCCAGCACCATCCTTACGAGCACTCCACTCGTCCCCGCATGCCCTTTCATGTGTTTCTGGTCAATTAGTTGGAATCGGTTTTGCATACTGAACACCACTGACTTCTGAGTGAATTCCTTCCCATCTGCAGGCGGTGGACGAGGGCTACGTCGAGGACATCAACGGCATCCTGAACACCGGCGACCTGCCGAATCTCTATCAGTCCGAGGAGAAGGCGACAATCATGGAAAATATGACAACAATGGCCAAGCAAATGGTAAGGACGACGAAGCACCGACTTGTCCACGTATCTCATGATTCCCTCACTCCCCCAGAGCAGGGACATTGAACCGTCTCCGGTTGAGATGTACAATTACTTCATCGAACGAGTACGTGAGACCCTGCACGTGGCATTGGCCTTCTCGCCCATCGGCGACTCCTTCAAGGAACGCCTGCGGATGTATCCATCGCTGATCAACTGTTGCACCATCGACTGGTAAGTCCGAGTGCAGCTCGCACGTAATCCGGTGATGATCTCTGTCCGCTCTGAAGGTACATGGCATGGCCGGTGGACGCCTTGGTGCGTGTGGCAGAGTACTTCATCAGCTCGATGAATCTGAACCAGGCCGAGGTGGACGAGGAGGAGCCAGACAAGGCCGGGACGCCACGTGGGAGTCAGGAGAGTCTCCTGAAGCGGGTGGTGCTGTCGGAACAGGACGAGAGCCTCGTCCAAATGGTGATTTACTTCAACGTCTCCATCGTGGACGCCAGTGAGAAGTGAGTGCTGCAGACATTTGAAGCATTTGATTGTTTCCCATGACTCCTTTGCAGGTGCTTCCGGGAGCTCGGGCGGCGGAACTATGTGACGCCAACCTCGTACTTGGAGCTGCTAAAGGCATTCAGAATATTTTACACGCGGAAGTTGGATGAAATAACTCGTCTGCGGGACAGGTAAGCACTTCTTCTCCCGATGGCCTGTGATTAAGGTCGAATCTTTTGGTTGAGCAGGTACACAGTTGGGCTGGAGAAGCTTGACTTTGCCGCCGGACAGGTCGGGGAAATGCAGATCGAGTTGTACGACCTGCAGCCGAAGCTGAAGGTCCTCTCCGAGGAGACCGAGAGGATCATGGTGAACATTGAACGCGAAACGGCTGAGGCTGAGAAGAAGAAGGAGATCGTGGGAGCGGATGAGGCGGCGGCAAACGAGGCCGCAGCTGCCGCTCAAGCTATCAAGGATGATTGTGAGAGCGACCTACAGGAGGCCATCCCCGCGATGGAAGCAGCTATTGACGCTTTGAATACCCTCAAGCCCGCCGACATCGTGCTGGTCAAGTCCATGAAAAATCCGCCGTACGGCGTGAAGTTGGTGCTGGAGGCTGTGTGTGTCCTCAAGGGCATCAAGCCCGACAAGAAACCTGATCCGAGTGAGTTGAGCGTCACTGTGGCGGGCTGAGTATTTGACTATTTCTTTTCCAGGTGGCCGCATGGTGGAGGACTACTGGGGACCGTCTCAAAAAATGCTCAGTGACATGAAGTTCCTGGAGAACCTCAAGTCGTACGACAAGGACAACATTCCGCCAGCCATTATGAAGAGAATTCGTGACAAGTAAGTGTTCGAAAGGGTATTTGACGAAGCGTGGACTTGGGTTTTCTTCTCGTCGATGAAGAGTTTTCGGAGAAAGTCGAATTTCACGAGGTTTGACAAGAATTCATGAAGCGGGTGTGTTTCTTATAAAGCGGCAGAAAGGAGTTTTTTTAAGAGTTTCGGAGAGTTACGGAGATTTTCGGAGTGTTTCAGAGATTTTCGGGGTGTTTCAGATATTTTTGGAGTGTTTCAGAGATTTTTGGAGTGTTTCAGAGATTTTCGTAGTGTTTCAGAGATTTTCGGAGTGTTTTAGATATTTTTGGAGTGTTTCAGAGATTTTCGGAGTGTTTCAGAGATTTTTGGAGGATTCTTGACACAGTGCTTTGACAAATTTGACAGAAAAAAACAATCGCTGACCACGACCTCCTCTCTCTTTGCAGATACATCTCCGATCGAGATTTCATACCGGAGAAGATCAAGAGCGCCTCGACGGCCTGCGAAGGTCTCTGCCACTGGGTGCGTGCGATGGACGTCTACGACAAAGTTGTGAAAATCGTCGCCCCAAAGAAGTTGGCTCTCGCCGAAGCCGAAGAGGAACTCAGCTCCCAAATGGAGAAGCTGAACGCAAAGCGTGCCGAACTCCAATTGATTCTCGACAAGCTGCAGAAGCTGAACGATTTCTTTGCCGAGAAGTCACGCGAGAAGAAGCGCCTCGAGGACGACATCGACAACTGTGAGAAGCGTCTGAACAGGCAAGTGCTCCCACTCCAGCACAAGGCTCGAGCTCATATTTCACATTCCCAGACAGAAGGTGTTTTCAGTTTTTCACGATATCATTTTGAAAACGATATTTTCAGGGCGGGAAAGCTACTCGGTGGACTGGGCGGCGAGAAGACCCGCTGGTCGGAAACGGCAAGTCGTTTGCATGAATCAATTCACAATATTGTCGGTGATGTGCTCCTGGCCGCCGGCTGCATTGCGTATTTGGGATTTTTCCCGACTGAGGTAAGCAAATAAAATCCGCGAAATTGATTGGATTTTTGCGACGCGTATACGTGATGTTGCGTTTTTTTTTGTCTGATTTTTTGTTTGGGTTTTCGTTCGCCGCGCATTTTTGGCGGATGGCGGACAGCAGTAGGCTTACGTCACCTCTGCTGGAGTTGGAGCTGATGCCGTATTTTTCGTTTGCTTCAATCGACTGGAAATTAATTTCGACATAACATAAATCAATGCACAGTGAGAGATGGCGTTCTTTTTTTTTGAGGGGGCTTGTCGGGTGTGTTATTGCCGTGTCGAGCCTGGTTGTCGGGGCGGCGGCATGTGAGGGTATTTGCGGCAACGTTTGTTGGATGCCACGATGTTCCATTGATGATGAACATCAATTGGTATCGGAATGATGATGAGGATAATTGGGAATGGGGTTGGAATTGACTTTGATCTGAAACCAATATTGAGCGGCGGGAAAGGAACGTGCTCGGGGTGTGGGTGATTTGTTAAATTTTTCAATCGCAGCAGACAGTGATTATAAGCCGGGAGTTATTTGAATTTTTTTGCAATTTTCAGTAGACTATTGGTAAATAGGGAACCTTGCCTGCGGGTGGTTCTCTTGGAAGTTGCTGTTAAAATTGAATGTTGTGCATTGTGAGCTTTGGAAAAGATTTCAGATGTGAACATTTTTTTTTATATTCGTGGTTCGACGTTGTAGTTAATCAAATATGCGGTTCGATTAGGCCTACGCCCCATGGAGGGACTGGGCCTGAACTATAGTTGTCTTCCATATACAGGATTGGTACGAAATTAGATTAAGCTTTCGAGAGAGGGCTCTATTGCTTACTACTTACTACTATTACTATTACAATTTTTTTACATGAGTATCGATCGTATCATATTCGTTTTGCTATCAATTAATATGCCTTTTTGTTAGGGTAGTCAATCATTTTCCTTCATATCTGCTTCCAGGCCAGCTAAACATTTTCTCAATCAATTTCAATCACTATAGGCAGGAAATTGGGTTGGGAGTTCCAAAAACTCCTCTCGAAGTTCGCAATAAAATGTAAATGCATTTCTTAGGCAATTTGGAAAAACAGTCGTAATCAATTAAGCGGATTCGTGGTTTAATCCCTTCCTTTCATGCTAACTACCTGTGTCCTCCATAAAATTAGGACGTTTGTAATTACTGTGCTCGGCTACCTGTTGACAGAAAGTAATTAGCGGCTGACAAATAAAAGCACCATCATCTAAGGATCCAGCATCAGTCACTCATCGAAGTCACATCAACAAGTTCATCCTTCATTCAGACGACACTTTACGAGTACATCATTACACATCAAAATGGAAAGCTGGAAGGTACGTATCATGCGTACACAGGAGCGCTCCATCATCCACCCCACAGAAGGAGCCTTCAAGGCGGCATTGAACGAGAGTCACAGGGGTCCCGTGCTCTCATGCGAGTTCCACAAGACCGGACGGGTCTTAGCCTCCTCCAACAGTGACGGCCGAATTTACATCTTCCCCACGAACAGTCGCACAGAAAAACTTGCCTACCTCAGGGGCCACATGGACTCAGTCACAGAAGTGCACTACTCCACCGACGGACTCGACTTATACTCGGCCTCCATGGACCGATGCATTGGCGTTTGGGATGCATTCCTAGCCGAGAGGAAAACCATCATCAACGCACACGACAGCGGAGTTAACACAGTTCAGTGCTCACGAACATCGAAGCCGATACTCTGCTCCGGCTCATCGGACAAGACGATTCGAGTCTGGGACCTCCGCGAGAGGGAGTGTAGTGCAATGTTCAAGGCCCAACACGAGGTAGCGGCTGCCTGCTTCAGCGATTGCTACGAGTATGTCTTCTCCGGCGGATTCAACAACGGAGACATCGCTCTTTGGGATACTCGTCAAAACAACATCGTCCAAGTACTGACTGGCCACAGGGATTCCGTGACAGGACTATCGCTTTCGCCATGCGGGAGTTACTTGGCGTCTTGCTCAACCGATGGAACTCTTCGGATGTGGGACATAAGTTCAACGGCTGAGATTGGAACGGAGATTCAAAGCTTCCCCTTGGAGCAAGGTGATTCCACTCATCTGCGACGGTGTGCTTGGTCGGCAGATGGAACACAGTTGTCAGCTGGGACTTCTGAGAGGAAGGCGGTTGTGTTCGACGCCGACAGTGGGGAAAGACTGCACGAGTTCGGTGGCCACAGTGAGGAGATAATCGATGTCGCCTTCCACCCAGAGAAGAAGGTCTTGTGTTCAGCAGGAGCGGATAAAAAGCTTATTATACACAATTATATGTAAATATTTGTATTAAGTTAATGAAATAAAATTAAAATTAAGCCGCTAAGATAATCTCAGTTGTTTCCTTTGAATTCCAATGACAAACCCGGAATTTTTTCTTTTTTAAATTTCCGACCAGATTTCATTGGCGATAGATCTCATTCGTTGATAGGAGGTTCAAATCGACTTTACCCGTCTATGGGCATATCGAAGAAAATGTACAGCAATTCGTGGGCGCTGTGGTGTAGTGGGGAGGTGCGTTGACTCCTACGCTCGATGTTGTTGGTTCGATTCCCGAAAAAACATCAACAATTTATTCACTGCTCCACCTCTTTCGAGTCACTGACAATGCTCAAAGAAAAGGCTTCTCAATCTCGCCGTTCGGAATCGGCATTAAACTGTAGGTCCCCTCCACTCGTAAGAGAACAATAGCACGCACAACACGAGTGGTGGCTGAGAAGCTAGGCCCAGGTCCACCTCGAACTGTAGCGCCGCCATTATTATATTACAGTACAGCAATTCACCGTGGTGATCAATGCTTCCTTTGAGACCATCTTCAAATATTTTCTTTGTCACTGTTTCAATCGAAGTTGTTGTTGTCGATGTCGATTGTGTAAGGAACTTTGGGGTATGTCCATCTTCTTTTTCTTTATATGGCGCTGCAGTTCAGAGTGGACTTGAGCCTCTACCAACAAGCCACTCATGCTAGCTTAGCTGTCTGCCGGCTTGCCCACCAAGTTGAGGTACAGGAAGAGAATGAAAGTCAAAGTTTTTTTGTTTTAATTTTGGGATTATCTAGACCGATTGCGTAAACTAGAAAGTGTGTAGTTAAGACTCAGAAGATCCCACATGACTGCTTTCCACTGGAACCTAACCTAAAATGAGTCTGATTTTGCTCTCTTACTTGCCTTTAGGACGCAGAAAAACAGTCAGACTGAGTTTAGCCTTAATTACGGCCTAGCATTGTTTTTGTACGTTTGCTTTAGGAAAGAACAAGCCTAACTATGAACTCTCTTCATTGAACCCACCAGCAATGTGGACCAGAATCCCTGACACATCATCAATCTGTTGCAATCCACTGGAATCCACTCCTTTAGCCCCCGGACCGTGCCACCCAAACCAAAAGAGCACTTCTCCAATTACATCACAAACATCATCCAGCATGCAACGGTTATTCAATTTGCCAATGACGCAATCGTTTGTGGCTATATTTACCCTGCCCTTGTGGTCGGCACTCTCGCATCAGTTGACATCAAAGGCAAAAAATAAAATTCATAAAATACACAATAATTCAAATATTGAACCGCACAACGGATACGGTGTTTACCAATGAATTCCATCAAAAAAAAGGAAGGGTCACCTTCAGCCGATACTGAAATTACATCGCAACACGTCCGCAGGTGCACATGTTACAGCACGGGTAATTTTATGCGTTTTTTTGTGATCAGTTTGAGGCTGGCCAGCAAAATAGGATATAATCGAACCTGAGCTTTGAAGTTCTGACTCTCCGCTTGGAGCTGGAGTTGTTATTCTGTTTAACCAGGCAATTACCTCGGAATAAATTAAAATGTGCGTGGCGATGAAGTGCTTTGTAAATTGCCGGTGATAGAGGACTCAGAGGAGTGGTGTCAAGTGGGTCGTGGGTTCGCAGAGAGTAGAGCAACTTGATCGACTTGAACTGTTGGAACCTAAGACCGACTCCAGTCTATAAGGAAACCTTTAGTAATCTTCGTCCGGTATAGACGTGGTCTCAACAAATTAACACCGCCAGCTAGCACGATCCTTTGCAAACTGTCACTAATTGCGCACACCAAGCCCGCTGAGGTCCCCCTCGGCTTGTGTGCACCAACTTAGACATGGGCGTCCTCTGTTGTCCCGCTGGTTCATAGACGAAGATTCTCTGGGCCAGAGCCAAATTGTCCGTATGGCGCCGTACAGCTCGTCTCTATGCATGCTGTCATATGCGGCCCTGAAATCGACGAATGGGTGGTGGGTGTCGATTTGTATTTCTTGGGTCTTCTCCAGGATCTGCCGCAGTGTGAAGATTCGATCGATGGTGGACTTCCCTGGCCTGAAACTGGACGGACCTATCAGTATGGTGGCGAAAGGGTTCAGGCGTTCTCACCGAATGACAAAAAAGATTTCATAAGCGATGTTAAGGAGACTTATCCCTCGATAGTTGGCGCAGTCAAGGGGGTCTCCTTTCTGGTGGATGGAGCAAAAGAAAAAAAAAAAAAGAGATTCCAGATGCATGCGCCTGTGGAATGCTCATCTCCAGCTTTTCGCAAGTCAAACGTAAACGTAAAAAAAAAATAGTGTTAAGCCGTAGTTAAGTTTAAACTTTACCTGACTCTCCGCTCTAGAGACAAGTTAGAATCAAAATCATATTCTTTTTAGTTTAAGTTCTCGTGGCATGATGAAGATAGGAAACAGTCTCACTTAAACTTGGATGGGGACGGGGAATTTTACGGACATCGACTTCCGTTCTCTACCTGCAGCCTCTACAGGGGATGTTCAAGTTAAGGTAGCACACACAAGTGAAGAATAACCCCACCCAACATGGTGAACAAAAGCGGAGACAGATAGAGCCGGCTGGAGTGGCTTTTTGGCTGAGTCGCTGATCCACTCCGAATTGTAGCGCCATATAAAGAAAAAGGCAATCGACGTTGAAACAACAGCAATTTCGATGGAAAAAGCGACTAAAAAAATATTTGAAGATGGTCTCCAAGGAAGCATTTATCATCACGGTAAATTGCTGTACTAAGGCCTGTACATTTTCTTCGATATTCTCATAGACGGGTAAAGTCGATTTGAACCTCCTATCAACGAATTATTCCTCTATCGTCAATGAAATCTGGTCAGAAATTTATGACCCAACTTTTTATTCAGAGTCCAGCTAGAAGAAAATCGAGTAGAATTAGAAAAGGGCTTCAGAAGAGTTTAAGGTACAACTTATGTCCTTCGCATGCCATTTTCAATTTGGTTTGATTGTATCTGAGAGAAGAATCTACCCATCTCCGGAATTCAAAGGAAACAACTGAGATTATTTTAGCGACTTATTTCTAATTTTATTGTATTTCCTTAACTTAATCTAATTGTTTACATATAATTATGCATGATAAGCTTTTTGTCTGCTCCTGCTGAACACAAAACCTTCTTGTCTGGGTGGAAGGCGACATCGATTATCTCCTCACTGTGGCCACCGAACTGGTGCAGTCTTTCCCCACTGTCGGCGTCGAACACAACCGCCTTCCTCTCAGAAGTTCCAGCTGACAACTGTGTTCCATCTGCTGACCAAGCACACCGTCGCAGATGAGTGGAATCACCTTGCTCCAAGGGGAAGCTTTGAATCTCCGTTCCAATCTTAGCCGTTGAACTTACGTCCCACATCCGAAGAGTTCCATCGGTTGAGCAAGACGCCAAGTAACTCCCGCATGGCGAAAGCGATAGTCCTGTCACGGAATCCCTGTGGCCAGTCAGTACTTGGACGATGTTGTTTTGACGAGTATCCCAAAGAGCGATGTCTCCGTTGTTGAATCCGCCGGAGAAGACATACTCGTAGCAATCGCTGAAGCAGGCAGCCGCTACCTCGTGTTGGGCCTTGAACATTGCACTACACTCCCTCTCGCGGAGGTCCCAGACTCGAATCGTCTTGTCCGATGAGCCGGAGCAGAGTATCGGCTTCGATGTTCGTGAGCACTGAACTGTGTTAACTCCGCTGTCGTGTGCGTTGATGATGGTTTTCCTCTCGGCTAGGAATGCATCCCAAACGCCAATGCATCGGTCCATGGAGGCCGAGTATAAGTCGAGTCCGTCGGTGGAGTAGTGCACTTCTGTGACTGAGTCCATGTGGCCCCTGAGGTAGGCAAGTTTTTCTGTGCGACTGTTCGTGGGGAAGATGTAAATTCGGCCGTCACTGTTGGAGGAGGCTAAGACCCGCCCGGTCTTGTGGAACTCGCAAGAGAGCACGGGACTCCTGTGACTCTCAATCAATGCCGCCTTGAAGGCTCCTTCTGTGGAGTGGATGGTGGAGCGCTCCTGTGTACGCATGATACGTGTCTTCCAGCTTTCCATTTTGATGTGTAATGATGTACTCGTAAAGCGTCGTCTGAGTGAAGGATGAACTTGTTGATGTGACGTCGATGAGTGACTGATGCTGAATCCTTAGATGATGGTTCTTTTATTTGTCAGCCGAAGGGTTTGAGTGGGCTAATTACAACCATCCTAATTTTATGGAGGACACATGTAGTTATCATGAAAGGAAGGGATTAAACCACGAATCCCCTTAATTGATTACGACTGTTTTTTCTAAATTGCCTAAGACATGCATTTAGATTTAATTGCGAACTTCGAGAGGAGTTTTTGGAACTCCCAACCCAATTTCCTGCATCAGGATAGTGATTGAAATGATTAGTCGGTTGATTAGTGGTGGAAGCTATTTGGAATCCATTGATCCCTTTGTGGCTCTTAATTTGTTGCGTTCAGCACTTCTGAGTAGCAATTGATTTATTCTGAGAAACCATGGAATGATGGTTTTGCTAATATATCAGTGCACCCATTCTCCAGCTCATTCCGAGAATCTCCAGCACTCAGTCGAGTTTGCATTATGCATGAAGCCACACAACCACCCCACCTGGCCTTCTTCGTGCACGAATCCATGTATCTCCTCGTGTATTCTGCTGAATTCCTCTACATTACTTGCACCCAATTACCCACCACTCCACACACATGTACAACGTTTCAATTGCACATGCTAGCAAAGTGGGAGAAGCAAAAAAAAAACACCCCAAGGATTTCTCTATTCAAATATTAACGCTCCACCCGCTAGCTGCACGTAAAACAAATGAAAACCGAGCAGAAACAAAGAAGAAGAAAAAACACCGACAAATCCCCGGACTAATTATCCAATAAATCCCGCTGTCCATGGCCAATAACTCAACCAAAGAACATTCCAGCCGGCTGGGCACACCCGTTCATCGGGCCCAACATAACTCCTAGTGAGTAAATTAAAACCCATAGGCCTCCCGCTCTGCGTGCGTGTGTGTGTGTGTGTGTGCAGGCAAGTGAGTCCTGCTCGGGTTAATGCAAACATTTACTAAGGAAAAGCAAACGTGCCGCAAATGATCTAATTAGTATGTTGGCCACACGCCACCCACGCTCGGAATCATTCATCATCATCAGCATCTCACCGACATTCTCTCGCGCGAAGGACCACAATGGAGCCTGGCTTCATTTGCGTTTGCATGTGTGTGAGGGAATAATTAGATGAATACAGAAAGGAAAACACACGCGGTTCAGAGATGCGATGCGAGCAGGAAAAATCTAATAGTGGCGCAAATTATATTTGTATCTAACGGTGTGCAATCATTTCTTTATTCTTCCACAGTACCGCGTGAACATCATAAACGACTGGAATGCGTTGTGCATCAGCAAGAACATCCCGTGCACGGAGAAATTCTCGCTAGCCGCCACCCTGGGAAACCCGATGCAGATACGCGCCTGGTCGCTGGCTGGCCTTCCCTCGGATAACTTCTCGGTGGAGAATGGTATTATCGTGGCAAATTCTAATCGGTATGCTCTGATGATTGATCCGCAAGGTGAGCTTAGTTTTGCGTATGAATTTATTGATTAACTCTTCCGGACGGCGTGGGATGAGGTGGCAAATGATTCGATGCGGTGGATTGTCTTGTGAAACTGAACGAATGTTCAGCCAACAGAATGGAGGGCTAGGTCGATTCAGTTTAGGGTCATCCAACAAGTGGTGCCATTTTAAATATTGCGTGATTGCTGAACTGTCAAGATTCGACAACCATTGCAACGACTTTTGATAAGTAAAAATAAGGAAATTATCAAGTCCGGATGGATACATCCTCGCACAACACCCTTAAATAGTGAAAATTCACTACAAAAACGGTGAAAATAGAGCGTCGATATTTCGTATAATATCTTAATAACATCTTAACACAGCCACAACAGACTTAACATCTCAGTAAATTTAAAAATGTATAGACTCTAAGAGGTGTTGGTTCTGCCCAGCTAAAAATATTGGGAATGAGAGTGTGACTATGTCCGTTTCACAGGAACAGGGAATATCCGCAACCACTTTGCACCTCATTTTGTCTCAACTGAAACTTATAAGGTCCTGTTGACAAAAGTTAGCAGATCACGCACGAGGGCATGCATTAGTTGATTGGGTGCCGGAAATGCACGAACAAGATCATAATTTCTTTTAAATAAAATTATTCCGATGTGGCTCATTTCCATTTGTCATTGAATTTAAGCAAATAAGTCTGTCGGATCTGGAACGCCGAAAACCCAAGAAAAAAGTGATACAATCTCTCCACCAACAACGGATAACAGTTTGATTCGAGTTTTGGGCCAGCGCTGTCTTTGGCCCTATTTTTTTTTTGAAAATAATGCTTTAACCTTTACAATAAATGGATTGCGTTACCTGGCAGCGTTGTTTGCCTAAAATGTATGCTATAGAAATGCACGACGTTTATTTTCAGCAGAACAACTTCACATGCCTCACAGCTAGTGTAATAATGGCTCTATTGCCAGGCAAATTTCCGGGCATTTGTCGAACTGCACCCTTTAATTGGCTGCCGGGAATATGCAATATAACACCTCCAGATTTTTCTCCTTATGTGCTGTTTCCAAAAGAGTCCACACCAAGTCTCTACCAATGATTCATACACTAAGAGACAGCATAAGTGCTATTATTGTGCTGTGTTTCCCTAGCACAATTTTGTGAAAGTTTGATGAAACATTTTGTCAAAAGAATAACTATTTTTAGGCAGAGCAGAGGCAAATTTTCGATGGATGTTCGATTGCTAAGCTCAGGGTATGTACGAGGACTATTCGATAATTCAGGTTTTGTTTTCTCATTTCAGCGCGGTACAGGTTTCCCCAATATTCTACTTTTTTAACCCTTCCAAAATGCGTTTTTGACTTTTTTACTTTTTTGGAGCACATTCACCTGCAAAGGCCCAGGATTTATGAACTGTTATGTAACGGCAGTGTGGGTTCGTGCGTCGACCCATGCTTTCACAGTCTAGGTTCAAATCCAAATTTAGACAAATAATTTTTTTAAAAAAATCAATCATTTCAATAAAAATCACGGCTCCACCTCTTTCGGGTAACTGACAATGCTCAAAGAGTATAACTGTCTAGAAAAAGCTTCTCAATCTCGCTGTTCGGAGTCGGCATTAAACTGTAGGTCCCCTCCACTCATGAGAGAACAACAGCACGCACAACACGAGTGGTTGCTGAGAAGCTAGGCCCAGATCCACCTCGGACTGTAGCGTCGCCATTATTGTTATTATTATTATTATATATGTAACGGCAGTAAAATTCACTTCAATGACGATGAAGAGTTCAAAAGTCTGTTTTTAAATCTTCACTCGAATTCCTTTTTGGAGGAAGTCGAACTCCCTCTAACTCGAACTAATTTTGAAATCTCGTGAAAATTCGACTTAGAGGGAGTCGACTGTATCTTCTTTCTTGATTCGTGACAAATGGTGTATTGTCAGCAATTCCGCTGAAATCTGGTTACATATCCAAAAATATAGTTTAAAAACTGTCTGCGGTTATCACCATTCCGGAATATTCTATTGTCATTCTAATTTGCCCAACATTTTAATACAAAGTAGCGACAATTATGATCCAATCCATTTATCACTGATGTCAAAACCAGTCCCGCTTAACTTCTTTCCAACTTTCACTATTTAACGACACGTCAGCTTTTCTTCGCATTCGTCGCTCTGCGATCTTCCGCCTTGCATCCAAAGATAGCGATGGAAGGGGTAGATACAACAACGAATTATACCGGCTGAACATTGACGTGAGTTTGGCCAGACATTTATAACTCCAAAGCATATGACAGACAAACCACGTGGAGCTGGATAATTTAGATCCTTGCCCCAAAAAATCTTTGACTTCAACTTTCTCTGACCAACTTCTTCTTCTTCTTAGTATGGCGCTACAGTCTGAGGTGGACCTGGGCCTCGATCAGACAATCCCACCAGGTAGCGCAATCCTTTGCTAGCTGTCACCAATTTGGTTAAGGTCCCTCTCAAACCGTGTACGCCACCTTAGACATGGACGTCCTCTGTTGCTTTGCCCCACAGGCTCAGAGATGAAGACTAAGTTCGTCTTCAAAGAATAAATACCTTTCTCCAATTCAATCTAACTGTGACCTGAATCCAATCCCTATTTCTCAAATATCATGGCTCCTACCTACCTCCACAACTGACTGATCAAATTCACATTCCCCTCAAATCCATGCCAACACAAAATCATCGTTCATCCACTTTCCCATCCCATCCCCACGGATGTGTGCCATCCAAACTAATTACAATGCTCGCCAAGTGCTTACAGTAATCTCTGTCAATATCATAAAAACCAATCATAATCAATCCCCTTTCAGCAGTCAAATTAAAACCCAACTGCAGCCACTCAATCCCAGGCCAGGCAGAGACCGCAGCATGGACGCTGCATCCGGCATCGCTGCACCGGTGCTCCCGGCCAACGTGAGCCTATTTCCCCCACTGAATCAATATTTATCTGTCACTGTGTAATCGATATGCCATCCTGCATCCACCGTCGTTCGAAGTACCCCACATCAACCCTCAACCGTCGCTGTCACACCCCCGCCTCATTTCAGTTTTAATTTATTTATCACTTAACGCTGGCGGCTTTATTTTTCTGTCAACCACGTGTCCTTTTAGAGTGTTTGTCATACTTATCACCTCTCTCTCTCTCTCTCTCTCTCTTTCACACAGTTCAAGCCAACAAGTGGATAAAAAATATGGAAAAGGATAACGATCTAAAAGTGATTAAGCAGAGCGACGACAATTACATGCGCGTTCTTGAGTTGGCCATCAATTATGGTAATCCCGTGCTGCTGGAGAATGTCGGTAAGAGATACTTTCCAACATAGACCACACCACCACCACCACCACCACCACGGTGGTGCCGCCTAGGACGTGTGTTGCCGGCCAGCCACGTCTCGGCGAATATTTATGAGGGTCTCCTGCTTCGATATTCACTCACGGATTTATCGTTCACAATTAGCATTTGCTGATTAATAATTATTTCGCTACAATGAAGCGATGCCGTGATGAATGGCCCGAGAGTGGAAATTTATTCAAGCGAATGTTGTCATTTGCAATTAATGCCGAAACTGAATTGGGGAAGATTGCCGCAGAGGCAAAAAAACAAAAACCCGCGTATACATATTTATGTTTGCACACGGACACACATGAGGGCTGAAAATAAATATGCAAATCGACCGGGAATAGGTAACGATTGGTAATTTCCAGCAGCGAGTGGACACCTGTCGGGCAGCGCGAGCGAATGTGTGTTGAAAGGTTGCCATCGAGAGGTTTTGTCGCGACAACTTTACGAGTATTTGTTTTTCTTTTGTCGCGCTTTTTTTTCTACAATAGTTGCCGCCGCCGCAACAGTTGCCGAACAACTTTAGGGAATTATGTGGATTTGACCAGTTCCCCGTGGAAATTATGACGAGTTCTTAACTAGATTCAAAAGGAAGGAAAGCACTGGGTTATACCCTTATGCAGTGAGGCTTGACGTCATGATGCCTTGAGAGCAACGGCCGCAAACCTTAAACTTGAAGAAATAGAGTTTTATGGAGCCACCTCGGAGTATAAGCGAAATTATCTGACACGACTTGAAACTTCAAGCTGAGGAGACAAGCAATAAACTTGAAAGGAGATGGCTCTCCAAGTCAAATGGTTTTTCGTGGGCTAATGGAGTGAGAATTGACGCACTTCCAGTAATGACAACCTTGGCAAAGATCTTGTGACTTTGCATGGGCTTGTGTCATTCAAGCGAAAGAATTGATTTTTGAGAACTTTCAACTTGTTTGACATTCAGCTCGCTCACATCCATTCTCGGAGATCTGGGCTTTGTGCGTGTAATCACGTAGACCTGACGAACCAGCAGGGCATATTCTCTTAGATTTCTTTGAAACAATTTTGAGTAGCCTCTTCTATTAGTAGAGTGAAACCTGTCAAGTTGGCCAACTGCGACTTTCTGCACAAAGAACATTTCAGACAAGATATTTTAAAAATGCCTTCATATGATGGGACCCTATCTACCTTGGAAAGCGGACGAACATTTTCCTATTTTTATCACATCATGCATGGAAAAAACTGCGAAAGTTGGCCATAAGATTACTAGACGAATAAAATCGTCACTCGTGATTGCATAAATACGTAACAAATCTAAAGTTTCCAATTTCACTTCAAAAACGGACACCCTTACAGGTTGGCCACCTGCCAAACTTGGCCGTCTGCCTAACTTGTCCCCCTGCCTAACTTGGCCACCTGTCTAAATTGGCCACCTGCCTAACTTGGCCACAAGCCCAACTTGGCCACCTGCCTAACTTGGTCAAAAATGTCTGCACCGCGGATGTCCGACTTAAAAGGTTTCACTGTATCGAAGTATCTTTATTGGCTACTTTGCTCAGTGGTTTTTATGGGACAAAGAAGAAGACGCAAAGATAGTAGTCGTCTGAGGCTGAAAGCGAAAAATGATTAACAGTGTTCCTCCCAAAAAAGATTGCTTCATCTTTTTTGGTTGGCGCTACAGCCCGAGTTGTATTTATCCTATCTACGGGTAGAGATGCGCTTCGTGGTTCTGCGACTATTCCCGGTGCTTGCAATGACGGCGATTATAGGGCTGGGGGCTAGAGCTCTCAAATCATTTAGAGCTGGCCCAAGTATTCGACTACGAGATACAACATGATTTTTCTATATTTTTTCTCCTACCGATGGTCCCAAAAAGTAATCGTTGTTTTCAAAAATATCGCCTTTGGCTCTAGGTTCGCCTCTGGTTCTAGGTTCGCTTCTGGCTCTAAGTTCGGCTCTGGCTCAAGGTTCGCCTCTGGCTGATGCTTGGCCTCTGGCTCAAGGTTCGGCTCTGGCTCATGGTTCACCTCTGGCTCTAAGTTCGCCTCTAGCCCTAGATTAGCCTCTGACTCTAGGTTCGCCTCTGGCTCTAGGTTCGCCTCTGGCTCCATGTTCACCTCTGCTTTCAGGTTCGCCTCTGGCTCATGGTTCGCCTCTGACTCTACGTTCGCCTCTGGCTCCATGCTCACCTCTGGCTCTAGGTTCGCCTCTGGCTCTAAGATCTCCTCAGGTTCTAAGCTCGCCTCTGGCTCAAGGTTCGTTTACAAATGCGATTGGTTTGGATATTTGATAATATTCAAATTCACAAATTCGTGAATATTCGCCATGTCAATCGCAAATATTTGACATATGACAGCTCGTGCCCATTTTTTTACTCATTTTTGAAGTAATCTCAGTTGGGTTCTGAGATAATTTTGTTTCAAACAGGTTAAAGATCTACAGCGTATTTCTCTTAGATTTTTTTAGATGGTCCCAGTCAAAGTTCCTTCCCTTCCTTAACAGAGTTTATTTTCTCGTTTTTGTTAGCATCCGGCAGCTTGACGCAAAGCTAGTTTTTGTTTTTTTGCTAACTACGAAAAATTGTATTTATGACGATTGAATGAGGGGTTACGGACTCAACTGCTAATCAAAATTGCGTTTATGACTACTATAAGTCGTTTAATGGCACGAAGCCATGAATTGATGTGTATTCCAAGCGGGTTCAGCGTACGACCCGATGGAAGACAATGCCATTTAACGGGTATAGAGAAGCATAAAACTTGAAGTGAACGTCAACTTTCGTGACGTACGGCGCAGTTAACAAATAATGGTATTGAATGGAGACGCATGTGAACCGGTGATTGCGGCCGTGAACCTGTGTTCCACCAGAGCGACACATTTCCGGTTGAATATTTGAACAAAAAAGTCACCCTCCAATCAATGAAACTTTGTGTAATTTTTTCCTCATTAATTCAAGGCAATCCTTCAAGGTGCTACTCTCGAAAAACAAACGACAATGAATGCTAAACAATTCCAGAAGTAAAACAGAACCAAACAAATGAGATATAGTTGCGTTCATTACACATTTATTTTCAATAAAAAATCCATTAGATTGATTCGGTGCCGCAGTGGTATGAATATCTCACATTAAACTCGAACTCCAAGCTACCGGCGCCATAAAAACGTCGTGGAATCTTGTTGGACCTTCGGATGGCGGTTGGAGATGAAAACCTGAAATTGGCAATGAGAAATAAGCAACTATCTAGCTTGGTTTTGACATTCAACTTGGACTGTCTGTGGTCATCTTCGAGGGGTCAGAGACCTCGTTTTGGAATCGATGCAAACGTTGAAATCAGTTTCAATACATTTTCAGTGAAACTGGATTGGAAACATCAGATGCGACGAAGCAAAGAGCATATGAAAGTCGATTTGAAGTTCATGCCATTCAAAGCGCAGGTGCTTCATTCAGTTTACGAGTGTAAGATAAGAGGTGCTGCTTCTGTGCTTAGTTCAGATCATTTGCTCTCGATTCGATGCACTTTGGATCAGGCTCAAGTTCATTAAGTCTGTCTTTGGCCCCGTCTCCATATTCGTATTTGAATCTGGTTCTGGCCCAAGGTCTTCATCCGGCTCTGGGTTGAGTTCCGACTCTGGCGCTGATTCTGGTTTAGTCACTACATGTTTATTCTTTGATCTATCTCCGTCTCTAGCTTGGACACTAGATCCGGTTGTAGCGCAGCTTTCATTTTGCCTTAGCTCTAGCTACTACCTGAATTAGCTAGCTTCAGAACTGGATACGCCTCTGATTCCGGCACTGGTTCTGACTCTGACGCTTGTTCAATCTATGGATTTGTATTTAGCTCCGGTTCTAGGTTCGCTCCTAGCTCCAGATTCGCCTCTGACTGAAGGATCGCCTCTAGCTCCAACTTCGTCTATGGGTCTAGGTTCTTCTCTGGCTCCGAGTTCACCTCTGCTTCCAGGTTTTCCTCTGGCTCAAGCTTCACCTCTGGCTCATGGTTCGCCTCTGGTTCATGGTTCGCGTCTGGCTCTAGGTTCGCCTCTGGCTCAAGGTTCGCCTCTGGCTCTAGGTTAGCCTCCGTCTCTAGGTTCGCCTCCGGCTCATGGTTCGCGTCTGGCTCTAGGTTAGCCTCTGTCTCTAGGTTCGCCTCTGACTCAAGCTTCACCTCTGGCTCTAGGTTCACCTCTGGCTCTAGGTTCGCCTCTGGCTCTAGTTTCGCCTCTGGCTCTAGGTTCGCCTCTGGCTCAAGGTTCGCCTCTGGCTCTAGGTTAGCCTCTGTCTCTAGGTTCGCCTCTGGCTCATGGTTCGCCTCTGGCTCATGGTTCGCGTCTGGCTCTAGGTTCGCCTCTAGCTCTAGGTTCGCCTCTGGCTCAAGGTTCGCCTCTGGCTCTAGGTTAGCCTCTGGCTCTAGGTTAGCCTCTGTCTCTAGGTTCGCCTCTGACTCCATGTTCACCTCTGGCTCCATGTTTACCTCTGGCTGCATGTTCACCTCTGGCTCCGAGTTCACCCCTGCTCAAAGTTCGCCACTGACTCTAGGTTCGCCCCTGGTTATAGGCTCGCCTCTCTAGTCGCATCTTCGGTTCTAACTCTGTGCACAATAGTTGGCACTAACTTTGGCCTTAGAACATGCTCTGACTTCAATTCTGGTACTCTCGCTAGCTCTTCCTTTAGAACGAACTGTGTTTCAGCCCCGGAGGTGGCCCTGGCTTGGGCTTTGTTCTGATTCAGGCTCTGCCTATAGTTCTGACTCTTGTTCACGCTCTAGTTCTAACTTGGGTACACTTGGCCTCGGCTCCTGCTCTAAGTTTGACACTGGTTCCCATTTTTTCTCCAGCTTGTGTCTCTAGGTCTGAACAAGCCTCTCCAGCTATTATGATCTTTTGCATTGGACCTGCTTATTGTTCTGGTTCACATTCGAGTTGTTGCTTTAGCTCTGTCTTCACATCTTTCTGTGGCTCTGTTTATGACTTTGGTCTGCTTACGAATCGAGTTCTAAGTCTGGTTTCAGTTCCGAAATTGATTTAAGCTTGGCTTCGGTTTTGGTTCTGATTTTTGTTCATAGTTTAGTATCGCCACCAGTTCTAAGCTAAGGACAGTAGTCTTAGCTCTTGCAATAACATTCAAACAGGCCCAGACCCTCCCGCTGGCTGTCTCTTTGCATCCGGCTTCAGTTTAAGCACTGGCTCTTGCTCCAGATTCGAATCTGACTTTGGGTACGCAACTACCACTCTGAAGTGAGCATCTTGAGCTCTGGTTCTAACTTTGGCCTCCTCAGCCTCCTTCTCTGCATCTCATCCTTCTCATCCTTCTCTGAATGTGTTCCCTTGACACGTGGCAAGTCTAGCTTTTATTTACTTGTTAGAGTTAGAATAAGCACAGATCCCCTGCTGGAAAGCCCTCAAGTAGTTCTTGGATTCTTTTACCAACTCCGAAGTAAGAACCCCTCTTATTTCACCACTTAGCGCCTTCAAGTAAGACTCAAGTAAGACTCACTTGCGGACTCAAATCTCCGAAAACAAGTTCGTAAACAAAAGAGCACCTCAGCCAAGAACAAAGGAGCGGCAATCAAGCCCACCATCGATACCCGAAGCAGCCTTGACTGACGTCCGTAAGCCAACTAATCCCAGAGCAGCAGATCTTTCCTCACGCATTTCAAGCGAATATCAGTCTTGACAGTCTCCACTGAAGCATTTCAGATGAATGCCTCTTCACAGAAGAACTCTGACGCCGAATACCGATTCCCGGTACGAGTGTCTCTTGGAAATGCTTCAGAGTATCGAATGCTCCACGTGTGCTTTGAAGACGCCAGCACTTGCAGACGATCTTCACCAACCCCACTTCGAATTCCTGCGAAACCCCACTCAGCGACTCCTACGACAGTTTAATTAGAAGTTCGCTCTGAACCGGCCCCCTTTCCCCGTTCAAACTGAACGCAATCCATGAGATTGATTCCATCGAACTCATTTAATTAATTTATTCGAAAACAAATCAGACCGGGCCGTCCACGCAGCCTGTGCGACAGCACTCTGCCCAAATGTAATCACGTTTCCGTGTAAGCAGCACATTTCCACGGAACTCTTACCCGCCTGCCTTCATGGGGTCGCCCGTCAAGTACAACAGCGGCCCGCCATGACGGGGCGACAACGCTTCCTTATTCAATTAGAGAAAAACAACACAACAGGCCACATCAACTCGAGCCCAACAAAACAGTTCCTGCTCTCAAGACTTCACAATTACCCCGTCTGTCAGCCTGGGTATCTCGTCTCAAAAGCCAAATTTCGCATCTGAGAACCGCGTCGTCTCTCGCTGTTGTGACCTCAACAGCCATCGAATTAATTACACGACCCGACCGGCGGACGCTGCTGTTCTCCCCTCAGTCAGCCCACAACAATCAACATCAAGAGCAGACAGAGAGTGCTCCCCGCACAAAGAACATTTGGACCATTCAAGCAGATCCCAAGTATCTGTGAAGTTGGGGCTCGCGAGAGCCACAAAAACCGGCAGCGATTGTGGTGTAAAGGCAACCCAACGCCACAATGGAACCAGCTCGCAGCGCTCGCTGCGATGAGTCAAATTTAATCGACGACGTTAATTATGGAAATCATCGTCAATGGATGAATGCGATTTAATTTAATTACCTACTCAGGTAGACTGCTGACGGACACACGACTGCGACCCGGCAACACGGTGCGTGGGTTTCAGTCCGCCTCGGTTTGGGGCTTCACGGCCCACACGTCGGCTGGCGGCAAGTGGACTGTGTGGCAGCTCGAGAGTCTCGCAGTGCAGATAGGGCGCGAAAAGGGCCCCAGACGCCTCGGCTGACTCGGTGGGTTTTACGGCCATTCGGTCGGCATTTGCTATTCATAGATACAATTGGCGAGCCATGCAAATTCGAAGGGGACCTTTCACTTTTCATGTTTATTTATGTTTATGATCATAATTTCAAATTCACTTTGCGGGGCTCCGCTGTGGGAGCTCAGTTTCGGCCCGTTCAGGAAATCCGAGCTGCGTCTTTATTTGGAAAACGCGCAGTAAGTTACCTTGGCTGGGGTTGGCGTCTTTCAGTGGCACGACAGATCATCAATCTAGCGGCGGTCCTGAAGGTTAACGGTCCTTCTCGAGGTGATTTCTGTGGGAAATTTCGACGATGTTCTAGATTTCAGTGAGGTGTGGCAGACATTTTGTGTGCTGCGCATAAGGCGGAGCGGAAAAACGATGCGTCAAATTGGTCGGCATTATGCCAGCTATGATCCAGTTGATGGTTACTCTTTCGATTGCGGATAAATTCAATGAATCGAGAGTAAGCTGGAATGCATAGAAAAATATGTGAACAATAAAAAATAGAAAAGACCAGGGGATTGCACTGCAAGTCAAGACTTTGATGCGATGGAGCACTCTGGGAAACATTTTACTGAAAGCGTTCTATTAAATGAATTCGCATTCGACAGTGCGACTAGAGAGTCTATCTAGAGTGAAGTACACTCTCGAAGGAGATTTCCAGATAAGGCAACATACAATGGATCCAAGAGTCACGTGAAGTGGGTTGTTAAAGGAATTCGAGATTCAAAGTGGAGTAAGACAAGGCTGCATTCTATGACCAAATGTACTTCTCTTGATGCCATGTACTGCGAGAGGGCCTGTAGACGGGAAATAAAGGAATAAGATGAAGTCTTACGGTCCGACTAAAGCACTTACACAACGTTGTCCACGTTATCGATTTTCACACAAAAAAAAAATACATCTCTCCGAAAAGATATCAAAGAAAGAAAGGGGCCCACACACGAAATAGGGCTGAAAATAGATGATAAGAGAACAACAATCTTCAGCCTTTGAATGGTTTTTACAGTTGAGATGTGCGTTGTTGGACAATCGCTTGAATGATTAGGGGAATTCCAGGAAGTTTGAAGCACGATTTTAACAGATGACTGAATCGACCTGGACATTGCGAAAAGAACAGCCAAGCTGTGTCCGAGTTAGAAATGCTGTCTCAGATTTAATGCATTGTGATGATTAATGTAATCAGCCTAAAGACCAGCTGTTGGAGCCAAAAATGCACGGTTGGCAAGAGAAAAAAGTGATAGCATAACATTGCATCTGTCATTTTATTCACATCTTCGGGCGAATCATGTATCATTAACAAACATAAAAGTGGTAGCACGTTGAACACTGACTTATCATTTTTTCATTGCAAATGGATTTTGCTTTAATATTGAAATTCTATGTTTTTGGCATCTTAATTTAACATAATAGATGTCAATTGAATGCTTGGATTGATTTTCAACTAATAGTAACTAATAATTCGTGCTGTTAATCGAAGTAGTGACTTTCTATGTTTTTTCTATGTTTCATGGTGATTTTGTTTATTTTTCTAAGCAAAATCACTATAGCCGTATCAAATTTGAGTTTCATTTCATTTACTCACTCACTTCAAGATTAAATTTCTATGTTTTCGAAAAGTTAATCTAAAGTTATGGTCGTTCGTTGCATGGATTGACTTGTTTTCAAGTAGTCGAATGCTTAGATATGTTTTCGACTTATATTAACTAATAATTTGTGCCGCTAATTGAAGTAATGACATTCTATGTTTTTTCTATATATTATTCTATGTTTCATTTCATGTTTTTTCATGTGATTCTTTTTATGTTTCTTGACAAAATTACTATAGCTATATTAAATTTGAGTTTCATTTCATCGCTTAACTCACAACCACATAATCTTGCAGAGAACGAACTGCAAAAAGTAAACTTTACTTTTTAGCTCCCTTCTTAGACAAATTTTAATCAAATTCGTGCGTGGCAATGACAGAATGAAACCCTTGATGCCTCTAACATCGCTGATATTGCTCAATTTTCTTTCAGGTGAAGTCCTCGATTCAAATCTCACGCCAATCCTAGAAAAGAATGTCATCCGCCACAAGGGTGGCTATGTAATCAAATGCGGTGACCAAATGATTGAATTTAATCAGAATTTCCGTTTCTACATCACCACCTGCCTGCGAAATCCACACTATCCCCCCGAAACTATGGTCATGGTAACTACTAGCAATCATCTCATCCGCCAGCTTATTCAAAAACTAACCTGAGTTATACTTGGTCTCTTCCTCTTCGTGTCGTTTCACGAAAATTAAAACAAACTCCGCAAGGTAACTATCCTAAACTTCATGATTACCGAACAGGGACTGCGGGAACAGCTGCTGGCTAGTGTCGTTGCACACGAACGTCCCGATTTGCAAGAGAAGAAGGAGCAACTTATAATTGAATCGGCCAGGAATCGTGATGCTCTATACAACACCGAATCCAAAATCCTCGAGGTGAACAAGAGCTCAAAGCAAAACAAAAAGAAATACACGAAAACTTTTCCAACTACCCACCCCTTTCCTTTGTAGGTCCTGTCAACGTCTGAAGGCAACGTACTAGAAGATGAGAACGCCATCAATATACTCACTTCCAGTAAAATCCTTTCGGAGGAAATCCAAGAAAAGCAGATTATCGCGGTGGCAACCGAAACGGAAATCGACGCTGCCCGCCAGCAATACATCCCGGTGGCCAAGCACTCTGCCATTCTGTTCTTCTGCATCAGCGAGCTGGCCAACATCGACCCCATGTACCAGTACTCCTTGGCGTGGTTCTTGAATCTGTTCGTGAATACAATCCTCAAGGCGCCCAAGTCAAATGTGCTCGCCGAGCGGTTGGAAAATTTGAATAACTACTTCACCAAGTCTATCTATGTGAACGTATGCCGGTCGCTGTTCGAGAAGGACAAACTTGTTATCTCGATGGTTATGTGCCTTGGCATCCTTCTATCACAGGTGGGTGTTCTGCGGAGGTGGCTCCGCCAGCGTCTCTGCGTCTGGCATTCCCCCGAACGGGACGAGTGCTGGGCGCCAGTCACGAGACATCTCAGCGAAGGGAGTAATAAGGTTTACGAGTATAATCAAAAAAATTTAATCTGCGCCTCGCGCTTGTATTTGCAGGGCAAGATTGATAGATCACATTTGGTGTTCCTGCTAGCCGGAAGTGTAAGCTTGAGGAAAGCGCCGCCTAATCCTGCACCCGAATGGCTGCCCGATAAGGCCTGGACGGAGATTTTTCGAGCCAGTGACTTGAAAGGGTAAGCGTGTTAGGCATGCCTCGATTGTTTGGCTCGCCTTATTATTCAGGGGTAGGCGTGGAAGCGAACAAAGGAAAGTGAAAGAATCGCTGGTTGTGAGATGCTATTCATTCCTTTAGCTGCCGTATAGACATCCTTGCAGGCAGGGGATGGCTTTAGGTGCGAACATTATAGTGCCGCTTCAATGGGGTAGTGCAAGTGGAAATTTCATTATTTCCCAACGCAAGGATTACGTGTAATCGCTTGTGTTGTGCTCTAAGACAGTTGACTGCTCGCTGGAGTGAATCATAAATAATTGGAGCGAGGCTGGAAGCCTGTGCAGGGGATTATTAATGGATTTAATCTTGAGAGCGGCGTATATTTATGAGTGCATGGATGGTGGGCTATTTCTTCGATGATTAAAGTGAAGAGATTAACGGTAGCAGGTGCAGCCTTAAGTTTGTTTTTCAAGTGGATTAAAGTGTGAAGTGCACAAGCTCTCTTTGGTGGACGAGACAACATTCATAGAACTTTATGCTGTTTAATCCAGTAATTCGATAACTTCTTTTAAATTTTGTAACAAAGGGGAATTTTAAAATTCTATGTTATTTTCTATGTTTCTCTATATTATTGGGCACGGCATCATTCATACAACTTTATGCTTTTCAATTAAATAATATAATAACTTCCTTCAAATTTTGAATGCAAGTGTAACAAAGGGAAGTTTGAAGATTCTATGTTATTTTCTATGTTTTTTTCTATATTTTTGAACCCGACATCTTTCAATAAGCTTTCTGCTATTTAATTCATTAATGTGATAGCTTCCTTTAAAATTTGAACACGTAACAAAGGAGAATTTGAAGATTCTATGTCTTTTTCTATATTAATTTAATAATTATATATATCATTCATACAACTTTATGCTTTTCAATTTAATAGTATAATAACTTCCTTAAAGTTTTGAATGCAAGTGTAACACAGTGGAATTTGAAGATTCTATGTTATTTTCTATGTTTTCTCTCTATTTTTGGACACGACGAAGTTCACACAACTTTATACTGTTTACTCCAGTAATGTGATATTTTCTTTTAAATTTTTAATGCATAACTAAGCGAAATTTGAAAATTCTATATTATTTTCTATGTTTTTCTATATTTCCGTATGATGTTTTCTTATATCCCCACATTACTCACAAGCAAATACAACCCTTATTTTCCAAATCAAATGATTTTTGCTGTCATATTTATACAGCAACCGGCTTTGAAATGCTCACAATCATGTTCTCCACTTCACAGGCTGGACAAACTTCACCAGGATTTTGCTGAAAATCTCAGCGAATGGAAAAATTTCTATGATTTATCATCGCCGGAACTGGCTCGTTTCCCACCGCCATACGAGCATACCGAAGAGCTGATTGCCTTGATTCTATTGAAGTGCATACGACCAGATAAAATCGTTCCCGCCATCCGGGTGAGTAATGAATCCCATGACTTGCTACAAAATCCACGACCGAGAACAATTTGTTTAACTCCACACCCCCATCACCGCTATAACGTGACTCATGTCCCTTCGTTCAATCTACCGTAACTGATGTCCTTACAGACATTCATTACTCGGAATATGGATCAATCATTTGTGGAACCACCAGCCTTTGACCTGGATTCGTCGTTCGCCGACAGTTCGCCCACCACTCCGCTTGTGTTTTTACTGTCACCCGGCTCAGATCCGATGGCCAGCTTGTTTATGTATGCGAGGCAACGGAACATGTACGACAAGTAAGTTAATTGAACGTCCGCTGTGCCATGGGACGCTGGACCGAGTCCTGGAGTGTCCCAAATTCCATAATTTAACTTTCTCTTCTATTTTCCCCGCATAGAACGAAGACCATCTCACTGGGTCAGGGTCAGGGTCCTAGGGCGGAGAAGATGATATTCGAAGCTAACAAACATGGCAACTGGGTGGTCCTGCAAAATTGTCACGTCGCCGTCAGTTGGATGGGTGAGCTGGAGAGGATATGCAACGACAGTTCACTGGCAGCATCAGCGCATACGGACTATCGTCTGTGGTGCACTTCATACCCGAGTGCGGTGTTTCCGGTCTCAGTGTTGCAGAATTCGGTGAAGATGACCAACGAGCCACCCAAGGGACTGAAGATGAATATGATGAGGTCGTTTAACTCGGATCCGTTGGTTCAGGACAAGTTCTTCACTAAAGCGTTCGGCAATAAGCCGCAGGCGAGAAAATGCTGGCTCAGAGGCGTCTTTTCGCTGGTGTTCTTTCATGCAATCGTTCAGGAGCGTCGAGAGTTTGGACCTCTCGGATGGAACATTCCGTATGAGTTCAATGAATCGGATTTGAAGTAAGTAACTGGCACTTGCTTCTTTTTCAATTGCGATTGTTTTTGGAAAATGGGCAAAGAACTGTCAGTCTTTAGGCATGCGAGACGTTTTTGTTATTCCTGCGACCGAAGTGATTTAAACAATTAAAGGATATCCTTATGTACGTTTGAAAAGACAGCAAATCTTCGGCGACTTCAGCGGTGGAGATGTAATTGCTACCTTAAGTGACAACATTTTGAGACCTAGTTGATAGCAGATGGTGGAACATAAGATTGATATATCGGTTGTTTCCTTAAAAACCAGTTTATAAAAGAATTTTCATGGCTATTCTATGATTCTATGTTTTCTATGTTTTTTCTATGTTATTTTAATTTTAGTTTTATGTTGGTTAATCAAAATGTATGTTCCAAATTTCCTTCGTAGCCTTCAACTATCCTATTGAAAGGTACAAATTCATAGAAAATGGAAAGCACAGATTTTGGAATACATAGTTTTTCAGTTCCTTGGAGCCTGTTGACAGCAGATGGTGAAACATCAGACCGATATGGCAGGAGTTCTCTTACACACTTGTTTAAAAGTGTACTTTCGTGGATATTCTATAATTCTATGTTTTCTATGTTTTTCCTATGCCATTTTAGTTTTGGTTTTATAACGTTCAATCGAAAATGTATGTTCCAAATTTTCTTAGGACCCCAAATAAGTCCTCAGAAGATGTGACATATACAGATTTTGGAATGGTTTTTTTGTTTTTAAAGTAAAACTATGGCGACATTTCAGTCCTTATTGACAGCAGAATGAGAAACATCTGATTGATGTGTCTGGAGTTTTCTTAAACACCGGTTTATAAGTGTATATTCGTGCTTATTCTGTAATTCTATGTTTTCTATGTTATTTTAATTCATGTTTCATATTTTTCAGTCAAAGTACAGTAAAACTGTCACCAAAATCTTCTCAATCTTTGTCGTTTGACCAAAGTCCTTCGTTTCGCTTAAGAACGTAAAGAGACACAACACGAAACTTATCTGACACGTGAACACCCAATGTCCTTTCACGTCTTTAGGGCAAATACTCCTTAGATTCAACTATCAACTGAGGACGAGCAAAAAATCCATGTAGTCTAAGGCAACACCTTCCTTTCACAAGATTTTCGTGTTTTCCCTTTATCTACAATCCGCTCGATTTCACTTTGAGCAAATCATACAATTGCGCTTATGCAGCAGACTTTGATTATCTCACTCGTCACGCGATTTAAATGGCCTTCCTTTGCCCTTTAAAGTGGAATTATTTCATTCAAATGACTTGATTGTAAGTCTGCACCCTTAATCGTTGTCGCTCTCATCGTAATGCAGTTAAAACCTCACAATGCCACTGCACACACATGTATAAATGTGCAACAGAGAGTTACGTCCATTGCAGGAAGTGCCGCAATAAATTCTCCTACGACCACAGCCCAGTGAAACTCTCTCTCATTGCTAATCCAAAGGAACGAGCTGCGACGTTCTTAAAGCAAAGCACAACGGCGTAGCTCCCATTCCTGATTCCTGCACATTTGATAGTCAGCTCCATTATCGTCCCAGCGACACACAACCGACTAATAGCACTCGAATCCCCTCCACTTGTCCGGCTTATTGGCTTCTTTAGCAATTTTCCTTGTCATTTCTTCCACACGGATTATCCCCTTTACGAAGTCACATAAATCAATCGCACCCCCATCCTCGTGCAAATAACAAAAAAACGAATGTCCTTTTGTCTTTCCAGGATATCGCTGCTGCAGCTGAAAATGTTCCTCAAGCAAGCTGACCACATCCCATTCCAAGGACACATCTACCTAACCGGCGAATGCAACTACGGCGGTCGTGTCACCGATGACAAGGATCGTCGTCTAATCCTATCGCTCTTAAACAATGCCTACAATCCGGATACCATCGACGTTGACAAGTAAATCCCTCAATTTCTACCCACAGCAAGACAAATCCCTTTAAAGCGGGGGGAAAAAAATGGAACGACAACTAATAGATATCCCCTTCTTCTCTTCCACTCGAATTGACAGCTTCCCACTCTCGCAGTCCGGTGACTACTGCATCCCGGAGGTTCCGACCCGCGCCAACAGCATCGAGTACATCGCCACATTCCCGCTCAGTCCGCACCCGGAGGTTTTCGGCTTGCACGAGAACGCTGATATAAATCGCAACAATAAGGAAACGAATAGTGTAAGCAAATTTTCACACTTATCCCCTATATTGTATCCTTGTTTTAGGGCAAATCCCTTCTCCGATGTCGCTTCCACGTCAAGCGGATAAGGAAGAATACGATTTTCAATTTATTCTCGATTTTTTTGTATTTTTGTCGGTCCTCGTTTGTGTGCTGCTGCTGTCCTCCTTCAAATCGAACAACAATCGCGTATCCTGAATTTCAATCTTAACCTTGCGACAAAATCGAACCGATTTGGCGTGGTGCGGTGGTCGGGCGAAAACAAAATCAACAAACCTTCGGTGCTTGCGTAACCGACAAACAGCTTCTTCAGGGTGTGCTCAAGACCCAAACCGAACTGCTGGCAGCGACAAAATCATCAGCGTCGCAAGACGCCGGCGAGGATCCTGCATTCGGCATCTGCAAGCAGATCTTGGAGCGATTCCCACCGCCCTTCGACATTCTTCAGATTTCCGAGAAGTATCCTGTTATTTATACGAATTCGATGAACACAGTCCTCCGCCAGGAGCTCATAAGGTAAAGAGATTCTTTCATCGTCCCCGTGGCCTCCTTTTGTTCCCGCTTCCTTGGATGACATTGAGTTTTGAGGACGTGTCACTGTGCATGTACACAGAGTTTTGGGGGGCTTCCCAGGGAAGATGGAACAAAACTGTTGCCAGGATAAGCCCCGAAACGATTGTGTTCGCCGCTCGTCGGGGATTATCCTCTGAGTGTGTGTACCTTTCAAGTAGTTTTTCGTGAAGGATGCCTTATCGAATTGAAATTTGATTTGTTTCTTCCTCCGTTTCGACATGAACTTGTTACGGATTTGTCAGATTCAATCGTCTCCTGGATTACCTGAGGAAGAGCCTCATCAACATACAAAAGGCTGTGCAGGGGCAAATCGCAATGATACCCGAGCTGGAGCGCGTGCACTCGGCGATGGTGATTGGTAAGCTCCCATCGGCGTGGCTGGCACGAAGCTACCCCTCTTTGAAGCCGCTCGGCAGCTACATAGCCGACTTCCTGGCGCGGTAAGATCACCCTTCTGCCTCACAACTTGGACCCCCCTCTGATGTTTCTGCGCCAACAGATTGGACTTCTTCCAGAGCTGGATCGATAGCGGCGAACCGAACGTCTACTGGCTGTCGGGCTTCTACTTCACCCAGTCCTTCATCACGGGAGTCCTGCAGAATTTCTCAAGGAAGCATCGCTACCAGATCGACTTGGTCAACTTAATTTTCGAAGTGACCAGCTTCGAATCGGACGCCGAACGGGCTGCGGAAACGGGCGCCTACGTTAAGGTGAGTACCATCACCCCCCTCCGTCACTCCGACCGGAGATTGCCTCTCCTCACAAACGAACTAATGTTTACTTCCTCCGTCTGTCTTTGTTACACGCATCCGCAAACACGAACAAAAGGAACAAAGGGCCATCAACGAGCACACGGTCCTCTTTGACGTAAGACAAGCATAATGAAACGAAAACAACCACCATCCCCCCCTCTGTTGTCCCCACCACCACAGTCCACAACCCCACCCACACGCATCCGTCCGCCTGACATACTGACTTCCCTCTCACAGTTCGAGTATTTACTTTCCATTATTTCGCTCCAATTCACAGGGCCTATTCCTGGAGGGTGCCCGCTGGAATCGAAATCTGAAATGCTTGGATGAGTCGCTCCCGAAAATACTCTTTGATTCACTGCCAGTTATCTTGATGATGCCGACTCTCAAGGGCGAGGCCAGCACCGAGCCGGAGTCTGTCGCGGGGAAGTACGACTGCCCCATCTACAAGACGAGCGAGCGACGGGGCACGCTCTCTACGACAGGACACTCGACAAACTTCGTAATGTACATTCAGCTGAACAGTCGTGTCAGCTCCACGCACTGGATAAACCGGGGCACAGCCAGCCTCTGCCAGCTTGACGACTAATTGACTGTGAAATGGTAACGGCACGACGTGAAGGACTTGGGGGTTTTTATGATACTTTTGCATATATTTTTGAGAGCTTTACTGATTGAGAATAAACTTATTTTTTCTGCGAAGGTTTGTTTTGTTTTTGTGGCGGAGGGGGGAGGGAGGTGGTTAACGCTTGATTGGTTTGGGGGGAGTGGAATCAGACAAGAGATTCACCGAAGGGGGAAGTACGTCAACAGTTTGGAATACATGTTTTTTTTTGCGGGGAGGGGTATCCTTAAACTTGAGGACAGAGTGGTCTCTAAGCACTTAAAGAGATTTCTTTCGAAAGGACACGCTAGACACCAATTGAAAGCAAAAGTTGCAACTCGGCGTGTTTTTATTTGAAACACAATATGGCGTTGGTGCTACCGTCGAGTGACGTTTAACTTCCAATTCAAGCAATATAACGGCACAGCCTTAAATACTGCGTTGTGCTACCGGTCTTACGCTTGTTTAAATGAAAACAACGCAGTCTTTAACGCAAATCATGTTGAAACATAGCGTCCGTTTTGACACTTCGCATACAAATTGAGAGCTGATAAGTGTGGATTGTCATTTCAAAGAATGTCGATGCCTTCTGCGTAATCTAACAGCTGGGCCGATTTGTAGAAAACAGTGCCTTCCATGTCTCAAGAGGCACGGCGCGGATTAGATTGAAGAGATTGGTCGAATACAGCAAGGCGTCAAGGAAGCATTTGCTGGCATTCAAACGGAGGCGGCTAAAATGAGGTTAGCGGTGAATAAGGGCAAAACAAAGTCTTATGCTGTCTTCAAGAAAGTACACACATAGCATCGATGAGTTGGCCACAACGTCACCATAGGCCTATAAGTTCTTTGTCCTCGGTTCTCATGTAAACAGTACGTATACCATCAGTACCCAGATTAAAACAGAGTAACTCTGTGGGCGCCGTGGCGTAGTGGGTAGGTGCGTCGACTCCTACGGTCGATTCCCGAAAGAAACACCAAACATTTTTTTTTCGGGTCACTGCCAATGCTCAAAGAGTATAACTGTCTAGAAAAAGCTTCTCAATCTCGCTGTTCGGAGTCGGCATTAGACTGCAGGTCCCTTCCACTTGTGAGAGAACAATAGCACGCACAACACGAGTGATTGCTGAGAAGCTAGGCCCAGGTCCACCTCGGACTGTAGCGCCGCCATTTTTATTATTATAACTCTTGCCGACCGCTATTTCTTTAGGCTAAAGGACAATCGAGTAGTAGACCCCTCTCTCGAAGAACCAACTTGACTTTATGGGACACCTTCATTATTCCTGTTTTGTTCTATAGCCCGAAGTCCAGACAAGATGAAGAAGTCCTTGTTCCTTTCGAGGGAAAACTTTTGCGTTCAATCTTTGGACCTGTTTGCGTTGATGACTTCTGGAGAAGAAGAATTCATTAGAGTACGGCATGAGTTTAACCGGGAGTCTACGGTCAAAGCCTAAGATTGTGATGTCGAGCGCATGGACAAAACTACTCCATCCCGAAGAGTCTTCGTTTCCACGCCTGTGGGACCACGCAATAGAGGACTTCCACGAAACCGATGTGGAGTAAGAAACAAGTGAAGACTTATTGACCTGCATAATTGGTGGCACCTGGCTAAAGATAGTACCAACTGGTTAGGTTTGTTGGTTGAGGCCCAGGTCCACCCTGGACTGTAGCGCCATCTGAAGTGCCTTCGGTGTTAACACCTACTCTCCGCACTATTTTCTATTTCTATTGAGAAATCACACGACAGCGCATTTCCGCGATGTTCGCGAAATTCGGTTCAGGTTTCAAACGATTTGGACATCCAAGACCTGTACTGCACAGTACATAGGGTATTTTTTAAAGTGGCGCGATATAACTGGATTAATTTTTCCGGGAGAAGCGATAGTTTTGCTCTAGAAGCCTTATCAGGAACATACATTTTTGATTGAATAATACATAACCAAAATTAAAATAACATCGAAAAAACATAGCATTACATGTACTTTGACAGAAAAATATGAAACATGAATTAAAATAACATCGAAAAAACATAGAATTATAGAATAAGCACGAAAATACACTTATATACAGGTCTGTATGAAAACTCTGGACATATCAATCCGATGTTTTATCACCTGCTGTCAACAAGGTCTAAAATGTCGCCAGAGTTTTACTTTAAAAGCCGAAAAACAATTCCAGAATCTGTATGTCACATTTTCTGAGAGCATTATTTAGGGTCCGAAGGAAATTTGGAACATACATTTTTGAATCAACAATACAAAACACAAATTAAAATAACATAGAAAAAACATAGAAAACATAGAATCATAGAATAGCCATGAAAATTCTTTTATAAACGGGTGTTAAAGGGAACAGCCGACACACGAATCTGATGTTTCACCAGCTTCAGTCACTTTATGGTAGCAAATAGATCTCCACTGATGCACTGCCACTGAATATTTACAGCCTATTCGTACGTATTCGATCATCACCTCGAACAGTTAGTTGCAATGAATGCCGTCGGAGTCTGAAAATTTGGTCTATAGTTGATTTTCCGCCGCGTCCGCTGAAGTCGAGATTTCTGAATGCAACCAAGTGGCGACGAGTGAGGAAACAAGAATCGCTCGTCAGCCGAACTTATTCCTATCCGTCCAACTCCAAAACACCCAAGCTGTGCCACTGTCCAAACCTACCGTTGTAACAGTACTTTGCCTAATCAATCAGTTGTTGACTCTGGCCATCGAACTGTCTCTTCCTTCATCTCCACGGGTCATTGGTCCACAGTTGTGACATCCCGATCTCAAAAGATCAAGGAACTGCCAGTGTCCCCTGCCCACCGTTGTCTGATGAAATCATTTCGATTCGGTTGCGTCAGACAATCGTAGTTCCATCATCTCAAGATGAATTTCCCTGAACTATTTCCCCCCACATTCGTCCGCACCTATCGCGTCATACTTCTAAGGACTTTGAACGCACTACGAAGCGTCTAGCGGTCGTTACGGCGTCAAGAATTGCTCTCCTGTCACTTGAGCATTTCCATTCCACCAGCCATCAATTGAATGTCAGCATTTCAAGACCAGTCAATGCCAAATCCAGAGACTCATTCCCACACACACTGCGACCGAAGCACTCCACCACATCCGACCACCTCAAGGGTCAGCCTCTCATCCACCAAATCTGTCATCACTTGTTCGCCTCAATAGGTCCCCACGAAACCATAATTCCTCCGCAGCCATTGTTCCAGCGCGTATCTGCATACTAATTAGACACATAACTGACGTGCACATGATTTCATCGGCACATAATTTAATTACAGCCCGTTCCTCGAGTGCCTTTCGAGTTCGGTTCTTGTGTTCTTCTTGTGTAATTACCCGGCTGCGTTAATTAAACCGGTTAGGTGTGCTAAGCTCTCCCGATGCGATGATCTACATATAAATAGGTGTTCGCTGGGGTAACCTAATCATCATTCAATTGAACTCATCCCGTGCAGAGCATCTTAGAGCAGAAGGATGGTGAGTGAACTGGGGGCTGATCCAGGACTCCAAGGCAGTCTTGCTTATTTTTGATTTCACTTGCAGAAATTCTTTGTTGTGGCATTTGCCGTGGTAGCCGTTGCAGCAGCAGCGGTCCTTCCAGCTGAGTACCTACCCCCTCTAGAGGAGGCTGCAGAAGTTGCAGTTGCTCCCGAGGAGGCTTCGCCGCTGGCCGATGATGGATACCGATACAAGACCGTGAGGAGGTTGCGCCTGCGTCACCGTCGTGATGTTAGCGAATTGCCATCGAACGAATACCTTCCCCCAATTGAGGACTTGAACATCTCCCTTGCCCCTGAACTCGCCACCGTCTTGGCCAATGATGGATACCGATACAAGACCGTAAGGAAGTTGCGTCGTAGGCGTCGTCGTGATGTCGATGAACTCCCATCCAACGAATACTTGCCACCAGTAGAAGAACAGGAAGCCGTTGCTGAGGATGCCAGCCCTCTCTCCGCCGATGGATACCGTTACAAGACCGTCAAGCGTTACCGCCTTAGACATCGTCGTGATGTTGATGAACTCCCATCCAACGAATACCTGCCACCAGTTGAGGAAGCCGCTCCAGAAGATGCTGCTCCACTCTCTGCCGATGGATACCGTTACAAGACCGTCAAGCGTTACCGTCTCAGACGTCGTCGTGATGTCGATGAACTCCCATCCAACGAATATCTGCCACCAGTTGAGGAAGCTGCTGAAGCTGGACCTGAAGACGCCAGCCCTCTGTCCGCCGATGGATACCGTTACAAGACCGTCAAGCGTTACCGTCTCAGACGTCGTCGTGATGTCGATGAACTCCCATCCAACGAATATCTGCCACCAGTTGAGGAAGCCGCTGAAGCTGGTCCTGAAGACGCCAGTCCTCTGTCTGCCGATGGATACCGTTACAAGACCGTCAAGCGTTATCGCCTCAGACGTCGTCGTGATGTAAACGAACTCCCATCCAACGAATACCTGCCACCAGTTGAGGAAGCTGCTCCAGAAGATGCTGCTCCTCTCTCCGCCGATGGATACCGATACAAGACCATTCGTCGGTTGAGATACCGTCATCGTCACTAAGTCAATCATTCCCCGACATCGACTTCATCCGCAACGTTCCCGGTTATGTCCCATAAAAAATAAATGAAGCATGCTTAAGTAAAAACAAACTTTTTGAACTTATTACTGAAACATTGTTTCTCCAGCTTCAGGAACTTCAAAACGTTTTGAAGATTCAAATGTTTTCAAGGAAAGCTGCGAATTAGGACGTCAAGTCTCAACTATTTTCTCAGGAGCTTAAAATTTTTTTTTTTTCTGATGCAATTTCCCATGGATGCCATAAATGCATAGCAATTTTTCGGTATAACGCAAAATTTATCATTATTTTTAACCAAGTCTCATTTGCTTGCTTACTTATCAAGCCTACGTCTTGTGGAGGGACATGGCCTGAGCTATAGATGTCTTCCATATATGGCGGCAAGCTGTCTTGCATCCGCAAAGACTTGGTCTTTAAACCGTAGGTTTGGTCTCCCTCTTCTTCTCAAACCAGGAAGCTCGCATCCGAAGACCCTCTTGGCTGGAACATTGTTGTCCACACGCTCGAGCCAATGTAGTCGATGGATTTTTGCCTTCCGGACTACGTCCACATCTTGGTACAGCCTATAAAGTTCGTGGTGATGCCTCCTACTCCACTCACCCTCCGCGCAGATAGGAACATATATCCGACGCAGAATTTTTCTTTCTAAGGAACCAAGAATCAGCTCTGTCGTTGTGCTTATTAGCCAGCAAGTTTCAATTGAAGTCGATATACTTCCTATTCGTCTCCTTGTCGAGCGATGTTACAACATTCGCTTCTTTCGACCGTCTCTCCTTTTTCGGCCTGTTCTTAAATCCCTAAAACAGCACAAAGGACTTATTATCGACTAAGTGAGCTCTTAGAGGACTGGACGGCGCAGTTGGTTAAGTGCGTGCCCTAAGTTCGAGAGGTCCCAGGTTCGAATCCCAGTGAAATCGTATCTGGTCCAACTGGAGTAGATTGCTACCTGACAAAGGACCAGTTTTAAGTCTGACTAGGTAGGTAGGTAGGTAAAAGTGGCGGTGGACATACAGATCCTGTTTAATGTAAGCACCGTTTTGATACCACATCCTATGGTATACCTAATTTGTGAGAAGGGGTGAAAAGGAGTGTGTACTCACTCAGATTTGCCAAAAATTTTTTTTAACCACTTTGTGGAATTTATGAAGGCTAGTAGACTATGATTGTTTGCCTCCGATAGGTTTTTAGGGGTGTTAAAGAAGATTTTGCCCAGAGTGCGTTGTCTGATTCTACGTAGAGCCGGACATTTGCACAGAAAGGGCTCGGGGGTTTCTAGCTCGATTTCCACAGGGAGAAGGTATTCGTTCGATTTCCATCTGGCAGCTTCCGCAGTGCGAGGTAATTGGTATGCCTAGTCCTTCAGCATACCTGCCAACAGCCCAGTGTCCAGTACAGACCGCTATAATTTTGGATATGTTTCTTCTACTGTTGTTGAGCAGGTCTTTTGTCCTCTTTTGGTTGTAGTTGGCCCATAAGCCTAGTGGAGCCTGGATTTGTTCCACAACGAGACTATCGAGTTTGGATCCTTGTCTGGCTAGCTCGTCTGCTGCTTCGTTTTCGAGTTGGGCTCCGTTCATCTATAATGGGTAGTTCCTTACAGCAGCAATCCACTAGTTTTGACGTTATAGTTATGGATGTTAGAGCCTTGATAGCAGCTTGACTGTCTGAAAAAATTGCTGGTTCTGTTCTGTTCTTAGTTTCAAGACACGCATCATATACTGCTAGCACTTCTTCCTGGAAAATGCTTGCAAAGCTTGGTGGCTTGAGTGACTTTGATATCTTGAGGGCTTCGGAGAAGATTTCAACGCCCACACCAAAGTTCATCTTCGGACCGTCTGTGAAGATGGCTATGTCATGGGTTTGGATGACTCCATCGCTTTTCCACTCAGTTATAGTTGGAAAGTATGCCCTATAGTTTTTATTGAAATTTAGCTCTGGGATAAGGTAGTCAGCATGACTCAGTATCGCCTGCTGTGGTAGTGAGTTAAGGATGTTACAATATCCATAAGTTCTGTTGTTCCAGCATTTTGACTCTCTGAGTCTAAGTGCACTACATGCGGCCATGAACGTTGCGTGTAGATCTGGAGGTAGAAGGTGCAAAATAACTGTAAGCGCGACTGAGTGAGTCTGAGTGCTCCAGTAGAGTTTCAAAAATCTTCCGAAAAAAAAGTGCGTAAAAGACGTAAATGTCTGAAACTTAGTTATCAACTCTGAATCGATGCGAAATTTTACAAGGATTAGGACGGATGATCATCTAACTAGCTTCTGAATAAACGACACGATATTGCTTAGTAAAAGACGAAACCCACTTTTTCTTACAGGATGCCAGAAGGGATGTTCATTGAAACAGAGATTCTATGTTCCTCTTCAACCGAGGGAGCTAATGCTTGAAGACTTTTTTCCCTGATGCGACCTCGTCCATTTTTGTTTTTTTTTTTCTGTCGAAGGGTTTTAAACTCTACGCTAGAGCACCCAGACTCAAAAACTGTTCAAGTTCATGCGCGATCTCATTTCATGTGATCCCGTGGTGGACGAGTCTTTAGACTACCGATCAAATTCAAAGAAGACATGCATTCCTGAACTATAGTGGAAGCGGTTAAAGGGTTGAGGAAGGCATTAGTGCAAGCTTGGCTGTCGCTACAAGCAAATAAATACTTCGCCTGAATTCACTAGCAGCCCCCAAACCTAACCTAGGGTAGTCATGCCAGCTAAATATTTTCTAAATAGTTTAAAAAACAAACCCATCACATTTCTCAAAAATACCTCTCGAATTTCGCTTTGCTACCAATTAATATAATTTTTTGTTAGAGTTGTCAATTATTTGCCTTCTACTTCCAGGCCAGCTAAATATTTGCTCAATCATTTCAATCACTATCCTGATGCAGGAAATTGGGTTGGGAGTTCCAAAAACTCCTCTTGAAGTCCGCAATAAAATTTAAATGCATTTCTTAGGCAATTTGGAAAGAACAGTCGTAATCAATTAAGCGGATGCATGGCTTAATCCCTTCCTTTCATGCCAACTACCTGTGTCCTCCATACAATTAGGACGTTTGTAATTAGTCCACTCAACCCCTTCGACTACCTGTTGACAGAAAGTAATTAGCGGCTGACAAATAAAAGCGCCATCATCTAAAGATCCAGCATCAGTCACTCATCGACGTCACATCAACAAGTTCATCCTTCACTCAGACCACACGCTACATCACAACACATCAAAATGGAAAGCTGGAAGACACGTATCATGCGTACACAGGAGCGCTCCACCATCCACTCCACAGAAGGAGCCTTCAAGGCGGCATTGATTGAGAGTCACAGAAGTCCCGTGCTCTCTTGCGAGTTCCACAAGACCGGGCGGGTCTTAGCCTCATCCAACAGTGACGGCCGAATTAACATCTACCCCACGAACAGTCGCACAGAAAAACCTGCCTACCTCAGGGGCCACATGGACGCAGTCACAGAAGTGCACTATTCCCCTGACGGACTCGACTTATACTCGGCCTCCATGGACCGATGCATTGGCGTTTGGGATGCCTACTTAGCCGTGAATAAAACCGTCATCAACGCTCACAACAGCAGAGTTAACACCGTTCAGTGCTCACGAACATGGAAGCCGATACTCTGCTCGGGCTCATCGGACAAGACGATTCGAGTGTGGGACCTCCGGAAGAGGGAGTGTAGTGCAATGTTCAAGACTCAACACGAGGTAGCGGCTGCCTGCTTCAGCAATTACTCCGAGTACGTCTTCTCCGGCGGATTCAACAACGGAGACATCGCTCTTTGGGATACTCGTCAAAACAACATCGTCCAAGTACTGACGGGCCACAGGGGTTCCGTGACAGGACTATCGCTTTCGCCATGCGGGGATTACTTGGCGTCTTGCTCAACGGATGGAACTCTTCGGATGTGGGACGTAAGTTCAACGGCTAAGATTGTAACGGAAATTCAAAGTTCCCCCTTGGGTCAATGTCATTCCAATCATCTGCGACGGTGTGCTTGGTCGGCAGATGGAACACAGTTGTCAGCTGGAACTTCGGGAAGCAAAGCGGTTGTGTTCGACGCCGACAGTGGGAAAAGACTGCACGTGTTCAGTGGCCACAGTGAGGAGATAATCGATGTCGCCTTCCACCCAGAGAAGAAGGTTTTGTGCTCAGCAGGAGCGGACAAAAAGCTTATCATGCATAATATGTAAATAATTGGATTAAGAAAATATTTAATATTTAATTTATATTTAATTTTAATATTTAAATTAAGGAAAATAAAATTAAAATTAAGTCACTAAAAAAATCTCTTGTTTTCTTTGAATTCCGATGACTGGAAACGGATAAGTTCTTCTTTCAAATCTGAATCCCACGATCTGGTAACACTAAATCCAGGGGTCACATGTCTGATAAGTAAGCAGTAAGTTGAAGAGACTGACATTTTCTTCAACTACAAAAAAACGGTAGAGTAGAAACGGTCGCCTGCAAAACTGGACTCTATCGTAAAGATCGAAGTGTCCTATATATAAGTCAGTCAAAATCGGTTATAACGACCTTCAAGGGACTGACGACTTTGGTCGTTATAAGCGGCATGTCGATGTAACCGATAACTCGAAGATAGCACATAAAGAACAGAGACACTCTAAACTGTGCCAACAACAGAGAGATCGTCCTCCTAAGTATCGCATATCACATATTTTCTGTGATGTCTAATGTAATCGCCGGAAGCCCTACGTGAACGGTCAGATTGGTCAATATCAGTGGAGGTTCGGACCAGCGAGGTCTACCATCGATATATTCACATTGCGACAGATTTTGGAAGCTTCAAGTCGATACTCACCTTCTGCTTATCGATTTTAAGGCCGCGTATGACAGTATTTAGGGAGACAGCGCATTGTCTAAATCCCTGCAAAACTCATTCGCCTTTGGAGGATGACGGTGGGGAATGGCCGTTGCTTCATCAAGATCGGTTAAGACTTCACCGAGACCTTTGATGTCAAAAACGGGTTTTGGCGACGCACTGTAAGGCGAATTTTTTAATGTCATTCTTACGAAGATCGTGCGTAATTCAAACGTCAACACCAGAGGCACGATCTTCAACCAATAATAAACGCAAAACAAAAAGAATAATATGTCAACGAACGATAAGGTGTAACATTTAAAAAATTGTATGTACACAGATACATCGCAACTACAGATAAACAGTTTGCCGTTTTTGAAAAAAATGCGGTCGCACCAACAGTTGTGTCGATTTTAGGCGTTATAACCAATATTTTATCTAAAAAAATGAAATACTCGGCCTTTGTAAGCGATATGTCGTTGTAAGTGATGTTGTCGTAAACGATTTGTTATTTAGTGGGATTATAATAGAGTTCAGCCGGGATCAAAGAATTTGGTCGTTATAACCGATGTCGTTGTAAGCGATTTTGGCTGTATACTGAGTTCACCATACCAGTGTCGCCCCGCTTTCTTTTCTGTATGACGGCCGGGTGAACCTGAGCATCAACCAAAAAGCATCTCCAAAACGCATGATCCCTCATTAGCTGTCTCCAGTGACGCACATGCTTAGTTCACACATCATTTTTTTACCACAATAGACACCGTAGACTTGAGCCTGTGGGACAACGCAACAGAGGATGTCCACGTACAAGGTGGCGCACACAAGTCGAGGGGGACCTCGGCCGGCTTGGTGTGCGAAACTGGAGACAGCTGGCGAAAGATCGTGCTGGCTGGAGCGGCATGTTGAGTGAGGCCCAGGTCCACCTCGGACTGCAGCGCCCTAAGAAGAAGATGAAGACACCGTAGACATTTTTGAAACAACGTCTGAACAGTCTGTCGTATCGACAAGAACATTTAAAAAAAATTGTAATAGAATTCTCCTTGCAATCGATTAATAGACTCCCTTTTTGAGAATACAGCCTGTTCTCGTATCATAGAGCATATCTGCTTACAGGTCAGTTAAATACAGTCGACTCCCTCTAAGTCGAACTAATTTTGATATCCCGTGAAAATTCGACTAAGAGGGAGTCTCAAACAGTCTCAACCACACATTGACTGATCATCTCAATCATAATTTTGATGGTAATTATGAGACGGGAATTTCCAAATATTTCTCTGGCAATAAACCCTTAATGCACTGCTCAGGAAGTTTGGAAAAAAAATGTCATTGTAAGCAATTAAGCCGATTTATTGCTTAACTCTTCTCCGGGTCAATTACCTGAGTCCTCCATAAAATTATTACGTTTGTAATTAGTGCAGTCAAACCTTTGGCAGAAAGTAATTTAAGTAATTAGTGGTTGACAAATAAAAGCAGCCTCGTCCAAGGATCAAGCATCAAACACTCAACGAAGTCACATCAACAAGTTTATCCTTCATTCAGACCACACGCTACAACACATCACATCAAAATGGAAAGCTGGAAAACACGTCGTTTACGGACACAGAAGCGCTTCGTCGTCCAGTCAGAAGGATCTACCAGGGTAGTGATCGAGAGCCACAGGCGTCCCGTCCTCTCCTGCGAATTCCACAAGAGTGGACGGTTCTTAGCCTCCTCCAACAGTGCCGGCCGAATTTACATCTTCCCCGCGTACAGTTCCACGGAAAAACTGGCGTACCTCAAGGGCCACACGGATGCAGTCACAGAAGTGCACTACTCCACCGACGGACTCGACTTATACTCGGCCTCCCAGGACCGATCCATCATCGTTTGGGATGCATTCCTAGCCGTGACGAAAACCATCATCAACTCTCACGATAGCGGATTTAACACAGTTCAGTGCTCACGAACATCGAAGCCGATACTCTGTTCGGGATCATCGGACAAGACGATTCGAGTGTGGGACCTTCGGGAGGGGTGCAGTAGGGCAGTTTTCAAGAGTCAACACGAGGTAGCGGCCACCTGCTTCAGCTTCAACAACGACTATATTTATTCCGGCGGATTCAACAGCGGAGACATCACTGTTTGGGACTGTCGTCAGAACAACATTTCTCATGTGTTGGCTGGTCACACTGATTCCGTCACCGGACTATCGCTTTCTCCATGCGGGAAGTACTTGGCGTCTTGCTCTGTGGATGGAACTCTTCGGAGGTGGGATTTAAGTTCACGAACGGAACTGCAAAGTTTCCCCATGGAGCAAGGTGATCTACCTTATCTGCGACGTTGTGCTTGGTCGCCAGATGGAACACAGCTGGCAGCTGGATCTTCGGGGAGCCAAGTGGTTGTGTACGACACTAACAATAATGAGGCACGGTTCGATGGCCACAGTGAGGGGATAATCGATGTTGCTTTCCATCCAAGCATCAACGTTTTATGCTCAGCAGGAGCGGATAGAAACCTTATAATGCATTGTATGTAAATAATTAGATTAAGTTAAGGAAATAAATTAGAAATAAGTCACGAAAATGATCTCTCTCGTTGTCTCTGAAATCTGCTGAAAAAAATTATTCTCATTCAGATGGGATCGAATGTCTATCGAATTTTTCTTCTAGGGTCTTGAGCACACCCACACCCAATTATCTAAGACCATTTTCTCAGACAATGTACACTGGGAATCTTGTAGAGATGCGCACAGGAAATAATCCCAATTCTTTAGAAACGCACAATACTCTCCAATCATGACTCACGTTGAACTCGGTATCAGTGTTCCCCAATACCTATCCCCTAATCTGTTTCATATTCCCGCATGTGAATTGACAAACATTCTCCTCCCATTAACCAGGCACAACAATTTTATCTTGTGACATATAGTTTGCTCAATCGGCGTACTGTGGGAACCCTTATCTGAACTTTTTCGCCGTAAGTCAGTTTACCCGACTCATATCTTATCTCAATTGATAACATTCGTTTGTATTGCGAACGAATTCAAATGCTCCAGAGTAACACGTAGTTTCAGTCAGAAGCTTGCGACAGGTGGACATAACGTTTCGACTAACGAACATTTTTTTAAGTGATTTTAAGTGTAAATTCGATCAAAAAATAACCAACCAACGACATGAAGCTCATGAAGAACAGCACATACTACCTGACGATCGCACTGAGTACGTATCCTTAAAAGGGCATTCTTAACTGAAGGCGGGATGGGATTGTGTTTTAAAGTGTTCTCTGTGAATGTGATTCAAGGTGTTGTGGGATTGAAGAATTGAAGGAAATGACGAAATCAAGTTCCGAGGAATTCAAGTTACAGCCAAGCCCAAAAAAGTCTCCACTAGTGTAGGGAGCTTATCTTATCGCTGTCAGTTTGGCGTAGAGTCTAATTTCCTAACAATGAGTCAGTGATTGTGAGTCAAATAAGTGCACACCTTAGGGGCTGACAAAAGTTGATGAGAGTGTGTGAGGGAATTTTGTGACAGATTTTTTGTGGTGCAATAGAATGTAAGATACACAATGAAATGGGAGAGCTAAGCGTGTTTTTAGTGCAATGGGCCTTTGTTTACATCCAGAGAATTGCATAGACAAAGAAGTCGATATCATGACGTGAAGAAATTGTATCTCCATTCAAGAAGACTCCACCTTGAGAGGAGGACTGACAGAATGTTGAGACCTCAATGCGATCCTTGCTAAGTTAACAGAAGTGTTCAGTTTAGAGTGATTTTTATGTGAACCAGTGCAACGCAAACCCACTTTTTTCAATTTTACTGCAGTGATTTGCTTTGTGTGGCATACTTTAGATGGAAAAGTTCTAAGATCATGTAGCTCTTCTTCTTTTTCTTCTTGGGGCGCTTCTACGCTCGGTATTGAATGGAGGACGTAAGAAGATTTGGCCCTAATTTTGGAACATGTTGAACTAAGAAAACCTTCGTTGTGATCAAGGCTCTCTTTTAGAACTGTAAATGGATGCAAACCATTTATGCCTTGATGTCTGAAGCCAACCGGCCAAAAATATTCCTCTTCCGGAGTTCCTTAAGCAAAGTCTGTTCAGGTGATGTTTGGAGCTTTTTGTCATCTGGACAAACGAAATTCACTCTTGGAGCTTGTTGGACTGCTCGCTCCATCAATGAGATTAAATTGAAATCCATTCAGAATTTTCATAGTCTTCTTCGAATCTCTCCTGAATCGCCCTCACAAAATCATTCCCAACGTCTCAACTGCTTAACTATTTGAATTCTTCACTCACACCCTGAGGCACGCTACCATCCTTTTTTCTCCTCCCCACCTCCAAATCACGCCGTGTACCGGCAGTTTCGAATTAATTTATTTAAATATCTCCCTCCCAGCGGAAGCACCTTGTAACTATCCCTCTCTCGGAAGCGTTTCCACTTCGATTCTCATCAGCTTCCCTTATAAACATCAGCCACTTACTTGTCAAGCAAGCCACCATCTTCCCCGTCTTTCAACACAGAATCTACAACTTCATCGAACGAAACTTTCTCCTCGCAGCACAACCATCCTCCTTCACTGAGCGCTCGTCAGGAAGCCGAGACTTTGTGCAACACATTACAAACTAATTAAGTAATAATAAATTAATGTTCCCTTTCAGTTTTGTTTGCTTGCTGTGCCCGGGAAACAGATGCAGTCCGGCGCGTCCTCCGTGGACGCAGGACCCTCACCCGCCAGTACTACAGTGAGTATGACGTCTGCATATTGTTCAAAAACACGAAGAAGAAACCAATAACAACTTTATCATTTATTTGTTTTTGCAGCTGGCCTCCCCATTCCCGGCTGGGCGTTGATCCTGATTCTCGGCATAGTTGAGCTCCTATTGGGCGCCATTCTCTATTTCGTGATGCGAAAAGTGATTCTATCCTCGTCAGTCGAACAAACGAATACGTATGCCCCGGCAATGACGGACGAGGCTTAAACACAACCACCCTTCCACCCCATCCCCCGCCATTAGACATCAGCAAATTAAGGATTTCACACAAACACACTCAGGAGTCTGCGAAAAAAATAAACTAAATTAAAATTAAAACCAAATCAAAAAAAAAAGTTCGAAACAACTTTCCCAAAGCTGCTAGATTTGGAAAAGCATTCGTTTATTGTTGTTGGCGTGTAGTGTGCACAGTTTTTTTGTTTTTTGATTCATTCATCATCTAGCAAACTTCATTTGTTAGACGCTCGAGAGCGTATGTGTGCGTGGGTCGCGGCAGGAGGACGAGGGCGACTCTCATTTGAAGTTGGGAAACAAAAGATTGGCTTTTCCGGTGTACATCCAATTTGAGAGAGGGACTTTGCCGTTTGTAGTTTTTCCTGCTTTTTTTCGCCTATTTTTTTCTTTTTTTGTGTTTCCCATTTCTGTATTTAATTTAAAGATAAAATAAGACATCCCCCCGGAGGCGGAGAGTGCGCTCATTCGCGATATCTTTGTTCCGGTTATTTCAATTAGAGCTTAGTTATGTTTTTGTAAATAAAAGAATAATCTGAATAAATTCGTTGTGCTGTCAGTAACAACATTTTGGTTTTAATTCAGTTGCAGGAGTTGCAGGAGAGTTGACTACGTTTGGAAGGAAAGAGATGCCTCTCTCGATCTACGCGACAGGACCATTTCTTGATATACAACGTTCATCGAATTGCATTTTTCTTCGACTGTTACACCCGCTGTGTGGCTTGTGGCACCGTCCACATATCATTAATGTCTAGTCCATGCAATCGACTAAAGAAAAAGAGTTGCAACATGTCTCTGTAGCGGATTTAATCTTCATTAAATTCCAAATATCTACACAAACTTTCGCAAGCCAGTCACCAAATCTGCCGAAAAACACGCCTCTCTTACCCTAAGTAATGATAAAATGTTCTTTTTTTTTATAAATAGATCCAAAAAGTATGCAATAATTTATTGCAGTTGGCACTACGTTGGCAATGAGTACTGATAACAAGGTTGCCACTTTCTTGTTTTATTGTATTTTTTCAAAACTTATCTAATAAATGGGTAAACAAATAATAGCACTGGATTCCATCTTTGAAGTCGATATTTTCGATTTTAATATGAAATATATCCCTCACACCTAATGCAGCACTCCATTCTCTTTCAAAAACTTTCTGAAATAAAATGAAAATCTTTTGAACCAAGACTTCGAGCGTAGGAATCGTCGAACTTACGCACTACACCACGGCGGAATAAATATTTCACTGCAATACCTTCTCGCCGCTAACAGGGAGAAACAAGATCTATGCACGGAAGCATGCTCATAAACAATATCCGCTTAGATGACCACACGGACTTACTTACCCCACAATTACCGTTAAATGTAAGCCAAGGTACCTTTGTGAACTCTTATAAATCAAAACACTGCCAACTCCAAATCAAATCAAAGAAATCCACCTACTAAAAGTATGCTGTTTCCCCAAATGTCGTTCCCGTCCAAAATCCGTCCCCCACCTTCAGACTGAAAATCACTTCATCATTTAGTGCCATTCAACTACTCCACCTCAGCCAGAGTTAACCATCAAAACCGTAAGTCTAACCCCGGAAAACTAAACACTCCAACCCACCACCGCCCACCCAATGCGCACCTGAAATCCACTTCGCCAATTATTCGGATGAAGTGAAACGCTCGATTATAGCTTCACTTCATCGCATCGTGTCGCCGTGTCGCCGTGTCGCTGGCAGAGATACGTTACAGAAGTGGTGAGCTTGCCAGGTGCGGTTAGGTGGCAGCAGCAGCAGCAGCAACAGCACTCCGTGATCGCAACTTTAGACAGATACCCTAATGGCATGGTTCAACTTCAAGGTTTCCCTTACGGCGGCGGCGACGATGACGCCGGCAACAATGAGATGTTAATTGGATTATAAAATTCCATTCGTTTCATTTGCACAAAAGAAACTGCGAAGCATCTTGTGTGGCGTATCGAGACGCACATGGACGTGCTCGTGTTACGGTGTACCGTAGGTACCACAACTGGGGGTAGCTGCTGCCGAAGATGTGTTCTTCACTTTAAAATACTTATTTTCTTTTGTGATTATCTGCTAACCTCAAGGTTGCGGTGCAAATCAGTAAAGCCATTGGCAGACGACACTAAGTGCCTTGTGATTTTCTACGCTTTCCCCAGCGGTGCGATGTGGTGGGACGGTGAATGGGGGAATGCACGAAATGTGTTAATTATAATAAAGTGCTTCTTTGAAGGATGAACGAAAATTAGTGGACCGAGAAAAGAAGTCGTGATCTCTTGCTGTTAAGCACTAGCGGTGTTTTGGCGAGTGTTCTGCTACGTGACGTGCTCAGGAGTTATGTGCAGAATTGCGCTGTTAAGGAATTGGTCTGGAAAATTGAAATTCTCTTTCAAGCGTTCACCTGAGGTCTCTATTTAGTCCTGAGAGTAGATAAGCCCAAGGCATTGCCGCTCTAGTTGGTTGGGATGTTGACTACTTCTTGGTGAAATTATGATTTACATACTCTTTTAGACATTTCGCGGGTTGGATAACTTATTTAAGTAAAATCTGGTTGTTAGACATCAGCTCGTGGCAGCCTTTTTCACCACACTGTCTTCCACCAGACTGTCTTCCGCCACCCTGTCTTTCACCACACTGTCTTCCACCACACTGTCTTCCACCAGACTATCTTCCACCACACTGTCTTTCAAAAGACTGTCTTCCACCAGACTGTCTTCCATCAGACAGTCTTCCACCACACTACCTTCCACCACACTGTCTTCCGCCACACTGTCTTCCACACCACTATCTCCCACCACACTATCCTTCACCAGACTGTCTTCCACCAGACCGCCTGCCACCAGACTGTCTTCCGCCAACCTGTCTTTCACCACACTGTCTTCCACCACACTGTCTTCCACCAGACTATCTTCCATCAGTCAGTCTTCCACCACACTACCTTCCACCACACTGTCTTCCGCCACACTGTCTTCCACCAGACTAACCTCCACACATTGATCCATTCGCAAGTGACAGTTGGAGACGTCACGTGAAGCACACATCAGGCACATCGACTCTATTTGTCACTCAGCACAACCCCGTTGACACTAAATGTCATTTGTAGCCATCGAGCCAAAACCGTCCTCGTTACGTGTCACTAGCTTTCATTTCCTGCCCCACCCCCGGTGGGCGAATCCCTCCTCACCACATGCCAACGACGAAAACTAGCTCCTCAGCCCAGCGGTCAAATCTGTCAGCCGAGAGCACACCACAGACCCATGAGTTGTTGTTCCCAGCAGCGCACACCAGCTCCCCCACATGACATTTGCCTCTCACCGGAAATTAAAAAAATGTATTCTTCTTCCGAGACCCAGGGAGGAATTCGCTTTTCCACTTCAAAAGTGTTGACTGTCTTCATTGAAAATCCATGCAAGTCCTTTGAACAAATGGACTTCCTGGACGTGCTCTCTGCCACCCCCACCGACCGTGCAGTTCACAGGACATCCCACGAAAAGTGCCAGTTTCGTCCTCTTTAAAGTCAAGTGCAGCAGCGATTGACCAAGGACAAGTGCTTCTTGCCGTACCTGCATCGGAGGAGGCCACTGCGGAGATGCACGACCACCATCGTCATCCACCCCCTCCTATCTGCATCGTTGTCGTTATTCCAGGGATATGCACAAATTTGTCAGAAAAGTGTCATCGTCCCTAAAAGCCCATCGTAGCTGTCGACTTAAAATCGGATTACCGTCGTCCCGAGGACAATGCCGGTGGTCCTCCATTGGCCAGAGCTGTTGACACACAGTGTACAAGCGGATAGCATTCTTTTCCGTCTTTATTGTCCGGATAAGCTCCGTTTAAGTAAAGAGACTTCAAACTATGCGTCTTTTTGTTCGGTTGGAATGCGATTAGATTGCCCCCGAGGACCGTGCTGGGGGGTAGGGGTTGCGTCGAAATTGATTTGAAAATATCACGGCTGCCGCGCCGGAGGAGACGATACCTTTTTGGGTGATTGAAGGTGGCCCAATTTAATTATTGATGGGGAAATTGATTTAAGGACGTTGTGGTTCATTGCGATGCACTTTACTCGGCCGCCGCCGGCGGTAATTGCTGCAATTTTGTTAAATCGATTTCGATTAGCAAAACAAGTGAATGAATGTTTGGCCGCGAGCGAGCGGCCACTTATTGCGTAATGGATCCCATTAAGGGATGTCCTTGGGGTGGGGGGAGGTAAACTGCCCGCTGGGCGACTTAATCATGTGTCGGTGCTGACCGCGAAACCAGAGGAATTTGAGATTTGATTGGACGCAAACTGAAACCATTAGCTTGTCGTGTTTGATTATTTACTTGCTCGAGCTAGAAGCTTCTGACTGTAGGGGCTATCAAGACGGACTCAACGTTTCTCTATTCACGTCGACCTCTTCTGAACGCAATTGGCTTAAATAAATGGCCAAGAAATTGCTGCAAGAAGACGAATTCAGACAACCTTGGCTATTCCCGACTTGTTGCGTTTTTTTAAAAACCGAAGGATGTATGAAAGAACATTGGTCCCTTTTTGTTAATTGAAAACGACGGTATTGACTTCGTTAATGTCCTAAATCCTTGGCTTCTGTACATGTGATCGGGTGCAGTCGTTTTCCAATAGAGGGTATAAACATATCGTGTCAAAAAAGGTTTTAGACAAGGCGACGCGCTGTCATGTGACATCATTATCATCGTTCTTGAGTAGATCGTACATAACTCAGTGACCAACACAAGAGTCATGATCTTTCAAAAGTCTGTTCAACTGCTAGCTTATGCGGATGACATTGACGTGATTGGGCGAACACAGCGAGCCGACAAATGCCATTAAAACGGAAGCGGCTAAAATGGGTCTGGCGGTAAATGAGGGCAAAGCTAAGTATATGCTGTCATCGAGAAAGGACGCACAATATCGACGACTTGGCCAGAACGTCACCATAGGCAGCTATAACTTTGAGGTAGTTAAGGACTTCGGCTACCTTGGCACCACAGTAAACAGTACAAACAACATCAGTACCGAGATCAAACGCAGAATTGTCACCCTCTGTTTTTTTGGGCTCAAAAGGCCTCTCTCGGAAGACCAAGCTGACTATATACAAGACCTTGATCATCCCAGTCCTGCTTTACAGCGCAGAGACATGGACAATATCTCAAGAGCAGTCTCTTGGTCTTTTCGAGAGAAAAGTTCTGCGCGTGATCTCTGGTCATGTTTGCGTTGATGGCTTTTGGAGGAGAAGGTTCAACCATGAACTGTATGGGCTGTACAGCGACATGAGTCTGGCCAGGCGTCTACGGATCCAACGCCTAAGATGGCTAGACCATGTAGTGCGTATGGACAACTTAGCTCCGGCCCGAAGAGTCCTCGACTCTGAGCCTGTGGGACAATGCAACAGAGGAACAGTCCACGAACAAGGTGGTGCACACAAGTCGAGGGGGACCTCGGCCGCCTTGGTGTGCGAAACTGGAGACAGCTGGCGAAAGATCGTGCTGGTTGGAGAGGGATGTTGAGTGAGGCCCAGGTCCACCTCAGACTGTATTTACTGTACACCGGCCATAGGGCTCACAACGTTGACCCAATATCCAGATTCAGCCATAGCTCATTTGCTCTTTCTAAGGCTTTGTCCTCTATTTCTTTCCTTAGCAAACTTTACGGCGTTTAGACATAAGGTAGTGTTAGAGATTTATCTAACTCTAAGCCCTCCTTCGCTAACACATCCGCTCTCTCGTTTATGTAGGCAGGTGCTAAGCTTTCTCCATCTCTCACAAGCCCTGCTGATTGCCAACTATTTCCTGGCTAGTTCGTCTGGGAGTCTACTTTTTCGATAATAGTTAAGGCATTAGTGAGGTATCCATTAGTAGTCTACGCGCTAATTTGAAAATTTCAAAAAGAGAGAAATTCCGGGTTCTTTTGTAAGCGCCGATAAGGCCTATCTCAAAGGCGCAATTTGCATTTCTGTTGATCAAGTTCACTTGAGTGTTGTCTCTGCGTCTAGTAGCTGGTAAGCCAGTTGTCCTTACCACAGAGAGCCAAGGCTCTGGACACACCTCGATCAAATCAATCATGATTAAGCAATGCCGCGTATCTCAAAAGGAGGTTGCAGACAGATGGATTCTTACTCAGGAAACTGCGTCAAACGAACAAGACAAAGACAACGAAGCAACATCCAATCAAAGAACATCTTTTCGTCCTGAAGCCAACTCCGGATGGAGCATTGAGGCTGCTCAGGCTCACTCTACACGAAAAGAAGACCAACAAAACTTCTCCCTATCCTTTACCCTAGAGGATTAGTTATAATCCCATCTTCGGATAGAGAGAAGTTTGCTGGTCTTGACTGTCCCAGGTCTCATCACATCCCAGGACACTGCCTCTTAGGCATCAACGCCAGATGAAGCAGAGCCCGGTTCATGATTTCTTCAGATGATGCAGAGATGAGGTGGATGAGCAGGCTATCCTGCACTTTCTGCCACTTGCCAAATTCTACTTGTTAGTGAGTCAGTTTTGAAAATCTCATAATAAATTTGAAAAGTCTTCCAGATAATTATCTAGAAGATAATTTTTTATGAGATTTTCAAAACTGACTCACTAACTACCTAACTGCGAGCGACTGAATGGCGCAGTTGGTTAAGTGCCTGCCCCAAGTTAGAGGGGTCCCAGGCTCGAATCCCAGTGAAATCGAATCTGGTCCAGTTGCTATTTGCCGTTGGGATCAAATTAACGGCACTGGAGTAGGTTGCAACCTGGAAGTACAATGGACTAGTTTTGAGTCTGAGTGCTCCAGTAGTGTTTCAAAAACCTCCGAAAAGAAAAAACTACCAAACTGCCTTCGTCTGTGTTCAGTCCCGCGGTTCCACTCTGAGGGCAAAGTTCTCTTCAAAACAACAACACGGGAAAAAATAAAGCCCCAACTTATTTACCCTTAATCGACAGATTCACAAACACACCCTCAACCTTCAGTGACACGCTGTAAGCACTTAAATTCCACTACACGGCCTCCTCACAAAGGCAAGTTCTCATTGAAATCCCCCACAACGTCATGACATTGAACTACAAACGCGTTGCGGGTGACAGATTGACTCCTTGTCACTAGCGCTGATTGACATATCGCTGCGACAAGGGGTTAAACTGACATTCTTGTCAAACACGTTGACATCGCACCGAGACAAACAGGATATTCACTTTTAATTACAACTGCTAACAATCCCCGCTCTTTTGATTTACGGCGCTTATCACACGAGTCATTCCCTTTCCCACCCCGGATACGAGCTCAATTGCCCCCCACCGCGGGTGGTGGTGACCACTACCCCACTCTGTGACGGTTTTCATTTTCAATTATGCAGCAATCGCTGGTGCTGTTGTTGTTGTGTCGTTGTCGTTGTCGGTGTTGGCTCATCCAGTGAAGGGGTTGATATCGCGAGTCTTGGAAACCCCAAACGAGCACTAAATCTCAATCGGGCGCCGTAATCGGTCGAGTGCGGATGAGTATCTAAGAGTCTCTGGCGCGTTAAGTTCACATTGCCATACACAGGCACAGGCACAGACATACACTCGTACGTGCGCGGTGACAGTGCGGAAAATTGAAAATCTCTGACGCAAGGACAACAAACCCGAAATGCATACACCCGGCTCCAAGGTGTCAGGCTTTATCTGCCTGTTCGTTGTGCAAATAGCGTTGCTGCTTTTGTTTTGGATTTATGTGCGCTACGACGAAGGAGCTGCACCATCGGGAAAAGATGCTGCCGCTGCAGAAGATCCAGCCGGTGACGGTGGTGTGGCTGCTGTTGGAACAACAGAAGACGATGGATTAGCTGAAGGACACGTTTCCAAGTATCCCCGTGAGTGCTTTTATGTTTAATTTTGCGTCAATTCGGTGCGGGGGGCGACACTGTCTTGGTTCCCTGTTCACTGCAACCGTCAGATGATGACGTGGTTTTTGGGTGCGCTGAGTGCATTTAGCACAGCAGCTCGTGATTGCGTAGGACCGGAGGAAGGAAGCTCCGCCAGCTTAGCTCCTTGGGTTTGCCATGCATTCCTTGCGTTGTGTGCTGTTGCTTCAACTCAATTAAGATCTCATAGCTCTGCAGATAGCGCCAGTCTGGGCGAAGGTAGGCGAGACCTTCGGGATTTGTTTTCACTTACGAACGTGTCCCTCCGTCCACACGCTCCGCACACAATCAGCCGCCAGACTGAACGTGTATCTCGTGCATTCAACGCATTGATGGCGGCAAATGAAACCGCTGACAATGGGAATGCGAAATGATGAAGGATCCAGGATTTTACAACCGGACGGGATTTGAGCTTTTATGTGCACGACTCCCGGATGGCAGTGAGGTTGGTTTATGCCTTCAAGAGCGACCGCAAGGACTCTCGGTCGCTATGTGTGGGGGATTTGTGCTTGTTCTCTTTTCACTTAAGGTCCCGAAACCGTAATTCATGCCACATGTAGCGGTTTCAAAATCCCTTTCGACACGGGAAGGGATTAAGTTTTGTGCTTGCTGTGCGTCTTTTTTTCCTGTAAGCTTAGAATGATGTCTGGTTTGGTTGGTGTAAAGGAACCTGAGGTACTACGAGTGGATGTAGATATTAGTCCTTTGACGTATCGTAGCTACCTTTGCAGACGGAATGAGACTGTGAGTGTGAACTGTCGCAAGAGAGTGTGTGGAATTTAATAGATTGTCGAAATTTTATGAAGTGACTCACTTTCTTCGAGGGGAATAAAAACTGTCTGGACACTTACTTGGATAGTAGTTCGTTTAGGGGTTTTCTATCCTCATGTGGAAGGTGTATTAAAAGTCTCATTTGCTTCAGTAGCACGAAGGGGAAATACTGTCCTTTGTGACATTGTTTAATAGAACCAAATTTCAAAGACACTGAGATGAGTTTTCGAGTGGGGAAGGAAATCTAAATTTTGTCATTTATCAGTTGGTTTTATTAATCGCTTGGTAAACTTAGCCAATTAGTGATATTCGAATTTAATTAAAAAAATGTTTAAGCCAACCATGCGATAGATTCGCCGATATCTGCTTAACAGGTATCTGCTACATCGAAGACGTCTTTGGTTGAAGAGAACCGCTATCGTTTAAGTTTTGATGAGGTGACAATTCATCTCATTTATCACTTTTGCTACGACATTCAGATGAGAGTGGTCGAGAACAAGAAATTCCTACCTCGCTGTCTTCTTCTTCTTCTTCTTCTTCTTAGAGCGCTACAGTCCGAGGTGCACCTGGGCCTCACTCAACATGCCTCTCCAGCCAGCACGATTTTTCGCCAGCTGTCTCCAATTTCTCACACCAAGCCGGCCGAGGTCCCCCTCGACTTGTGTCCACCTTGTTCGTGGACGTCCTCTGTTGCGTTGTCCCACAGGCTCAGAGTCGAAGACCTCGCTGTCTGGTGACCTCAATTTGAGGTTGATTCGTATCAAAAAGTCGGGATAATACCAGAACTAATTTCAAATGTTGCTCTCTTCTTTAAATTCGCTAAGAAATCAAAGTAAAACGAAACCCACATCACGGTCACCTTGACCTATCTGTCCGTAGAACAAAGGTTGTCCTTTGAATAAATGTCCTTGCTTTTAGAAACATTTAATTTACGAGGACCGTTCAATAAGTCCGAGATTTTGAAATGAAATACAGTAGAATCTCGAAAAGATGAACAGATATAAAATAGGTCCGGTTTTTTTTCCGAATTATTCATTCCAAGCATCGAAATTTAGTTAAAAAAGAACGTGTTGCAGTACCTACAGTCGCTACAAACCAAACTCGCTCACTGGCAAGTACCGTAAAATTTGATAACTGTAGTTAAAAACAAATGTCTTGCTTACGAATACTCATATTTGCTTTTTGCGATTAGTAATAAAATGAATTTGTAGAAATATTTAATATGTTTTTATTCAATACTTATTGCGAACTAAATTAAAGACGACTGTTTGCTGGTTCTGGTGGGCACTGTGGCCGTGTGGGTTCGTGCGTCGACCCATGCGCGTTAGACTTTCACATACTAGGTTCGAATCAAAATTTAGAAAAATAATTTTTCAAAAAAAATCAATCATTTCAATAAAAATTGTTCAGGGCTCCACCTCTTTCGGGTAACTGACAATGCTCAAAGAGTATAACTGTCTAGAAAAAGCTTCTCAATCTCGCTGTTCGGAGTCGGCATTAAACTGTAGGTTCCCTCCACTCGTGAGAGAACAATAGCACGCACAACACGAGTGGTTGCTGAGAAGCTAGACCCAGATCCACCTCGAACTCTAGCGCCGCCATTATCTATTTATATAAAAAGTTGCTGCAAGTGCGTTGTGACTTTATAACTCACGAACGGTCAAACCGAATTCGATATATAGTTTTTAGGGTTTGTTCGTATGGTCATGTAGATGGTTTGTCTAAAGTTTGCACGAAATTGCTGGACGCGTTCGTGAGCTATGACTTTTTATGTCAACATCTGATTTTGTCCTATAAAAAAAACCTAGGCAAGTGAGAGTTGAACTCGCACGGGGAAGATTCTGTCGCATAATATTGATCGATGATTTCTGAATATCAAACGACGTTTCCAAACTATTTCAGTTGAATTTTCTTCTAACATCAACCCAAATCAACTATTCATTCATACATTCTAAACAAACAAACATTCATCCATATTCATCTTTATCCAAGTTTATCCAACACAGAAAATCCCTTACATCACACCCAATCACTGCTCATACCTACGGTGTATGTGTGTACATTTCTGTTGGGCATTTATGGGTTGAGATCTAGGAGATAACACTCATCAACTCATATAGAGTGGTCGAACACAGCATGAAAAATTTATGTGTCAAAATGAGAATATTTATCATTTTAAATCTTGGATATCTAAGAATTTCTACATAAATCGATATTTTGAAATTTATCATTTCTTAATGCTTACATTGATGTCTTCAAAACTGCGTTTTCAGATCTTCAAAATTCACATGTCGATGGTTGACTGTTTTTGGCCAATATCTCGAAAACTATTAAGGCCAGAATGCTTGAAATTTTGAATGAAAGTACTCAATGGCGCCAAGTTTTTGTAATTTTTTCCGATTTTTAAACACTTCGGTTTAGAAATGGCAGGTGGGGACGCATTAAAAAAAAAACTTTGGAGCTCCATATTTTCCAAACGGTACTTTGGATCCAAAACTGTTGAAGCAAACCTCTACCTCATTTCAAAAGATCTGTCGATTGATATATCAATCGAGGCGTGCGTTAATTTTTCAAAATTAATGGCAACATAACCTATACTGGAGCCACCCCCAAATGACCACACATTTTAAATTTAAGTACATGGGCAGTGACATCTAGGCTTGAAGTACCTAATTCCAAAATTTCATGTCGATATCTTTATAAACTTCGGAGATAAAAAAGTGTGAGGGACACGACGGACGGACAAACCGAAATTATAAAGGTTCCGTTTTTGTAGACGGAACCTTAAAAAGGGAATTTTAAGCTCCTGAGAAAATTGGCGGGAAAAAACAAAAAAGAGCGGGTAAACATTTCTCGTATAAAAATAGCAGAGCATTAGACCAGTGGTTGTGAAGCCAAATCACGAATTCTTGAATATATTAAAGATGACTAAATTTGGAACTCAGAATTTTGCAATTTTGAATTTTATTTTATTTTTGAAGTGAGAGAGTATTCAGCTGAGAATTAATTTTATTTTCAAAAACAAGAAACATCATAAAAATGATTATAATGGGTAAAAAATTTACTTATTTGAAAGTTTTTCTTTGAAAACTGATCTAATTTGTCCCAGGCAATGTTTTTTTTCGACATCCGCTCCCCATGTTTTATTGTCATTCCAACTACCGGCTACTTTACTAAATTCATTACACTCTTTATGGACCTCGTAAATGTTCCTCAATGAGTTTCATTAATTGAATGCGAACTATTGAGGTGTTGTTGATAAGCACATTTTGGCCAAGCTAATAAACAAATATTGCTCCTACCGCATGTCTATCTACTTGTTTATCAACAGGCCCATAGCTTATCGGTGTTCGCTAATTAGGTGGGAAAATGTTTTCGTTCGTGTTCTGCTTAGATACCTTGACTAGCACATCAGAGACGAAAGGCTGTGTTAAGCGCAAGTGCTAAAATTGAAGTAAAGAAAAAGTTACAAGCGCTGTTTGCATGGGATGAATGAGCAAGTGGCTTTTTAAGTCACACCTTCATGCTAATGCGATAATAGGTTCAGAAAACCGTCAACAAGCTTTCAGTGCTTAGTTAATGGTATATCTCTTAGCAGCGCTGGTTAACTGTGAACAAGATCTTGACATTCCCATGATCAGTCCCCATTCAGTGATCACGATCGAAAGTGATTGATCGACATGCATCAGAGTGTGAGGTGGTCCAGTATGGGGAATAGCGTGTGGCATGGCAACGAAAATTTTCCAGCATTGAGATACTCTCAGCTAATAAATTACTCGTATATTACGTCAGAGATGATGAAGAAACTATAATGAAACTGACGTAGTCTTATGATCAACAACCGCATGCCGCAACGGCGCGGCATAGACTATATCAAAAACAGATGATGGTGAAATGATGTCTTTGGTCGATAGGTCGTGCTTGTTTGCATGGCATTTTGTTGGAGACGATTTCTTCGAGCTTTACAGGCTGTACATCAAAATGAGTGTAGCCAGGCGTCATCTTAGATTCCGAAACTGTGGCAGAACTTAACAGGGAACGACCTGTTAAGGTGCAAAACTCAAAAGTTTTCTCGGTCCATATTTTACGCGAAACCTAGTAAAATGGAAACTTTCCTCAACAAGTTCCTAACCAACTTGTTTCGCATTTTGTGTCCCAATCGCGGTCCTAACTATCGGTCAGAAGACAAACAAGGACAAAATAGGTCATACAACGACGCGGTAGTGAATTGGTCAAACATTACGAATGGGAGACAACTGCAGGCATAACTAACCAACTAGGCAATGGGATCCTTTAACACAGACTTAGCGCAGAACATTGAAGAGTTAAGCGTGACAGTTGACAGTCGGTACATATCCCGTTAAGACGTAGTTGAGGTGGATAGGAGGGTAGTGGCAATAAGCCAAAACATCCAATGATTTTGAAAAAAATTAACCGAATTTGTTCCCTACCAATGATCGTTTAGAAATGACAGTCCACAGACTCGAATTTGCTCTGTGATTTAAGCTCAATAACATTTTGATTCTTTCACCCACCTCCTGCTCCAGCAATCACGACATCCAAATTTCACCATCACGGGTTAACCCAACGCAAATAGGGTTTCCGAACGCCTTGTAGTAGATCAATATGTGTGCACTCTCTCGCACCGTTGGTACACCAAAATCTATCCTCCACAGCAAACTCAAAAACCAACATGAGAGCATCAACTTCTGACAGAGGTTCCCCTATTGAGTCTGTGCACCTCTAGGGGCTGTGAGGTGGCAAGCCTCCAACAGAGGTCGTAACGATAAATACCAAACCGAACAGCAAATATTGGACTGCGTGTTGTTCACCTGTATTTGCACACTGCTGCCCATCACCTAGAGTGTTTTTAGTTTTTCGAAATTAAACCGCATTGCAACACTTTCCCGGAAACAAAAGGACTCGCGAATTGGCGGCGGTTGCCGTCAATTAAAAATAAATATTTTCCCAGACCACACATTTGCATCGGCAAACGAAAGGGACAGGGAGACTGCACGAACGAGCGACAGAAAGAGAAAGAGAGAGAGAGGGAGATGATCATTTGGCAATTAAATTAAGTGGTCAATTGTTTTCAAATGCGTTTTTGTCCTTCGAACAAATTCATGCTAATGAATTACAAAAACCGGTAATAATTTCATTGTCCAAGGACTCTAAGCGGTAATTGTTTGAATTGGTAATGGAAAAGCCGCGCAACGATAGCGTACTCCTTTTTGTTTTCAAAACACGTTAACTACGGCATGGACAAGAGCTTTTATAAATATTTAATTATTTGGTGTAATTGAACCTAATCAATCAAAGACCTCAGTGATGGCAGAGTGGAAATGGGTGTTCGTTCAAAGGGGTAGCCAGACAGCGAGAGGCGAGCGATGAAAACAGGGTGGTAGGTTAATGACTCGGTTTTCAACTTAAAGTCAGTCATATGATGCAAGGCAGGTGAATGGGTGCTCTAGCGTTTTGTTTTTCGGAGAGTTTTTGAGACACTACTGGAGCACTCAGACTCAAAACTGGTCCATTGTAGTGCCAGGTAGCAACCTACTCCAATGCCGTTAACTTGATCTCAACGGCAAACGGTGACTGGACCAGATTCGATTTCACTGGGATTCGAACCTGGGACCCCTCTAACTTGGGACAGGCACTCAACCAACTGCGCCATCAAATTAACGGCAGTACAATGGACCAGTTTTGAGTCTGAATGCTCCAGTAGAGATTCAAAAATCCTCCGAAAAAAAACATGCCTATACGCGAATAAAATCTCAACGGGGATAAAAACCAACTATTTATCCAAGATCCAGCTAGATGAAAATTTGCATATGTTTAGGTGGGCGCATTAGAAGTCCCTTCCTTCCCATTTAATTTTTGATTTGATTTGAGTCAAATTTGAAAGGAGAATTTATCCGTTTCCAGTCAAAGAAAACAAGAGATTATTTTAGTGACTTAATTTTAATTTTATTTTATTTCCTTAATTTAAATATTAAATACTAAAATTAAAATTAAATATTAAATATTTCCTTAATCCAATTATTTACATATTATGCATGATAAGCTTTTTGTCCGCTCCTGCTGAGCACAAAACCTTCTTCTCTGGGTGGAAGGCGACATCGATTATCTCCTCACTGTGGCCACCGAACACGTGCAGTCTTTTCCCACTGTCGGCGTCGAACACAACCGCTTTGCTTCCCGAAGTTCCAGCTGACAACTGCGTTCCATCTGCCGACCAAGCACACCGCCGCAGATGAGTCGAATGACATTGACCCAAGGGGAAACTTTGAATTTCCGTTACAATCTTAGCCGTTGAACTTACGTCCCACATCCGAAGAGTTCCATCGGTTGAGCAAGACGCCAAGTAATCCCCGCATGGCGAAAGCGATAGTCCTGTCACGGAACCCCTGTGGCCCGTCAGTACTTGGACGATGTTGTTTTGACGAGTATCCCAAAGAGCGATGTCTCCGTTGTTGAATCCGCCGGAGAAGACGTACTCGGGGTAATTGCTGAAGCAGGCAGCCGCTACCTCGTATTGAGTCTTGAACATTGCACTACACTCCCTCTTCCGGAGGTCCCACACTCGAATCGTCTTGTCCGATGAGCCCGAGCAGAGTATCGGCTTCCATGTTCGTGAGCACTGAACGGTGTTAACTCTGCTGTTGTGAGCGTTGATGACGGTTTTATTCACGGCTAGGAAGGCATCCCAAACGCCAATGCATCGGTCCATGGAGGCCGAATATAAGTCGAGTCCGTCGGGGGAGTAGTGCACTTCTGTGACTGCGTCCATGTGGCCCCTGAGGTAGGCAGGTTTTTCTGTGCGACTGTTCGTGGGGTAGATGTTAATTCGGCCGTCACTGTTGGAGGAGGCTAAGACCCGTCCGGTCTTGTGGAACTCGCAAGAGAGCACGGGACTCCTGTGACTCTCAATCAATGCCGCCTTGAAGGCTCCTTCTGTGGAGTGGATAGTGGAGCGCTCCTGTGTACGCATGATACGTGTCTTCCAGCTTTCCATTTTGATGTGCTGTGATGTAGCGTGTGGTCTGAGTGAAGGATGAACTTTTTGGTGTGACGTCGATGAGTGACTGATGCTGGATCCTTAGATGATGGCGCTTTTATTTGTCAGCCGCTAATTACTTTCTGTCAACAGGTAGTCGAAGGGGTTGAGTGGACTAATTACAAACGTCCTAATTGTATGGAGGACACAGGTAGTTGGCATGAAAGAAAGGGATTAAGCCATGCATCCGCTTAATTGATTACGACTGTTCTTTCCAAATTGCCTAAGAAATGCATTTAAATTTTATTGCGGACTTCAAGAGGAGTTTTTGGAACTCCCAACCCAATTTCCTGCATCAGGATAGTGATTGAAATGATTGAGAAAATATTTAGCTGGCCTGGAAGTAGAAGGCAAATAATTGACAACTCTAACAAAAAATTATATTAATTGGTAGCAAAGCGAAACGAACAAAACGGTTGCGAACTTCGAGAGACATTTTTGAGAAATGTGGTGGGTTTGTTTTTTAAGCTATTGAGAAAATATTTAGCTGGCATGACTACCCTAGGTTAGGTTTGGGGGCTGCTAGTGAATTCAGGCGAAGTATTTATTTGCTTGTAGCGACAGCCAAGCTGGCACTAATGCCTTCCTCAACCCTTTAACCGTGTTGCGGCAGGGTGCATAGGCAGCAGTTTATCTGCAAGAAAAAAAGAAATATATTAGTTGAAATACGCATATATATATGTAACTCTCCTTGTAAAGATGTACACTTCCCACGTCCCACGAAAAGGTCCCGTCCAACCCCAGTTGCATGTGAAATAAAGATTCCTCCATTAGAAATGTTTTACGCATAAAAATATAGTTTAGTTATTTTATACTTACCCCGAAATTAAAGTAATTAATAATTTATTGTGCTATCAAATCAAAACACACTTGTTTTGATTGACATTTGCCATTTGTCAATTTGACATTTACGAACTACACACATGCGTAAATGAGACGAGACTCGATATAAAAGTTCCAGTCGGGGAGTTCAGGCAAGCAAAATACAGGAGGATGGCAAAAATTAACGAAAGTTTAGACAAAGAAATTTAGTGGTCAAGTGACTTGGAAGGAAGGCACTTTTCCAATTTGGAAATTTTCGCAAAAGAAGGAAAATTAGAAGTTCTTGGTAAAAAGTGCGAAGCGATCGGCAGTGTTTTAGAAAAAGTGGCGAAATTTAATTAATTTAGTATGTTTATTAATTACTGAATAATTCATAAATATATTAATAGTACGTGTGTGGTGATTTCTTTACAAAGAAAAAAAAAAACAAAAGTTTAGCCAGATCAGGCTACATTAAACGAAAACTTCATAAACGTGATTACATATATATACACACATGTTCAAAAAGAGTTCATATACTCAATAAAAAAAAAAAAAAATATGAGTAAAACATGTGAACACCCACAGCAAAACTATATATATTGTATATACAATTAATAAATTAACATACAAAAAACAAAGAAACATAAGTTTAGCAAGTGCCACGGAAAACAAAGATTCGCTGCCGTGATTCAATATATACATATACAGATATCCATATATATGCTAAAGTGCCAAACAACAACGAAAAGACGAAATATTTGCCGTGCCGAGGAAGCCGATTTAAGAACATTTGGTGCCAACGGAAAGTGCTGTGTGCTAGGAGAGAGCCAGAATTCTGAAGCAGTGCTGCAGTTTTTATCTAAATATCCTTTTGATATTGTCTGTGGAACCTTTTTTTGAATTTCTATGAATTTTATTGCGGTTCTTTCGTCAAATTAATCCTTTTTTTTGGTTTTAAGTTTTTTTGATTATTATATAAATAAAGGTGTCAATTAGTTCTGGCTTCAGTGCGTGTTTGTGAGTGTGCGCGAAAAGAGGGATTTCTCCCCATAATTTCGTATTTTTTCTCCACAGGTACCATCCTTCATCGTGCTGCGCGCAGGACGTCGGGGGATCGCAGAAAACTGTGAGTAGTAGGTTTCACAATTGGAAACCTCTTTCTGTGGTGTGCCGTCCGTAGACTTTAGCCAGGGTTAGAACCCTTTCTTTTAATATTTTCCTTCATTTTTACTTTTTTTGAATTCACATATTTTTATTTTATTACTTCGTATAGGCTAAGCTTTTGAATTTCTTTTATTTTCCACATTAATTTTTTTGCAATAAATATGAATTGTTTGGTTTTAAAATGAATGTAAATATGTTTTATTTAATGGAGTGAATTTTCTCTAGCCGAATGTGTGTGTAGGGTAAGGGAAGGCCGTCCTTCTTTGGGGTAGTGACAGAGTGGAACGTTAGGCTGTGGCTGACGTCTCCGCTAAGGGGCTATCTCCCACAAACTTCGCCAAGGGAGATAGCGAAGGTCATGTCGATTGACATGAGGGGTGGGCAGGCGGACTAGTGCCAACAACAACAGGCACACTCGGGTTCTTGACGAACCTGCATCGCCAAACGACACTGGAAGGGTGTTGTTTCGTATTAGGGCTAAGCTAGGTAGTTTTAAGATAGATTAGGTTTAGTTTAGGTATAGCTTTAAGTTAGGTAGGTTAGTTTAGGCGTAGATTAGGTAAGTTAGCTTAGCTCCGCGAACTCCCTTCCGGTCTCTTTTGGTGGTAAAGGCATAGACCTTGAACACCTTTCTTTTCCTCTTTCCTGTCTCTTCTTTCTCTTCACTTTCCTATCTTTTAGTTGTCCGTCCGTGGTCTGTTAGGGTATTAGGCTTTTATCTCTTTCTATCTTTTCTCCTCTTTCTATCTTCTTTTAGCTAGCTATAGGCACGAGATTTTTTTTGTTTGCAACTGGTGGTGTACGAGTGGGAGGACAAGAACCGCCCCGTCCGACGAGCTAAGCCGTGCAACCGCAAGCGTGCCGCCGTCCTACTCACCGTCACCGTGGCCCAGCCAACCTAGCTTGTAACAAATGGCGCCCAACGTCTTAGGAACTAATGTGGCTGCTGTAATGGCAACCACAGTACGTTACCGGGACACACCGGCTAGAGGCACTATCGTGACTTCAAGGGGATGATTTTCATTCTCTCTCTCCGAAGGTCATCACCTTGGACTCTCGATAGCCTCATCTACACAATTAGTTTATTTCCTTCTTTCTTAATTTTACTTTTCTATCTCTCTATGTGTTCAAAGTCGTAAAAGTTTCTTTGTTTAGTCATGAGCTGAAGACGGCTGTCCAATCCTTAGGCTTAGGCTAGAGGATCTCGTGAGGTAGTCGGAGGCTCATGAAGAGGCAAAGAACGGAGCGGGTGGAAAGACCTAAGTGTTGACTGCTGTCCGAGAATGCAAGGTTTCAAAACCCGATTCTTTGTGAGGTGTGGACACTGAGTCTGGAAGCTTAGCTCGTGTTTGGGAGATCACCATCTGATATCCCAGCCAGCCTTTCAAACAGTTTCGACTGTTGAAAGTTGTGGTTGGGGTAGAAGAGTTGATCACCGGCACTCGTCAAGTATCCGAGGAATTAGTCACAGCCGAGTGTGACGTTCCGTAAATCTGTCGGTTTCACTATCCCTTAGAATGGTTTCCGGAAAACCGACCCTTATCTTTACACACACAAAAGGCAATCACATATATATATATATAAAAAACCATAAATAGAACATAAAATATCAATAACCCATTTATACATACAATTCAATACATTCATTTAATAATATTTAAACATTTAAATTGAAACACATATATTTAAACACACAAGTAAATAATCCTCAAACAAACAGCATTAGAATTACTTATAAGATTTTTACTCATTCACACAAACATACAGTAATATTCATAAAGTACAAAAACTACAAAATTCATAACAATAAGTAATTATAAGACTCACACAATAATCCAGTCAAACAAGCATAGATTCAATAATAATTTAAATAGATCTATAATACAAACAAACACTATATACAATTTCAAAATGGATCTAAGATCACAAGTGGCAAGCACAGAAGAACACAGCACAAACGAAGAAACTGGCGCAATTCCAAAAGGCACTATTCCACGAAGCTCCTCGGAGATGGCGACAACGACGCAACGAATCACGCGACAGGCGGTTAAGGCCGGACGCTACCAACAAACGGACTTGTTCGGAGAGCTGCCTGCTAATTACAAGCAAGACGCGTACCTAAAAGATGACCTTTATCCTCCCACCGACCAGGGCCGACGACCTCAACAGAAGGTAAACCAGCCCATCTTCTCTGATGAAGAAGATGAGGAGCTGGAGGGAGCAGCCCTTCCAAGACGTCACGAGGACGGAAGACACCAGATGACGGAAGGACAAAAACGGACGGACAATTGGGAGAATAAAGGAAATCTGGACGGTACGAGATCACGAACCATGGACGAAGCAGGTGGTATCCAGAACCTCGACAACGAAAACAGAAAAAAACAAGACGACGAGGTCATTAACCGCTATTTCGATAAGATGGTCTCTACAGCGGTGGAGAAGAGCCAAAAAGAAATGGTGTCGGCCTTCACTGGTAGTATGACCCAGATGATGGAGACTTTCCAGGATAACATGAAGATCCTGCACGACAAAATTCAGGACCTGGAAAGCTCCACCCACCGCCGTAGAGAACCTTCAAGACCAAGTGGACGCTACGAGGACAGGACGCCGACTGAACACTCGACACCGACCCTGCGGCGCGAAGAGCGATGCGGCACTTGGCAGCAGCAGCTGACTCCCCAAAGGATTTGTGGAAAGGTAGATGTGCACAAGTGGGGAGTCAAATTCGACGGCACTAACCGGACAATGTCGGTGGACAGCTTCATCTTTAGAATAGAGATGTTGCAACAGAAGAACGGGCTGTCCACCGAACAGCTATTTAACAACTTCCACCATCTAGTGACGGGCCCTGCGGAACAATGGTACTGGCAGTACATGGAAGAGTCCGAGGGCGACGAATATTTAAATTACCACGACCTCAAGAGCGAGCTGATTAGACAATTCAAAGATGATAAGAAGGACCACGAGATACTTCGGGACATTATGGAAAGACGACAACGGCCCCAAGAGACCTTCGACGACTTCTATGCAGACATTAGAGGGATGGTACTCCGGATGAGGAACAGACCCCGAGAGGACGACCTCGTGTCTATCCTAAGACAAAATCTCAGGGAGAGAATAGCGACGCTGATCTTCGGATGCAGGATTGACAGCATCCGAGATCTAAGAGAAGAATGTAGGCGCGCAGAAAAACATTTAAAGAATAGAGAAAGTAGATTTAGACGAGGCGTTAGTGAGGTAAATGTCGAGGTTGAAGAGTCCGTTGACGAGGAGTTAGAGGTAGCTGCACTTCAGCCTAGACGACCGACTAGACAAACCAACCACACATATACGAACAGGTCGACGAACAGGACGCAGTACAACAACGAAAGGACGCGACACGACGATAACGCGCAGAGCGAGAGTGTAGCTACCGCTCCAAATATATGTCCGTCCGCTTTTCATACCCTGACCTGTTTCTCATGCGGTCAGGGTAACTTATCCTTTAATTGTGCAGCCTGTCAGGGAAACAGGAGGGTTGGCGGAATGACCGGGACGAATCCGTCAACGAAGATGGAAGTCCCGGAAACGAAGCACCTCCTGGACAGATAAGAATCCTGACACGACCTGACGACGATGAGACTCCAGAAGTAAAGGTTATACCTGAACGAAAGAGTCTTCATCTGAGGCTGCAGGAATACGAAGAAGCTAGACGTAGGATATTCGGGGAAGAAATGACGACTGTGCTGGAAAAGCACAGGAAGTTTAAAAAGATTTCTAGGCTTAGGGAAAAATGTGCAATAGCTAGACGATGTAAGAGGAAAGTAGCAGAATCTGTGATAACAATAACTGACGATAATAGGCCCTACGCGAAAGTAAAGATAGCAGGTGAAGAGATGCTGGGCCTATTAGATAGCGGAGCTTCAGTTAGTTGCTTAGGCAAAGGAGCTAGTGACTTCCTAGATAGACGCGGAATTCAGCTCAAAGCACTTAACCTTGGAGTGAAGACAGCAGACGGCAGCCACCAAAGGATCGAAGGACGATTCCGGACACAGGTCTCTTGGGGTGGCAAAATCATGGACATGGATATTTACGTTGTGCCGACTCTCCAACAGGAACTCTACTTAGGAGTTGACTTCTGGAGCGCTTTTAAGGTCGCTCCGAACTTAGTCGCAGAGCTGGACATTCCGTCGCCGGCGACTATAAGTGACCCACAACAGGTGCTCTTACCAGCGCAAGCCAAGCGACTGGAGGAAATCAAGCAACTGTTTCCCTCCTTCGCGGTGATGGGATTGGGTAAGACTTGCCTCGAAGAACATATTATCGAGGTGGAAGACGACAAAATTCCCATCAAGCAGAGGCATTACCCAGTCTCACCCGCGATACAAAAACTCCTATACGAAGAGCTTGATCGCATGCTCTCGTTGGGAGTGATTGAGGAGAGTAACAGTGCTTGGAGTTCTCCAGTGGTGCTGGTAAGAAAACCTGGTAAAAACAGATTGTGCCTGGATTCACGTAAAGTGAATTCAGTCACAAAGAAAGACGCGTATCCTCTTCCTCATATTGAGGGCCTTCTCAGCAGGCTACAGGAAACTCGCTACATCTCCGGGATAGACCTAAAAGACGCATTTTGGCAAATTCCTCTGGAGCACAAGTCAAGAGAGAAGACGGCTTTCACAGTCCCTGGTCGGCCATTATATCAATTCACGGTGATGCCGTTCGGACTGTGTAACGCCGCTCAGAGAATGTGTAGGCTGATGGACAAAGTCATACCCTCTCGGTTAAAAGAGAATGTCTTTGTCTATCTCGATGACCTCTTGGTTTGCTCGCCAGACTTTGAGTCGCATGCCAGTCTACTCGAAGAGGTAGCAGGATGCCTTCGGAATGCTGGGTTGACCATCAATGTGGAGAAGAGTAAGTTCTGTTTTAAAGAGATAAAGTACTTGGGTTATATCGTCGGTGATGGATGTCTGCGTACCGATCCAGACAAGGTGTCGGCGGTCGAGAACTTTCCAGTTCCGAAGACTCCCAAACAGCTCCGTCGGTTTCTAGGGATGACGGGCTGGTATAGGCGCTTTATTTCAAATTTTGCGTCTATAACAGCTCCCATGACCGACTGCCTGAAGAAAGGAAAGACTTTTAATATGTCAGACGATGCGCTTAACGCGTTTGAAATGCTTAAAAAGACTTTGGTGTCCGCACCAATCCTCACAAACCCAGACTTTAAGAAACGCTTCTACATACAGTGTGACGCATCAACGACTGGCGTAGGAAGTGTACTGTTTCAGGTGGATGCGGAGAATAACGAGCGACCGATAGCATTCATGTCCCAGAAGCTTAATCCCGCTCAACGGAATTATAGCGTGACGGAACTTGAATGCTATGCGGCCGTCGTGTCGGTGAAGAAGTTCAGGGCTTATGTGGAAGGCCTACCCTTTACTATCATCACCGATCACGAAAGTCTGAAGTGGCTAATGACGCAGAAGGACCTGTCTGGTCGACTGGCCAGATGGAGTCTAAAACTTCAAGCGTTTGACTTCGTGATCGAGCATAGAAAGGGTGTCCAAAACGTAGTCCCTGATACTCTCTCACGCGTCCACATGGAGGAGCTCACTTCCGTATCAGCCAAGGAAGTTGACTTTAACTCTCCATACTTCTCAACAGAGGAGTATGAGGAGTTAAAGCAGACAATAACTGACAACACTGACCGACTTCCTGACTTGTGCGTTTCTGATGGGTTTGTGTACAGACGAACCGACTTACGAACCGGGGACATTATACATGACGACATGGCGTGGAAGCTCTGGATACCGACGGAGTTGCGTGAGGATCTGCTAGAAACTGCCCACAATGCACCATCTGCGGGACATGGAGGCGTACACAAGACCTTGGCCAAATTAAGGTCAAAATATTATTGGCCAGGGATGGTCACTGACGTGCAGGATTGGGTTCGATCCTGCGAGATATGCAAATTAAACAAAGCCTCCAACCAGATTTCTCGACCGCCGATGGGCAAACAGACAGTCACGGAGCGACCTTTTCAGCGTCTCTACATTGACTTTTTAGGACCATACCCACGGACGAAGACTGGCAATACACACATATTTATGGTCTTAGATCATTTTAGTAAGTTTATTTTTGTTAAACCCTTGAGGAAGGCAACGGCAGCTGAGGTAGTTAGGTATCTTGAAGAAAATGTGTTTCATATCTTCGGTGTACCTGAATACATTCATTCAGACAATGGTAAGCAATTCGTTTCCGAATTGTTTGCCAGCTTATTGAAGAAGTACGGTATCAAACATGTTCGTACCGCGGTCTACTCTCCACAAGCAAATGCGTCGGAACGTGTGAACCGCTCGATTTTGGCCAAACTTAGGTCATATATCGGCGGTGACCAACGAAACTGGGATCTGCATCTCAGTGACGCGGCATTTTCCTTGAGGAGTGTAGCCCACGATGCGACCACGTTTGAACCGTACCATGTTGTATTTGGTACACCGATGATACAGCACGGAGATACGTATGAAGTGCTCCGACGGCTGGGTATGATCAAAGATACCGATTTAGCAAACGTGACTAGGGCAGACAAAATGGACCTAGTTAGGAGAAAAGTTTATGACAACCTTAGGCTGGCTCACCAGAAAGCGACGAAAATCTACAACACTAGGAGTAGAGACGTGACGTATAGAGTAGGGCAAATAGTTTACAGACGCAACTTTAAACAGAGCAACGTTACTGACAATTACAACGCTAAATTGGGTCCCAAATTCCTCAAAGGAGTAATCCTTAAAAGGAAAGGCAATTGCCTCTACGAGGTCGGCAATTTGCGAGGAGAAAAAGTAGGGACATACCACGCCAAGGACCTTCATACGTAGGAGAGAGATAAGACTGAAAAATGACGCACTCTAGCATGCCGTTGCTGGATTGTGCTAGGTTAAGTAGAGATTATTTTATTTATACATATTTATTTATTTATTTATATACTTATTTATTTATTTATTAACAGAGTTATTTATTTATTTATACACATATATTTATTTTATTTATTTAGTATTATCTGTGATATTAGGTTAAGTATGTACCAAGTTGAGAGGAAGGGGACAGCAGATCGCGCCCAACCAAAGGTGTACGACAAAACAAAATACACCCTCAGCTTGGGAAATGTGATTAGTTATCTGTGATATTTTTTTTAGGTTTAGGTTTATGTTTATATGTTTATAAGTTTAAGTGCCCGGCTAACCCAGTCGGTAGAGCAAGAGACTATTTATCTCAGGGAGTGGGCCCTTGCCACACGTAGACACCGGCATTACAAAAGATAAACTGTTGCATTGCAGCCTTCCTTTTTTTTTACGAGGCCGGTTTACTCACGACCACTCATAAACCGTCGTCGAGCCTGTTGCGGCAGGGTGCATAGGCAGCAGTTTATCTGCAAGAAAAAAAGAAATATATTAGTTGAAATACGCATATATATATGTAACTCTCCTTGTAAAGATGTACACTTCCCACGTCCCACGAAAAGGTCCCGTCCAACCCCAGTTGCATGTGAAATAAAGATTCCTCCATTAGAAATGTTTTACGCATAAAAATATAGTTTAGTTATTTTATACTTACCCCGAAATTAAAGTAATTAATAATTTATTGTGCTATCAAATCAAAACACACTTGTTTTGATTTGAAGCTTTTGACATTTGCCATTTGTCAATTTGACATTTACGAACTACACACATGCGTAAATGAGACGAGACTCGATATAAAAGTTCCAGTCGGGGAGTTCAGGCAAGCAAAATACAGGAGGATGGCAAAAATTAACGAAAGTTTAGACAAAGAAATTTAGTGGTCAAGTGACTTGGAAGGAAGGCACTTTTCCAATTTGGAAATTTTCGCAAAAGAAGGAAAATTAGAAGTTCTTGGTAAAAAGTGCGAAGCGATCGGCAGTGTTTTAGAAAAAGTGGCGAAATTTAATTAATTTAGTATGTTTATTAATTACTGAATAATTCATAAATATATTAATAGTACGTGTGTGGTGATTTCTTTACAAAGAAAAAAAAAAACAAAAGTTTAGCCAGATCAGGCTACATTAAACGAAAACTTCATAAACGTGATTACATATATATACACACATGTTCAAAAAGAGTTCATATACTCAATAAAAAAAAAAAAAAATATGAGTAAAACATGTGAACACCCACAGCAAAACTATATATATTGTATATACAATTAATAAATTAACATACAAAAAACAAAGAAACATAAGTTTAGCAAGTGCCACGGAAAACAAAGATTCGCTGCCGTGATTCAATATATACATATACAGATATCCATATATATGCTAAAGTGCCAAACAACAACGAAAAGACGAAATATTTGCCGTGCCGAGGAAGCCGATTTAAGAACATTTGGTGCCAACGGAAAGTGCTGTGTGCTAGGAGAGAGCCAGAATTCTGAAGCAGTGCTGCAGTTTTTATCTAAATATCCTTTTGATATTGTCTGTGGAACCTTTTTTTGAATTTCTATGAATTTTATTGCGGTTCTTTCGTCAAATTAATCCTTTTTTTTGGTTTTAAGTTTTTTTGATTATTATATAAATAAAGGTGTCAATTAGTTCTGGCTTCAGTGCGTGTTTGTGAGTGTGCGCGAAAAGAGGGATTTCTCCCCATAATTTCGTATTTTTTCTCCACAGGTACCATCCTTCATCGTGCTGCGCGCAGGACGTCGGGGGATCGCAGAAAACTGTGAGTAGTAGGTTTCACAATTGGAAACCTCTTTCTGTGGTGTGCCGTCCGTAGACTTTAGCCAGGGTTAGAACCCTTTCTTTTAATATTTTCCTTCATTTTTACTTTTTTTGAATTCACATATTTTTATTTTATTACTTCGTATAGGCTAAGCTTTTGAATTTCTTTTATTTTCCACATTAATTTTTTTGCAATAAATATGAATTGTTTGGTTTTAAAATGAATGTAAATATGTTTTATTTAATGGAGTGAATTTTCTCTAGCCGAATGTGTGTGTAGGGTAAGGGAAGGCCGTCCTTCTTTGGGGTAGTGACAGAGTGGAACGTTAGGCTGTGGCTGACGTCTCATGTCGATTGACATGAGGGGTGGGCAGGCGGACTAGTGCCAACAACAACAGGCACACTCGGGTTCTTGACGAACCTGCATCGCCAAACGACACTGGAAGGGTGTTGTTTCGTATTAGGGCTAAGCTAGGTAGTTTTAAGATAGATTAGGTTTAGTTTAGGTATAGCTTTAAGTTAGGTAGGTTAGTTTAGGCGTAGATTAGGTAAGTTAGCTTAGCTCCGCGAACTCCCTTCCGGTCTCTTTTGGTGGTAAAGGCATAGACCTTGAACACCTTTCTTTTCCTCTTTCCTGTCTCTTCTTTCTCTTCACTTTCCTATCTTTTAGTTGTCCGTCCGTGGTCTGTTAGGGTATTAGGCTTTTATCTCTTTCTATCTTTTCTCCTCTTTCTATCTTCTTTTAGCTAGCTATAGGCACGAGATTTTTTTTGTTTGCAACTGGTGGTGTACGAGTGGGAGGACAAGAACCGCCCCGTCCGACGAGCTAAGCCGTGCAACCGCAAGCGTGCCGCCGTCCTACTCACCGTCACCGTGGCCCAGCCAACCTAGCTTGTAACAACCGCTTCCACTATAGTTCAGAAATGCATGTCTTCTTTGAATTTGATCGGTAGTCTAAAGACCCGTTGACCACGGGTCACAGGAAATGAGATCGCGCATGAACTTGAACAGTTTTTGAGTCTGAGTGCTCTAGCGTAGAGTTTAAAACCCTCCGACAGAAAAAAAAACAAAAATGGACGAGGTCGCATCAGGGAAAAAAGTCTTCAAGCATTAGCTCCCTCGGTTGAAGAGGAACATAGAATCTCTGTTTCAATGAACATCCCTTCTGGCATCCTGTAAGAAAAAGTGGGTTTCGTCTTTTACTAAGCAATATCGTGTCGTTTATTCAAAAGCTACTTTGATGATCCGTCCTAATCCTTGTAAAGTTGCGCATCGATTCAGAGTTGATAACTAAGTTTCAGGCATTTATGTACGTCGGTTAAAGCGGTTTAAGAGCGCACTTTTTTCGGAAGATTTTTGAAACTCTACTGGAGCACTCAGACTCACTCAGTCGCGCTTACAGTTATTTTGCACCTTCTACCTCCAGATCTACACGCAACGTTCATGACCGCATGTAGTGCACTTAGACTCAGAGAGTCAAAATGCTGGAACAACAGAACTTATGGATATTGTAACATCCTTAACTCACTAACACAACAGTCGATACTGAGTCATGCTGACTACCTTATCCCAGTGCTAAATTTCAATAAAAAACTATAGGGCATACTTTCCAACTATAACTGAGTGGAAAAGCGATGGAGTCATCCAAACCCATGACATAGCCATCTTCACAGACGGTCCGAAGATGAACTCTGGTGTGGGCGTTGAAATCTTCTCCGAAGCCCTCAAGATATCAAAGTCACTCAAGCCACCAAGCTTTGCAAGCATTTTCCAGGAAGAAGTGCTAGCAGTATATGATGCGTGTCTTGAAACTAAGAACAGAACAGAACCAGCAATTTTTTCAGACAGTCAAGCTGCTATCAAGGCTCTAACATCCATAACTACAACATCAAAACTAGTGGATTGCTGCTGCAAGGAACTAATATAGGTGAATGGAGCCCGGTCTCTTTGTTCTGGGTCCCCGGGCACACGGGTATAAGAGGAAACGAACCAGCAGACGAGCTAGCCAGACAAGGATCTAAACTCGATAGTCTCGTTGTGGAACAAATCCAGGCTCCACTAGGCTTCGTAAAAAATAACATCTACAATCACTTCCTCAAGATCGCCAACGAAAGATGGAAACATGTGTCCTATCTAGAATCTTATGGGCCAACTACAACCAAAAGAGAACAAAAGACCTACTCAACAACAGTAGAAGAAATATATCCAAAATTATAGCGGCCTGTACTGGACACTGGGCTGTTGGCAGGCATGCTGAAAGACTAGGCATACCAATTACCTCGCACTACCGCAGCTGCCGGGTGGAAATCGAGCTGGAAACCCCCGAGCACTTTTTTTTTGCAAATGTCCTGCTCTAGGTAGAGTCAGACAACGCACCCTGTGGTTAAAAAAAATTTAGGCAAATCTGAGTGAATACACACTCTTTTTCACCCCCTTCTCACAAATTAGGTATACCATAGGATGTGGTGTCAAAACGGCGCTTTCAAACAGCTCGATTGAAGACGAAGTATATGATGTCGGGAAAAAAATCGTTCGACGGCCTAGGATAAAACGTCACAATCGACATAGAAACTTTGGAGATTTTTAGTTGGGGGGTATTTTTGAAACACTAGTGGAGCACTCAGACTCTAAACTGAGTCCATTGTACTGCCAGGTAGCCACCTACTCCAGTGCCGTTAATTTGACCCCAACGGAAAACGGTGACTGAACCAGATTCGATTTCATTGTGATTCGAACCTGGGACGCCTCGAACTTGGGGCATGCACTTAACCAACTGCGCCATCCAGTCGCTTACGTTGTCCACACGCTCAACATTGCCTGACCACCTTACGCGTTGAACTCGTTGTCTCCTGAATAGACTCTACAGCCCGCAAAGCGTGGGACTGATGCCTCTTCTCCAGTGTTGGTTCCATTAAATCCAAACCAAAATTTGTTAGAAATTTGTACAAATTATGAACTGGGTTTTGGATAATTCGGATGAACACAAATCTGAAGAAGAATACGGAAACCGTTAGAGTGCAACGACATCGAGTGCTTCTGCAGAAGCTGCACTTGTAGCGCTCTCTCCTCTCGCAGGAAGAAACACCTTGGAGCCTACTTCTTCAACGACTTGAGCGAATTGCACAACGTCGGCATTAATCAACTAAAGAGCTTCATTGAATTGCACCAAATCGTTTTTTGGATAGGTAACATCAGATCCGCGTGGTATCACAATGAGCCTAAATTGGCCTAAGTGTGACTGCTTCAACCCAGTCTCAACCTATGACATCATAGCTTCATTTCCATACATTGTGTCTCATAAATAAGGGGTTTCTGTTACCGTTAGACACGCTGGAGCAATGATTGCTTAAATTTTGATGTCCGAATGGGTTTTGAAAAGAAGAGACTGTATGGTTTGAGTTTCTGTTGACTGGCATTGAAAATATTCTTAAAACTCCATTAAGTTTCCCCGCATTACCCCAAATCTCTTTAAAAGACCTCATTTCATACTCCAATGCCGTTAACTTGATCTCAACGGCAAACGGTGACTGGACCAGATTCGATTTCACTGGGATTCGAACCTGGGACCCCTCTAACTTGGGACAGGCACTCAACCAACTGCGCCATCAAATTAACGGCAGTACAATGGACCAGTTTTGAGTCTGAATGCTCCAGTAGAGATTCAAAAATCCTCCGAAAAAAAACATGCCTATACGCGAATAAAATCTCAACGGGGATAAAAACCAACTATTTATCCAAGATCCAGCTAGATGAAAATTTGCATATGTTTAGGTGGGCGCATTAGAAGTCCCTTCCTTCCCATTTAATTTTTGATTTGATTTGAGTCAAATTTGAAAGGAGAATTTATCCGTTTCCAGTCAAAGAAAACAAGAGATTATTTTAGTGACTTAATTTTAATTTTATTTTATTTCCTTAATTTAAATATTAAATACTAAAATTAAAATTAAATATTAAATATTTCCTTAATCCAATTATTTACATATTATGCATGATAAGCTTTTTGTCCGCTCCTGCTGAGCACAAAACCTTCTTCTCTGGGTGGAAGGCGACATCGATTATCTCCTCACTGTGGCCACCGAACACGTGCAGTCTTTTCCCACTGTCGGCGTCGAACACAACCGCTTTGCTTCCCGAAGTTCCAGCTGACAACTGCGTTCCATCTGCCGACCAAGCACACCGCCGCAGATGAGTCGAATGACATTGACCCAAGGGGAAACTTTGAATTTCCGTTACAATCTTAGCCGTTGAACTTACGTCCCACATCCGAAGAGTTCCATCGGTTGAGCAAGACGCCAAGTAATCCCCGCATGGCGAAAGCGATAGTCCTGTCACGGAACCCCTGTGGCCCGTCAGTACTTGGACGATGTTGTTTTGACGAGTATCCCAAAGAGCGATGTCTCCGTTGTTGAATCCGCCGGAGAAGACGTACTCGGGGTAATTGCTGAAGCAGGCAGCCGCTACCTCGTATTGAGTCTTGAACATTGCACTACACTCCCTCTTCCGGAGGTCCCACACTCGAATCGTCTTGTCCGATGAGCCCGAGCAGAGTATCGGCTTCCATGTTCGTGAGCACTGAACGGTGTTAACTCTGCTGTTGTGAGCGTTGATGACGGTTTTATTCACGGCTAGGAAGGCATCCCAAACGCCAATGCATCGGTCCATGGAGGCCGAATATAAGTCGAGTCCGTCGGGGGAGTAGTGCACTTCTGTGACTGCGTCCATGTGGCCCCTGAGGTAGGCAGGTTTTTCTGTGCGACTGTTCGTGGGGTAGATGTTAATTCGGCCGTCACTGTTGGAGGAGGCTAAGACTCGTCCGGTCTTGTGGAACTCGCAAGAGAGCACGGGACTCCTGTGACTCTCAATCAATGCCGCCTTGAAGGCTCCTTCTGTGGAGTGGATAGTGGAGCGCTCCTGTGTACGCATGATACGTGTCTTCCAGCTTTCCATTTTGATGTGCTGTGATGTAGCGTGTGGTCTGAGTGAAGGATGAACTTTTTGGTGTGACGTCGATGAGTGACTGATGCTGGATCCTTAGATGATGGCGCTTTTATTTGTCAGCCGCTAATTACTTTCTGTCAACAGGTAGTCGAAGGGGTTGAGTGGACTAATTACAAACGTCCTAATTGTATGGAGGACACAGGTAGTTGGCATGAAAGAAAGGGATTAAGCCATGCATCCGCTTAATTGATTACGACTGTTCTTTCCAAATTGCCTAAGAAATGCATTTAAATTTTATTGCGGACTTCAAGAGGAGTTTTTGGAACTCCCAACCCAATTTCCTGCATCAGGATAGTGATTGAAATGATTGAGAAAATATTTAGCTGGCCTGGAAGTAGAAGGCAAATAATTGACAACTCTAACAAAAAATTATATTAATTGGTAGCAAAGCGAAACGAACAAAACGGTTGCGAACTTCGAGAGACATTTTTGAGAAATGTGGTGGGTTTGTTTTTTAAGCTATTGAGAAAATATTTAGCTGGCATGACTACCCTAGGTTAGGTTTGGGGGCTGCTAGTGAATTCAGGCGAAGTATTTATTTGCTTGTAGCGACAGCCAAGCTGGCACTAATGCCTTCCTCAACCCTTTAACCGCTTCCACTATAGTTCAGAAATGCATGTCTTCTTTGAATTTGATCGGTAGTCTAAAGACCCGTTGACCACGGGTCACAGGAAATGAGATCGCGCATGAACTTGAACAGTTTTTGAGTCTGAGTGCTCTAGCGTAGAGTTTAAAACCCTCCGACAGAAAAAAAAACAAAAATGGACGAGGTCGCATCAGGGAAAAAAGTCTTCAAGCATTAGCTCCCTCGGTTGAAGAGGAACATAGAATCTCTGTTTCAATGAACATCCCTTCTGGCATCCTGTAAGAAAAAGTGGGTTTCGTCTTTTACTAAGCAATATCGTGTCGTTTATTCAAAAGCTACTTTGATGATCCGTCCTAATCCTTGTAAAGTTGCGCATCGATTCAGAGTTGATAACTAAGTTTCAGGCATTTATGTACGTCGGTTAAAGCGGTTTAAGAGCGCACCTTTTTCGGAAGATTTTTGAAACTCTACTGGAGCACTCAGACTCACTCAGTCGCGCTTACAGTTATTTTGCACCTTCTACCTCCAGATCTACACGCAACGTTCATGACCGCATGTAGTGCACTTAGACTCAGAGAGTCAAAATGCTGGAACAACAGAACTTATGGATATTGTAACATCCTTAACTCACTAACACAACAGTCGATACTGAGTCATGCTGACTACCTTATCCCAGTGCTAAATTTCAATAAAAAACTATAGGGCATACTTTCCAACTATAACTGAGTGGAAAAGCGATGGAGTCATCCAAACCCATGACATAGCCATCTTCACAGACGGTCCGAAGATGAACTCTGGTGTGGGCGTTGAAATCTTCTCCGAAGCCCTCAAGATATCAAAGCCACCAAGCTTTGCAAGCATTTTCCAGGAAGAAGTGCTAGCAGTATATGATGCGTGTCTTGAAACTAAGAACAGAACAGAACCAGCAATTTTTTCAGACAGTCAAGCTGCTATCAAGGCTCTAACATCCATAACTACAACATCAAAACTAGTGGATTGCTGCTGCAAGGAACTAATATAGGTGAATGGAGCCCGGTCTCTTTGTTCTGGGTCCCCGGGCACACGGGTATAAGAGGAAACGAACCAGCAGACGAGCTAGCCAGACAAGGATCTAAACTCGATAGTCTCGTTGTGGAACAAATCCAGGCTCCACTAGGCTTCGTAAAAAATAACATCTACAATCACTTCCTCAAGATCGCCAACGAAAGATGGACCAAGCTGGAAATATGTGTCCTATCTAGAAGCTTATGGCCCAACTACAACCAAAAGAGAACAAAAGACCTACTCAACAACAGTAGAAGAAACATATCCAAAATTATAGCAGTCTGTACTGGACACTGGGCTGTTGGCAGAAGGACTAGGCATACCATTTAACTCGCACTACCGCAGCTGCCGGGTGGAAATCGAGCTAGAAACCCCCGAGCACTTTTTTTTTTGCAAATATTCGGCTCTAGGTAGAGTCAGACAACGCACCCTGGGCACAGCCTTCTTTAACACCCCTAATAACCTCTCGGAGGCAAATATAGTCTGCTAGCCTTCATAAATTCCACAAAGTGGTTAAAAAAAATTTAGGCAAATCTGAGTGAATATACTCTTTTTCACCCCCTTCTCACAAATTAGGATGTGGTGTCAAAACGGCGCTTTCAAACAGCTCGATTGAAGACGAAGTATATGATGTCGGGAAAAAATCGTTCGACGGCCTAGGATAAAACGTCACAATCGACATAGAAACTTTGGAGTTAGTTGGAGATTTTTTTGGAGGGTATTTTTGAAACACTAGTGGAGCACTCAGACTCTTAACTGGTCCATTGTACCGCCAGGTAGCAACATACTCCAGTGCCGTTAATTTGACCCCAACGGAAAACGGTGACTGAACCAGATTCGATTTCACTGGGATTCGAACCTGGGACGCCTCGAACTTGGAGCATGTACTTAACCAACTGCGCCATCCAGTCGTTTGGACTAGCGTCTTACTGCGACGGTTTTTGAGTCTTCGCAGAGAAAAGTGAACCACGATGCCTAGACCACTTCGCTGCAAGTTCGCTATATTCACAAAAAGAAGGACAAGTTTACGGAATTGTTGCTGCTCTTGCAAGAACCCATTGATTGTGTCAAGTTTAAATAGATTTTATCGATTCAAGGCCATCGCCACATCCAGCCCCGCAAGTGACAAATGCCTCGTGTCAGTTTAACCCATTAAATCCTTAATGCTTTCCCGTCCCAATCCATTGGTGTTAATTAAAATTCATGTTCATTCGGATGCAAATTGTAACTGCCATCTGCTTCCATCTCGTTAATCCCGACGATTAAATGTGACAGACACCCAAGACACAAAATGAGTTCTAAATTCACACCATCTCATGCCGTCCGATAAATAGATGCAAGGCTCATTGAAAACTCCCCAAATCGGCATTTGAACACATGCCTGTCCCGCCTAATCGTGGCCCTAAGTGGACCCGGGAAGCCAATTGGCACATTTTAATTGCATTCGACTTGGAGCAGTTAATCATGTGCCAGCCCTGAGAGGGAGGACGGTGCTAATTGAAGCAATTAATATGGCACAATCGCTTGGCGTGTCATGTCGGGATTAATTGCTCGTGCAATCGAAAAGTGTGTGTTAATGATCCGTGCGTTCGCGGTGTCAAGACGGGTCAATGGGTGATATCAATTTTGTTCGATTTGTCGTTGCAATTGTTTTGTGTGCAAAAATTAAGCAGTTGATACATGAAATGAGGTCTTTTAAAGGGATTTGGGGTAATGCGGGGAAACTTAATGGAGTTTTAAGAATATTCTTAATGCCAGTCAATAAACCCTACTCTTTTCTTCTTTTCAAAACCCATTCGGACATCAAAATTGAAACAACCACTGCTCCAACGTGGCTAACGGTAACACAAATCCCTTATTTATGAGACACAATGTATGCAAATGAAGCTATGATGTCATAGGTTGAGGCTAGGTTGAAGCAGTCACACTTAGGCCAATTTAGGCTCATTGTGATACCACGCGGATCTGATGTTACCTATCCAAAAAACGATTTGGTGCTTTCAATGAAGCTCTTTAGTTGATTAATGCCGACGTTGTGCAATTCGCTCAAGTCGTTGAAGAAGTAGGCTCCAAGGTGTTTCTTCCATACGAGATGCGTTATGCTTTCCTCTTCTTCTTCGTCTCTGCAGAAGCACTCGATGTCGTAGCACTCTAACCGTTTCCGTATTCTTCTTCAGATTTGTGTTCATCCGAATTATCCAAAACCCAGTTCATAATTTGTACAAATGTCTACCAAATTTTGGTTTGGATTTAATGGAACCAACACTGGAGAAGAGGCATCAGTCCCACGCTCTGCGGACTGTAGAGTCTATTCAGGAGACAACGAGTTCAACGCGTAAGGTGGTCAGGCAATTTTGAGCGTGTGGACAACGTAAGCGACTGGATGGCGCAGTTGGTTGAGTACCTGTCCCAAATTAGAGGGGTCCCAGGTTCGAATCCCAGTGAAATCGAATCTGGTCCAGTCACCATTTGCTGTTGGGATTAAATTAATTAACGACACTGGAGTAGGTTGCTACTTGGCAGTACAATAGACCAGTTTTGAGTCTGAGTGCTCCAGTGTAGTGTATCAAAACCTCAGAAAAAAAAAATAGTATGGACAACGTAGCTCCGGAAAAATCTTGTGCGGAACAACGCAACTTAGGACGCCTACGATACGACTGGATGGCGCAGTTAAGTTAAGTGCCTGTCTTAAATTAGAAGGGACTATGATTCGAATCCTAGTGAAAGCAAAGTTAATACGCTTTTATCGGGTTTTTCAAAACTGCTCCAGTCACCATTTGCCGTTGGGATCAATTTAACACTGGAGCGGTCGATCAGTGGTAGTAGTCTGACTGTGGGTATCACATTGGACCAACATGTTTTAAGAGTGCTGATGAATTCACTAGCAACCTGATGGCGTAACCTAGGACGCCCATGAATACTGTGGTTACTAGTTAAAAAAAAAGTGAGTTAATTGTTTCAAGCCCAGGTCACTTTAGACAACTTAAAAAAAATTAAACTTTTGGCAAGCTGCCAGAAACTACAAGGAACTCTGTCTGTCTGTACTGTCAAGAAAGGTCCTCTGAAACCTTAAAAGAATCCATCTGAATCAGACCAGTCCCAACCAAGTTGTCTTCAGATGAATTTAATGAATACAAGAGGGATTATTTTAGTTTCTATTTCTAATTTATTTCCTTAATTTTATCTAATTATTTACATACAATGAATTACAAGCTTTCTATCCGCTCCCGCTGAGCATAGCACGTCCAGCTTTGGGTGGAAGCTAACATCGAAAACCTCCTCGCTGTGGCCATCGAATAGTCTCTCGTTATTGTTAGTGTCGTATACAACCACTTGGCTCCCCGAAGTTCCAGCTGCCAGCTGTGTTCCATCTGGCGACCAGGCACAACGCCGGAGATGAGTCAGATCGCCTTGGTCCAAGTAAAAGCTTTGAATTTCCATTCGTGAACTTAAATCCCACCTCCGAAGAGTTCCATCCACAGAGCAAGACGCCAAGTACTTCCCGCATGGAGAAAGCGATAGTCCGGTGACCGAATCAGTGTGACCAGCCAATACATGAGAAATGTTGTTCTGACGACTGTCCCAAACAGTGATGTCTCCGCTGTTGAATCCGCCGGAATAGATGTACTCGTTGTTGAAGCTGAAGCAGGTGGCCACTACCTCGTGTTCACTTTTGAACATTGCTCTACCACATCCCTCCCGAAGATCCCAGACTCGAATCGTCTTGTCCGATGAGCCCGAGCAGAGTATCGGCTTCGATGTTCGTGAGCACTGAACTGTGTTAACTCCGCTGTCGTGAGCGTTCATGACGAATTTTCTCACTCCTAGAAATGCATCCCAAGCGCTGATGCATCCGTCCTTGGAGGCCGAGTATAAGTCGAGTCCGTCGGTGGAGTAGTGCACTTCTGTGACTGCGTCCGTGTGGCCCTTGAGGTATGCCAGTTTTTCCGTGGAACTGTACGCGGGAAAGATGTAAATTCGGCCGGCGCTGTTGGAGGAGGCTACGAACCGTCCACTCTTGTGGAATTCACAGGAGAGGACTGGACTCGTATGACTCTCGATCAATACCTTGGATTGTCCTTTTGCTGTATATAGGAGCATAGAGCGCTTCTGTGTCCGCAAACGACGTGTTTTCCAGCTTTCCATTTTGACTTCCTTGTGATGTGATGTGTCGGACAAAATTATGAACGTTGTGTAATGTGACGTCTGAGAGGATGAGCGATGAGTGACTGATGGTTGATCCTCGGAGGATGCTGCTTTTATTTGTCAGCCGCTAATTACAAAAATTACTTTTTGTCATCAGGCAGACGAAGGGTTTTAGAGCAAAATTTAGAAACGCCTTAATTTTATAGAGAATGCAGGTAGTTGACGTGAAAAAAGGGATTAAGCCATAAATCAGATTAATTGACTGTAACGTCTGTTTTTTCCAAATTACTTTGGAAATGCATTAAGGGTTTATTGCGGATTTCCGGGGGATTTTTGGGAAATTCTAGGAACACAATAGCCATCAACAAAGTGGTAGAGATGATTAGTCAATGGATTTGTGGCTTAAACTTGCTTGAGGACCGTGCTTCTTGGAGAGGCTTCGCGGGTGAGGCCTAGGTACACCCCGTGCTCTATTGCCACACAATAAAAGAGGGCGGGCAAAATTGATATTCACTAATGACGACCAGTGCTGCCAGTATTTTTAAGCAAAATTTACCACACTGGGGAAGAAAAATTACCAAATCACTCAAGATTTACCACTTCTAAAAAAATGTGAGCTATAAGCTATGAGCATTTTTTTTTTCCAAATTCGGAATTTATAAACATTATTTTTTAAAAGGGAACCAAATGATCTCTGCCATGTTAATTCTGGCATTATGCTCTGTGAAGAAAACTGTTTATTTCACCTTATTTCATAGAGAAGGTGTTGGATTGCATTTGTATTCTTTTAATGTTTGCTTCCTCCACCGTGCTTTATTATTTCTACTTCTTAGCTCTTCTTTTTAGGGCGCTACAGTCCGAGGGGGACCTGGGCCTGCTCCTTAGCTCCGCAGCTCGCTTTTTTGTGGCACAGGTTTCAGCTATCCCTTGAACCCAGGGTATTCCAACTATAGATTTGTTAGAGAACACAACCAAACGGAACGATATTTGTTTCAAAAGAAATTCACGCTTTTCTGTATGAAAATACCTTTCTACCAAATGTGTGGAGTGGGATTTAAAATTCTCCACGAAAAAGTAACTTTACCACAAACTGGCAGCACTGATGAGGAGCCCTAAGTATTTATGGTAGCTTCCAACATAAAAGCATTGGATACACTTAAACCCGGAAAGATCCAGCGTGCATAGAGACGAGCTATACAGCGCCGTGTCAAGTTTTGACATTCCTGCCAAACTCGTCAGACTGAGCAGGATGACGATGGAGAACTCTCGCTGCTCCATCAAGGTCGGTAACGAACTCACCGAGACCTCTAATGTCAAAAAAGGTTTCAGACAAGGCCACGCGCTGTCATGTGATTTCTTTAACATCGTTCTTGAGAAGATCGTGCAAAACTCACTGGCCAACACAAGAGGTACGATCTTCTAAAAGTCCGTTCAACTGCTAGCTTACGCGCATGACATTGACGTGATTGGGCACAGATTGGACACAGCTAGCCATCAATGATGCGTTTGCTGGCATTGAAACGGAAGCGGCTAAAATGGGTCTGGCGGTAAACGAGGGTAAAACCAAGTACATGCTGTCATCGAGAAAGGACGCACAACATCGACGACATGGCCAGAACGTCGCCATAGGCAGCTATAACTTTAAGATAATTAAGGACTTCGTCTACCTTGGCTCGGCAGTAAACAGTACAAACAACATCAGTACCGAAAGCAAACGCAGAATAACTCTTGCCAGCCGCTGTTTTTTTGGGCTCAAAAGGTAGATCAAGGAATAGTATAGTACATTGGACTATGCCAAGAAATTCGAACCTAAAAATCGATTGGCTCGTCATGGATTGTTCGAACAGAAGAAGAAACAGACTCGTAAGCAACGTAAGGAACGCAGAAACAGAATGAAGAAGGCCCGTGATATCAAGAAGGCCGATGGTACCAAGAAGGCCTGTGCCAAGTTTGGACAGACTGCCAAGAAGTAAACGCGATTCCTCTGCTTACTACATGATTTTTTATGGCTAACCGATATTCAATAATTAAGAAAACAGCGTCCCACCCCTCCGCTCCCGTGGTTTAATTCAGTCCTACTCACATTCCCAATCAGACAAAACCGGATTACCGTCACACCTAACAAATCCTTCCGTCCCCAATGAATCATAAATGAGATAATTTTAACAAACTTTTTTGTGTTCCATATCCTCCCAGGGGAACATCTGCCATTCACAGGCCAATCGGCGGCGGCGGCGGCGGTGGCGGGGGGCTTTCAATTCGCAATCGCGCTAAGCACGGCATTGTGAAACATTTATTCGGGATGCAGACTTGAATATTCTATCTGAACTCAATCAAAAAACAAAAATTCGAAATGGAACAAAACGCGGGAGGGAAAAAAAATCACCAGAAGAACAGTGCATAATTGAAATCATGTTTTATGGTCTCATACACACCGGAAAACCCTGCACCGCACGCCGAATAGATACATGTGCCAACATGTGCAACATGCTCACCCCATGGCCGCCGCATCCCCCCGCCACCGCCGGGGCGAATGAAATTTCAGTGTTTTATGTTTTCCATTCGCCCAAATACGCGCATTTTCCACTCGCACATAATGAATTCATGAATTCAATTAGAATTAGAATGAACGAGCGAACGGGAACAAAACCAAATGAAAATAACGAAAATCGCTCGCCTATGGTGCTCCCCCAGCCACCCGCACGCTAACGAAATATCTGGACGAAAAAAAAGCCCAGAGTGGTGTGGTGTGTGTATGCAAACAATTATGAGCTTACTGGGAGGCGGGTGGCTTTGTGAAGTGGTGGCGGTGGCGAAACCGCCCGCGGGATGCTGCCCGTCCCGGTGCGGAGCGTGAAAACGAAATCAGTTGACGAGCACTGAATGAATTAGAAAATCAACATAATTTTTGTAAATTAATTTGTAATTAGTTTTGGCCAGGCGAATGCGATGATTTCGTTGGTGGTCCACTGGAAATCAGCATTTCGAAGCGGGGTTTTTTTGCGTTTGTGGGATTCTTCTGTGCCTCGAACACATGGGATATTGGGTAACCAACCGTTTGCTGCTAATGAGAGACTTTAAATTTGAGCTCGTTATCAAAACTGTTTAGAGAAGAATGGGATATTTTGGACAGGATCCTGTGCAGATAGACTGAGCTCAGCAGGGACACAAACGTATGTGCATTTTGTGCGCCACAAATCATCCCTTTATCCTATGCGGTTTTGAAATGCGTAGGCGTTGGCTTCAGCTTGCTTTTGAAACGGACTGGTCACTGAATTAAGACCGAATTTGATGTAAATCACCGAATTATTCAGCAAATAAGGCAACAGGAAGCATACTTGCTTTAATTCGTACTCGCTGACGTCTTTAATGCAGTTAAGCTCATTTTACTGAATGGCGCCCAGCAAATTTCTTCTTCTTCTTCTTAGGGCGCTACAATCCGAGGTGGACCTGAGCCTCACTCAACATGCCTCTCCAGCCAACACGATCTTTCAGCTGTCTCCAGTTTCGCACACCAAGCCGGCCGAGGTCCCCCTCGACTTGTGTGCGCCACCTTGTGCTCAGAGTCGAAGGCTCTTCGGGCCGGAGCTAAGTTGTCCATACGCTCTACATGGCCTAGCCATCTTAGGCGTTGGATCCGTAAACGCCTGGCTAGACTCATGTCGCTGTACAGCCCATACAGATCTTGGTTGAACCCAGAGATCACGCGCAGAACTTTTCTCTCGAAAAGGCCAAGAAACTGTTCATCCGCTTGGGATATTGTCCATGCCTCTGCGCCGTACAGCAGGACTGGAATGATAAAATTCTTATACAAAGTCAACTTGGTCTTCCGAGAGAGGGCTCTACTACTCAATTGCCTTTTGAGACTGTCACAACTTGCTGCCCTTAAAAAAATAGACTAAAATTAATGAATCTTTAAAAGAATGGCGCCCAGCTACGAACACTATCATTTTCAAGCTGAATCATTTAGCAAACGATGCAACAGGAAGTATATCAGCTTTCCTTGAAGTCAGAATTCCAACTCGTCGACGTCCTAAGTCCCCCGTTTCTCATTTTCTCAAATGGCGCCCAACAGCGGACACTGCAACTTCAAGCCGAATTTGGTAAAAATCACGCAATAATTCAGCAAACGAGGCCACCTAAGACACAACTGTTTCCACTGAAGTCAGTATTCTATTCGATGACGTCGTCAGTGCCGTGTTCCTCATTATTATTGCTCAGACACCCAAAAGCTAGTTAAAAAGCACTCACAAAATCCCCCGTTTTCCCTCCCAAAACTCTACCACTAAGTCCCCAAAAATCAAAGCAATCAAGAACGATCCACATCAGCTCAGTCACTGACCCGCACAAAACCAACCTCGGCCCTTGGACCCTAAGTATCCTCGGCCCTTCAAGAAATCTCACTCGGAACCGCCCACCCCCGAAGGATATTAATTAGAAAACGACCCTTGTCTTAACAAGCCAAACCAAATTTAATAAACTTGTCCCCAGTCGTGTGAAATCATGTCGTCGGTAAGTCCTCTCAAATCCCCTCCACAAAAGCGCCCCCCATTCAATCTGCGCAGACGGCCCTTTAAATATGCAAACTCTAATCCCCGACCATCGTCTAATCCCGTTCGTTTGTTTTACAGACTTCCAGGACATCCATGTGATGATATTCATTGGATTCGCCTTCCTAATGACGTTCCTCCGTAAGTACGGGTACAGCGCAACTGGTTACACACTATTCCTGGCCGCACTCATTGTCCAGTGGGCGATACTGGTTAAGGGCTTCTTCCGCATGGACTCTGGTCACATAAGGTAAGTCATTAACAACAACAAAACAATGAAAACATCTCCCCCGCTCCCGTTCCCGTCCCCGGTGAGGGACTCGAACCCATACAATATGCTAATTAATTACTAATTGCATTGTGCATCCTGGGAAGCATCGAGGTGCCCACTCTGGATGGGGGCGGCGGGCGCATGTTTGCTTACGTGTTTGTCTTACCATTTTTCTCTTCTCTTCGCTAACAGCTTATCCTTGGAGAGTATAATTGATGCAGACATCGCTGCAGCCGTACCGCTGATCAGCATGGGAGCACTCCTGGGCCGCACCACGCCCATTCAGTTGCTCTTTATGGCGCTGCTTGAGGTTGCACTCTTCGCCGTGAACGAGTTCATCCAGTTGGATATCGTCAGTGTAAGGAAGCTTATCTCTCTCTCCGGTGGCGCGGCGATGGGGATAAACGACGACGACGACGACGACGACGGAGCAAGCGAGTGACGAGCATCGCAAGTGAGGAGGAGAATGAAAAAGAAAAACGTCCGCAAACTGAATCCCTTCAAAGGACGAGCTGATATAAGAAACAGGCGGAGAAGCAACAGCACAACGGGATGAAATTAATTAGTCCTTCTGAGCGGAATCCTCACTCTCCGTCGGCAACGCCTGCTCGGGTCCTTTATTCAACCCCTGCGCCACCACAGTCTGAGAGGGGGTAATCGTTTATTTTGTAATTTTCTCCTCTATTGCAGATAACCGACGTCGGTGGATCCATTACGGTTCATGCCTTCGGTGCATACTTTGGGTTGGCCGTCAGCCTGATGTTGCGACCCGTCAAGGACCAAAATGACGCTGGCAAAGACGAGGGGGCCAATTACACGTCGGATATATTCGCAATGATTGGTACCCTCTTCCTGTGGGTGTACTGGCCAAGCTTTAATTCCGTTCTGGCCAACGGCGATGCCCAGGAGCGTGCTATTCTGAACACGTATCTATCATTAGCAGCTGCAACAGGTAAGGGCGCATACACACACGTAGTCAGCCTTGTTGTTCTGTTCACGCTTAGCGAACGATGTCGGGGCGCCTTCTCCTCGTTCTCTCACTCAAGCTTTGCTGGTGTTTTGTTTGGTTGTTTGCCTGTTTGTGTTTATACAAGGGACGACAACGAGATAGGGACCCTATTTCGGCTCACTCACTCACGCTCGCTGTGGATAGATATCCACAGCCCTCATTGCTCTGTGTTCAGCGTTCGGCGTTCTCTGCTCTGTGCTCTGTGCTCTAAGTGTAAATGTAAATAATGGCCAACAAATTAAATCGCAATAGACCAGGTGCTGTGTTGGGAATATTAATTAAGCGGTGGTGAGCGACGAGCACGCAGTTGCCTGCCTAATTGCCTTAAAGTTTTCAGCAAAGGACTGCTTGCCTGTGTACATGAGTTTCTGGAGAACAGTGCCTAGAGGGGTTCTGCGAGACAATGGGAGAACTGGTTACGCATGCAAATACACGAATCGCAGATGTGCGGTGAAATTATCTCAGGTTCATGATGATAACGATGATGTTGATGATAAGTTTCCTGATTAAATTGAATGGGTCTTGCTTTGGTTTCCCTTTGACATGGAGTCCTTCCCTGGAGAAGTTTGCACAGGTTGGTGGAGTTTTTGGCACGTGTTACAGGATAAGTTGGGTTAAGGCGGGAAGTAACTGGTATCCAGATTTGGTGGCCTTATAGAGTCGAACGATTGCGGATTGAAGTTTGGCGGATGTGCTTTCCGGAAATAATTTCCAACAAAGAGTTAGGTTTGGTTAGGTTTTTGATTTTATGGACAAGTTTCATTGACAGTCTTAGCGAGCTAAACAATGTCTGCATCAGCCAATGCGACCAAAAATCGTGGGGACTGAACCCTATTCTATTACATTCCGTTTGACAACGGTATTCGTATCCTTGTCGCGGCTTACCAGTCGGCAGAAATGATTTTCCCCAAATTCTCTTTATCGAAGACGCCCAATTGTCCATCCTCGTCCCAGCAGACTTCTTAATTTGTTTCAACATTTTTGACAAGCCTATCAAAGTCGAAGTAGAGAAGGCAACAAATTCGTTGACCCATCCTGTGAAAATCAATATCTTGACTCTCTTAATTGAACATTTCGAGTCTCACCGCTTAGAAAAAAATCGATGAAACATAGGAACCCTTATAATTCCCCGCCACATTCCAGGCAGTTCAATGTCATTTAGTTGTCGCGCCTTATTCGAGTCCCTCTCAATTACTGCCAAAGCAAAGTTCTACCCCTTCACACGCCGAAAACTCCTCTCAATTCCTCGAAAACGAGAGTGTCGCATCCATCTCATCGGATACCCACTGCATCATAGGACTTTATGAATGACACTTTTAATTATGGACGCAATTACTAAACAATCGCTATTGTTGTTGTTTTGTTGTTTTTGTTACTGTTGTTGTTTTTGAAACAGTACTATTTGAGTAGGCATTGTTTGCGGAAAACATTCTGTCAGCTGCTGTTTGTTCGCCTTGCATTACACCGCTAAACGCTGACACTGCATTGCTCACACTCCTAACCTCCTCCTCATTTTACAAAACCCCACCCTCCACCCTCCGTGCTCCTCATTGCCAACCAACCGCCCGCCAGAGAGAATGAGGTTGTCGCACTAAAGCACCTCATTATCCTTTGTGAATGCCATTGAACATGACAACATCACATCTACAACACACAGCACAACTCACACACAATGCAACCGAGCATAGTGGCATGCCAGAGGACAACAGAGACGAACACCGCCCCCTCCCCTCCCTCTCTCTCTGCCCTCCCCCGCCGCTCATCAGCAGCTTGGCGGTACGCTCTCGGGCCGCACTTGCAGGTGCCATGTGAGCTGTAAACATTGTAAACGGGCGAATTGTTGTTTTGTTTTTTTTTTTGCGCGCCTTTTTCCTTTTTATTGTTGTTGTTGTTGTTGCACCTCCCCGCCGTCCCTTTAACCACCGTGGTCTCTTGTGTTCTTCGTATGGATATGCATTGTGTTGCACAATAAGGACATGCACATCCCTCACCGCGTGGGGGAGGGGGCGTACGTCACCCCCTCGGCTTGGTGGCTCTGGGTTTGACTGAGTGTGATTTGTGTGTGCGCGTGTATGTGTGTGTGTGGATGGTTTCATTTCATAATACAAACGCTTGGTGTATGGTCTCATTGTGTCGTCGTTGCAGTCACCACGTTCGTCCTGTCCGCACTTGTCAGCCATGAGAACAAATTGGACATGGTGCATGTACAGAATTCGACATTAGCTGGAGGTGTTGCCGTTGGGTCGGTGTGCAATTTGCTTATTGGGCCGCATGGCGCTCTATTGATTGGAATCATTTCTGGCGCTGTATCGGTCCTGGGATATCGATTCTTGACGGTAAGTTGAATATTCAAATTATTATTTTTGATATGTTTCTGTACTTTTTTTTTGTTTTTGTTTTTGTTTATCGCCATTCATTCCCTGTGGTTGCCCGTCGTCGACCATTGTTTGGTGTTGACTCTTCAATTGTTGACAACTGGCGGGTGATTGTTTGTCTGTTGGTCCATTGGACGGGGGTAAATTGAATTAATTCATAATGAAATGAGAGAGGGTGTGAAAATGGTCTTGAACTTGTGCCTGGGAATGGGGCATAAATCAACTGAAACCACAGAGGGTTTGCAGTACGAATTTAATCTTCCGGATTTTAGGCTTTCGTATAGTTCGCGGTTGTGCCCTTTCTTATATTCGCCTTTCCAGCAGACTAGCGCCATGGGCTCCGTGGCGTAGTGGGTAGGTGCGTCGACTCCTACGCTCGATGTTCTCGTTTCGATTCCAGAAAAAAAATCACCAAACATTTTTTCACGGCTCCACCTCTTTCGAGTTACTGGCAATGCTCAAAGAGTATAACCGTCTAGAAATAGCTTCTCAATCTCGCCGTTCGGAGTCGGCATTGAACTGTAGGTCCCCTCCACTCGTGAGAGAACAATAGCATGCACAACACGAGTGGTTGCTGAGAAGCTAAGCCCAGGTCCACCTCGGACTGTAGCGCCGCCATTATTATAGCAGACTAGCTCCTAGCCTTGCAGTCCTTCTAAGCATCCAGCTTTTAGCTCAATAAAGCAAGACTGGCAGGATAAGGGTTTCGTAGAGCAAGATTTGGTCCTTTGAGCCAGGAGTTTTTACCCCAGTTGTACCAGTCGCAGCGGTTACAATGGGCGATTCTTCGTCGGATTTCCACCAAGTTGTCGTTTGTGGAGTTCAAGTTTCTCCCGAAGTAGAGAAACTTCTTTTTCTTCTTCTTCTTCTTCTTAGGGCGCTATAGTCTGAGGTGGGCCTGGGCCTCACTCAACATGCCTCTCCAGCCAACACGATCTTTCGCCAGCTGTCTTCAGTTTCGCACACCAAGCCGGCCGAGGTCCCCCTCGACTTGTGTCCGCCACCTTGTACATGGACGTCCTCTGTTACGTTGTCCCAAAGGTTCAGAGTCGAAGACTCTTCGGGCCGGAGCTAAGTTGTCCATACGCTCAACAAGGCCTAGCCATCTTAGGCGCTGGATCCGTAAATGTCTGGCCTGACTCATGTCGCTGTATAGCCCATACAGTTCGTGGTTGAACCTTCTCCTCCAAATGCCATCAACGCAAACAGGACCAAAGACCGCGCGCAGAACTTTTCTCTCGAAGAGGCCAAGAGACTGTTCATCTGCCTGGGATATTGTCCATGCCTCTGTGCCGTACACCAGGACTGAAACTTCTATACTACCTCAATTAGAACGACAATGTTCTTCAAGTAACACGATCCCTGGCAGGCATCTCGTGAAAACGCGCATAAATAGGTTAGAACACTTTTGGAACAACGTCTGAAAAGTCGGCTCATTGTAAGCAGGGTTTCTAACGACTGGATGGCGCAGTTGGTTAAGTGCCTGCCCTAAGTTAAAGGGGTCCCAGGTTCGAATCCCAGTGAAATCGAATCCGGTCCAGTCACCGTTTGCCGTTGGGATCAAATTAACGGCACTATCACTGGAGCAGTCGATCAGTGGTAGTAGTCTGACTGTGGGCATCGCATGGTCTAAGTGTGCTGGTGAATTCACCAGCAGCCCCTTAACCTAACCTAACCTAGACCTGTACTGTTCCATAGTCCCTCCACGCTGGTTGCCTATGTTTTTGAAATCTAAAACTCATGCCAACAAGCTGACGTCTAGAAGGAGCAGATTGAGAAAGCGATGGATTGCGGCCAACTAGGTTGCCCTTCTCTGCCTCTGTCTTTTCGTCTTCATCGAGTTCTAAGCTTGAAATTCTCTTACCTCTCATCTCATCTCATTTTCAGTGACCCACATGTTCCTCTAAAGCGGTCGCGGGGGCAATACATGCACGAGAGATCTCCAGGCCACTCGATCCTCCGCCGTCGACTCGAACTCATCAGGAGCTATGCCCAAACGCAACCAGGCGAGTTTTTGAACCTGGTCCAACCATCTCGTCCTGGGTCTGCTAAGCGGTCGCCTACCTGATGGCAAGGCATGCCTCGGGAATCGTGATAATGAAGACATTCGTGTCACGCGATCAAACCATTGAAGACAGCTCTTCTTAAGTCAAATATGTCTCAGCGTACATTTGGAGCATTTTCAGTTTCGAAAGGCGCTTTAACCTCAAACTGCTCGAGATGCATTGAACGCTCTTTTGAGTCTGAATCCATTTATCCATCTGTGGGGGTCATATGAATCGACAGGGAGTATGTCTCTGGAATATGGTTGATTTTGATTGTCTCCATTCGAATGGCTCGTTTGCGAGCTTATCAAACCTCACCCGAGTACACAAGAAAGTATCAAAAAAATGATGATATCCAATTCTGTACTAAGCATACTTCCATCTCGAGAATGCCCAAAGCATAATTCAATCCTCTTTGAGTGCTCCTAAACATGAATGCAGTCCCAAGAGTGAATAGTTTCGAAACCCCATTCAAGTGATGTTCAATCGGATCCCCTCTCCCCCATCAGTCTTAATCCTCACAATCTCTGAGTCTCCAAGTATCCAAAACCACTAATCACATGTCAGTTTGCTTGTTTTCAAGTCCACAAGCCCACTGAAGTGTCACAGCATTCCCCAGTGGCCGCACAAAGTCATGTCTGTCGAAGACAAAAAAAATTCCTTGCATAAATTCAGGCTGTATATCAAAACTATGACAGTAGTGGCCACAAAGAAATTCCCAATCTCGCTTCCATTGTTTGAAACTTTATTCATTGCATAGGCCCCCCAGTGTAATCCGACGCACTCCCTCAGGGCTCGTTCCGGTAACAGAGCTCAATATCAATTACCCAAATGTAATTTGTAGTCTCTGGTATTTTACCTGTTTCCGGTCAGTCTTCATGATTCATGAAACCGAGAGTTATATCAAAAATTCTCTCAATTCGACAAAACACAAAATACACCACCCGCCCGCATCAATTCCGGCCCACCGGAACCACACATTATTCGTGCTGCCAGTCTAGCTATAGACCTGGACCTGGCCAGGTCCGCCCGGGGCTGGATCGGGAACAAATGCCGTATTTCCGTTTCGATTCTATCACGAGGCAGAATCTAAAAATCTCATCGAGCTCATAATTCAAATTTTCAAATAATAATCGTAAATTGCATTGCAGCGAGCGGGTGTGGTCGGACAGAGATATTATTTATATTTCAGCCGCTGCAGCCGGAGCCGGAGGGTGAGGCGATGGGCTGTGAGATGCTCGCAAGGTGATTCCGGAGCCACCGGGATCCGGTCTGGAGCCTGTTGGGCTGGCAGCAGATTCCGCATGCTATTCGAGGGCGAAATTAACTGAAATGTTGTAATTACAAAAAGCCAGGCTGGTCAACAACGCGGGGCAGCAGGTGGAAAGAGCTCCGTGGACGGCTTTGCGGCACCCAATCGAAATTCCATTCGCTGGTATTTACTTGTACGAAACAACACGAAACTTTACATGGCCCCGGATGTCGGATGGGGTAAATTGAAATTACTTTTCTGCCAGAGGTATCTATGGCATCCGAGTGGGGGTTTGTTATTGAGATACGAGTACACACGCGTGTGCGGCGCGGCCGGGCGGGGAGTGTTTTAATGTAATTGCAGGAAGTTCAATCACTTTAGGTGGCGACACTCTGGACGGGGGGTGTCCGGTCAAATCGGATTAAACATCCTTTTGATAGTTCGTCTTCGGGGGGAAGGAGAAGTGTCGCTTGACAGAGCTAACGAATGGGGTATTTATTGTGAGCATTAGTTGCAAGAGTTGAGGGGGAATGTTCTCGAGTTTACTGGTCCGCAGTTCGATGTCATTGCTGGCACTTCTTGAGAATTTGCAGGGCAGTCTCTTTAATCATTGAAAAGGATTAAAGCGAGCATGGTATAATTGTGGTGCTACAGTCCGAGGTGGCCTAGTCCACTCCCACGAGTGGAAGGGAGCTACAGTTTAATGCCGACCCCGAGCAACGAGTTTGAGAAGCTTTTTCTGCACAATTATTCTCGTTGAGCATTGTCAGTGACTCAAAAGAGGTGGAGCCGTGAAAATTTAAAAATAATTTTTTTCTGAGCCGCGAACTGAACTTAGAGCGAAAGTCTAGAACTTAGGTCTCGACGCATATACCACAACGCCACGGCGCCCACCACGTCCTCTTTTTTTTCGGATGATTTTTGAAACACTACTGGCGCACTCAGACTCAAAACTGGTCCATTGTACTGCCAGGTAGCAACCTACTCCAGTGCCGTGAATTTGATCCCAACGGCAAATGGTGACTGGACCAGATTCGATTTCATTGGGATTCGAACCTGGGACCCCTCGAACACGGGGCAGGCACTTAACCAACTGCGCCATTCAGTCGTGTACCACGTCCTCTGATTCGCAGATTTTTAGACCTTGTCTCCTTCTCAATTTTGCTCACTGATTGAGAATCATTCACATAATTAAACGGCTGCAGACTCAACAATCAAGTTACCGAGGCAATAAAGACTGAATAGATGCCAAGGATACGATACGCACCATCTTTTTATCAATTTTAAAGCCGCATACGACAGCATTCATCGCAAGGAACTATTCGAAGCGATGGCCGAATTCGGGATCCCGGGAAAACTGATCCGTTTGTGTTGGACCACGCTAACACATACGCTATGCAACGTGCAGTTCGGCTCGAGGACCTCCGAACCGTTTGAAACCTGCGCTGTCTTGTGATTTCTTCAATTTGGTACTGGAGAAGTTGGAAACAAAGAACAAGTCAATGCAAAGAAAGGCTCTCTAGAAAACCCAAGGAATGAATCGAATTCTCTTCTGAATCAAGAGGGAGATTATTTTCGTGACTTATTTCTTATTTATTTCCTTAACTTAATCTAATAGTCTACATGAAATGCAATATGAGCTTTCTATCCGCTCCCGCTGAGCACAACATCTTCACCTTTGGGTGGAAGGCAATATCAATTATCCCCTCACTGTGACCATCGAACAGTCTCTCGTATACAACCACTTGGCTCCCCGAAGATCCAGCTGACAACTGTGTTCCATCCGGCGACCAAGCACACCGTCGCAAATGAGTTAGATCACTTTGATCCAACGGAAAACTTTGTATTTCCGTTCGTGAACTTAAATCCCACCTCCGAAGAGTTCCATCCGCTGAGCAAGACGCCAAGTACTTCCCGCATGGAGAAAGCGATAGTCCGGTGACGGAATCAGTGTGACCAGCCAATACATGAGAAATGTTGTTCTGACGACAGTCCCAAACAGTGATGTCTCCGCTGTTGAATCCGCCGGAATAAATATAGTCGTTGTAGACGCTGAAGCAGGTGGCCGCTACCTCGTGTTGGCTCTTGAACATTGCTCTACAGCATCCCTCCCGAAGATCCCAGACTCGAACCGTCTTGTCCGATGAGCCCGAGCAGAGTATCTGCTTCACTGTTCGTGAGCACTGAACTGTGTTAACTTCGCTGTTGTGAGCGTTGATGACGGTTTTCGTCACGGCTAGGAATGCATCCCAAACGCCAATGCATCGGTCCTTGGAGGCCGAATATAAGTCGAGTCCGTCGGTGGAGTAGTGCACTTCTGTGACTGCGTCCGTGTGGCCCTTTAGGTACGCCAGTTTGTCTGTGCCAGTGTACGTGGGGAAGATGTAAATTTGGCCGACACTGTTGGAGGAGGCTAAGAACTGTCCACTCTTGTGGAATTCGCAAGAAAGCAAGGGACTGCTGTGATTCTTGATCAATACCGCCTTGGGTGATCCTTCCGTGGAGTAGAGGATGGAGCACTGCTGTGTCCGCATACGATTTGTTTTCCAGCTTTCCATTTTGACTTCGTTGTGGTAGGGCGCGTCGGATGAAAGGATGAACGTTGAGTAATGTGACGTCTGAGAAGATGAACTTGTCGATGTTACGTCGTTGAGTGACTGATATTTGATCCTCAGACGAGGGTGCTGTTACTTGTCAACCGCTAATTACAAAAACAACTTTCTGCTAAAAGGTAGCAGAGTTCAATAATTACAAACGGCTTAATTTTATAGAGGACGCAGGTAGTTGACCCGAAGACGGGATTAAGCAATAAATCAGCTTAATTGATTGCAACGACTGCTTCCTCCAAATTACTTAAGAAATGCTATTACGCTTTATGGCGGATATCGAAGGGAATTTTTAACTCGAAATTTCGGTCGAAATGATGATTAAGATGATTAGTTAATGGATTTGTTGTTTAAGCTATTTGGTAAATGATAAACTGGCCTGCAAGCGGATATTCTTAAAGATACAAAAGGACTTCTTTGGTCCTTGCAAATTCTTGTTTTTTTCTTCTTCTTCATCTGATGGTGGGGTGGACCAGGGCAGCAATGGATTACATTCCACATCTCTTAAAAGAGTACCAAATTATTAAGAGAGTGAACCACAAACAATGTCTATGGCCGCTTAATTAAAGTCTTCTAATTGTAAGAATAGTACAGGTCCATCCACCCACACTTGGGGGACCCCATTTAATCTCAAATGCACCGCCGGTTTAGATAACCCTGTACCCAACCTATGTTTAAGCAAACAAAAGCCTAGAAACCATCATCAACATTCCATAGAGTTGATCAAAAAAGAGCGACAGAGTGGAAGGAGATACCCTCTTGGTAATTCCCAACGCCAATAAAATCTCATCACCTTCAGTGATTTTTCAGACCAAGTCCGTAGGCAGACTGACTGCAATGGCAACAGCAATTTCCATCACATCTCGTCCTCCATGTTCGCATCGATATCCTCACTCCAACCCCATCCCCCTAATCCACTCCAGCTTCAATATGCACGGCATCAATAATATGTACGCCTGCATATTGACAATTTATTCTCTGAAGGATAAATATGCAAATCTCGTATTAATTTCCTTGCTCTACACAAAACGGCTGACATCCTTCGGCTCAGCCAGCCTCGCACACAAAAGAAATGAGCTTGTAATGTACTAATCGGAGTAGTGTGCGCCTCTCTCACACGCTCCCACATGCTCCGTCTGAGTCAGATTCAGTAAACAGGCAACGCACACACTTGCAGGGCCACACCAGACACATCCTTCGGGACAAATTTGCATTTTAAAACATCAGGGTTCATATATTATTCACGATTATCGCCGTTCACTCGTGAGGAAGTTGCGTCGACGGGGATGGGGCGATGAGAAGCGACATCAAACACTGCTGCCATCTAGAGTCATAAATTCTGAATTATATATGAGCTCGCACACACACACACACAGACGTAGTAGTTCTGGCATCACCTATCACGGGGGATGTGCGCCTGAAGTGCCAGGCTCAACAACCGATTCGAATGGAAATTACATGAAACATTTATTTAATTTGAGATTCCAAATTGCTCCCCACGTGCACCCCCACCATCGGCCATCGATTGTCGGCGTGTGTGTGTGTGCCTCAAAGGATCCCCGGCAAGCTAGCAAGGGGATTGCTTTTAAGCAGTCTGAGAGGGTTAACTCGAGACACATGCACTCAAGCGAGAGCTGAAGAGGGACACGAGTGCCCTTAGCCAGTGAATTGGTGGCTAATGATCTATTGAATGAAAAGCCACACGTTCGTAATTAATGCTTTCCTTGTTTTGTCCTTTTCGTTCGATTTCTTGCAGCCGGTAATCACTGAGCGACTGCGAATACACGATACGTGCGGAGTGCATAATTTGCACGGCATGCCAGCGGTTCTGTCGGCAATCGCTTCGGTCATTTATGCATGCCTTGTGACGGAGGACTCTTACAAGGACTCGATGGTTGAGATATTTCCCGCGATGGCGGATGGAAGCGGAAATTCTACACGCATTCTTGGGGTGAGTTTGAGTTTGAGTTTGCCTCTAATCATCACCCATTCACGCCTTCTTTCCTTAGGGCTACGGAAGGACGGCCTTGGGGCAGGGCGGCTATCAAATGCTTGGCATCACTTTGACCGTCCTGATGGCCATTGTTGGTGGAATTGTAACAGGTATGCGTTTGAAACTGTGTCCAGTTCGAGCCCTAATCGAATTTCTTTTTTCAGGAATCATCCTGAAAGCGGTCAGCATGCGGAAGCTGCCAAAGGACCAGCATCACCTGGACGAGGTCTACTGGGAAGTCCCGGCTGAGAAGGAGCAATAGTAAAGTCTATTTTTGTTCACTTATCACTAAATCCATCGAGAATCTCCTACTATTTGTGTTTAATTTCTTGAAAATAACGTTTCTATGCATGCTTCGAATGAATTTTTTAATCGAAAGTATCATCCAGGATATGAAGGATTTGGAAAGAAAACGGCAGGACTTGAAAATACTCTCCACGCAGCTAAAGGCGACACTGTGGCAGCAGTCGAACCACGCTATCACATTCATAAATCATAGATGTTAAGGTTTTTTTCTTGTAAAAAGAAAGTTTTTGACGTGAAATAAAAGTTTAGACAGCCTTTGGGGCGCGAGGGAATGTTTAAATAGAGTTATATGATGGGCCTGAACGGGGGGCGGTGTGACACCTTGCGTCACGAAAGTTAGACTTTGCTTGTGATGCGAGGCGCTACAATGATGAGACAACTCATCTCAAATTATGCGAGCTCGCATCACATGTAAAGTTTAACTTTCGTGACACATGGTGTCACACCGCCCATTTAGGCCACACCCCGTCGCGATGTGGTGTCTCGAGTAACAATATTACATATGATATGAGACCGCCGTCAAAATGTAACGGACGCAATGAGATGGTTCATCGCACAGCAAAGTACAACGATGCTATATCTACATTGCGTCACAAAATGTTACATAGCAATGAGATACCTCGGGTAACGAAGCTATGTACGCTATGCGACCGCGTCACAACATCGCAATCATGAATTCTTGTCATTCCCTGTGCCATAAATCTGAAGACGATGTGGCGGTTCATGGCACAATAAGGTACAACGTCATTGCGTACATTGCGTCACGAAAGCTATACTTCGCATGTGATGGTCGATGTGACAGGTCGCATAATGTCGTACACTCACCTAAAATTGCTTAAGCTCAGATCGGTCACGGTTTGACGCCACGACACGATGTGATACTAAGGGTAACGACGTTACTTACGATATGAGACCGCGTCACAATGTGACATATCACGAATTCGTGTCATGACGGTGCAGAGATTTATATAATAATAATAATGGCGGCGCTGCCACAAAAAATATCGTACCTCGATACGATATATTGAGTCACGGAACGTTACCTTGGTTCACATCACATCGCCTATACAATGCGTCACGAAAATTTACCCAGCATCACAAATCTTAAGACAGTGCGTCAATTAATGACACAATAAAGTACAATGATGCGAAATATTGTATCACGAAACGTTACCTTCACATCTGCTATATATTGCGTCACGAAAAGTAACCTAGCATCACATCCCATCTGGACTCTTAAGAGACAACGTAACGTTACAGAAGTCTTTATAGTTCCTCATGCGCCGACCGTGACGACGTTCAACTGTCGAACCATCTGCAGTTCGTCATGCAACACAAAATATCGTTTTACATCACATCTTTACAACAGACGTCACAGTCTATCAAGTTGGTTATGGAACTTAGAACATTTTATCATTTGCAGCCCTTCACAGCAAAAACTCAAATATGTGACGAAACCCATCGTGTCACGGATATCACGGTTCAACAATAATCTGACATGCAAAACGTTGCATGTTATGAACATTGCATGTTTTTTGAAAAAGTGTCACGAAATATTGGAACTTGAATCATTTACAAAAATCAACAAAACACAAGAACCCGCTACGAGAATTCATGCGTTCTGTGCAACATGGGAATGAATCCAAAACCCAAGTATTTGACAAGATGGATTAGAAATTGAAATATCCCAAAGCGTCACGACACTCAGGCATGGGCTTGGTTTTAGAAAATAGTTCAACGAAGTGTCAGAATGGAGGATTTGAAAGCGTTCGTTATTCACAAGTCGTAATGCTACGATGGCAGAGGCTTGTTGATTGGTCCCATGTTCACCCCGTCACAAAAAGAAGTAAAAAGATACGACACGGGCACCAAAATAATCTCCGTGAGTCACAAACCGTTGTACTCTGCGTCACGATAAAAAAAACTTTGATTGGCAACTGAACGTTTCCTCCTGGACTGTAGCGCCACAAAAAGAAGCAAAATGAGACGAACAGCCACCAAAAGACTCACAAATTTTATCCGTGAGTCACAAAAAGTTGCCACCTGCTGCATCACGATAAAAAAAAAACTCTCACTGCCAACAAAGGGTCCCTCCTAGGCTGTAGCGCCACAAAAAGAAGCAAAATGAAACGAACAGCCACCAAAAGACTCACGAATCATCTCCGTGAGTCACAAAACGTTACATCCTGCGTGATGATAGAAAAAAAAATTTGGCTGGCAGCAAAGCGTCCCCCTGGACAGTAGCACCATAAAAAGAAGAAGAATGAAACGACTCGTCCACCAAAAGACTCACAAATTATATCCATGAGTCACAAAATGCTGCGCCTTGCGTCACGAAAAAAAAATCTGGCTGGCATCAAGGCGTTATAAGTCACGACAGCGTAAAACTTAGTTTTAAATAATTCACCTCGTCGTAACCCACCGTCACGTCACGAAAAAGCCACCACACACCAAGCAATCATCGTCACGATTTACTTGGAACACATAACACATCAATACTCGTCACGCTTCTCTACCAGCTTCAGTTCACTCAATTTCAAGTCACATTCCGAATGAAATATCAATGTGATAACTCCGCCATCGCAGTCATGAGCGTTCACCCCTCGAGCGAATCATTTATCACGACCTTCCACGGCGGTGACTCACCCCTGTGTGTTTGTTACGTTCCGTCAAAATGCTGCAGCTTAACGCTCACGGACCCCGTCGACAGATCGCTGCTTTTTTGACTTCCGCCGGCGGAACGATGCATAGCCGTTGGACGGATGTGAAGATGAATATGCATCCCTCATTGTGTGCGTGTGTCGGTGTGACGGGGAGAGGATTTGAAAACGGAAGAGGAATGTTAAATACCGAAAAGTCATCCTGTTATTGCATATTTTCAGGCGGAATTGGGGATGGTAGCTGCAGTTTGGATAATGGACTTTAGAAGGTAGTGTGAGGTCGCAGGAAGTCCTCTGGCGGGGGTATTCATGTTTGCGAAGGGTGATGTACAATGGCAAATGAGTGGGACTTAGGCTGGAATATTGTATTGATTGGGATACTCTAGCATTTGCGGGATTCATTGTCGGGTTTTGCCGTTCCGAGGGGTTGCTTTTGAAACTTGAAGTATTCTCGTTCCGGGGGTTTGTTTGAGAGTTTGGCGGGGAGACCGGCAACTGCACTCCATTTGCAGTTTCGGTCGTGGCGTGCTTGAAGCTGTGATGGATGTTTGCACAAAATCCAATGAATAGTTGTTTCGATTTTTTGAGGCAAAGGGGAAGAGCACTCATGGTTTGAGTCGATCTGTTGTTTGCGTTGAATTGGTACTCGTTAAGCAATGTCTCAAGGCTGGGTGCTACAATGAAGTGACTATTCATAGGATTGGTTTGGGAGTTGAAAAAAAGCCGCATCGATTTTTTTTGTCAGAGTCTTTGAGATAAATTTGATGCCCCAAGGAGCATTGCATTTTTGATGGATTAGCGCCTTTGAAAGGTTAGCGGAAAGTTAGCGACGGCTCTGAATGCATCCCAAACGGTGATGCATCGGTACATGGAGGCCGAGTATAAGTCGAGTCCGTCGGTAGACGAATTCTTAGTGCCGCAATTCGATGAGCGGTGCTTGGTGAATATGTGGTTTCAACAAGACGGTGCAACCGCACACACAGCACGAGCCACAATGAATATTGTGAAAGAAGCGTTTCTTGGTCGCGTAATCTCCCATTTTGCGATTTGACATGGCCAGCAAGATCGCCCGATTTAGCCATCCCAGACTTCTTTCTTTGGGGCTACATGAAGACGCCGGTTTATGCCAACAAGCCTCAGACAATCGCAGCACTTAAGGCCACTTGAAGTCGCGGGCTTATGACAACAAGCCTCAGACAATCCCATCCCTGAAGGAGAATATTCGACAGGAATGCGAACAGTTATCACTGCAAATTTTGTGGGAAGTCATGGAAAATGCGATAAAAAGGGCAGAAATTCAACCGAATATCAACGCTGTCGGCAGCCACTTGGCAGATATCATATTTTCCACTAAACAGAAAAAATAGTAAAGGTCCAAATAAATATTTACATCACTCAAAATCATATTTTTTTATTTAGTAAAAAAGTTATTCAAGTACAAAATTGGATGATTAATTTTGCTCCACCTTGTATAAGATATTTATACATTTTTATGTAGGATGACCCGGGAGTCTCTTCAGAGTGGATTCGTATTGGTTTATATTGATCGGAGAGGTCCATAAAATAATTTTGTAACTACTCTTGTTGACCACTGACAGCCTCGTCCAATATTGGCGTCGTTTTTATATGAAATCCCACACAAGTAGGGAACGGAGTAGTCGATACCACCCCCATACGTTCCATGCATAAGCGAACGCTGACCCCGCCACCAGAAGGCCCGCTGCTATTAGAATCGTTCGCAACATTGTTTCTTTTCTTCCCGCATTCCATTACTTTTATAGCGTAGTGACGATCGCCTAAGTGAACATGAACACGACGTTGGCTTTAGTGACCCACTACATCAATGATGACACCTGAAAAAACATATAAAAGGTAATTCAAGTTATGACTCCAACACTAAAAAAAGACGAAAAATTAAATCTCACCTTTCCAGCATCTATGACAACTTTTAACGGCCAGGGTATGGGTGTTGCTAGTCATTCCGTAAAAGATGAGAATATGCTTTCCCTAGCTGCTTGGATTTTATTATTAAGGAAAGGACTTTCTTTAAACAGCAGTTTATCTCATGCTATAGGTGTTCAATCGGGTTTAGATCAATCGATTTTTTAGGTGTTTTACGTTGTTTTTGGGCAATATGAAGCAGCCATTAGCGTCTAAGTAGGAGGTGCGCTTCGAATCATTGAAAGCAATAATCCTAAAGCAGGCTTAACTTTTCTGCGGAACTTCGTAAAATTCATTTGAAAAAATTTAAATAAACAATTTTTCCAAGGTATTCCCTATGAACTTGAAGTTCCGGCAGAGACTTAAAGCCATATAAGCAACCCCACTACATCACACAACTCCTTCATGCTTTATGGTTGGTTTGATTCTTTAGGTAGGTATGTAGGTGATAGGGTGCCCTGTGTCGCGACTCACGTAGACCAACAGTTGGGTCCATTGCGACCTCGGTATGACGGGTGTACCCCGTGAGATTTACATTTTCACCGCTGATTACAACCGCCCAGATTGTTGTGGGTGGGCCATCTTGTGTCCTTTTTTTTAATCATAGGCCATTTTGACACTGACAGCTGTTTCCCGCTCAAAATCTTGACAGAAAGTCAGTATCATACCTCCGCGCTTGAACAGCGTTGGGGAAAATTGTAAACTTATTTCCAAAGTGAGTGGTTTGCCGCCCAAATAGTGCGTTTTTTGAAAAGATGTTTTGTCCGAAATAAAAAATAAACCCACCGCGACGACTCTACGCAAGTTTGTGCAAAAAGTTTGTGAGACGGGTATGCTAGTGGACAACACTCATGGACCCCGTCGTCGTACGATGCGCACCAATGAGAATGTGGCTGCAGTGGCCGAGAGTGTCAATTCACGAACATCAACTCGCCATCGATGTCAACAGCTCAACATTCCACGCACCAGCCTGAGGAGAATTCTGCACAAAGATCTCAGATTATTCACTTATAAGCAGTGCTGCCAGTATTTTTAAGTAAAATTTACCACACTCAAAATTTACCACTTCCAAAAAATGTGAGCTATACCATTTTTTTTTCCACAAATTTTGTACTGGATTTGTATTCGTTTAATGTTTGCTTCCTCCACCGCGTGCTTTATTATTTCTGCTTCTTAACTCTGCAGCTCGCTTTTTTGTGGTATAGATTTCAGGCATCCCTTGAATTTAGGGTATTGCAACCATTTCTTAGAGAACACAAACAAACGGAAGGATATTGGTTTCAGAAGAAATTTACCCTTTTTAATATGAAAATACCTTATTACCAAATGTGTGGAATGGGATTCAGAATTTCCCATGAAAAGGTAAATTTACCACAGACTGGCAGCACTGCCTATAAGGTCCAATTGACCCAGCAATTGAAGGCGCGCGACCATCCGCTTCGTTATGGCTTCACAGTTTGAGTCTCAGAGCAGCTTGAATTGGACAACGATTTTTGGCGAAAAATCATCTTTTCTGACGAGGCGCATTTTCATCTCGGCGGCTACGTTAACAAACAAAATTGCCACATCTGGGGGTCGGAAAACACGTGCGGGTTATTGTCGAGAAGCCAATGCATCTACAGAGAGTGACAGTTTGGTGCGGATTATGGAGTGGTGGCATCATTGAACCATTTTTCTTCGAAAATGAGGCTGGGAACAACGTTTCCGTCAACGGCGTTACAGAGTCGTGCTAACCGACATTTTTTTAATGACATTGAAGACATGGATTTGGCCGACCTCTGGTTCATACAAGATGGCGCGCAATGCCACACAGCCCATTACACAATCGATCTTTTGTACACCAAATTCAAAAATCGTGTTATCAGCCGTCTTGGTGATGTCAATTGACAATCTAATAAAGTGAACACACAAAATTGTATACAGGCTATTCTAAATAGTGAACAAAAAAAATCTCGTTATAGTTGTTGAGGATTAAGTGAAACACTTAACGCGATGAAAATAAGAGATGTCCAACAATGAAAGAAGAAAAAAACACATGTCACTAATAATATATGAGTTCAATATATTTACGTGTTGTCTAGGTTGCTGCCGAAATCCAAATGGCAGAGAAACATTTCTCGCTACAGATCGAACCAATGGAACAGTTAAAATTACAAGAGAGTGTTCATATATAAAATTCATACATTATGTGGTGAGAATTTCTTGTGGTGGATTACCGATTTGACATTGAAATTAATTATTACATCGTGTGTTGGAATTCCATATTACACTAATTTTTACAGTGAACATTTTGAAATACAAATGAATATGTATAAATTAATAAAATTAAATTTCTCTTCCAATCTCAAACATACCGCCGGCCCTAAACGAAGTTTAGCAGTTTGGCAATTTAACTAGTTTGTGCACTGGGCGTACTAAGTTCCCACTGCCTGTTTTTAGAGTGGCGACTCTCACCAGACCATCTTTGCCGGGATGCACACTGATTACCCTCCCCATAGCCCATTTTCCTGGTGGTAGGTTAGATTCCCGGATGACTACCAGATCGTTGATGTTCAAATTAGGTTGCACTTGCTGCCAACGAGAACGTTGTTGCATCGAGGTCAAGTACTCGGTGTGCCAGCGTTTCCAGTAGCCTTGTATCTTGGACTGTAGTAATTGCCAGGAGGAGAGTCGGTTGGTTGGTATTTGTAGGATGTTGCTCTCTGGTATAGCAGCATACGATTCACCTAAAAAGAAATGGGCCGGAGTTAGTGGATCTAAATCAGAATCCGAAATTTGACACAGTGGTCGCGAATTCAATACAGCCTCGATTTGCGTCAACAATGTATAGAGCTGTTCGAACGTTAGAACATCACTACCGATAACCCGACGAAGATGTTGCTTAACCGACTTCACCCCCGCTTCCCACAGGCCGCCGAAATGTGGTGCTGAAGGGGGTATGAAGTGCCATGTTATGCCGTCGCGAGCCAATGATTCAGCAACGAGCGAATTGTGGTATTCCGATAGGACGAGTGTATGCATTTCGGATAGTAATCGCGCACATCCACGAAAGTTTGTTCCGTTGTCTGAATAAACATGAGAAGGTTTTCCGCGGCGAGCAGCAAATCGACGGAATGCTGCAAGAAAGGCATCGGTAGTCAAGTCACTCACTAGTTCTAGATGAATTGCTTTTGTCACTAGGCATACAAAAAGAGATATGTAGCCTTTTGAAATCACTGACTTTCTACCCGTCTTAATTTTCAATGCTATTGGACCCGCGTAGTCACAACCGCAATGCGTAAACGGACGGCTTGGTTGAAGTCTTTGCTCAGGCAAATTACCCATCCGTTGGGTAAGCGTAGCCCTTCGCTGACGGAAACAACTTATGCAATCATGCGTAATTTTGCGCAAAATACTTCGGCAACCTAGTATCCAATACTCTTGACGGATAAGAGCAAATAACGTCGATATACCGGGATGTAAAAACCGAACGTGCGCGTCTCGAACAATGAGCTTGGTGATTGTGTGATCCTTGGGTAAAATAATTGGGTGCTTCGTATTAAATGCTAAGTTGGCGTGTTCAATTCTTCCCCCAACTCGTAAAACCATGTCACTATCCAGGAACGGAGATAATTCAATAATTTTACATACCTTGGGAAATGTTCCATGTTTCTTGAAGAAGCTAATGTCATTTTTGAAAAATCGATGCTGTAACCACCTTATTATCCTAACTTTTGCTTCCTTGAGTTCTTGAGATGTTAGGTATTCCGATGAAAAATTTGAAGATACTCTTCCTTTTACTTTCGCTATTATACGATGTATTCGCGCCACAGCTCTGACGAGAATAAACCAAGAACTGATGCGATTTGATAGTTTTTCATAGGGATGATTATCGTTGGTTGTATGGTAGGAATGTGTAGATACCGTTTTTTCCTCATGAATACAGGCAGAATCCTCTTCAATGTCGCTTTGTTTGGGCCAACTCTCGGTATGATTTCGAAGCCAATCTGGGCCCATCCACCAAATGGTATGCTCTACAAGTTGGGATGGTGTTATACCTCGTGAAGCGCAATCGGCTGGGTTGGAGTTGGACTTAACATGAAACCACCTATTTCTGGGAATGGTACTCAGAATCTCTGACGTTCGGTTTCCGATGAAGATATTCCAACGACGGGGGGGAGACGATAGCCAAGAGAGCACCACATTTGAGTCACACCACGCGAAGACGTTGTCGAATGTTACGTCTAAAGAGCTTTGAACGGCAACAAGTAACCGCGCTAGTAAAACTGCCCCACAAAGTTCTAGTCGAGGGATACTAAGTTGCTTAAGAAGTGCTACACGAGATTTTGCAGCAACCAGATTAGTTTCGATACGACCGTCAGGGAGTTTGTATCGCGAGTAGATTACCGCGGCATACGCAGATGCCGAAGCGTCGGAGAACCCGTGCAGTTCGAAGTACTCGTTTGATAAACCAATGGCGCGAGGGATCTCGATTTTGGTTAATAGATGTAGTTCATCACGATACCTGCTCCATTGAGTAGCAATATGATCAGGAATGATGTCATCCCAATCAAGTTTACGATGCCATAACTCTTGGAAAAGTATCTTTAACCGTACTACCGAAGGTGAAAGAAATCCGAGCGGGTCGAAGATTCTAGCTACGTCTCGCAAAATTTGCCGTTTTGTAATCTTTTCACTGGGAGTGTAGTTTAAACGAAAACTGAAAATGTCACTATTAGAGTTCCAATACAACCCGAGCACCTTCACCCACGAATCCGCATCAGAGTCTAAAGTGTAAATTTCGGGTGAGCTATTTTCTTCATGTTTAAGTAATTCGGGACAATTGCTTCGCCATTTGCTTAGCTGCATACCGCACTTAGAAAGGAGTTCCGTTAACGAGTTTCGTTTAAATATCGCTTCCGAAAGCGTATCAGCTCCTGAGGCAACATCATCGACGTAGAAGTCGTTGAGGACAGTTTCCGACGCGATTGGAAACTCATCCTTATAGTCCGCAGCAAGTTGCTCTAGTGTACGAACCGATAAATACGGAGCACACGATGTGCCATACGTAACCGTTTGCAGTCGAAAATGTTGCAATGGCTGTGAAGGAGACGTTTGCCAAACGATGCGCTGGAAGTCTGAATCCTTTTCAGAGACCCGTATCTGCCGAAACATTTTAATTATGTCTGCCGTGAAGACATAACGAAAGCGACGAAATCGTGAGCAGACAGAAAATAAATTACGTTGTATTGGTGGGCCGATCATGAGTGAATCGTTAAGACAATTCCCGTTTGAATCCTTATAGGACCCGTCGAACACGACGCGTAGCTTTGTCGTCAAGCTGTCTGGTTTTAAGACTGCGTGATGAGGAAGGTAGAACACGTTGGGTTTATCTACTTCCGAATTAGGAACCTTCGACATATGGCCTAACGCGAGATACTCTTCCAGAAAGGCAGAGTAGGCTGTTTGAAGATGTTGGTTTTTGGAAAATTTTCTCTCCATACTCGAAAGACGTGAAATTGCACCACTTAGAGTACCGGCAAATCTTGGCGGTGATTTAAAGGGAAGGTCTACAATGTATCTTCCATTCTGATCACGACGATGGGTTCGAAGAAAATGATCTTCTATTTCCTGGTCTTCTTTGGATAGGATCGATTTAGGGTTAACTTCTTCTATCATCCAAAACGATTGTAAAATAGAATCGATGTCTAGAGTGCTGAGGTTTGAAACTACTTCCGAACATGATTTTTCCATTAATTGGCCAGATAGTACCCAACCAAATATTGTAAGTTGGGCAATTGGATGTCCTAATTCGCTATGCCGCACGTCACCTAATAATATTTCCCACGCTTTGTCTGCTCCAAGTAAAACATCGACAGGTTTTGTTATGTTAAACGAAGGATCAGCTAGTTGGAGATTATTTAAGTGACTCCAATCGTCGATTGTAAACGATTTACTCGGTAAATTGGACGTTACACTGGGTAATATGTAAGTGTTAATTGAAATCTTAAACAAATCACAGCGAGACCAGATCACCAATGAAGCTAATCCTCTAGATGTGCCAGCGTTGGTGGATCCAATGCCGTTGATAGATATGCGGGCATTTCTACGTTTGATTCCGAGTCGCTGAACACATGGTTCTGAAATGAAGGACACTTGTGATCCAGTATCTATTAAAATTCGAATTAACTGAAACTGTCCGTTAACATCCAAGATTTTTCCTAATGCAGTGGGTAAAATAGTCTGCGGAATTTTAAGCGAACTTTTGGTAGAATGATTACTGTTGATCGAGGTTAACGATGACGAGGTAAACGGTTCAGTTCTATCCTTCGAAGTATCAGACGATAGAATTGTTGAATGATTGGTATGCCCACTTATGTTTTTGCTGTGTACGATTTGGTTCGAGGCAATCGTATTATCATGAACAAGGCTATGGTGGCGTGTATTGCAGGATTTACACCGAAATTTCGATTGACAGCGAGCTGCTGAGTGTCCACTCCGAAGGCAATTAAAGCAGAGTTTGTTAGTTTTGACAAACTCCCTACGAGCCTGCACTGTCATGCCGAGAAATTGCGAACATTGCGAAAGGCTGTGAGATGATTCACATTTCTCGCAAGTTGTAGATGGTGAAGCATGCATGCTTTTAATAGCTGGAATCTGTTTAGCTCTGGGGTTTTCACGAAAACTAGCTTTAGCACTTTCTAGTGCTTCACACCGATTCTCAAGGAAATTGAGGAGATCGCCAATAGTAGGATAGTTCTTTAATACACTGTCTTCCGACCAAGATTGACGAGTCTCTGGGTCCAGTTTGTTAACTAGTATATAAACAAGCCATGGATCCCGGTTAACTGAATTAAGTGAATCAAGACCTCTAACTATTTCGCCAGCCCCGTCCGTAATCTTGCGGAGAAGGTTAACGTTACTTGTATTTGTAGATGGTAACTCCATGAATGATTGAATGAAACTATTTTTGACGAACCGCGGACGATCATAGCGTTTCTCTAATCTACTCCAAGCCTGTTCGTAGGTTGCTTCACACACTGGAAGATGGCTTACTAGTCCCAAAGCTTCATTGCGTAGAAACGACTTTAAAAAATGAAATTTTTGGGTGGACGTTATATTAGTTTTGCTATGTACCGCACTTTTAAACATATCGCGAAACGTTGGCCATTTCTGATAGTTTCCTGAGAAAGGTTCAATGTGAATAGTGGGAAGGAAAACGTCTGATTGCTTGGGTAAACTAACTCTATTTAAATTATCGATTAGGGCCTGTTGTTGGTTGGCTATTAGACTTATAGGATCTCTGAGATTTTCAGCACGTTCCCGATCCCGGATGGTAGCGAAAATAACTGATTTAACCATTAGGAACTTCGCCTCAAAATCTTCATAATCTGGAAGAGGATCGGTGTAATTCTCATCGTCGACATATTCATACATAAGATTTTGTGAAGAATTGAATTCGTTCCACAAATCTTCCGCTTTGTGTAACTTAACCTCAAGCTCAGCAAGCGAGGTTGCATCATTAAGGGATTGTGTGTAGGCTACCAATTTCGTCATGGAACCTTTGAGATGACCGCGAGTAAGACGCAATGCCGAGAGTGATGGTTTCGAGTCCATACCGAAAACGAAAAGAATGCCCGTGTAACAGATTTGATAAAATAATGTCTAATCCGCGAAATGTCTAATTTGGTTTCAAGAATATTGGTTCACATATGTCTTTAGAATGTTCCAGCAAATTTGTCCGAGAATAGAACTTAACCGGAATTATGCGAAGATCGATTTTTTGTCATAAACGAAACGAATTGAAAGCCGAAAACACTTTCACCGATGTGACCAAGGTTGTAAGTCTTTTCTAAAAACGAAACGATCCGGCTCGAATTTGGACCAGAAATTATGTTGAGGATTAAGTGAAACACTTAACGCGATGAAAATAAGAGATGTCCAACAATGAAAGAAGAAAAAAACACATGTCACTAATAATATATGAGTTCAATATATTTACGTGTTGTCTAGGTTGCTGCCGAAATCCAAATGGCAGAGAAACATTTCTCGCTACAGATCGAACCAATGGAACAGTTAAAATTACAAGAGAGTGTTCATATATAAAATTCATACATTATGTGGTGAGAATTTCTTGTGGTGGATTACCGATTTGACATTGAAATTAATTATTACATCGTGTGTTGGAATTCCATATTACACTAATTTTTACAGTGAACATTTTGAAATACAAATGAATATGTATAAATTAATAAAATTAAATTTCTCTTCCAATCTCAAACAATAGTGAACCTATGTTTTCTTTCTTTCTTTGAACCTTTCAGCATGCTTAAACACGTCTAAAACTCGTTAGTGCTATGCAGTCGACAGTATCCAGACAATCGTCCTAATTTACCGTTTGGTACACAGTTTGGGGTTGTTTAAAGCAAGTTGGCTTTGTTGGCTTGTTTTTTAGTAATTGCAAAGCAAAATTTTGTTTATATTCTATTTTTGATGAATTGTACTTCAAACAAAGCATTTTGATGAAATTTGCTCCAAGCAGTCCACGCTCGTTACAATGAACAATCTCGATGCAGTGAACACGCCCGGTTTTTATTAGTTCACTATATCGAGGGTCTACTGTAACAATTAAAAAATAATTTTGTTCACATTCATTGCATTTTTAAAAAGAAACTTGTATTTTGCTTACCCTGTATATTGATTCGAGAGGAATTCTCAGCTGGAACCTTCGTTAATCGACCATTTGACTTTCGAATACATCGTTATGCCATTTCCGCCTTCTTAAGAACATCACAAAAAAAGGATTAAAACATCCTAAAAGCCCCTACAGTTTTTTCATAATCCCCCCGTCCATCTCGAGTGTTTTAACTGCAACCGAATAATCGTACGCATATTATACCACAACACTTCCAAATGCGTCAACAGTTTATGCACCACATCCCCACAGCCACGCACTTGACTTAAATCACTCTCCTAGAACACAACTTGGCTACAAATTCGAAGTTATTCCAAGTGAAACCCACGTGTTCACGTTAAAAAAAATCCAGAATTGTACTCCATCAACACACCCCACGAGCACCGTTAACTTCTGGGGCACCCTCTAAAATCTAATTTCATTTTCGAATTCCGCTCCAGTCGGGTTCTCTTAAGTTCCTCTCTTGTGTGCCTCATTCGATTACACTTTCCACCTACATTCGTCATCGTGACGCAGAGAGCTCGTAACGATTCCAACACAAGTCGCACTAATTGAATGCTCAACAGTTTTCGTGCTCCACTAGCCCATGCTCGAAACGGGGGGGCCTCACTGTGATTAAATAAATTCAAACATGCGAGAGGGCGCACACACTCTTGCGAGTGTATCGCTCAGCCCCACCCCAAGTGTGTTGATTATTTTGCATGAACTCTCTCGTCTGTCAGTCTCTTCTCGTTACTTTCAGCCCGGCAAGCCCTCGCCAAGTCAGTACTGCACACTGACAGCCAGCAACCCCCTACCAAAGCCGCACACATCGATGACTGCACACACTTAGTACGCTGGGCTTGTTAATCTGACTGAAACTTTATTTAGTGCTGGCTCACTGGTTCGCCATCGACACACCAACGGACGAGCACCGTCGACCGCCTTCAACGACATCGTTCTCCGGACACGATCCAAATGAGTCTCTCCGGTGGTTCGCCTCCAGACGGTTGTGCCAGTAGTGCGTCGACAGTGAAAAACTCTGCTTCCCCCCAAATGTCAATCAGTCTCGTTAGACAGAACATAATGACAGTTGAGAAGTTACGCGAACGCGTACGTCAAGTGTTAAAATGTGTCATCAATTTGCACATCGATATTTTGGTAAATATTTTCTCGCCCCTCCCCCAGTCGGTCGTCGGTCTTTGTGCTCAGTCGGTCAAACTCTCGTTGGAATGCTCGAAACGTCATTAGGGAAGTTGCTCTGCTAATCAAATAAGTTCAAGCGTGTGCGGATGTGTTTATATCTGTCAGAGGCAATTTGTTTATTGGTTGGAATTTGTACACAGTTAGCGGTTGTAAGTGTTTCGTAAGAGTGAGTGTCGAGTGAAATTGGACAAAATTGATGCAAACGGTCGCTCTCTCGATGACGTTTGCACTGACAGAAGGGATAGTTGCTGAGTTCCCCTCGAACGACTGACCTTGTGAATTGAGAGTCAATGGCTGGCAGATTATGACTTCTGACTCATGGGGACCACAAACATACTCGTATTTGCATGCGGTCGAGGGGTGCACCGATGAAGTAACGACTTGTTGAAATTACATAAATTGACACAGCAGATTATTCAAAGGAATTTCATCAATCTCATTGTTCGTCGCCTTCTGCCTCCTCCTTGTCTTCGCAATGTCAACACGACGAGTATATGGTTTTGATTAGACAGTTTGCATTCATCAACAAATTCCAGCAGCGATGTTTGGCTGCTGGCCGGTGAAATTTAATCCAATTAGCGGCTTACGAATCGAATGACTGTTGCCATATAAAGGGTATTAATGCCTGCACAAGTGTTAAATGACCACAAATATCTGCTCGATGGTCGGTTTATTTATTTATTTATTTATAAGAATCTATTGATTTTCACTATCAGAACTTGGCAAATGTCAAAACCTCCTCTGGGGGATATCAAATGTCAACAGTGTGAGTTGTGAAATTGGAATTCAATGGAAATTTCAGAGAAAAAGACATTTTGGTGGGTATTTCGTAGAATTTTTGATCAGATTCTCCGAAAAATTTAGTGCATCATGCTGAATTTGGCACAATTTTTTGTACGTGTCAAATACTTGCTGGAAGATGGTTTGTTTGACAAAAAATCTTGACCAAATGATGTCAGAAATTCAGAAGGAATGCGTTTTGATCAAGGATAGTGAACACAATTTGGTCAAGAAATGTATTCAATCAAATACCGTAAAAAGAAACTTGAAGCTTAGTAGATTTCAAACAACTCCCATAAAATGAAACCTCCGTTATTCGGACAGCGACGTTGATGGGAGATGTACGTCCAAGAAATCAGAAGATATAGGCTAATTGAAACGTGAATTAGTAAAATTTGTCCGTTTAAGGGATTTTCTACCTAAAGGACCTGTTTTTTTTATTGTCTTTCTCGGATAAGCATGCGACCGCACCTCCTTAAAGGACATGTCTGCAGTGGGAGTTTTCACTGTATCCCAAATCACACCGAAGCAACATGCTTCTCCAAACAGTATGATTTCTGACAAGGCACTTACAGGAGCACAATCGAAGTTCTTTGGCGTAGAATCATAACTCACGTCTTAGCTTAATTCTTGAAAAGAAGATGTTTAACTTTGCGGGGCTTCTACCCTGCATGCCATCAAGGCATATGGGAGAAAAGTAACAAATAATATTTCCCGCTTGAAGCGATTTAAAATGTTATTAACTTCTTTAAGAGTTTGGCTTTGAGACGTGGAAGAAAACACGGATGACAAACGTTTTACAAGTGGGATCACTATAAAAATAAGGCTGTTATGGAGAAGCTCAATTCCGAAACAAGCGTCATACTCTGACAATACTAAGGCTCTGTCTAACGCTAAGGTGGGCGCAATGGCCGTGTGAGTTCGTGCGTCGACCAATGCGCATTAGACTTTTACAGTCTAGGTTCGAAAAACATGCAAATATTGTTCTCTCACGAGTGGAGGGGACCTACAGCTTAATGCCGACTCCGTACGGCGAGATTGAGAAGCTGTTCTAGACAATTATACTCTTTGAACATTGTCAGTGGCTCGAAAGAGGTGGAGCCGCGAACAATTTTTTTAGAAAATTGTTTGTCTGAACTTGAATTCGAACGTAGACTGTAAAAGTCTAAAGCGCATGGGTCGACGCACAAACCCACACGGCCACTGCTAGCATCTTAGAGCTCTGTAAACACTGACTTCAACAACAAAGATCTAAGGTATAACTTTAAGTAGTCCCTTAAGTTAGACGTCTAACGTGCCTCTTCTTGATAATGTTCTTCAATTCGGATTAGACCAATAAACAAACCTCTCCAGCTAGAATGATCTTTCGCTAGCTCCTCAATTTCGTACACTCAGTTGGTTGAGGTCTTTCTCTACTTGTGTAGGCGTTAGATCCGTACTTTGTGGTTAAATCTTGTTCTCTTATTGCCATCAGCAGAATATTTCTCTTTCTCCGATTTGTATATTGTCTATGCTTCTGCTCCGGAGAGCAGGACTGCGATGATCAAGATCTTGTTTGAAGGTAGCTTGATCTTTCATTAGACCGCCGAAACAAAACTGCGGGTGGCGAGAGTTATTCTGCGTTTGATTCTGCCTTGATACTTGTTAAAGTTATAGCTGCCTATGCTTGCCCTGACTAGTCATTTCTTATAAACCACACAAAAATCAGATCTTAAATAGACTGAGGTAAGCGGGAGAATCGCGCGATCAAGGTTCAAATACCGTAGGCTCGAATTAACGGTGGCTTATTTATTGAGAGAAGTATCATATACAGGGTGTGCATATGTAAATTATGTAAATTAAGACCAGGCTTATAGCAAGTAGCACATTTTTTGAAATCGCCTACACATTCGAAGTCGACATAAAATTGTCGGTTTTGTCCATTCATGAAAGAGGAATAGCAGGCACACCATGAGTGATTACCCTAGAAGCTACGCTCCCGTCCATCTCGAATTGCAGGGTCTTCCCGAAAAGAAAAGGGGAGAATAGAACTTCATCGAACTATGCCTACACAAGACTTACTTAACATTTTGAAAAATGTTAACCTTGGTAATGGAAGTATTGCTCTCAATGAACACATCCGATCAACATGGTGCGCTATTTACACCACTACGGTCAATTCCAGTAAGTGCATTTGGAAGATCAAAATTTCGACATTTTTTTGAGTATTTGTTAGTGCATTGCAACACCACAATACAGCGCAATACCGGTTTTCAAAGTATCAATCGTTGTTGGTTTTTACTTCTAGGCCAGCGACCTAATTTATTTCATTATCTTAGGAGGGTAGGTAAATATTTTGATGCCAAGTTTTTCCGAACATTTTTGTACATTTTGTCATTTAAGGCATTCTGACAGGGGAGAAAATCTTTATTTTGAATGAATTGAATCCAAGCATGTATCAGACATAATTGAGAGTAAAGTTTTACGTTGGTTTTTGCCGAAATTCAAAGAGGGACATTTTTATACTTTTTAGGGAATTTCTGAGATCCTTGCTGGTCTCTCTGCTAAGCGATTTTAAGTTAGAAATTGAGTACAGCACAACAAATTAAAATTGAACGCTGGTGTAAAGAGACCAAAATATATATCTGTTTTTCTTGAGAAAAGAAGGACGTTCCTAAAGTTTAATTTTCTTTTGATTATTTAAGCGACCTAGAAATCTACTCAAAAATAAGATCAAAATGTAAGTCAATTGATCGAAGAACAACAACACTCTGGAGAACCTGCAAGACACGCGTAGTTAATCTTTAGATAAGCTTTACCTTTGAAATTCTTATCGCACCTTCCGCGTGCGTAAGAATTTCTAATCAAGTTTAAATTCCAGGATTACCGTATGTCCGAAAATAAATTGCATTGAATTTGAATTAAAGTCACAAGCTTTCATTTACAAAGCACACAATCGTAACAAAAATTATAAGATAGTTTGGAGAGGCCTTTATCTGCTGAGTCAAAGCCATTACTGTGATAACGACGATAAATTTGTTCAACAGAAGATAAGTGTCTATGTGTATGCACAACCGCGATAACGTTGACAAGGCCAAACATAAAAGGCTTTCCAATATGATTTGCAACTCAAAAATTGACCGAAGTTTCAACATTTTTCTACACCTTAATCTTTTTTTCATAAATCTTTGAACCGTCCTCATATAACGTTTTTTTTTTTTTTTTTGCCAGGTAATCGAGTCACACGTCAACCAACTGATCGATGAAGTGAAAGAGTTCAATGCCGACCTCAACGAAGTCGAACGGCTGGACAAACTGATTTCCACGCTACGCGACTACGACGGTCCAACGATATGCTACGAGTGGCCATACCCCCTCCTCACCAATCACAGCATCGACGAGGCGGACATTGCACAAACTTCCCTATCGTCATCGATGCTGAGCCTGCTGCCAGAAGATCTCAAGACATGATACGCCTGCAGCCCCGCCCCGCAGATGCACTTCAGAACATAACTCCTTCACCTACGCATCGACACATTTATTCCTAGCCCTCATACTCACGAGTAACCATATCCTAAGACCGATTCTGTGTTTTTTTACATTAATGTACCTTTAGATTGTTAGAAATAAGACGAAGAAGATGACGACATAAACTTTTGGCGGAGTGCGTTTCATTTGGTGTTCACATCGGAGTCGTTGCCTAACCATAATCCGGTATCGCCCTCAGAGTGCGGTCTACTTCATCTGCGTTCGGGTATTGAATTACTGGATCGGGGTTTTGTTGCTGCTGATGGTGGTGTCAGTGGTGTGGGCTGTGGTGGCGGTGTAGCACTTTGCGTGCATTCCACTCTATGAATTAGATTTGCTCCATGGGACCGACTGATCATGGGAGTGACTCCCCTTGTGGTTGGCGTTGGTGATGTACAATTGCGTACGACGGATGCATGTATCTCGATATCACTTGCACTGCGGTCGTTGATATTAAGGCTGACATGGAACATGGGAATGCTGATGTGCCGTAGAATGCGTTCATGTTGCAGCTGCGATAAGGAGAGATTGAAACATAAACAGTTCTTAATCTCATAGGCAGTGAATATTTAAACAACTTTTATTTTGTAAAGCTGTCTTCTGGTGATAAGATAGCAGCTGATAAGAAAACATGACTTCAGAGTGTTTCGAGGTTTCAGACAGAAGCAGGGCTTATGAAATTATTATCATTTCAGACTGCCCGGGGGATACGTTCATGAGTCATTGACTCATGGCTTTTTCCAGTGTCTCTGGAGAGCGTTGACTCCAAGATATGTCGGGTTAATTGAGTGCTTGTAGGAAGGAGTAATTATTGCACATAAACTCCAAGCAGTGTTTAATTTAAATCAAGTAAAACGGAGAGAGAATTAATCTCTCAAGCCAAGCAGTCAATTTAGGGGTGTGTTCAAAAATGTCTCCGGAATGTATGATGCGGATTTAAAATAGATTCATGAAGTGATTACGGGGAAGACACAATCTTAACTTTTAAGGAAGAGTAGACTTAACGACTGGATGGCGCAGTTGGTTAAGTGCCTGCCCCAAGTTAGAGTAGTCCCAGGTTCGAATCCCAGTGAAATCGAATCTGGTCCCGTTACCGTTTTCCGTTGGAATCAAATTAATGGCAGTGGAGTAGGTTGCTACCTGGCAGTACAATACCAGACAGTACAGTACCAGACAGTCTCTCCATCGGTTTCGTCTATGCAGCAACAAAAACAAGCTGTAACCTTGGAAGCAATTTATAATGAAATTGTGGCTATGCGTGCCGAAAATGCACGAACTCTATCAATGATAGCCTCTCTCCAAGATGAAAAAAATAATCTCTTGCAGACTGTGCGTGATCTGCAGAGAGAAATTGATTTCTTGCAGCGAAGCAAAAGAGACAAATATATAGAAATTGTGGGTGTTCCAAATGTCAACAATGTCAATGCCCTCAACTGCGCTATGCAAGTGTTTTCAAAGGGTGTCTCAACGGATGTGTCTGAATTTGAAATTGATAATTGTTTTGTTAAAAATGTTAAAGTGTCAAAAAATGTTAATAAGACCAATGTTAAATCTATTTTGGTCGTAAAATTCGTGTCTAAAATCAAGAAAGACTTAATAATGAAAAACAAAATTTTACACAAAGATAATTTAACTTCAAAAATCTTTAATTGTAATCAAAACAGTAGGATATACATAAACGAATATTTAACCGGAAAAACGAAGTATTTGTTAAATGCTGCACAAAAAATAAAAAAAGAAAAAATGTACAAGTATGCTTGGGTAAAAAATGGAAGAGTGTACATGAGAAAGGGGGATAATGACCAATTAATTACTATAAATTCTAGTGAAGATCTTCTAGCCCTAAAGTAATATGCAAGTTTTACAAAGTAATGTTCTCGATGTCCCCTCTATCAACTATATTAGTATTGATGAACTCGATCTATTTTTTAACCAAGTGTACTTATCAAATTTACTTATCATTCACCAAAACATAAGAAGCATGCGAAAGAATTTTGATAATTTCCTTGCGCATTTGAACTCATTTAAAAATCAGCCCGATTTTATTTTTTTGTCAGAAATCTGGATTTATGAAGAGGAAAACTCTCTTTTTGACATTGAAGGATACAGATTTATATCTTGCTGCAATAACAATTATGCATCTGGCGGTGTTGCTGCATTTATTAAAGAGTCATTTAACATTGAATATTATGGTTTTAACTTAAACAGTTGCGATGTATTAAAAATTAGAAGTGCTGATTTAAAGGTAACTCTTTTTTGTTTATATAGATTTAATGGACCATCTCTGTCTAATGGTATGTTTTATGAGGATTTGGAAATGTTGTTGACAGGTGAACAGAATGATGTCATCCTTTTAGGTGATTTTAATTTAGACATCTTAGAAGATTCTAATTTGGTAGATAAATATTTGTTTCTACTATCTTCTTTTGGACTTGAGTCAAGCATAAATAGACCCACTCGTATTTCTTCTTCCGCTAGTACTTGTATCGATCATATTATGGTACGTTTGTCTAAATCTGAGATAACTGAAATCTACAGCTCGGTTGTTAATTTGCAAATATCAGATCATTGTATGACATGTCTTAGTCTAAAATATTCTCGTCCTTCTACCATAAAGTCATTGTTATCTAAGGGTTCTTTTGTCAAAACTAATTTTGTATATCTTAATTATCTTCTTCGTTTTGAATGTTGGGAAAGTGTTTTTGAAGAAAATGATCCTTCCTTAGCCTTCTCCAAGTTCAACAAGATTCTTGATAAATATGTTTTGCAATGTACTGAGAAGAGAGTAAGACGAAATGATAAATGGAAAAAACTTAAACCGTGGATATCTTTTGAGCTACTAAAGAAAATCAATGAGAAAAATAAGTTATACAAAAAGAAGAAGAAAAATCCCAATAATAATAAAGTCACTTTAGCTTACAAAGAATTATGTAAAGATATCTCAAAACAGGTTTCATTGTGTAAAAATAATTACTATGTCAACAAGTTTCGTGAGGTCAAAGGTGACTCTAAAAAGGAATGGGAAATAATAAGAGGCTTACTGAATAAATCTGTTCAGAAAGATCGAATTATTTGTTTGAAAGAAGGTAATGGTTATATATCCGACAATAAGAACTTATCAGAAAAATTCAATACATTTTTTTCCTCTGTAGGTGTTAAGGTTGTCTCTGATAGTTCAGATCTTTGCTGTAATTGTAACTGTCTAGTTGATGAGGTGTCATGCCCGCATAGTTTCTTTTTTGATCCCATTACGTCGTTTGAAGTGTATAAAATTATCCTGTCTCTAAAAAATTCGAATTCACAAACAAATGAGAGTTTTTCAAACAACTTGATAAAAAAAATAGCTTTAAATATATGTGATGTTTTATGTTGTATTTATAACAAAAGCGTTGCGTGTGGAGTTTTTCCTGATTGTTTGAAAGTTGCTGAAGTAGTTCCTTTGTTTAAAAAAGGGGATACAAATTTAATAAATAATTATAGACCTATTTCCTTGTTACCTGTATTCTCGAAAGTATTTGAAAAAGCGTTAAAGATAAGAATGGTAAAATTTTTAGAAAAGAATAAATTTTTTAGTTGTTGTCAATTTGGTTTTCGTCCGGGTCATTCCACTGAGAGTGCACTCCTAAATTTTTGTTCCGATATCTACAGTGGCTTCAATAACAGGCTTCATACCGCTGCGCTTTTTGTAGACATAACAAAAGCATTCGACACTGTCGATCATAGTATACTCTTAGATAAGCTGTTCAAATGTGGATTTAGAGGTACAATCCATAACTGGCTCAATTCATATTTATCAAATAGATGTCAAAGAGTTAAAATTAATGGTGTGTTAAGTTCCGATAGAATCGTATCCATAGGTGTCCCACAAGGCTCAGTGCTTGGTCCCTTATTGTTTTTAATATTTATTAATTCACTCTTTACGCAAAAATATCGGAGTAAGGTTACAGCCTTTGCGGACGATATGGCATGTGCTTTTATCAGTGATTCTGTTTTGAATTTATCTTCAGATATCAATCATGACCTGGAAGTGCTTAGTCATTGGTTCAAAATGCACAAATTGGTTATAAGCGAAAAAACCAAAATTATGTTTTTTAGTCCAAATGGCAATCAAGTAGATTACGGACCGTTCATTTTTCACTGTGGAAACTGCCAGAGATTTAAGCATAGTGCGTCTATTTGTAACTCTCAACACAATATTCAGACGTTTTTCGAGGAATGCTCTTGTTCGAATAAATGTTTCAGTATTGAAAAAGTAAAAGAATTCAAGTACCTTGGTGTTATTCTAGACTGGATGATGAATTGGTCTGCCCACACGTATTCTCTCAAAAAGTATCTTATGGCAACTATTAGGCAATTTTACCTTTTAAAATCGTATTGTTCACTAAATGTTCTAAAGTGTATGTATTATGGTTTAGTGCAATCTAAGCTTGAATATGGCTTAGTTGTTTGGGGTGGCACTCACTATAATAAAATTGTCCCTCTTCTTATGTCTCAAAAACATATCATTAGACTTATTTGTTCCAAAAATCGACGGTTTAGTAGTTTACTTTTATTTAGAGGTCTGAATATTTTGCCTTTAAAACATTTATTCTGTTACAAAGTCTTAAAAATATTTTTCAAAAGATCGGGTTATTCTTTAAATAGATGCTCTTCTAATTACCAACTTAGAGTAAATGAACAGAATCTTGTACAAGTTCCTTTTCATAACCTACAAATATTCTTTAATTTTTTTTCATCAATCGCTCCAAGACTTTTTAATAAATTGCCTTATGACATACGCATGATTCGAAATGAATCCACTTTCCTCAGAAAAGTAAAATCATGGCTGTTAGCTTTAAGTTATAAAGATGTTCTTGATATGCTCTGTGTTTTGGTTTAAATACATTTTAAATTATCCTTTATGTTTTTAAGTCCTAATGACCCCACTCACTCTGTTTATAGGCTTTTAATTAAATACTGTTCTTTTTTTATTCTGTTTTCGTTTCTAGTTCCTTATGAGCTATAGATTACAGATATTTGTTTTTTAACGATACTTTTATATTTTATTGTACTTATTTATTCTCCTTGTGATATTTGTTATGCATTGTATTGCTAAAAAATGGATTAATAAATCTAAATCTAAAAATGGACCAGTTCTGAGTCTGAGTGCTCCAGTGTAGTGTTTCAAAAATGCGCCGAAAAAAAATGAGATTTGAACTGAACTTGTCTGACAATTAGACAAGGGAAGTCCAGTATAGACCATAGAACCAGACAGGATCTCCAAGATAAACGATCCAAGAATTGTAAATTGACACGCACCTCCTTTTCATCGATTTGAAGACCGCACACGACAACTAGAGTCCGACCGAACATTCGGCTTCGGATTCGGCTTCGGCCAACTTCGGCTACATACGTACATATATCACCTTCGGCAAAACATTCGTTGAGTTGTTGAGATTTTTGTTTTCTGTAAAAATAGAAGTTGGAACGGTGTGTTTTTTGTTTTCTAACTGTCAGATATTTTGTATTTTGAAAGTATCATACGAGTAGTTTGCAGCTTTAAAATCGAAAGATTTTGCATTTGCAAGTTGGTAAACTATTAAGTGGTCTGTATAAAAGCATGCAATTTAATTGTACTGGTTGCAGGTAGAAAGAACATCAAAAATGGCAGCTAAAAATCCAATTTGGGTTTATTTCGTAAGAATGATGCGAATGCAACTTGCAAAATATATTCCAAATAAAGTCCGACCGAACATTCGGCTTCGGCTTTGGCCGAAGGTGATCAAAAAACCGAAGTTCGGCTTCGGCTTCGGCCGAAAAAATGGCCTTCGGTCGGGCTCTAACGACAACCCACTCCGTATCAGCCACGAATATTTTTTTTTCTTCAGAAAATTGTTGTCTTTGCTGGAAATTGAACCTAGACTATGTATAATAATAATAATGGCGGCGCTACAGTCCGAAATGGACCTGGGCCTAGCTTCTCAGCAACCACTCATGTTGTGCGTGCTATTGTTCTTTCACGAGTGGATGGGCCCTACAGTTTAATGCCGACTCCGAACGGTGAGACTGAGAAGCTTTTTCTAGACAGTTATACGCTTTGAGCGTTGTCAGTGACTCGAAAGAGGTGGAGTCGTGAAAAAATGTTTGGTGTTTTTTCTGGAATCGAACCGACAACATCGAGCGTAAGAGTCGACGCACCTACCCACTACGCCACAGCGCCCACAATGAGTCATTAGTTGACTCAAAAAAGAGTTCTGCACGCAGTCTTTGGTCCGGTTGCGTCAATGCAATTTTGAGGTGAAATTGAAGACACAAGCCATGGAACTTACTACGACGGGAATCTTCTCTGTCATCTGCCAATTTCAGTGGGGACTAGGCCAAGTTTGTAAGCGTAGTAGCTCAAGAGGCAATCCTACGTGATGCTACCAACCACCCTACAGCAGTGCATGGAGTTTGGATTTCATTATCGGCTGTAATGCTCTGGTTCCAATATGTGAAAGCTAGCTGTTTAAGTTGTTCAGCTTTGACTTCGAGAATAAAATTAGACGAATTAAAACTGATTGTCAGACAGAAAGCCACCTTCATGGTTTTCCACTTCTTGTAGTAGACCTGAAAAATGTTTCGAATTCTGCAGCGCACAAATTCAAGTTTAAAATGTCACCTTGAAAGCAAGAAACCACGATTATCCAAGCAATTCACTGTTCTCCGGCTTTTTCGACCTTTTGTCGTCTGTCGGTGAAAATTGCCGCGCATTTTTTGTCCACACCAATAAAGGGGAATGATTAGGAAAAACGCTTCATACGTGAATACGTGCATATAGGCTTTTGTATGGGAAAGCAAATGAAATTAGTACAACACCATGCCCACTGACCTTGTAACCGACATTTGTATCCAAACAATAGGCGCGTACTTAGAGTACACTTAATCTTATCTTTGTCAATTTAATCTTTGCAGTTATTTAGAAACACTGCTCGAATTACGTTTCAGCGTTGGCCCAAATAAATAAAACAAAGACAAATTTAGACCTGGAATTCCGATCTCCGTGGAGCTTTAAGCACACATTTGAAAATAAACAGTCAAAATTACCCCAGTACCCCGTCCCCTATTAACTACATATTTCGAGAGATATTCAATTTGCATCCACTCAAGCAACACTCATCCCTCGCATAAGCAAATCTACAGGGAGCTCGTCCCCCTGCTCTGGGTACAGTCATTCGAGAATATCTGCACCAGCAATGCGCTGTGCATTTTCTAATTAAAAGCCTACTCACAAAATTTAATTAAATCTCTCGAATTATATAGGCATCGCCCACACAACCACACGTACATGGCCGTGTGCATGCGTAGTCTCTTCCGCCAACCCTCAGTCAGATTCATCCTCACGCTCTGTAATAAAACTTTCAAATGCATCTGCCTGTGTATCGGAAACTCAACGAACCAGAGATTGCATCTAGAAAAATCAACAAATTACTATCTCACCCAGTTCACTTGTTGCACCGCCTCCCCCTCTGGCCACTCACCCGCCCGAGCGGCTTACACTCATGAGGAAACACAACGCACACACATTGTTCACAATGAACTGCTAAGTCCACTGGAATTTACGATTCGGGTATGCAGAGTCTGGTCGGGCCATTCATTGGTGCCGCAATCAGGTGCGGTTGTAGGCACCTGGAATTGAGCAGCAGGTAAAGTATGTGTGTGCGCTGGTTGCCGACAATTTGTTAAGCTCTGAATAAATCCAAACTCAAACAGAGTGCAGATGTTCAATGAATGGACAACATGAAGCTCTTAACCCGATTTTCATAAAAGTTTGGGCAATATTTCTCGAACACATTGAGTTGATCCTGTGGAGAGGATGGGGGAGGGAAAAAGAAAATTGAAGGACTCACCGATTGGGGGATGTGTTCAGAAAGTACCTGGAACAAGGGTAAACCTTACAACCATTTTGTTGGTCTAAGTGAGATGCTGTATTGATGGCAATCACCTTTTAGGCCAGTTCAATTAATTCACTTAAATACCTTCACGTGTGCAAAGATTTTGCTTACCTAAAGTGGAGGACTGGCAGTGTACAGTGAGTAACAAAATTGCATACGACGGAAACGAAATTTTGGCCATTGTCTACCACTTTTGGGAGTTTGACATTTTGTGTGTCATTTGACTCAGTAAATTGCTAATTCAGTTCAGAAATGATGTTATAATTTTGCAACGTGATAGGCAAATGCAGAACTCTTGACAGTTCCGGTTCTTCAATCAATTGCTGATGAACTGTTGACAGTTCTCTTGATAGTTCTGGTTCTCTACTACAAGTGTAACTCCTTTGGAAGCTTGAAAGAACCAAAAGTGTAGTATTTCTCCTGAAAAGCAAGTGAAGTGCGGTTAACTCTACACAAATTGCGAGACGGCAGCGATTTTTCTGAATGAACTTTATCACTCTCCTTGAATTTGCTGCGAAAAGAAGCGTCCAAAAGGGCATTAAAGTCACATAATCTCTGGATAATTGATTCAACTGTGCCAACAGCGATTCTGTCACTCACTTTTGCACTCGCAATTCTGTAACTCACTGTCCCATCCGAAATTCTGTAACTCACTGTACACCCACAGAGTCAACAAAGCACGTGATTCAAGCTTGTGTGCCACCATATCACGAGACCTCGTGTGAAGTCAATCGAGTTTATTTATTCAAAAACCCCCCTGGAATGCATCAACAACAAAAACCACCACCACCACCACCAGCTGACCCCACCACAGGGTATGTTCAACAATGTCTATGGCAACTGCTCATAACCTCAATAAACAAACTCATAAAAATGAAAAATCGGAAATATGTGAAACTGTGTTAGGAGACTTCGTTCTGTTCTACACATCAAATAGAAGACCAGTTTTCATTTTTCAATAACCCCGTGCCCAGTCGAAATTCAGTTCTCTCGCGAAAAATCGGTGCGCCCCCTCGCATTGTGACGTAGCCAAAGCGTAGTGTAGTCATGGAAAAAGTGTTATGAAATAAGCCTAAATGTTCGTAATACGTCAATGTCTATCTCGAAGCTACGTGGCAAATCGGCCCTTGGACGTACCTGCGAGAACACCACAACCAGCCATACGACCGCTGCTGCAGTTAATGGGGGCGGCAGCAAACTGACCAAGTCGTCGTACATACCTCAGACATCACTGCTGAAAATTGAACCGTTTGTTCCTAGTTTTACAACCAGATTCCGTCGACCAATTCATCGATCCTATAGCACCCTAAGTTCCAACTATTTTAAGAAACCCACCAACCACCAACCTCACCATCGTTTAAATGGACCAAACCCCGACGCACCACAGCCGTCGAGGATATCACTCAAGGGACGTGGCACCGAGCGTTCGTCAGTGCAGAAGCAACGATCCAAGTCGTCGGGCTCCTCGTCGTCAACTGTGAACCAGACAACGGGAGCCATTGTCACCCAGCAGCCGAATGGAGTGTGTCGTATCATGCGCAGCGCTCAGGAGCAGGAGAAGCTTCCCGATAGGATCAACTACGACCGTCGCGGGCTTGGAGCGATTCCGATTTTTGAGAACGAAACGAACCTTCGGTTGCTCTCACTCCAGCATAACCTCATTAATGTCTTTCATATTCCACAGCACGGCGTTGAAGAGAAGCCCCCCGCAGCGGATGAGGCCTCAACAAAGCCGGAGAAGGACCCAAGCGCCACCACACATACCTCAAAAGCCAAAGTACTGACCAACCCCAGAAGCGGTCCCACCTCGATACACCACAAAAGGTCCTCGTCGCCGCTGGTCAGCGCCAATGCCGGACCCAACACGTTTCACAGTAGATTCAGCCCATCGCAGCAGCAGCAACCAGGGACCAACCAAGGCCGCATGCTTGTCAAGAACTCCATCATTCTGAACTCATCCAGCAGAGGAATGCAGAAGTCCAACAGTTTTATATCGAACTACTCGAAGCACCTCTCGAATCTGAAGAGAAACCTCCACACCAAGGGATCCATAGCCAAGGCCATCGATGAAGCTGCACAGCAGGGCCAGAGATCCCTAGACGCCAGCGCTGCGGAGAGCGCGGCTGAGGCTCTAAACGTGAAGAACAACCAGCTGAACACTTGCTACGGGGAAATCTTCCAGCACCTGGTCTTCCTCGACCTCTACGACAACCAAATCGAAAAGATTTCCAACCTGGACGGCCTAGTGAATCTGACCGTCCTGCTGCTGGGCAAGAACCGCATCAGCGACATCTCAGGACTGTCGTCTCTGAAGGGAACCCTCCGCGTCTTGGACCTGCACGGCAACCGCATCACGTCCATCGGGAACAAAATCAACTGCCTCCAGGAACTGAAGTCCCTCAATCTGGCCGGCAACCAGATCCGCCTCATCAGTCAAAACGACTTCGCCGGTCTGCTCAACCTCAAGGAGCTGAACCTAAAGCGGAACAAGATCAAGCGCGTGAACGGATTCAACCACTTGACCAGCCTGGAACGCCTCTGGCTGTGCCACAACGATCTGCACAAAGTCGAGGACATGTCGTCCATTGCCAAAGCCATCAACCTGCTCGAAGTCACAATCGAAAACAACCCCGTGTCCCTGGCCGGAGATTGCGTCTCCTTCCTGGTGAGCTACCTGCCCAAGCTCCAGATGCTCAGTCAAATGCCCATCACCGAGCAGGTGCGTCGAGCCGCGATGGCGTGGCGGCACAACAAAGAGCTCTCGGACAGCAACTACTCCACGCTGTCGTCGGACGTTTTCAGCAGCATTCGTCGCGAGGAGGTCATCTCGAACGCCCGCACCAACTGGGAGTTGCTTCGCTCACAGCAAACCCTCTACAATCGAATGGCCGCCGCCAGCCCCATTCCAGAAGTGCCCCTCCCACCAGCAAACGAACCAATTTCACATGAAACCCAAGTCGAGGTGGTCAAACTGCCACCCATTGTCGGCCAGAATCCAAATTCACACCCCAGTCGCCTTGGGTCCAATCCGGCGTCGGAAAAAACACACTCCTCCACATCCAGCCTCGGCCCGAACGTCGATTCCTCGTCCAGCTACTACAGCTCCGACAACGAAGACCGAGACACGTCAACGCATCCAAAGGAAAAACCAAATCCCACTTGTAAGAGGAGCAAGCCGACAGCGGACGGGAGTTCGGAAAAAACCGCGTTGCCAAACAATGAGACAAATGAGGACGTGCGAGAGAGCGACCAACAAAAGGACACAACAATAGACTCACCAGCAGTGACACCTAGCTCCCCCTCCTCTTCAGGCGTCAGTGCAATTATTCAAAATCCCTCTGTCACTATTGTGACACAATCGACTGCGACCGCGATTAACAACGGCGGCGTAACGAACCCAGAGAAATCGTCAGGAACAGGAGCGGGAGCTGGGGGAGGATCAGGAGCAGGCGCATCCAAGTCGCAACAGCAACAGCGACACTCAACGATGAGCCTAGCGATTAATGGCAACAATAATCCCGGCAGCACATCGCATGCAAATGTCACAACAAAACGTTACATGCATGGCAGCCTAATGAGATCCCAAACGACGAAGCCCGCTGGTTCCGTCGCGGCAGCCGCCACTCGAGCATCAGCGCAACTAAGCCACCACAATTCGACCGCAAATAATGGAGTTGCAACCTCCGGTACGGGTAATGGTCCTGGTAATAGCAATGGCGGTGGTGGTGGTGGCGGCGTCGTCGTCGTCGGCGATGGAAGCGGTTCCTCCTCAAACAACAACTCGAACGGCACAGCTGGTGGTGTGACTTTGTCGTCGTCGTCGTCCTCCTCCTGCTGCAACAATGGCACAACGTTTGCCGCAAATAAAACATCCACTGCAGCCGCCAACAGTGGCAGCACAGCTGCCGCCAAACAGGTGGCGGAACGGGAACGCGAGCAGGGCGGGGATTACTTGATAGAGATTTGCGGCCGCTATCTGAACGTGTACGGGACGGGAGCGCTGCGCTTCATCGACAAGCAGTGGAGCGCACAAAAGGCCGGCGACGTGCATACGCTCAACTTTAGCTACATCAACTTCAACAGTATCACAGCGGTCCTGGGACGGGTTAAGGTGCGATTCCCACACGCCGAGCACTTTGTGTTCCGCGAGACGAACATCTCGTGCCTGGGCCAATTGAATGCGTTGGCCGAGTTGCAGGGTATCACGTCGCTGACTATCGACCCGGAAGGCAACCCGATTTGTGAGAAGGACTGGCGACTCTATGCGATCTACCGCCTGTCCCATTGGGGCCTGAAAACCCTCAACGGGCAGGAGGTCAGCGAGGAGGACGTGTCTGCCGCACAGCAGGTGTACGTGGGCCTATCGGATCTTGTTCTGTGGTCGATGCCGGATGCGATGTTGCAACCGCTCCTCGCCCGCCTGCGTCTCGAGGAGAGCTGCTCGTCGAGTAAATTAACACCCAAGGAGTGGCTCCTGAAGGCCGATGATGCCCTGAAGGGGGTCGTCGGCAAAGAGGCACTGCAGTGGAAGAAGGCCGCAGGCGGCGACTTTGAGAACACCAGCACAAGGGAACGCGGTCGCATGCACTTCACGTTGATGATTGAGAATATGTGTAATGCGGTCGAGAAACTGAATATGCTCGAGAAGCTGTGGCCCAGTCTGCTCCTAGACACAATCAGGAACACCCTGCTGGACTACTCCCAGATGGATGTGTATCTGAAGGGCCTGATGGCGGAGATTATGAAGTGACGTTGTTTACGTTTCGTTTCTGTTTCTTTCTTTGTTTTCTGTTGAATGGAAAAGTGTAATAAAACGCAATGTGGATGTTATGCAAGCACTTGTTGTTTCTGGGGGAATGTGGGTCAGCCTGGGATGGGGGCAGGGTGTGTGTTCGTTTTGAGGGAACAATCGCAAAAGGAGTCTGCAGAGTGGAAGGAAGCGCTTTCTCTGAACTGAAACATGCCGGTGTAATGGTTTGGAAGGGTAAGAGTTGCATTAAAAAAAAAAAACAAATTCATCGGGAAATGGACCGTTGCTCCAGGGCAAGCAATCCTCTATTCATCGTGACTTGTGAACTAGTGGAGGCATGGTTCGTTGATGGTAAACAGAGGGGAAATTTGTTTTTTGGCCCGATTTGCAAGCGGCGTCGCATGTTGATATGGAATTTGTCTTCATTTTGAAGCAGGTTCCTGGAAGCGATGCGTATTGACTGTCTTTGACTGAGATGATGAAGTTGAAGGTAAAATTTAATTTTGAAGATGGGCATCTGTCAAAGTTTTAGCGATAAGTCAAAATGTAAGAGCGTCAGGCAATACTATCAAAAGCAGTATGTAGGTTGGCAGAAGTGTCCACTTAGTCCATTCAGGCTAGAGTTGGTCCATTGTGCCGTAACATAGACTGAACTTAGGTCAATCCATTTGTCCACTGGTTGGAAATCACTTGGATTTTTCGATTCAGCTTAGAAAATTGCTGATATGTGCCTTCCTAAGATCACAGATGCTTTTAAATAAGTATGTCTCCTGATAATGTAATGTAATGTCTCCTGAAGTGTCCAAATTGGACGTCGGCGTCCAACGCGTCACAAATTGGAATCAGAAAGATGAGTTTAAAGCTAGAAGTCCTTCGAGTAAAGAGTTCAGACCCAAGTTGTTTCGAGAAACTGAAGTAGCAACATTTGGCAAGGACGATTCTACCACGGATCTTAGCTAAGATGTTGTTTGTAGAGCTCACGTTTGCTATGCGCAGGTCCACCTCAGACTGAAGCTCCGACTTGTAAAAGATAGCGCCGTCCGTGTTTACACCTGCCCGTGGTATTATCTTCTCCAGAAGCATATTGAAAATGTATCCTTGCCTAAATCCGGTGCAAATTTCAAGCAGTCCACTAGAACCGACTTCGAGAACGAAGCCATACTAGAAGTCCTCAGCTAGCAAAAGATAGTGCTATCTGGAGAGGGTTGTTGGTTGGGGCCCAGGTCCACCCCGACTGCTTCACCACCAGAGGAAGTGTAATATGTATTTGCAATTTAATTATCCAGCATTAGTGCAATTTGTGTTCGAAAAGGATTACGAATATGAGTACAATTTCGTCAAAGGGATCTATGACGACTACAACAACTAACCACTCCTGAAAATGATACAAATCAGAGTACGCAATAGAGACTTAGTCAGACGTTCCAAGCTCAGACTGCCGCAAACTGGACCAAAGTCACAATGTAAATTATTTTGAAAGACTTATAGGCTTGAAAAGCTGAGATGAATCTGTTTATCTTTGAATGCTCTCTAAATATGATTTTTTGTATGAAAATGAAGCAAACATTTTCTGGAATATTGTTTGGAGGTCAATCTCTTCTTTGTGTCCAAGACATACATAAGTATTCGTTAAAACGCTCGCGTATACGCAATTTAAACAGTCCCAAGCCGGTAGCTTTATGTAGTACAGCATGACGCACCCCTCTTTCTTGCTTTCACTTATTCGACTCCACTTAGATGCCTGATTCGTTGTCAACCATAAAATTATTTGGGTTTTACGTCATTTAATATAACGACTTCTGGTCATATCTTCAGATCCAACAACTTCTGCAGTGTTTCGACCTATCCTCTGCTGTCAGTTTCTTTTGTGGGCATGGGTTGGTAAATACACTTCAATTTGCTATGAGATAACCTCAATATTCCTGAATCGTTAGCACAGCCATGAAAAAATAAATGTATGATCCCAAAGTCCATCTATGACCGGAGACCAGACTAGTGGTCTGTGCAGAGAATAGTGTCACAACAAACACGGCATCATAAGCAAACTCGAAAACATCGCATTTGATGAGAGATCAAGGTAGTTCAAGGGTGACACATGATGATCAAAAAACATTTTCAACAACCCATTAACTCACAGGTGATTCAGCAGCTTTCTGCCACTACGACCTCACCCAAAGCGTTAAACTCTCCATCAAATGAAAACAACCAGACGAAAATTTTCAAAAAATAATCTTCATTAAGCACCTCAATTCACATTACTCTTCTTATCCTACACTCTGTTGACTAGTCAGTCGCGTCCCACATTTGTCTCCCTATTTGCTCACACTCGTCTTCTTGTCGACAGGACCTTGGTCCTTTGCTTGCGTCGCTTTGTCAACATAAATATTCAGGATTGCTTCGATGCCGGGATAGAGAACGAAGTTCGTGGTCCGAATCTTTTTGTCCGTCAAATACGAGGTGACCGACTCCGTGTTGAAGGCAATATCCATAGCATCGCTATGCGTGATCTGGTCTATGTTGCTGCGTAAGATCTTTATCACGGCATTTTCGAAGCCGTTCACCTGGGAATTGAAAAAGGAGTCACATAGAATCATGGACGGGATTTCGCTTGCACTCACCTTTATGGTTAAGTCGAGCTGGTATTGACTGTCAACATCTGGCCAACGTTGCTGCAGGACGTCCTTGTCCCACTGAAGGTACTCAGAGTTCTCGTTCAACCGGTTCGGGACTGAGGTGAACTTTGACCATAGTTCCGACGCAAAGTGAGGGGCCATTGGGGCGAGCATTATGATTTGAGTTGCTAAGGCACGTTCGTAGTGTTTGCCATGCTTCATGACCGGTTTCGAGGCACGCTGGAAAGAGACTCAAGTAAAGCAGGGCTCTTCACAGTCAAACGGGATTGTTACTCTTATGGAATTTGTCAGTCCTTGCATCTTGGACACAGCCACGCTGAGCTGGTGGGTGTGTCGATAGTTGAACGTAGCTCCAGCCACGTAGTAGTTTCGAGCATCGTGCAGTTTGATCTCCTCCGCTTTGAACTTCTCGTCCGTCGGATCGAATTCGGACAGGGACTGGTCCTGACGCAGCTGGTGAAACTGATCCACAGTCAACCAGAGTCGCTTCTGCCAGTTGAGCACTCCAGGGAAGGCTGAAAAATAACTCCAAAAAGTGAGAAGGAAGGAATGATGTGGCCGTGGCCTACTCACTTGCGTTGGACCAGTTTCTGTGCGACGTGGGTGCTACATCCGCCAGAATGATCAGTCTTGTGGTGTCGCTGCCGTACTCGTTAATCATGTCTGTGGGGTCCACGCCGTTTAGCTTCGACTTGGACATCTTTTCCCACGTCATCACCACTGGTTCCTTGGCGTCTTTGGTGACGGCCTTGTTCTTCTTCGCGTCCACAATTTCCACCTGAAAAGAGTGGCCTTAGCAAAACGGGACACACATGCGGAGAGGGAAAAATCGAACCTCTTGCTCAGTTAAGTACTTTCCACTGCCCTTCACTCTAAACGAGCGCCCCATGACCATGCCCTGAACCAACAAGCGGCTGAAGGGTTCTGAGGACGGAACCAACTCCTGGGAGTGGAGGAAGTGGTTCATGAATCGTGCGTAGTATAAATGCAGAACAGCGTGCTCTTTGCCGCCAATGTACAGGTCCACTGGCATGCACTTCCCGATCAAATCCTTGTCAAAGATTTGCTCAGAATTTTTGGGGTCCAAATACCGGAGGTAGTACCACGAGCTGTCCACAAATGTGTCCATTGTATCGGACTCCCTTCGTGCATTCGAGGATCCACACTTTGGACAATCGACTCGGAGGGATTCTTCGGTTTTCTCCACCGGCAGTTGAACTGGAAGGTCTTTCTCTGGCACTGGCACCGCACCGCAGTCGGAGCAGTGGATGACTGGGATCGGAGTGCCCCAGTGCCTTTGACGGGAGATGAGCCAGTCTTGCAGCTTAGAACTGACTTTGTACCCACCGATTCGGAGGCTTTTGGCCTTCTCCAGCACAGAATTGCGACTGAAATCGGACAAGAGTTCTCTGGACACATCGAGCTGCAGACCGAAGTCCGCACAGAACTCCTTTTCCGATTCGTTGAAACTCGGAGCTGCGAGGTAGACATCGCAATTCTCTGCAAACTCAACGGCGTCGCTGTAGACAATCGGCATTTTTTCCCCGGTGAAGGGATTCTCAACAGATTTCGGTGGATTTGAGGACTTGTTGAGGTAATGTGTGGTTTTGAGGACCAAGAACGCGTTGGGATCCATTAAATGCTCAGGGAATTGAGTCCACACACGCAGACCGTTGAGTTGAAATGCGTAGCCATTGCATTCGCCGATCCAGTGACGCTGTAGATTTATGATGTCCCTCCAATCTTGCAGCGTTGGGTCGTTCAGTCCTTCCAAGAGGTTTTTTGCGAAGTGAGTTGTACGGATGAACCACTGCTTGAGGAGTTTCTTTTCAACCTTCGCTCCGGATCGCCACGAGCAGCCGTTCGCATCGACCTGCTCGTCTGCGAGGACTGTCAAATCCACTGGATCCCAGTTCACAAGAGCCTGCAAAGGATGAATTAGAAAAACTCACAAAGCATTCTGTAATCATGTACCTCATTCTGGTAAACCAATCCCTCCTTGTGCAGCATGAGGAACAGCTTCTGTGTCCACTTGTAGTAGTCCGCGTTGCAAGTGGAAAGCTCATGTTCCCAGTCGAATGAGCAGCCCAAAGTCTTCAACTGCTCCCGCATCTGGGATATGTTTTGGTTTGTCCATGTAGCTGGCTCAATGCCCCTCTGAATGGCCGCGTTCTCTGCTGGCAACCCAAAGGCATCCCACCCAATTGGATGAAAGACATTCTTCCCATTCATTCGATGGAAGCGAGCCACTGTGTCACTGATCGCATAGACTCGCACATGTCCCATGTGAAGATTGCCCGATGGATAGGGAAACATTGAGAGCACATAGAACTTGTTGGACGCTGCATTTTTATCGAACTCGCCCCGGTTTATTTTCTCTCGCCAATGAGATTCTATGTCACGTTTTACTTTGTTTGTGAGCTGTACTGCCTGAGGATTGAGAAATAAAAATTCGTAATTTGAGCTGGCACTGCCAATAAATTCATGAGCTCACATCGAAACCTGTGCAGCTCTGCGAGACAAGGCGGTACAGTCCGTTAAGGGTATGATTTAATTTATTGATTCTTCGATAGTTCAAGAGAAATTGCATGATTTTTTACTTTTTTGGTGTGGTTTAGCGATTTGGTAAAGGAAAATTATGAAGATTTCGTGATTGAACGTGAAAATATGTCATAACTGACAGGCGGTTGCTGTCAGATTCCGATCAGCTGTGCATTGCTTTGGGTCGAAGTGTACGTCAACATTTGCAATTTCTCCATTTTCTTGCAGTTCGACATGTGCGCGCATCTAGTACGTGTAGAGAAATGAGTGCCAGAGGTGTGTCATTCGGGAGTGTACTTTTTTTGTTTTTGTTTAAGGACGTGGACTGATATATGTGGATGAACGTGGATGAAGTGATACAAGGCATCAGATGACATTTAGGTGTTTTAATCAGCCGCTTTTATGCGTTGCAATAAAGCCGCGGTAATGGGAGCATCGATGATGACTTTGCATTTTCTTAAACTGCGATGGAAACATCCGTTCGTCTTAGGTTAGGTTATCAAAGCCATTTTTCACTCCGCAGAACACTGCTTCATAAGTGACAAAGCGTTCTGTGAGTGAAAGCCCATAAATTCATATAAGAAAACTTTTATTTTCTTCTTCTAGTACATTCCTCAAAATTGACACCCCATCACTATGACACTCCGAACAGAATACCTGCATGCAATTGGAAAAATTTGAGTCATTTAAAGTTTTCGTCTGCTCGCATGCAGACGTGTCTAACTTTTGCGAAGAAAAAAATACATATATCTTTTGTGGAAAATCGAAAAATCAATAATTGGATAGAAAGAAAATACCAGAATACTATCTTCAGACTAAACATCTGTAGGAAAATTTTGTGTGGCTCTAATAAATCGAACCCATTATGGGAGATTCTTTAGAGAATACCGAGGCTCCCGTGGACACGGTGAGTGTAACCATCGTGGACTATGGAGCTTTTGCAAATTACATTCGCAAAGCGGTGACCATTCTTCTGCCTGAGGAGGATGTGGTCCCACCAGCACTGAATGTGGCCCTGGAGGACCCCAACAATCAGGACTGCATCAAGAAGTTTCTCAGCGATCCCCAGGTGCAGGCACTGTACATTCAAAGGAATTGCTTAAAAGGTAAAATTGATTTTCAGAATTTTCATCTTTGCGACACACGCCCAAGATGGCCGACGTGGGTAGGTCGGGAATTATCGATTTAACCCTTTTTTGGGTGAGAAATCTATGTGTTCACGTGGTTTGTCCGAACTTTCCTATCAAATTCTCATTAGATTTTGCTGAAAGAACATTCAAATTGGATTTTCCAATAAGAAAATTTGTCTCGTCGCCAAGTTGTCTCCCAACTGGGAGTCCATCTTCCTTTCCGATTCCACATCTGGAAGTGGTGATGTCATCGGCGATGACGCACCGTTTGACAACCGGTGAACATTTGACGTTTCGCCTTGTACCAGCAAACTGCTAGACTGCTGGAAAACATGACGCGAGTGTTTTGTTTACCTTCCGTGTTGCATTTTGGGCCAGTGTGGGTGTCAACAAGCCGCCAGCTGTTTGTGTTTATGTTGACACACCGCTTTGGCCTTGACTGTTGCTCGTGGTCTCATGACGTCTCGTTTGTTTTCTTTTTCTTGCAGAAGATGAAAATGAGCAACCAGCTGAGGGGGAGGAGGAGAAAGAGTCCGTAACGTATTACATCAGCAATGAAGTACACTTCAGCAACAGCCGCATGGCGTCGCTGGCCTGCATCAAGCGAGGCACTGTCATCGAAGCCGACAAGTCGATTCATTCGCAGCTGCGACTGATCAACTTCTCCGAGGGTTCGCCTTACGAGACGCTTCACGCATTCATCAGCAAGTCCCTGGCGCCGTTCTTTAAGAGCTACGTCAAGGAATCTGGCCGCGCTGACCGCGACGGAGACAAGATGGCGCCATCGGTGGAGAAAAAACTCGCTGAGCTTGAGATGGGACTGCTGCATCTTCAGCAGAACATCGACATTCCGGAGATCACACTCGCAGCACACAGCGCCGTGGCCCAGGTCATCCGCAAGTGCGCCGAGGAGAACCGCAAAGCAAAGGTCGCCGACTTCGGAGACAAAGTGGATGACTCGACGTTCCTCAACCAGCTGCAGAACGGAGTCAACCGATGGATCAAGGAGATCAAGAAGGTCACCAAGCTTGACAGAGATCCCTCGTCAGGCACTGCCCTCCAGGAGATCTCGTTCTGGCTCAACCTGGAGCGGGCCCTCTACCGAATCCAAGAGAAGCGCGAGTCGCCGGAGGTTGCTCTCACCCTGGACATTCTAAAGCACGGAAAGCGTTTCCATGCCACCGTCTCGTTCGACACGGACACTGGTCTCAAGCAAGCTCTGGCCATGGTCGCCGACTACAACCCGCTGATGAAGGACTTCCCGATCAATGACTTGCTCTCCGCCACCGAGCTGGAGAAGATCCGTCCTGCTGTGCAGCAAATCTTCTCCCACCTCCGGAAGGTGCGCAACACGAAGTACCCCATCCAGCGTTGCCTGAAGCTCATCGAGGCAATATCGCGCGATCTCAGCCAGCAATTGCTGAAGGTCCTGGGTACCCGCCGGTTGATGCACATTCCCTTCGACGAGTTTGAACGCGTCATGAACCAGTGCTTCGAGATCTTCAGCTGCTGGGACGACGAGTACGACAAGCTGCAAGGCCTGTTGCGCGACATCGTGAAGAAGAAGCGTGACGAGCACCTGAAGATGGTGTGGCGGGTCTCGCCAGCCCACAAGAAGCTGCAGGCTCGCATGGAGCACATGAGGAAGTTCCGTCGTCAGCATGAGCAGCTCCGAACCGTTATTTTGCGCGTGCTACGTCCCACAAAGCAGCAGCAGAATGCTGCCACTGGGGATGCCCAACCAGAGGGTAAGCAGCCGTACAGCTTGGAGGCAGCCGATGCCAACGCCATCGAAGAGGTGAACCTCGCCTACGAAAACGTCAAGGAAGTGGACTGCTTGGATATCACCAAGGAGGGCTCGGAGGCCTGGGAGGCAGCTGTTAAGCGCTACGAGGAGAGAATTGGTAACAATTTCAGGACCATCGCGTGAGCAGCTCCCATGACCTTTGGTTTTCTTTTAGACCGCGTGGAGACCAGAATCACTGCGCATCTTCGTGACCAGCTGGGAACAGCCAAGAACGCCAACGAGATGTTTAGGATCTTCTCGCGCTTCAACGCATTGTTCGTCCGTCCTCACATCCGTGGGGCCATCCGGGAGTATCAGACCCAATTGATCCAGCGAGTGAAGGATGACATCGAGGCCTTGCACGAGAAGTTCAAGGTGAAGATCTGAGGATTTCGAGGATTCTGTTTTTTTTACTCTTGAGGCTTTTTAGGTCCAGTATCCGCAGAGCAAGTCCTGCCGACTCTCTGTCGTGCGGGATCTGCCGCCGGTGGCCGGGTCCATTATCTGGGCCCGCCAGATCGACAACCAACTCACGATGTATCTCAAACGCGTGGAGGACGTCCTTGGCAAGGGTTGGGAATCTCACATCGATGGCCAGAAGCTGAAGGCCGACGGAGACAGTTTCCGTGCGAAGCTGTCCATCTCTGAGGTGTTCCAGGACTGGGCGCGGAAGGTACAGGAACGCAACTTTGGCATCAACGGGCGCATCTTCACCATTGAATCGGCCCGCTCTCGGACAGGTCGCGGAAATGTCCTGAAGCTGCGAGTGAACTTCCTGCCGGAAATCATCACCCTCTCCAAGGAGGTCAGGAACATCAAGAACCTTGGATTCAGGTAAAGATTGCATCCCCTTGAGTGTGTGTGGAGGACAGAACTGACGTGTTTCTCTTAGGGTTCCCTTGACGATCGTCAACAAAGCGCACCAGGCCAACCAGATCTACCCCTACGCCATTTCCCTCATCGAGAGTGTGCGCACTTACGAGCGCACTCTGGAAAAGGTAAGTCCAAGCCCAGAGGTCCTTGCCAAATGTCCCGTAGATTTTTTTAACCTCCTCAAGAACTTTACAGTTTTGACTACTGTTACACATAATCGACCACATAACACAGTACTTTTTCGCCTTTTTGTTTGAGTCGTTTTGTCGGTCATTTTGGTCATTACCTGCACCCACGTGCTTGGTTTTATTTTCCTAATTTCTTTGAGAATTTTCTTCTTTTTTTCAAACGTAACTCAACACACGGACACTTGTGGTTCTCTTTTGTTTTGTTTGTTCCATTTTTTGTTTTGTTTTTCGTATGGATCTCGATGTGATGATCGTGAAATGCTGCATTTGTTTGTCTGTGGTACGTGATGTGTCGTTTTGGCATGCCTTACTAGCATTTGTCCGAGTTACGCCTTTGCGAAGACGAAGACATTCAAAACGTAATTAATTGGTTATGAATTTCGACATTTTGTGGCTGTGATGAGAGTGCTTTTCGAATTTTAGTTGTTCTAGTCTTAAGCTTAGAGATTGTTCATCCATGAAATCATGCCTTATCTATCCAACTGTGTGGATAAACAGTTAAAAAGATCTAGTGTGTATGAACAATCGTCGTTGGTGGCCTAAATCATTTCGAAGAACATTGTTAGCCTTTTATTTCAGCTCAAATGAGACATGAACGTCGGTTAATCCCTTCCAAATCGAATGTAACCTACTTGACAGATTATTGAGACTGAAGTTCCTTACGGGCCACTCGAGGAGAATTTCGATTTCGTGACAAATTCTTCTGAAGAACGTAACAATTTTTCACTCTTTGACATTTCGTTGGAAACAAGCAATGATTTCAGAGTTTCTGCGGATAGGTTTCGTTCTTGACGTGAGTGCTTCTATGAACCGCCCAAAGATGAATTGCGGACTCGATGCCGGCGTATATTCAAAGATGCTGAACATCACAGAAGCATTCAGACACTTGGATTATGCCAGTGTCTTCCAAGCAAAAATGTATCATTTGCCACTAATGACACTTCATCTGTGGCATGAATACCACGCCAGAAGCACCATTATTCTCGACAAAGTCGAGTTGCTCCCCCAAGATACAGCCTCCTACTACTCCTCTCTCTCTCTCTTTGAGAAAATCGTCTCAATCAGCATTTCGTCCAGATCTGATTGGAAATCCGATCATTTCTGCCATAGCACTTCTCCATCTTTTCGATCGCGTCCTTCCCTCCCTTTATTTTTATTCCTGAGAAGCCATGTCTCTTCCCTAAGTGTCTGTTCGCAGCTCTAGTCCTCTTCATTGACGGCTCGCTGTGTTCGAGAAGTCTCGACAATGTCGTCCGCCTAACCCAGCACGCAGTTGAATGGACTTTTGGAAAATCGTGCCTCTTGTCCCGGCAGCACACTAAATTAAATCTGCAACCACTTAGTTACCTCCGCCAAACAGCCAACAACTAGACCTGTCACTTCCGCTGGGGCAAACAAGCAGCAACATCACGATTGTTACAAGAGAATCTTAGAACACTTTCCATCCCCACCCACACCCCACATTTTTTTTAATTTACATGTTTATGATTAAAGCAAGAAACCAAGAACGAGAAAAAACAACTACTTTTTAAAATATTTTTTCCATGCAGCTAAATAATAGGAGTTTAGCACAAAATTCTGTATTCAAGGTAGATTTACGAAAAAAAAAAAAAGCAAAAAGAAAGCCCCTTTATTCCCGCTGTTCATTTGATTTCCTCTTTTTGAGACCTTCCGCTTCAGTTTTCTGTTCAGCTGATCGTAGAATTTTTTTTATTTCCCACTTAGCCTACCGCTAGTTGTACCAGAAGAGCATGCATGCATTTTTCATTTCCTTCTAGCAACGAATTTCATTTTCTCTTCTCTTCTTTGAATCGATAACAAGTGAATTATGGCTCTGAATGTGCGATTTGTGGTTGGTTGAGGGTGGACTAATGATTGGAGTCTCTTTCGTGTCTAGATCGAGGATCGTGCGAGTATTGTTCCGCTTGTGGCGGGTCTGCGGAAGGACGTGTTGGCGCTGATCTCCGAGGGCATCGCACTGGTTTGGGAGAGCTACAAGCTGGACCCCTATGTTCAGCGATTGTCGGAGTGTGTAACGCAGTTCCAGGAGAAGGTAAGAATCGACGGATTGAGGATGTGATTGAACTGAATTTGTGGTGGGTTCTAGGTTGAGGATTTGCTGGTGGTCGAGGAGCAGCTGGATGTTGATGTGCGATCTCTGGAGACTTGTCCTTACAGTGCAGCTACTTTTGCCGATATCTTGGACAAGATTCAGCACGCCGTGGATGATCTCTCGTTGCGGCAGTACTCGAACTTGAATGTGTGGGTGTCGCGCCTGGACGAGGAGGTGGAGAAGAAGTTGGCTCATCGCCTGCAGGCTGGCATCAATGCCTGGACTGAGGCATTGACCGGCAACAAGAAGGAAGTTGATTTGTCCATGGACACTGACGCGCCAGTGCAACCAACTCATAAGCTTGGTGGTGAACCACAGGTGAGCTTTAGAAAAGCATCGAGAATTCCTTTAGACTCAAAGTCCTGTTCATAGATCCAAAACGCTATTCACGAGATCCGCATAACCAACCAGCAAATGTATTTGTACCCGTCGATCGAGGAGGCCCGCTTCCAAATCATGCAGCAGCTGTTCGCCTGGCAGGCGATTGTGACATCCCAGGTCCGTCTGCAGAGCTCCCGGTATCAAGTGGGTTTGGACAAGCCTGTTTCGCAGACATACCGCAATTTGTTGACCAAGTTGCCGGAGGGAAAGATTTTGGAGAACGCTTACGGGTCCATTGAGGACAAGATCAGTGAGGTTAGGAACTACGTGGACGAATGGCTGCGCTACCAGAGCTTGTGGGACTTGCAGGCTGACACTCTGTACGGCCGTCTAGGCGAGGATGTGAATCTGTGGATCAAATGTTTGAATGACATCAAGTGAGTCGGCGTATACCTTCCGCATCGGTTTTCCATTCAATTCTCCCTTTTTCTCAAGGAAATCTCGAACCACATTTGACACATCGGACACTCGTCGTGCCTATGGTCCGATCATCATCGACTACGCAAAGGTACAGGCAAAGGTAACCCTCAAGTACGACTCCTGGCACAAGGAGGCCCTCGGCAAATTCGGAACTCTGTTGGGAACCGAAATGTCCACTTTCCACAGCAAGGTCTCGAAGTCTCGCAGTGATCTCGAAATGCAAAGCATTGGTAAGATTCCTCGGCACATTTCCAACGCAAATTTTGTTGACAAACGCTTTCCTTTTTTGCAGAAGCGGCCAGTACATCAGATGCCGTCTGTTTCATCACCTACGTGCAGTCGCTCAAGAAGGACATGCTCGTCTGGGACAAACAGGTCGAAGTGTTCCGTGAAGCGCAACGTATTCTGGAGCGCCAACGCTTCCAGTTCCCCAACAACTGGTTGCATGTGGACAACATCGAAGGCGAATGGTCGGCATTCAATGAGATCATCAAACGCAAAGACACAGCTATCCAGACCCAAGTGGCCAGCTTGCAGGCAAAGATCGTCGCCGAGGACAAGGCAGTTGAGACCAGAACCGTGGACTTCCTCAACGACTGGGAGAAGAACAAGCCAACCGGCGGAAAGACCCGTCCCGACGACGCCCTGCAACAGTTGCAAATGTTCGAGAGCAAGTACTCGCGGTTGAAGGAAGAGCGTGACAACGTTGCCAAGGCCAAGGAAGCCCTGGAGCTGCAGGAGTCGGCAATTCCAAACAATAGCAGCGAACGAATGAATGTCGCCCTCGAGGAGCTGCAAGACTTGCGCGGTGTCTGGAGCGAACTCTCAAAGGTCTGGACTCAGATCGATGAGACCAGAGAGAAGCCGTGGTTGTCGGTGCAGCCAAGGAAGCTGCGTCAGCAACTCGAGGCGATGATGAGCCAGCTGAAGGAGTTGCCAGCTCGTTTGCGAATGTACGAGAGCTACGAATACGTCAAGAAGCTCATCCAGAGCTACATCAAGGTGAACATGTTGATTGTTGAGTTGAAGTCAGATGCTCTGAAGGAACGCCACTGGAAGCAGTTAACCAAGCAGTTGCGTGTCAATTGGGTCATCTCCGACCTCACTCTCGGTCAAGTTTGGGATGTGAACCTTCTGAAAAACGAAAACATCGTCAAAGACATCATTCTCGTGGCTCAGGGTGAAATGGCTCTCGAGGAATTCTTGAAGCAAGTTCGTGAATCTTGGCAGAACTATGAGCTGGACTTGATCAACTACCAGAACAAGTGCCGCATCATTCGCGGATGGGATGACTTGTTCAACAAGGTGAAGGAGCACATCAACTCCGTCGCCGCAATGAAGCTCTCCCCGTACTACAAAGTTTTCGAAGAAGAGGCCCTCACCTGGGAGGAGAAACTGAACCGCATCAATGCGCTGTTCGACGTCTGGATCGACGTGCAACGTCGTTGGGTTTACTTGGAGGGCATCTTCTCTGGAAGTGCCGACATCAAGACCCTGTTGCCTGTGGAGACTTCACGTTTCCAGAGCATCAGCTCCGAGTTCCTGGGTCTCATGAAGAAGGTCACCAAGTCGCCCAAGGTCATGGACGTGCTCAACATTCCGGCCGTTCAACGGTCCTTGGAGCGCCTTGCTGACTTGCTGGGTAAGATCCAGAAGGCATTGGGAGAGTACCTCGAACGTGAGCGTACTTCGTTCCCACGGTTCTACTTCGTCGGTGACGAGGATCTCCTCGAGATCATTGGCAACAGTAAGAACATAGCGCGTCTACAGAAGCACTTCAAGAAGATGTTTGCCGGTGTCGCTGCCATTCTCTTGAACGAGGATAATACGGTCATCTTGGGTATCGCCTCCAGGGAGGGCGAAGAGGTTAAGTTCATCAACCCCGTGTCCACGGTGGATCACCCGAAGATCAACGAGTGGCTGAGCTTGGTCGAGAAACAGATGAGGTTCACGCTGGCCTCGTACTTGGCGCAGGCCGTCCAGGACATCAAGCAGTTCAGAGAAGGTCAGATTGACCCACAGAAGTACATGGAATGGTGCGACAAGTATCAGGCTCAGATTGTCGTCTTGGCCGCTCAGATCTTGTGGTCGGAAGACGTTGAGGCTGCTCTGCAGCAGGCAATGGAAAATAACAGTGGAAAGCCCCTGAACCGGGTTCTGACCACCGTGGAATCGACTTTGAACGTCCTCGCCGACTCCGTGTTGCAGGAACAACCCCCATTGAGACGCAGGAAGTTGGAACACTTGGTAAGAAGGGAACCTGTGGTCGGGTGCTGTTCAGAAGGTACATTTGTTTGTCTTTGCAGATCAACGAGTTCGTGCACAAGCGTACTGTGACTAGGCGCCTGATTTCCAACGGAGTGAACAACCCCAAGTCATTCCAGTGGCTCTGCGAGATGAGGTTCTACTTCGATCCTCGCCAAACTGAGGTAAGTTTTTCATGAAATCTTCTCTGGACCGCGCTTATTTTTTGTTCTCCCCCAAGGTTCTTCAACAACTGACCATCCACATGGCCAACGCTCGGTTCTACTACGGGTTCGAGTACCTCGGAGTCCAGGATCGCTTGGTTCAGACTCCGCTGACCGACCGCTGCTACTTGACCATGACCCAGGCCTTGGAGTCGCGCTTGGGAGGATCTCCATTCGGACCGGCTGGTACAGGAAAGACCGAATCCGTGAAGGCGCTCGGCAATCAACTAGGTCGCTTCGTGCTGGTCTTCAACTGCGATGAAACCTTCGATTTCCAGGCCATGGGCAGGATCTTCGTCGGTTTGTGTCAAGTCGGCGCCTGGGGTTGCTTCGACGAGTTCAATCGTCTGGAGGAGCGCATGTTGTCCGCTTGCTCACAGCAAATCCAAACAATCCAAGAGGCACTGAAGTACGAAATGGACAGCAACAAGGAGAGCATCACCGTTGAGTTGGTGGGAAAGCAGGTCCGCGTCTCACCAGACATGGCAATCTTCATCACGATGAATCCCGGCTACGCTGGTCGCTCCAACTTGCCCGACAATCTGAAGAAGCTCTTCCGCTCGCTGGCCATGACCACACCCGATCGTCAGCTCATCGCAGAGGTCATGCTGTTCAGCCAGGGCTTCCGACAGGCCGAGAAGCTGGCCTGCAAGATCGTGCCCTTCTTCAAGTTGTGCGACGAGCAGTTGTCCAACCAAAGCCATTACGACTTCGGCTTGCGAGCACTCAAGTCTGTGCTCATCTCAGCCGGTAATGTGAAGCGCGACCGCATCATGAAGATCAAGGAAACCATGAAAAGTCGAGGAGAGATCAACATCGACGAGGCTTCTGTGGCCGAGAATCTCCCCGAGCAGGAGATCCTCATTCAGTCGGTGTGCGAGACAATGGTCCCCAAGCTGGTGGCCGAGGACATCCCACTCTTGTTCTCGCTCCTGAGCGACGTATTCCCCAATGTGGGCTACACACGCGCCGAAATGGCCGGCCTCAAGGAGGAGATCAGGAAGGTCTGCAACGAGGAGTACCTGGTCTGCGGCGAGGGAGACGAACAGGGCGCCGCATGGATGGAGAAGGTAATTGGCATGCACGTGCCCGCATTCATAGCTTACCACATCTAGAATCTAGTCCTAACCTCAATTAACATTTTATTGCATTCGAATCTGTAACTGAAAACCATAATCTAAAAGGGATTCGGTGAAACTTGGGTTGAAAAAGTAAGATCAGGCGATTTTCCGTTGTAGTTCTTGTTTTTTTTTTTCGTTTCTATCCTTCATCCACCAAGAGGGGTCCAATCGGGTGGCGGTTTAGAGTGCCCCCTTTTGGACTCTTTTGTTGTTTCTCCGCCGATTGGTTTCACGAGTCTCTCCTCTCTTTGCTAAAGGTTCTGCAACTATACCAGATCTCCAACCTCAACCACGGCTTGATGATGGTTGGTCCGTCGGGCTCCGGCAAGTCCACCGCATGGAAAGTGCTGCTTAAGGCCCTTGAGCGCTTCGAAGGTGTTGAGGGAGTGGCCCATGTTATCGATCCGAAGGCCATCTCCAAGGAGGCTCTGTATGGTGTGATGGATCAGAACACCAGGGAGTGGACCGATGGTCTGTTCACTCACATCCTGAGGAAGATCATCGACAACGTGAGGGGCGAGATCAACAAGCGTCAGTGGATCATCTTCGACGGCGATGTCGATCCGGAGTGGGTTGAGAATCTTAACTCCGTGCTAGATGACAACAAACTGTTGACACTTCCTAACGGAGAGCGTCTATCGCTCCCACCAAACGTGCGGGTGATGTTCGAAGTGCAGGACTTGAAGTTCGCCACTCTGGCTACGGTTTCTCGTTGCGGCATGGTCTGGTTCTCCGAGGACGTGCTGTCGACTGAGATGATATTCGAGAACTACTTGTTGCGACTTAGGAACATTCCCCTGGAAGATGGCGACGAGGACTTTGGAATGATGAAGAGCAAGGAGAAGGAAGATGAAGTCTCGCCGTCGTTGCAGACGCAGAGGGAGATTGCAATGCTCTTGCAACCGTTCTTCTCTGCTGATGGAATTGTCGTGCGCTCTTTGGAGTACGCCATGGACCAGGAGCACATCATGGACTTCACCAGACTCAGGGCACTCAGTTCTCTGTTCTCCATGATCAACCAAGCTGCTAGGTGAGTTTCGAACCACACGAGTCTATGACTTGTGACCTAATTTTCTGTTGTCTTTGCAGAAACATCTTGAACTTCAACTCCCAGCATCCTGACTTCCCCTTGAGTCCCGATCAGTTGGAGCAGTACGTGCCCAAGGCGCTGGTCTACTGCGTTCTCTGGTCATTTGCAGGCGACGCTAAACTCAAAGTCCGCACCGATTTGGGAGATTTCGTTCGCAGCGTCACCACCATTCCGCTACCAGGAGCTGCTGGAGCCCCAATCATTGACTACGAAGTCAACATGTCCGGCGAATGGGTACCCTGGTCGAACAAGGTGCCTGTCATTGAGGTGGAAACACACAAGGTCGCCTCTCCGGACATCGTTGTGCCGACATTGGACACCGTTCGACACGAGTCACTCCTCTACACATGGCTTGCCGAGCATAAGCCATTGGGTAAGTTCTTCATTGAAATCTTCCTGTGACCTTGACTTCATGTCTTTTTTTGACCACAGTCCTCTGCGGTCCTCCTGGTTCCGGTAAGACCATGACGCTGTTCTCGGCTCTGCGTGCACTTCCCGACATGGAGGTGGTTGGCTTGAACTTCTCTTCAGCCACCACACCAGAGCTGCTCCTCAAGACCTTTGACCACTATTGCGAGTATAGGAAGACCCCCAACGGAGTGGTCTTGTCCCCAGTTCAGATTGGCAAGTGGCTTGTGTTGTTCTGCGATGAAATCAATTTGCCCGACATGGACGCCTACGGCACCCAACGAGTCATCTCGTTCCTTCGTCAACTGGTTGAGCACAAAGGATTCTACCGCGCCAGCGACCAGGCTTGGGTCTCATTGGAACGCATTCAGTTCGTCGGAGCCTGTAATCCACCCACCGACCCCGGTCGTAAGCCACTCAGTCATCGATTCTTGCGGCATGTACCCATCATCTATGTGGACTATCCCGGAGAGACATCTCTCAAGCAGATCTACGGCACTTTCAGTCGTGCCATGCTCCGACTCATGCCTTCTCTGCGAGGCTATGCAGAACCACTCACCAACGCGATGGTCGAGTTCTACTTGGCATCTCAGGACCGCTTCACTCAAGACATGCAACCGCACTACGTGTACTCTCCGCGTGAGATGACAAGATGGGTGCGTGGTATTTGCGAGGCCATCCGTCCCCTGGACTCCTTGTCCGTCGAAGGTTTGGTAAGGCTTTGGGCACATGAAGCTCTCCGCCTGTTCCAAGATCGTTTGGTCGAGGACAGTGAACGTCGCTGGACAAACGAGAACATCGACATGGTCGCCTTGAAGCACTTCCCCGGTGTCGATGGCGAAAAGGCTTTGGTTCGCCCAATTCTCTACAGCAACTGGTTGTCAAAGGACTACATGCCCGTCAATCGGGAGGAGCTGCGCGACTACGTCCGCGCCCGCCTCAAGGTATTCTACGAGGAGGAATTGGACGTCCCATTGGTGCTGTTCGATGAAGTTCTCGAGCACGTACTGCGTATCGACCGAATCTTCCGGCAGCCGCAAGGTCATTTGCTTCTCATTGGTGTATCTGGAGCTGGCAAAACCACTCTGTCACGTTTCGTGGCTTGGATGAATGGCTTGTCCATTTTCCAAATCAAAGTCCACAACAAATACACCAGCGAGGACTTTGACGAAGACTTGCGTTGCGTGCTGAGAAGATCCGGTTGCAAGGATGAAAAGATTGCCTTCATCTTGGACGAATCGAACGTTTTGGACTCTGGATTCCTCGAGAGAATGAACACACTGTTGGCCAACGGAGAGGTGAGTAACAGGAATCTCATGATTTTCCAGATTGTACTGAATTGCATGGTTTCTTAGGTTCCTGGCTTGTTTGAGGGTGACGAATACACCACGCTGATGACCCAGTGTAAGGAGGGAGCACAGCGAGAAGGCCTTATGCTCGATTCCAGCGACGAGCTGTACAAATGGTTCACGCAGCAGGTCATGCGCAACCTGCACGTCGTCTTCACGATGAATCCATCAACTGACGGCCTGAAAGATCGTGCAGCCACATCTCCAGCTCTCTTCAACCGTTGCGTGCTCAATTGGTTCGGTGACTGGTCCGATTCGGCACTCTTCCAAGTGGGCAAAGAGTTCACAACTCGCGTCGATTTGGAGAAACCCTCATGGTCGTCGCCAGACTTCTTCCCATCGGTCTGTCCACTTGTGCCGGCAACCCCATGCCATCGCGATGCAGTCATCAACAGCTGCGTCTACGTCCACCAAACTCTGCACCAGGCAAACGCCCGTCTGGCGAAACGTGGTGGCCGCACAATGGCCATCACACCCCGTCACTACCTTGACTTCATTCATCATTTCGTGAAGCTGTACTCAGAGAAGCGCAGCGAGCTAGAGGAACAACAGCTCCACTTGAACGTTGGCTTGAACAAAATCGCTGAGACAGTCGAGCAGGTCGAGGAAATGCAGAAATCCCTCGCAGTCAAGTCCCAGGAACTGCAGGCAAAGAACGAGGCCGCCAACGCCAAGCTCAAGCAGATGTTCAAGGACCAACAGGAAGCCGAGAAGAAGAAGATCCAATCGCAGGAGATTCAAATCCAACTGGCCGAGCAGACCATCAAGATCGACGAAAAGCGCAAATACGTGATGGCCGATTTGGCTCAGGTCGAACCGGCCGTCCACGAGGCCCAACAAGGTAAATGTTTCGTTATCCATTCCATCACATCACATGCCAACAGCATCAGCCGATTATATTTTGTTTCTTTTCACACCTACATTTACCACTTCCGTTGTATTCAATCCCATTAGCCGTCAGTTCGATCAAAAAGAAACAATTGGCCGAAGTCCGTTCCATGGCAAATCCACCTGCCGTGGTTAAGTTAGCCTTAGAGTCGGTTTGTGAGCTTCTAAATGAAAATGCAACCGACTGGAAGTCGATTCGAGGAATCATGGTCAAAGATGGCTTTATCTCGTCCATTGTTAATTTGGAAACGTCCAATATCACGTACGGATTATCTATGAAAACAAAAAACAAACAAAATCATTCATCTCACACATATACTCGTATACACACATAATATATAATCGCCCTTTAATCTCTTTATTTATAAGTCTCTCTCTTCCTCTCTCTGTATCTCTTACCCCGTTAATTGTTTTCCACATAAAAAATACTGCATTTGTTTATTATTTTAATCGAATAATCATTCACCAAGCCCTCATCCACAATCACACAAAAACACCACCAGTAACAGCAGCTAATTCGCAAATTCCCCTTATCCAGATCCTCCTCTCCCCAGCCCAGCCAATGATCCGATCCCAGAATAATGTACACTCGTGTATGAACCTAGTTCTCTAACCACTGACCCGCGTTGTAAAAAATGTGTAACACCGTTTACTCGTATGCTGTGTTTGTAACCGCATTCCACGGTACAGAAGTATGATCCGTATAACTGTTCTGTAAGTAACTAACCCAACGATGAGCGCGACCATGACAGAAGCATGTGAATCCCTCCCAAGTTCTTCCTCTTTGAACATGAATCTAGTGCCTCCCTAGACCAGGGGGTTGACACCTTGTATTATGTATCTCTCTCAATTTCTCTCTCACTCTCTCTCTCTCTAGTTACTTGTTGCTGCTGTTGAAACCTATGAATCATCCTCTCTGATCTTCACCATCATACCTCAAGCACCCTCATTTTCTGCCCAAGGCGACGGAATTTATTTGGTTCATGACTTTTGTTTTGGTTTTTAGAATAGGTCTCGCCTAGGACAGGGCTACTGACGCTTCTTCTCCTGTTTTCTTGTTTTGTTTTACTTCTCCTTTGCTTCTTGGTTAGCCAATTTTGTGTTTGTGTATAAATATCTCTTCTTGTTTATATTTCATTATTGTTTTGTTTATATTTCGTTGCGGTTGGGGAATTTATTTATTAAACACTATCCAATGCGTATGAAGTACTTTGTAAATTACAGAACACTAAAGCAGGTTTGTGGACAGCGAGTTCTTTGTTTGATTTGATGGAGAGTTTTGTTGGATTCTTCAGATGCTCACATACAATTGTGTGCCCCTTTCTTTTGGGTAGCCTTTGAAAATTGTCTACTTGGTAAACCATCTGACACAGATCCTTGGAAAACCTTCAAGAGAACAATTGAGCAGATGATTCTGTTTGGAAAGAATCCCCTATCTCACGACTGGATGGCGTTGGTTAAGTGCCTGCCCCAAGTTAAAGGGGTCCCAGGTTCGAATCTCAGTGAAATCGAATCTGGTCCAGTCACCATTCGTGATAGAGTTAAAGCATTTCGAAAATCCACCTAAAACAGTACAAATTTTATGGTTTTTATGTTTATGGTTTCAGTACACACTTTCCGTATATTTAACTGAAGGAGGAGACTGAATAACCTTCCCTACTTATTTACTTATCAGGCCAACGACGACTAAAGGGGCTGAGCGTAAACAATTGGCGCTTTACATCGCTGACGGTCCTAGGCACGCTACTTCCAGTCATCAAGACCAAGTTGTCTTGCGTCCGTGATCCTTTGTCTTTGTATCGGAAACTCGGTCTTCCTCTTCTTCTTTAACCAGAAGGCTTGGATTCTAAGACTGTCTAACCTAGAGCATTGGTGTTCATTCCTCCGATGTTTACGGGCCAGTTTACTCCACATTTTGCCTTCCATATTATATTCACATCCTTGTACAGCTCGTAGAGTTCGCGGTTGTGTCTGCTCCTTCTTTCGCCTTTCTCGCAGACAAAACAAAATATCCGGCGTTGAATTTTCCTTTCGAGGGTACAAAGAATCAGCTCTGCGGTTCTTCTTGTCGTCTCCATATATCAAGACTGGTAATATTGGGGTTTTGTAGAGCAACATTTTGGTCCTTCGAACCAGAAGTTTTAACTCAAGATGTCGAGCGCCAAGGGCGATTCTACGTAGGATCTCAAACTGCACGACCCGGTGAAATGAATTCGAGTCTCTTTGATGGACTAAGTTATGAAGAACGCATGGACAACAATACACCGGCCGGGAAAGTCTTCAAATCCAACTCAGAGGGACAATGCGGAAAAGGAGTACCGCGCCTCTGGTGGTGTACACAGCTGGAAAGGTACCTCAGTCTCTCGCTACGCTGTCCCCGTTGCCCCTTAGAGTCGAAGATTCATAACTGTTAAGTCTTCGAAAATGGACGTATTCGTCCTTGCTCTGATGGATCAATGACGGCAGCATGTCCTACTTGTCTGAAAGTAAGTGCACGGAGGAATCTAGCACAAGACCTTGTTGGATGGGTAGGGATGCTATCTGAAGTCCAGGTCTATCTATCTACAACTGATACGATTTTAATGAGCTGACAGTTTTTGTGGTTAAAAATAGGGTTGACGTGCTCAAACAGACTTGGTCGAATGAATGACAGACTGAAGTTTGAAAGGGGAAAATCGCTTTCCTTCTTCGGATAGCACTACAGTCCGGTGTGGTGGTCTCGGATCAACCAACTAGCCATTTCAACTTGTTCGATCTTTCGCTACCTACAGTTGCACACATCAAACCGGATGAGTTTCATCTCCACTTGTATGGAACAGAGAAATCTTCGGCGATGTTGCGAAAACTTCTAGTGCTTTGCCTTCACCCGTTTTAGAAATTCTCCTTCTCCTTCTTGTGGCGCTACAATCCGGAGTGGACCTTTGCTAGCTGTTGCAAATTCCTTACACCAAGTTAGTTGAGGTCCCTCTCCACTCTAGACATGGATGTTCTACGTTTGATCGCCCCACTGATTCAAAGTCGAAGACTCTTCGGGACGGAGTTAAGTCTTGCAACCATCCGTGTATATTCCCAGAGTGATGGATTTTCCAATTAAGTTATTTGCCCGGTCTTCTCTTTCTGGGATCAAGATTTTGTAATCTTATTCGAAGTCTTCGAGTGCGATGTAATTTGGACGCATTTCGGGATCTAAATATGCCCCCTGCTGCGAGTTTTGCTCCAACAGTTGCACTCTCTTAGTCTAACCGCCGCCTTGATAGCCATCAGTTTCCCGAATATACTCGTATCCAAGGGAAGCAAATACAGCATAGTTTCCATGGCGGCTGACGTCGAAATTTCCCCGTGATACAAATACACACAGACCTTTGGATTTTCCCATCTTTATTTTCCAATGCTTTTCACCAAACAAGAACTCTGTTAGTTACTATCACTTACACGATTGCTGTAAGTTACTATCACTTACACGATTGCTGTATCTAGTTGGAGTACCCATTCTTGGTTGGAGTGCCCATTTGGGGCTATGGGCTTGGGACCATCACCATTCTAACGCGGTCTTGAATGTTTGGTTTTCTGCTACCTAGTATGACGCCTGTCATCACCGCACAAGGTAACACCAAGGAGGAATTCTGTCTCCCACCCAACTTCGATCGAAGTCCTCAACCACCAACAAGCTTCTGTCAAACATAGAACTCACTGCACCACAAACCAAAAAAAAAGAAAAATCTTCATTGCCTGCGTAGACGTTAGTTTAGATGAAAAAGGAAAACGAAAAAAATAAATTTGTTGGAAAGCAGCAGACATTTATGGGAAAAGTTTGAAACCGATCTCCGTCACCCACTGGTTTTGATCCAACACTCAACACGAGAGCATTGTCCTAGTTCACACCACGATGCATGCGTCGCTAATGTCATTCAAATCAATTCTAGATTCTCCTCCATAGAAGGACCATCTACGTCTCTCCCTTCAAAATCAACAACAGCACAAGATCGTCAGTCTAGGCTTCTGCGGAAGTTTGAGGGCAATAAGTCGATACCCGCCCAGCAAGATGCACGCAACAAGCTTCTGCTGAAGACTAGATACCAACTCAATTTCCAATTCGAACACAACAACTCTGCGAAGAGTCTGGCTAATCAAGAAGTCTTTGTGTGGCAAAAATGAAACCTTCAACAATGCCTCTTCCCCGTCTCCGTCCGATGTTGGTTTAGTTTTTACCTCTCTCTCTCTCTCTCTGTTTTTTGATTTCGTTAAGTTAAGGGTCCTAAGTTAAGTACAACCCAACTTCTTGGCCTAGCAAATAGAATTAATTAAAAAAAAACCGAAAAAATAAACTTTATCAAAACAAACAAATCAAAACAAAACAAATTCTTCTTCAGCTGTTAAATCGATCAAAAAGCAACAACTCGTCGAGGTGCGAACAATGGCCAATCCACCAGCTGTGGTGAAATTGGCATTAGAGTCGATATGTTTGCTCCTTGGAGAGAATGCGACCGATTGGAAGTCAATTCGTGCCGTTATAATGAGAGAAAACTTTATAAATTCAATTGTATCTAACTTCGGTACTGAAGACATAACGTAAGCATGTTAACAATCTTAATAATACACTTACCACCTAATTCGTACGTTTTTTTTTCTTTTTTTTTGTTCTTTGAATTATTCTTTTCTTAAAATTTTCGTTGTTTTTTTTTTGCAATTGGATTTTATTTAAACGAAGAATTAAATAAATTACAGTTACTTGGTGAAGGATATCTAATTCAGTGTACATAAATATGAGATAAAAATTTGCTTAATTTTGTGTTCATTTTTTTTTTGTAAAATTAAGAATAACTTTAAACAAGAACAGTAATTAGTCAAGTTAACTTCAATGCTTTTGCTTGTTTTCATCACGTTTTCGATTTGATTTTACATGAGTTTTTGATGAATCAGATGCATTTTGCTTTGGGCGTGTGAGCTGCCTATTAATCAGTCGTCTTTTCATGTTTGTTCTCCCTGCGAAGCGATGAGGTGCGTGAGAAGATGAAGACGAAGTACTTGAGCAACCCAGACTACAACTTCGAGAAGGTTAACCGTGCCAGTATGGCTTGTGGACCTATGGTCAAATGGGCCATCGCACAGGTAAGTTTGTTAGTTTTTGGTGTTAAGAGGTGGGTGTTTTGGTTTTCCGCGTTGAAAGTGGGTTTAGATCATCCTTCTGCACGTTTTCAGCCTTGTAAGTGTTACTTGGTTGAAACCTCAGTGATCGCACTCTGTTTGCGAGTGTTTGCACGATCTTCTCAAGGAAGTTGTTCAAATTTCGGCATGACACCGCCCTTTTTTTTCGGGGGATTTTGGAAGCACTACACTGGAGCACTCAGACTCAAAACTGGTCCATTGTACTGCCAGCAACCTATTCCAATGCCGTTAATTTGATGCCAACGGCAAATGGTGACTGGACCAGATTCGATTTCACTGGGATTCGAACCTGGGTCCCCTCTAACTTGGGGCAAGCACTTAACTAACTGCGCCATCCAGTTATATGACACCGCGTTACTTTGCCTATCTCCTAGAACGAGCTTGGTGTCTTAGCTGGGGCATCGTCGTCATGCCGGTCATCAACGTTCAAGGCGTTCCAAGGGACTGGTTGAGCCGGTAAGAGAGAGTGTTGCCGAGAACCCACATGTGTCGTATCAGACTTTTGGCGTCAGTGGTACCACGTTGCCGCGCATTTTGGAGCATGATTGGCATTTGTTTCCGTATAAAGTGCAATTGACTCAAAGAATATCGCCAAGAGACTGTCCACGTCGCTTGGAATACGGCCAAATAGTCGCATACCGACGTAAAAGATGGCTCACCTTGTACTTCTTCCATCCCTCTTTGAGATAAACTTATCAACCAGCATTCTCTTTCGATCTGACTGGAAGTCAGCAGCTGTGATACCCGACCCGCGTGGTGCCACAAAGGGCCCATGTTTGGCCTAAATCAGTCTGCAGTCGGCCACTAGAACCTTCTTCTTTCTTTTCTTCTTATTAGACCGCTACAGTCCGAGGTGGATCTAGACTTCACCCAACATCCCTCTCCAGCCGGCACCATCTCTCAGCTGTCTCCACCAAGCCGGCCGAAGTCCCACTCGACTTGTGTGCGCCACCTTGTACGTGGACGTCCTCTGTTGCATTGTCCCACAGGCTCGAAGTCGAAGAGCCTAACCTTACTTTTCCTTCTTGTTGATTGCAAAGCCTTTTGCTGCCATCGTCCTTCTCCTTCGCCAAACTTTAGCCTTGCCTCCTCTAACTATCCCATTTCATCCTTAGATCGAATATGCTGATATGTTAAAACGCGTTGAGCCCCTTCGCGATGAACTTCAATCGCTTGAAGATCAAGCCGCTCTTAACATGAAGCACGCCAAGGAGACAAAGGATCTCGTCACACAATTGGAACAATCCATTGCCGCGTACAAAGAAGAGTACGCCCAACTCATCTCACAAGCGCAGGCAATTAAAACCGATTTAGAGAATGTCCAAGCCAAGGTCGATCGCTCCATTGCTTTGCTGAAGAGTTTGAACATCGAACGTGAGCGTTGGGAGAACACCAGCGAGACCTTCAAATCCCAGATGTCCACCATCATTGGAGACGTCCTATTGTCAGCAGCCTTTATTGCTTATGGTAAGTGCCCTCCAATCCGCTGGTGAAATGTATGTTTCAACTCCTTTTTCAGGCGGTTACTTCGATCAGCATTATCGTCTGAATCTGTTCACCACATGGTGTCAACACTTGCAGTCGGCGAATATCCAGTATCGCCCAGATATCGCTCGCACGGAGTACCTCTCCAATCCAGATGAACGACTGCGTTGGCAGGCAAACGCTCTGCCAAGTGATGATCTGTGCACGGAGAATGCTATTATGCTGAAGCGCTTCAACCGCTATCCACTGATCATCGATCCGTCGGGTCAGGCCACCACGTTCTTGTTGAACGAGTACGCCGGCAAGAAGATCACTAAGACCTCCTTCCTGGATGACTCTTTCCGCAAGAATCTTGAATCTGCGTTGCGTTTCGGAAACCCACTTCTCGTGCAGGACGTCGAGAATTACGATCCAATTTTGAATCCTGTTCTGAACAGAGAATTGCGCAGAACTGGTGGTCGTGTGTTGATCACACTTGGAGATCAGGACATCGATTTGTCACCATCGTTTGTTATCTTCCTGTCCACACGTGACCCGACCGTGGAATTCCCACCGGACATTTGCTCGAGAGTGACATTCGTCAACTTCACAGTGACCAGGAGTTCCCTGCAGTCGCAATGTCTCAACCAAGTATTGAAGGCTGAGCGTCCCGATATAGACGAGAAGAGATCTGATCTGCTGAAGCTCCAAGGCGAATTCCGGCTGAGGTTGAGGCAGCTCGAGAAGAGTTTGCTGCAGGCTTTGAACGACGCCAAGGGTAAGATTTTGGATGATGACTCAGTGATTACGACGCTGGAAACACTCAAGAAGGAAGCGTATGACATCAATCAGAAGGTCGACGAAACCGACAAAGTCATCGCGGAGATTGAAACCGTCTCACAGCAGTATCTGCCCCTGTCGGTGGCCTGCTCCAACATATACTTCACCATGGACAGTCTTAACCAGGTCCACTTCCTGTATCAGTACTCATTGAAGATGTTCCTGGACATCTTTAGCACGGTCCTATACAACAATCCGAAGCTTGAGGGCAAGACCGATCACACGGTGCGTCTTACAATTGTGACCAGAGAACTCTTCCAGTTGTGCTACGAACGCGTGGCACGTGGTATGCTGCATGCTGACCGTCTGACGTTCGCCCTGTTGATGTGCAAGATTCATCTCAAGGGAACTTCCGAGGCCAATCTGGATTCGGAATTCAACTTCTTCCTCCGCAGCAGAGAGGGTCTTCTGCTGAACCCTATTCACGTTGAAGGACTATCAGTGGAACAGATTGAGAGCGTGAACCGCTTGGCAACACGGCTCCCAATTTTCAAGAAACTCATCGAAAAGTTGAAGTCTATGCCGGAGATCGGAGCTTGGTTACAACAGAGTTCACCCGAGCAATGCGTGCCACAGCTGTGGGATGAATCGAAGGCTCTCTCTCCAGTGTCTGCATCGTTCCATCAGTTGCTTTTGATTCAAGCTTTCCGACCGGATCGCGTAATCGCCGCTGGTCACGAGGTGGTTAACACAGTCCTCGGAGAGGACTTCATGTCGACAGCAGAGAAGGAATTGGACTTCTCTCAGGTAGTTGAGAAACAGTTGAACTGCAACACCCCAGCCCTGCTCTGCTCCGTGCCTGGATTCGATGCGTCTGGCAGGGTTGACGATTTGGCCGCTGAGTTGAACAAGAAAATATCCAGCATCGCCATTGGTTCGGCTGAAGGTTTCAATCAAGCTGAACGGGCGATCAACATGGCCTGCAAGAGCGGCAAGTGGGTGCTCTTGAAGAACGTCCATCTAGCGCCACAGTGGCTGGTGCAGTTGGAGAAGAAGTTACACTCGCTGCAGCCGCATTCTGGTTTCAGGTTGTTCTTGACCATGGAAATCAGTCCTCGCGTGCCAGTGAACTTGCTGCGTGCCGGACGCATCTTTGTCTACGAACCACCACCAGGCATTCGTGCCAACCTTTTGAGGACATTCTCCACCGTCCCGGCTACCAGGATGATGAAGACCCCAAGCGAACGCGCCCGACTCTACTTCTTGTTGGCATGGTTCCATGCCATCGTGCAAGAGCGCTTGCGTTACGTGCCACTTGGCTGGGCAAAGAAGTACGAATTCAATGAGTCCGACCTGCGTGTGGCTTCCGACACCCTGGACACATGGATTGACTCCACAGCGATGGGACGCACGAATCTGCCTCCAGAGAAGGTTCCATGGGACGCACTTGTGACCCTTCTATCGCAGAGTATCTACGGCGGTAAGATCGACAACGACTTCGATCAGCGTCTCCTGGCATCGTTCTTGTCGAAGCTCTTCACAGCCCGCAGCTTCGAGGCTGACTTTGCTTTAGTGGCCAACGTTGATGGTGGAGCTGGAGGCCATAGGCACATCACCATGCCTGATGGAACACGTCGTGATCATTTCCTGAAGTGGATTGAGAACCTGGCAGATCGCCAGACACCCTCATGGTTGGGATTGCCCAACAACGCCGAGAAAGTATTGCTAACCACACGCGGAACTGACTTAGTGAGCAAATTGCTGAAGATGCAACAGCTGGAGGATGATGATGAGTTGGCGTACAGCGTTGACGAGAACCAGGAAGCCGCCCAGACACGCAACGAAGACGGCAGGCCATCTTGGATGAAGACGTTGCATAACAGTGCAACAGCCTGGTTGGAGCTGCTGCCGAAGAACTTGCAGGTTCTTAAGCGAACGGTTGAGAACATAAAAGATCCCCTCTACCGCTATTTCGAGAGAGAAGTCACTTCAGGAGCTAAGCTCTTGACGACAGTCATCTCTGACTTGCAGGACGTGGTGCTGATTTGCCAGGGAGAGAAGAAACAAACCAACCATCATCGTTCGATGCTCTCGGAACTTGTCCGTGGAATTATTCCAAAGGGTTGGCGTCGCTACACAGTTCCAGCCGGCTGCACAGTCATTCAATGGATCACAGACTTCAGCAACCGTGTCCAGCAGCTACAGAAGGTGTCGCAATTGGTGTCCCAAGCTGGAGCCAAGGAGTTACAAGTAAGTTTACAAGAAACGTATTTTCCTGACTAGCTGTCTAACTGTGAATTTTCTTTAAGGGTTTCCCTGTTTGGCTGGGTGGTCTCCTGAATCCCGAAGCGTACATAACAGCCACCAGGCAGTGCGTTGCACAGGCTAACAGTTGGTCTTTGGAGGAACTCGCTCTGGAAGTGACCATCACCGAGGCTGGATCCAATTCGAATCAAAAGGACAGCAGCTTTGGTGTGACTGGTCTCAAACTCCAAGGCGCCCAATGCAAGAACAATGAACTTCTCTTGGCATCAACCATCATGATGGATCTACCGGTCACCATCTTGAAATGGGTTAAGGCCGGCAGCGATGTACGTGTCCCCAAACTCACTCTGCCAGTGTACTTGAATTCAACTCGAACCGAACTGCTGTTCACCGTGGACTTGGCAGTCGCCGCTGGACAGGATCAACACAGTTTCTACGAACGCGGTGTCGCAGTGCTTACGTCAACTGCGCTCAACTGAAATTAAGCAGTTCTCGGATAACGTCATAACCTATGATTTAACCTTAAAAATATTTTTCCTTTCCAATTTTGAATTTCGCATAAAGCGATTGAAATAAAGATTTTACTGGTCTTCAAGGCCAGCAAAGAGGCAAAGCTCAAAGTACTCAAATACAATACATTATCAAATAAATGAATTAATCAATGAAAGTTTGACTGTTTTCTTTGAGAGCGATGAAAGTCTGAAATGGATTGTCTCGGAAACAGGGTAACAAACTATGCGAAGGAACTTACCGGGGTTAGCGTGTACCTGTACCACAGCAGCTAGAAGAACCATTCCAATTGTTTTGCTGAATCTCACACAGCTGCACATAGGTTTTAATCTCCAAAACAAAGGGTACTCAATACAATCGGTTCTGTAAAAGTTGTCGAGACGGGAAATAGGAAGAAACTATAACTCACCATCTTTGCACATTTAGCACCTTTTCGATCCGCATCTGACGGTATACTTGCTTGGCAAAACAGTAGCGAGCTGAAAAATATGAACATCAACTCACCTAATCGCTTCATAGCACAAATAGAGAATGGTTTGATGGGAAATTACACTTCCAAACTTTTAAACAGAACGCCAAGTAGCGGAGCTTTAGAAAATACGTCCTCACACACTAAACTCACTTACTGAACCGAGGGAAGAGGGAGAGGGAGAGGAGATATCGCCAATCGCGTGGTAGCACAATAGACCTTTGTTGGTCTAAATCTGACTGTAATCTGCAGTTGGCCAATCGAACATAACCTAACTTAGCATTATCCCTAAAAGATAATAATACTCCAACCACCTTGGATAAATTATGACGCTCAAAGATTGTATAATGATGCTTCGAAATGAAACAGTGAAATAGGGCCAGATATTTTTCTTCTTACGACGCTACATGTCGGGGTGGACCTGGTTGAGGCCAGATAACGCGAAACAATAACCTTCCAAACTAATCTGCAGAGTAGCCCACTGTATCAACAGAAATATGTCCAATGTCAAGATGTTGATATTTCTAGATTGTCCGGCATTTCTTAAAGCAACTTCAACTCCAAGACCACTAAATACTCAACACTATGGCTAGCTAAAAAACTGGAATAGATTTCATGACACAAAACCCGTGAGGGCAGAGAAAAAAACTACATACGAGTCAAAAGAGGTCAAGAAATATCATTTTCTCTCGTCAGTTTCATTAATGTTGATATATATACGCATATGGTTGAAAATCTTTTATCCAAAGCTACTATAACTCTTTTCTCCGGCATTATATTTAGCAAGTAGTTTGTTAATATTTACTCTATTATTCGGATAAACCTCTAATATCCAGAACACATGCGCACAAATTCAGATTTCACAGAAATTTAGTTTTTGTTAAAAACAAACGGCACATCTCATCTCATCTCATCTCATTTTCAGTGACCCGCATATTCCACTAAATGGGTCGCGGGGGCAGTGCATGCACGAGAGATCTCCAGGCCACTCGATCGTCCGCCATCGACTCTAACTCATCAGGAACTATGCCCAAGCGCAACCAGGCGAGTTTTTGGACCTGGTCCAACCATCTCGTCCTGGGTCTGCCAAGCGGTCGTCTACCTGATGGAATCGCATTCAAGGCACGCAAGGACACATTACTTTTACTACATTTTTTTTAAACCTCTAATAACCGTTCAATTATCCAAAAGGCCGCTGGTCACGAGCATTCCAAATGAAAAATTGTACATATCCGCAAATTTCGAGTATCCGGATAGTGTCATTATCCGACCGAATATCACAGCATTAGTTTTTACGTACTAACATTTGAACAACCGTTTAATTTAATGCTCGTTCCAGTTCTGAAACAGTCAAGAGGAAATTGAGTGGTCTCAAGGGCGCCTTAAAACCCAACCAGACTGAGCCGAGCTTACCGTGCGTGGCAGTGACTTGTTGGCTGAATCATGAATAATTACAGCCCTGAGCTTTTTTCAATAGGATTCTCTAAAACCTGAGAATAACGGCTTCCATAAACGCGAAAAAAATTTTGCTTTTCCGCAGGCACTTTTTTCTTTTTCTTACCCGACGCCGGCTGATTAACTGCACATTTTTCACGTTAACGAACAAAGTAGTTGAGGATCAGCCTGCATTAGTTCGATTTGAGTTTATGAACAAAGGTAACGCACAGGATCTTTGTTGGTCTGACGTAACGAAGACGGCCTGAGTCAGTGGTGTACGATCTTAAATCAAAGATTTAACAAACCATTTCCAATTTATCCAGCGAAATGTGTGCTCTCAAAATGTGCATTAATTTTATGTTCCAAATTAATTATGGCGTCAACTGTTGCGTGTCCTCGTTGAGACCATACCTCTTCCATTTAAATGTCGTTGAGAGACAAACTGCAAGTAATCATGAGTCTTTTGATTGGTTGTGCCTGTCACATTCTCGTTGGCACTTATACAAAAATTGCACGAACGATTCCACCATCCGATGAAGTAGATCCACCAAACAGTGACTCTTTTTGTTGATATAACGATTTTTCAGCCATGCCGTGTTGATTTTCTTTCCCTCCACGTGCGGTAATTTCGTTTGTTGACGTAGTTATTCAACCGAGTATGAGAGGCTTTGTATTTTAAATAAGGATCAAGAGTAATTCTGTTTTCGATTCTTGCATCAAAGCGGGTTCAATTCTTTCAAAATTGTAAATCAAAATGAAAACTTGATTCTTCCCGGAAAATGTGCTGTGAATTCAAAAAGTAACATGAACGTACTTATGCACATACACAAGTGCAATCGGACAGGTTCATGCACATGTGTTCCTCATCACGCATTTAAAAGTGGTTATTTTCCTTTCTCTGATACAAAAAACATCTCTTTCTGGATAATCGCCTGATGATTGCAATGAAAACAAATTATTATCCGCATTTCTTCATGTGTGCAGCATAACGTTCCTTCACGCTTATGTGCATTTGTATGTAGATATACGTATACCATCTACCCTTTTTGAGAGCAATGTGCTCTTGCCCCACAGTTCGTTGCCTGAACGGATTAATTCAAATAATCACGTTTTGGAGAATATGTATCTTTTGTGTCACTCTTCGGATCACAAAATCCTTCAGTCATAAGAAGTTCTTCAAAGATAACGTCGACATACTAAGTCTTTAACAAGCTTGGCAGAATTTAATTTATTATTTGCCAGATAACCATCAGCACACACATTCTTTCAAAAAAAAGTTTTCCTCAAGAGAAATATGCGATATGTGACATGCATTAGTTGTATGTATTGAGGCCAATATATTCTCATGCGTGTAATCAGGACAAATATAAACAGTTTCATATAATTTAAATATGAACAAAGGACCCAAAGCAAGACTAGGTACAAAGACAATTCTTTTGTGTCTTCTCTTCAGTTCGTAGTGTTGTGTAGCCACTGTTGGTGAATATTTTTGATTATCTTTTTTAGTTTTTAATGTTAATCGTGATTATCAAGGATTTCTCAATGTAAATGACGAAAAGAGACTTGATAAAATGAGCCTCTGGGTCGACGGAATAGAGGACGTCCCCGACTAAATTCGGACCACAAGATTAGAAGAAATTCAACCAACTTTGTGTGTGCAATTCGCGAAAAATAATAAAAGATCGTGCCAGCTTGAGAGGTTTGTTGGTTGAGGTACAGGTCCACCCGGACTGTAGCGGCAAGAAAGCAAGAAGAAAACAATTTTAAAATTAGAGTGTTGAAAATACAGTGCAAATATTGGGTGAGTTCGTAATCGCAGTACTGCAACTCCAAGCGTTCTTAATTGCAAACAATTAGCAATGATGCTTTTCACCGCTTTCTAAAATGTGTCATGAAAGCAACCAGCGCTTCATAGATTATTGCGATATGATGAAATCAACAATATTTTCCAACTCAATTGTCTATTTTTCATGTCTAAAATATATTTAAGTATGCTGGCATTGTAATTGCCAACATTAGTAGCCAAATTATTAGGAAAAATAGTCGCTGCCAATTTTTTGACATTTTTACAAAATAAGGAAATTGACATATAAAACAATGATGGCTGAAACACAATAGTTCGTTAGCGCTGGCGTTGTCTTTCAACGCACACAATTCAATGGCCATGCAGACAATTTTGCGGCGACCTGCGTAAGTGAAAAATGAGACAGATTAGAGGATCGTAATAAAACGTAATCCCAACGCATGTCATCATATAGAACATGTTGGATATTTTTTGACGGAGGGGTGCGCTGTAAGAGCGAAATTCAGAATTTTTTTGGCAACTGACAGTTTAGAAATGAAAACAGCTGACGCAATATTTTTCATCTGGTATTTAAGAGAGAGAGGGAACAGCTGATTAACGCAGTGCGTCAACACACTCCCTCCGTAACCTGAAGTCGGCTCGCGCAACGCACGATTGTGTTTCAGCCATAAGCCGTTCAGAAACATCAACAATATTAAAGCATCGTAATACGATGCATGCCCGATGAGATGCCCATTGCTCTATATTTGCTTTCATCTCTAATTGGAGAACGATTCACAATAGCATTCCCTTCATTTTTACTTGGCTTCAAAATGTGCGTTCACTGAAAGATTTAAGTTTCTGAAGGATTTCCTAAAACTTATTCCACTAGTAGGTCAGTATGAACTTGTATTTAATTCTCTGAGCTCTTAAGGCTTATGTGCTGTACCGCCTTCCTCGGGTTCCCTTATTCTATTTTCAGTGAACCCTTATCTCCAACTGCCCCAGTTGATAATAGACAAACTTTCCCCACGGATGATGCTGAACTCTTGATAGCTTGCGTGAGTTTGAAAGATACACAAGACATAACTTTTTTGTTATTCTCCAACAGCACACACCACATTCGATGTCATCGACCCTTTTTCGATTTGCGAACTCACAAACTCCCCCATGTATGGCCACCATTGAACCCCCTTCCGCATCTTAGACAGCTGCTGTGGTTATCTAACGGATGTGGTGGCACATGTCCTTGATGAAACGGAAATAATTTAAATTTTAAATTGTGGGAGAATTTGAGGATTGTGCGCAGATTGCAATAATCAAAAGGAAATCTTTGATGCTGCGAATTATCTACAACCGGTTCCATGGTGTAATGGTTAGCACTCTGGACTCTGAATCCAGCGATCCGAGTTCAAGTCTCGGTGGAACCTTATTTTTTCTCTCTCAATTCAATCGTTCGAATAATTTATTCATGAGACAGAATAGAGGAGATGATTGACGTGTTTTTCCTGTTTCTTGAAGAAGGTTTGATGCTGTATGGGGTGAGATTTTTTTTCCTGTTTTTTAGTGATAATTTGGAAATGCATCACTAAATGCGTTATTCAAATTTAATAATTTAACATTTAAATAAATATCTGATTAAATTGAACAAATTGTACAAGATTGTTTTCCCCGTGGACTTCCCACAAACTGCATGCCACTGTCTTCATCGAATATATTGAACATTGACTCCTAAGATTATTAGACATTTCGCCATTTTTTAGCTCGGTAAAGGGTTTTCGACTTTGACCATGTCGAGAAGTTAGGTTTGGTTGGTGTGACTAAAAAGTTAGCAACGGATATTTTTGTTGGCTTCTACCAGAAAGTTCACGGTTCATAAGTCTCCTTCTTATAGTTGACGTGTTTAGAACCAGGGTCAGTTCTCTTTTTTGCAAGCCTCGCAATTTCGCGATCGGTTTTAGATGTTGTTTTACGTAGCATGCCTCGGTGCCGTAAACGAAGGCCATATGAACTAACTAACTAATAATGGCGTTAATTCGCATTTGAAAGTGAACCAGCAACCAACTTGCGACCAACCAACGACTGCGACAATGTGAACTGCCAGTTGAAATTGGTTTAAATAACTTTGATGCAAGATGGCCGCTGCGCTATTGCATGGAAGATTTTGTTCTGACATTTATTTTCTTTCTTTACTTTGCTTACTTACTTACTTCTGGTGGTGCTAAAGTCCGTGGTGGACCTGGGCCTCCACCAACAAGCGTCTCCAGCCAGCTCGATCTTTAGAAAGCTGCCTCCAGTTTCGCATGCACAGTTCGTTGAGGTCCCTTTCCACTTGTGTGCGCCACCTGAGTCGCGGTCTTCCTCTACTGCGGCGACCCTCGGGGGTGGATTCGAAGACTTTCCGGGCCGGAGCATTGCTTTCCATTCGCTCTACATTCGTTTAGCCATCTTAATCGTTGTATTTTCACCATTCTGGCTAAGTCGATGTCGCTGAACAGCTCGTACAGTTCGTTGTTATATCTTCTCCTCCACTCACCCTCCATGCAGGCGGGACCGAAAATCTCAAAGCAGCCAAGAGCAACCTCATCCGCTTTTGACAAAGTCCATGCTTCTGCGCCATATAGCAGGACTGGGACGATTAAGGTCTTGTACAGGGTTACCTTGGTTGTTCGAGAGAGGGCTTTTTTTATAAATTGCTTTCTTAGCCCAAAGAAGCAGCGATTAGCGAGAGTTATTCTTCGTTTGATTTCAGCGCTGGTGTCATTGTCCGAATTAATAGCGGTACCTAGGTAGACAAAGTCCTTGACTACCTCGAAGTTATATCTGTCTGCTGTGACGTTCTGTCCGAGACGTCGGTGTTGGGTGTCCTTTCTGGTTGACAGCATATTTTTGGTCTTGCCCTCATTTACCTTTAAACCCATCTTCACGGCCTCCGTCGCAATACCCACAAAAGTGCCATTGACATCACGCTGTTCTTCCGACTATGTCAATATCGTCGGCATATGCAAGTAGTTGGACGGACTTCTGAAAGATTGTGCCTCTGGTTTTCAATTCTTCCAAGTATGATGTTGAAGAAGTCGCATGACAGCGCGTCGCCTTGTCTGAATCCTTTTTAAAGGTCTCGGTTAGGTCTTTACCGACCTTGATGGAACAGCGTGCATTCTCCATCGTCATCCTACACAAACGGTAAGTGGTAAAACCATTAAAGAGACTGAAGACTGACTTGAAAAATAATATGGAAGCTCAAGGCTCTTGAGATAGCTAAGATTGTAACATTTTCAAATGATACCGCCTTTTGACGCCTGCATGACCATTTGGGCATGAACAAATTATGGGCAAGACGAGTGCCACGTTTGCTGCCCAAAAACGGATTCGGGTAAAAATTTCAACACATAATTTGGAACTCTTCAAGCTAAATTCCCGTGACTTTTTAATTCGATTCGTAACAGTTGGTGAATCCTGTATACACTACTACAGTTCAAAAATGAAGAAACAGTCAAAACAGGGGACATCTGCAGGCTCCAAAAAAGGCAAAAACGCCTATTTTGCAGGGTTTGAGGAATCATATTTTTTTGGAAAGTGTAAAAATAATGAAAAATGTAATATCGTTGGGAAAAGTGTATCGTGCTAAAAGGAAACTCTACGTTAAAATAAATTCAATTTCGCGAAAGAAAATATTTAATTTCAAAGTTACTGACTAATCGAACAGTCCTCGTACATCAGATGGAGAAGCTAATAAATCATCCAAATGACCCTTTGGCAGAACAATATGTAGAGCATCCTGAGACAAACAGTCACTGCACAAGCATACCTGAGATTCTTGAGTTATGAGAACATGATGATGAGTGAAACATAATACCGTTCCTATGCAAATCATGAGCTGAACCTTTTGTATCCTCGAACTTACCTTCATCCGGCATTGTTACCAGCGAATATTGCATGAAATTTATGTTCCTGCCAAGCTGAATGCGAATGTCTTGTTTCTTTATCCACGAGAAAATGTAATTCAAAAACATGTGACATTTGACAGTAAAAATAAAGCAGCATGTCATCCGCACACAGGTGGAGAAAGTTATCCGCGTCTCAGGTAACAGAAATAACCTGTTGCGTATTTCATGGGAACGCTCATAAAGCATAAATTTGTGTGGGGTCTACGACGAAATTCAGTTCCCAAAATACACATTTGTCACCCTCCCGTCAAAGAAAAAAACGGCACATTCAAAAAGATTGAATCGCCAATTTGTGAAAAATGATAAACGCTATGCTATTTTCCGAAATTGCATCGCGAGACTGTAAAATGCGTTCGAAAACAACAAATAAATTGATTACCCCCGTCATATTACGCAAAACAACGACTTGTCCTTTGCATTTTCGACGACATTGTATGGCATCGTTATCTTCTTCGAAGAAATGTTCATCATTTTTGTTGCACTCTTTGCACATCAATTGTGCGACAACGAGGGGGTTTATGTTGTTTGTGTTCAAGGTGATGACAAGAGTTCCACATTGCCACGACATCCAGCAGCAATAAAGCTGTCCCATGTGCTGTCACATAAAATTACGCTCATGATGCGGATGTGTGCGGTGTGAGGAGAACATGAGTTACTGACTTTCTGCAGGAAAAAATACGTACAACGTTTGGTTCTCAGTACATTTTGTAAATTTATGATTTGAAAAATGCGATTTTATCTGATTAAAATGCAAATTATTTACCACAAACAACAAACTCGCGGTTGGTTAGAGTTGGCAGCATTTAAATGTTTTCCTTTGTTGATTCAAAATGTCAATGAAAATGGTTCTTGTCTAAACTTTGACAATGTGTTGTCAAGCGGTTCCATGGTGTAATGGTTAGCACTCTGGACTCTGAATCCAGCGATCCGAGTTCAAATCTCGGTGGAACCTGAATGAAAATTCTTTTTTTTTTTCTTTTTTTCCTCTTAACGGTTCAAAATGATGACCAGTGACTTTGGAATTTGAACTGTTGCATAATTTAATGGGACAAGTTTGTTGCTAGGACAGATTCATGCATACGCCTGTGAAGGTGGGTTCAATTCTCAATAAATTTGTACCGAGGGATCTTCTGCTTCTTTTTATGACGCTACAATACGGGGTGGACCAGTTGAGGTTATTATTTATTGAAGATGACATTGGATGCGAGTCGATTGGAGTGCAGCTGCGTTACTGCGTCAAACCCTAGAACAGACAAGAACAGGCGGGATCTTTCCGGAAGAAGGAAAAACTCAAGTCAATAGGAGTTAAAGTAGAAATTCGTGGAACTGACGTTGCTGGAGCCCATTGGCAGACACTCTTACAATTGCTGCTGGCACAACGAACACGGTGCTTGCCTGTCCGTCGGAGATAACCTGGGAAATTCCACTTTATGTTGAAATTAAGTCCCTTGAGAGCAATGGCAAGGGTGTCATTCTTTATAAAGACTTAGGATTGTGCAGGGGAAAGGTGCGACTGGTTTTACGGAAACGTTTTGACAAAAAGAGAAATGTAAATTAGTTTACCTGTGAAAAGCGAAAATTGGGAAGTACAGTCGCTCCCAATAAGTCGAACTCCCTCTAACTCGAACTAATTTTGATATCCCGGGAAAATTCGACTTAGAGGGAGTCGACTTATTCACTGCCGATTCTTCTAGAGTTTTCGACGTCGAAACCATCTGTAGGCAGAAAAAAGACAAAGTCTTGGTCTCAGTTTGCCTTTTACGAGGAAAAATGGTTGGGTTTGAACTTAGCTTCCGTTTACATTGATGTCCTGTGGGAGGACTCCACTCTTCTTCTTCTACTTAAAGTGAAGTGAGTTAGATAATGGCCTCTCTTCTACAGCAACCACTTGTGCTGTGAATGCAATTGTTCTCTCACGAGTGGAGCGGACTTGCAGTTGTTTTCTGAGAAGCTTCACATGCCAGTTCTACTCTTCGAACAATTTGAATGACTCTAGAGAGGTGGCGCCGTAAAAATGAAAGTCGGCACTTGATCCTTGAACTGTACAAACTACACAGATGTTTATATGGACATGGATCTATTGTAAAGGGTGATAGCAATGATTGTTTTTCCAAATGTTTAGTTTCAGCAGCTGTCAAAGATGCCAATGACATCCAGCTGTCAAAATATTCAGTAAAGTTTGCCATTTTACCATACATCACCTCAAGTTTGCGAACGTGCGAACATTTTTAAAAAATATCTAAACTCCGGATCAGTTGTAAATACGCCACATGCATTTTGTCGTGAGGTCGGTCGTCATTATGACTTTATTGTAGCCGGCAATTCGCTGTACCGTGGAAAAGTTTGAGCATGAGTACACTCCTTTACACCTTAAGCCACCAACCAGACAGAGATTGGTGCGAAATGAAAACATAGCCGCGGACAGTGTCGAAAAAGGAACAGAAATTTTGATTCTGCGCCGATCAGCTGAATTGGGCATCGCCAGAACGTCAAATCGGCTTATTTTGTGGTCGGATTTGGTCCGACATTCTTATAAGATTGTGCTGACGCAAGAATTGGAGCCGAACGACCATAGACAACACCGTGAGATCGCTAACTCTTTTTTTTCGCTACAGGATCTGCGTCTCAATCAATAACCCTTTCCAGCTGGCACGATATTTAGCCAGCTGCGCCAAGTTGGCTGAGGCCCTCCTCCACTTGTGTGCGTCATCGGTTTCGAGGGCGTCTTCTATTGTGTTTTCTTACAGGCGCAGAGTTCACTAATTGAGCGTCCAACGTCGGAAGTGTTGTCCGAAAATCCAGTCTTGGCCAACCATTTTTGACTCAGCGATTAAGCGTCCAGCGTCGGAAGTGTTGGCCGAAAATCCAGTTTTGACCAAAAAATATTTTTTTCGAATGAGGGCAAGATCCATTTTTGGCTCAGCGGCTATGTCAAGAACCGAAATTGCCGGTCTTGGAGTGAACACAATCCACAAGTGGCATCAATGCATCCGCAAAGATTGACTGTTTGGTGTGGTTTATCGAATGGCGGCATCTTCTTCTTCTTCTTAGGGCGCTACTGTCCGAGGTGGATCTGGCCCTCTCCAACATGCCCACCCGGCCGACACGATCTCTCGCCAGCTGTCTCCAGTTTGGCACATCAACCTGGTCGAGATCTTCCTCGAATTGTGTGCGCCACCTGTTTCGAGGTCGTCCTCTGTTGCGTTGTTCTACAGGCTCAAAGTTAAAGACAATGGCGGCTCATCAGACCTTATTTCTTTCGAAATGAGGAAGGGAGACACGGTTAACGTCAAAAATCCTCCAAAAAAAAAAGTTGTAAATACGTAGCCTAATTTTCGAATTTCATCGTAAAGTCAGTCGGTATCATGCATTCAATGCAAAGGCAATTCGTCGCACAGTGGAAAAGATTGAGTGCGAGTACACTCTTTTTGGAACTTAAGCCATCAACCACACAGAAATTGGTGCGAAATCAAGGATACATAGTCGCCGTAGCGGCCAGTGTCGAAGAAAACCCAGAAATGCCGATTCGGCGCTGGCCCCGAGAGTCAACCCGGCTTATTTTGCGATAGGATTTGGGCCCGCATCCGTATTGTTTGCTGATGCTGGCAAGAATTCAAATCAGTCGACCACGGACAACGCCGTGAGTTTGCTAAATGTTGGCGGGAGATCCGGATTTTAGCCAAAAAACGCCTTCTCGGACGAGACCCATTTTTGGATCAGAGGTTATGTTAACAAGCTCCATTTCCAAACACAACCCACAATTGGACGACAGAGCATTGATGCATCCTCAAAGATTGAATGTTTGTTGCGGTTTACGGCTGGGCGACATCATCAGACCTTATTTCTTTCGAAATGAGGAGGGAGTCAATGGTCTCAGGTATAGAGCCATATTAACCGACTTTCTGTGACCAGAGCCTGACAACATCAATATATTTAAGCTGTGATTTAGTCAAGACGTTGCTACATGCAGTACAAGCGGCGCAACGCTCGTAGTTGTGAAGGAGAAGGAGACTTGGTTGTCTCACGGCGAGCGTTCATCAATTGGTCGCTTGACATCACTCGATTATTTTCTTTAAGGCTACGTCAAATTCTCAGTTTACGTTAACAAACCAACCCCAACCACTTTGGACGAGCTCAAGGCCAACATTCGAGACGCTTCAGTCGTAATAACGCAGCCCATTTTGGACTGAATCGTCAAAAATTGGATCGCCCGCTTGAAGCACTGCCAGCAAACCCGAGGCGATCACATGCTACTCCATAGTTAATGGCATGTACGCAGCTTCAAATTAAATCCAAAATCAATTTTATATCCCACACCGTTGTTGATTTATTTAAATTCATTTTTCTATCATCCTTATCTGGTCACCCTGTAGAAGTTGGCTCCCGGTCGCCCCCAGATTTTAGCGAGACAACCGTTATTTGAATCCAGAAAGAATTGCATAGTTTTCTTGAATTCCTTCCGTGTCCTGTTATCCAACAATCTCGTGACAATTAACAATCAACTAACGGGGAACGGAATTCTCGCAGACATCCAGTTATAAAATGAACTGATTCCCCAAGGACACGAACCAAATTTCTCGTTAAATTCACCAGATTCCCCCGTCTCATCGGAGCAGATTCAACCACCTCATCCTTCAGCAAAGAAGATATAACCCAGGATCTAACATAAATCCAGTTCATGTTCAACATTATCCGCAAAACTAGAACCGCTCCAAGATGTCTGTGCACCTCCACGGAAACCCACGTGCATTCAACAAGACTCCACTAAATCGTGTCTTAAGAGCATCCTTAGCTCCCAGAGAAGTACAAGTGCCACGCTCCAGCTAATTTATCCTGCAGTATATTTCAGCTTCACCCCCACAAAATTTTAACTAAAACGAAACACCTTTTGTGGCGCTACAACCCTTCATCCTTCACCAGGCGGGAAAAAATACGGCAAGAGCGCATGTGGTACGACATTAACTACATCAAATTAAATCTACGAACTCTCCTCGAACTCCTCCGTAAGCTATGAGACAAAATAGGGCTTTCCCACGCGAATTAGAACGAATGCCTCGTAAAGAAAACCACAGAAAGGATAACGTCGCGCTACTACTCCACTAATCTGTTCTACTTTTCGGAAATATTCCAGAAATTCCCAAACTAAACGACCCCTCCTGCCGTCAGCTCCTCCGCCAACACGATGGCTTGGTAAACACCGCGTTTTCCCGTAGCGATGGCATGCAGCAGGGGTGCCAACAAAACGAGGAAAAACAAAGAAAACTTTATGACATCTCGTACATAATGGGGCAGACGTGTGCCGGAGGCGGGAGATTCTGTCAAAAATACATTATTTGTCGAAATATCAACTTAACATGATTTGCATTGTTATTGTGCGTGTTTTTTTATGCTTCGGCTTGGCAGTGATGACAAGTTTGGGTGATCCTTTTTTGCTTTGTTGTCGCCGCAAATGAACGCTGCGGTGGGCGGTGTGCGGTGTGCCTGTGGCCCTCCCACATTGTTGACTAGGCCAAGGAGAGTCTACTTACCCGTGAATTGTGTGTGTGGTTTGACGTTGTGATGGCATCTCAGGAATGGCTTGTCATTGTGTGAGGAGGGTATCGCAGTTCTTGTTGAACTATGATTTGGGTATCTGTTTGCCAGGTCGAATGGTGGAACTTTCTAGACAGCCCGACGTTGTATTTGCATTTCGTAATAGAATTTATCGATATCCTTGACACGGAACGGCTTGGGGGATACAAGGACAACGCACAAATGGGTATTTTGACGAATGCTTTGTGCGCCCAAGGGTTGATGAGACATTGACTAACTGAAATGAAAACAGGAAAGTTTTAACAACGAAAATGAATTGCCGACGAAGTCCAATGAACATCGAATAGCTATTAAGAGGTTTGTCGAATTACAGGCCGTAGGATTAACCCTTAAGTCATAGAAAAGTCTGCGTAAGATGGAGACAATTCATATCGGGACGCATAATTTGACGTCTAGACTTAGTCATCAGAAGGTCACATTCCTGGTTTTGGAAGCGTATCAAATCCCAATGGTTCAAGGAAAAAAAACGAACGAACGTGGAACAATGGCTTTGTGCGTTGCCAGCTTCTTGCGCACTATACAGCGACATGAGTCTGCCCAGGGGTCTACGGATCCAATGTCTAAGATGGCTAGGCCATGTAGAGCGTATAGACAACTTAGTTCCGGCCCGAAGAGTCTTTGACTCTGAGCCTGTGGGACAACGCAACAGACGTACAAGGTGGCGCACACAAGTCGAGGGGGACCTCGGCCGGCTTGGTGTGCGAAACTGGAGACGGCTGGCGAAAGATCGTGCTGGCTGGAGAGGCATGTTGAGTGGGGCCCAGGTCCACCTCAGACTGTAGCACCCTAAGAAGAAGAAGAAAGAAGGAACTAGACAGAAAACTGGAACAAAGCTCCGGGCATCAAAAAGTCCAAGAAACGCCTAGATCAGTATAACCGAAAGAGATTTGAGGCATGTATTAAAATGAGCAAGAACAAAATTTGTATCCTAACAAGCTTCTTAACAGGGTACCGCAGTTTCAGGGAGCACCTAAGGAAACTAGGGTTATCAGAAGGTCTCTGCAGATTCTGTGGAGAATTTAATGAAATTCCAGACCAAGTACTGGGATTCTTTGAGGCACTAGCCACAAAAGACAAAGATATCTGCGCAAGTACTTAGAATCAGAGGAAGAAATCCAGTCATATATCTCATTCTCAAATTCCTGAACGAAACTGGCCTCGAGAAAATACTCAAGAATAAATTTCTTCCACAATAGAATTCTGAGAGGAACTCGAAAGAGAGCAAAGGAATTAAAGGGGCGCAATAGATCTAAAGGTGCCTGTGCAATATACCCTTAATAATAATAATAATAATAATAATAATAATAATAATGCATGTTTTTCATTGAAATTCACCGTCGTCGCCTTATTCTATGTTAAAGTATGGCCTTAATGAACGCAATGGCAAACGACAAGGCTCAATTTTTGAAGCCCAATATGTGCGGTGCAGCAAAGCAAGCAGCACAAAAGAGTATAATTGACTAAAAATACTGGAGGACATTGGAAAGCAAAAGAAGATAGCTCAAAAGGAGGGCTGTTCTCTCAAGTGGTTGGGAACCCGAGTGCAGCACAATTCGTTCGTCTTGTTAAAAAAATAACTCGTTCAATGAAACCCTGTAGCCATGGATTTAGAGTGATCTCTGTAGACTGTACCTTTTGACCAGCATTATATTGGTATAATTAGCTGATTGATTTTAACGGCCTATCCTTCACTTTTGGGTATGCAACGATAACTCAATAATAACTCTCTTCACTCCAATTGCCGACATTTTTACTTTATGTATAAAGTGGTATTTACAGTAGAACAAAATAAAATCAATCTTGTTTTCGGCCCACTAACCACTAAGACACACCATAAGTAACTGGCTTAAATTTTGGCGAAATCTCGTATCAACTGTTAAATTTACAATTAAAGTGACATGAATTAAAACCTCTAAAAACCACCCTGTAAATCCCCAAAAATAAATGGAACGAAGGGACCTGAAAATGTCTGAATCCATCCAAACTTCAAGATGTCATTTAACACAAAAACAGTGTGCTGCCTTGCACCTGACTGTGAATACCCGCCACAAATCCCATTCCACAACCCAATACCCTGCTGAATGTTTCATAATGAAACCCTTTCCCTTCCCAAAATTCTCTCTGTGATCCAAATTCTTCGTGGTCTCATTTTTATCGTTCCAAAAATGCCACGACTTCACATGACAGAACACGTGTTTCCTACGCCGAACGAAGGACATTTCTGGAGCGTTTCTCTGCACACTCTACCCTCAGTTAGGGAAATCGATTTTTGTGCAAAAGGACATCCACCGAACTTTCGTCTCCACCCAGAGATTCAGAAATTAAACCGAAACCCCGTTCCCCCAAGGCCCCCTAATGACACCACACAATCAACCCCTAACCTTGGGCAAAGCCTCCACCTACGTCCCATTACGTGATTGCCCATCACGAATTCATCCGGACAACATTCCGTCCGTCCACTACCATGACGGTGATCACCATCACTCTGCCAACTAATAGTTCATTCACCACCAGCACGACACTAATTTACGCCTTCCAGGCGTATCCTTGCTGTATCTCCTTTCCACCGACCTGACATGAGATGCACGAGCTGCCTTGGTGGGGACTTTTTGAAAATGGATGAAAGGCCGCTCTAGAGGTGCCCTAGATCTCATCGCTCTGTCAGGCTTCACCTTGATTGTCGTCTCAAATATTTAATTATCCTGTGCCAGGGATCCCGCCACCACATCATGACCATCACTGTGTCGTGGCGATTGCGATTTCCAAGAGATGCCTGGGATTTAATTCCCCATAAGGAAGACACATTCCTACAGCCCGAGCTGAGAAGACATAAATGAATTCGCTGAAGAGCCTCTCATCGGATGGGGGGACACAGTCTCCACAGGATTCCGTCTCGCTAGCCCATTGCAAGCCAATAGCTTTCGAACAATTTATTCGGATATCCCTTCATTTTCGACGACATTATCGCTGACGGAAGCCGTTAACACGCCGGGGTGCGCTTAGAGCGATTAATCCCCAAGGAATGATGTTCTTCTGCGTGTGTGAAGCGTGAGGGCACATACGTATGGCGTCCTTTAACTTCGGGGTGGAGGATGAAGAAAAAACTGGGAATTCCTCATAATTTTTTATGATACGAAGCGAGAAGCACTTTCAATTTCAATAGGAAAAGGAAGGAACTGTTTTGGCTGTCAAAAGGAATGCGGCGAAAAACAGTCGGGTGTGCAAGTTTGCATTGAGTCATTCAGGTTGGTTCCATAACGAACCCGGTTTTTGATAACTCGGTCACACTAGTCGACGGAAGCGACCGCTATCTACGAGTATCTTTCAGAATGGCTCTGAGTTCTTCTAATAATGCCGGCTTGTTGGCATAGACTAATGATCTAACATACTAACCGAACCATTAAAGAGTCTAGAGGAATTAAATCACTGGATATAAGCAGCAAATTGACAGGAACATTTTTGGAGTTCCCAATAAGTCGATTGTTGCAATCGCTGTGTGGCTTGTCATATTGTGGCGCAGTCATATCCGACAGTCAAATTCGACTACAAACGCATTTTGTTAGGAAAAACCCGAATTTTTCGACAGGCGTGAACAAATTTTAGGTGCTGTTTCGAGACTTGAACCTTAGACCTCGAGCGTAGGAGTCGACGCACTCACCCACTATGCCACAGCACCCAGTGGATATAAAGTATATTAAAATTATTAATGAAGCCTTAAATTTTTCTGTCAGCTAGTCCTAGAACAGAGACTTACTCTTTATCTTCCATTTTCACCATTTTGTCTCTTCCCTTAGCCTCACAGTTCTTCCATACTTAAGACTATTGCCCGTATCGAATTCATTTTCTTAAGGCAGACCTTAACTTGTTAACCCGACTGTGGCACATTTTAAGTTGATGCAATAAAAATTCATCCCATCGGATGAATGAATTTTTTCCTAACTGATACGTGACTTCTGCAACTTGCGTGCCCTTGCCGTCAATGTGAAGCTTCATTAAGCAAGACGAAGGCGAGTTAAGCTTTATGAATACGTCCAATGAATCAGTTGTCATGTAATGTAAATTCTCATGAAACGTGATTGCTTCGTTGTGCATTCCCCCTCAAGGCAGTGTTGATATGGACGAGTATGTCCAGTCTGGGGACGATGGCTTCTAAGGTGAATGTGACCATTCATCAGATGCATGGAAATTAATTTAAAACAAGGCGTCGTTTTGGGAAATTTGAAGTCGTTTGTGAATGCCGTGGTAGCTGATCTTGAAGTTGAATTTGTTAAAGTTGATTCATGGAGGAGCATCTGCAGGGAATGCAATTTTCGTGCCCGAAGAAATGTCTGTGGGATTCTATGAACAATCTTCATTTTGCGTCTTCCAATTGTGGAATAGTGCGTGAGTTGAATTCTTCTTCTTCTTCTTCTTCTTCTTCTTAGGGCGCTACAGTCCGAGGTGGACCTGGGCCTCACTCAACATGCCTCTCCAGCCAGCATGATCTTTCGCCAGCTATCTCCAGTTTCGCACACCAAGCCGGCCGAGGTCCCCCTCGACTTGTGTCCGCCACCTTGTACGTGGACGTCCTCTGTTGCGTTGTCCCACAGGCTCAGAGTCGAAGACTCTTCGGGCCGGAGCTAACTTGCCCATACGATCTACATGGTCTGCCGTTGGATCCTAGGCGTTGGATCCGTAGACGCCTGGCTAGACTCATGTCGCTGTACAGCCCATACAGTTCGTGGTTGAACCTTTTCCTCCAATTCCCATCCACGCAAACAGGACCAAAGATCGCGCGCAGAACTTTTCTCTCGAAAAGGCCAAGAGACTGTTCATCTGCTTGGGATAATGTCCATGCCTCTGCGCCGTACAGCAGGACTGGGATGATCAAGGTCTTGTATAGAGTCAGCTTGGTCTTCCGAGAGAAGGCGGTACTACTCAATTGCCGTTTGAGCCCAAAAAAACAGCGGTTGGCAAGAATTATTATGCGTTTGATCTCGGTACTGATGTTGTTTGTACAGTTTACCGCGGAGCCAAGGTAGACGAAGTCCTTAACTGCCTCAAAGTTATAGTTGCCTATGGTGACGTTCTGGCCAAGTCGTCGATGTTGTGCGTCCTTTCTCGAAGACAGCATTTACTTGGTTTTGCCCTCGTTTACCGCCAGACCCATTTTAGCTGCTTCCGTTTCAATGCCAGCAAACGCATCATTGACGGCTCGCTGTGTTCGCCCAATCACGTCAATGTCATCTACGTAGGCTAGCAGTTGAACGGACTTTTGGAAGATCGTGCCTCTTGTGCCCGTTCAGAGTCGACATGATTAAATGCAGGTCCCCTTTAATCGTGAGAGCACAATATCACGCACAAGTCAAGTACTTGTTGCATAAGTTTGGCCCAAATCCACCTCCGCCTGAGGCCCCAAAATATGTGTGTATACGTAGAAGATCCAGCTAGATGGCAACTCTGCCTTCGCACTTCATACGTGATATACAAAACGCAATCACAACAGCCTGCAAAAAGAAAACAAATACACAAAAGAAATGAAATAACCATAATCCAACCACAGCGCATAGAGAGAGAGAGAGTGCCTCACATAACTCAAACAAACACCATTCAAGGATAATGACGGATAATGCATAGTGCTCGAGCCTCCTGCTAATTCCCTAATGGCCACCACAGCCGACGACCACAAGCAGCGGCATCGAGCGCAGCACATCATCGCCTTATCGCATTAAGTTATTATTTTATATCATCAGTTGCCACTCCAGCGGCAAGTCACACTCCAGCATCTCCTACGACTCAGTTGCCGGCCGGTAGGGTGGGACTCACGTTTCATGATTACATTTCGGGTTCATTAACTTTGAGAGAAGCCCCAGCGCCGTCCATCACCAGAGAATGTCTGTACCACCGATGCAATGAACCAATTATCCTGTTTAATGAAATAAGGAACTTTATTACACGCCCACGACGCCCGAGCTGAGCGAAAGTTCTCCGCTCTGTCCGACTCACACTCGCCACGGGTAACTAATTACCATCTGGTGGCGATTAAGAACCGCCACCTTTAGACGGTGAGTCCCCGCCCGTGGGCGTGGGAGTCCATCAATAACTTCGATCTCACGTGGTTTCCATTTGCGATTGGGTTTTAGTTCTCATATTCGTCCCTTCCTTTCGCTGGGATCTGATTTCGATTCTCAAAACCAGAAGTTTCGCTTAGATCTCCCTCCCGAGGACAATGAACGGCTATAATTAGAATCCTGTCGGTGGGGTCTTTGCTTATTTTTCCCACGAACCCTCGTCCGCTGATGAACTTGGAATTAGATTCATCAGATTGCGGATTAGGCAAATGTTTACTTAGCTGCGCTCGTCCTCGTGAGGCGCGGGAAGCAGAGGAGATGCCTGTGTCTCGCAGTCGAAATATGTGAATGAACGTGCAAGGAAGTCGTAAGACTCGCTTTTCAATAAAGAAATCACGTCACGGCGAAAGGTATTTCAAAGGAGACGCCCACTTCGCGAGGCGGTAAGCAAATACGTGAGTGTCCCCACCGGAGTCCCTGGAGCTCGATGGTTATCGGTTTTTTCTGTTTTGGTTTGCGTCAAGTCTCGGAGCAATTTGGAAGGACTCCCAAGCCAAAGCGCGACCTTGGGAAGGTGTGCTCACGTCGGAAGAGGAAGTTATTATGCAAATAAAGTGATTTTCGGTGTATGAACGCAGTCACGGACGTTCCCAACGGGCTAAGTGGAATTTTCACATAGCTTCCGGTGAGAATGAGTACACTTTGGGTCATAGGTTTGAATTTGAATTTTGAAATGAGGTGTTTGCGGGGAATGTTTACTGCTTTGGTGGATCGTGGTGTACACAAATGTGCGTTTTAAGAGGTTATGCGAAGCAGTCGTGACGTATTGACACGGACAATTTATTGTGAGGGAGTGTAGGACATGTTGCAACTGAACTATTGAGAGGTCTGGAGAATGGTGACGTCCATTGGTCTTTACAACCGCCGAAGGAACGTCTAAAGAGCGAGTTACTTAACAAAACTCCACTTCAGCACTAGTTTCGTGCTGCTTGTAGCTTCTTTCACAAGCAGCACGGAAGGGGTTCTGGGATCCTACATTTTTTATAAGGATTTGCAATGAAAGTTTCAGTGAGAGAGAGTTTTCTTGTGTCTACTCCTGCAACAAATCGAACTTAGAACATTGACCTACTAGAAGTCGACACGCTTGCCCACGTGTGCATCATGGAAAAGGACTTCGCAGAAACGTCCTGGCAAAGTGAGTAAGACGATAAATAAGTCTTGCTTGACTGCTGCTGCTGCATCAGACCATTGCGTGCACTATCTCCACGTAAGGACATCTGCAGTTGTTATTGAATGCTGCTTGCATCTGTTTGCTTTCCGCTTCGATATTCTGTTTATCGAAGTGAATCGAGATGAAAGTGTCACGTGTGGAAAGAACAACAATGCTGGCGTTCTGCGTGCACTGTCGTTCTCACACGAATGCGACACGCATCGTTCATTTTTCATAAGGATTTTGAATGGCGTACTTGGTATTGTCGCTAGAGATGAGAATTTCAAGGTTCGTTTTGGACTACGATGTCAAATGCATTTCAATTCGACGTCAAGTACAGGGTGACCAGATAAGAACGATAGGAAAAGAAATTTAAATAAGGCAACAACGCTGTGAGATATAAAATTGATTGAGGCTTTATTGTGAGGCCACATTCGTGCCATTGTGCATGGAATAGCACATCATTCAAATAATAATAATAAAAATGGCGGCGGTACAGTCCGAGGTGGACCTGGGGCTCACTTCTCAGCCACCACTCGTGTTGTGTGTACTATTGTTCTCTCACGAGTGGAGGGGAGCTACAGTTTAATGCCGACTCCCAACGGCGAGATTGAGAAGATTTTTCTAGACAGTTATTTTTTTTTTTTTTTCTGATAATTTTTGAAGCCCTACTGGAGCACTCAGACTTAAAACTGGTCCATTGTACTGCCAGGTAGCAGTACTCTAGTGCCGTTAATTTGATCCCAACGGCAAATGGTCACTGGACCAGATTCGATTTCACTGGGATTCGAACCTGAGACCCCTCGAACTTGGGGCAGGCACTTACCTAGTGTAGTCTAATGACTTGACGTCGCCCCAGAGAAAATAATTACTGTTGTCAAGTCGCATCCAAAGCGGATGAATAGTCTCTTGGTCTTTTCGACAGAAAAGTTCTGCGTGCGATCTTTGGTCCTGTTTGCGTTGATGGCATTTGGAGGAGATGGTTCAACCACGAACTGTTTGGGATGTACAGCGACATGAGTCTAGCCAGGCGTCTACGGATCCAACGCCTAAGATGGCTAGGCCATGTAGAGCGTATGGACAACTTAGCACCGGCCCGAAGAGGCTTCGACTCTTAGCCTGTGGGACAACGCAACAGAGGACGTCCACGAACAAGGTGGCGCACACAAGGGGGACTTCGGCCGGCTTGTTGTGCGAAACTGGAGACAGCTGGCGAAAGATCGTGCTGACTGGAGAGGCATGTTGAGTGAGGCCCACGTCCACCTCGGACTGTAGCGCCCTAAGAAGAAGAAGAAGAAGAGCCTACCATCAGAAACCCACGGAGTACTTTCTTCCACCAGTCGCCGAGGACTGACCTGTCAACAGTGGTCAAAAGAGATGATGACCGACCAAACAAACCAAAGTCAAGCAAGAGTGTTGTGTCATCAAACATCCGGCTCCACCGTAGGAAGTCAATGAAATAAAAAATTCCAATCATCCCAAACCCCTCTTCACCAAGCCACTCCGGTGGCTCCCATCAGGAGTCCCTTGTCCACAAGTTCAATAAAAGTGAGCATCACACTCCTTCTGACATCCTGAGAATTTCCATCCAAGACCAGTAACCACTCAGAAACCAATTTCAAGTCGATTCCACGCCAATTATCCCGGCACTAAATATTTACGCACACCCATTAGTTGCATCTCCAGAGTCCGTCCGACCGATGTGATGTTTACGGCTCCGTAATGGCCGAAGTTTATGGAGCTCTTCCACATTTACTCCACCTCTCGTGTCCAGGAGACGCTCTCCGTCAACGAGTCGTCCCTGCATAATCACCAATTCCAATCGATATTTCATGGACCAATTTCGGGTCCTCGTGTCCCGAAGCAATCACATCGGCGTGCCCCCCCTGCCGTGTGCAAGTACGACTCCTGGCTCAATTAAAGGAGCAAATAAAAGTTAACACTCAAGTGACTTTACTGCAGATTGTCATCGGGGGGAGAAGAGCAAGGACTGCCATCAAATTGATGATCCGCACCGAGAACACCCTCCGCGATGCAGATTGTCTTGGGCCATAATAAAAAACGATGCTTCGTTGTTTTTATTACGGCCCTTCGGCGGGGGGTGGGTCGTAAATGAATTTGATTTATGCGCTCCTCCATTCATTTTCCAGCGGCAAGTACGCAAAATGATAAACACGCCGAAGAGTTGAGGGAGCTCTAAAACTATCTGAAGACGATCTTCAAGTCGTCAGCGTGGGACATATTGTAGTTTTGTTTTTATCTCCTGTCGATGGCTGCAAATCCTTTTATGTCTACTTTAAGATGAAGACTGATTGAAGGGGACAAATCCCCGGGGAACGCATCTCGTCGGTGGGTGGAGTGCTCTCAGGCAGACGCTCTGTGGGAGTGGGTTTTGAACTGAGGGCTTCTTGAAGTCATCACGCCTTTAACTTTTGGAGCTGATACAAAAAAGGGTCAGGTTCTGGTGTTGAATTGAATTTCAATAAGACGGGTCTAATGGCCTTAGCAAACTTTGACTGGATGCATTACTTCGCATTCGGGATGTGCTCGGAGGCGCGACACGTGTAGCTTGTTAGCTGGGGGATACATGCGTCAATGAGTGTGTTGTCTTGGCTCCCACGTGGGATTTCACGATTCAGGGAGTGAGTCGTGCGTTGTTCACTGCTGCAACGCGAATGTCAAAGTCCCGTCGAAGTTATTAAAGGGGGCACATAAAAATGACATTAAAATTATCCTTGCGGATAAATTATCTTGAAAACGAAATCAGTTATTTTCCTCTTGAGCAGTTTTTTCTTTAAAAAATCTATTCCATATGGCTGCAGCTCTCTGTTGAGTGCTTTGATGCGATAATGGTTAGAACTATTCTAGGCCATTGGAGTGGGCAAGGTCTTCGAAAGGGTTAGCGTTTTGTGTTTACTACAGGGTGCCTCATCTTTTATGTCGGTATGTAAACATCTTCGACTCTGAGCCTATGGGACAGCGCGACAGTGGGTGTCCACAAGGTGGCGCACACAATCAAACATCAAAACTGAACGAAAATTACACAGAAGCATCGTCCAGTTTCAAAGTAACCATACTTGCTTGTTGAAACTTAAGGACAGCTGTCTACTGACATTTGCATGCGTAAGAAGCAAATCATTTCGCTCCCGTGAAACTTAGCAAAAGTCAACAAACTTACCGAAGCTGGCCGAGGCGACTGTTATACAGGTAGGTTCCAGAAATCGTGTGAAATTGAAACGAAATTGAGTTCTCAGATCGAGTCAATTTGTTTTCAGTGTTCTACATTTTACTTGATTTCATAAATTCGAAATCCTTTCGAAATCACTTTAAGTGAAATTAAAAACGACTGACACACCATTACTAAAGTTAACGAACTTAACGAAACTGAACGAATTTAACGAAACTGAACGAACTTAATGAAACTGAACTGACAATTATCAAAGTTTACGAACTTAACGAAACTGAACGAATGTAATGAAACTGAACTGACAATTACCAAAGTTAACGAACTTTACGAAACTGAAGGAACTTAACGACACTGAACGAATTCAACGAAACTGAACGAAACTGAACGAACTTAATGAAACTGAACGAACTTAACGAAACTGAACGAATTTAACGAAACTTAACGAAGTTGCTGTTATTGTCACAGTGTATCATTTTAGTGTATTCATACGTGTTTTAGTTCTCTTAAGTTTCGCTACGGCTATTATAGTTGGCCCTTTACACTGGAGCAGCGCTAGCAATAAATTGTGCAAATTTACTTTGAAAATCATGGTTTAGTCCGCGAAATTCGCTGCGGGCACCGAAAAATCAAGCTTCTGGATGAATGACTGCGTCGATATACAAAATTACCAAATTTGGAGTGAACGAAATCCACAATCCTTTATGGCGACGCCGATATAGTCAATAAAAAATTACTCTTTGATGTGCTCAGTGGGCTGATGAGGTTTCCTCTTGCACAAATCTGCATTCCAATATTGGTTCGCAGAGTAACATCACCAGGGAAACAGTGTTCAATCTGAATGCTTCAGCAGATTTATGAGAGTCCCACAAAAGCAAAACCAACAACGTCAACGCTCCAAGGTACTCGGGAGTTAATCTTTTGTAAGCAAAACCCAATTTCTGATGCATTCTCGAACAACAAAAGGCAGCTGCTGACAAATTCCAACGATATTGCCTCGCCTATTTGTTGTCCCTTCACCAGCCTTTGTCCGGTCGATTTAAGAGAACAAAAAAGCAAAAATCCTTGTCACACAAGTCCACCTGCAGGACAGTCGAGCTCCGACCATCACCATCAAGAGCGTGTCCTAAACGGCACCGCAATCCCTTAGCCACTGAAAAAAGGGTTATTCATAAACTCCGGTCTGGTGCCGGTCGCAGACAAGTGGCTTCCTGAAAACGCATTCGCTCGCCTTCACCCCCCCCGACTGAGCTCTACAGCTCATTCAATTACCTCCGGCACTTTGCTGCCGCCCATCTCCGCCTGCATCCGGAGCATTGTGTGATGCCAAACTATGCGCCAGTGTGTGTACAAAGGATTCACATGGAATCCACTTCAATTTTAAACACCCCCCCCCGTGCACTCTGTTGAATGCGCCCACCATCCACCTGAGCCATTGTTAGCCTAGTTCGGTGCGAAATTTTCAAACCAATTTGTATGCAAACCAGTTGAGGCTCTTTCGGCCCGCAACGAGGGCCTCGCCGACGGAGAATGAGACAAAAAAAGAGGGGTTCCTAAATCCAACTGAGCCCACAGTGTTCCGGAGTTTATTCCGGTATTGAATGCGCCTTTCGTTAGCCTCTTTCTCATTCAATCTGGTGGAAGGTCTAAAAGGTTAGGTGCCATAAATTTTTCTCTTCTAGGGTTGCCGTGTGGCAGGAGTAGATTCTCTTTTAATGGACACACGCCGTACTCTCGTAAAGTGTGTTGAGTTTGGAAAAAAGCGGTTACGCCTGGAGCATGGGCGTTTGGAATCTAGTCTCGGGTGGGTGTATTAAAATGGTCTGCAACGGGGTCACTTCCTTAAATTTACGGTATTTTGTGGAAAAGTTTTGGTCTGGCGATTTTTTTTTTCGTACGGAAACGGGTGATTCGGATGGTTTGACACTTCTGCCTTATTTGCACAGTCAAGCTGAGGCTGCAATTTTTAAGGGGTTAATGACTTGGTTTTTGAGGACTTTGTGTGTTCTTGAACCTTGTGTGATATCTCCCAAGTGATTGTTGGATTAAAAAATGTGTTTACTAATTGGGGGCTCTGATCTGTTGCAGGAGATTGAAACATCCGGCATTTGAAGACTGCTTTGAGTTGTCAGGGCCGTCATGGGCACTTGCATAAAGACCCTGATTAGCTGCAATCCCTGCTTAACGCCACTCATCTTGCCTCCGAAAAATTGTTAAAATTGTGTCGATTTAAGGGTCCTCCAATAGGGACTTTCGAACTTTGACAGTTGATAACGGCCATATTGTTGAATCTATATCTGTCAAACTGACTGTCGTTTATTCTGCCTGTTTTGCCAAATTACCATGAATGGACACAGCATTCAAGATCACGTGCAAATAATAAAATTGTTCTATCAAAATGGATGTTCGCTCAAATTCAGCCTGATTTATGCTTCAGAATCATGGAAAATTTGCCATTTTGGACTCGCTCCTCCCATAGAAGCTGCCAGAGATATTTGAGCGATGTTATATTCCACACATAATGGCATCGAAGTGAAATTAAAAACGACTGATATATTTCATGTGTGACAATTACCAAAGTTAACGAACTTAACGAAACTGAACGATCTTAACGAAACTGAACTAACTTAACGAAACTTAAAGAAGTTGCTTTTGCAGTCACAGCGTTTCATTTTTCACTCGGTTGCCTTAGTTCTCTTAAGTTTCGGTACGGCTATTATAGATGCCTCGTTACACTGGAGCATTGTGGATACGAGCCGCCCATAGAAGCTCCCAGAGATATTTGAGCGATGTTATATTCCATACATAATGGCATCGATAGGGCTTTCTAATGGATGAACAAATTCAATGATAACTTACACACACTTTGCTTTATTTAAATTTAAAGTTATGAAGCGGTTAGTGAAAAACCCTTGATTATAATTCGTACGATATTCAATCGCCAACTTGGACGCGCTCAAGGCTTACATTCCTCTTTTTTGCTTCTGAAATCCTTTTGAAATATCTTAGAGAATACAAATAGCTAAAGAGTTGACTAATTTTCCTTTTCCCCAGCGCTCTACTGTTACAAAGGCCCACAACAAAACAAAGCCATTTATAACAATTTAATGCAATTCACAAAAAAAGTTTCCATTAAACGACTCAAAACTCACTGCTAACTCTCACGAGTGTCCCACTTGACATTTCATCTGCCTGCGATCCACACTTGACAGAGGACACCTTCACATGTCATCCGCATTTTCTCAAAGCAAAAGTGACACAAAAACAAACAGAAACACAAACGAAAAGCAAGTAAATCAACCTCACAGAAGGCGAGACCCGCCGGGGATGGATAAATTACACGGACGACGTGAGTCCTGTTGCGATGACAACCCGACGTGAATTTTTCATGCTACATGACGTTTTTTTTTGATAGAAACGACTAGGGACGACAAGTGGCCCGTGGAGTGACACGGGACTGGGATAATGAAGATAATGCCAGTCGTGGTGCACCGGAGATTTTGTAAACTGTCATAGCGACGGCTCTAATTGTGGAGGGGTTTGATGAATTTTTAGAGAACAAAACTACAAATGACCACTTGAGAGGGGAAATTGCACACTTATGGAGGATTAAGTGAAGACCATGTGCTGACAAGAGTCCCTGGAGTGTCTTTTAGGGGATCCAAGAACATAATGACTTCTGGTTATTTTTTGAAATCTCAAATGGAGCATTAGCTGAGAGAATGTTTTTCAGCCAAATCTGGGATTTTGTCTTTAACTTCCTCATCGCAGGGCCATTCAAGACGAACCCTAAAATTCTCACACGACAACCACAAACATGGACAAGCATACATTCTGGCACACACACACAGATAGAAAGAGAGAGAGAGAGAGAGAGAGAGAGAGGGAGGGAGGGAGAGAGAGAGATAGAGAGAAAGAGAGAAAGAGAGAGACCGAGAACTTCTTTTTTCCGACTGAGCTATATGCTGTCTTGCAGAAAGGACGCACAACATCAACGACTTGGACACAATATCACTATATGCAGCTATAGCTGCGAGGTAGTCAGGGACTTAGTTAGCCTGATTGGGCAACAAGTGTGCGTTTAGGTCAGCAACCAGATATTCACAGAGGCAAATCTTGGAAAAGATTCAGGAGTTTCATGTCGGTAACCTTCATCTGTTTATCGATTTTAAGGCCTCGTGTGACAGAAGCCATACAGGGCATTGTCTAGTTTCGTCATCCCTGCACAACTCTCCTTTGCAGAACGATGATGGAGAATGTCCGTTGCCACATTAAGGTTGGGAAAGATTTCATGAGACCTTACTTACTTATCAGACGACCCACCCCTGGAGAGCGATGGATCAGTCAACAAAGCCGAGTATAAGTCGAGTCCGTCTTTGGAATAGTGCACTTCTGTAACTGCGTCCATGTGGCCCTTGAGGTTCGCCAGTTTTTCTGTGCCACTGTTCGTGGTTTCGTTAAGTTTCGTTAAGTTTCGTTGTGTCGGATGAAAGGATGGACTTGTTGATATGACGCCGTTGAGTGTTCGCGTGGAAGTTGTAAATTCGGGCGGATGTTTTTGGATGAGGCTTAGACTTGTTCGCCCTTGTGGAATTCACAGGAGAGGACGGGCTTTCCATCAATGGCTTTCCATCAATACCTTGGAGGTTACGTTTTCTATGAATAGTATGGAGCGCTTCTGTGTCCGCATTCGGAGAGTATTCAAGCTTTACATTTTGATTTCGTTAATTTTCGTTGAGTTTCGTTGAGTTTCGTTAAGTTTCGTTAAGTTTCGTTAAATTTCGTTGTGTCGGATGAGAGGATGGACTTGTTGATATGACGCCGTTGAGTGTTGATAGTTGATCCTCAGACGATGGGGATCTTATACGTCAACCACTAAGTACTAAAAATTACTTTCTGTCAACAGGTAGCCGAAGAGTTTGAGGTCAATGAATACCGCTTAATTTTATAGAGTACGCATGTAGTTGACCGAGAAATGGCTTTGAGCAGTTTATTGATTGCAGCACAGTTTTTTCGAAATTACCAAACAGTTGCTTTGGCTGATTTCAAGAGGAACTTTTGGGAATGCTTTCGTTGCTTTCATAATTCCCATCAAGAATACGGTTGAGATGATTAGTCAATGGATATGTGGCTCAAACTATTACGAAACTAATAATTTGGCCCATAGGCATATATGAGCAGAAACCTAAACCCTTCATCACTCCCAAACATCGACCAAGTACAAGCATTTCTTGGAAGGACTCAGTAATTTATCCTGCAAATCCCTTGGTGGTCAGCTATCCGAAAGGAATTACCTTAAACCTCACATACAACTCTAAGCAAATTTTGAGGTTAAGATTCCAATTAATGGCAGCCATCACCGGGCCAACAAACTTCGTACCAAAAGCGGCAAACCCTTTATCCGTCCTAAATGCCTAAAGTTTATCCATCCCACAGCCCTACGTATCCTTGCACCTAATTTTGAAACCTCTTCGGAAACTCAATTAAGATTCGAAAAGATCTCCTCTCACGCTACCTTCTCCACGCGCACTAAACACCATCCCAAAAGGAAGCAAAAAAATCATCCCACCCACCCGTTCAAGAACTCAAAACGTGTTAATAATGCGCCCGGAAACTTTTTTCTCTTTAAAGACTGTCCCTCAATATCGACCGGAGGCGCTGCACAACAGACGCGACAAAATCTGAAACGGCGGTGTTTAGCGGTAAATCGAGGGTGGAAAAGTACACCTCAGTTAAATGAGTCCTTTCCACTCGATTAGGATGAGAAGAATTAACAATTAGTTAGAATAAAAAGCGAACCGGGAAGGATACGGGTCTGAGGATCCTTGCTCGTGTTTTTTTTTGTCTCTTTTGCGAGTTTGCGAAACAAGAGCGAATCCTTTTTTGCGGACTCATTAGCGAAGTCATTATTTTAGTTTAATTACGGTTCTTCGACGTCGAACATCTGCCATGACACTCACATCACGTTGGCCCCATTTAACGGTTTCAGGGCGAAGGTGAGTGTGAAGAATGGTAGAATTTGAAATCATCTCGTGGAGAGGCATGCTCGGGGCTTCCTTATGTCGTGGATGCTGATGGAGTCTTTGCTGCGAAATTAGATTTAATGAAAATTTATATGAGATTGTGTGGGGAGTTTTCGAGGAATTGTGCCCCTAATTTGCAAGTTTTCAGTGAATTTTTGGGGTTTTAATGGGGAATTTATTACACTTACCGCAAAATATTGTCAAAAGTTGTCAAGCGAACACGTTAAGACTGTTTGGCTAAAACCAATGTCAACCGAATTGAATTGTGGTCGTAGACCACGGATTTAGATTGAGTACCATTCTTGAGTAAGGCAACGTTTTCGTAGATATGGAGAGGGCTTTTGAGCGAGAGGAGTCCCAACTAAATTTGTTGCCATTAGAAAGGAGTCCAACAGGGTGTTCCATTCTACAAAATTGACAGCTTCATTTCTTAAACTGTGCAATCACATGTCAAAACAAAAAAAAAATCTCTTTTTGTATGGAAAGTGGTCGTAAGATTGCTAGCACAACGGGGTATTTTGGGCTGTATGGAAACTCAACATTTTTGGTGCATTCAACGAAGCTCTTTAGATGATTAATGCCGACGTTGTGCAATTCGCTCAAGTCGTTGAAGAAGTAGGCTCCAAGATGTCTCTTCCTGCGAGAGGAGAGAGCGCTACAAGTGCAGAGGAGATGCGTTATGCTTTCCTCTCCTTCTTCGTCTCTGCAGCTTCTGCAAAAATCATTGTGAGAGAGTCCCATTCTTGAGGCGTGAGTGCCAATGGCACAGTGTCCTGTGATAACGCCAATGAGAGTCCTTAGGGATGACCTGTTCATTCTAAGAAGATAGAGTGAACGTTTTAGACCAAGTTTAGGTCAAATTTGTTGAGGCACGATTCTTCAAAAGAAGTTTAGCTGTAGCGAATGGCATAGGCGGAGGATCTCCACTAGGAAGGTTTGTGGCGATCGTGCCGCTCCTGGCGAGATCATCGGCTTCACAATTCCCTGGAATGTCACTGTGTTCCGGCACCCACCTGAGGTGTATATTAAAATGCTCAGCCATCGCGTTAAGAGATAGGCGGCAATTTAGGGAGGTCTTAGAGAAAAAAGTGACCGAGTTCAGGGATTTGATTACTGGACAGATGGTGATATCCTTCTTGGATATCACGTTGTTCTGGAGCCAAGACAGAGCTTCTTTTATTGCCATCGTCTCAGCCTGGAATACGCTACAATATTCTGGAAGGTGGAGGGATATACTAAATTTGAGATCCTTGGAGTAGACACCTAATCCTACTCCCTCGTCCGTCTTGGATACATCTGTGAAAATACGCAGAGGATCATCCAGCGTCTGAGTGTCTTACTTCCAGTTGGACCTGGAGGGTATGCTGGTAGAGAAGTTTTTCTTAAAGACGAGATGACGCAGTAGGAGGTCAGTGTTGTGAGGTAGAAACTCGCGGTTATCTAGAATGGTGAAATTATCTGTATGGTGGATATCCGACAATTGAAGTGTTTTCAGTCTAACCGCTGTGCAAGCTGCTACTTGTCTGGCAAACAAGTCGAGTGGAGGGAGATGCAGTTCGGAGAGCCAAATCTGGCTCTGTCACAGTGAGTGAATGAACACTCCTGCTTCAGTCAAGAGAGTTTTCAAATCCGACTTTACTGGTTCGAGGAGGAGAGGAAGACTGAATCTCCGGTAAAAATACCAAGGGATCTTGTTGACTGGAAGCAACGGGTCCGGGACCATGACCGATGGAAGGCGGCTCAGGGTCGAAACCTCCACGGGTCACAGTTCTGAAAAGTAAGTAACTAAGCAAATTTTTAATTTTTTACAAAAAAATGCGAGTCAATTGTGTTACCGTATTATTGGATTTTTTCGTATGTCATACTTTTTTAAAAGTTAAATTTCTTTATGTGTTCAACAGAAATTTCAATTAATTATCCTGCAATGCTTGCTCTTTCAGCGTATATTTAGGACTCTACAGGGTTGGTCAAATATAAATCAGTAAACACTCACGGCGAATTTTAAGAAAAAACCTACGTTGAGCATAAGACAAAGCAGCTGTAACGAGTGTTTGTTTAATAAAATGGCGGTGTACAAATGGAAATAAACAACGCTTACATGAGTGATTTCCTTCTTTCAAATGCAATGAACATGCACATTGGGCATGTCATGTTGAGTGCCACTTGACTTTATTTCACCCATTCAATTTACTGCTGCCCCACAAAGCTCGCTTTCCCAAAAGTCAATATTTCTGCAAGAAGGACCACCCAAGCCCCCACTCATTTGGCATCCGCCCGTTTCTCCTTATCACTAGTCAGCTCTGAAAAGTTTAGTCATTTATTATTTGCACATCATTGAGTCAATATCCTGTCAGTCAAGGAAAGCCAAATCCCCTGAAGGGTGTTTCTTTCGCTTTCGAGAGTGCAAGAAGTTCCCTCCCGGAGCGTGGGTCACTTGGCAGACCATTCATCTATCATTGCTGCACACCAATCCCCATCATCCATCATAATCATCATAATCATGGGAAAGGAATTCGGAAAAATATCCAAACAACCCGTCAAAGTGAGCGAGACAAAGACGTATGGGAGTGAGCGTCTCTTAACGCGCAGAGGGTGGGCTGACGATAAGTGGTCGAGTTCAACTCGACTGCTTGGATGTCTGTTGTTCCTGCATCTGACTCCGACGTGCACCGGAGCCACGTTTGTCTTAGTCCATAAGGACATCTGCAGCTGTGTTATTGAATTCGGAAGCAAAGAGCTTGCATCTGTTTGTCTCTCGCTTCGACGTTTGGTGTATCGAACTGAAATGAGATAAAAGCATCGCGTCCGGAAAGAGCAACGATGTCGAAGGTCTGTGGGAAGGGTTTTGGAGAGTTTTTTGGTCCTTTTTTGTTTCATTCTTTTGCGCTTGGGGGTTAAAAATGGCGGATGGGTTGCCACTTTAATTAATTGGAGAATTATCTCCGTTCTTGTGATTTTTCGGGTCTTTGTAATGATGTGTATGGGTACCGAGGAATGTCGTTGCGTATCTTACCCTTACCCTGGGCTGTACAATGAGCCCCCATGTCACAGCTCCTTGACCATCGAACGGAAAAAAAAATCATTATCCTTCCCAAATCTTAACTCGTATCCCATTCTCCGGCAACAAAAAAGTAATGAATTTTGCAAACTTATCCATGCCACCCCCCACCTTCTCCGTCAATACTTCATCCTTAAGGCGCTGTTCGTCAAAGGAAATTCCAGCAATTTACGAGCCCTCAGGCATAAATACCGAAAGCAGAGTTCAAGTATTTACACGACTTTTGCATTAGCAAAGCCCCCACTCCACGGCGTTCATCCGCCAGCCGCACAAAAGATAATATTTCCCAGTTAAAAAATAAAAAAAAATCCATAAATAGGCGAGGCGAAGAGATGTGTTCCCTTTCGCCACACCCCAGCGAGCCGCATCTGTCTGAATAGGAGGCAGCACCTTTGGTGCCTCTTAGGGGGATCAAATTAATTACGTGAGCATGTAGCTGGCTCAAGTTCAAGGGTCTGATGTGACCTCGAATAGTTAATGCCTCTCATTGCCTGCTCTGGATGGTGCCGCTTAAACGGTGCACAATTTCCGTCACGGGTGAGTTTTCAGCACAAACTTTTCGAAGTGACTGTTGCCACATATGGTAGCTGATGTGGAACGGCTGGTGTAGGGGGAATGGGGTCATGCTTACGGTTCTTTTGGGACAGGACATGCGTCAAGGGAGGTGTCAAGATGAGATGAAGAAAGGATACTACGGTTGTTTCTTTTCGATTCCATTGGGTGAACATTTGGTTCTAATTTAATTTTGACTGTAGCGTGAAGTTTTTGAAACCGCAGGGGTTCGTGGCGGTGGTGAGCATCCTTGTGTGAAATGGATTATATTTGGATACACTAAGCCACAGCGTGGATAGACACTGAAGCCACTAGACGAGTTGCAGGGAAACCGACTTCTGAAATGTGGTCAGACGGGCCCTAAAACAAGTTTTAAAGGCGATTAAACTCAAACATGACCTTTATCCTGAGTCTGAATCTTAGTTTTTCAATGCTTAGTAGTGTGGAGGGTCTGACTCTTGCAGTAGTTCCGAATGTGACTCTCGATTTTGTTTTGACTCCGACTCTGACTCCGACTCCGGCTTCGATTCCGCCTTCGACTCCGCCTTCGACTCTGCCTTCGACTTTACCCTCGACTCTGCCTTCTACTCTGCCTTCGACTAGGCTTTCGAATCTGCCTTCGACTCCGACTCCGACTCTGCCTTCGACTCTGCCTCCGACTCTGCCTTCGACTCTGCCATCGACTCTTCCTTCGACTCTGCCTTCAAGTTCAACTTTCGACTCTGCCTTCGACTTTGCCCTCGACTCTGCCTTCGACTCTGCCCTCGACTCCGCCTTCGACTCCGCCTTCGACTCTGCCTTCGAGTCTGCCTTCGACTCTGCCTTCGACTCTGCCCTCGACTCCGCCTTCGACTCTGCCTTCGACTCTGCTTCGATTCTGCCTTGGATTCTGCCTTCGACTCCGACTCCAACTCCGCCTTCGACTCTGCCCTCGACTCCGCCTTCGACTCTGCCTTCGACTCTGCCTTCGAGTCTGCCTTCGACTCTGCCTTCGACTCTGCCCTCGACTCCGCCTTCGACTCTGCCTTCGACTCTGCCTTCGACTCTGCCTTCGACTCTGCTTCGACTCTGCCTTGGATTCTGCCTTCGACTCCGACTCCAACTCCGCCTTCGACTCTGCCCTCGACTCCGCCTTCGACTCTGCCTTCGACTCTGCCTTCGAGTCTGCCTTCGACTCTGCCTTCGACTCTGCCCTCGACTCCGCCTTCGACTCTGCCTTCGACTCTGCCTTCGAGTCTGCCTTCGACTCTGCCTTCGACTCTGCCCTCGACTCCGCCTTCGACTCTGCCTTCGACTCTGCCTTCGACTCTGCCTTCGACTCTGCCTTCGACTCTGCCTTCGACTCTGCCTTCGACTCTGCTTCGACTCTGCCTTGGATTCTGCCTTCGACTCCGACTCCAACTCCGCCTTCGACTCTGCCCTCGACTCCGCCTTCGACTCTGCCTTCGACTCTGCCTTCGAGTCTGCCTTCGACTCTGCCTTCGACTCTGCCCTCGACTCCGCCTTCGACTCTGCCTTCGACTCTGCCTTCGACTCTACCTTCAACTCTGCCTTCGACTTTGCCTTCAACTCCGCCTACGACTCTGCCTTCGACTCTGACTTCGACTCTGCCTTCGATTCTGCTTCGACTCAGCCTTGGATTCTGCCTTCGACTCCGACTCCAACTCCGCCTTCGACTCTGCCTTCGACTCTGCCTTCGACTCTGCCTTCGACTCTGCCCTCGACTCTGCCTTCGACTCTGCCTTTGACTCTGCCTTCGACTCTGTCTTCGACTTTGCCTTCGACTTCCAATTTAACTCGAGCTGTGAAGAATTTATCTCAAAGAGAATGTCACGAGAGTTTCATTACTCGTATCAAGGACTCCTCTTCTTTCCCATTTCCAAAAGCGGACGAACATAGAAGGCGTACTTCCAGCATCACAACTCGTAAAATCACTTCAGTCGACATGACACGTTCCGCCCCACGCTAGTCGTCCTTAAATCCGATACAATGGTAAATCCACTTTAACGCAAATCCACTCGACACAAACATCCACAACTCAGTGTCTGACACAAGACGCCACCCACAGAAAGTCCAACCCACTAGCCAGCTCCTGAGTCAACTCCAAGCCCATGTGAGTCCCAAAACAGATTTCTAAATATGAATTCCGGAACCGAACACCGCCCGACACTGCCACCCGCTGTTTCGCACAAACAAGCGAACGTGAGTGGGAGAGGAGTTACCTTTCGCATCCACTCCGGTGATCCCCGGATAATTCCTTTCGATTCCCGGAAGAGCAAAAATACCAGCAGATTGTTGTCTCAATAAACATCAGAAAGTGTGGATCTCCACGAGGGCACCCGGCTCCTGAATTAATTAAGATGTGCGTACATGCGTCCTGCGTCAAGTATCCTTGACGGGGAATGTTATTCCTCAGCCGGAAGGGCTGGCAGCTTTCGACAAATTCCCCAAATAATTCACCGACGACGGCAGTGAACTGATTGAAAGGGAAACATCGTTTTATCCGAAATCAAATTCAGATATGCAGCCGGCAGACTGGGCGAGCAAGGGTCACCAGCCCGACGAGCCAAACAAGGTAAACAAGGGAAGCAAAAACCGAATTTTATGTCCTCGAAGGAGACTTTATTCCCATTCACCATGCCACATGGATGGTATCCGAGGGTGAGTTGGCGGGGAGTGCCCGTAAAGTCTGAGAATCCGCAGGATACCCTAAGATGGATTCATGAAAAGCCATTTGATGTGCGTGTGGACGCGCCACCATCCACCACGCTGCTGAGGCATCTCGAGGATATGGGCGAGCCTACCTCCCTGGATATCGAAGTGTTTACAACGCCCCATTGCATGGCAAATTAACGCGGTGCCCACCAGCTTGGAGCTGGCTTTTGTTTTCACTTCACGTGTGTGACCGCACACACATGGGAATCCCGAAAACCCTCACGACTTTCGTTGAGTCCCGTACCAAGGACGGATACCTGTCGCGGCAAGGGGACACCCCAGTCTCGGCATCGACCAAGGAAGGGCAAGCCTGGTGGGGGACGATATGCAAATTCGGGACGATAGATATCTGACGGTGAGTGAGGGAGTTTTTTTTTCGGGTGTGTACGCATTCCTTTGCCGAGCTCCGTAAATTTCCGAAGGATTATACTATCGGGAGCGGGACGAGCACGTATGGGATGAAAGTGGCTCAAGGCCGTTTGGGATATCCGGCAAACAGTGGAGAAAGCGGGGGTGGGCGATGTCCTTAAAGTTGAACCGAGATACTTTTCGAGCATTAAGGACCTAATTGTATCAATTGAATGGTCGTGTAATGAGAATATCCTAGTTTCGGGTTGCCAGAACGACGCCCATAAAATGTTAAAGCCCTGCACAGAGGGTTGGAATCAAATCTCTGCCGAATGAGGTGATGCTGGTGGAGGAGTGAAGGCCGGCTTAGGATAAGTGTGATGAGGATGTGAGAGTACTCGAGGGTGTGCTCTTCGTTACGAATAATCGAAAATCATCGTTACGGGAGATTGGAAGCACTCAGAGGCGAGACGAGTCATCCACCAACCAGTTCTCGGAAGTGGATTTCACAAGATGTCCAGGTTACAGATGAATCTACTCAAGTGCAATTAGGCTTTAGAATGGCTTTTGAATTTCTTGAGGGCGAAGTAAAGTCACGGAAATGATTTGTCAGGAAATCAGAGAGTCTCTGAAGGATTGGCAGTCGCTCACACCAACTTACAGCGACTTTTTGTGTGGACGGAAAAGGAATTTTTGCTTAAATTCTTTCTCTTCGTGAATATCTTAAGGCGTGACTTCAAGAAGTGCCTGTTTTGATATGTCCATTTGGAGACAATCACAGGAATTCGGTCCATCTACGACCGATTTGCACAGCATTGTGCATAAACACATTGACCTACACGCATATAAAGTCCAGTTGACCTGAGACCTGACACAAAACGTCGTCTTCGCTGGAAATGAACGAACGAGATCATGACTTTTACACAAAATTAGTCTGAGCGGTAAGGCTGATTTCCATTTGGCTGGATACAAACAAAATTGGCTTCGAAAGCCCAAAGCAAATAGCGCAACAACCTCTCCATCCACATCGAGTGACAGTTTGCTGCTGTTTTTAGGAAGGGTATGTCATTTGGACGCCGTGGCGTAGTGGGTAGGTGCGTCGACTCAAGGTTCAAATCTCGAAAAAACATCAAATATTTCTTCACGGCTCCACCTCCTTCGAGTCACTGACAATACTCACAGAGTATAACTGTCTAGAAATAGCTTCCCAATCTCGCCGTTCGGAGTCGGCATTAAACTGTAGGTCCCCTCCACTCGTGAAAGAACAATTGCACGCACAACACGAGTGGTTGCCGAGAAGCTAAGCCCAAGTCTACCTCGGACTATCATTGGGACATAATTCTTCGAAAATTATGTTAGTGCGACGAATTCAGAGAATGGTTGACGTTACAGGACAGTGCCGGTCGAGACGTTTTGCTTGAAGCTAATTTTTACGACGGGGATGACGTTTATTTTAGACAGGAAGGCGCCATTTGCTACACAGGCGGTGGAAAAGGGGCTCTATTGACAAATTTCAAAAGGGAGATCTGAATTTGAGACCGAGCTCGAAGGATCTAACACCGCCCGACATTTTTCTTTGGATTCGTATCACAGACTGAGCCTCCTTTAAGGTAGATAGATTGATGAGAAGGCGAAGAAGATGCCAAGCCTTGGGAGGGCCCATTGTGATACGTGTCATAACGCATTACTACGTAGTACCTAAGCTCAGTTGTCCTCATAAATCTGCAATGATCAGCACGATCTTCCAATAATAACAACAGCTGCTAGCATCTGAGAATGACATGGACATGGTTGGTCGAACACATCGAGCTTCATTTATGAGGTGTTTGCTGATCTTGAAACGGCTAAAATGGGTAAAGTGGTGAACGAAGTGCATGCTGTTATTCACAAGGGACTCACAGCGATGTTGACTTGGCCGGAAAGTCGCAACGGGTAGCTATAAGGTAGTTAAGGACTTCGATTACCTCGGCACTGCGGTAAATTGTGCACACAACAACAGTGCTGAGATCAAACAGGGAATAACTTTTGCCAACTTGTTTTTTTTTGCGCTCAGATGGTAGTTGAGTAACAGAGCCGTCTCTCGAAAGATCAAGTTGACTTTGTAAAAGACTTTGATTATTTCAATCGTTTTCTACGGCGCAGAGGCATTCTACGTCGCAGAGGCATGGATAATATCAAAAAGGAATGAAGAAGCTACTGAAAAATAAGTTAAGCGTGCGAACTGTATGGACATTCCTTGTGTGAAATGGATTATATTCGGATATATTAAGCTTTAGCGTGGATAGATATTGAAGAATTTTAAACGCGATTAAACTCAAACATGGCTTTTATCCTGATTCTGAATCTTAGTTTTTCAATGCTTAGTAATGTGGAAGGTCTCACTCTTGCAGTGGTTCCGAATGTGATCCAAGATTTCGCTTTGACTCCGACTCTGACTCTACCTTCGACTCTGCCCTCGACTTTGCCTTCGATTCTGCCTTCAACTCTGCCTTAAACTCTGCCTTCGACTCTGTCTTCGACTCTGCCTTCGACTCTGCCTTCAACTCTGCCTTCGACTCCGCTTTCGACTCTGCCTTCGACTTCGCCTGCGGCTCTGCCATCGACTTTGCCTTCGACTCTGCCTTCGACTCTGCCTTCGACTCTGCCTTCAACTCTGCCTTCGACTCCCCTTTCGACTTTGCGTTCGACTCTGCCTTCGGTATACGACGACATTAGTCTAACTATCTGTATACGGATCCAAAGCCTAAGATGGCTAGGCCTTGTAGAGCGCAACGTCGAGCTGTAAGACAACGAAAAAGAGAATGTCGACTATGATGGTGCTCCATACAAGTGCGGTGGGACCTCAACTTTGTGTGCGCACGTGGAGACAGCTAGCGAAAGATCGAACAAGCTGCGGAGGTTGGTTGGTGGAGCCCCAAGTTCACTTCAGACTGCAGCGCAATAAAAACGAACGACGAGACAATTTTCGTTACGTGAATTTGTAAACGGTTGTGACTGGTGAGAAGTCCAACTAACTTCACCAGCTAACAACCTTTTGTCGCACTGAAACAATTTGTTGGTTCTTGCTCTATTGCACTTTGGTCATAGAATCCGTATAATTTCGCCTAAAGAGTGCCACCAACTATTTGTTGACTCTCTAGAGTCAACAAGATTCTAATCTTATTGTCCACGTTTTTTTCTTTATGTCGTAGAGTGGTGGTTGCGATGAGGTGGGTCCACTTCGGATCCTTTTAACGCGTCAAGGATCAACTCTTAACAGAATCTTAAGAGAATTGCAGCAAAGGAGGTAAAACAAAAAAATTTAACACAACAAAATTGTAAAAACTGTTTTGTTCAGTTTCGTTAAAATCGTTTAGTTTCGCTAGGTAGGTATGAAGCGGATAAGGTGTGCACTTAGACCAGAGTTGATCCATTGTGCAGTTTAGTTTCGTTAAGTTCGTTTAGTTTCGTTAAGTTCGTTTCGTTACGTTAAGTTCGTTCACTTTTGCCTAATGCGAGTGAAATAAATCGCTCTCAAGGAATAAAAAAGTCAGTTGATAGCTGAATTCTCCTTAAATTTCTATAAGTAATTATGGAAACTTTGAAATTTAACGATGCTTCTGGTTATGATATACGCCTACGTTTTCCTAAGTCCATTACTGTTGGCCTAGTCCGACTCGGTAGCTTCTCTGCAATATTACACGCCCCATAAAATGTCCCAAATTTTATCATAATGCAAAAACGCTCTTTAGAATCAAAACTCGAAAGATTCTCTTGAGACCACTCTAAAAACTGCTTAAGATCAGCTGACATTAAGTGGATTCTCATTTAAGATCATACAAGTGTCTGAATGAGTAGTATTTATTTCGGTCTTTTCTTTTGGGCAACTTCATGGCATCGCCCTACCCACTTCCACAAATAACTTGACTCTCATCAATCATCTAATTGCTGACCTAGTCAATGACTTCATATGCTTAAGGTTGAAACAGACACATCCCCTTACCAAAAACCAAAACTTCCCCGTCGTTCATTTTGAATGCATGCCCACCACTCCTAAACAGATTGCCAACACAGCAGCAGTTTTATCTCTCCATAGACCCTCTCTGGCAATAGTAAATCAATCAATCACAACCAACTGTCACAAAAAAGAGAAATATCCAAGAGTATATACCCCACCGGATACGCGTCAAAAATGATTATCAACACAAGTAATAAAAGCCCCTCCAAATATGACATAAACCCGGTCCCAACCAGCCCCAAGCGCAGTGGGTAATACCACCCTCAGTCCTCCAGCAAAAAGATAAACTGCCTTCAATAGAGAAGTGCCCGTAATTCAAATCGAACGACACTCCCCCGAATTTATGAATATTCATGCGCATCCCTTATCCACCGAACGAGCAGGAAAGAAAAAAGCCGGAAAATATACGCCACCCACCAAAGCCACACGGGCTGCGAAACAAATTCGTGTGGAAGTCCAGGTGCTCGAGCAGTTTTTTGCCGACACTCGGGACGATGCTTTATCCCCTGTGCCGTGGAAGTTTTATTTATTCGCACCAAAACTGCCACGGAATATTGATATATTGTGTGAAGGGAAATACCGCTTTTCACCTTCGATTTTTGGCAACGCAAACGTGGGCGGATGGGGAATGGGGGGTGGTTGGCTGAAGTTGCAATGCCACTCGGCAGCAGGATTTCGCATGAAAGTTTTGCGTACTCGAAGAGATGGCTACAAATTGCCGTCCTCGGGGCGTATGTGGAACTTTTTGTTTCCCTTCTATGGTGGTCCTCTCAACCACCCACTCGGCCAGTTTTGATTGAATGCACTTGGGCGCTATGTCTCCTAAGCTTTGACATCAATATTTATTTTGACGACAAGCGCACTCCACCACGGGGTGTCAGAGTGTCTGGGTGACACGGTGCGAAATTGAATTCCTCCCCACAACTCTAGCGGCTTGTCAATTCCGTCGACACACAAATTGCACACGGCTCAGAGGCACACGGCTTCCCAAATGAGACAAGTAATACCTTGGACTTTGGCGGACAGGCCTGGGGGGAGGGGAGGCTGGTTAAAAATAGCACGTCAAACGTTATTGATAAGCAATTTATTTTTTCATTTTTCCATCCGTCCTTCGTTCGGTTGGCGTGTGCCTCTTATCGGGGGGACGGCTATTGTTGGACATTTTGTTGAGAGGCGCTCCGATGGGACGATGTTTAAATTGAAATTTAAATGTCCATTCATTGATTGATGGAAAACATCGTCTTGAATCGAACATGAGGGGGATTTGAGCAGAGGTCCTTTGTCCTGTTGAATGGAACATGGAGCCGGGCAGGTGGTGGCGGTGATGAAGCATCAATATTGCTTCACGCTTTCCTGAACAGCCATTGTACTCAGATGATTGTGCGTAAGGAATCGGATGGATTTAAGTCGAAGGATGTCTTTAAGACTGCTTTAAGACGCACTTCGAATGTGAGCAAAAAATTGGCTAACCTCTGTGGGCGGTTCAATCAAATCATTGAAAGGTTTCATTATTTTTTGCTTTCCTGGTGTCAAAGAAACACTGGTGGCGTTCAACTCTTAAGAGATTACCTCACAACAGCTTCGTCCCGGCAACGGTTGCCTTTCAACCGACGGGACAAAGCAGGATGTGATTGACAGCATAGATATTTCAGAATTCTTCAAACAATTTCCGGTGAAGCTCATACGGTGGTTTCTTTGGGAAAGGACTGGTGTCAATCATCGGCCTCTTGCCGTGATATGTGAGAAATATTCTTCGTCCTTTTGAGCCACGTTCCTGTTTTATGTCATAACAAACTTAAAATTGAGAAGAAAAATAAAAAATCGATTATTCTGTGATTTTGAGGAAGGTCAGGTGTAAGTGTAGGGTCCTCCAACAAGAGGTGTCATTTTTGATCAAAAGAAAGACTCAGAATTCTTACGAAAACTGGTGATATTTTCTTCGTTTTCTAAAGTACAAGCTCTGAGGTTAAGAAGCATAGTAATTTTTGTCAAACACCTGCCTTGGGTCTGCATAATTTTTCATCACCTTTTCGCATAATTGCGACTTATTTTGGGCATAAAAGCTTTAATGCTTACTTTTGGTAGATGAATCATTGGTGAAGTCTTAAAGGAGGACTTAAACATGAACGACTCATTTCCTCTGACTTCTGGCAAACCGAGAACGAAATCTGATGATTTATTCGAATAATTTGTCACGTTGTTACATAAATGTTGACTGTGACCTTTCGATTGGATTTTGCAATTCGTCTGCCGTTGCTTGCCCATCATTTATTACCAGACATCCAAGAAACCACAAGCCACAGTTGCTGGCACGCTGTGACTGCCGAACCACGTCGATGCCATCACCATCTTTGCTCTAAATCAAAAAAACCTCTGAGGTGAATTACGAGTAGAGTTTCCTTGATGAAAGGTCAACTGCGCTTGACTTCTCCAGATGCTCATAATCACCGCTTCTGTCTGCTGAGCGTCAGAAAAACTACCCGTAGTCTGTCATAAGTTCAAACAAATATTTTGTTCTCATAAAACCTGCAGGAGATTGTAATTTCTTCAGATGAATGTCTCAGCGTATCTCCGAGGAATCTTACGTGGGTGTTTGTGTCTGTGTTTAGCTTCAAATGAATGTAGGCTGCCATATGCTGTCGAGGGTGTTAATCACTTGCAACACCCCGGTTGATCAATTGCCAGCGACACGGTCTTGCTTGATCATGGTCTGGTGGCGCTTATAAGCACCTGTGCCTGGAGACACAAATTCGCACATGAGCTGTGAGAAAAATCCAGCAGAGTGGGCTCCCATTTTATGATTCAGACGTCTGCAGTGGAATGGCATAAAAATAACTGTTCCCCCCTCACTCTCGCCCCCTCCCGTCGATTGATGAGCAACGCAAATCTCTTGACATCTTGTAAGCAACCAGCGCCTGAACCCGATTACATTCCTGGGAACCTTGGAACTCATCCCTGCACCCTTTGATCCGGCTTTGTTTCGGTTCAGAATTCCCATATGCGAGTCATAAGCTCTTAAACCCAAATGAACTCGTGTCCATTTGTCTTGCGCTTGCTGTCCAACCCCACCCCCGGGCTCGTATTTGTCTCTCAATTAGTTGAAGCATAACGGGTGGAGGGAGATGAAAACAAAGGACACACATCTGCTTCTGTGGTCGATAAGGTCAGGGTTCCCACACGCAGCGGTTTAACTCTGTGCCACTGAATGACCTCCCGCATCATTCCGCCACCTCTTCGCTTCCTACGTGCGACAGAAAGAAAGAAAAAAACAATTAGTCAAAGATCCGGCAGCGGGAAAATCAATTTCAATTTGGCACAATTACCCACAAACGGTGAAGATCCTTATACCGCCTAGAAAAACAATTGCTCCCCACACCCGAGCGCACGCACTCGCACATGTACGATGTCACCTTGCCTCAGATGAAAACCACATTTCTCCAAGCGCCACAAAGACGTCGTTATCGTCATCCCCAAGACACAAGATGGGCTGAGGTGGATGTGATGAGCTTACACCCCCATTCCCCCCCCCCCCGCCACACTTTCTCAAGGTACACACGGCACAACACTGAATTCAGGTTGAAGGATGACACCTGGAGAGGGAGGGGGCTGGTGGAGGACGAAACTTTGTGTAATTTTTCATTTTCCAACGCAGACTTCTTGGCACCCTTCCAACTCCTAGCAGCGGATTCCCATCTACCCGGCAACTGGGGCGGTGCGCGAGGCGTGCTGAGAGGCAGGACTCTGGGGGCTGGTTACATGACGTTGTTGCGCTACATTTCACGTTGTATCTCCGGATGTGGAAAACGTAATTTTCCTTTCTCTCTTTTCGCTTTTGTATTTTCTGTCTAAGATTTGAGTCGGAACTACTTCCGTCTGTTTCGCTTTGTTTTCTATTTGGCTTGGGATGAAGATGAGAAATCTCCCGGAGAGGGGCGGCGTCGCTGTTTGGGGTTTATCCGCAGATGGTAAGGTTTTTCCTCGAAATCGCAAGTAAGTCTTGGCCGGAGGATGGAATCACTCAAGGCCGTGAAAATGATACAATTGACGGCTAAGCAGAGTAAGATGTTTGGGGGAATGGCAGCACATGCTGAGCTCGCGGAGACGCCTTTAAGATCCCGCGAGTGTTAAGGATCGCTGAGGAAATTACTTCGAAGTAGGGGCATAGGCATAGACATTTTTTGTAATTTCGAAATTGCATGCTTCAACGATTTTAGCATACAAATTGACAAGCAACCGCCTTCTAACTGAGTACGACTGGATGGCGCAGTTGGTTAAGTGCCTGCTCCAAGTTAGAGGGGTCCCAGGTTCGAAGCCCAGTGAAATCGAATCTGGTCCAGTCACCATTTGCCGTTGGGATCAAATTAACGGCACTATCACTGGAGCAGTCGATCAGTGGTAGTAGTCTGACTGCGGGTATCACAATGGATCAACATGGTCTAAGTGTGCTGTTGAATTCACTAGCAGCCCAATAACCTACGCGGTGTACTCGGTTGTTCACGGTGACCAGATAAGAACGATAGGAACATAAACTTAAATGAAATTACAAAGTTGAGAGATATACAATTAATTCTATCTTTATTTTGAAGCCACATTCATGCCATTATACATAAAATTGCACACCATTCAAATGGCTGCAAGCTGTCCGTCCAATTTTTGTGCGGAGTTTTTCTGGCATGCGGCAGCGTAGCGAGCTCGTTGGTTGGCTTCTTAGCGAAATCTAAGAACTTGATTTTTTGTCAGAGAAAATAATCGAGTGGTGTCAAGCCGCATGATCGCTTCGGCTAATTGATGAAGGCTTACTGTGAGATGGCCCAGTCGCCAAATTTCTCCTTCACTTCGAGCGTTGCGTCGCTTGTATGACATGTACGTGTAGCGCCGGTCTTGTGGAAAACACACCTCGGATATATCGACGTTGTCGTTCTCTGGCCACTGAAAGTCGGTTCACATCGTTCTATACCTGAGAGCATTGAAGGCAACGGTGTCTCATTCCTCATTTCGAACAAAATAAGATCCGATGATGCCGCCATGCGATAAACCACACCAAAAAGTCAATTTTTGTGGATGATTGGATTGATGCTCGGTCAAACACTTGTAGATTGTGTTCACTCCAAAAATGGCAGCAATTTTGACATAGTCGAGGCACTGAGGAAAACTTGGGTCATGTCCGAGAAGATGGTGTTTTGGCCAAAATCCGGATCTCCGGAAACATTTCCAGCATTTAATTAGCGAACTCAACTTGTCTGTGGTCACCCGGCTTTAATTCTTGCAGCAAAAATCCTATGGGGATGAAAACCTCAATGTAGGCCGGGTTGATTCTCTGGCGATGCTAATTTACTTCTTGATCCGGGCCGAATCGAAATTTCTGGGTCTTCTCTGATATTGACCACCAGGGCGGCCATGTTTTCTTCATTTCACATCAGTCTCTTTGCTTGAGTTTGATTAAGGTTCAAAAGAGTGCCTGGACGCTGAAGCCATGATGATGACCGACTTCATGACGAAATTTACGTTGCATATTTACAACTGATCCGGACTTTCGGCCGGATTAATATTTTTGATAATTTTCGCACATTCGGTAGGGTAAACTGATGCATGATAAAATGACGGACCCTGAATAATTTGATAGCTGATATAAAGGGTGGTCCGATGGAAGAATTTCAGAGAAAGAATTATCTTAATATTTTTTATTATGATAGAAGGATCTAGGACAATTTTGTGTGAAACAGAATATCGGCCAAATGCTCGCCACGGCTTCGGTGGCATACCTCTATCCGAGGGTCCATATTTTCAATGACTCTGAGACATAATTGAGGTTCAATGCCGTTTATGTGCCGAATTATCTCATTCTTCAGCTCTTCAATTGTTCTTGGCTTATTGACGTACACTTTTTCTTTTAAATATCCCCCAAGGAAAGAAGTCCAACGGTGTCAAATCACATGATCGTGGCGGCCAATTAACATCGCCACGACGTGAGATAACGCGGCCATTGAATTTCTCGCGCAAAAGAGCCATTGTTTCGTTGGCTGTGCGCCAAGTGACACCATCCTGTAGGAAGCACATGTCGTCCATGTCCATATCTTCAATTTCTGGTCACAAGAAGTCTGTTATCATCTCGCGATAGCAAACTCCATTCACGGCAACTGCTTGGCCGACTATCGCGAACAACAGCAATGTTTTCCGCAGAACGAACTGGGCGAGCATGCACAGGTGTTTGCACATTTCCTACAGCCCCGGTTTGCTGAAATTTTCGCACAATTCTGCCGATTGTGGACACATTTGGTCGATTAGGCTAATCACGAAGGGCACGAAATACATTTTGATTTTAACGCCCATTTTCGTAAAAGGCTTCAACAATCTTAACGCGCTGCTCAATTGCGTCCCTCTCCATGGTTGAATTTGCCAAACACTGAAAAACAAAGAAATTTCAAATTAAGTTGGGCAAAACAACTTGACGTTAAGGTGTGACTCACAATTAATATCCTGCATTATGGTTGGACTACCCTTTGTAACAATTGGAAAGGCTATCATTGCTATCTGGTCGCCCTTAACATTCCATTAATTGCGTTATTTTTTCACCCGCTGATTAAAAGAACATTCGTCGACTTTTTAAGTACAAATCCAAAGTTGAAGGCCCTTCAATCAACGTCAAGACTCATCACGATGTCAGCCTTTCCAATGAAACCCTTTGACAATTTAAAACATCACCTCGCTAACATTTTCAAGAAAAACTTCGAGTCATCATCGTCTGCGTTTTCTTGTGGATCCTACCACTTGGGGAAAAAGGTGTCCGTAACTCCCCCATCCACACATCCCATCCCCCGTTCCCTCTACCCACCTTAAGCTACTTAGACAAACTAAATGCGCGTTTTGGATTTTCTTGAAACTTTCAGTGAGTATCTTTCACGTTATCACACACTTGACCTGCTCCAAATTCGCTGAACGTGCAGAAGTATACCCCGTCCTACTTTACACTTTACTCCGCTAATGAATACGCGCCGTTAAAATGTTAAATATCATCAGTGCTTGGTGGCGTGGTTAACGAGGGCCCTCCACTTAATCCCTCCTCGGAAGGTAGAGATAGGATCACCTACCGTTTCGCAGAACGTGTACTCAACGAGTGGCACAACTCTCAGGCGAGTGTGCATTCTTGGGAAGTGAAACTTCAGAAAACCACAAGTTTGCTGGATGGTCGCAGGAGAAGAAAAATCTAATTAATTTCGAATTACAAGTCCGCAAAACTTCACGGCCACCTCTCGGGGGCATTGAAGGTGGTCTCTGTTGCAGAAGTCGTCGCAACGTGGGCAGAGAGCGCAATTGAACGTCATTCAGGAAGGGATTCGGATTAAAATGCGATTTTTCTCCACAGGCCATCACATTTCCCACGGCACCCACGAACACACGCACACATATTGCCGAAGTCAAGACTCAAAGAAATCGAAACCGCACTCACTCACCCCGCCACTGTCTGGTGCTGTTCGGGACCGAAGGGAATGGGCTCCGGGTTAAAGTTATGATGTTCCGGTTCAATGCGCACTTGTGGTTCGGGATTTTCTAATAAAGAGGTTCACAATAATGCCCTTGAAGCATGCTTTATCGGGTCTAAATGGAGTGGGGATGGAGGGGGAGTGCTTGAAGAGAAACCTTCGTTTTGGGTCAACTTCGGGTACTCGTGCGAGTCCGTTAAACTGAAATTTTCTTCAAGAAGCTCAAACAATATTCCATTGTGCTCATATCGTGGGACTCAGGTGAAATGTGAGAGCTCTGTGAGGTCCGGCGGGTCATAAGAATGGGGGAGGTTGGATGGTTATTACATCTTGAAAATGCGCACACTGAGGTGAAGGCTACATTACGGTGAGTGTCGTGTTTACATTGGACTGGTCAGTGGAAGACAGATTCTGGGTCACCGGGGATTAGGTCATATTGACTCGCTCAAGTACCGAGGAGGTTAACACGTTTTGACTGATTCGAACAAGCATATTTTGCGAAGAAATGGTATGTACTTCTTATGAGAAATGTTGGAAAATGACGTGAAGGAGATTCGTCCTTTTGTATGCCAAGGACTTGAATAATCCACTCAATACGAAAAATAAGGGAAAATTTGGGTCGTGACAATATCGCGGCCTCAAAAGTCTTCAACACTGAAGAATGCTTGTGACATTTTTCGCCTTAATTTGGCTATAATTTTGAAAGATCCATAAGTCCTTTTGAAATGTGTTAACCCTTCAAAATCGAAAACAAGGCTCGGAATGAATGAACAACGACACTGACAGATATAAGAATTTGCGATGGAAAACGTCAAACCGATGAAATGTCAGGCAGTATTGCCAGACCAAAGGAGTGATAATGTAATGACGCATTTAATTCGAAGCTTCAGTGCCAGTTGTACCAAAGAACACTTTAGGCACTTTAGGAACAGAGCCCCTTCACTGGTGACCAAGGCTCACCACATGATGTGAATATCAAGGGTGGAGTGCAGTGCACCAAGAGCACCCAACGTGATTGACTGTTGATTTAAACGTCCAACTCGCAGGATGAACGAAAAACAACGTTTACCCACTTTTATTTGGCGACACAGTGCATCACGAGTCACTGACGATGCTCCGGGAGAATAAACTTTCATACTTGCAAAATCTGCGTACGAATGGCTTTTGAGGAGCCCATGGGGCTTGTATGGTCTAGAATTCATAAGAATTAATGCCGCCATCACAGCTCATGAATGGCCACTGCCTAACTTCTACGGAAACTGCTCGTGTTGTGCTCGCCCTGTATCTGTTACAAATGAAGAGACCGACTCCAAGGATGTTGGAGCAACTTTGATGGCAGTAATGCTCCTTGAGCGTCGTCAGTGGTAGGCGAAAGATGGTGCAGTGAGAACGGTATTCAGTTTTTTTTTTCATGGATTCGAACCATTGACCTTCTGCGGTAGAGTGCCCTAATAATAAAAATAATAGCGACGCTACAGTCCGAGGTGGACCTGGGACTAGCTTTTCAGCAACCACTCGTGTTGTGTGTGCTATTGTTCTCTCACGAGTGAAGGGAACCTACAGTTTAATGCCGACTCTGAAGGACGGGATTGAAAAGCCTCTGGAGAGATAATGCCACAGAAATGTCGGGAATCGAACGTAGACTCTGATCGTAGGAGTTCACGGGCTTACCCACTTCGTCACGGTGTCCACCATTGCAGCAAAGCAAATATTTTCCAAGAAAATTCAATCTACTGTTTCATAATCGATCCCCACCCGGTGAGACTCCTTTCGTTGCTTCATTATTAAGCCCACGCAATATCATTGGCGCCTGACCTTTTGGATCCTATAGGCAGTCTCAATTTCCCTTTGACTCTCCTCTGTGAAAATTGTGGTAAGTGGCTGACTTCAGAAGCCTTTCACTTCCATTATCCGATTTATAAGTGTCAAAAGTGCCGCAATGACGTGCTGCTTTCCCACCGTTCTCCACCGAAAAAATGTTAAAAATAACTTACTCGCGAATGTTAAAAGGGATCAGTCCACGCCTCGACCACCCGTCCATCTGAGGAATGGCTGTGGCACTTGACATTTGCACACCGCCTTTTTAATGAGTCTGAAACTCGGTTAATGGTCCTCTCTCCCTCGCATTGATTGAGTTCGAACAATAAGCCTTTTCTACACTTCACCGCTCGACGGATGATGAAAACAGCGTCAAGGTCCTCTGTTCGGGGGAAAAATGAGAGAAATAAAAGAAAGAAACAACTGCGCGACGGTCAGAAATGATCCACATCCCTCCACGACGACGAGAAATGGTCCACTTCCCTCCGTAGACCACCGCGAGTCTTTCATTTATTCACCATTCGCTGCAGCGGCCCACGGCATGCATGTGCCGGATAAAGGCGGTCGTTGTCACACAGCGACATACACTTTGTTCGACCCCCCGCAGCTTAAAGCCGGCAACTGCCTGGGGCGTCCTTAAATTGAAGGAATATGTTCCCGATTGTATCGCGCGCTAATTGATTCGGCCGAAATTGTGTTTTAGTTGCCTGAACTAGAATCGATTGCACGGCTAAATGTGCGTGCAACAGCACCCCACCGGATCGATATTCCACCCGGGGTGCGCGTTAAATAGTTTTTTAATTACAAACCTCGAGTTGATGGGAAAACCATTCGTATCCTCGCACGCGCATCCTTTCAGCGGATCCATTCCGTTCGACACTCTAGGGCCATTCATGCTTGCGGGGAATTGAATCACAACTGCTGAATCGAAACGGATACTCATTACCGACGTATGAACTCGTCTGCCATCACCACCGCCCCCCGCCAGTGCGGTTGCATTCTGTTCGCCATAAGCGGGCGCTGCATTATTCAGGCTGCAAAATATCTCGAATAATTTATGAGAGGCGACTCGGTTGCAACGTAAGAGTATCTATGATCGGGTAGCGGCAAAAGCGGCTACGGATTCCGGTGAAAAAAGGAAATAATTAATAAGGCTTCACTGGAAGTGCTTGAAGTTGCACTGCTTTGCCTTGAATAGCACCAATCAGTTGTGCCGTGTTTGTTGGCGTGGGGGGGGGGTTCCTTTAAGTGGGCTTCGGTGTGGCAGGTGGGGGGCTGCACTTTGAAGTCATCGAACCTCAATGGGGGAGGGTGGTTAGAGTTGAGTGGGCGGTGATTTGTTTGTGAATAGACGAGTGGAAGTAATAAATGGAAAACATTTTAAAAATCAGGAGAGTATTGAAAGTGAGGGGAGATCGTTGGGGCTCACGATAGCATTTGCGTAGGGTACACATCCGCGTTGACTAATAAAATTGTTTACAGTGTGCAATCAGATGAAAGGATATTTTATGCGTAGTCAGTGGAGGAAGGAGGAATGACGTCCGCTTCTAAGGTGGCGCACCCAAATGGAGAGGGGGCTCAACCAACTTGGTGTGCGCAAATGGCTACACCTAGCAAAATATCGTTTTGTTGGTTGAGGCCCAGGTCCACCCCGGACTGTAGCGCCACCTTAAGTAAGTAAGTGCAGTCCGACGTGGACTTGGGCTTAGCGGTCGCAATCTACACAACGACTTCCAAATAAGACTCATTTCGGATGTGAATTCTGCTTTAAAGGAACTCAACCTAAATCAAATTTAAATCAAAGGCCTCATTTTTAGCCTACTTAAAGCACTGAATCCTTATTCCTTAACCCAAAAACAGCAAACGATGAGAAAGTGAAGAAATTGTCCCACAAAATGAAAGGATTTATGATTTATGTACGTCAAAATTCCCAGAAGTCACGAAACCACATTTCAGTCCTCCGCTTCCATCCGAAATTAAAGCTTCGGGCTTAGATTGAACTTAAGCCCGACTGAGAAGTCTTTACTTTGTGCATGATTAATTCACGTGACTTTATAAAGGACTTCTCCTGGAATCAATTAAACTCATAACTTCCACCCATTCGCAGACACTGCACAACTCTTGGCAGAAAAATGAATAATTAACTCTTCGTCAAGATTTGCCGAGGAGTCTCGAAGTAATTCAGTTAGCCTCACCTTGGATCCGAGGGGGTTCGTCTGAGCTGATTAGGACTTAATGGATACCGTTGTCCCCGCCCGAAAACCAATTAATTCTTGTGCATTTCAAAGGAAAACCTAATCCGTTTGCTCTGCACTCCAAAAGAAGCTCCAGTCTTCGGTTTTCACAAAATAATCGAATCCCTCCTGGGATCAGGCTAAAACAAATAAACTCCAACGAATTAAAAGGATACCTCAGCCACCGCCCCCCTCAGGCCGTTGGGATATCCTGTTGACGTTTCCCCAGTGCAAACAGTGCTTCTGAATTTTGTTTTCTCGGAAATTTATTCCTTGTTTAGGGATTATTCATATTTTATGATTTCCGAACACCCACCTCCTTGGACGCTGGTATTGTCCGACAGGACGTGGAGTGCAGATAACAGTGCCAGCACCTATGGTGCAGAGGATTCATGCATCAGAGCAGACTTAGATTGATCTCGGTGTGCTGGCGATGTCCTAATAGCAGCCCAACCGAAGAGGACTCGTCCTGCGTGGAGTCTATTCGATGCTGGCCAATGTCCCCAGGTGATGGGGCATTGTGGGACGTGTTTTCTTGGGTTATTCTTGGAGAGACATGCTCAGCAAGCAAACTGAGGAGGATATCTTTATGGGGGAAATCAATTAAAGGAGTTCGAACACCCATTGAGTACGAGATCTTATTAAAAACAAATTGAATTGAGGTATCCCTTCGTAATCCGTTGTGGACTGGACGAGAGGGATCGTTATCTGATGGAGGTGGGCAAATGGATTTCAAAAGGACTTACGAATGGGATTTGTGTTGGAACAGAGATTATCCCCGAAATGGGGGTCATTTCAATGAAAATGGACATCGAATCTGGTTGAATGACATTTCACAAGGTGATTGGGGTAATTTCCTTGTTGCACGTGATGCGGACTTATCTCAAAATGATTATTGTTTTCTGCTCACACAAATTTGTCTGTGAAATCAGTTTGTTGGAGGTGTCTTTTGAAATGGCTTCAGGGCGCTCAAAGGTCTTGTGCTGTCTGGCATGTGTACATCTCCTCCTTATTTCTTGATTATTGACCGAAGGATTCTATGTACAGTTGACTCCATCTAAGTAGAATTTTCACGGGATATCAAAATTAGTTCGAGTTAGAGGGGGTTCGACTTAGAGGATGGTTTTTGTATGGAAAATGGGGGTAATGTTAAAATAAATATGGCGGACAAATTCGAGTTAGTGGGAAATTCGACTTAGAGGGAGTTCGACTGTACTTGCTTAAAGTGGCGCTACAGTCCGGGGTGGACCAACAAGCGTCTCCAGCCAGGTCGATCTTTAGCTAGCTGCCTCCAGTTTCGCACGCACAGTTGGTTGAGGTCCCTTTCCACTTGCGTGCGGCACCTGAGTCGCGGTCTTCCTCTACTGCGGCGTCCCTCGGGGGTGACTTCGAAGACTTTCTGGGCCGGAGCGTTGGTTTCCATTCGCTCTACATGACCTAGCCATCTCATTCGTTGGATCTTTACCCTTCTGGCCAAGTCGATGTCGCTGAACAGCTCGTACAGTTCTTCTCCTCCACTCACCCTTTATGCAGACGGGACCAAAAATCACCCGAAGAAGCCAAGAGCAATCTCATCCGCTTTTGACAAAGTCCATGCTTCTGCCTATCCAGCCTAACTTTAGCTGTTTTAAAAGTTCTACAGACATTCCGTCTGCACCAGCAACCACATTAGACTTAAGTCTCGATCGCTATCTTGACTTCAGAGAGAGACTGTTCATCTGCTTGGGGTATTGTCCATGCCTCTGCGCCATATAGCGGGACTGGGACGATTAAGGTCTTATACAGTGTTACCTTGGTTGTTCGAGCGAGGGCTTCAGGGCTCAATTGCTTTCTTAGCCCAAAGAAGCAGCGATTAGCAAGAGTTATTCTTCGTTTGATTTCAGCGCTGGTGTCATTGTCTGAATTAATAGCCGTATCTAGGTAGACAAAGTCCTTGACTACCTCAAAGTTATATCTGTCTGCTGTGACGTTCTGTCCGAGACGTCGGTTTTGACTTAAAATCGATGAAAAGGTGGTGAGTATCGATTTGTTGTTCCTGAGTTTTTTCCAAGATCTGCCGCAGTGTGAATATTTGGTCGAAGGTGGATTTCCCTGGCCTAAAGCCACACTGGTATGGACCGACCAGGTTGTTGACGAATGGCTTTAAACGGCAGATAAGATCTTGTATGCAATGTTCAGAAGACTTATGCCTCTATAGTTGGCACATTTTAGAGGGTCTCCTTTTCTGTGGATCGGGCAAACAATGCTGAGGTTCCATTCATCGGGCATGCTTTCTTCCGACCATATTTTACAGATGAGTTGGTGCATGCTCCTTACCAAATCATCGCCTGCTGCTTTGAAAAGCTCAGCCGCTAATCCGTCAGCTGCAGCAGCTTTGTTGAACTTTAGTTTAGATATAGCTATCTTCACTTCATCCAGGTCGGGGGGACGGAATTGTTGATCTACATCGTCCCTTTCATTCGGGTTGAATGGTTCAATGAACGTCGGACTGTAGCAGCATACAAAATATGACATCGTCGTATCGAGTGTAAAATCTCATGACGCTCGATCTACCTTTCCCAAGCCCTTACTGGCCCATGGTCGTTTAAAGAATATGTCCTCAGTTTTTCTTAAAGTTTCAATAGCAGCTAGTGTCATCCACCTCACTTCGCCCCTGTCAGACACCGACGCGACGTACAAACTGATGGACAACACCTCTGGGACATTGATCAGTTACTGTCGCAGAATTCCTTGGATCCCCAAGGTCGTTCAAAATTCAGCACACGTAATCTTCAGCGCGCACCCTTTCTCCAAGTTGCCTCGCAACATCTACACAAGATGAATTGTAGATTATGATCCTACCCCAAACCGCCTTCCTCTCATCTTCACACTTTCCCTTGCAAACCGTGTTATTCGAGCTCATGTAAGTCTCATAATCCCTCGTGGTACATCACTTTTGCTTTCTTCCAACCTAAGCCGGCTCCCTTGTGACACCAAATCAAAAGCCTTCACGAGCTCAGTCGCAACATCTTTGCCATTGCTGCCTGTAATCAGATAATTAATGAACTCTCTCTCTTTGTCACTCCGACGAGCTTCGCAGGCATTAAATCCAAATATACGACCCGACTACACCTCCCTGCGTGGCTGCGGATCTAATAAATTCCTTAACAGAATCATCCTCGCAAGACACTTCAAGGGCGGCATGCCGAAGCGGCGTTCATCAACAGAGCACTGACTAAATCAAACACGATTTAAATTTTCACAACCCTCGTTAACGTTATCCTTGACAATTAACCAAACCATACTCGTTATAATAACAGCACAGGCAACAACAGCGACGACGATGGCGCACTGTCGTAAAATTCCAAAGAGTTGTAGCGCTTAGGAATGCCACGCTTAATTGCAGAGATGTTATGGCCATCTCCCGGAGGCAGCCCCTTCCGGTGACACGGGACCGATTCCCCCCCTTTCTGAAAACAATAAAACCCTGGGCGACATCTCCCGTCGGCGTCGTCATCGCTTCCCGGTTGCTGGGGGGGAAATTTTAGTAATCCCCCGGTAATAATCACTTTGGCACTGTTTTTACGATCGGCAGGGGTGCGGGGATGAAGTGATAAAGGAAGATTCCCGCAGCACTGAAAATAAACACAACGACAGTCATAAGTCAGCAGAGTACGTGAGTGGATGATAAAATAAAATCCTTTCAGGATTTCCTTTCTTCTGCTTGTCGCAGCCGTACCCGCTGCCAACGGAAACGGCGGCGTGGGAGTTTATCACGTCCCGTGGACGGCATTCGCAGTGGAAGCACTGCCAATGTATCATCGTTGGACATAACCGAGTTATGAACGAAGTTCACAACTTATTGAATCATGCGCCCCTAATGGTCCTTATTGATGCACAAACATACACAGCCAAGCGCCATTGAGACAAGGACTTGCTCTTCTGTCCTTTGAAGCGAGCTGTCAGTCGTCAGTTCTTTAGATGTTGTGCATCAAACAATTTGCTGGGGAGTGGGACAGCCCCGCAGTCCGAAATGCCACTCGTAGGTGGACATTTTCGGGTAATACCCACAGGGTTCTGAGTCCGACTAGAGAGCAGGTACTTGGAAGTGTATGGAAACTATTATCCCAGCCTTTGCAGGCAGGAAGTTTGTTCATAAATTTTTGAAAACAACTTTCTTTTGCATGTCCTTGGAGCATTTAGTGCACTGAAACTGGAATTAACTTCAATTTGCAAAGATTTACCTCGAAACCAAACGCAAGGCATTCGGGGTATGCGACTGTAACAAAGGATGACGTTTTTGAAAGTTACCACGTTCACAACTCTCCTGGGCTGTGGAAGTCGAAAGTGTGCTCGTTGCACGCTGCACTCGGGTTCCGGGGAGAGCTTGCTTGCGTCTGACTGGGCCGAAGAAGAATCAAAGTTACCGGTGTACTCGTAAAAGGAGGAGCCCTTAAGGGGAATTGTAGACGACAGAAGAAGAGTTATGTAGTTTCATGAATGAATTGGAAGGAACTTTGTTCGGAAACAATTGGCAGAAAAGGCTTAGAAGTTGACACGTTTGCAATGTTACAGGGGATTTAAAGGACATGCCGAAAGATGGTCCGTATTGTTCCGAAAGGGTAACACTGTCCTAAATTAATTGATTGAAGGTAGATTGATGACTGATTGACGACTAATTGACCACGACTTGCTGACGATTTATTGGCGACTGATTGACGACTGATTGATGGCATTTTGATGACTGATTGACGACTAATTGACGTCTGGTTGAAGACTGAAGACTGAAGACTGAAGACTGAAGACTGAAGACTGAAGACTGAAGACTGAAGACTGAAGACTGAAGACTGAAGACTGAAGCCTCAAGACTCAAGACTCAAGACTCAAGACTCCAGACTCAAGACTGAAGACTGAAGACTGAAGATTGAAAACTGAAAACTGAAGACTGAAGACTGAAGACTCCAGACTCAAGACTGAAGACTGAAGACTGAAGATTGAAAACTGAAAACTGAAGACTGAAGACTGAAGACTGAAGACTGAAGACTGAAGACTGAAGACTGAAGACTGAAGACTGAAGACTGAAGACTGAAGACTGAAGACTGAAGACTGAAGACTGAAAACTGAAGACTGAAGACTGAAGACTGAAGACTGAAGACTGAAGACTGAAGACTGAAGACTGAAGACTGAAGACTGAAGACTGAAGACTGAAAACTGAAGACTGAAGACTGAAGACTGAAGACTGAAGACTGAAGACTGAAGACTGAAGACTGAAGACTGAAGACTGAAGACTGAAGACTGAAGACTGAAGACTGAAGACTGAAGACTGAAGACTGAAGACTGAAGACTGAAGACTGAAGACTGAAGACTGAAGACTGAAGACTGAAGACTGAAGACTGAAGACTGAAGACTGAAGACTGAAGACTGAAGACTGAAGACTGAAGACTGAAGACTGAAGACTGAAGACTGAAGACTGAAGACTGAAGACTGAAGACTGAAGACTGAAGACTGAAGACTGAAGACTGAAGACTGAAGACTGAAGACTGAAGACTGAAGACTGAAGACTGAAGACTGAAGACTGAAGACTGAAGACTGAAGACTGAAGACTGAAGACTGAAGACTGAAGACTGAAGACTGAAGACTGAAGACTGAAGACTGAAGACTGAAGACTGAAGACTGAAGACTGAAGACTGAAGACTGAAGACTGAAGACTGAAGACTGAAGACTGAAGACTGAAGACTGAAGACTGAAGACTGAAGACTGAAGACTGAAGACTGAAGACTGAAGACTGAAGACCGAAGACCGAAGACTGAAGACTGAAGACAGAAGACTGAAGACTGAAGACTAAAGACTGAAGACTGAAGACTGAAGACTGAAGACTGAAGACTGAAAACTGAAGACTGAAGATTGAAGACTGAAGACTGAAAACTGAAGACTGAAGACTGAAGACTGAAGACTGAAGACTGAAGACTGAAGACTGAAGACTGAAGACTGAAGACTGAAGACTGAAGACTGAAGACTGAAGACTGAAGACTGAAGACTGAAGACTGAAGACTGAAGACTGAAGACTGAAGACTGAAGACTGAAGACTGAAGACTGAAGACTGAAGACTGAAGACTGAAGACTGAAGACTGAAGACTGAAGACTGAAGACTGAAGACTGAAGACTGAAGACTGAAGACTGAAGACTGAAGACTGAAGACTGAAGACTGAAGACTGAAGACTGAAGACTGAAGACCGAAGACCGAAGACTGAAGACTGAAGACAGAAGACTGAAGACTAAAGACTGAAGACTGAAGACTGAAGACTGAAGACTGAAGACTGAAAACTGAAGACTGAAGATTGAAGACTGAAAACTGAAGACTGAAGACTGAAGACTGAAGACTGAAGACTGAAGACTGAAGACTGAAGACTGAAAACTGAAGACTGAAGACTGAAGACTGAAGACTGAAGACTGAAGACCGAAGACTGACAACTGACAACTGACAACTGACAACTGACAACTGACAACTGACAACTGAGACTGATACTTATTGGAAGAAACGGACCAAGAGCGGGAACGTGATGCAAGAATGTGCCTGCAGGAGTCACGCTCCCACAGCAACGGGGACGAGTCCCGTTCTGTTTTTGTACAGGCTCTCAGCAGGCTTTAAACTTTAGTTCGGATGAGCTCAACCGAGGTCAGTGTTTGCAATCACCTGCAGCAGATGGTGCCTCAAAGGACTTTAATTTCACGTTTCTCTGATCCCATCCAAACGCGTTGGAGTATGAGTGAAACTCCTTGCCTCCCCAGCACGTGTGCGTCGCACCAAAGTGAATATCAGATGACGGCATATGAGCTCCTTTTTGCAGACCAAATGCGACAGAGAGCATCCTCGTGCACGTGCATATCTCTTCCAGTGCATCGCTTAAAATCTCCTTCGTCGCACATTACAAATGGAGCAGCATAAAAGATTAAGCGAAAATTTATTTCAAGATCAAGTGCTGCAAGTCACCCTTAGCCCAACTCACCCCGACCGCCCCGTGTGAAGACATCTGTGGGTTCTGCAAGATTAAAGGGAAACAAATGTCCTTACGACACACACACTCCCCTTTGTCGACAAACAACATTTGCATTTGCATTGTTTCCTTGCGACGCGCGGTGGATGGATGGCGATGATGTGAAGGGTGGGAGGGAGGGGGAGTTTCCTTTAATTTGAATGCATCTTCCTTGAGCCAAGTGAAGTGCTTAAGTCTACCTCAAACCCATGACTCTGAAACGCTGGCAGTGTTTTAAGCTCCAAGTGCACATCCAAGGACATTCCGCGATCTCGACGATAAGTACTGTATCCTGCTCGCCAGCTGAACAGTTCGCTGGAGCAGTAATTTTCATTCGATTTAACCTTTCCACAGCCTGGCTCAAATGGGGCACCGACCGGGGGTGAATCTGTGTACATGCCAGCAACACACAGAAGCACTCCCCTCGTGCGGAATGATAAGGACGATGGCTAGGATGTTGATTTTCTGACTTTTTTCCGCTGGTTACAGAGAACGAAATAAGCCCCAAGAGGGAGGGTGAGAGAGAGAGAGAGGGGGAGGGGCTTTTGTAGCTCTGCAAGGACTCACATGGTAATCTCGGTTGCCAAGGATGTCTGTGGGTCTGTGCGGGTGTTATTTATCTCTTCGCTGGCTGAGGGCGAGGATGCACTTGAATACAACCTGAAGTGCGATACAAAACGAAACCCGTTCACATGTGGCTTGCCGTTCCAGTTAGTTGAAGCGGGCCATGCGGGAGGAGGGGGTTCTATCTCGATTACTAATTGAGTGGCCTCCTGTTTGACTTTTTAGGTTGGCGAGTGCCAAAGACGAGGCAGTGGGGTGAGGGTGGCGTTGAATTCGTATTGTTATGGTAATTTACAGCTTTCTATGGTTGTAACTCTGAATACATTTAACAGCTCTGCTGGGTGGAGGGGGATGTTTTACGATGAAGCCGACATCGGGACTGGGTGCTGGGTGAGTGGGCGGGCCATCAATTATGAAGGAGCATTGAGTGTTTCTTACACCCTCGATGATGTGCGCTTGTATGTCGGGTGTGCTGTTGACTTGTGTGGATGCTAATCCTTTCAGGACTCGGAGGTACTCATGGAAATGTTTCTTTGAGTGCACAGAGGCGGATGACAACCTTGAGTCAGGCTGAGGGCTGAGAGGGACTAAGGAGCTCTTGTCTCGAGAAAACATCATCTGCGATCATAAAAATTTCCTTGTGAGTCTGTGTTAATGCATCGACCTCGTTCTCTCGAGCTGGAGGACTTGTTTTACGGATTTCTTTTGAGGAATGATTTCCTTAATCAAAGGAGACACGATTGGATTCTGAGAATTTCGACAGGTTTACAACGACAGTGTTGAGTGAGGGTTGGCGTTAGCGGGAACTGTTCTCTGTGACGATTGCCGATGCACCAGTTGGTTTTAATGGAATCCAAGAATCGGACTTAAAGAATTTATTTTAAGAACTGTCAATGATTCTAATACTTCTTGGAAGAGATGAGTTTCCGCAGAACCATTTGTCGCAGTAGCTTTCATTTCATTTAGCAACGGAGAGTGTTCGTCATTGGTTTTAAGTTTGCTTAAAAGTCTCAGCTTTTTGACCGAGAAATGTCTGAGTGAAGATGATGAATGAGGGCACCTTGGCGTAGCGCGCCCTAAGAAGAAGAAGAAGAAGTACGCTTGCAAAGTTCGTGGTTGATTCTTCTACGCCGTTCACCGTCATCTGGAAATGAGACATCAAATCAAGCGGCGAACATTTCTCTCGAAATTGAAGACATCTTCTTTTAGCTTCTGCAACTAGAACTGAGGATTTCTGATGAGGATTAAAAATCACTTCAGCTTGAAAAACCAATCCTTTGCCAAGCCAACAATCGATCACATTTTTTGTATCACTCAACTTTAGTATTGGTCCTTGGCATACCTCATCAATCCCCATCGAAGCCTAATCACCACCGAATTCTAAGACAACTGTAATGAGATCTCCCTACAGAACTGCGTCCAATAGCTAAGCAGGACCTATCCTAGCCGCACGAGTGAGCATTGAATTCGAACCAACAATCAATGCCTTGCGTCAAAAAAGTCAAACCCTAACAGAATATCACAGTTCCACGGTTGAGAGGCCTGACAGCAGCCACTCCTGTCTTCGTTTCTATACTTCTCCCATCATTTCTGGTTCAAAAGTCACCCCGAGAGTGTTCTGCTTCATTCAAAATGAGGTAGTTGCCAATGACCATTACACGTGCCTATCACAAATTCCCTCTTGGCCGTTTAACGACTTTCATTCATTTTGCACAACAACGAGCCGGTCACTCCCAAGAATAGATTCCTCCCTCTCTCTCTCTCCCTTCGCCCTCTCCCTCTCTCCCTCTCTCTCACACTGGTCGGTAAGGAGCATCCTCTCGAAACCATAACCCATCTATATTCACAGTTCCCCACGCTCTGATAGGGGGAAGCATCTTTAATTTGCTCGTACATCAACGGAAAATCCTCTTTTGATAAATGCTCCGTGGCCACACCACAAATGGTCACCTTTTTGTCCTACAAGATGGGCTTCTTGCCAATAAATGGATTAACAAGGGTAAACACCTTTATGCGCCGGCAAAATGCCTCCTAATGGCAGTCCCGAACAGTAAATGAAGTTTCCTAAGTCCCTTCGATGGTTTCTCTCAAGATTTATATGCGGGCCCAACCTTTATCTTGTCCCTTTTCCCCTCCCTCTCCCTCTCTCACTCCTCTGCTGTCTAACGAAGTCATCGAAATACCGTTGCGAGGGTTGTAGTGAAGTGAAGATGAGTTATTGATTGCATAACAAATAAACTTTTTCAAGGACTCAATGAGCCTTGAAACAACAACCCAACCACAAGCACCCGTCCCCTCTCGCAAATGACTCCCGCTTGATTAACAGTCGGTTCATTTTGTCGTTCGCAATGATTCCGTGAGTGAGTGTGTGTGAGTGACATGCTCCGATTGAACAGTCTGCAGGGGGGAGCCCAGGGAGATTTCCGATTAAGCGGAACATGTTTGATTAGGTAAGGAATCAGCGCACGACGTCATTGAGCAAACACAACCCTGCACACACGACCCAGCCGACGTGCGTTCGAAGGGTGTTCGGTGAATGTAAGGCCGAGGTAGTGACAGTGATTAATTAGTGAGCCTGGTCCTAGCTGCTTAGGGAGACCACGGTGACTGTGTGTGAAATCCTTTCGGGTGCAGTCAGACAATTAAGGCAGCGCAGTGGAGCTGCGAAAAGTTACCCGCCAACGGGGGTAATGACTACTAAGCACCTCTCAGATCCCATCGGAGTTGACTTAACGGGTGTTCAACCGCTCAAAAGTCGTCATTCTTTCTGACTGTTGCTTGTCCTTGTGCACACAGAGGATCCCGACGGAGTGATGCGGTTCTGCGTCGATGGTTTGAGGAGCTCGTAGAACGTGTGGGCGAGGTGGGTTGTCTTCAGAGATTCCCTTAGGTAGTCGCTTTGACGTTTTAGAAATGCGCGTACGAATGAATTATCCATGAGCTAATATCCGGCACAAAGGCAGATTGTGATTTCAGACAGACAGACAAAAGGAATCATTAAGCAGAAAAGATACATTTGAACCTTGAGCTTGAATATAATGGGTCGGTGTGGTGGCCGTGGGTGGAAGGCAGCTGTCAAACTTGTCGCGTCGCAAAAATTACATTTTGCTAAACTCCAATGACACCCTGATGCACGTGTATGAACATGAACTTTTGACAGAGAGACACCCGACCGCGACAAGGAGTCATTGTTTGCAAGCAGTAATGTGCCGGAGAGTGAGAGAGATCTGGGACTGATTCTCGAAATGACTTTGAACCTGTGGTCCTCATTCAGTTTGCATATGAATATTTGTGGAGGTTAAAAGCGAAAGATAATGGAAGCTGAAAGATGTTCAACAAGCGTGAAGTCATGGGTTGTGATTGCTTTGATTATTATTTTTCAGTTTGCTGACATTTCTCTCGAATTCTTTCGTTGGTTCACCTGAAACAACCCTCGTTGCAGTCTGTTGTCATATTCTGACGACGAAATAGAAACGTGTCACCTGCTAAAATGTTTCTACGGGAAGTGCCTTCTATAGATGTCCTTCTCGAAACATTCATCAACTTCAAGAGGAAATTCGTTTAGTTCCAGGATGTAGTTAAAAAGATTCCCAAAAAGAGGATCCCAAAAAGAGGAACAAATTAACCAAAAAAAAAAAATAATGACGTCGAAAGGATTCAGCAAACGCTTTGAGATATTCTCAAAAATTGTCATTCTTTCTGTAAGCAGCCTTCACAGCTCGGACACCATTGAAAAACATTACGTTGTTTATGTGGAAAGTTATAAAGAAAAACGAATGCCTAGCACTTTAATTTGGAGTTCCATTAAAATGCCTCCATCAACAAGGGTTATCATTGTAACCAGTAATTTCAGGGAAAATGTGAGTAATCTACAGCAAAACAAAAATACGCCTAGAATGAAGCTGAATACAAAAACTTCTTATGGCTCAACATTTCCCTGGAAGGGATCTTCAGTTACTAATGAGATCTAAATTAAACAAGGTACAAAGAACTGCATGTATAGGAGTCACTGGCGCCCTAAGAACAACTCCTACAGACGTGCTTACAGTGATTTTGCACTTTCTACTTCTAGATCTTCACGCAACGTTCATGGTCGCATGCAATGCACTTAGACTCAGAGAGTCGAGCTACTGGAACAACATAACTTATGGACATTGTAACATCCTTAACTCACTACCACAACAGGCGATACTGAGTCATACTGACTACCTTATTCCAAAGCTAAATTTCAATAAAAACTAAAGGGCATACTTTCCAACTAGAACTGAGTGGAAAAGCGACAGACTCATCCAAACCCATGACATAGCCATCTTCACAGACGGTTCGAAGATGGACTCTGGTGTAGGCGCTGGAATCTTCCCCGAAGCCCTCAAGATATCAAAGTCACTCAAGCTACCAAGCTTTGCAAGCATTTTCCAGGCAGAAGTGCTAGCAATATATGATGCGTGTCTTGAAACTAAGAACAGAACAGAACCAGCACAGCGGATAGCAATTTTTTCAGACAGTCAAGATGCTATCAAGGCTCTAACATCCATAACTACAACGTCAAAACTAGTGGATTGCTGCTGCAAGAAACTATCCCTTATAAGTGAACGGAGCCTGGTCTCTGTGATCTGGGTTCCCGGGCACACGGGTAGAAGAAGAAGCGAACCAGCAGACGAGCTAGCCAGACAAGGATTCAAACTCGATAGTCTCGTTGTGGAACTAGTCCAGGCTCGACTTCTTCTTCTTCTTCTTCTTTTTCTTAGGACGCTTCAGTCAGAGGCAGAGCTGGGCCTCACTCAACATGCCTCTCCAGCCAGCACGATCTTTCGCCAGCTGTCTCCAGTTTCGCACACCAAGCCGGCCGAGGCCCCCCTCGAGTTGTGTGTGCCACCTTGTTCGTGGACGTCCTCTGTTGCGTTGTCCCACAGGCTCAGAGTCCAAGACTCTTCGGGCCAGAGCTAAGTTGTCCATATGCTCTACATGGCCTAGCCATCTTAGGCGTTGGATCCGTAGAGGCCTGGTTAGAATCATGTCGCTGTACAGCCCATACAGTTCGTGATTGAACCTTCTCCTCCTAATGCTATCAAACGCAAACAGGACCAAAGACCTCGCGCAGAACTTTTCTCTCGAAAAGACCAAGAGACTGTTCATCCGCTTGGGATATTGTCCATGCCTCTGCGCCGTACAGCAGGACGGGGATGATCAAGGTCTTATATAGAGTCAGCTTGGTCTTCCGAGAGAGAGCTCTACTACTCAATGGCCTTTTGAGCCCAAAAACCATCGGTTGGCAAGAGTTATTCTTTGCGTTTGATCTCTGTACTGATGTTATTTGTACTGTTTACCGCGGAGCCAAGGTAGCCGAAGTCCTTAACTACTTCAAAGTTATAGCTGCCAATGGTGACATTCTGGCCAAGTCGTCGATGTTGTGCGTCCTTTCTTGATGACAGCATTTACTTGGTTTTGCCCTCGTTCACCGCCAGACCCATTTTAGCCGCTTCCGTTTCAGTGCCAGCAAACGCATCATTGACGGCTCGCTGTGTTCGCCCAATCACGTCAATGTCATCCGCGTAAGCTAGCAGTTGAACGGACTTTTGGAAGATCGTGCCTCTTGTGTTGGCCAGTGAGTTTTGCATGATCTTCTCAAGAACGATGTTGAAGAAATCACATGACAGCGCGTCGCCTTGTCTGAAACCTTTTTTGACATTGAAGCTCTCGGTGAGTTCGTTACCGACCTTGATGGAGCAGCAAGAGCTCTCCATCGTCATCCTGCTAAGTCTGACGAGTTTGGCAGGAATGTCAAAACTAGACATGGCGCTGTATAGCTCGTCTCTATGCACGCTGTCATATGCGGCCTTGAAATCGACAAATAGGTGGTGTGTGTCGATCTGCATTTCTTGGGTCTTCTCCAGGATCTCCCGCAGTGTGAAGATCAGATCAGAACTAGAGGAAAAATTAAAGTGTAACCTCCGAATGTACTATTTTTAAACAACCTCTGTTTTGTTCTTCTCCAATCCTTTATCCTTCTCTCTCTCGTAGAAAATGGTTGACGTTCTTGTTACAAACTTCGTATATTCCATATAACCAGAATCATGCATTGACCATGTTTCCATTTCCAGAACTAAAAGGACTCAAGTTCCTATCCGCTTCCTCCTTTAAACAATCAAAAACGTATAAACTTTAAAATTCATTACAATCAAGTGCAGAAGTCCTAATCGTTCCTTCATTCAGCTGGCTTTAGTTTGGCCATCACCGGGTAACCGAGAGAACCCTACCACTCTTTCGTAACTCATGTGTACTCGGAGAAGAGCAGGATATCCACTGCATGTAGCGAACGCATACCATACGCCCTCAGTTATGTCACTGGGAGATTATTCATAACCTTGCGTTCGTTCCGTTGTTTCAACTTCTGCTCTGCCATTCCACCAGGTCACCCGTCCGGTTCTCCTTCCGTACGTGGATAAGCTGATATCCAAAAGCAACCCAAAAGGATATGACTTCATGTTGTCTTATCCAGTCGACATATTTAAACTTCAATCACCGGTCAAGGACCATCGTCGACATTATAACATCGAACATTATCCTTCCAAAGGAAAACAATGTGCACTCGTACCCCGAGGGGGCAGCGCCTCGAATGAAAGCTGTCCCCAAAAATAACCATCGTCTGCAAAACCCCCGACGTGTTCGTGTTTGCAGAGTTTTATTTTTATGCCAGAACACGTACAAAAAGAAGCAGCAACCAGAAGTCCTGCCGCATTACAGACGCAGGGGATCCACAAAAAGGTTCAGGTAGCCATTGTGTACACATGACTCGATTCAATTGAATTTTTCAGAGCGCCCTCAAGCGTTAAAGGGAAATATTTATAAGGGAATCGAAATCCTTTCAAATCTACAAGATTTCAGGAAAAAATCCCTGCTCTGAAATGGAACGGATTTACGGTTGAAGCCGGCACACGTCTGAACGGGGAACCCCTATTCCGTTGGATTCCGTTGAGTAGTTATTAATAAAACAGGTGACGGTGGGTGTGCTCCTTTCTTTTGGGGTGTTCCGGTGAACGTAAAGCTGCAACGGGAGGTTCTCTTTTGAATGGTTGCGTTGTGAAGCGATCAGGGATTTGTGTGAAATGTGACTTACCACATTGTTGCTAATGCGAAAAGAATGAATTATGCCAAACTGAGGATGTGCTTGGGTGAGTTAAACAGAATCAATTGGACCGAAGAAGGGTACTTTTTCTTCCTGCAGGATGTTTTTCCTTACAAAGGACCGACAATTGAAATGAAACAGTGGTTATGGTTGAGGTGAACATGCAGTAAGTGATTCAAACGACATTTGACAGATCAAATCCACTCGTTTTCACTCAGAGTTTCTCATTCAAATTGATTTAAATTGGAAATGTTTGCAGTTCCACTTGACAAGGTCTACTGAAGCGTCGGATAAAACTACGTGGACAGTCATTGTGCTCCAAGGACATAATGACAATGTTCATTTCAACAAGTGCTAGCATCCGCGTAGCTCTGCTGAAAAGAAGACAAAGCAGTGTCAAGTCATCTTAAACATCCCAACGAAGTGACGATTCAGAGTCTTAAATCTTGAATTAATGTAATTCAAACCCACACCATCAGGCTCTCCCGCTGGCAAGAGGTCGAGAAAACTCAAAGCTTCTATTATCTGCTGATCAACATTACGTTCGATAGCGTCTCCCGTGTAGGCACTACAATCGAAAGAAAAACAGTCTTTTGTTTAAGATGTAGAAAGCAATCCAACAAGCGGTGTCATTTTAATAAATCGAAGGACTAAAGTTTATCTTTCGAAAAGTGGTGGTATTTTTAATTTAGTCTAAAGTACAGATTGTAAGGTTAGTAGTGAACGATTGGATGGCGTAGTTGGTTAATTGCCTGCCCCAAGGTGGAGGAGTCCCAGGTTCGAATCCCAGTGAAATCGAATCTGGTCCAGTCGTCATTTGCCGTTGGGATCAAATTAACGGCACTGGAGTAGGTTGCTACCTGGCAATACAATGGACCAGTTTTGAGTCTGAGTGCTCCAGTGTAGTGTTTCAAAAACCCTCGAATAAAAGCACTTCAAATCTTCCTCCACATCCGTGCAGTCTGAAAAAAGATGAACTGCCACGATTGTTAAATAAGAATCTATAATAAAGGCGGCGCTACAGTCCGAGGTGAACCTGGGCCTAACTTCTTAGCAACCACTCGTGTTGTGGGTGCTATTGTTCTCTTACGAGTGGAGGGGAGCTTCAGTTTGATGCCGACTCCGAACGGCGATTTTGAGAAGCTTTTTCTAGACAGTTATATTCTTTGAGCATTGTCAGTGACTCGAAAGAAAACCGTGAAAAAATGTTTGGTGTTTTTTCGGGAATCGAACCGACAACGTCGAGCGTAGGAGTCGACGCACCTACCCGCTACGCCACGGCGCCCAAATAAGAATCTATCTGGTCCATAACAGAGGATCTCTACTTTCCTCTCTTTTGTGATCTTGGTGATATCTTGACAGACCTCTCTCATGGAATGATTTTTCATAAGAATCAATTCAACCCTCTAGCCCGCTCTAGCCGCACCTGACTAAGACCTCCCGGCTTGTCACCTTCAACTCTCTACCAAAATTGAAAAAGGAAAGAAAGCTGACAACTCCAGAGAGATTCAGTTCCAGATTAGTGCCTCAACCGAATGCTTTATTTTGTTACCCCATGGCATCTTATTCGGACGTCATTCTTAAGCACGTACAAAAACGAATTTGGCTCTAACCCAACGTCGCTCTCTTCCGTTTTTAGTGAGGATAATACAAATCCTTCAGCTACACCATCCTCATTCCCACTGACACTGGGTCTCCTTAAATCATCTTCCTAATGAAGTGCCCCGTCTTCGTCTTCCAGAGAGATGAATAAATTGAGTTTTGAGGTACCCTGCCAGCTTAGCGGAGCATCATTGTCACCTCGAAACCCAACCAGTGGCTATGCGCACAAGGAATGATTCATCGCCACCATCATCTCAGTGCCTTACAACCCTGTTACGAAGCAGCTCCTTGAATGGATGAAGATGGGTATGCACACCGCCTATGGCCACTGGTGTGCATCAAGGCTGCCATAAATCAGGATCTGAGTGTACCCCAACCCTCCCAGCAAACACAGCCAGGTAGAGTGCAATTTGTTCGGGAGCCGTGACCCTGAGACAAACGGGGGTTCGCGTGAAGAAGCTGGACGCGTCAGTTCCCCCCTGCAAGTGAAAATTGGATCTGGTCAAACATTTGCATTCGACTAACTTTCGAAATTTATTCTGATTAAAAAACAGCGGACGTGTAAATTTGTTTTGTCCAGAGGGGGGAATTATTTCGCCTCGTCCTGAACCCTTTGCTCGGGGCTTTTAATTGGTTTCGCAGAATGTGCGGCAGGACGGTTTTAATGGACGCATTCTTCGCGAATAAACAGTGGATTAGCATGATAAACAGATCCGCCTCTCGCCGCTCTAATTAGGAGCGCACTCACTGGGGAACGCTTGACGGCCAAATAAATGGTGCATCCGATTAAGTCATGCGACATGAGGACATAGCCCGTGTGCGTTGGGGAAGGATGTGCCGACAGCTGCAGGGAAGGTAGGGTGGTGTTCTGATGTGGCTTTTTGTGGACAGTGTTGCAGTGGCAAATGAATAATCATGACGGGCAATGAGATCCGCTGAGCTTTTGAAGGCGAACTGCATGTTGTCGTGGCTTTTAGAGTCCGGGCGAAATTGCAGCAGGTTTATGATGAGCGATGCGAATTTTTAAGTGGATTGTAATCCCTTGGTGACCTGGTGGTTATGCGCAACATATTGTGCGAGTCGCGATCCGGGAAATGTGAAAGTTTGTCATACGAAATGAGCGAGCTTATTCTGGTTCATTACTTTGGCTGATGCTGCTAGTTTGGTGGCGTGATATTTCATTAATTGCCAGAAATTTCGTGAGGTCCTAGTCATGGTACCAAAAGGGCGCTAAACTATAGGGACTAAAGGGGGATATAGGACACATATGTTTTCATTCCTGCACAGTCGACCATTTGTTAGATAAGTCCTCAACTACTCTTAGATTCATCGTATTGTGACTCAATTTTGCAGAGTATTTTTTGTGTGGCTAATCGCAGGCCAGATTATTTCTTTCATTATGGTCATTCGAGGCTGTACTGTTACTTTGAAAATGAATGCTAATGGGTGATGGATATCAGTCCGCCTGTTTGTTGCCTCTTTTCCAGTTTATTAACTTCGTTACACAAGGGTTATTGCTTATCTGGCAGTGCACGTTTTACATGTGACTTGAGTGAATTATTAAAATGTCTTCCACCGTTTGACGGACAAAAACAAACGAAAAAAGTTTTCCCATTTATTCTCCGTATTTTTCTATTGGAAAACTAAAACATTTAAGTACAATACTTTTCATTTAATTTCACCATCGGTTCGTTTAAAACAACAACCTTAATGAACGCAGTGATAAGGGACACAGCTCAATACCCAACCCAGCGTCACACGAAATAATTTAATCAAAAATGAAAATAAATTGAAATCCATTATAATTCAATTTAACACTGCAATCGAAAATATTGGCAGATATATAAAAACACGCGCGTGTTCGAATGCAATGGTGTGTCGAAATTTAAAGCAATCGTTAAAGATTTTTCGAGGGTTTTCGATTTTTAACGAACCAAACTTTAAATTTGTATTCGCATACAACAGACTCGCGATATGTTTCTTTTTCTTCTTCTTCTTCTTCTTAGGGCGCTACAGTCCGAGGTGGACCTGGGCCTCACTCAACATGCCTCTCCAGCCAGCACGATCGGCAGCTGTCTCCAGTTTCGCACACCAAGCCGGCCGAGGTCCCCCTCGACTTGTGTGCGCCACCTTGTTCGTGGACGTCCTCTGTTGCGTTGTCCAAGGCTCAGAGTCGAAGACTCTTCGGGCCGGAGCTAAGTTGTCCATACGCTCTACATGGCCTAGCCATCTTAGGCGTTGGATCCGTAGACGCTTGGCTAGACTCATGTCGCTGTACAGCCCATACAGTTCGTGGTTGAACCTTCTCCTCAAAAACCCATCAAACGCAAACACGACAAAAGACCGCGCGCAGAACTTTTCTCTCGAAAAGACTAAGGACTGTTCATCCGCTTGGGATATTGTGTATGCCTCTGCGCCGTACAGCAGGACTGGGATGATCAAGGTCTTTGTATAGAGTCAGCTTGGTCTTCCGAGAGAGGGCTCTACTACTCAATTGACTTTTGAGCCCAAAAAACAGCGGTTGGCAAGAGTTATTCTTTGCGTTTGATCTCCGTACTGATGTTGTTTGTACTGTTTACCGCGGAGCCAAGGTAGACGAAGTCCTTAACTACCTCAAAGTTTTAGCCGCCTATGGTGACGTTCTGGCCAAGTCGTCGATGTTGTGCGTCCTTTCTCGAAGACAGCATATACTTGGTTTTTCCCTCGCTTACCGCCAGACCCATTTTAGGCGCTTCCGTTTCAATGCCAGCAAACGCATCATTGACGGCTCGCTGTGTTCGCCCAATCGCGTCAATGTCATCCGCGTAAGCTAGCAGTTGAACGGACTTTTGGAAGATCGTGCCTCTTGTGTTGGCCAGTGAGTTTTGCACGATCTTCTCAAAAATGATGTTAAAGAAATCACATCAATCAAAAAGTTATTACACGTGTGCATAGATTAAATTTTTTGGGATACAAAATAAGATTAAATATGATAGGCTGAACGTTTTTGTTTTTTACCATTTCTCTAAGACATCTCAAAGTTATACAAAACAAAATCTTGTACAAGGAAAGACAAATTTTAAATTAAAATGCAGCTTCCTTGAATTTTACTCTTAACTTGGTGCGAAAATTGCTGCTCACGTTTTAGAGCATTCATGGGATGTCAATGTTAACAAATTTCTTTACGTCATCCTGTGATTAAATTACCAATATAATGTTTAAGATATCACATTCATGTAACAGAGTTAGAAGTTGTATGACATATTCGTAACGACAGCTATCATCAGCATGATTTTAACAAGAGGTCCTTATCAAAAGTGAAATCTTAAGCTTCGGTTAAGAATGGGCCTTTGTAAAACGTAAAAAATCCTCTTACAATATAACCGGCCTCACCTATTTATAATTTCCCTGCTAAGTACAGATGTCTTCACAACGAACAATCCAAGATGGATGAAACTAGATAATTGTAGGACAACCTGGCCAAATCGGCTTATTCTAAGTCTACTTCCATGTTCCACATGCCGTACAGCTGTTCTCTTATTGAACATAACACATGTCTTCTTTCAAGTTTCATTCAATGTCACACACTTGGTAGCCTTAAACGGAGAACATCAAGCGAGAAGAGACCAATTGAGCAACAGAAATCTTTCAAAAATTAATAAAAAAATTACTCAACGAGTCCGAATTTGCATCAAATCTGACGGCTAATTTCTACTTTCTTTCGTGCTGGTTATCTGTTTTTCATCGCGAAACCCCCTTACTTACCTAAGGATTTCTCATCCTCCCTCGCTGGCCCCAAAATCATTTCAAAAATAAATCAAAATTGACTCCTGGTGTATTTAAAATTTAATTTTATTATTATTAAACGGTTTAATATAAAAATAATATTTTATTTATTTCGCTTTTATTATACACACATTCCGGTGTACCCCTGCAAGGGATACGACTGTGTCCCCCTTAACGTTTCACTTAATTTAATTTTACTTATTAGTTTTATTCAGTGGATTTTAATATTTTTTATATTTTTATTCTAGTTAATTACATAATTTCCATATAGACTATATCAATTTAATTAATTAACAATGTTTGATTTTATCTTAAGGGCTGTTAAATTCTTCACTAAGACTCTTACCAACTAAAGCTTCAAATGTATCTAAGTACAAAATTAATCCGAAAGAATGTACAAAAAAAAAAACAAATTTAATTATTTTTTAATTTTTCTCTTAAAATCTAAAAAATATATTTTTTTTTTACTTTAAATTATTATTTTTAGTTACAGTGTGCGCTTTTGATCGCAAAATTTTGCTTACGTGTCTAGTATTTTAGGGTGCGTTCGTGGGGGTGGTCAGGTTTGTTTTTAAACGAATCGAAGTACATGCGGGGCTCCTTACAGTGCTTCGATCCGTTTAAAAAGAAGAGGTCTCCGAGCCCTCAGGGCCTCGTCGACCGCGTGGTGATTCCCCCTCGGAACCTGGGCTACAATGTATGTGTCGTTTCTGTTGAATTCGCTTAATCTATTAGTTGCAATGTCAGCGTTTACCTACGCCTCGACTGTTGGCTACCCCCGCGGCAAGGCGGAGAGGAGATGGATTTTCCTTCCTCCGTCCTACACCACAAATCAGATGGATTATCTCAATTTATTTCTGACCACAAGGAAGGTGTATGACCAAGGAGCACGCTTCATATGCATGCCGTGACTCACGAGGCGCGTCTTGGAGGTGAGGTGGCAACGATGGAAAGTTCGCACAAAAGGAGCGCTGCGGCATTTATTTTCCCTTCATATCAATTTGTTATCTTTTTTGTGGCCGCCACCGCCCCCGGGAGACTGAAGGAAACAAATTGAAAGCGCTCAACAATGAGGTGGACATGGGCGATAAAAATCGCGACTCCATGCCTGGGCAGAATTAACGTCCCGAAGCGAGGTGATAAATCGGGGATGGAATTCATTTTCCCCGAGAAGCAGCCGGTCTCCGTTGTTGTTGCGGTCTCTCCGGGGCGTTGTGTGCACACAAATGTGTCATCTGGGGCAAGCAGACCTCTTGGTAATGACTTTGTTCTGTTTGTCTTCGGTGTTCTGAGTTATGAGCGTCGCGACGCTAGGCAAATGACTTTTTAATATTCATGGCTACATGACTGAACCTCGAGATGAGTGGGAGACAGCAGAAGAGACTCTGTCGGGAAGGACGTTGTCAAGTCAAGAGGAGTTGAGTTGCAATGAGATGGATCGCGGAGCAATGGGATAAGAGTGGGGACAGTGTTGAATGGTTGAATGCCTGAAAACAGTCACAAGAGAACAGCAGATGGTCGAAGATGTTTTGAAGATGACAATGACGGTTTTCTGAAGTGTCGCACTTTGACGTCTGAGAATTTAATTCAAACCAAATGGCACTGGAGTGATAAGGCGACAGCGGAGTGTGGGATATTCAATTAAATTTCGTTTCCAGCTAGTGTGCCCTGAGAGGGTTGTTACTCGAAATGGAGGAAGTTAGTTTGGAGGGCTCCCTTTGGAATTGATGAGTAAAATGCGCGCGATTATATCGAGGAGAGCCAAAATATTCTTAAATGGGGATGAAGGAATGGTAGTGGAGATGAAGTGGAGCATTTGTTAAACTCTCTTGGAATGAATTAGATAGAGTGGCCGATGAGGAGGTTATACCAGAACTTTAAGGGCGGATTAGTCAGAAATATGCTTCCAACTGTTCAGTGGTAAGTGTGATGTTGTCCATTTGAAAGTGTTGAAAAACCAACTAGGCCATTTGGTGCTGGTGCCGGTTTTTTTTTAAAGCTGCAGTGCCTGTACTTGAAAATTCTGTGGCAAAAAGGGCACCCCTCTGTGTACCTCTCATCACAAGGCAGTGTATTCTAGACTGCAAGAAAACTTTCGGCACAGTGTTGCCATGGAGATCTACGGTAAAAATAGGACGAGCGGCAACGCTGCAGCACCGCAAGTACGTGTAAACCACTCATTAAAGTTGTGGGTGCTCGCACGCAAAAGTGGAGCCGCAACAGCAAAACAACGGTCGAGTGGAGCGGCACTAAATGGTTAGCTGGCACCGGCTCTTAAGGGCCAACTATAATAGCCGCTCGAAAACTTAAACTTGTGTCTAAACCAAATGAAAATAAACCATAAGCGTAGTAAAGTTTTAAGTATCCATAGTTGTTCATTAAGTATAATTCAGCTGCCAACTGGCATTTGAATACGTTGAGTGCAATTCATTTCACTCCCGCATAAGTAGGCAAAAGTGAACGAACTTAACGAAACTTATCAAAACTTAACGAAACTTTTGTAACAGTCACAGTGTATTATTTTTGTGTATTCCCACTAAATTTATCGTTTATTACAGTTCCCTTAAGTCTAACGAAACTTAACAAAACTTAACGAAACTTTGTAACAGTCACAGTGTATTATTTTTGTGTATTCCCTCGTTTATTACAGTTCCCTTAAGTCTAACGAAACTGAACGAAACTTAACGAAACTTTTGCAACAGTCACAGTGTATTATTTTTGCCCATACCATAAATTCCATAAATTCCATAAATTCAAGTCTGTAATTTAAATATGGACAAAGGCTATAAGGAACCAGAAAATCTATGGTTGGGTTATAGTGAAATCAAAACACTCAAGCAGAGCGTTGGCCCCCACCTTTTTTCTCACATTTCTCATTTCTTTTTCCGTTCGGTTCAACAAAATGCTAGCCAAAAATAAGTGTAGTGAATTCACTCCCCTCGAATCCAAAATTTCTTGAAATTCTCTTCGTTTTTTAAAAACGAACTTTGATGCTTAGAACCTAATTTTTGAACAGACTTGTAATTTTTTGAATGAATAATTTAAGCTAAGTATCCAAGTACGCATTAAGAACCTTTGGATTAAACCTTAATCCAAAGAGGAATCCAAAGAAAAAGCATTGCCTCTTCTAAAGAAGAAGAAAAATACAAACTTCAGCAGAAAAATATAACCAATTGATGAATTCCTAACGTTGACATCATTCTGAAAGAATCTTTTTAATTTTCCACTGAATTCAAGTGAGATCTACTGCATTTTCCGGGAATTCAATTATTTTCGAGTCACAGTGAGTGAATGTGTTTCCCACAATCTCTCAACCATTCCACGACACATTTCGCTGTAAAAAGGATGATGATCATTAAAGGGCACCTTAGTAACTTATCTTGTCCTCATCAATTTTACTTGACAAAGGGCGAAAGGTCAAGAATGTACCTTGAAAACTTGAGAGTACCTGACAACGACTTCGTGAACTTATGTTTGGTGTTGTAGAAGAAAAGAGATAAAGTGGATTTTATTGTTCTGCAAACAACTCACTGCACTAATCGATGATGTTGCTGAGTGAAAAGTTTGATTTCGAAAATGCACACAAAAAATTCCTGGAACATCTCAAGTATGTCGAATTTTCTGAGTCTACGGTATCCATCCAGCGCTGGACATGCTTCGCAACTGACCATGCCTAGATTAGCCCAGTCCTGGACTCAAAACACCGATAAAGGAATTGGTGCTGCCAAATTAAATGAAATTTGAAAACATCCACCAAATAGCTGTCCCTTTTGAAACGAAAACAAGGAATTCCCCTTCAAAAGCATATCTGCATCGCACCCTAGACAGAACATTCGCATTTGTCATCAGCAAACTTTCATTTCCACTGCAACATTGCCAAAAAGTCTGTCTTCCATTTCCACAGAAAAGTTTCCAAAGTTCACTTGTTCGCAGTTTTTGCAAACACTGTCACATTAATCCGACGAAAACTAAGCAATTGTTGGCCACATTTTCCAACTTACGACAGTTCAACTGAGCCAACTGAGCAAACAGGGTGATTAGCAGGAACGAATTGTGTGTTTATTCCGGTGTGCGATGGGGGAAGGCGGGTGGTTGGACAAAGCCAGAAAAATGTTGAAGATAAGGAAAAGTTTTTGAAGAATGACTGGATATTTTTCCACTTTTGATGTCGGTCTGTGGGAACATCTTGTTCGCGGTGGATTCGTTGAGCTCGAAATCATTGGATTAAGCATCAATCCATTTCACCGAAGCGCTGATGGGAGGAGAATTCCGATTGACTTTGATTGACGATTGAACATCCTTTGTACATGCACACGTTTGGTGATTTATGTGCGTCTTAAATTACTGTCTTTCCTGGGGTGAAGGTTTTTAGACAATTTAAAATGAATGCTCTGGATGATGAGACAAATGACTTAAATTATTTATTTTGCATCCGAATGATGGAAGAGAGGTGGGACCATCTTGGCATGGAATTATTTTATCCGAATAGACAGGCTTCTTGCCAACCGCTGTTTTTTGGCCTCAAAAGGCCATTGAGTAGTAGAGCCCTCTCTCGGAAGACCAAGCTGACTCTATACAAGACCTTGATCATCCCAGTCCTGTTGTACGGCGCAGAGGCATGGACAATATCCCAAGCGGATGAACAGTCTCTTGGTCTTTTCGAGAGAAAAGTTCTGCGCGCGGTCTTTTGTCGTGTTTGCGTTTGATGGGTTTTTGAGGAGAAGGTTCAACCACGAACTGTATGGGCTGTACAGCGACATGAGTCTAGCCAAGCGTCTACGGATCCAACGCCTAAGATGGCTAGGCCATGTAGAGCGTATGGACAACTTAGCTCCGGCCCGAAGAGTCTTCGACTCTGAGCCTGTGGGATAACGCAACAGAGGACGTCCACGTACAAGGTGGCGCACACAAGTCGAGAGGGACATCGACCGGCTTGGTGTGCGACACTGGAGACAGCTGCAAAGAGATCGTGCTGGCTGGAGTGGCATGCTGGGAGAGGCCCAGGTCTGCTTCTGACTGAAGCGTCCTAAGAAGAAGAAGAAGGACGGGCTATAAATCAGAATGCAAGTCAGAATGCGGTGAAGACCGTTCAAATACATGTTCACTCATTTCACTAGCACCATAGTTTTATTCTATCAGATGCAGTCTTTCGAGAGAGGACTTAGGTACTTAATTGTCATATGAGCACAGCCAAGCATACAGCAGTTGGCAAGAGTTAATCAGCGTCTGATCTCAGCAGACAAAGTCTTTGACTGTCTACATGTACATACAGCATTCATTTCAAATAATAATCATAATGGCGGCTCTATAGTCCGAGGTGGATTCTGACCTAGCTCCTCAGCAACCTCTTGTGCGTGCTACTGTTCTCTCACGAGTGGAGGGGACCAAAAGTTTTAATGCCGACTCCAAGCGGCGAGATTGAGAAGCTTTTTCTAGACAGTTATACTCTTTGAGCGTTGTCAGTGGCTCGAAAGAGGTGAACAACTTTTTTGAAAAATTATTTGTCTGAACTGGGACTCGAAGCTAGACTTGAAAATCTACTGCGTATGGGTCGACGCACGAACCCACATGGCCACGGCGCCCACGCAGACGACATAGACGTCATCGAAAAATTTGCACGGATGGAGTGGGATGCACAAAACCTGCAGTTGTACACGGAGATTGTACATGGCGGCATGATCTTCGAGAAAAACACCTAGATTTGGTCAAAATTGGAACAGCGAAGTATGAATTTAAAGCAGCGCAACGCTTTAACTGCCTGGGGTCAACAGAAGCGAGGGACAACAGCGACAACCGAGGAGGAAATGCTCAGGAGGCTACAAAAATCCAAGAAAACCGAGTTTCTCAACGCTCTTCTCATCCAGAAACCTAACCATTTTCTCGAAGCTTCTGCTGAACAAGGCTAAGGCTCACAGCAAAAAGCCAACTAAACCATTAGCCTTTTGGAAATTTTTCGCCCCCTAAGACAATGCAATGCATACTTATATTCTTCTTCTTCTTTGTCTCCTTCTTCTTTTTCTTCTTCTTCCTATTCTTTTTCTTCTTCTTTCTCTTCTTCGTCTTCTCCTTCTTTTCCTTCTTTTTCTTCCTTTAGTTCTTCTTCTTCGTCTTTTTTTTCTTCTTTTCTTTTCTTCTTCTCTTCTTCTCCTTCGTCTTCTTCTTCTTCATCTTTTTTTACTTCTTCTTCTTCTTCTTCTTCGTCTTTCTTTAATTCTTCTTTTTCATCGCCTTGTTCTTCTTCTTCTTCTTCTTCTTTGTCTTTCTTTACTTCTTCTTCCTCTTTTTTTTCTTCTTCTTCGTCTTCCTTTAGTTCTTCGTCTTCTTTTTCTTCTTCTTTTTGTTCTAAAAGCGCTACAGTCCGGAGTGCACTTGGACATCAACCAACAAGACAGTCCAATTGGCACCGTCTTTAGCCAGCCGCCTCCAATTACGCACGTCAAGTTGGCCTTCTTCACCTGGTTGCGCCAGCATTTTTGTGCGGGTGCTCCTTTGCGTTGTCCCACGGGCGCTGAGTAAAAGACGTTCTGATTTGACAGAGCAAATGAATTACTCCATGTGTGCCTCCGCTTAAGATTCTAACTCTCTGAAGTGAACCCCTACGCAGTAACCTCAATTCAAGCCACAAGCTACAAGCCCGCACTAAAAGCCCACATCAAACCACGAGCAACAAGCCCGCACTACGAGCCGCCATCAAGCCAACCAAGTTCGAAATTCAAGAACGCTGAAGCAGCGCTGTCAAGAGGAATCTTTCCTTCAACTTTTCCAAGTAGCCCACTGAAAGGGTCTCTCAAGAAAATATCAAAGTTGCTCTGATTGGGGGCTAAGATTTCGGTTTCCTGGGTAATTTTTAGGTCTTCTAGTCAACACGTGGGTGAAACAAAGTGCCTTGCTGTGAGCGTGACTCTATATCTAATTCTGGCGTGGTTTCGAATCCCCTTCCTTCACTTCACCCCATTGAAATGCTGCTAACAAATCTTTCAATCCCTGCCAGCAAAACGGAAATTCATTGACCACCCGTTTGACACACACAAATGACCAAAAAGTGTTTGTTGGCTTTTCAGGGGTTCACACGTTCCAGCAATTCATTCATAAACAATCGGGCATTGTGTCAAAGTCACCATTCATGAATCACTGGACGTGTTGCAAATAGCCCCCACGCAAGGCTCGCTCGACGAGCAAACGAATAATGGAGCATTCACGTAACACACAGGCTCCTTACGACTCCCCTCCGAACATCGGAATAATTGACTACTCACGTTAAGAGCGTCCTCATGGGAGCAATTTCCACTGAGAAGTGCATAACCAATTTAAATGTCCTCGACGCCAACAAGCCATCCGTCTGTGGCGTAGCGTTTTCAGTAAACGCTCCTCCTCGTGGATAAAACAAACTATAGCCACCGGCACACCGTTCCACGTACGAACGCATGGAGCACCATGCCCCAGTCGATTTTGCTGTTTGCTCGAAGGTTAACCCGACGCTAATGTCACATCCACGTGCTGCATATTGGATAAGCGCTTTAGGGGGCGATACACAGCAGACGTGCGAAACCCGGTGCGCCCCCTCGTTTACGTGCACACACATGGACGGTGCCACTGGAACAGTTCGTGCCGTGCCACCTGAATACCTGGGTCCGCACTCAATTGAGGATATCCACTTTAAGGATGTGGATTTGCAGCATTGTTTGGACGAATATTTTAAATTGTTGACCTGCTTCCTGGTCAATGGTCGGAGGATAACCAGACCGCATGGGGTTGTATGTGGGCATCGAATGTTTGTGAGAAGTGGTTTATGCTGGGCAAGAGTGGGTTGTGATGTGGTACACCTCGTTTCGATGGGGATGTCGTTGCAGGATAAGTGAATGAATGCGTGCCGTGTACATGCTTCCTGTACAGGCTTGCCTGTATGCCCTCTCCTAAGCACACTCTTGACGATTGTGAAAGTTTGAATTGGTTCATCTTTGACAAGATTTCTTCAACGATGCGGATTGTATTGGAAAAGTTTTGGGGCTGCGGGAAAGTGGTCGTTTTAGGAAGGGGACATCACATAAGGGACCCATTTACGGTCTTCACTCATGTCCTGGGGGCTTGTGAGTCTGTTGAAGTTGGGCAATGTCGTTGAGAGGGGCAAATGCGATAGATTCATGAAAAACCCTTCACGACAAAAGAGACACCATCATTTGTTGGCTGCTGCCTAGCAGTACAATGGACCAGTATTTGAGTTTAAGTGCTCCAGTGTAGAGCTTCAAAAACTTCTGATAAAAACAAATCATTTGTTTGGACAGTCAGGCTGCGATTAAATCCCTGAATTCGGTAGTAATTTATTTCAATACTTCCCTAAACTGCTGCTTATTTCCTGATAGAAAAGCTGAACATTTTAACATTCACCTCCTGTGGGTGTCGGGACACAGTGACATTCCAGAAAACTGCGAAGCCGATGAACTCGCCGGGCGAGAAACGGTGTCATAATTTTAACCCCATCTAGTGGAGAGTTGCCGCCCATGCCTTTTCCGGCAGCTAGACGTCTTTTAAAACTTGAATTAATTGAAACAACTAATCATAGATGGTCCGAATGTACTACGTGTCTCATTACAAATCAAATCTGGCCTAATCTTAATTTTAAGCGTTCACCCTGTCTAATCAGAACGGACTCTCATCGATGTTACTACAGGACATTGGATCACTGAAACATATGCGACTCCGATGTAAAGACTTCTGGAGAAGTTGCAAAAGCAAGGAGATTAAATTTTGCCCACCAGATTCTGTACTATATTCCTTTTGTGGAAGAGTGTAACTTTTTTCTAAGATTTTTCATCGGAAATTGGATTTTTTTGGTGATAGACAAATTAAATCTGTTAACCGTACTCTCCTCCGATGTTGACAACATTTCCAAAGCTATAAAGACACTATCCAGTTGCAGCTTTGGAAGACATGGTTTTATTTTTTGTCAAATCTTGTCCTAAATTTTGACAACATTTTGGAGCGCATTCCTGCTCTTAATTTTAAAGAATAAACCAAATTTACTGTCAAATTTTTATGCAGAACAGAATTAGAAAAAGGTCAAAATCGCAATAAAAGGGGTGCCAAAAGTGCCAAAAAGTTTTAAAAAATCTTAATTCAGAATTCAGTATAAGACTAAACACTCCACAGGTGATTACAGAATGCTCCCCTAATTTTGGTGCTTCTTCAATTTCAATTCAATTTATTTCGGTGTACAAGTAAGACTTAATGATCTTTTATAGTACAATTAAAATCAAATTTAATATACATCAACTATTTAAACTTAAAATTAATTTTAGTTCAAGGCAAAGGAAAAAAGGAGGGAAAAAGGAAAGGGAAGAAAGACAAAGAAGAAAGATGTAAAATGATAATTTAACAGAAAAAATTAAAAATATCGCTTTTAAATTTTCTCGTTCCAATTGATTGTTTCACGTGTATTGAAAGTGAATTCCAAAGCCTGACGACATGGACGTAAAACAAACGAGAAAAGTTTAAATATTTGGTAGACTGTGTGATAAGGTTGTAGGTCCTGGTGGATTGCCCGAATTGGAGTTTTTCAGAGAGATAAGGTGGTAGCTGTCGATGAATAATTTTGTGCATAAAAATGTAACATCTGGCGGGCAAGAAATCACTTAGTGTACGACCAAGAACTAAACGTTGATATTGGGAAATATGGTCAAATCTACGAAGCTCAAAAATGTACCTTACCATGTCGTTAAATGCCACTGTCAGTTTATTATGCGACAACGAATCAGGCTTGCAATAGATTACTGCGATGTTATCAATGACAGAAAGTAGCAAGGTTTTTACAAGTAAAATCTGCGGATAGCCAAAGTTTACGTAGGCATAAATGTGACGGACAGTATAGTTGACATGATCGTTACCAGACAGAGAACGGTTTATTCTAAATCCTAGACTTACCACACAATCGACATAAGGGAGAGTTACGCCATTAAGATATAAAGGCGGCATTGTATTAGTGTCATACATTTTTTTGAAATTAATATGCAATGTGTTTTACTAGGGTTGAATACGTGATTAAATCTGCAAATTAGGTCTTCCATTAATCCAATGGGCCTGGAAAAATATGCTGGAACATCGTCTGCATACAAGTGAAGTGAAACATTGTTGCAGACTTTGGGCAGGTCGTTAATAAATACACTAAATAAAATGGGACCTAATATTGATCCTTGCGGTACTGTTGATAATATATTTAAAAATTGAGATGAGCATTCTCCAAACGTGAGTTTTTGGCTCCTGTTACTCAAGCAATCTTTGATTAAGCAGACTGAAGAATCGCTGAATCCAAAATAGAGCTTACGTTTGTGACACAAGACTACATGGTTTACCTTACCAAAAGCTTTAGAGAAGTCAAGTAAGCAGAGGATGGTAATTTTATCTCTTCCTTTGCTTCTTTTCTTTCTATCACCAAATTTTAGTCATCAAATTTCCTTGTTGGTTCTTAATTTGAAAAAACAAAACAAATTTATTGTCGAATTTTCATGTAGTTCAGAATAAGAAAAAGTCCAAAACGCCTTCAATAAAGTGTCCAAAATGTTTCTTTTACAATTTTCGTTAACAACACTGAACAAGCCGCAAAGCAGAATGCTCCTCTAATTTGTTTGCTTCTCTTTTTGCATCTCTCGACAAATTTTGGTCAACAAACTTCCTTGTGGTCAGAATTCCTTATGAACTTCCTCAGATTTTGTGGTCATTCTGATGCTCCATTCTTTAAATCCAAATCCCCTGCCCTTGCCAATCTGGGGCATGCCAAAATTCCTAACTTACACGCTAGAGTTGATTTAAATACATAAGAAAAATTCTTTTACAAAATTTGTTTCTGCAGAACATACCGCGCATTCGTATCACATCCCACAGGCGTTTTACAAAATCTAATAAATTACAAAAGTCCGTGCAGCCGCACTGCACTCCTTACACTGAACCCTGAATGGGGCTGTGGTTCTCATAGTTTTCGTATACCTTACAAGCCTAAGTGTGGTTAAGTATGCTTCTGTATGCCTACAGGGCGTCGAGCGCCGGTCTGTCTGTGTGTGGTCAGCTTTTTGCTAAAATGACAATTTACAATCTGTTCTGTTCTGTGAAACCCAAGGAGTTTTGACGAATCAAAGGCGTTGCTAACCTACAATAAGGAACATTCTGGTTTCGTTGTATTTTGATTCTGTTGCTGGTGTGACTGCGGTTGTTGTTGCTGGTGGTGGTGCTGGCGATGGTGTTGCTTGTGTCGCTGAGATTTTCGGATTAGGTTGCAGAGGATGCAGCCCAGAAAGCCATCTGGGGCGGCTGATGTTTGGCTAGTGTCCTCCAGGTAGCAACGCTGGATTTTATGCTACACGTGTGTCACTTGGGTTTGAGTGTGGCCGTTGTTGTCCCGGCCGATGTCGGTGCGTCCCAGTTGATCGTCATCCTGTGCGACTGGTAGCCACTTGTCGAGGAATTTCGGACGAAACAGCAGTACGAACGTTGTGCGGAACTGCCGGCTCATTGCACAGTAGAGGATGAAATTAATGCCGGAATTGATTAGGGCCAAGATGTCCATGACTTCACCTGGAATGAAAGAGAATGCCATTGAGTGAGTTTGAGGAAGCGGGCTTGTAAATATTTATGAGATGGTTGTTTGATAATTTAACGATTCATATTCACGCACGCTTTTTGTGTGGGGGGGAATGCTAATGTGGCCGTGAACTCCGCCTGGGAAATTTGCAAAATTGTTTAAACATTTTTCTTCGCATTCAAAATTGCCGCGGGAGATGTTTGCTTTGTATTCTAGTTAAAATTTCCATGGAATGCCGACCATTTTCAGCTGCTCGCTTTCGACTGAGAGCTGGCAGGAGAGGTCTACATCACAGGGAGTCTACGAAATCAAGGACGACCACTAAAAAAAGGGTTTTGCTTCCTTACTGATGTGGCTCTTGTCATGGGGTTACGATTGATAAGGAAGCCATAACCAAAAGACCAGGCAAGTGGTCACTCAAGCTTCATCGCCTGGAAACACAGCACCCAACGGAAGGACATTACGCTACCACTGAAATCGGGTTAGCCAAGTCGTTGCTCGGTAGTTACTGTCGTAAACAAATCCAGAGAGGGACTAAATACCTTTCTCTTGCCGAGGAGAAGAACTCCATAAAAAAGCGAGTAAGGAGAGTAAAAAAAACGAAATAATCCAACACAATGTTCGCCAAAAAGAAGACACTCTCTTCCACTCGAGTAGGGGCGAACTCGTAAAACTCGGGTTTGATTTTATCTCTTAGTTGCTCCTGCGTGTCGGTGTAAAAGCCAATTCCTTGAATACAGGGAGATTTATGTACGTTCGTAAGAGGCAATCTGAAACTCAAATCTATAGTAAACATTTATATTCAAGTCGTTCGGTGTGACCTTGGACAGCGCCTACGGTGGAGTCTCTGAATATGTTCGCTTTACGACTGTCATCTCAAGCTCTTGTAAGAACGAATGGAGGTGGGAGCACTATCCTGCGAGGAATCAAATCAAATCTACTACCATGTGAGAGATACTTTTGATTCTTTTCCTTCGGTGTCTGCGGGGCATTCGAAATAGGAAACATTTAAGGTGTGCTAAATGGAAGAATGATTCTGCGTTTGCGTTTTTCAATTTGAATTAAGTTCATTCAGTGGATTGCCTTCTTTAGACTCAAACAGGAAAATAATCTTCAGCTCGGAGCCGGAGGGCAAAGCAACGGCGGATATCCACTTTTAAAGTGGCGAGTAAAAGTGAAGAAGGACCTCAACCAACTTGGTCTGCGAAACTGGAAACAACGGGCAAAATATCGTACCAGCTGGAGTGGCTTGTTGGTTGAGGCCCAAGTCCATCTCAGAATGTAGGGCCATAAGAGAGAAAAGGGATGAAATTATACCTGCTTCACCCGAAAATCCGATTTGAAAGTGGATTTTCGGTGGAAGAAAGCCGATTTTCTGCGCATCCAACCCATCTCTCTCTGGCTTGTGAAAGTCGTATATTGTATCCCTCTCAATCCTGCCTTCTTCCGCTCATTTAATCAGGCACTAAGAGCTCTGCGACCAAGGAGATGGCTTCTCGGGGCGAAAAAGAAAGGGCACGAATGCCATTTTGCAAAAAAGACAAAATAATAAGAATAAAGACGAAGTTCGCTAATCCTCACCTGCAAATGCCTTCAAAGTCTATTGATGAAAGAGGATCTTAAAAAGACTTGAAAGGAACCGTAAAAGTAGACAAAAGTGATTCATTCAAGTGGAAAATCCTGCTGGCAGCTCAAATTTTTGTACATTTATACTTGCAATCGCTTCCATTCGCTACATGGTATAAAGTATACAAATATAAAGGTATTTGTGGATATGAGACGAAGTTTCATCCCTTTATTTACCACCTCCAGTTACACACTTGCAATCATTTATCCAATTCATTTTTAAAACATTTAAAGCACGCAAAACCCTTGCCAGCCACAGCAAACAACTCCATTCAGACGTAGCACATTCGAGTTCATAAACAGAGCCACCATCCCGAGCCCGCGTGCTCATGGCTTCATTCGATTACCGAGCGGTTACAAAATAATTAAAAATTTTTCCCGCAACCACGGATATTTATTCATAAACTGGCATCCATGAAATTAAAAAAACAAAAAAACAAAAAACGAACAGCCCCGTGCCTAGTGAACCTCGATAATTAAGACCACAGCATAAAGCCGTGAAAACAAACCGTAATGAGGGGTTGCATTAAAGCGACCTCGCCCGAACAAGGTGCTTCGGTTACCGAGGAGTGAGGTATTCCTGTCACTTCGCAGAGGATTCTCTGCTCTGTGTCGACAGTCAAGCGGGAGAACTCGTTTAATAATTGCTTTTAGGGAACGAAAATAAACACAAATCTGGTGAGAGAATTTCGCGTGTTTTAATTACACGCCCACTCGCTTGTGATGGTGCTGAATATTTTATGATTTACGAGAGCAGTCAGATGGCTGCTGCCACTATTCACAAAAGGGACATCTCCAGACAGACGGTTGGGAATTGAATCAAAAGAAGTGGTTTGGTGGAGGAGCTTTGGTGTGAGCTTCGTGGTTGCATTGTAACAATGGCGACTGTATGTGTGATGAGAGTTACAAAAGCGTCAACGCACTGATGGAGGAACAAAAGCTGAAGGAAACAAACGAACCCTGAACTAATCAGGAAAATGCATGTTTTAAGGTAAATGATGAGTAAAGGGTGGCCAACAAAAAATCTTAATAAATCAGGAACTCTGCTGTAGTGCTTGTCGCCCAGCTCTCGACTTTATAAAGGGTGATCAGACAGGAATGTCAGTTTTTTTCTTAATTTTTATGATTCAGCAGCTGTCAATGTTACCAATAACATCTACGAGTATAATAATAATAAAGGCGGCGTACAGTCCGAGGTGGACCTGGGCCTAGCTTCTCAGCAACCACTCGTGTTGTGCGTACGAGTACTATTGCTCTGTCACGAGCGGAGGGGACCTAAAGTTTAATGCCGACTCCGAACCGCGAGATTGAGAAGCTTGATGACAATGACAATGGCATCTAGCTGTCAAAATATTCACTACGCTCTCCCAATTTATCATGCACCGTTTTACGTTTGCCGAACGAGCGAAAATCATAAAAAAATTGTATCGAAATTCCGGTGTATTTACAACAAAGCAACGTCAATTTCGTCGGGTGGTTGGTCGTCATCATGGCTTCAGTATGCAGGCAATTCGTCGCAACGTGGAAAAGTTTGAGCGTGGTTCACTCTTTGGACCTTGAGCCACCAACTACACGGAGACTGTTGCGAAATGAGGAAAACGTAGTCGACGATGTGGTGTGACTTTTCCTGCACTCAGCACTGGCACTGACCAGAATCTAAGCCAGGAAAGGATTGTAGTCGAATCAATCTTCCCGGACGGCTCCAAGACCAATGAAGGATCTGGGACTGGCGCCTTCGTGCGACAGCATTAGACTGCACACCTTGTTAGGTAAATTTGCGTCGGTTTTTGAAGCGGAAACATATGCGATCCTGATGGCCACGAACTATTTTGTGAAGATCAGTTGGAGGTATTTGTGTCTGACAGACAAACTGTGCTTAAGTCGTGGCTCAGCTCTTTAACCACTCCCAGGATAGTTCAGAAATGTAAGTCTTCTCTAAATTTGATCGGTGAAACGCTGCTGGAGCACTTAGACTCAAAACTGGTCCACTGTACTACCAGGTAGCAACCTACTCCAGTGCCGTTAATTTGATCGCAACTGCAAATGGTGACTGGACCAGATTCGATTTCATTGGGATTCGAACCTGTGTCCCCTCTAACTTGGGGCAGGCACTTAACCAACTGCGCCATCCAATATATCCCCCTTGGGCTTCACTGACGAAGCACGAAAAACGTTAGTTTTAAGGCCAATTGACCTTAACCTTTCTGCCCCTCGTCGATACAGTGAGTGTCTTGTACTGAACTACGTGCATAAGCGCCCCTTCCGAAGAACTTCTGCCACTCACCATGACAGGAGCAGTAAAACCGATGTTCATAAAGGTCTTGTGGTCATAAAGACAAGAAGTCCATCATAACCTCCGAAAGACACCTAGCAGATGAAGACCAGGAGGCACCATCAAATCCAAAACTTTACAGCCCACACGTGCTCAGATTAATCAAATCTCCCCCATCGACGGCCATATCCCTTAAGCCGATTACACAAATTTCCACTCAAGTTCGGTGCTTTTGCAAATTTAATAGATTTACTGCCCCGCCGCTGAATCCCTGACAAGCCAACTGGCGACGGACGGCTTACAACACACGTCGTGCTGCAGTTTACTCTAAGACCTAACCCCGTCCTAATTAAGTACGGGTGAGTGTATCACGGCCCAAAATGGTGTTCACTTCATCATCTCAAGTGGCATGTCGCCCGCCAGCTACATCCGACTTGAGACCCATTACTTCCGAATGAAGTCCTCAGCGCCCCATCACGCCCCCATCACCTTCCCGGACTGCTTACATACATCACGTGCCATTCCAAGTGGTTGTACGACAAGCAGATAAAAGCCAATGGAATTATTAATAAAAACCGAAACGATGCCACGAATCTAAGGCGATGAGTGAGCGTTTTATTAAATATCCCCCGGTGGATGGCGGTTGTACGTTTAAGTGTTCAAGGGATTCCTCGGACATAAACCTCGAGTTTTATATGCAAAATAAATTCTTCGGTAAATACCTAAAACATCAATTTTTACCGCCGACGGGCTGTCGTCGTTCGTGTGCCTCTGGGAATGGAGCAGTCACCCTCCCTCAACTGCCGGAGAGATGGGTTTCGAATCGATCTATCCGTTTGTCAAAAAATGAGAAAAATTCACTGCGGAGTAATAGATACCCCTATTTATATTCGGGAGGAGGATCATACGTTGCTGACACATCAAAGGGGCGTCGACGGCTCCCATCGCCACCCCCCAAGTGCTCGGCGGCAGGAGTCCTCCTCTAAGTGTTTTTCTTCAATTTCCAACCCAAGATGAGGTTATCGATTCGCCATGTGCGGTTAGGATGCGTGTTGTGACAAGATATCGATTGGATTTGCCGGAGCCCTCTGAAGTAGCCCCTTGATATCATTGATGTCCTAAAGTAATGAGATGACGATTTTGTCTATCCTTGCCCTTGACAGACACAACTTCACGTCGAAATGGGAGTTCAGTTGCCTGGCGACGGCTACGAGATACGGCATCATTCAAGTTCAACCCTAGATCGGTGGTGTTGTGGCACAAGTTGCCGCTTTGCAATTAGGAAAGTTGTTGTCACTCATTTGGAACTGGCATCGCTCGACGTATACTCTTTCTTGACGACCACAAGGAACGGGCCTCGCTTGACGCACAAGTATAGTCTTTCTCTGCTTGCGCAAGGTTTGGGTAACTTTGACGACACAAGGAAAGTTTATTTCAATTTCGTGCCTAAGCGCTGACGTCTTAATTGCGGGTCAAAACACTCATAACTTTGAGCTGTTTGTGGCCTTCGTGCCTGGAATGTGTAGCTCATTGTGTCTCAAATGATAGCAGTTCATCAGAGCGCGTGCGGGGAACTTTTGTTTTCGTGCGATACGTTTCCCGGAATCGTGTCGGGCGCCAGTTTCTGAAATATTTGATGTCTGATTATCGATGCCAGGCAGATGAGCTGTAATTAAATGTGTTAATTCAAACTTATGAGTTTGCCTTCGTGTTGAGTGGAAGCAGACAGCTGGCAGGAGTGCCACGGTGACTTTAAAAAATGCTCTGTGATGCTCTTCAAATTTCCTGTTCACGTTGAATGCAGGTACTTTCTCAGACATGTGTGTACTGGACTTTTTAATTATTTTAATTTGTTAACCTGTTCCTTTTTCTGAATGATTTCAGTCTAAAGTTAAGAAAGTTTGAACATTTTTGAAAGATGTAGAACCACATGTACGGATACCAGATAAGAACGATAGGAAAAGAAATTTAAATAAAAGAACAACGGTGTGATGTATAAAATTGGCTATAGCTTTATTTTGAAGCTACATTCATGCCATTATGTGTGAAATTGTACATCATTCAAACGCCGGCTCGATTACTGGCAGTGCTTCAAGCGGTCGGTCCAATTTTTGTTGACCAAACGAAGCACCATTTTTATAGTTTTTTTTTATTATTTTAGCTTATTAAACGAAGAAATACCGATCCATATTTATTAACCCCCTAGTTTTCGCTTGTCATAAAATTTAACAGTGACAGTTAAGAGATGCCAGTTCAAGAACGCTTTGAAATTAAAAATGACACCTCTTGTTGGATCAGCATATATTCAAGTCAATATTCCGAAACAAACTCGAAGCAGTCTGTTGCCCTAAATGACTCAAGGGCACCTCAACAAGTGCAACATTTGCTTTAAGTCTCAGAACTGAATTGCCTAGTCTATAAATTTGCCAGAGAAGGATACTCCAAGAAATCTCGAGTGTAATGAGGTATTTTTTGAACCAAAGCCAAAAGAAAAACAAAGTTCTGTTGATTCTGTAAATTCACTGGCTTCAGTCCAAATTTCCCTTATCCACTACACCACATGCAGTATCCTTTCCCCAGAGCTCCCTGTTTTTGTTGATCCATGGCCAAATAGACTTTAATTTCATAAAATTGAAACCCGCTGCTCATTCCGTCATAACACGGTGCAGATACCTTCAAAGGCTCCAAATCCAACATACGACACAGTTCCTTTTATTACTCCGCAATAAACCGCGGCTCGAGATGCAAATAAAGGCGACCTACTATCCTATCTACGAGAAGCCAGCGAACTCGAATTCGACTTAATTGCGTTTTCACCCATTCGAACGAGATTCCCCGGCTGTGTGTGACCAAGTCGCTCGGAAGGAACGGCGTTGTAACCGCGGTCTTGATTTGAGTGAAAAGAAAGAGCCCATAAAACCACCGACTTGGCAAGGGGGAGACGCTGTTTGTGCTGGCTTCATGCCAAAAGGGACATGCAAACAACCGTTCTTTTGGTTGCCATCATTTAATTTGTTTTCGTATTTGTATTACATTTTGTTACATTTTTCGTCGCGCTTCTTTTCTTGTTTGTCGCGGGGACAAAGGTGCACGGCTTTTTGATGGTTTTTGTCTGTTTTCCTCTGGAGGGGATTAAATGGAATGTGGAAGTTCACCGAACGTAATCCCAGGGTTGGTGAAAGTAATTTATTTTTACGTATGAAGGGTATTATGACATTTTAGGGAAGTTTTTGAGTGTCTTCAAAGTTTGCTTATTTAAGTTCTGCGGTTTTGCACGCAAAAGAGTTCAGTGAATGGCGTAAATTTGATTGGCTAGCTCAGCCATTGAGACGCTATTCACTTCTGGTTATTGTACAATATCTCCAGCCGGGAGGGAATCTGTTTATTTCCGCGTGTTTTTGAGAGGTTTTTTGGCAAAGCTGATTACAACATTTGAGCTGAGAAGCTAGGGCCAGGTCCATCTCCGACTGTAGTGCCGCCCTTATTATTATTATGATTACGACATCGTTTCCAAAATATGCCCCCAAATGTGACTGAAGGAAGGATGATTTTAACAGCAAAACGTCGGCAGTCCTTTGTCTTCCTGTAAAAAGTTTGCTGAGAACATTGTCAGCAGCAGGGATACTTATTTCAAAAATTTTCCACAAACTTTTCTATCTAAGAACTCATTCCGGATTACAGTTCGTGGTGGACCTGGACCACAACCCAAAAACCTTCCCATTCAGAAAGATCCTTGGCTAGCTGTCCCCAGTTTTGCACACCAATTTAGTTAAGGTCCCTCTCCACTGGTATACGACACTTCAAGTGTCCTCTGTTGCATTGTCTGACGGGTTCAGGGTCGAAGAGCCTTCGGAGTTACATTGTCCATGCGCTTAACATGATCAAGCCCTAGGCATTGAACCGGTAAACCCATGTTCTTGTACAGTTAAACACATGTTTTGGACAGCCTCCATCAAAGCTGCGCCATCCCTAAGCCTGTGGGATAGTGGGAGATAGGAGATATGCAACTCATCAATCCCTATAATGTTCCAGCGGTAGCAGAAAGTGTTGCCGAGAACCCACATGTTACTACAGATCGTCACCGCGCTCAGCATTTTTGCGCAACTGGAATCATCTTGCGGTACATTTTAAAAGATGATTAAATTTTTGTTTTCACATAAAGTGCAATTGACTCAAAGAATATTGCCGACAGACCGTTCAATGGGTGACACTGAACCTGATTTTTGGGAGCAAATTTAGATGACTAACGAGGCTCATTCCGTACTCTCTGCCTGCATTAACAAGCAAATTTGCCGCATTCGAGGAACGCAGAATCCACACGAGATAATAGACCAAAATGTGACTATTTGGGCCAATATTTGCGCCAAAATCTTAATTTGGTAATTTTTCTTCAGAGAAGGCGAAATAGTCGATGGGAATCGATGTCGCTGGATGTTGGTTTATCATTTCTGTCCTCCAATGTCTAAAAGAGTTCTGGACGGTTATTGGTTTCAACAAGACGGTGCACCTTGCCACTCTGCAAATCAAGCAATGCAGTCTCTTCAACAAATATTTCCTGGACCCTATAGGCCAAGTCCTTCGCTGCCTCGGAGTTAAGGCTGCCTTTTGTGTTCAATTCGTCGATGTTGTGCGTTCTTTCTCGATGACAGCACATACTTCGTTTTGCGCTCATTTACCGCCAGACCCACTTTCTGTTTCAATGCAAGCTAACTTCTCATTGAGGTCTCGCTATGTTCGACCCATTACGTCAACGTCTTCCGTGTATGCCAGCAGTTGTGCATGGTATTGGAAGATTGTACCTCTAGCGTTGGCCAGTGAGATTTGTACGATCTTTCGTCGCCTCGTCTTAGATCTCTTTTGAAATTTAAGGTCTCGGTTAGTTTTGTTATCGATCTTGGTAGAGCAGCCAGAGTTCTCCATCGTCATCTTGCACAGTCTATCGAGATTTGCAGGACTAGACATCTAGACTACTAGATTACTAACGAAAGGTTTCAAGCGTTCACACAAAACAGCGCTAAACTAGATCTCCAGTATCTTTGACTTCGGACTCAGTATGATTATCTTAACGGGAGACGGAATGATCGTAAATAGTCGTCCGAATTTATTTGAACATTCTGCCTGAGAGCGGTGTTTGAGTCCTCGTCGTCTCCAGAACTGATCTTCTCAATTTATCAGTGTCAGTAGCACCATGTTTCTTACCAATTTATATCCAATTTGCTTCACAACGACCATCGTTTCGCCACGAAGTTGCCTTTTGTCAATTCAACCTCTCCTGCTGATGAATTGCCCCACAAGATGACACCTACAGGAGTACTCACCTCATTTCTGATGTTCTATTTGAAACTACTGAAGCCAATGTTATCCACTCATTGCAGCAAACATGTTCAACTCTCGAAGGATTTTGAAGCAATTTCAAGCAGTCACTGGGTAGAGGGAGCAGCACAAAGTCCAGTCATCCTACGTCTACAAATTCCCAAAACTCCAACTCCAGTTGCGTCACTTAATCCTCTTTTCATTAAGTGTGTAAGTCGTCGAGACCTTGAGTCCAATTCGGGACACATTTCGTATTCTTGCCTCCTATACAAAAATATGAACGCTTCTATAACCGACCTTTAGATGTTTTGACAAAGTTCTAATTTCAATAAATACGACGCCCACAAAGCGGAGGCCATGGGCTATATTTGATTAAGCAAACTTCTGCCCCTAACAAGGTCGCAAACAAAACCTGTCGCAGACGAAATTATTACGAAACCTACCGACGACTTGAGCAAAAACATTTGAATGCTAAGCTCCTGTGCAGAGTTTCCCTGTCCCCCGTACACCGACCGGTTCCATTGTCTACGCAATCACCAGCGTGAATAATAAAGATTATTTTTGTAAGTCTGGCGCCCGACGTGGGACAACCAAAATTGTAACCGTAACTCCGCACAAACACCCAAACCCCCGATTGACTTGTTCGTATTCATTATGGTTCGCGTCGAAAAAATCGCCAACACGTGTCAGAGCCGGTGGAATGAATGAAATTACTTGCGGAGCCCCACCTGCAGCCGAGGAAGCCTAAACAAGACCAAATTGCCCGCAATATCTCTTACTCTGTTCAACTGAGAGCGAATAGGCAAGCAAACGCGTTTGAATTGCCACCAAAGTAGTCGGGTAATCTATCTTATTTGCCTAAGCCGGCACTGGAAGCGAAAGTCAAAAGGGAGGAAACACGCCAATGCAAATCACGACCCCATCCCCGGGAGACGTTGATAAATGGCCAAAGCGAAGTAACCCGGCTGCGGGAGGGGCTCGAAAGGGCAAACTGCCTCCGCTGCCTGTCAGCGCAACCACTCAAAGTCGTAGCAGGAGGTGTTGGTGACTTTTCACAGTCCGCTGGCAGGGCTGATCCTTGAAGGCCAACGGGAGTAATATGCGCCTCAAGAACCCATCCACAGATCGTTGCTCTGCTCCAGTCGGCAACACGCACAAAAAATCAATGAATCGAAAGCAGATATCGATAAAGGAGCAGCACAGGAACAGGAACGTATCCCATCCCGGGACAATGGCAGTTGATTGACGAGTTAATGCCGAAGACTTTCACTTCCTTAAACATTTCCATCATCATCATCCGTTAGTGTCGGAGTGCGCTGCCACATCGCACCGTGCTTGAGCGAGGGTCGGAGTGCTGCTCATTGTTCGGCTTCTGTGGGGTTTTCCTTGGGCGAAGGGCCCATTGTGATGCGAACTTTGAATGGTTATTGTCAGGTTCAATGTATCTCCTCGGCTGGGAATGCTTTTGAGGATAAGTGCTACCAAACATGCGAGAAGCGCTTGCCAATGTGATCCTGTTGAGGGAAAGTGGGTCTTGTGGAGAGTTATTAACAATTCGAAGGGAATTGTTGGAAAAGTTGTTCGCACGAAGAGTGTCTGCCTTGGAGTTGAGTGTCATTGCGGAGGTGTGACGAAGGTGACGGGGTTTGGCAGCACCCAGGAATTTGTTGTCGATGTGTGCTGTGGTTTTGATTGCTGTGATGGATGGTGGTTCTGGTTTTAGTTGGTTGCTTGGAGCTGGTTTTAGTCGCAAAATGGTTTGGGAATTCAGAGAAGTGAAAGAAATTGAAGTGTGAGCAGTGCAGGCCGCCGTTGCTTTATTCGGTCTTGAATGATTTAAATTTCGTTGAAATTCTTTTCCGATTGAGTGCATCGTCGTGGTTGCCGTCTCTATCGAATTTAATCGAGGTTTCCACGTGAGTTGCGATACGGGTTATGATGATGATCTAAATGAGCAGTGCAGTTATTCCTAAATTTCTGCTGGTGAATGATGAACGCAACATTTTTGGTGTTTAATTCGTTTACTGTCAAACTTTTCAACCAGGAACTTTCTGGAAAAGGTTTCTATTTCCCCAGAGGCATGACCTTAGGCCAGTTTAGTTCATCTTAGGGATGAGAGAGGATGATACCCTCGCTCCCAAACCGAAAACAATTCCCCTGCTCATCCCTCTTAAGCCTAATTTATGCTGCACCGAGTTTCGATTACCCCCATCCTCCGTCAACACTAATCCAACTCCAATCAATCACCGCAAAGCCTAGAAAAATGTATCATCCCAAAACAGTGGACCCTCTTATCAATGAATCCGAACAATAGATCGGCTAATATCTTAAAAGCCCACCCACTTCAGCGCATTAACTCTCCCACCCAAGGCCGATCCGACTTGACAAAGGCAATTATTAATTATTTCTTCCCACAAAAACGAGTTTTGAAAAAGTTTCGAGCTCCAATTAGGAGAACGCAGGCAAAGCAATAATCAGAAGATTGTCGGAGGGAGGCCGAACTTCGCTGGAAGTATTTTAATTTCTTAAAAGGCCGAAATTAGAAATCAAAACACTGGTGACCACCGAAATTACCGAATTATGCTTCATTAATCTCCCAAGTTTCACAATTTGCTGATCCCGCTGCCGCCCGGCGGGAGTTGCTGGCCGCCATCTCTGCGACCGCCCTTCGAATCGTCCTCTGCTTGGCATTTTGTCCTTTATTTTATTCGCCTTCGTTTGCAACGTTAATTGCGACTCGAGCGCTGACCCAGTTCAGCTCTCGGAGTAATCAATTCAATTAATTCAAAGATTTCACTTAAGAGGCCGCTCTGGGTCACCACCCGGCGCGCTCCTTGGCGGGGGGTGGAGTCGACTCTGCGCGATATGTGTATCTTTTTGTCTTTAAGCGAATTATACGGGCAAAGATACCCGCCCTGTGGAATATTTATTGCTCACGGTTGAAGGGCTGAGGGAAAGTTAATTACAAACAACTTGCGCGTCTCAGTCCACAAGCGGCAGCTGCCCCACTCCAATCACGGACGCGAGAAGCCACGTACTTCAAGCAAATTTGATACGCTTCCTGGTTGGTTGGGTGTGTGCGGAGCGGTTTTTCTCTTTCGCCTGAACTAAGTGAATTCCGGATCGGAACTGAGAGTTCTAGCAGCGGATGGATGCGGCGTTGTTTTCGATTAACATTCGCCGGAATGGAAATATTATAGACACACGTTATTATGCTTAACATGTCGCGGTCCACGGGGACCGCGTGTGTGTGTTCTTGATGTAGGGTGCGTGCGTAAATCTCGTGCGTGGCTGGGCGGCGGGCGCGGTGGGGGGAGAGCAAAGTTGGCAAATTAATATCACATTTGCTGTCAAAAGAATGGTACGAGGACGGAATATAAAGCATCGACTGGGAGGGTGCTTCGCACCCCGGCACCGCCCTCGTGCGTAGGTGGGTGGGTGTGCTGCTCTTGATATCATTTTTCCTGATTCGAAGGACCCGCTACTTGTGGAGGTGTTGTGAGTGCACCCTCGACGGGATGACCTATATGCCGTCTGACGACGTGTGTGTGGGGGAGTTTGTCAAATTGGTATTGGATTTCACGGGGGTGGACTGTTTAATGAACTTGTGTCTACGGCGATGAAGTTGGTCCTCGGAAGAGGCCACTCAAGAGATAATGGAGCAGGATACACACTGCGACTGAGTTGACAGCTGGTGTGCCTAGAAGTTAAGGAGAAAATCGGAATGTTTGGTATTTGTCCTCCTCCGTCTCAGTTTTTGGGGACAAGGCCAATAGGTATCGTGGTGAGAGGATATCGATTTCGACTGCGAGTCGAATTTCCCTAAGAATTCTGCTTTAATTGTTGACTAAGGAAGAATCTCTTAGAAAGACCTTAAGTCTTGTTGGTCTTGGCATGAGTGGCTGTTCGATAAATAGCCCAATTAGTGCTGGGTGCCGTTTTGATAGCACAGCTGATATATGCTGTTATAAGGGATGGTTGGAGGGACTGCTAGGTCCAGCGTGTGTAACTGGATGGTCTTTTCAGAGATTTTGTTACGAAAGTCAACAAAAGGTTCGCCCAGTCCCCGTTGCCTGGCTCTACATCAGAATTAATCCTCATGCTACATCATAACGGCTGCGACAGTGGCCATCATCTGACTGCGTGATCTCCTATCGGCCACTACCCTGTACCGAGTGCTGTACATCTTGCGACAGCTCTACGTGGTCTCTTAAGAGCTGGGGTGTAAGATGGAACCTGCACAGTTTTGTTACCTTAGTTCATCTAGGGCTGGTCGACTGTAGGAAATGTGACATAAAATCTGCTTTCACCGGAAAAAGTCAAATATGAAGTAGATTCCTGCCTTGCCAGTTCATCAACTTTTTTATGGCAGAGTACACTGCTTTATCCTGGAGCCCATACAAGCGTTATCCCACTGTCCTGCTAAGGAGGCTAGTTTATTACGGTTCTCCTTTAATAAGTTCGAGGTTAAACGTGTCAAGGCAATATCTCTGATAGCAAATTGGCGTCAAAGAAAGTCGCTATGCTCTGCCTTGGTCCAGTGGATGGGTGTGATTTTATTTGACGACAGGCGTATACTATAAAGAGTCCCTCAATAAGCGCTTCCTATCTTCAAATTTAAATAAAACAAAATGCGTGTCACCACATCATCAAACATTTTTATTCTGGGTAGCGCGCATCCGAAATGTCAAATTTTCCATGACTCTGGCGCATAAATCAGTCCCAAATTGACCGATGACATGGTTTATGTTGGATTTGAGGGCCGCGCTGGGGTTTGTGACTTATTCCCATAGACCTGCGACTTCAGAAAACCCGACAAGAAAAAGTCCAACGGAGTCAAATCGCACGATCTCGGTGCCCAGTTCACATCACCTCCACGTGAGATGACTATGCCCTCGAACCGCTCGTGTAGAATTTCTGATGTGGCATGAGCTGTGTGGCATGTAGCGCCGTTCTGTTGAAACCACATGTCGTTGGTGTCCATTTCATCCAAATCAGGCCAAAAGAAGTTGGAAATCATCGACCTATAGCACTCGCCGTTGACGGTGATGGCCTGGCTAACGCCGTTCGCAAAGAAATATGGACTGATGATCACACCAACCATTAATTTTTTCGGGATGCATTGGTTGCTCTTGGATCTCATGTGGATTGGTATCGACAATTTTGCTTGTTGACGTAGACATTCATCCAGAAATGGCTGAAAATGATTTTTCGATGAAAATTATGGTCAGTTTCCAACTGCTACAGAGACCATTCAGCAAACACACACGTCGTTGTCTACGGTCTGGTCGCTTACCTTCATCTCCTGGGGCAGTTGAATTTTGTACGGATGAAGGTCCACTTCACGAAGCAAAATTCCCCAAGTTGTGGTCTTCGAAAGACTTTAACATTTGCACGAGCTATTGAAGGCTGTGTCCATCCACTGTGATTTGGCAAAACAGACTGAATAAATGACAGCCAATTTGACGGCTGTAGCTTCAAAAATATGCCCGCTATCAACTGTCAAAGTTCGGAGGTTTCTATTGAAAGACCCTTTTGTAACAACTGTTCGAAAATTTAAGCTTATATTAAATGTAAACAAAAAGTAACCACTGGCATGGTTAAAGTGTCCATAATTGCTTATAAAAACTTAATCAGAACTCAGCTGTCAACTGACATTTGCAAGGACAAAGAGCAATTCTTTTCTTAAGTAGGTACAATTAAACGAACCTAACGAAACTGATCCAGACTTAACGAAACTGAACGAAACTTATCGAAACTTTTATAACAGCCGCAGTGTATCATAATGTTGTATTCGCTCGGTTGCTTCAGTTCTCTTCCTTTCCGTACGACCATTATAGGCGGCCCTTTAGCGTTCTCCTCTCCAAAATTATGCCCGGTGAAGCTTTAAGAATTTAATTTCAATGGTTTCCATCACCCTTTGTCCTAGGTCACGGAAGGGCATATTTTTCCACGTCACGTCACGCAGATAATGAATTGTCCCAAGATTACAATGAATAAGCGCACTTTAAGACAGCAAATCAACTGAATGAGAAAGCCTCCAAACAGACTCCACAAGACTTCTTCACTTTCCAAAGTTTGAAGTCTCCTTCTCACTCCTCTCTTGGAAAACATTTGGCATACGTTTCCGATTGTAAGGAACAAAACCTCAACAAACCCACAGAAGCCATGGGTGCCATAAAAATATAACGAGGCATTGCCACGACTACCCTGGACCCCAGCCAAGTTCTGTAAAAATAAGTTAATGTCAAAGATTAAGCGGAGTTATGCGCCCTCGTTGAAAAATCGGACTCATCCGTCACTATGCCACTGTCCCTGAAAATGAAGGAGAAGAAAAAGGAGGAAAAAAACGACAGAATCTCTGAGCTTATCGTTGGATGAATCATCTGAGCCCACGCACTGGCGTCTGTGTTGACAACCCTCCTCCCTTTCGAGACACACCAGCATTTTTCACTCCACTTAGTGAAGGGATACATTAAAGCTTAATCCTTGTTTCGAACAAAACAAGAAATAAACAAAAATAAGACCGGCGACTTGAAGGATACACATTTCCCCGTCCAACTCAATCTTTGGCGGTTTTAAGGAGCTGCAAGCAACCCAGAGCCCACATCAGGGATTCTCGTCGAACACAAGACCAGCCGGAGCGTGGTCATTTGCGATGCCAATGCATCTCCATTACACACAGTTCACTGCCGACGCTGAAGGGTTGACTGAATCAAATCATTGGCAACCCATCACAAGTGTATCCAGAGCGGGTGCGCCCCTGTGGGAGGCCGAGGATCGAACAAATGAGTTTTTCAAAAGAAAATACCCCGTCGTTCTGGGCACGTGCGAATGGGAAGAAGGCGAAAAGATACGCTCCTCTGGTTATTTTTAATACATTCTCGAACACATTGCGTATTCAGATACGCCGACCATTGTTGTCCGGGCGCACAGAAGGACGGGGCATTATATTTTCTCATTTCGTCGACCTTTCAGAAGTCATTGCGCCTGTTAAGCCAAACTTGAGGAGAAGTGGTCATTTTTTGAAGGGTTCCCCAAATAAACTACAGTGCTCGAGAGTCGGCGATGTAAGAACGAATAATTGAATATTATTTTCGGGGGCGGGAAAGGGACGTGGCGGGAGCAAAGGTCACAGAGTCCCTAATGAAATTCAACTGTGATTGCTGGGAGATACGGAATGGGGCTACGGGATATCTGTATTTCACTGGGGGTCACTTTATTAACGCATCTGTGCGTTCTTCGAAATGCATGGTAATTGGGTTGTGGTTTTGGGGGCTGTTTTTGTTCGGAATTCGCTTGAATTTCATTCACTTCGAAGCCTCACTTTGTATTCAGATTGTCAAAGGCGGAGTTGAATTGTTGGAAGTATCTTTTGCTGAGATTTTTCTTTAAACTTTCCACAAATATTCAACTCATGTGGTTGCTGTGGCATGCAGAACTCTCTCGTAGTTCGGAGTGTGCCTGCTCTGTGAGAACTTTGTCGGGCCAACCTCACCTTGGTTCTGGGAATCCAAAAACACAGCTGTGTCATTCATGGTTGCAATTTGTGTTCAAGACAATGCATCTTTGCACGGGAGATAGAACACAAGTAGGCTTTGAAACAACATTTCGAATACTTTGTTGAGACGCTTGACAAAGGGTGTGTTGAGTTAACGAGGCAGCTGGTAACAAACTTAAACCAACCACATGAATTATTTCAAAGGCAAAGCTTGAATTTGGACACAGATAAATTGACGCACGAGCCGAGCGTCCTAAAATAACACATTTGTTCATAAAGGGTGACCCGATAACAATGATAGCTATTCCAATTGTTATATTTCAGCAGCTGTCAAAGTTATCTATAGGCACTTAACCAACTGCGCCATCCAGTCGTGTGGGGAATAGTTTAATCGGACCTTATTTCTTTTTCTTTCGAAATGAGGAAGGAGACACCGTCACCGTCAATGACTGTAGGTATAGAGTGATGTTAACCGACTTTCTGACAACATCAATGTATCCGAGCTGTGGTTTCAACAAGATGGCACTACATGCCATACAAGCGACGCAACGCTCAAAGTTGTTAGGGAGGAGAAATTCTGCGACTGGGTCGTTCCTCTGTGGCTACGTCAAATCCTTGGTCTACGCTAACAGGGGTTAGCTTCTTTAAGCGAGCTCGAGGCCAACATTCGCCTCACATATTGGACCGCGTCATCAAAAATTGGATTAACCGCTTGAAGCACTGACAGCGAAGCCAATGTGGATATTTGAATGATGTACCATTCCACAAAAAATGGGATGAATGTGACTTCAAAACGAAGCCAGGATCAATTTTTTATCGCAAGCCGTCGCGGTTTTATTTAAATTTTTTTTCCTGACATTCTTATCTGCTCACATTGTATATCTCATCCTTAGGGCATAACTTTTGGTCTACGTCCACGAAAAAGGCGTGCATCCATTCTGCATACAGCATCGAACAGATTCTCTTCAAAGAATCGAACTGGTTCCAGCTAAAAATTACATCGAAGCTGAAGCCCCGTTCTCTTCACCTTCGGTTGTTGTATAAGTGACACGAGGTGTCAATTTTGATTTTCACTTCATGGCGCCCGACAGAAGTTGCCCTATCAAATTCACTCCGAAAGTTACTGAAATTAACACGAAAATGGACACATACCTACCCTGCCTACCATAAGCTAATATTCTCAAGATCAAAGAGCAACATGCTGTACTTTGACATTGTAAGCACAATGGGGTCCTGCTTATGTTTTTTTTTCGGAGGATTTTTGAAACGCTACTGGTCCATTGTCCTGCCAGGTAGCAACCTATTCCAGTGCCGTTAATTTGATCCCAACGGCAAATGTTGACTGGACCAGATTCGATTTCACTGGGATTCGAACCTGGGATCCCTCGAACTGCGCCATCCAGTCGTGGGTCCTGCTGATACTCGTAGGCTCTAAAATTGTCCCGGGTTTCACTTTGATTCATCAAAAGACGCTGGACTGAGAATGATTGCCACGGCATATTACAGAAATTAAAGTACAACATTTTCCCCTTTACAACAAATTCAGAATAACTTCCGTCCAAGAACCTACTCCTTCCGCAAGTTTTGCACACTCCCCGATGCTAAACCGTGTTCCTAGGGGAGTAAGCATCGCGATGCTATTAATCAGCACTTCCTGCTTCGAAAGCGATTTACCAAAGTCAGTCAGTCCCCGAATGGGAGGAAATGGGGAGTGATCCGAAGTTGATTAGGAACGTCAAGCCGATTGTAAACAAATCGAATGAGCTCGCAGCCCATCCATCAAACTGTCCCGCCTCACTCGGACACTGTTCGCGTGAATTCGATTCCTCGACCTCCCCCACACGAAATTTGAAATTTAAAGCAAGCAAGCAGCAAAACAATCCCACCCACCCCGCCATTAATCATCGATTGTCGGACATTAATAGCTCTCAGTGAAGTGAGTGTAGCCCCAAATCGAGCACGCGAACAGAACAGCGCCGTTCCACAAGAGCTCCCCACCGCCGGAGAGCATCTAAATCAATTTTATTGCCCCTGTTTTTTATGGAGATTTTTAAGGACCGATAAATATTTAAGAAGTGTTAACCGCAAGACATGAGAGGCCCGCCTCTTGAGCGGATCTCGGCGTTTTATTGGCAATCACGAGCCGTCCCGCTCGGGGAGTTTATGTGTCCGTTGGCAAATATGCAAAGCGTAGGGATAATTACAGCTGCGGGCGATATCGCTGACATCTGTCCAATTTGCATAAGGATGCCCTAAATCGTCGATTGTTATTCCGTGCCAAGTGGAGCGGGAGAGCGACGTGGCAAAACAATCTCGACCTGCGCTTGATTTCCATAAAAATCATCGCACGGCCGAGTCCCACGGACTCACAGAGTCAATAGTTATTAACCCCCACCCCCAGACGACAGAGCAAACAAAAGAAGGAAAAAAAAACTGAAACAACAAACACAACACACAAGTGGGGACTCACCGAACTTCAAGTAGCACTGCACAAAGAACGGGTCTCCGAGGGTGGCGCTCAGCAGGCCCAGGATGCCCTGGGGGAACTCGGTAATGAGAAACAGCAGCAGCACAGCCAGCAGCATCTTTGTGGTGCGATCCGTTTGCTTCTCCTTCTCGATGGTCTTGCTGTTCTTGCGCGGCTTATCCACCACCTTGCCGTTCACCATGTGCTTCATGCCGTTCGAGTTGCTGGTTAATTGCTTTCGACGGCGCTTTGCCTCGAGCAGCGCGGCGATTAGGCGCACACTGAGTATGGTCAAAGCGAAGCAGGGTATTAGCTTAATGAGCACGCTGTAGATGAGGAAGTTCGAGGACATAATCGCCGGGTAGTCGCGGGCCAATTGACTGCGCGTCACTTTGTAGAGGGTCACGTTGCGGCCCTCCGCGAGCAGGGAACTGGTGCCGTTGCCCCCATCGCTGCTGCTGGTGCTGGGTGTCACCAGCTTGTTGCCGTTTATGTCGAGCACTTCATTCACCGGCGTTATGCTGAACGCCAGATACGGCGGCGGTATAGCAATCAGCGGGCAGACGACGTACGCCGTTGCGATTGTGATGATGGTGGTCTGCATGCCACACCACAGCCGGTTCTTCTGGGGATAGACGACTGCAATGTACCGCCAGACCGCCAGCGTCACCGTCAGCCAAATCGATATCGTGTGACAGGTTTGGGCGAAAATCGAGTGGAATTTCACAAACCATGCCCAGCTGTAGGCTAATTGCTTTTCTCGGGGGTAGTTCATGCTCGGCAGGATGTTCTCGTGGCATGCGAACGGGATGTAGTCTATCATCACGGTCAGGTCGGCGATGGCGAGCCCCGTGAGGATGGCGTTTGTGGGCGATCGCATTTCGCGTCGTGTCAGGACGATGATGTTTAGGGAGTTCGCTATGATGCCCAGGATGCAGACCAGTAGCGACACGTATCCATGCCATTCGTTGTAGCTGTGGAAGAGACAAAAAGAGAGAGAGAGAGTGAGATGTGGTGTTGAAAGTGGGATGTGTGTGTGCTGTCGCCGATAATCTGAGTGGGCTGCCGTTCACTTGATGGTTATGGATGCTTCTGGGCGAGTGATGGAGAGACGTTCACTGCAGTGGATATGAGAAATGGGTTTGATGGCATTTCCGAAACCGATGTGTTGAGAGCTGCCTTCGCTCTCGGTTTTCTGATACCAGACGTTAATGGAGCACGCTGTGGTGTTAACAGCTATCCACTTGAAGCTTCACGATTGCCTGCACTTAAGCCGCATGGTTAAAGACGCATTTATTGGGTTCGGAGTTCACATTTGACTGAACTGAGAGTATTTGGGTGCCAAACAATTGATTTAGTCCTTTCTGTGTTCATAAATAGCTCACAAGCACTGTAACTCTCAGTGCCTGGGGGAGAATGCGATAAAGTGAGACTAAGAGGTGCTTTAATCCACACGGAAATGGAAGCAGAGTTCTCTTTAAAGCAGCAATTTCAGTGGGTTTTGAAGTGAAATCGATGGGCTAACTTCTGTCGGGCGCCATGGGGAGAAAATCGGAATGGATAAGTGGTACTATGTCGCCTATGCAACAACCGAAGATGAGAAGAGCTTGGAATTGAGCTCAAGAAGGTTCAGCCTCGAGGTAGTTTCTAACTCGACCTAGTTCCTTTCATTGAAGGGCAACTATTCGATTCTGATTATCAGAAGTCACCTTCTCCGTCTTAAATAAGAATACTTGGAGGCAAAGAGATCCTCCAGAGAAGCAGCGCCAGGTACTCGAAGGAGATTTGCCTTAACACTTCAATTTCTTCGCTAACTTTCTCCTCAGGTACCATTAGAGTCCGACCGAAAGCCAGTTTTTCTGCCGAAGCCGAACTTCGGCTTTTTGATCACCTTTGGCCGAAGCCGAATGTTCGGTCGGACACTAGGTACTATTGAGCCACAGGCCTGATAAGGAATTCAGCTGTTCACAGATAATTCGAAGAGTCATAAGTCCAGCTATTCGGAATCGAACCCTGGACTTTCCGCGTAGGGGTCGCTTTACATTCACAGTGTGCCTTCGTCTTCTTCTTCTTAGGGCGCTACAGTCCGAGGTGGACCTGGGCCTCACTCAACGTGCCTCTTCAGCCAGCACGATCTTTCGCCAGCTGTCTCCAGTTTCGCACACCAAGCCGGCCGAGGTCCCCCTCGATTTTTGTGCGCCACCTTGTTCGTGGACGTCCTCTGTTGCGTTATCCCATAGGCTCAGAGTCAAATTATGCCACGACGAGAAATATTGTTCCAAAATGTGGGACTACATTCTTATGGGTGGAGTTTATTGCGTTGACGTTTAAATCATAGGCATTCTTTCATGCTGTCAAGTTTTGCTGATGGTCTAGTGTACTTTCAGGACACGTTTCTATTTTTCTTAGGTTTAAAAAGTTCTGATAATTCAGCCTCTGAGCTTCCACTCTTCGCCTCTGAACCAGTGTGACAACAGAACAGAAGACGTATACGTCTAAGGTGACGCGCTCAAGTAGACCGCAACTGTATCATGCCCAAGAAACTGTAGCTCCAGCAAAACTGAAGTACGTTTCAGAATTAATCATTTTGTAGAGCACCCTCGATAAATTTAAATGATGTTCCTTTCGTGAGGTTTAAACCAAAAGATTCCAACGAAAAGGATTTTGCAGAATAAATAAAATTCATCAGGCCAACAGGCAGGCGCCTTCAGTAGCTCGACAACAACACTTCGACATGAACATTTCCATTCATCAATCAAATGTGGGTCGAAATTGTGTCTAAATTTAGGCCAAAAGCTGCCGGCTCACCCATTCACCATTCATCCGGTTGACACGTGAATTCCTCGCAAACCACAACCCTTCCGCCAACACAACCGAAAACTATTTCGTTCAGCCGCCAGACACATTTCTGTTTTGATGCCTCTCATCAACGTCGACTTCTCAGATTGAACGTCATCCCTCGTTACCCAATCTCCATGCGGCTTCACATGTCTCTCAGGCGCTTTGTGTGCCAAGTCCAACATCGACCGCCCACAGATGGGATAAATCAATTGACCGCAGAGTTCCGTGAACAGGATCAGCCGGGGTCACTCAACTAACTTATAGATTGGTTTCCATTTCGTTTGTCAATTAATTATTCACAAGGAAGCATTTTGTGGGCAAGTTTCGCATAATTGGAGGCCATCGTGTGGCTGTCGCACAGCGATTCAAAGTTTCATGTCGACAGAGGACATGTGTGGGCCCACACATCCGAGTCGACGTCCAATGATGAACGGTTGCATGGGACAAGGCCATTCGGGGCTGCCGCTGCTTCCCGGCGTTCGACTTCGACGTTCTCATTATGTTAATTGATTGGGTTTCTGTCGGCACCAACTGCGTCCTTAGGGGCGCCCGAGGGCGTATCCCGGAACTGGGATTACTTGGCGCTCGCACGACGACATGCGACAAACGCCACCACACAGAGACTCAAGTGAGGATTATCACTTCCCCAGATTGGAGCTATTTTTATGCGTTCGGTCGTGACAGAAGTAATTAGGGAAGGGGCGGACAAGGCGAACGACCGCGTGCGTACCCTCGAAGGGTTCAAAGGGACACGCGTTTCGGCGTGGGGCGGGTTTTAATGCGGTTTTCGGATGTGTCCCTTGGAATCGGATGTAAAAGTCAGCGGTTTGCTTTGATTTGACTAAGCCTCAAGAGTCTAGCCGGAAGCGACTGCCGCCGGTCACCCACCCTTTGTTTGTGACTGTCTTTCTGATTTAATTCTGTTTTTGTCCTTTTTTTCAGTTTTAACCAGGTCCGGTGGTGTGAGAGGAAGATGAAGTTGCCCTTTGCGGTCGAGTGGGTTTTATGGAAGCAGCGGGTAGTGCTTTGAGTCCCACAGTCATGGGATGTAAGCCGACAGCTTTAACCTTCTTTTTGGACCCGATATTTTAAGTGGTTCACCGTCGAATCGTAGGTCAGCCCAGACTGTAGTTCCTTCATGGCAGACTTCATTGTGGTCCAGCTAGGCATATAGGGAGCCAATGCCTCAAATGACGAAGCCGGGCAGAGCGGATGAGCATTCTAGCTCTCGCCCGAAGAATCGTTGACTCTGAGCCTGTGGGACAGCGCTGTTGTTCGTGCTCGGCGAACTTGTTCGTGCTCGCCGAACTTGTTCGTGCTCCAGGAACTTTCGTGTTCGTGCTCCCGGAACTTTCGTGTTCGTGCTCGCCGAACCTGTTCGTCCTCCCCGAACTTGTTCGTGCTCGCCGAACCTGTTCGTGCTCCCCGAACTTGTTCGTGCTCGCCGAACCTGTTCGTGCTCCCCGAATTTGTTCGTGCTCGCTGAACTTGCTCGTGCTCGCCGGATTTTTGTCGTGTATGGGCTTCGATCTTGTCGTGTTCGTTGGCTTTGATGTTCGCCGTGTAGGGCCACGTTCGCGACCAAACCTCATTTTTGGTGTGGATGTCGCCGAGTGCATATCGCGGATTAAGCACAATGCCAACAGTCAGCCACGATTTTATCGAGGAATTCACCATGTTGACGGTTTAAAGAACCAACAGGAAATGAATGTTCGCCAAATGTGTTCGCCGTGTAGGGGATAACGCAAGCGAGCAAGTTGGGCGAGCATGTTCATCGTTTAGGGCTACCTTTATGCTCGCGTTGATTACAACAAATGCCAACGGATCTCGAACAATCATCGATGAAACACCTCAAAATCCTCCGCAGGCTATCAGCGTAGTCAGCATAAGGACACGAATAAAAATTCCCTCTAAATCCACTCGGTGCTTCGGTGATGTGTACTCCATTCTCAGAACGTTGATTTTCAGCCTTACCCTCGATGGAAACATGCGTCCCACTCTCGCTTACGCCGTGAATGATGTCCAATTCACATAATCGCTTGACCTTTAGTCCCTTGTATCGAACGCATGAAATTGCATTGATTAAGGCGATCAGACGGTGAGTTTGCCTCTGATCCACATTGTAATTGTAATTTCCATCCATCCATTGTAATTTCCAGTCCAGGCGCTGCCTCTGGATACCCGAACGGTCCACAACTAACCCCCTGCCAGCCGCCTATGGTAACGAGACATTTCATTCCCTTATCGCAAGCCCATCGAACGTGACGTTGTGTAATTAATACCAAAACAGCGTGTTCGGGCGCACACCGACCAATTTTTGTTCCTGCAGCTGTCTGTTCACGCATCTGCCCAGAGACCGTGTCGGCATTATGCAACAAAGCGAGATGCGTGAGAGGGCGTTTTAATTGCAATCAAGTTCACCGCTCGCAGCTTCGACCTGCATTAACAACGCCTAATGAAAGTCCTTAGAGTGGTACACTTCCGCTCAGTGATGGTCAGGAAATGCCACCATTCAGGGGGTACAGTGCGTGGGCACGGCAGATTGCGTGTCTGCGACACGCCAAACGAAGACCGTTTTGCACTCCATACTGATTTCATCAGCCATCTCACCAGAACAGATGCCCGCACACACACACACACACACACACACGAGGGGTGGTCTTATGAATACGCTCACTCACCTTGTGTGAAAATCATCCAATCCCTGGCCACAGTAAATGGGCTCCGATTGATTAGAGCCCACCGTCATTCTGCTCGAATTGAAGTCTGCTGATGTATTGGATTCCTCATGAATATACAAATCAATGGCTGAAACGAGATAAAGGGAAACAAATTAGTCGGCGTGTACTCTGGCGTTGATTGGGTGTGAGCGCGAGGTCGGGATACGTGCGAGTTGGGTGGGAATATGTAAGGCATACGGAACACAATTAGTGGGTTCCTTCGAGCGGAATTTATTTATCTAGATACCTGAGCTATAACTCAATTGATTTGTGGGCTTTCAGCTATTCCACTGGCAACGGGAAACGATTTAAACGCTGATTTGTGGTGTGTTCAGAGGAGGCTCTTGCCAGGTACACAAGGAAGGACGTGCAAGGACGACAACATTTTGAATGACAATCGATAGGTTTTTTGTACAGAGTCAGAGTCCCATTATTCCGTAAGCGATTGAGGTTGAGCTGTCGCTTGGCGGGTGGAAGCAGCCTGAATTTTGACCTCCTGATCTTTTTGATGGGAAGACGAAAGCATGCCCGACGACTGGAATATCAGCTTCATATACCCCATCCACAAAAAAGGCGATCCTACCTCTTGCAACAACTATAGAGGTATATCCCTGCTCAATGTCACCTACAAGATCCTGTCCAGCGTACTGTGTGAACGTCTAAAGCCGTTTTGCACCGCACTAATCGGCACGTACCAGTGCAGCTTCCGGCCCGGCAAATCGACTATAGACCAGATCTTCACACTAAGGCAAATCTTGTAGAAGACCAGCGAGTTTCAAATCGATACGCACTAGCATTCATCGCAAGGAACTATTCGAAGCGATGGCCGAATTCGGGATCCCGGGAAAACTGACCCGGTTGCGTCAGAACACGCTAACACATACGCGATGCACCGTGCAGTTCGGCTCGAGGACCTCCGAGCCGTTTGAAACCTGCACCGGATTTCGGCAAGGAGATACGCTGTCGTGTGATTTCTTCAATTTGGTACTGGAGAAGATAGTGCGGCGAGCTGCTGTTAACACGGAAGGCACTATCTTCTACAAGTCAGTCCAACTGTTGGGATACGCAGATGACATCGACATCGTTGCGCGTTCCCAACGTGCCGGAGGGGAATCATTCACGGCGACTGAAGAATAGGCGAAACAAGGTCTTAAGGTCAATGAGGATAAGACAAAATATACGCTGTTGAGCGCCGCACACCACCTAGGGCAAAACATTACAATCGACAGCCAAAATTTTGAGGTAGTGAAGGAGTTTGTCTACCTCGGGGCAAACGTGAACTCCACGAACGACATCACAGTGCAGATCCGACGTAGAATCGCCCCTGGCAACCCATCGGTGTCAAAACAACTGGGCTCAAAATTCCTGACTGGAAGGACCAAAATCATGCTCTACAAAACTCTTATTCTGCCAGTCCTGCTATATGGAGCCGAAAGCTGGACACTAAGCAGAACTGCGGTACTGATTCTTGGTGCCTTCGAAAGAAAAATTCTACGTCGGATATATGCTCCCATCTGCGAGGAAGGCGAATGGAGGAGAAGACGCAACCGCGAACTCTATGAGCTGTACCAGGATGTGGATGTAGTTCGACTGCACTGGCTCGGCCACATCGAGCGCATGGACAACAACGCTCCAGCTAAGAGGGTCTTCCAATCCGAGCTTCCTGGTTCGAGAAGGAGAGGAAGACCGAACCTCCTATACAAAGACCAAGTCATCGCGGACGTAAGACAGCTTGGTCTTGATGACTGGAAGCAGCGTGCCCAGCGTGCCCGACATGGGTCGTAGGCCTGCTAAGAAGAGGGAGAAGAAGATCTTTTTGAGTGAATCTGGCAACGTTGTGGAGCTTGGTATTGGGCAGAGCTCTTCTTTATGCCCTCAAGTGGTGGACAATTGACATCATGTTCCTTCAACTTAAAGTGGGTGCCTACTCTTCTGGAGGGACTGCTCAAGAGGCAGTGTCAAATGATGACATCTGTCACCGAGCTAATGGAGAAGATTTTTTTGTTCTTATGCAACCTAAAAGGTGACCAGATAGCAATGATAGTTTTTCCAATTGTTATGTTCCTGCAGCTGTCTGTTCACGCATCTGCCCAGAGCACTTCTGATCTGATGCCTAAGAAGTTTCATCCCGACCGGTCTTTGGCTCTGCGCCTGTGGAACAATGCAACAGAGGACGTCCACGATTCAGGAAGGCCACAAAAGGGACTTCAATTCGAGGTCCGAAACTGGAGACAGCTGTCAAAGAATCATGCTAACTGTAGGGACTGGGTGCTTGAGGCCCCGGATCTCCCCGGATTTTATCGCCAAACGACGAACAAGAATTTACACGATCTACTTTTTTTTTCGGAGAATTTTTGAAAAACTACTGGAGCACTCAGGCTCAAAACTGGTCCATTGTACTGCCAGGTAGCAACCTAATCCAGTGCCGTTAATTTTATCCCAACGGCAAATGGTGGCTGGACCAAATTCAATTTCACTTGGATTCGATCCTGGGACCCCTCGAACTTTGGGGAGGCACTTAACCAACTGCGCCATCCAGTCGTATACAACACGATCCACTTGTTCGTCGTTCCAAAGTGCTTTCACCCTCGATCAAAGAGGTTCCGCTCGGTTGTCATATGTGAACCCTTTGTTACTTTGAAGTCATTTTCGAAGTGTTTCCAAGTGACTTTTGAGGACCGTCTAAATGGCACGGAAGCCCAACAGCTCGTCGAATTTCTGTTGAAATCCACGCATCCATTGGCTGCGAACAAAGCGACACCACGTTTGTAGCTTGTTTTTAATTACCCTGAGCCAATCAAGCCGCCTCCCCTGCCAACAATCAAAACCCACTCGCGTAACAACCTTTCATCCGAGACCGAGTAACACGAGAAAGCCCACACATGTCACTAGGAGCCCCAGAATGGGACCCTTTAATTGCGAAAAGCTCGTCACACTCGTAAACTCTCGAGCGCCCAGGAGGCATGGTTACCCCTCGTTAAAAGCGTAAAAATCATGTCATCAGGCACAGCACAACAGACATTCAAGAAAAGCCCTAAAACCATTTCAAGGTCCTCGTCCTTGCTGCCAGAGTGGAACGTCATTATCCATGCAGCGAGATGCACACACAGAGTCTTCGCTGCGCCATTATGCTCCCCCACCTCGCGGCGCCCCCAGGTGATGTGCGAGATAAGAATGAATCCATTCAACCAGACGGGGGACATTATCCGTCGGATTCTGCAGCAGGTCGTGTCATGTGGCTTCTTCAGCACGCCAGCCGATGGCTCGGAAGATGTCGACGGCGTACACGTAATTCAAATGAAGGGCTTTAATGTTTAATTGTTTCCGGGCATAGGAGCTCGTCCCCGCGTGTGTGCGTGCGTGTGCCAGTCTTGCCAAATACATCAGCTGTGCGGTTGGAATTTAATTTCCTGTAACTGCGCCGCCCTCGCCGTGATTCGTGGGCCCCGCTCGCTGATGGATACACTGTCTTGTGGAATTTTCATTATTTTTTAAATGTTTTCCCATCTGGATGGGATATTTCGTAAATTGAGATACATTTTCGCCCAAAGGGTATGAATTTCATTCTTCGCTGATGAGACGGAGCCGAACCGAGTGAGGCATGTGAGGCGGTGAGAGATGATTGGCTTTGTTGCTGGATTCGTCGAGGGCCATCCGTCAGATGGCTTGGGTTTGATGTGATGAATGAAATGGGAGCCTTAACATGCCATCATTTGAATGAAACTTTTTTAACCCACGCAAGTTTGCGCTGCAGGTGCCGTTGGCGGTTTCGGGGATGTGCCTCATCGACATTTTGGCGAAATGAGTTTTGAAACATTTTCTTACACGAAAGTCCTTGGGCTCGGAAATTAGTGCCTGATGCGATTTTAACTTCGCATGGAGGATGCGAAAGAGTTTTGAGAAAACATTTCAATTTACAGACGCTACCCGGGGGTCTATTCTGTCAGCCTAAACAAACGCGGGAAAGTTGGCGGCAGACAGTGGGGTTTGAGGACCTGATGAAGGGGTTCATTGGGGGACCCAAGGTTTTGATTAGGTTTCGTCAGAGTGATGTCTGAAAAACGGGCATGAGCAAAGTCATGAGTTATAGGGCGGGCACTCTCTGGAAAGATCAACAATGGATCGGGGAAGTACCCTACAAGTGAGAGAAGCAGATGAATTTGATGAATTTACTTTGAAATTTAAGGCGAACGAGGGATGTCTTCATTGATCTGAGGTAAGCGACGATTTTGAGTTCTTTGAGCTCAAGGACTCTCTGGACAGAAGTGAATCGATTTTGAACATGACTGGATGGCGCAGTTGGTTAAGTGCCTGCCCCAAGTTCGGGGGGTCCCAGGTTCGAATCCCAGTGAAACTGAATCTGGTCCAGTCACCATTTGCCGTTGGGATCAAATTGACGGCACTGGAGTAGGTTGCTACTTGGCAGTACAATGGACCAGTTTTGAGTATGAGTGCTCCAGTATAGAGCTTCAAAAATTCTCCGAAAAAAAAGGAAAAAAACCCTTGCGATGTACAGGGTGGGCCAAATACAAGTTTCTTTTTAAAAATGCAATAAAATGAACAAAATTAAATTTTTTCCATGTGTTATGACTTCGTTAGTAAGAACAAACATTTCCATTAATTCTGATATACAATGTCGTTCCAGTGGCTGCCTCGACTGGCTTCACAGTAGCGCATTCTGTCACCCTAATTTTTCAAGACCTTGTTGATGCTTTCGGAATGTAGCTCACGGATTATAATAATAATAATGGCGCCACTACAGTCCGCGGTGGACCTGGGCCTAGCTTCTCAGCAACCACTCGTGTTGTGCGTGCTATTGTTCTCTCACGAGTGGAGGGGACCTGCAGATTAATGCTGACTCCGAACGGCGAGATTGAAAAGCTTTTTCTAGACAGTTATACTCTTTGGGCATTGTCAATGACTCGAAAGAGGTGGAGCCGTGAAAAAATGTTTGATATTTTTTCGAGATTCGAACCTTAGAGTTCGAGCGTAGGAGTCGACGCACCTACTCACTACGCCACGGCGCCCACTTTGGACATAGGTTTTCAATATTTCCCAACGTTGGTCAAGCGTAAAGCGACTCATTTCGTTCCGCGGAGGTATGATGCTGACTTTATGTCAAGATTTCAAGCGGGACACAGCTTGTCAGTGTCAAAACAACTTAAAAACCAGTTGATGGCCCACCCTGTGCATATTTTGTGGCGCTTCACTTCGAGATGGACTTGAGACTTCCTTCCGCAGCAACCACTCGAGTAGTGGAACAGTTCTATCGGTTTTTTCATTGTTTTCAAAAGAAACGATGGTGGGCTAACACGTCCCAAGTCTTTCGCGGAACTATGAGTTGCTGTGCCAGAATTTGGTATAAAAATGACGTTAGCTTTTTTTCAGTAGACTGCAGCATGTTCTAGCTTAAGGCGGCTAACAGCATAGGGGCCAATATTTTGGTACTGTGCTGTAGCTCTACAGGTTTGATTCCGTCTAGTCCAGGGACAGGACTTTCTTACAACGATACGTCTGCCGACAACCTCTCAAGAAGCTCCCAACTCAAGTCTGCTACTTAAGCCGCGAAACCGAGTAAATGGACATACGTATATCATAGTTAGTGAGCCCTCTATGACATGTATACATTTATAACGATAACGATAACGAGACTTGAACCAAATCCTTGGATCGGGAGCTTCTAGAGAAAGGGAGCCTGCCGACGCCTTGAATGTTGAAAGTCACCTAAAATGTCGTCTGATTCGTGCAGGAGAGTCGTCAAAATTGCTATCAAACCTCAGAAGTAGCCAAAGAGTCATATGTTCACCTCCATGCGGCCTAAATAGTTCCTGTATAGTTCCTGCGCTGAGTATCACCCATTATATAATAGTGATGGCGTCCTTCTTACATCACCACCTTTCGGGTGACGTTACAGGGTGATGGGTGAAGCATCAATTTAGAATCATAATCCCAAGAAATATGTTTTCCAAACATGCGAGATCATTACAACACTCTATCCATCAACGCCGTCCACCACCCCACAATACCACGGCTCCCCTGACGCAAGAATTTCATAATAGAGATTATGGCACGTCTCTAATCGTCGAGTCGAGTCCATATCCTGCCTGAGCCCCGCTGTCATAATTCTCCTAATCACCCTGCAACATCGGTTACTCGGTATCAATAATAAATCGATGTAACAACGAACAGCACTCCGCAGCAGCGCGTCCCTCCATCTGTGCAATGGGCGAGAAAAAAGAGATAAATAAATAAATAACCCAGCATCCGTGCCTCGGAGGATACAAAGGCATTCGCTGATGTATCACCAGCATGTCCTTAATACACAGCAGACGCCCCGTTCCATTTCCCCCCGAGATAATTGAGTGCCATCATTAAGAGATTTTGCCGTCCCGCTGCTCGGATCTGGATTTGCTTTAGATTGATAGTGGAGCCAGCGTCCTGTTCCTCATCCGTTCGCACACACTGAGCGGGTACAGCGTGCGGCATCAATCTGCGAGTACGGACTACGTGTCGTTTACATTTTTAATTCCCGCACACCCGAAGGACGACTTAATGTGGAGCGCGCGTTGGGATGTGATAGTCGTCACGGATGTACCGACAGATATGATTCGCTGATACCACGCGTTGTCGGTGTCAGTACACTGGGGCATGTCCTGAATCCGCAAAAGGATCATATGCTCCTGCAAATTGAATTTTAATATTTCAGTGCGCTGCCGGGTTTCACAATTCAATTGTGCGCCGAGGTCTGCGTGTGAGGAGCGAACCGGAGGACTGGCTGCCGATAAGAACGAAATCGCTGTTGAGGACGGGGTGAGCCCCTTAATTTGGCTGCCTTCCTTCGGAGCAATAAATATCCCTTTCGGTGTCCTGTCAGGGAGGCAGCGGTAATGTAATGATATATTATGTCGACCGTGTTGCAGTTTCGTCAAGCAATTAAGGATACGGCGTCGAGATAAATTGCACTTTGATTAAAATTAATGCCCGAGGCGGAGGCGTGCCCTTGTTGAGGCGAGATATGAAGCGGGTGTGCGGTCATATCGCTTCAGCTCGTAATGGGTGAAGTTTTCCAATAAAAACTTTGGCTAAGGACTGCCGAAGTGCGGCAGAAGAATTTGCATGTATTTGCATTGCTTCATTAGCCACCAGGTGGTGAGTGGGGGTGAGTGGAAAGTTTGAGCAATAAAGCATTTTCCGCACGATGGAGTGCGGAATTTGCCAACGGCAATTCGACAGGAGTTGCAATGAGTTCTCCTGTTCGGGTGGTGTTCTTTTAAATTATCGCTGATGCCACTAAATCGTCTTTGGATTCACATTTATTTATTCAAGAGCATTGAGGGAGGTCGCGGGAAACAGGTTTAAAGTGGATGGCAGCAGGTGATGGGGATTTCTTTGTGGATCTGCATGAGATCTAGGAGTTTATTAAGCGAAGGCAATTGCCTCCTCCTTTGTGGGAGCAATTTTATGGGCCTTCTGTTGAAGATTTGCATCTGCTTTGGAACCTAATTGCAGTGCCAAGTGGCTTCAATTTACTTCGGTTAATCTGGGCAATAAAAGGAGTTTGAAGGCGCAACAGCTTTATTGTCTTCATCACATTGCGTCACATTGCATCACATTTCATCAAATTGAGTCACTTGGTGTTGCATTGAGTTGAACAGCGTCATGTAACGTCACATTGCTCTAAATTGCATTATTTTGCGTCACACTCCATCATATTCCGTCACTTTAATTTACGGTTCGTCACACTGCGTCACATTCCGCTCCATTTCGTCACAAGCCGTCTGCTAATTACGACTTTATGGTTTCAGCCGCAAAATTTGAAGTAATAGACAGCTCACGGTTACTACTTCCGACTCAATAAGCCTTTCGTCGTATCGCAAGACGTCAAAATCGATTTTTCGAAGAATTTTTGAAACACTACACTGGAGCACTCAGACTCAAAACTGGTCCATTGTACTGACAGGTAGCAACCTACTCCAGTGCCGTTAATTTGATCCGAACGGTAAATGGTGACTGGATCCGATTCGTTTTCACTGGGATTCGAACCTGAGACTCCTCCAACTTGGGGCAGGCACTTAACCGACTGCGCCATCCAGTCGTTGTAATAACATAGTAATTTTTGTCGATGAAAATGAATTGAAATTTTTGATCATTGTCAAATTATTTTGGTCATTGGCCTTGATAGTCATAAAAAGCCTCTGCTAGCTCAAAATTCCTCACAGTAGATGCCAAGCATTTTTACTGCCCTCGCACGACACCATCCTATATAAAATCTGGCCGAAATCAGTTTTATGTCTCACATCGTCACCCTGTACGTACTTCGTATAGCCTGCTTCGTATGGCGCTACAGTTTGGAGTGGGGTCTGTGGCTTAAAAAGTGCTAACAGCCACCTCTTTTCTGGTGTTGTCGGACGGACTTAGAGCGAAAAACCCTTCGGGTGGAAGCTACTTTGTAAATGCGTTCTACTTGGCCTCGTCAGATTAGGCGTTGAATCCCAGAAGCTGGCTAGACCCTGGACTAGGATCTTGTTATCCAATCTCCATCACCGCAAACAGGACTAAAGACCACCCCCTCTCGAAGGCCTACTTCACATAAGTAGCTACCGGCTAGTCTTCTAAAATGTTGGGTGACGGCAGACAAGGTTGTGAATGTTATTTAAACAAACCCTCGGTAGCAGCCAGTATCAAAGAAGACCAAGAAAAGTAGATTCGTTCCCAATCTGAATTGCATTGGTCACTGAGTCAAAACGAACGCATTTTTAAAATTTCGGAGAAAAGCTCCCAACGGAATCCTTGGCGGTCCTATTGCCTCTCCAGACAACAACTCAAAGTGCACATAAATATGTCAACTTTCAGGTTAATAATAATAATAATAATAATGGCGGCGCTACAGTCCGAGGTGGACCTGGGCCTAGCTTCTCACCAACCAACTCGTGTTGTGTGTGCTATTGTTCTCTCACGAGTGGAGGGGACCTACAGTTTAAAGACGACTCCGAACGGCGTGATTGAGAACTTTCAGGTTATTCCAACTCTCAAGTGGTGATAAAGCGAATTTTCCATTATCCGCGTATAAATGTGTAGTTCTCTTCGCCACAATCAGCTGAAGGTTGAAGGCATCTCCCACTTAAGCAGTGCTTAAAGATTCAACAAAACCCAAGCGATATCCTACCACTTCAAGCTAGCGATGACAAATTCCACGAGAAATGACTAGCCCAAGGACACATTCCGTGAACATGTGTCGTCCCCTGCATTCGCGGTGGTCCACACATAAATGGAAAACAACGCATGCACACATTCTTCCGCCCCGAAGCCGCTTTTCCGCAGAAAACTAATCAATTCTGCCTTCACCCCGGCCATGCCAGCCCGGCCCAGATAATTTAATCAATTACCCGGTCCGAACAGCTTCCCAGTCATAATTGAATGTAACCTTTCAGCGTCGGCAGATGAACGTACGAGTATGTTCCCCGGCGCAAGTTTGCCTGCAAGTCATTTCCCAGGAAAACCGTTTTCCTCTGCATAAGCGATGCGGTTCCATTAAACCGAGCCCCAGAGGACCCACCACGGAATCCGAGAGACTGGTAAAACAATACAAAGGTCGCAGTCGTAAGAGGGTACGCCTCTTGACTGGGACTGTTAACGAAAATTAATTACGCATTATTCACGAGGATTTTCTTGAATTGATTGCGTCCAAAGAGCGCCAGCGGCGCTGAACCTGAACTCTGCCCTCTTACCGCCGGAAACAGAAGTTAAACTCAAAAGTTAACGCACATCTTGTGTTCCGCCGAAGGTCTCTTCCGCCCAAGGAACACCTCCGACCAACCGCCGGCTGTTGCAGCGGCTTGTCTGACTCATTAGGACAGTGGCCACGTGTGTGATCCATTAGCAGTTAATTAACTGCTTAATTTCCATGTGTGAGCCGAACTGCTGTGCCGGATGCCAACCGGTCGATGGGGGGTCCATCGAGAGGCTGCTGCCTCTCAAGGAGGACGCACGTAATCGTTGAGGGGAACTCAGTATAAATAGACCATCATCGTCATCGTCGTTGTATCGATGTCACCATGACGTCGATGGTGGTGGTGATGTGCGTCCACCACAGATGCAGGCGGACCATCAGAAACATCTCACATCCTGACGGAGACTTGTCATCAATAGCATCCGCCCAGCGGTGGGTGGAAAATCAATACAAACGTCGATGCGGTAAGGACTTGCTGAATAGAATGTGTCCAAGGCGAGCACGGGCGCACGGAGCTGACAGTAATTGTGGGAATGATGGCTATGATGTCCGGAATTGTGAAGAGGATGTTGTTGACATCGGGCATCGATTGGGGATTGAACCTTTTTGTTTTATTCAGGGAATTCCGTCTGGGAGTGCACTCTCCTTCGATTTCGATCGGAAGCGAGGTGTGATGTCTGGGGTTCGGGTGGTCCCTTGTCTTCTGGGCTGCAAGTCCTCCTGAAGGACTTGGGGAATTGAGGGAATTTTCTTCGATTCTAAGCCAATGAAGCAGAAGTTACTTGAGTTGATAGCATTTACCTGGCAGAGGGGGTGGACGAAATTAGACTCCACATTTTTCTCTGCTACCGAATACAGTGAATGGGTCCTCGTGAGGTATGGGAGCGGGCTTCCAGAAAGATGATAGAGTTCTGGAGAAACGGAGTGAGGATGCTACCCTCTTAATCTTCATAAATTGAGGGATTTATGAACTTTGTTATCATCACCGCCAAGGCAGGGTGTTGCCCTTGAAAGCGATTAACGCAGGAGTCAAAGTAAATCTTGAATGATTGATATATGAAGCTGAGAAGGAATGCAAAAGAAGCCCTCTTCATTAACAGGAGACAGGAGACAGCAGACCCTGTGAGGATTCTTGGTTTAATTCTTCTTGAGATGGTTTCTTTAATGTGCATGTCGTTCAAGGGATTTGAGGTCCTCATCCCCATCTGTGTGTAGCACGAAAGGGGCTATGGCACCAAAACTGATACAATTGTGAACTTTCTTCGTTCGTTTGTAAGTTAGAGCAAACCCTTGCCACGACGACTGGATGGCGCAGTTGGTTAAGTGCCTGCCCCAAGTTAGAAGAGTCCCAGGTTCGAATCCCAGTGAAATCGAATCTGGTCCAATCACCATTTGCCGTTTGGATCAAATTGACGGCACTGGAGTAGGTTGCTACCTGTCAGTACAATGGACCAGTTCTGAGTCTGAGTGCTCCAGTCCTCCGAAAAAAAAAATGTTGGGCAAGTGCCTAATAATTTACTAAACTCCGAAGCCCGACGTGTCACACAACTTCAAACGACAAGCGTCTCTGTGTTCAGATCATCGACTGATGGTTAATTGAATTTAATTCACATCATCAATTTTCAACTTTCGCCTGGTGGATGGGAATGAAATGATCCCTGAAATGATCCAAAATTAAATGACAATTAAATAACCCCTGCAACTACGGGAGATAATTTAAATGAAAACCAAATGCATCCCTGTCCGACAGGTAATCAGTTTTTTCTCTCTCCACCTCAAAGGAAGTAATTTTCATTTACAACAAGTGATGAAGTGACCGAACAGCTTTAAGCTATCCAATGAACAGTTTTTCCATGAAAAGTTGAATAACTATCTCCAGCAGTTTGTGACTTCATATGGAGATGGGAAGGGAATTGAGGATTTATTTCGGACGTCCAGTGATTAATAATTAATTTCGAAAAAATAATCAGTCAAACATTTGTTTTAGAATTGAAATTAAATTACATTACCGGAGTTGCCGAACTTGTTCTAAAACGATATTCCCGATGTTTTTTTTTCATCTACTTCAGGCTTCAAGTCAACATAATACTGCGTTCATGACGGCGTTTTTGCGTTACAGTCATTAAGGCATATACTTTAAAATGGTAATACACATATATCAGCTTTTTTCATTTCTCAAGTTTTAAAGTTAAATGTAAAAACAAAAATAAATACACAAAAAGAAAATGTCAAAAAGAACGCAACATCATTTCATGGAAGCCCCAACCCCGTACTTTTTCAGGCACAAGGCTTCAAGGCATTCACATTTATGTTCTTGACCTTGACTTCGAATTTTATAAACGTCAACCAGTTTCAAGCTGAAGTTAGCCGTTTTTTAATTTTTCTTTCAGAACTTCAGAGAAGAATTAACGCCTTAAACTGATAAGTCATGGCCTTCTACGAACTTTAAGCATTTTTAAAATTTGTAACCCTTATTCCATTGGATGGGAATTTGGAGCACTTTGTTTAGAATTGTAAGCCGGTCTTAAAATTTATCATTTTATTGTATTTTTTTGATACGATTTCTTGAAAAAATTTGGTTGCTTCACCTCAGCTATATTCGGCTTTCGAGATGTACTCTGGGCGTTGGATCTTTAAACGCCTGGTTAGACTGATGTCGCTGTACGTGGTTGAGTATTTTCCTCAAATCGTCATAAAGGCGAACAGGACCAAAGACCGGAAGCAGAACTTTTCTCTCAAAAAGAACAAGAGCTTTTTGATCCTTTTGGGACATTGTCCATGCCCCTGTGCCTTAGAATAGGACTGAGATTATGTACGTCTTGTAAAAACTCAGCTTGGTCGTTCGTAAAAGACCTCCATTACTCCCTCTATACCTTCGGCCCGTGCTGTGTCTTGATTCCGGACACTTAAGGGTATTCGTAACCCCTTTTGCGCATGCAAGTTATAACAAAAATTACTCAATTGCCTTGAGCCCAAAGAAACAGCGATTGGCAAAAATTATTCCGGGCTTGATCCTGCCACGGATGTCGTTATTACAATACACCACGGAAGCGAGGTAGTGGACGTCCTTGACTATCACGTAATTACAGCTGCCGATTGTGTTGTTCTGACGAATTCGTGGACATTGTGCGTACCTTCTGGATGACAGCGTTTACTTCCGTTTGTCCTCGTTTAGCGCAAGACACATTTTAGCCCCTTCCAGTCCAATGCAGAATGGGAGACCGAGTGCTTACTGTGTTCGACCGATTACGTCAATGTCGTCCGCATAATCCAGCAGTTATGCGGACTCTTGGAAGACTGTGCCTCTGGCGTTGGCCAGTGAATTTTGCACGATTTTCTCAGGGACGACTTTGAAGATGTCGCATAACAGCACGTCGCCTTGCCCAAAAACCTTCTTTGTCATCGAAGGTCTTGGTGAGTTCGTTGCCGACATTGGTGAAGGAGCGAGAGTTCTCCATCGCCATCCTGCACAACTTGACGAGTTTGACAGGAATGTCAAAGGCAGACATGTCGCTGTACAGCTCATGAATATCCACTCTGACCACTTTTTCCCTGCCGTACTTTGTGTCCATCATGTTCAAAGCCATCTCAACTTCATGCGGTGCAGGGGCAATGACACACTGCGCCTCGCTATTTTCATTTAAATTCGTCTCAGCGTTTACGCAGACAATCTTCTGGTGGAATTTCTGCTCCGAAATATTGAATTCCTTCTGAAATTTTGAATTATCTCGAGGCATCTACGTGGGAGACTCGAAAAAAAAACGCGTCTTTAATCAAAAATTATTTTTATCCGCTGAATTTGCAATTTCAGCGGAGTGCTTTGAGCGGAAGGTTTCAAAAGACAAATCTTCTCGAGATGACTAGAGGTTTGAGTATCGGAATTTACTTTCGGAATTCCACAGTATCCTGCCAGTTCTTTGTGAAACAGATCCTCATTGTGTTCGTCGTCAAATTTCGCCTGTTTGATTAGTGGAATCATTTATCCTCATCGTTCCCACACTCGAAGCCTTTAAATCCATCGGAGGGCCCACCCCAGAGCGCCCATTATGTGATTTCCATGGAAAGACATTTGCTGGTATCGCCGAAATCGATGTCGATGGAAATCACCATGAATTTCAGGTAGCAAACGTCACGACGAGGACGTGCGCTCGAATGCCAATGAAACGCTCCAGACGTGACGGAAATCGCTAAAGAACCTGCCGAACTCATCCCCGGCAGGCTAATAAACCCTGAAGGGTGTGAAAACAAATGTCACCATTTCCCCGCCGCAAACGAGTGACGGGATACAAAGTGAATCCGAAATGTATCTGACACCACACATGGTGTTAAGTGATTAATCAAAATAATTCAATTCCCGTTTGGAGGGGCGTCCGTGTCGGGCTCCACCGGCATACGCTGCGGATAATCAAGTTACACTGAGCAGATGCGGTTAGGTGTCCTTTTGCGTCTTGTTGCTCTGCTTTTGGTCTCAAATCAGATTAATTCCGACTCGAGTCATTTGTCATTTGCACATAATGCGATTTTTGCTTCTGCCACAATGCGCACACATGACAGGGGGGACTCATCCCACATCGACGTGGTTGTCACACACGCGCGGGAATCCTTGGATACAATTCAGCTGAAGTGTTTTCGGGGGAATTTTCCGGATGAAGTGCATAATGGCGTCGCAGAGTGATGCTTTAATTTGACTTGACAGACGGCAGAGACACGTAAGTGGCCTTCTGGGGGTGTTTAGAATCACGTTAATTTTTGATGACAGAGCCTCGGGTATGATTGGGTTGTCATCTGCAGTCCTAAATGGATTTTCTCAGATTATTTTCCACCAACCAGTGGAGCACCTCCTCCACATAATCGACTGTGCTCGTCACATCCTCTCAAAGGCCACAGCAGCTCGTTGGATGGAAAGTGGTTGCATGTGGGAATTACCGACACCTTTGCAAGCTGTTTTTCATTTCTGCGGGCGAACGATTCGGAAAAGGCTTGGGTGAGTGGAGTTCACCTGAACCATCACGGAACTTTGTGCACACATCGCTGGATATGAAAACAGTTTCGAGAACTTATTTCAACTCTGACACTTAAAAGCAATCAAGCATTGCACTCTAAAGCACATGAAAAGTTTCTGGGCATGCTGGCAGGGGCTTGAACATTAGTTGACCGGCTCTATGTTCGGGGGATATCCTTTGAAAAGAGTTTCAGTTTTTCGGAAAATGAAAAACTGATGCTAACCCAAGTCACTCTCGGTGATTAAATCAGGTCGTGACTTTTTTTTAAATTCTCCCAACTGCCTGAATCTATTTTTTCCCAATTCGTCACTTTGCCTTGTGTGGACCCAAACACTGAATTAAAATGCACACGCCTTGTTGACCTGTCCATCGTTCTGCCGATGAATGCGCTCTGCATCGGCAACAATTTCCCTCTTCTGTTTGAGTAACCATGCGGCGCCAACTTCGTTTGCCAACGTGCGCAAACAAAGATTCCGCGTTTTAATTGAATCCAAATACCCACCGAAAACGCTGTGCTGCATTTGTAAGGAGCGTCATGCCTGAGAGCTGCAAATGGAAATGATTCCCCACCAGCCCCGGCGAGTCGAATCGCATGACATCCTCTTGGCCTGTCCCGCGGTTGTTGCGCAAAAGTGTCGTAATCACCAAGCACTCCGGTCTCCAATCTGATTGCATAGCAAGTGCTTTATTTTGAAATAATTTATCGGTCTTAGAGGTAGTCCTTCAAGCAGGACATTGTCATTCCACGAGCAACATCAAGGCGATTCCTAATCCCGCGGCACATAACAAATTCCAGACATGAACCCAGCCCGACCGCAGGGCGGCACACAATGGCCTTCATGTTTCACCCGAACTGCGTGCTTTTTTTGCGAAGATTTATGCCAATGGGTTGACATTTACCACAGAAGCCGGAACGCAGTTAATGGCTTGAGATTCATTTTTTGTTTCCCTTTTTCGTTTCCTCGGCAGCGTCCATTCTTTACATTTTTTTCCGCCTCTGACCACTCCAGCCTATCGTTCGCGTGTGTACCACTTGTAGTTTTTGCCGCAAGGGTTTTGGCTTAGGGTATTGATGGTGTTGGCAAGCGGAGAATGACAGCCCAGGGAACAATTTCTGAAGTGTGTGGCGATGTAGTTCAGCGGACTACGAGGGGCTGTCCATCACCACGCCGGGCTGGAAGTCATAGCGGTGTAAATACCATTAGTTACGTTTATTGCAATGTCAGAGGCATGTTTCTGCTACTGTTTGGCAGCGGCGATTAACGACGTTAATGGCGGGATGAATACCCTGTTATTGGTTCCCCGGTTAATGGAAAATAAATCCGGGGGATTAAATAATTTCTGCTTGCGAAGGTGGCGGTCGCTGTGGGTTGAAGATTGGATTGCTGGATAAATGGGTAATCAGAATGAAATTTTGAGCAGTAGATGGGGGAGATATTGTGTTCGGTTGTGCTTCTCCGTTCGTCGATGGATAGGTGAATGTGGTCGATAGGGGCGCAAGAGTATCAGAGATGTCACATCTCTTGATTTCCCTCGAGACAGACGTTTCATCGATGCGAGCCGGCGTTTTCAAATCCAGTGAACCAATGGGGGAGAATCACATTTAGCTGAACATGCACGTATGGTACGTTGACAAGAGGTGTCATTTTACATTTCACGCTGTCGTTGAACTATTATTGAGATGGCTTTTAATAAGATGAAACCAGGAGGTTATTAAATATGAATCGAAGCACTCTCGCACAAGTTGATGAAATGGTAAAATTTGACTACAGTGAGGGAGAAAAATTCACGGACACATTTCGTAAAATTCCTACCGCCTTTCATCCAGCACCCTCTCGCACAACTTTAGTGAAATGGAACGATAAATTTAAAAGCCTTTGACAGATTAGGGAAGTATCTGTATCCGATACCCCTACTTTCCTTAGATGCTCTCTGAGTCTACAGTGCCCCGTTAGGAAGCCTGTTAGGATACGGAGGTTATTCTTGCTCATTTTGATGCATGCCTCGAACGCCTTTCGGTTATATTGCCCTAGAAGATTCTTGGCCAGCTTAATTCCACGAGCGTTGTTACAGGTTTCAGTCCAGTTCCTTCTTCTAATTCCCTGAATTCTTCTCTGAGGAGATGGTCTCCTACAGCGCAGAATGGTTCAGGGCCTATGAAGGGTTCTGATGCTCCTTTCCTTGCCAGGGTGTCGGCCATTTCATTGCCTTTTATTGGTCCATATGGCCAGGTATCCAGCAGAGTTTTACTCGGTTTGTCCTACTCAACTCTCTTAGCTTCTGCAGGCATTCCCACACAAGCTTGGATTTGATGATGTAGGGGTCTAGTGCCATAATAGCGGCTCGACTGTCCGACATTATTGCTATGTCGCAGTTGGTATAATTCCTTTCAAGATTGATCTGAACGCATCTGTCTGAAAGATGCTGGTACATTTGCCCATGGGTTCGAAGTACAGTCGACTCCCTCTAAGTCGAACTCCCTCTAAGTCGAATTTCCCTCTAACTCGCCATATTTATGTTGGCATTCCCTTCACTTTCCATACAAAAACCATCCTCTAAATCGAACTCCCTCTAACTCGAACTAATTTTGATATCCCGTGAAAATTCGACTTATGTAGAGGGAGTCGACTTTATTTTGTCCTGGGTCCAAAAACTCCTGCTCCAGTTCCTTCATCAGTTCTTGATCCGTCTGTATACCATTTTACCGTGTTGCTGCTCAGTCTGTGGACCATGGATTCATTGCTCCAGTTCCCTTTCGTGCTGAGCTTACTGGTAAATTTCTTTTGGAGGTTGAATTTCCTAATCACGTCATCCTTCGGAATGGCCAGGAGTGGTAGCCTTTTGACTAGTGCGTGGAATTGCCTCGATGTAATGCACCTGTCTTTTCCTATCCCTTCTTTTGCCATTCTGATGATTGTTTTGTTTGCACACTCTGCTACCACTAGATGCAAAGAAGTCAGCTCCAGTAGCACCTCCATGGCCGCAGTTGGGCAAGTTCTCATGACTCCTGTAATACAGAGGCATGCCCACCTTTGAACTTTGCTGAGTGTCTCCCTCGTGCTGATCAGATTGGTTCTCTTGGTCCATGCTATTGCACCATAGGTTACTGTATTTCGAACAATAGAGATGCACATCCATCTTAGAATACTTGGACTGCATCCCCAGGATTTGCCCGCCAAGCTTCTACAAATCATCAGAGCACGCGTTGCTTTCCTGGTTATGTGACTGAAACTATGACTATGCCACCGTCGTGACTGAAACTTTGACTTTGTCTATTTCACAGACGATCTGAGAAAATGGTCATAGTAGCTTCGTCGCGAATTTTGCCTAAAATAAATTTTGCCCACATGCTTATAAGGTCCAGATGACTCAAGAATTGAAGCCAGAAGATGACGCATAACGACTTGCTTTCGGTGAAAATGAAGGAATACAATCATGATATCCTACTCAAAATTGTGCTAAACGATGATGGCCATATTGACTTTTGCAGGCGGAACTGAATTTGAATGAACTGAATTTTGTATTCCATTTTTAACCACAGAACTTCTACTTTACATAGGAGTCACCAAATGACCTCTTTTCATAACAATTTTTCGTTTTTCGCCTGATTTAAAATCCCACCTCTTGTTGAATGATGTCACATTCGGTCGCCTTCACCCCCTTTTTTTTCGGAGGATTTTTGAGACGCTACTGGAGCACTGACTCCAAACTGGTCCATTGTACTGCCAGGCAGCAACCTACTCCAGTGCTGTTAATTTGATCCCAACGGCAAATGGTGACTGGATCAGATTCGATTTCACTTGGATTCGAACCTGGGACCTATCGAACTTGGGGCAAGCACTTAACCAACTGCGCCATTCGCCCCCTTTGATTCATTTTTTTAATCACCAATTTATTTTCTAAGCCTTTGCCCACTCGAATTCTAATTACAAAAGTTTTAACCACAATCTAACGCGTAAAATGCCTCCCGGCATTAAAAGTATTTGACCAAGGGGCTTGATGAGCCCCTTTCTTCGGATGACTTCTCAAACTTTTCAAACTCAGTTCAGATTGCCAAACTCGTTTCCGATTCATGAGAAATTTGTTTTCAGTTTGCTTTTCGTCGAAGCAGGTGACCTCATCTCGCGACTGGTTATTCACGCTTTGCTTAGCCTTCAGGCCATCTTCATCTCTGAGTTTGAACACAAATCTCCGTGGAAAGACCTAAATCCATTGAAGGTCACGAATCGTCGTCGTAATTCGACTACAATCAGCATTTGTCCGCGATGATCAAAAGATCTCCTCGCAAAACGTGGGTGTGATGCCGCGTGAAGTTTAATTAAAGTTCCAAACTTTCACTTCAAAGAGTGTAACTTACAAGAACCAATAAATCTCCGCCAGCGCACAGATCATGCCACTCGCACCATCCGACGTCCAATGCCAACACAAGCCGCCATCAGTCGCGTGTAAACCCAATAAATTCCAATTCCAAGAACTACAAATTCCCGTGAACCGTAAATATTCGCTAATTATCCCCGGGCGCCATAACTTTTTGTCAGTGCGCCAAAGTGTATAGATATTTGTCACCTCCCTTCCGGGGGCAATCCCGTGTAACTCAATGACATCTGTCCACGCAGCAGTTCGTCCCCCCACCCTCGGCCAGTCGGGTCGACATGAAAACCGACATTTTCAAGTGAAATTTACGAATAGAATTGTGTCGCATCCGATTTGAAAACACGACCCTCCAACCTGCCAGCCCCGACACGACAGGGTTCCACTCTAAGAGGATGCCACGCCGAAATTAATTTCGCAACCGAATGTCCTTACGTCGTTATTCGCAGCTTAACGGATGCCCAGAGCCCTGAGACATTATCTGTCCACCGCCAGGTACGGTGGGCATGAGTGTATAAAGCCATTTCAAAACAGGACTTCATTTCATTGCGGAGCGTCCCCCTCTCAAAGCGAAATCTGAGGGGTTCCTCCATGCAAAGACGGCCATCTCCTTGGGGGTGACGGTGATCATCGTGATGACTATGAGGACCCCGGCCCGTTGCTGATGGGAAGGATAATCCACGCCGGAGATGTGTTTATTTTTCTGTGGAACGATACCAATCGATGTCGGGGAAAAAGTTCCTTAATTAAATTCGGAGTTAATTTTGAGATTTCTCGAAGCTGCCATCCGCCCACCCGCCGAGAGGACATCTCATTCGGCAAATGGTCAGGTTCCGTCCCCCAATCGATGCGCCACTCTCGGGTTGCGATTTGTGCGTGGGAGGTGAGCTTCACGTCAACAAAATCCTTAAAATGTCCTTGTCCGAGTGGGAAACACCCCGGCCGACTTGAATTGAAACTTAAATACACGTCAGTTGGTGGGGTGGGGAAATATGAGGGTGGCTAGGTGATATGATAAACTGAAGGGAACACAAAAAAGCTGAGTCACACCTTTGCAGCTCCATTTAGCTCTCAAATGAATGGGTTGGGGCGTCCGAAGGAGCAGTACACCAGGACGGAGGGTGCCATTAAGGAATTGAAATATTCTTTCCCCAGTTTCTTTCATTTGGCTCAAGAGGGGTGCCCGGCAGCACTAACGCAACGGGCGTTCATTACACTTAACCCTTTGGGATGGCCGCCCGTGTCTTTCGGTGAGGTTGGCAATTCTATAATTAAGGATAAAAAGCCTAGGATTTACTCGAACACTCTCTTTGTGATGACAGGCCCGCACCGCACCGTACACATGAGTGCGTGACTGTCGACCTTAATTCGAGCTCTTCATGCCTTTGATCCCCCCATGCCGGACTTTGTCTTGAATTTTTGTTCAGTCCCCCTACTCCTGGGGATTGCGTTGGGCGCCCGCCTCCTCCGCTCCAGGGGAACTGTGTTAAATGTGTATAAGGTTTCGATTTTATTGACCATTAATGTGAAAATCTATTGCCCCCCGTTATGGCCACTTGGAAGGGCGTTTGGTCATTTAGTCGTTAAAATGCGGAACACAATCAAGGCGGTCGACACCTTTTCGCCATGACTCCATTGAGCACGATTCGGGCTCAGCCGGGGTGCTTAAGAAAAAAAAACGGATATGAAGGGTTTCAATTGGCATTCCGGCAAAGGGTGCTGAGTGGGTGGGGTTCAGGTTCAGGTGGTCGTTTATTCACTTCTTTCAAAAGCGCCTTGGGACTTCAAAAAGAATTGTTTTCCTTCGAGATTTTCATTTTTTGTGTTAATTAAGGGTAAACGGAGGATATTTTGTGTCCAAGGTGACACTCGTTGAGGCGTGCGTTGCTTGATTTTAATTAGAGGAAATTACTTTGGCTACGGTTCGTAATTGAACACGACATTATGCCGGCCAAGGATTGTGAATTTTTTTTTCCAAAAGCCACTGACCGAATGAGGGGTAATCTTTAGAATTCGCAGAAGAAGATAATTGGAGCGCGGTGGTCGAGCAAGATGTTGTCAACACCAGTGGCTTAGCGAAATTCTTTGGTCATAAACATGCCGCAATGCCATGCTGGCTTAGCATGTAATAATCGCGTTTTTTAAGAGGATGCTTAAGAGGGACGTTCCTTTGGCAAAAAATTGTTTACTTGAAATTTCAAAAGAACTGGAGTATCCAGCGTGATACGCTGCGCCCCCCCCTAATTTTTCTCAGTGCTCTTTACATGTGTGGAAGATTTCATAATTCTCTCTCGAATGTTTGCGAGAGAGATGCGAATTTCTGTTTTCCTATAGCCTATAACCGATTCCTGATCGATCGGTGCTAATAGTGTCAAAAATTGCACAAGAATCGGTGCAATTGTTTAGAAATGTATCGCATTCATACAAAATAACCTTCAATGTTATTTTTATGGATACAAATGTAAAATAATAGTTAAAATTGAGGTTGGCTCACGTCGCCTCTTAGAACTTGCACATTCGTGACTTCAGGTGACTGTGTGCCGTCTACTTTCGCTTAGGCATGATGAACAGGAAACTGTGAATAATGACATAGGTTGCATAGCTCCAATAACGAATAAAAATAAACCAAAAACCAAAAACGAATAAAGAGGCCTAAGTCACTCTTGACAACCTCCTCTTCATGCCTCCAAAGTTTCATTGAAATCGGTCCAGCCGTTTCGGAGATTAGCCCGAACAATATATTAAACACCATAACTGTTCGTGAGTTATAAAGGCACAACGGACTTGCGGCAGTTTTTTATATATATATATATAGGTTTCTTCACTCTTGATCCGTCCATTTTGTCACACAACTTAAAGTTACTTAGTTATCACGCCAACAAGACATTGAGCTTCTGAACCTAAGCATTTGACGCCTTTCACCCATTTAGATCTCAGGCACACTGCTTCCAATCATCAAGACCAAGTTGACGTAGTTTCGCTGCCACTTGGAGTTTCGGTCTTTCTCTCCAGTATAGTCTACGTATTTTGGCCGTCTGGACAATGCGCACATCCATGCATAGCTCGTCAAGTTCGCGGTTGTGCCTTCTGCTCCATTCCTCGCAGACAGGACCAAAAATCCGACAATGGCTTTTCTTTCGAAGGCTACAGTCTGCAAAAATTCTACAGTCTCGCATGTCATCCAACTTTTGACTGCACATTGCAAGATTATGGTTTTGTAGACCATGTTAGCGGTTCTTTAAGTCAAAAGTTTTATTCAACTAACCGAAGGGATATCTATATCGAATCTCCACCAAGATGTCGTTTGTTTATTTCGGGTTTGCCCAGAGCGACTCGGAGGCTGTAAAAGAGGCCGTCCAGGTTTAAGCTGGCGGGCATAAATAGATCGAATTTTGTGAGCTGTACCAAGATGTGAATGTAGTCCGTCGACTGCTCTGGCTCGGCCACATCGAGCGCATGGACAACAACGCTCCAGCTAGGACGGTCTTCGAATCCGTGCCTCCTGGTTGGAGGAGATTAAGACCGAAATTCCGATACAAAGACCAAGTCGTTGCGGACATGAGACAGTTTGGTCTTGTAAAAGTAGCGTCAAAATGTCAGCCTGACTTTACGCATTTTTTTGGCAGTACTGGTTCCATGTGAATGGTCTCTGCAAAACAGCCAAGGCCACTTAGCCGATTGAACTGCGTTTAACTCGGTAATTCGCAGAACACAAATATGAGTGCAAACTCGTTTCGCAAGAACCGCGACATCCTCGTTCTCTATGTTCTCCAATTAAGCACATCTGAGCTCAAATATAACTCATTTCCATCGAAAACGCCAGAAGGGATAACAAATTTCCCACACCCGTCACCCGTCACATTCAATCACTCCTCTAATCAGCTTGTTACGCCATCCAGCACCCGCTCGAATGAGTTAAATCGGCTAATTACAGTGTAATGTCATCCATGCACAAATGACAATAATTAATAGAATCCAATCAGCCCACCCGTGGGCGAGGCAATTACTGCGCTCCCACAAATCAATTACATCTGTGAATCGATTCCCGTTCGATTCCGTTCGACTCCCTCTAAAATCTAGGTTTACACAGCCCCGAAGCTAATCCGAGTGCACATTCAGCAGCTGGGCTGACACAGAAAGTGCATCGGCACTCCCCCGTTCAAACATGCGGCTGTACTGCAATTGATACCCACTTTCCGCACGCAGGCACACATCATTTCTGAAAGGTTTCCCGTGCTATCTCATCAGCGTGAGATGAGATGAGACTGCGTCGTGCTTCTTCATTAAACGAGGGCTTTTCCCGCCCGCTTTCCCTCGCTAAGTGCTCCGTCCCGACACACAACAGAGCTGCACAATCCCCAAGCGCCGTTCGACGGAGCAATTTCCATTACAAAGGACTACAATTTGGATAAATCCTTTTACGACACTCAGGCATTCAATTTGCCGCCTGGCGGTGCACTGCATGTGGAATTGGAATCGTGTCTTGGTTGAGTGAGAAGGCGGCGGCAGGGATCGCATAAAAATTGAAAATTTATGTTTCAAGCCGAATTAGTTGGGCGTCGAATTAACAGCAGAAACCAGGACCAATCAGAGGTGCCCCCGATCGGCTATTCACGTCACGTAATGCGACTGGCGTCCCTTTAACTGAACTCAATTGAATCAATTTGATTGCAGCACTCGTTGCTGTGCCAAAGAAACCGATACGCACTCACCCTGCAGATGGGAACGTCTAAATCTACTCGGATCCTTCGCCGATGCTGCTGTGCGTGCCCGCACCTTCGCTGCTTATATAATTTCGCTTTTATTATTATTTACTCGTATTTCTGCCTCTCCTTTCCCTTGTTATCGAAATGCAACGGTCCGTAATGACACCTCCACGAGGCGACGGCGGGGGAGCCGTCTGAGAAGAGCTCCATGTGCTTGTCGCCGATGAAGTGTGGCGCACGTGTTTTTTAAGCGGAATCCAAGAGGCAAATGCTTGGAAATATTTGTTTTTCATTCGCTTCCTTTGCGTCGCCTTTTTTGTGCCTGACAATGTGAAGGCAATCAAGCAGACGCTGATTCCCCTTCAAATCTCAAGCTGGAGCAGGCAGCCATCGGTCCTTCGAGTGATAACAAATCCACGCCCACCCAATTCTGGCAACTGGCACCTGGCACCTGGAAAGGGGCGCCCGGGAATGCGTGTGGGGGGTAGTGCGATTGACTGTGATCAGACGACTGAGCACGGATAAGACCACCATCGACAAGGACTACAAATCGTGCGTTGGGAGCGCCTTCGTGGAGTATATGCGACGGACTTGTCAATTTGCTTGAAAGCAAATTCTCAGCGAGAATTGTTTTGCCATTAAATTTGAAGGCAAGGGCGTTGCCCTGCAGGTGTTCTCCGCTCTGTTTTCTTGCGGGCTATTGACGTCAGGTTTAAGCCGTGTTAAATTGTCTCACCTATTTACTCCTTGTTTATGGCCAGCGATTCGGCACAAGTTCAAGGTGGATTTTGCTGTGGAATTTTGAAACTTGTTTGCAATCTGAACAAGCAGAGCAATTGTCAGCAGGGTGTGAAGGTCAGTGAAGAGTAAGGGAACTTCATGCTTCGGTGAACGAGAAAGGCCAGCACAAGAATTTTGAATAACAAGGAGAAATCTTAAGTGAATTTCGCTAGGACAAGGACAAATTAATTTTATTCAAAATTTAAAAATTGGACATGAATTCAGATTCTTGCTTGAATGGAACTCAGCTAAGTTATCAAATTTAGTGTTGTTTTCTGAGGATAACCTTTTTCTTCTTTTTGAGGTCTCAACTGGCATCCTATGCTGTGGTGTCCTACTAGTTTAGAGTCAAAGATTCAACGGCCGGAAGTTGCACATGCGCTCTACGTGGCCTAGCCATCTTAGGCGCTGAATTCATAGACACCTGGCGAGTCTGATGTCGCATGCTACATCAGCGTGTACAGTTCGTGATTGAATATTCTTCTCCACTTGCCATCAACGCAAACAGTCGCAAACAATTGACCACGTTTGCTCTATACTCATTTTTCGTCACTGGTTATGACCTGATTCCGAATACTCTCCACTTCGATGAGCTACAGCAACGTAGCGAGTATATTAACTCTGCTCACCTACTTCACGAAGATTCCGGTCACCGATCTTCGTATCTACTTCGCAGTGTAGTCGGTTACATTTGTTTGCCCTCAAAGTTCGAAAGTAAACCATGGAATTTCTTCTTGGGCATAACAATGGGTCCCCTAGGACATTGCCCGTCTACCAACCAAACTAACCTAACCTGCAGTCAGTATAGTCAGCGCCTAGCTGGATAACAATGTCGACAGTGCCGATATATATATCCTGCCTGACCTCTTAATAGAATTTAATTGATATTTGGACCCTAATTCTACCTAGTCTCGCAATGGAAACGAGCTCTATCATGGTATATATGTCATGACATATTCGCTTCTAATAGTTAAAAAAATCGCCTGCCTCCTGTTCAAATTGACCGCAATCGCTTTAGGAGTGTGGATGAATTATGTTAAAACTCTACTAACGCAAACGGGGCTATTCTGTTAACCAGCAAACTTGCGCCACGTTGTGATCTTTTAGAAGCGTCTAACCCAATTTGACCAAGGAAGACCAAGCTGACTCTATACAATAGCTTGATCATCCCAGTCCTGCGGTACGGCGCAGAGACATGGACAATATCCCAAGCGGATAAACAGTCTCTTGGTCTTTTCGAGAGAAACGTTCTGCGCGGCGGTCTTTGGTCCTGTTTGCGTTGATGGCGTTTGGAGGAGAAGGTTCAACCACGAACTGTATGGGCTGTACAGCGACATGTGTCTAGCCAGGCGTCTACGGATCCAACGCCTGAGATGGCTAGGCCATGTAGAGCGTATGGACAACTTAGCTCTGGCTCGAAGAGTCTTCGACTCTGAGCTTGTGGGACAACGCAACAGAGGACGTCCACGTACAAGGTGGCGGACACAAGTCGAGGTAGACCTCGGCCGGCTTGGTGTGCGAAACTGGAGACAGCTGGCGAAAGATCGTGCTGGCTGGAGAGGCATGTTGAGTGAGGCCCATGTCCACCTCGGACTGTAGCGCCCTAAGAAGAAGAAGAAGAACCCAAATTGACTGCTGGACATTTTCTGCAATCATAAAATATAAAACAAGACATTTAATTCTTTTGAACTCGTTGGCGACCCGCGGTGAGCGGTTAATATCGTCGGTTCATATGCTGAAGATCCATGGTTCAATCCCCTATACACCAACTGTCACCTTCACCGCACATCCTCTCTCAAGTCACTGTCACTGCTCAAAGAGTACACAACTGTCAAGAAAATGTTCCCAAACTTCGGCATAAAATTAAGAGTCCTCCCCTCTCGTGAGAGAATACTCTCAAGAGTGGTTGCTGCAGAAGCTAAGTCCATCCCGGACTGTAGCGCCAGCCTGAGAAAAGTTGAATCGAAATGAATTTATGACACAATCATAAGATTCGAACCGGATTGTGATATCCTTCAGGTTTTAAGTGCTTCCGCTGTTTCTGATTTGATTCCCAGTCGAAGGCATTTCCCAATCGCCCGCTCACGACGGATGATCCATCACAAAAGAGCCCCTTGAGGCCCTAATCATTTCACAAAATTTGTCGTGCGGTTAAAAACACACACACTCACACGCAAAAATGGTGTTTCTCTCCTCCTTATCCTCGTCGCATCCCACCGCACATCCATCAGCACAAAGGATAGACATGATTGAGGAAAGAATGAACTGTCATCATATCAGGCCTCTAATTTCTGTAAAAAATATTCAATCCTGTCATCAATTTCCTTGAGAGGAAACTCATTTCTTGTCCCATCACATGTCGGTCCCTCCTATGTCCTCTCTCCCCCTTCAGACGAGAACAGCACTTAACACCACATAGCCCCCAGAAGAACAATTTCCCGAATATCTTGTCCCATCGTCAAACCCCATCAATAACACGAGACTCCGCAGGATTACTGAATGGAAATCGAGTTTACCCTTGCCAGTCATAAACACCCCCGCCAGACTCACTCTGTTGTCAAATATTTACACCGATTCGCACGAAACTACTCGCCAACTAGGTTGAATTGTAAATTTCCCCCGCAAACAGCTTCAGGAGCGCCCACGCCATAGGGAGTCGCCGCCGTCATCCATGATTTGGGGTCCTTCCATTTAAAGGGCCCAATTTATCAACGGTCACGAACGTCACCACCGAGAGGAGCCTCACCCAAATTATTCCATCAAAACTTTCCCAAGAAGCCTTTAGTTGACGGCGACCACAGAGCGACAACTATGCCCGAGAACAGCGGAGACATCGAGTGGAATCGAATGGAGTGACGGCGAGTGGGCGATGACACCGAGGAAACTTTTCACTTCTCGATTCGATTCTCATTCCGGTGAGGTCTTCCAAACACAGAACTTGTTCGCTCGTCTCCATGTCGACTCGAGACCCAACGCAAAAGAAACCGAGGAGAAGAAGCGAACTCCTCCGCCCAAAGATGGGGTGCAGTCACAAACAGTCCCTTTCGCAATTATCCCACGATTAGTGGGGTGGGTTGGCCCACCTAGGGAAGTCATAGTTCTCGTCTTCTTGGATGGAACGTAATTAGTTTCGAAAATTGGTCATAAGTTTGGAGCGCTCCAAACGCGTGGAAGAATGGCTTCCCGTTGAGCACCGTAGCCGGGAGGCTTTAGAAGTGCGCTTCAGATCCTCGACGGTGTTTCGAAGTTTCCCCGGATCGTGACTTTGTTGTTCGAGTACTTTGGCGAATTAATTAACGTTCTTTTTTCGAAGGAGCGGTGGATGGAGAGCGCCTTGTGTGGGGGCGGGACAGCACCTATGCATAAATAAGTAGCCGCGGGAGGTGATGAGAGGTTTTGATTGAAAACTCCTTTGGAGATTAGACAACAGATTGCTCGGGGCGTTGTTTTAGATTGTAAGTTGGAAAACGGGTTTGATGTTGTTTGCGGTTACTGAAGGCGATCGTTGGAAAAGCGGGGAATAATTGTCGTGGGCTCTGTGATTTGAGGTGAGTGGGAGAGCAACTTTGAGTTGAGAGTGGATGGTAGACTTCTCGGTTCAGAAGGACTTGCATACATTTGAAATACATGAGAAAAGTCCTCAATGTGGAGAGGTGTCATTGTCAAGAGTGATTAACTGAGTATGTCATGGAGTTAGGATTCACAAAGAGGAGCAGGGGCAAGAGGTTGACGATTGAAGTACTGAGTTATTGACAAAATTGAAATGAAGTGATTCTAGATGTTGACTTCATAGGCGAATTGCATAAAAACTCTATCCTGAGCGATAGCTTGTGCCGTGGCTCGTAGGTCGTCTAGGCTTCTTTTGTTACCGTCGATACGTCAAAGACTAAGTTAAGCAGCATTTTTTTGAATTTATCGCCTTACTTCGCGGTGTAGCGCTGCAATGTTTGTCTACAGACATCTTCGAAGCGTGGCGAAGTAAGAAAAGACAGCGTAGCAGTTTACGACTCTTAAAAATGCGACACGACTGCTAAACATTTTCGGAACAAACGAATTTTGATCACGATGATTGCGTCGTCATAAATACAAGCCTGACCCCGATTGTGTCGAACCCACGTCAACCAAAGCCCACAACTAGATTACACTGCATACCTTTCGACCTCTATCAAAAGGTGGGCGCGATTTGAATGAAACAGAAATTCAATTAGGGGTTACCGAACCCAGTTGATAATGATCCCTTATCGACCACACGGATCCCCACGAACTCCTCATCAGTTCCCCATTCAAGCTCAAAATTAAAAAAGAACAAAATCCTCATCTAAGGGTCATTCCCTCAGGAATAGGAACCACAGGGAGCTTTGAGTCAAAAAATCCTGCAAGAATTAATTCAAGGACTAGCACCTTCGGAAACCGTTTCGAAATTTTAATATTCCACCGCCGTCGTCGACCTGCACACCATCCCCCACTTAATGTCACAAAATGTATATCACTTCGCTCCATTAGAAGCGGAACGTATCCCCGGAGGAAATTTGCATAAGAATTTCTCAGAACCGCACCAGCAAATGAACGCAAAACTTTACCCAAAAGAAGACGGAGAAAGAAAAAACCAGAGCCCCACACGAATGTCCGCACAAATTTAGTTGCGACAGAGAGGGAATCACTCCCTAATGAATGAAGAGCCTGCCCACCCCCGAGGCGGAAAGGTACTCGCCGGCCAGCCCACAGTCGGGGAAATACTTCACAAATAAATGCCTTAACCACTTATCAAGAACATAATCCCACAGAAATCATAGACCAACGGAAGGAACATAAAGCACACCATCTGTCGTCTTTCAATCCTCGAGGATTGCCTTTTGTTTTGCTCCTGGAGTCGTGGTCTTTGTATTTTTCTTTCCCGAGAACGAATGACAACTTGAGTTGGAACGGCGGTTTGCCGAGAGGTGGGGATGGCCACAGGAAGACAAACGAAGTTGCTGCTGCCACAAACCATGAAACAAACAACAATTGTTGACGGAACAGGCCAAAGCGGATTAAGTTGTCCACTTAGGATGGAAATAATGTATCACTCGACTCGTGTGTGTGTCTGTCTTCTTTTTGCCGACATTTCTAAAGAGGTATGACCGCAAAACGTACTTACCATCGGTTTGGGTCATCCTTGCAAGAGCTCCTTTGGACAACTGAGCAGTTCCATTTTATCTCGTATCTCTGGTCTGCTCTTTTCAACCAATTCAACGTTCACTTGTGTGTTTAGCCTCGGATAAGTCGGTTTTCATGCAAATCCTGACGCTCACCGAGGATATGAGTATCATTACTCTGCAGGATACTTGTCGGGGATTTATGAGTGGTGAGAGCACGTTGAATTAATTCTTGGCAGTTGTTCTGCTCCAGAAATGCTCTATCGTCGCTTGAAATTTAAGAGGTGATCGAATTTGCATGAACCATGAAATTGCTTGGGGCCATGTTTCGAGCCATTGACGTTTTTTGGAATTTTTTTTTGGATGACGCTGTTGGTGAAGAATTTCCGTGTTTTTTGATGATTTACAAGGCGTTGCTTTAAGGCAGCTTAATCGCACTGAGAGAGTCTTACTGAGATCGTATGGATCGTATGCCTGGACTACAGGGTGAGTGAGTCAAAAAGTCACAAAGAAGCCCTCGTTGTACGCAACATTTTTTTCAAAAATTAAAGGGGAGTGTCACCAAGAGATGGCAAGTTGACGAAGTCACATCATAACGCATCGCCTTGCCTAACGTTTTTTTTCGACTTGTGGACTTCCCTCATCATCTCCAGCTGCTTTTAGGATTTCAGCTGTCAAGCCCTCGGCTCAAACAGCTCTGTTAAACCTCGTCTAACTCGGGAGGACGGAATTCTCGGTGAATGGAGCCTTCCTGCCTGACATCCGTATTTGTGTCCTCAGCACCGCAGAAACGGTTCTTCCAAATTCTCTGTATCGACTACTAGCAGTTATCCACCCTTGTCCCGGCAGGGTTCTGTCCGATCTCTTGATTTTTTTTTTATAGACGGTGTCGTAAAGGGCTACATAAATTAAATTAATCATGATACTAGTGCCGAATTCTATGGTCACAGCTCCAACAACCGACCGAGGATTCCCAAAAACAGCACACTTTCCGTAGCATACCATGCTACCTATAAACTCGAGATCTTCACTCGTTTAATGAATGAACCAACAAAAGTCTCTGACAAGAACAAGTTGTTCTTTAAGCACTTCCTTCGACTAATCTACTCATAAACAGCAATTTAAACACCCAAGTCAAACTCACTCAAAACGTGCACATCTGTCATTGCAGTACATTTTCCCACCTGCAGATTCACTTAAGCAACCCCCAGCACTCATTTGAACCGTACAAAGTGTGCAAAAGTATCCGTGTAATCTACTTAATTCATAAATCAGTTTCACCTCCACGTAGCAGTTCCTTTCGCTCGGAAACTTTTGCACTCACTTGCGAACCCAACAAAGTCCTATTGTGCCAAACTTTCTGTCTCGGATTAACTATCCGAAAAATGTCTCACTTTCTCGCTTTCGCACTTCGTGCAGTGAGCGCATTGTATCATGGGATTATGAACTTTATTGCCTGACACAGCTGAGTTACTTCAACTTTTCGAATTGCATAAATGCCGGAAAGACTGTTACGCAGCTCGTTGGATGCAAGTTTATTGAGAGATGAGTTCTGCATAAGCCTCAAGGCGTTTCAAGGGGGGGATGACGAAAGTTATTGGTACTCTTTGGAATTTTTTGGTAATAATGAAATGTTGCGTAGCTTAAATTTTGACGAATTTTCTGGAAGTTAAGGGTTTTTGAGGTGAAATTGAATGCAGATTGGGTGAACTTTTTTATTGACTTACAATTGAAATGGCGACATTTTTGGGGGAGTTTTAAAATAACAACAATCCATTTAACACGGCTTATGCTCCGATTGATCGATAGACCTTCAATTTTATGTCAAAAATGTTCAAATCCTTGATTCGGAGTACGTGAGATAACGCAACAGAGGACGTTCCCGAGTAGGATGGCACCCATAAGTGGAGAAAGACTTCAATCAATTTGGTGTGCGAAACTGGAGACAGCTGGCAAAAGATCGTGCAAGCTAAAGAGGATTTGTGCTTGAGGCCCTGGTCCACCCAAATTTGCACGCCATAGTGTTACTCTTTAATCTGTCAGTGGAAGATATACGCCTTAGACTTGTCAACACGCTGCTGAAGTCTGCAATTGACGACGACTTCGTTCACTGCTAACAAAAGGTGCTGCCATCAGCATTTTTGACAGCAAATGATCTGCTTTTCCGGAAAGGGTGTCAAATAGGGCCCATGCTTCTTCGTCTGGCCAGGATAAGCTCCAAATTGGGCTTTTTATCTTACCCGGGCAACGCCAATCTCATCAATTCCCCCGCTATTCGGGTTCCCGGGTCGACAAATGCCGACAAATGTCTGTTCGTCGGGTACCCGACAAATGCCAACAAATGTTTGTTCTCAGCTACCAGACAAATGTCTGTTCTCAGCTACCAGGCAAATGTCGGTTCTCGGCTATCCGACAAATGTCTGGTCTCGGGTAGCCGACAATGTCTGCTATTGGTTATGTTCATTAAACATTGTCGTCCATGCCAATTTGACGCCCAATCTTAAGTCAAATGGAGTTGCTAAGACGCTCGATTCACTCTTCCTTCCAGCGTGTAGGCCCAACATAATAATAATAATAATAATAATGGCGGCGCTACAGTCCGGGGTGGACCTGGGCCTAGCTTCTCAGCAACCACTCATGTTGTGCGTGCTATTGTTCTGTCACGAGCGGAGGGGACCTACAGTTTAATGCCGACTCCGAACGGCGAATTGAGAAGCTTTTTCTAGACAGTTATACTCTTTGAGCATTGTCAGTGACTCGAAAGAGGTGGAGCCGTGAAAAAATGTTTGATGTTTTTTTTTTCGAGATTCGAACCGACGACCTCGAGCGTAGGAGTCGACGCACCTACCCACTACGCCACGGCGCCTAACATACTGACGTTTAAATCAACATGCCTCAGGCTCCCGACATGCAGGTCAAGACAAATATTCTTATCCGAGAATTATCCCGTAATCGAACAGCAATTTATTCTGACAAACTGCCCTCACCTCATCGCCTCAGCTCGAGTCAAATCAATTTGCATTAAGTCCTTGAAACAAAACCTCAGGCGTGAGATACCTTTCCATCCATTCATCCACATCATCGAATATTGCGTCATCTACAACGGTATTTGAATCAAAATCCAACTTCGGTTATCCCACAAACATCCGACGGCAGCAAGCCCCATTTGTCTTCACTGCGCCCCCATAAATTATCCAAAATCAAAAAAAGAACGTAAATTCGTTGAAATATCTTTTTGCGAATTCTCAAGGAAATCCCCGCCGTACTCAGATGAATCTGATGGATTCGATAGCATCGACTCGGCATCAATTTACACGTCCGCATCGGGTCTGGCCTTCGATTTAAATTTGTCGTACCCCGACCCTGACATGTCTAGGATACGAGTCCGCTCGATGCGTCTAGGCGGCTTGTTTGCTTTTGGTCGGCACTGTGGAGCCGGAAGTTGAAGTGGGCGTCGGCAATAAATAAGAAGAGGTATTTCGCACGAGCCAAAAGCATAATAATGATAGATTGAGTGGTGCGCAGGATGGTGTCACGTAATATATGGAAGGGACACCGCCGTTGAGTGCTGGAATATTAAGTGAAATAACCACGTGAGGGGTGCTCATGCTGAGGCTGGAAATGACACGAATTAATCAAATTGGTTGCGGGCGAGAGGGTGATCGCGTATTTTTTGGATACGCAATCCAATGATTTGGTTATCAATCAGGGAGGCAATTGGATTAGCCTAGGCGACTGAGGGACGACAACGTTCTGACAAGTGATTGGAATTGGATGTGGGCTCAACGGTAAATTCTCATAATTCATTCCGACAACTTCATTTGATTTTGGTAGATACATGACAAAGTGAAGTCTTGTTCGAAGATTCGTCATGATTTAGGCAGCTGGGTCACTTCTGGGGGGAAATGTGTTGTTTTCAGGCACATGATGGTTTTGAAACTTACAGACCTGCAGGTCGCTTAGGGCTTAGTGAACACAAGCCAAAGAAGGAGCTGAACGTGTTAAACTATGCTCACATTTTTGTAAAGCTCAGAAATCAAACGATTACATAGCACTAATTGAGTTCCCCTAATGAATACCCTCTGTTCTTTTAAAACCCGCCATGTGATATCCATTTCCTGTGGAAGCCTAACCAAGAGGTCTCCCTAGGGTAAACCACTCGGGACATGTGTGGCAATAATATCGAAAGCAATTCTGTTCTGCCTAAAAAAACATAAACACAAAATTCCCTAGAAAGTGGGTAGAAAGGATGTGCGTTAATGGGCAAATAAAAAAGGATTAAATGGGAGTTTTCCCAAACGGCAATCACTGCCTCAAATGACACACGAGGGAGTGAGGGCTGTGTTTGTGACGACAGATAAATGTCCAGGTTAATAGGAAATCTGCAATGCCACATGGGACATCCTTGATGGGAATACAGTCGTTTTTTTTTCTTTTCTTTTTGTTTTGTTGAAAATCCCCCAAAAGAAGCAACGGAATGACAGTTCGGGGTAAGTGACAATGAAGAAAAAAAATTCAAACGCTATTGATTCTGTCATGTGGTGGAATTTATGCCACAACTGCACCCTCTCTGGTAGGCGTGTCCCCTACTTTTGCTGCAAGTTTGAAAAAAAAAACAGATTTACGACTCTTACCGATCACACCCGTTCACAATGCGAGTTTGATGAAAAAGAACCTTGACATGATCACTCACTGACAGCTGTCAATGTGTATGCGTGAATGCCCTACAACGTGTATTTGCCGTGTATATGACATCAGCACACAGTTTACATACAGCACGCGCTCGTAGGCGCCGATGTATTCGATGTTGTTGTCTTTTATAAGGACAAAATCAGATGTTAACATAAAAAGTCATAACTCACGAACGCGTTGACCAATTTCGAACGCATTTTAGATAAACCCTCTACACGACCATACGAACAAACCCTAAAAATGTTATCGAATTCAGTTTGACCATTCGTGAGTTATAAAGAAACGACTCTAAATTTAAATTAACCACATTTATGATTTCGACTTCGGCTCAATTTTTATTTCAAGATATTGCTTAGACGTTGCCATTATGGATAGAAGATAACATAGTTTTATTGTTCTCTGCGGAAGTTTGTGCAGGACTCGGTTCTGACTAGGTAATTTTCGATTGCATTTCGACACACATTGGGCAAGAACTCGGCTATAACTTGACGAATATTCATTTTCAAAACCTCAAGCGTTTGCAGATTGTGCACATAAACACGATATTTGTCTTAGCCGTACAAAAAGAAAGTCTTGGTGACTAGTTCACATCACCACCACTTGACAAACTTGTCCATATATCCTTTCTTGCAAGAAAATCAAAACGGGTCGTGATGTGTGAAATCTAAGACCTTTTTTTTGGAGCCACATGTCTTCCACGTTCATATCATCGATTTGAGGTAAACAAAATTCGGTTAAGATTTGGCTAAAACGATGGAAAATACGTATCGTTTTCAAAGAAGTATGGAACTTTAGACCCAATTCCACACCATTGTGACTTTTTGTGGATGAACTTATTTTCCGACAATGGGGAACAAAGTTCCCTCAGAAAAAATTTATTGATTGCCCTTTTTTCTATGTTTCCGCCTCCAGACACTCCAAGAGTCCTTAACGATTTTTCTATGATGGAGTGCCCTTTACCCTCTCATCCACACACCCACCTGGTCATGTGTAATGTTCAGTACGAATTTCATCAGCCATCCAATCAGTGGAAAACTCACATGTCGCTGTAGGTGTTTGGAAGCACAAAATAATCCCAATCGAAACTGCTCATAAATATTTAGAACATCAACCAAAAGAATATGGTTGATGGCTCCTCGAGCATCTTCCTAGTCCGACACACTTGACGCCCAATTGAAAAATTGAATCCCACTCTGCCTTCAGCTTCAGCGCCCCAGAGTTTACACTCAATTGGTTATGAAACTTCCCGGCTTGTTAGTCGTTTTCGTTCTATTTTTTCCCCTCATTCATTCCGTTGTGTGGACTCCAATCAGGCGTCTCTAGATGAATTATTTAAGCGATGGACGCCGTAGCAGGTGCTGTCAAGTTGCGTTTGCTACATTTCAATTGTTTTCAATTTCTCTGCGAAAAAAATCCTTTTTCGCAGTTTTCACTTCACTCCAAAGTTTACATTGCCAGCGTCACTTTGGCGCCTTATGCCGGCTATGGAGCCTGTTATTCGACGTTAAAAGATCATCGGAACGGACGTATTATTTCGCATCGTTGCGTTGGGTTACTTATTAAATAATTTTGATTCGAAAATGGTTTTGAAATATTCAAACAACGATGGATGAGAATGGGGGAATGGAAAAGCTGAACAAAAGATTAGGGTGACCGGGAGCATGGGTCGGTGGGGCTATTTTTCATTAGACGTTATTACCAAGTGAACATGGTTGGGATTTATTTTCGCTTTGAATTTGGGGAATGATTTTCGAGGGATTATTGAATGGCTTCATTCAAAATGGGGAAGGATATTCGTAAGTTTTGTTAATGAGTTTCCTTTTCCGTTCATTTTCGTTGGCACTTGGTCCACAATTGACGTCATTCAGGGACATGGGTTTTATCAGATTACAAAAATTTCTCCCATCATTGAGTCGTCAAAATTCTAACATTTTTTTTCAACACTTGTGGGATTTCAAGGTTTGTCCAGGATGCAGAGATCGGGAATTTCAGCGGAAGCGAACTAGGAAAAGCAAGCTGAAGCAAAAACTGTTTTAAATATTTAGTTGCTAAAAAGCTAGGCCCAAGTCCACTTCGGACCTACCAGCTGGTGGTGTATTCTCCATATCTCTCAAAGAGCATTAAATTCCAGGTTGAATTTAAAACGAAAACGTCCAAAAGAACCCTCCAGCACGAGAAAACCGTGTCACCCAGTCGCATGTCACTGAGTCACCCATCAGAGGAAAAAACAAACATCACTCACTTTCCAACGATAACGTTCATCACTCAGCCACAACAATGCCCCCCAGAAACTCATTAGGAGAGGCCTAAATTTTTTTAATGCAATTTTTACGTGAGCAAATCGCACACAATCACGAAAGCCAACCATTTAGTGGTCAATTGATCACAGCTCGGGACAATTTGGCTCAACAACAACAACAAAAAAAGGACGAAAACCCACATATCTCTAGACGTTATCTGCTTCAACTTGCCATCCCCTTAAGCTGTGGGAAATTTATTGAAACCACGAGGGCCGCACAATGAAACCAACTTAACTCGAAACTATTCCAAACTAATGTCCCGAATAATCTCCGTTTACATTGTTCGCGAAAAAAACCTAGATAAATGAAAAGCTGAGCGAATGAGACAAAGCGAAATGGGACGAAAAAAAAAAGGACGAAATGTCCTTCCATCCATTTCGTTTCATTGTTTGCTTTGCTCCGCTGCCCCGGCTCCCCCTTCACCGACACTCACTTTATGTTCGCCGTCCTTGATAATATTGTTCATTTCAAAGGATATTCTCCCACCCATTAAAATGGGGGGAGGGGGAGGGGAATGACAAAAAATAAACACAAGCCAAGGCGAGGCGAACAGAAAAACGGAAAAGGCTCAACGTCATTAATCCGATTTAATTGTGTAATTGTGTGATTATTGTTAATGTCCCGTTGGATTGCTTAAATCTCCAGCAATACACCGTAATTCAGTGCACTGGCGCGTCAGTCGAAGGCATGGCGACGGTTTTGGGAGGATAAGTCTTCGCGCCGCTGAAGCTGGAGCTTTGATTTATCACCAGATATCACATTAGAACTGGAATTTAAATCCACGAACCAGGGTTGCCTATTTGCAGACGCAGACAGTCAAGAACCCCCGGGTGGCGGCGGCGGGAATTCAACTGGGGGCTTAGGATAAACGGCTCGCGAGCTATAACGCTCGACGGGGCAATTAAATTTGATTGCACTATTGATTTGAGCGGGACGGGCCATTCGACAATTAGCCAGCCAGCCATCGGGGGCACCCCTACGTCGCGTCGTCGGGCAGATTGACTATTAAGATTGATTGCCTGAAAAGGAGCGAACGCATGGGAGAACCCAATTTAAATGGAAGCTAAGTCGTGCACAAAGGATGAGGCGATTAATATCTGCTGCCGATGGAGAGATATCCAGATATCCCCGAACTCTGTAACCCAACTAACTGCTTGGCAGAGGAGTTGCACTAGTGGAACGAGAGCTAATTCAAAATTGAGCACGTTTTCGCCCGGATATTGGGGAAAGGATAGTCGCTGTAAAGACTTCCCTGATGGGAATCAATATTTCATGCGGAGGCAAGTGCCCGGCGCAGGCATTATCTGCTAATTGAAAGCAAACTCATGATCAACGAGAAGATTCATCTCTCCGCACGTCTGGAGCAGTGTTAATCATTCATCTCCCTAAATCCATTCTCTCATCGAGTCCTACCGAGAAACCAATCTACAAAGTCGATTTTGAATAAATGCAGATGCGGTGTAGATTATTTATGCCGAAGGAGACGAAACGGGCTTACTCTGGCGAAAAATTCGTAGAACTTCGAGTTGGAATACAATTTCCAAGATATTCGACAGATTCGGAACCTCGCCCCAACTATTAGTTCGGCGTACTCCTTCGAGATCGCAAGCGATACGGTTCCCCGTGCCAGCTATTATCCCGAAGGATTGCCATCGAATCTCTAAAAATGTTTCTTCAGAATTCGCAGAAGCCATTAACCTTCAGTGCTTTGCGGGGTTAAAGTGGATGAACTGACTTGCTATTGTGTCTGGTCTACGCGAACGGGGTCGGGCTCGGATTGCGACTTTTCATTGGAAATGCGGTTGGAACGGTACGTTTTTGATGAACCCATCACCTTGACTTTTCTTGTAAGTACTGGGTTCAGTTAGATACGACTGCTAAGGGTTTTTATTTTCAGAGAACCTGAATCTGTGTTATTTCAGATCGAAATTTGAAGACAAATTTAGGACACCAATATAGACGCCGAAGTCTAAGAAAGTGCCCAGGACAGGCGGGATGTTGCTTAAGCTGCACGTGATATTGTGAACACAAAAATCCAATGAGGCATTTTGAGGAGTGTGGTGGACGCCGTGGCGTAGTGAGTAGGTGCGTCGACTCCTACTCTCGAGGCCTGAGGTTCGAATCTCTAAAAAAACATCAAACATTTTTTTCACGGCTCCACCTCTTTCGAATCACTGACAATGCTCAAAGAGTATAACTGTTTGTATTTATATTTATATTTTTATTTAGAACTACTATAAAAATACTACTGTCTAGAAATAGCTTCTCAAACCCGCCGTTTGGAGTTGGCATTAAACTGTAGGTCCCCTCCGCTCGTGACAGAACAAGAGCACGCACAACACGAGTGGTTGCTGACAAGCTAGGCCCAGGTCCAGCTCGGACTGTAGCGCCGCCATTATTATTATCATTATTTTAAGGAGTGACCAGATAAGAATGATAGGAAAAGAAACTTAAACTCAGCAACAACGGTGTGGAATATGAAATAAATTCTAGCTTTATTTTAAAGCTTAATTCATGACATTTTATACAAAATAGCACATCATTGAAAGATAACCCGGTCGAGGTAACGAGGTAACGATGTGCCCTTCCTCATTTCGAAAAAAATAAGGTCCGATGATTCCGCCATACCATGTCAGTCTTTGTGGATGGATTGATGCTTGTTCGAGCACTTGTATATTGTGTTTTTCCAAAAACAACGGTAATTTTGCTTGTTTACATAGCCGCTGAGCCAAAAATGGGCCTCGTCCGCGAAGGAGATTTTTTGGCCAAAATCCAGATTTCCGGCCAACATTTTCAGCGCCCAATTAACGATCTCACGTCGATGTTTATGATTGCCTGGCTTCCATTCTTGCGTCAGCACAATCTCATACGGATCTAGGCCAAAATCCCATCGCAAAATAAGCCGGGTTGACTCTCTGGAGATGCCCAATTCAGCTGATGGACGCCGAATCGACATTTCTTTAATACTGGCCACCTAGGGCGGCTTTGTTTTCTTCTTTTCGCATCAATCTCTGTGTGGTTGGTGGCTTAAGGTCCAAAATAGTATACTCACGCTCAAACTTCTTCACAGTGAGACGAATTGCCTGCACACTGAAGCCATGATGGCGAAGGATTTCACGACAAAGTTCACGTTCACGTATTTAGAAATGAGCCGGAATTTCGATAAAATTTTTTAATAATTTTCGCGCATTTGCCAAATATAAAACGATGAATGATAAAATGGTAAACCTTACTGAATATTTTGACAACTGGGTGTTATCGTTAACTTTGACAGCTGCTGAAACATAACATTTGAAAAAGCTATCATTGCTATCTGGTCACCCTTATAGAAATGAGAAAAAGTATCGGAGACAAAACAGACCCTTGAGGCACCTCAGCATTTATGTTTTATATTATTTATGTTTAACATTATTAAATGTTATTTCTAAGCCATAGGAGAGGAGATTCATCTCATTTTCGTCAAAAGGACCTGCCAAATGCTTTTGAAATATCAATCGCAGAATTGTTTTTTTTTTAGTGAGACATGTGATCAAATTTCAGCCGCTCCTGTTGTTGCAAAATTGTACTGTTGGCCATTAAGAGCTTCCGCAATTAAAGATATTTCATAAGCTGACGATTAATAGGCTTTTTCAGGGATTTTGAAAGAAGGGACGAAAGTACTATGAGTCGTTTCGCCAAGATTGCACGCTTGTATATCAACTTTAGTTCAGATAATTCACTTAGGTTGTCATGAACGTCTTCATATGTGCGTGATATCCAAAAGTTGTTGAGCTGATGACTTCTGATGACCAAAAAACGATATGAACAGTACAGCGTGGGAGGAAAGAATCATGGGGTCCGTGCCAAAGGGCAACAAATAAGACGTTCGCTGGGGCATCATATAGCTCGACAGTCTTAACTAAAGGCAGCATCTTTTTGTTGAGAGACTTAAAAGAAAAAACAAAATAGATACAATAAATATTTTCCTCAAAAGCATTACATCTGTTTAAGCAACGTAATGAAGCACGGTACTGGGAAAATCATTTTTGCTTATCTTCCCTTTTCTTAGATGTATTTTTTTAAGGAATTGAATTGAAAGCACATGGACAAGGTTGAGTAATATCTTCTCCAACAATCAACGGGCATAACGAACCTTAATAGTCATACAGTGCCCATGAGTCCAAAAACCCTTCCAGTGAATAGCAAGAACATTTTTCAAAGAGTATCAAAGATCTTCGCCTACATGTTAAAAATTCTTCAAATACCGTTCTAGAAACTTTTCCCCGTTAATCATTCCCCACGAAGAATTTGAAAATATTCGCATTCATAGACGGTCCGTATCGCAATTTTTGGCCCATCAGAATCCCCAAGATTATCTCGTAATTATTCTTAACAAAAATATGTGAACAGGAAGTCTGAAATGCCAACACCACCAATAACCGCTGGGGAGGTAAGTTTCCTTATCATTTTCATGGAGGAAAACATTTTTATGGGGAAATAAATTAAAAGAACCCATAAAACTTATTCAAATGAAGACAATCAACAGTCGGTCTATTGCCGCCATTACCGGCACCACAGGCTGATATTAATTACACGCCATCGCATTCTGAATCAACACCTAGTCAACAAAAGGGAGTAATATCCGTGGATTGCAGGCACAATACAGATTTAATCGGAGAATGGATTGTAAGGAGGTGCGCGAGCACATATCCTCATAATTTTCCGAGAATAATGAAAATTCTTGTGCTGGATGAGAAAAAAAACGTTCGTCTCCATCAGGTTCGAGTTCTGAGAATTATGAGAAAGGAGCAAAACAATTGGTTCTTGAGCAATATCCCGCCGGATGTACTTGCTTCAGGTACAAATTTCCGGTTCGTCTGAATTTCAAGCGCAAGCTTCAATAAATTCGTTGTTTTTGATGATTTGATGAGCAGTCAGGGTACACATCCTTTTCAGGCGTATCCTTAGCTCCTTCAGTCAGTCCTAGCAAATGGGAGCATGTAAAGGAGTTGCAAATGTGGAACAGCTGTGAAGCCAGGGGTGGACTTGGGCCTAGCTTCTACAACAACCACTCGCTTTGTGGGTGCTATTTTCCCCCCCAAATGGAGAGGACCAACAGGTTCTGAACGAAAAACAGTTTTCTAGACGATTGTGGTCTCTGATCTATGTCAATGACTCGAGAAAGTGAAAAGTAAAGTTTTTGCGTTCGGGATCGGTGTGGGTGCAGGGACATTTCAGGTTCCGCATTGAATAAGCCAGAAGCGCCATCCCTTGCCCATTACATTCCGAAAGCCACTCTGGTGTTGATTGTCCATTTCAACTTCCCGATCCAGAAGTTCGTAATCAGACCGCCCATGGAGGACCCACCACAGGGTCCCCGTCAGCCAAACCAAGCAAAACCCTACGATCCCTGTCAACTGTCACAAACTGTCGACTAAGGTATTTCTGAATGCGAATAATATTCCATGTTGCGAAAGTCAATTACCCTAATTAGGTGCCATTCCCTTTGAAGGAACCCGAAACTCGGTCTTCAGCATAATTTCCACCCTTCAATCGTTCGAGTCCTCAAAGCGAATTTTTGACATCTTCGTCAGTAAATGGTTTACAAAACTTTACCCCGAGTTAAGAGCCAGCTCCCATTGCTGCAGGAGTTGTACTTCAACTTTAATTTGTGACTGTCTCTCCTCCCCGCAGTTTCGGATACGTTCTGTCGTCTCGCCTACGTGTCGTAGATTTCTGTCATCTTTTTTTCTTCGCCTCAGTTTTCCACACAATTTCTTTTGCAGTTTTCGCCTCTTTCTTTTCGATTAAAACTTTGTCCAGGAGGAGACGCGATTGAAGGGATTTTTGCATTCTTAATCGGCTTCGGGACGCCCTAGGAGACTTGGCAATACATCGCCTTGGTGCTTGCCTTAATTTCCTTTGGCATTTCGAAAGTTGATATAAACTTCTGACCCTTAACCAACCCGCGGAGACATTGCATGGGCGGTTTCGTAAGTTTTGACAATGGGGTTTGGTGCTGAAGTCGTACTCGTGACTTTGAAGTCGGAGACGGGAGCTAATTAAATGAATGAAAACTCATGGATTTTTTGACAAATTTCTAAAACCGCTTTGGAAATGGTTTTTGTATGAACTCAAGGGACTTTGTGTGTTTGTTTGGTCCGTGGGGTTAATCAGAAAAATGTTTGATGTCGATTTCCTCGAATCCGCAGTGAAACTTGCTTTAAGGAGGGATTTCAAAAGTTTTTGTTTTTTTGAAGGTATAAATATTTAATGACTTTCTGTTGTTGTTTGCTTCGCCTTTGCCGGGATTTCGTTTGTTGTTTTTTCTGACACAAGCCATCATTAGCAACGCTTTTGAGGACTTCCGCGGAAGCCGGTTGTTCCACCTTGTCTAAACATTTTGTGTCTGATTGCCATCTACTCATGGAGACTCTTGAAGGCTGGAGTATTTAGTTTCGAAAATTTGGCAAACATTTTTTTTTTGTGCCGCTTTGAGTCATAAAAACCGTCTGCGAGTTGAAAGGATTCCGCGAATATTTTTTTCAAAAGAATTGAACTTATACGGACGTAAGATCGTGTGGGACCCTGAGCTTGTTGGTTAACGCAACAAAGGACGTCCACGTTTAAGATGGCGCACACGAGTGGAAAGGGACTTTAACCAACTTGCTGTGCACATTTAGAGACAAAAGCGAACATTTTGTTGAGTGAAGAGGCTTGTGGGCGCCATGGCCGTGTGGGCGCCGTGGCAGTGTGTGTTCGTGCGTCGACCCATGCGCACTAGACTTTTACAGTCTAGGTCCGAATCCAAGATCAGACAAACAATTTAAAAAAAAAAAAAAATTGTTCACGTCTCCACCTCTTTCGAGTCACTGACAATGCTCAAAGAGTATAACTGTCTAAAAAAGCTTCGCAATCTCGCCGTTCGTAGTCGGCATTAAACTGTAGGTCCCCTCCACTCGTTATAGAATAATAGCACGCACAACACGAGTGGTTGCTGAGAAGCTAGGCTCAGGTCCACCTCGGAATGTAGCGCCGCCAGTATTATATTATATTGAGAGGCTTGTTAGTTGAGGGCCAGGTCTACACCGGCTTATAGCTCCACAGGAACAAAAGAAGAAAAGAACGTAGGGTCCAACGATTTTTTGATGCCGTTTGAAAACAGATGAATGGAGTCATAGCCGCTCAATCCTTGCAGGCATTCAACTTTAGTCCCCTACTTTTATCTATAATCAGCAGAAAGCATGATTGCTGAAGAGGCTTGTCAAAGGCTTATCGTGAGCTCTAACTGCTGGTTTTATGATTGTATATATATATTTATGATTGTACCTCTGCCAGCAACAGTTATTAATCGTGCCGAAAAGAATTAGTTCAGGTACGTACAAAGGCTCAGCTTTTCTAATGAAAAGCAGAAAAGGAATGAGGAAGCTATCCATGGCTTTCTTGCGCAGCGAAGAATCGAGTGGCGTTTCATTGTGAAACGTGCTCCATGGTGGGCCGGTTTCTGGGAGAGGATGATCCGGACGAAGATGAAGAATCTTTTGAAGACCACGATTGGAAAGTCAAAATTAAGCAATGATCAGCTGCGAACGGTTCTTATAGAAGTAAAAGAAATCTTAAACAAAAGACCATTAACTTATCAAAGCTCTGACCCATTGGTTTTGTCCCCCTTACACCTCTACATTTTCTAATCGAACAACGTCCGCTTGTTTTGGATTCATCATCGACACAGTTGAAGGCTGACACCCTTCCAACTGCCTGGAAACACCGCATGAAGTCTGCAAATCAACTTAAAAGGAGGTGGCACTCCGAGTACCTCCAATTGCTACGTTCTTTTCATTTTCGACCACATGCTCCCTCGGTTCAATTAAAAGTGGGAGATGCTGTATTAGTCTCCGATTCTTCAACCCCAAGAATTCATTGGAAGATGGCCATCATAGAGGAGGTATTTATTGGGAGAGATCAACGGATAAGATCCTGTTCGATAAGACAAGCGGATGGTAAAATATTCAGGAGACCTATTCAGCTTCTTTTCCCGCTTGAACTTTCATCTTGCCCGGCGGAGGATGTTAAATATTGAGGGGCACCCTGTACTTTCAAACATCTTTTGTCTAGAGCTTTTAAAAATGAATTTATCTCTTTCTTTCAATTTTTCTTTTTGGAACCTATTTTGTATATAAAATGCACTGTAAAATATGAAAGAGTTGAGTTGCAATTATAACCTGAAGTCTTAACCTCGAAATCATTAATAAAGTCACATTCTTTACTTGATCATTTTCCACGGCAATTTTAATCGCCACCATTTCCGATCTGAAAGGACGGTCTTATAGGTCCCACCGATTTCATTCTTCTTTCAAAGTGGGTGTAGGTATCAATGATTTATCACAATCTCTATTTTGGTTGGTATTGGTAGTGAGCTCCTATTCAAGTACTTTTCAAGCTAGCAACTTTGTGCTGCATTTAGTGATCCAAGCACTCCAGACTAGATTAGGCACTAGTCGTCAACTGCAGAAGGTATAGTCACTCTTAGGCCAACTAAGGTCCACTATCATACCACGCAGACAGGATGATCTTCTGACTTCGTGATGAAACAGTTAAGCTGACCGAGGCGCTGATGTTTTTCTGCTTGCTTAAGTTGTTGAAATAGTATGTCCCCAGGAGTGTTTGCCACCGCGTTTGGACCCACTCTAGGTTTGACTAAATTAAAATGACTGTCACGCTGAGAAAACACCGTGACCAACTTAGACCCTGATTGAGTCGATTGTGCCACCACTAACTGATAGTTAAGACACTAGTTCCTCGATTGACCAAATCAAGCCTAAGAGATCCTACTCGTGTCTCATGGTGTTTCGCTACGGCAAACTTCTGGGTTACAGCCAATTTGTTCTTCTTAGGAACTTAATCATGTCGTGGATTTTTGTGTTCGACAATTTCTCCAGGCCGCCGAATTTAACCATAGAAAGACCTCGAGAGCCAAACTTTTTCTTACTCAGTTTTGGTCATCTATTTGATCTGCCCCTTCACAGCGTTAGCTGATCAAACCCGTGGCTAACTATGAAATACCCAAAGGAAAACATTTGCATAGTGCCTTCATCTTTATTCTGCAAGTGACCAGCCATCAAGTGTTTGCCTTCCTCCTCGTTATGAAAGACAAATTCATCACGCTGTATGCTTTCGTCTAAACGAATGGAATTTATGCAAAAAGCGGGTGGAAAGCGGTGACAGCTCCGATACAAATGGCAATCTAAATCACTTTTGCATTTCATAAAAAACTTCCGCAAAATTCGAGAGCTCCTCCAGGACTACACGAGACGGTTTCTAAAAAGAACACTAAAAAACTATAAAAAAAACCCCTTCCATCGTCTCATACTTCCATTCCAACGAAACGACCTCTGGAATCCGTCTAATTGATGGTCTTTGTTGAGGATATCATTTCATTTCCCTAGCAGGCACCTGCAAACAGGAAAGGGGGGGCTGCCGGAAGCGGAAATGAATTCTTATCTCCACCGGATGGACAACGAGAATATTCACATTCCATGCATTTTTCAATCTCATCCAACCCTCCCCCACACACAGGACGGGACTCTTTGTCTTGAGGTGGAATTTTTGATTATTCCACCGCAAAAATTATGTACATCCCACCTCGCTCGCCGGAACGGTCACAGCAACGGATGAGTATCCACGACACCGACGGGTGTGATTCATTCAAACTTCTGCACGTGAAATGCTAGAATGGTGCTCCTGTATGCAGGGATTGATTAGATTCCGTGGAATGTACCGCACACAAGGCTCTGCATTCATTTCGGTGGCTGAAAAGTGATTAAAGTTTCAAGCATAACCCTCGGCGATCCGCTCGGTGAATCCAGAAGATTGGAATTTATTACAGAGCCCATGTTCACGGCGTGTGCATTGATTAAACAAATGCGATGTGGATACATGGGTACGAGTCAAAAAATCGTATCCGTCTGCAGAGTTTGCCTTTTTCCATCCCTAATCTTCGACGGAACAAAGGCATTCGATTACAAATTCGAAAATTGTACACACAAGTGGAATGCAAAACAAAACAAATCCTCAAGCAGCACAACAACAAAAAGGGGACCACCGTGAGGGTGGAGCGGGTGAGTGGCAGGACGTGAAACTCATTTGCGTACCCATCCCCTCATCCTTCCCCCCTCACAAGTGAGTCGAAGTGAAAATATTTGTTGAATGTGTATTATTTTTCTCTCGAAAGCGCTACCCCTCTGCTGGGCTGGGGTCTCACCCCCCCACTCGGGTATCCTTCGAAAAATATCGCTTACGTGTCGTTTTTTGTTTTTGTTTCGATTTTTCTCTCGCAAGCTGTGCGCAGTTATTGCTTTATGTTTTAATGGTGTTATTAGTGCCCCGACACACTGAGCGTAATGTGTCACATTAAAACGGTTTGCTGACTGGAATGTGCACACGGTGCCAGTGTGAGTGTGTTTACTTGGCGGAAAACAAGATCCTCAAATCGTTGTCGTTACGACGAGGGGTTGGAGCGAACGCTGGGATGTGCTTGTTAAGCTGGCGACGATAAAGCAGCAGCCCTTTGTTTTCTTTAAAAAATTCAGATCTCCGCTCTGCTATGCAGGACCAAGTGAATAGCTCGCAAAGTTATGAGTTCCTTAATATTCGAAGACGTCAGAGTAATGGGCCCCACTTTAGGAGGGGGGTCCAAACGATAAATGTGTGTGGAGCGTGGAATAAATATTTTTCTCATGCCGGGGGGGATGCGACATTAGTAGCATTTCATATCGAGTTCAGTTGCGAAGGACATGCAGGTACTTCTGAAGTCGATTAAAATTTAAGAACGGCCAGGGTACTAAAGCCGTGAATACATCCGAAGATTACGATAAGAGTGAGGCGAATGAGCTCGGCGAATGGGAATGGAAACGACGTGCTTAGGTTACCCGTATGACAGCTAAAGGGGAAGTTGATGTATTCATTTGTTTATCGAGGCATTCAAAAGATAAGCTTCAAGGCCGGAAAGAGGGTTCACACCGAATAAAAAGAAATATCTGAACCATGGTGGCGTGTACGTAACTTATTCTTTCCAAATCTGGTCTTTGTGGCGTATACGTACTATTTTGTCGACTAAGTTTAGTAGGGTTACTGTCCACCTGCTTACCCACTTCTTTTGGATTTTTGATCACATCTTGGGTCTTCATGACCTTCTCTAACCGCGAATACATTTTTACGTAATATTGAGTTAGTGACTATCGCCCCAGAGGATGTCCATGTCTAAGGTGGCGCACACAACTTGTGATTGAACTCAACCAACTTTTTTTTTTTCGGAGGACTTTTTTTGAAACTCTACTGGAGCACTCAGACTCAGAACTGGTCTATTGTATTGCCAAGTAGAAACCTACTCCAGTGCCGTTAATTTGATCCCAACGGCAAACAGTGACTGGGCCAGATTCGATTTCACTTGAATTCGAACCTGGGAAACTTCTAACTTAGCGCAGGCACTTAACCAACTACGCCATCCAGTCGTCTATATACAGCTTTAAAATGGATGAGGACGTGGTGCGTATCGGTCTGAAACTCGCTGGCTTTATCTAGGATTTGACGGAGTGGATAAACTCGGTCTATCGTCCACTTGCCGGGCCAGAAGCCACACTGCGCTGCAAAAATTCTTAAGACGTCCACACAGTACGCTGGACAGGATTTTGTAGGCGATATTGATCAGTTTGCATGTTCCTTTAAATTCTTCGATACCTCAAAAACGATTCACTCGTTGTCTTCTGTTGCATTTGCTTCGACCTTAGATCTCTTACCCAAACCCATCCAAAACGGAGACAAACTGGGCCATCGCTCTCTAAAACGAAAGCGATTGAGGATCACGGTCCCATTTCGTGCTGTTTCATATTCAAAATACCCGCGGGCCAAACTGAACTGCAGTCGGCCATAGCAGCATCTCTGCTCTTTTCAATCATCTGAAAAGTTAAAACCATCCTCGGCTGTTTAATGAATTAACATTAAATTCACTTTCAGACCAACTATTCATGTAAAAACTTTTCCATCTCAATTTTCCCTCGCAACAACCAGACCGAGGAACTCTTGCAAGTCAACCCCGATCGTGGGTGGCCCCCTCGCCGCCGCCGAGAGCTCTGAATATTCAGATCCTTAATCCATTGCTGAGCGAATTCATTGTCCCTGCTGCGGTACCGGGAAATGAGTTTCATTCTCCGACTCCGAGTGCGAACAAGAATTAAATTAGAGCACGGATGCAGAAGTAGTTCTGGTGGCGTCGTCCGCCATCCGTCTTCCGCCTGCAATTCACTTAACAGCCAGCACCTCGCCGACGAAATGGTAACAAGAGTCGCAAACGTCATCGCCGCCGCGGCGGAGAAGGAGAAAGTTTTTTGTTGAAAAAGCGCAAGTTTCCCTAAGTGTGCACGTGTGAGCGATTTGTTTGACTTTCAAATTAATTTCCAGGCAATCCCATGAAATTTCACGGAATCATTTGTTGCCTCCCTCCAAGCGAGCAATTAAGATATCGAATTGATGCATGGGCGGAGGGAGTGGGCGTTCTGCGGACATGGGGAACGCTTTTATGATTGAAGTGGAAAGTGTTTACCCACCTGAATGTGATTCGATTGATGATTTGTCAAGCGAGTGACGTGTCTCATCGACAGATGGATGTTCCCACGAGACTGTGGTGTTTGATGTGATTTCGAACACAAATTGACGGCTTCCATTAGCCAGCCAAGTGGGGTGGGGTGCGGAGAGACTTGACGGGAGCCTAAGGTGGTCGGGGGCCATTGTCCAGACTGCCTGACGGGCGATTCCCCGGACGGTTCTTGTTCAAACAAACAAAGGACTTGCTAGAGGCTGTAATTAATGTCGCGCTTACGGAGACAGTGCGCAGGCTGCCATCATCACGAAAGGTATTACCCCAGCCCCGAAATGGTGGCGGTGTTGCCATCAGCGGGGAAAGCCTTTTAGATGCTGGATCGAGTGCAGACTTGTTTACCTTTAGATGAGGAGTTTCTCGGGCGATATTGACATTGTCCTAAATTACTCAAGAGCATCAAAGTTGTTGACCCTAGAGAGAAGGCAAAGAAGCAGCTGTCGCCATAAACAAGAATCTCATCGATGGTCGCATGGAATGGAATTCACGGTCGCTAAAGGGTGGCAATCGCTCTTGAGGATTTTTTTTTTCGGAGGATTTTTGAAATTCTGCAGTGGAGCACTCAGACCCAAAACTGGTGCGTTGTACTGCCAGGTAGCTACCTACTCCAGTGCCGTTAATTTGATCCCAACGGCAAATGGTGACTGGACAAGATTCGATTTCACTGGGATTCGAACCTGGGACCCCTCTTGGGGCTCGCACTTAACCAACTACGTCATCCAGTCGTTTGAGGATAGTCTAATTATTTTGAATGTATTCCGAGTCAGTCTCCAGAGAGTTGATTCACCTGCCTTTCAACAATCAATTCATCTGCTTCGTGACTGTGATCTGGGAATTGAAAGAAATATGCAACATTGCCTCTAGCAGTAAGTTGCTTAAGATGTCCTCTCTCCAGCATTTGAAGTCTTGAGCCGGTTTGAATTCATTGACATGCTCTTCTCAGAATCGGTAAACAGAAGCGTCACATTAGACGTCCCAGTTAAGGGCAGCAAGCAACCGGGTACGACAGGGCATCAGTTGCCACTTGATTGCCTTTGCAATTAATTAGCACTTGATTGCAAGAGCATGCACATGTCGGCAAACAAAAACAGAACGATGATCAAATTCCAATTCCCCTTTGAAGTCCTTTCACCCATGATCAGGCACATTCGCAGGTCATCCAGCCACTTAATAGACACACAAATATCATATTCCCACTCCGGTTGGATGCGCAGCTAATCAAGGACGCGTCGTACGTGCAGCTCTCACGGGTCATTGAATTCCGATTGCCAGTCTCGTGCCATCAAAGGATCATCAGTGCGCTGTGCAATTGAGTGCTAAATTTCCCTCACAGGACCCGTGCATTAAACCGGACACCCAGTCATCCCGCCGAGGCCATTAGGAATGCACTCAATGCGTGTGTGTCTGCGTAATTAGGCAAAAAAGTGAAGTTTTAATTGCATTCGGGAGTAATTCGATTTTGTTCCGGCATCCCGCAGAAGTTTTGCGGTTTTTGTGCAGGTGCGTGTCCGCAGCCGCAGAAATAAAAAATAATTTACACGCTCTAATTAAAATTTAGTCGAATTAGGTTCGGTTTTGCCGGCACTGGACGCCAGACAACCGGGAACATCGCGTTTCCCAGGGTGGCCGCAGAGGGAGAGAGAACTTGTTCAGCTGTTGTCTGCCGAAGCGGAGGTGCTTGGGATTCACTGAGTTTAGAATTGGATTCTGTCGGCGGTCCCAAAGTCGAAGGAATGTTTGATGGAAATTTTCGATGAAAACCAAAGTTGCGTTGAGTGGGTGTGCATTCGGATGGATTCGAATGGATTGTGATGGAATTCTGTGGATGTAGCGATGAAGTTTTGAAAGTGGTTCGGCGAAGTGCTCTTCAGAGTTGCATCGGAATGAAACTGCTGGTGTGTGTGTACTTTTGGTTTCGCTCACTGTGCGCTTCAATTGGATTTTGTTGTGTTGGCGGGTAAATCGACTTCCGCCTGAGTGAAGACATGACCATGGATTGAGCTGAGGGATTCGCAATCGGTTCGAATTTGGTTGAAATTTGATTGAAATTTTGAGTGAGTCGATGCACTGGGAGGTGGAACAACTTAAGTTGAGGTTAAGATTTTGGGCAAAGTGGGTCTTCTTGCTTTTGAAGGACTTGTTGTGGAAGTTGATTGAACTCGATGGGGTGGATGGTGAGATATTGTTGTAAACCAGCCAACTTTTGCAAACAGGTAACCAAGTGAAGTGTGAAAATGAGTCGCATTTGCGGGTGTCAGCTGTCGAACTTGTCGTGCGGGAAAAGTTAAAATTTGCCCAACTCTTACGAAGGTGATGAGTAAAAATGGCAGCGACATAGTTAGGTTTTACTACAGTTTGCCACATATCAAGGATTGCTGATGATAATAAGAGCATTTTTCATTTCCTCAGGGGCTGGTCAGCAGTGGTTTAGGATGGACTCATTTCGCTAGACAAACTCACACTGAGCCCCCCTCTAGAGATCTCAAGTTTTCGAGTTAAGGCACGCTGTATAACAAAGGTTTCACTCATCGTGGTCGCAATTTTAGATATAAAAACGTGGCGTTTGCATTTTTTGTTTTTTGAGCAGAAGCCTCACAAGAAAGCATGTCTAGAGTGTAGGCAAAACCGCATAAATCACAAGTGATTAAAGTTTGGCTGGACAGTTTACCATGAAGTATGAACACCGCATTTTTGTGCCATACATACTTGCTAATCAGGGCGGCCTTAGTGTTTAGAGACACGACTGGATGGCGCAGTTGGTTAGCGCCTGCCCGAAGTTGGAGAGGTCCCAGGTTCGAATCCCAGTGAAATTGAACCGTCGAAGACGTTACTGTCCAGTGTAAGTAGTCCCCTTCCCCGTAGAGCTAGACAATCGCAAAGCAGGTGGCGAACGGTCTCTATTTCCTCCTCGTACCAGCAACTTCATACGACTGGATGGCGCAGTTGGTTAAGTGCCTTTCCAAGTTAGAGGGGTCCCAGGTTCGAATCCCAGTGAAATCGAATCTGGTCCAGCCACCATTTGCCGTTGGGATCAAATTAACGGCAATGGATTAGGTTGCTACCTGGCAGTCTAATGGACCAGTTTTGAGTCTGAGTGCTCCAGTAGTGTTTCAAAAATCCTCCGGAAAAAAAGGTAAGGTAGGAAGGGAATGTTGCATAAAACTGTATCCAAACTCAGGAAACTTGGAAATGAGTGCACCAAAAAGATCTGCGCTAACAAATGAAGGTCGTGCAGAATCGTCCATTTATGGGTAATTGGCTAAGAGTCCAGCCTTCTCCGAAGAATTGCTTCCTTATTACACCCAAGTTATTATTCTCCAAAGTCGCATTCCCTTGAGCAATGCCTGAACATCAGCTTTGTTTATCGTTTGCCCCGAGTACGAACGTCCTTAATTTAAAGAAAAGTACACTTTCTTACGATGACCTATCCCCCTTTGTCTTTCGTTTTATTAGTCTTTTCCGAACTCTTTCAAGGCGCAGTCCCCCATCGATTCAGTCAATAAGAATCAAATCAAACCCCAGGAGGTCCTGATCCACAGACGATAACGAGGCCAATAAATTGGCGTCGTTACCCATCTCCATGGTGCTTCGAATCTGCATACGAAGTGCTACAGCGGAGCGACTTTAATGCACGACCGATAAAACGCTTTCGGATTCGATAACTCCAAGCAGTCAGCATCCAAGGCGACAGTGCAGTATGTGGGGTGTATTGTCATTCAGAGCTGTATTCCTTGCCATTGTTTCTCACAACAATCACGTTGAGTTTCGGTTCAGCTCGCAGGGGCTTCGGTGTCTCAGGTCACGCAAATGAAACGAAAAACAAAAAATGGCACGTATACGCCCCAGTGAATTCAATTCTCTCGACGACTGGGACTGGGGGTCGTCACCTCGTCACCTCGTCACCCCGTCGGTAGGTTCAGCAGTTTGGCAGTTTTCTCCGTCTTAATTTCAGATACGAGATGAAATCTTTCGTTCAATATTTAATTTTAATTTTTACAAGGAACGACAATGACGAATGGCTGAGCAGCGCTGAAAGGCGTTGCTAAATAAGTGATAAGCCAGCACGGGCCACTGCCATGCAAATGGGGAGGGCGGTTTGGATTTGGATTCACAGCAACCGCCCGCCGAATGGAGTGGGAATGTACACCTCGTCGGTATCGCGTTTAAGGACCAACTGAGGACAACATAAACGACTGCAAACGCCAACCACTTCGATGGAACGAGTTCGTTTGACGTTGCCTCTGTTTGTCTTGTCGTCTTCGGCATTCTTTATCGTTTGCCGGAATTGTGTGGTGTGGCCTCGAAGTGCTCAGCACGAGGGCCGCAGCAAAGTAAATACGCGCGCACACCCACCGCACAAGCTCGCCGGCTTCGCATCGGTGGGGTAAGTGAAAGTGCTCGTATAATGCCGAGCGTCAGTGGTGTGATGTGATTCGCAGGAAGTTACTTTAACTGCTAACGAAATGACACTGGAAACGTACACACAATGCAGTTGGGAAATATCAGTCCTGAAATTTAATTTACTCCGAAAAGGACATAAAAAGGTAGACCCCCCGTTTCGGCGGAAGACGGGAGGGAATGCGCCAGTGGTAGGGTGGAGGAGGAATGAAATCCAATTGTGTACTGAATTTCATGCTTTTCTGTTTCCGGTGTCCTTGTCAGCAAAAGTGCTTAAGGGTGCTTCCCTTTCTCTATGCTTTTTTTCTCTCCCATCCTTTTCTAGTGTGCGCTGAGTGAGACGGGGGGAGAGAGTGACGGAAACAAGTACCATGGAGACTGCAGCAGCAAACTGTGAACAACGCGCACGGGGTCTATTTGTGTTTTTCGGTGTGAATTGCGATAGTGCTGACACAGTGTTTCGAAATGTACAAATTGTGTACACGTATCGTGTGGTTGTGGCACGGCATGTGGTTGGCATGGCGAAGCGATGAATGAGCTTTGCAGTTCTCAGCAGTGGTGTCAACAGCTGTTTGCTATTGATTCGCGACACAGTGTGTTGTTGTTTACTTCAGCGCAGTAAATAGTAGTGTACCACAGGGGACTGTGGTGGGACCTGAACACTTTTAATTCAATTTGTGCACAAACAGTGAGCGATATTTGCCTTGGGGATTTTTATTGGAGGTGAAGTTTGAGTTAATTTTTTTGTTAGTTTTGAATTGGGTTTGGATGCAGGTATTTCACTGTGGAGTCAGTATTTTGTGCGGCCATTTCGTGTGTTTTTTGAGTAGGTCCTGTGAGACTTTGAGGAACAGTGCGGACCTTTATCCGTCTATTGAGCCTCATTTTGTTGTGATGCTTTTAACTTCAGATTGAAAAGAATGCTAAAATACGAGTTATTCGTCCTTGTGGCATCAAAAAATCTAGATAAGCCAACACAAGTCTATTGGACAGTGTCAAGCAAGAACTTTTGACGGAGGTACTGAGCATTAATAATGGCGGCGCTACAGTCCGAGGTGGACATGGGCCTAGCTTCTCAGTAACCACTCGTGTTGTGCGTGCTATTGTTCTGTCACGAGCGGAGGGGACCTACAGTTTATGCCGACTCCGAACGGCGAGATTGAGAAGCTTTTTCTGACTCGAAAGAGGTGAACCCGTGAAAAAATGTTAGGTGTTTTTTTTCGAGAATCGAACCGACAACATCGAGCGTAGGAGTCGACGCACCTACCTGCTACGCCACGGCGTCCACCAAGCACTGAGCATTGGTTATGATTTATATTTGTTCAACGCTGGCCATAGGCCTTTAATCATTTATCCAATGGCTAGATTTAGGCATAGTGGGTGAGTGCGTCGATTTTACGCCAAAGGTCCATGTTTCAATCACGGACACATTTACTTACTTTTTCGCGGCGCCTCTTTCGAGTCATAAACAATGCTCCAAGAGTGTAACTGTCTTGAAAAAGCTTCTCAGAGCTTCGTCGTCGGAATAAAGCTGTAGGTCGGCCACGTCGCCCACTATTGGAAGTTTACTAAAGCCAAATTATGAAATTATGCATGAAAATTAGCTTTTCTGACCACAAAATAAACTGTTTTGAGATATAAGTCAAGCTCGTTGGAGGTATTTCTTTGGCAGAAAACTCAGTCTGACTTGCCTTCCGCAACCTCTTCAAAAATGTCACAAAAACTTTGCTTGTGGAGGAGAAGGAAAAAACATGTTTAAGTTGGTTTTACTTGTACCGGTCTAATTTTAGTATCAGACCACCAAACTATTATACTTTTAATTTGGACAGATATCTGGCCACCGAATATTCGGCTATCCGGCCTAGCTGCCGACCAAATCCGGCCAAATCACTATTCGGTACAATTTTAATTTTTATGCCCAAACTCCAAGATGTGGACGAGAAATACATGTGGTTTCAGGGAGACTCTGCCACATGCCTTACAGTCCAAGAAACAATTCAATCAGTGAGTGACCTCTTTTTCGTGGTCGAAATTGAAGTCCTAGATCACTTAAGCTGAGCTTTGTATTTTTTCTTTGAGGCTCTTCGAAGTTTAAGGTCACCCATGGCCACCCACGCCTTGAAAGAACGAATTAAGCCTTCCATCCACGCCAGCAAACTCACTGAGTCTATTTGCCTTCTATGTCATTCTATACACAACGCTAAAGTCTAAAAATCGGTCAAAACTATAGTCAAAATCGGTTATAACGACCTTCAAGGGACGGATGAATTTGATCGTTGTAGGCGATATGTCGTTGTAAATGATTTACTATTCTATTAGATTACATGTAATGGAGCTCAGCCGGGACCTGAAAATTTTGTCGTTATAACCGATATTGGTATAAGCGATTTTGACTGTATACAATTTTTGATAAAATTCCCGTGATTTTTTTTATCAAAATTAATTCCTCCCTTTTCAAGCCTTTTCAACGAACGCCCTCTAAAGACACTTTGAACAGACCGACAGTTTTCGTCAAAAAACATGTTTTTGTCACAAAAGACTTAAATTCCACTGAAAATTCTCCACCATTTCACAGCTCAGTTATCAAACTACTCAAGCACACACATTTTTTTGTTTTTGAACCGAGAGAGGGTGACAAAATTCACTGTCAGCTGGTGACATCCGGCTCATCGCAAAACAGAAATTTGTGACCTTTAACAAAATATTTTCCCTTTTCCATCGCAAAATCCAATTAACTCACGCCTGGCCTCCATAGTTTCCACCCCTGACCTTTTTGGAAAATTGTCCCAAACAAAGGCAGGGATTGGTGGTGGGTTTTGATTTCCAATTTCAAAGTGACAATTTAAATGAAGTTAAATAGGCAAAACTTTTCAAAAATCAACGCGAAGTAAGACTGGATTATTGGACAACAAAGTTGGTTACGTCAAGTCAATGGAAGAAACCCACAGAGGACGATGACTTGATAAATAGAGCGCACTAGGTGAAGGGACCTCGACCCCCATAACGAGCGACAGTTAAAGATTGTGTAAGCTCGTTGCTTGTAGTGCAGGTTAATAATGGACTGTAACGCCACACAAAGGAGATGTCGCAGGAGAGTCTCTAAGCATCTGTGGTAGCGCACACAAGCCGAGGGGGACTTCGGCCGGCTTGGTGTGCGAAACTGGAGACAGCTGGCAGATACTGGATGAGGCCCAGGTCCACCTCGGACTGTAGCGTAGAAGAATAAGAAGCATCTGTCTACGGACACGTACACAAGTGCCACACCGCGTAAGCACCAACTGTTAACCTACTCGTAACTTCTGACCCCAATGGATGATAAACTGGCAACTCAAACAAGGCTTAAATCTTAAAACCGTTTGATTTCCAAAAGCCCCAATCATGTGTTACGTTATCGATAAAGCATCCGTTACCACATCCTTCGTAATCCACTAGCAGGAATCACTGTTCACTGTTCACCACCTCCTACAACCGCCCACCTTGACCAGTTCACTGATTCTCCGCAGTTCACAAAAAACTTCCGTCAGATTAACAAGCGACTTCAGATCGACTCCGATGAACCATTTTATTCGGAAATGATTGAGGATATATCTCGCATCGTTACCCGCAAACAAATGATGGAAGTGTCAGAAGTTTGGCAAAACTTTTTCAACTCATGCCAGGTCCTCCATCTGCCTGCGCCCGCCGGAAATTAATGATTCCCTCGTTAAAGAGACAGTCAAGCAGAACACAATCGAAAGATGTAAGACACTGTTCCCTGTGCACAAATCATTCAAATTATCTCACGTACAATACGTTATGAAACTTCTGACAGATTGCCATCTGGTGATGCTTTCGAGTCTGCAGCTCACGAAATTCCATGTCACTAATGGCTTACAAGGATGTCTCATCTCACCTCTTGCCACGTCGTTCGTCTGAAATATATCACATTCCAAAGGAGATGTACGTTCATCTCCTCCGTAAGTGTTTCACCCTCACAAATGCATTCCCTTTGATTGAAATCCATTTATGTGCCAGTCAGAGGATGCATGTTTGCTGTTCATCAAAGGAAATTAATGGATCCGTCCTGTCGATTTGACCAAATACCGACTTCGTGCTGTTATCAATTTGTCTGTTTGTGGCGTTCGCCACCAAAGGATATCTATTACTGGGTACTGACTCGGAAGTCGACACGTACGGACCATCCAGAGACACACTTAGACATTGTGAGGCCGGCTGTGTCACCACTTTAGTTGGGTATCGTGCTTACATCTACCATAGGGATGGGTATAGTTTGACTATGATTGTGCTCTACTCCTCACATTTATTTCATTTGTAATCGATTTGCCTCTACCTGGGGTAACTCATGTAGCAAATAGTCCTTTGAAATTGTAGTGGCAAGAGAATTTGGTTCATCTTGCAACACTTGAAATGCACTCACAAGAAACCCACAAAATTTTAAATAAGAAACGCTTTATCCTCATCCTCATCCTCATCCTCATCCTCATCCTCATCCTCATCCTCATCCTCATCCTCATCCTCATCCTCATCCTCATCCTCATCCTCATCCTCATCCTCATCCTCATCCTCATCCTCATCCTCATCCTCATCCTCATCCTCATCCTCATCCTCATCCTCATCCTCATCCTCATCCTCATCCTCATCCTCATCCTCATCCTCATCCTCATCCTCATCCTCATCCTCATCCTCATCCTCATCCTCATCCTCATCCTCATCCTCATCCTCATCCTCATCCTCATCCTCATCCTCATCCTCATCCTCATCCTCATCCTCATCCTCATCCTCATCCTCATCCTCATCCTCATCCTCATCCTCATCCTCATCCTCATCCTCATCCTCATCCTCATCCTCATCCTCATCCTCATCCTCATCCTCATCCTCATCCTCATCCTCATCCTCATCCTCATCCTCATCCTCATCCTCATCCTCATCCTCATCCTCATCCTCATCCTCATCCTCATCCTCATCCTCATCCTCATCCTCATCCTCATCCTCATCCTCATCCTCATCCTCATCCTCATCCTCATCCTCATCCTCATCCTCATCCTCATCCTCATCCTCATCCTCATCCTCATCCTCATCCTCATCCTCATCCTCATCCTCATCCTCATCCTCATCCTCATCCTCATCCTCATCCTCATCCTCATCCTCATCCTCATCCTCATCCTCATCCTCATCCTCATCCTCATCCTCATCCTCATCCTCATCCTCATCCTCATCCTCATCCTCATCCTCATCCTCATCCTCATCCTCATCCTCATCCTCATCCTCATCCTCATCCTCATCCTCATCCTCATCCTCATCCTCATCCTCATCCTCATCCTCATCCTCATCCTCATCCTCATCCTCATCCTCATCCTCTATGACACCTCCACCCACACCCCCATCGACACATTTGCAAAGCGGCAGGTGTTCTAAAGCCGAACAATTTTTTTCGTTAATAATGTAAATATGAATGTACTCGTGTGTGGTGCGAGTACTTTGCGTACAGATTACTAATTGAATCTCCAACGAGGATTGACGTCTGTGTGGTTGGGCTTCGATTCAGTGCTTATTGGGATTTGCCACTTCGGGGGAATTGCGACGAACGCTCGTACCTAATTCAGCTTATGCAGATGTTACCGAAATGTGTGCGTTTGCATTAATGCCCCATGATTCCACACATCACACAAAGCGACTTGGAATCCTTAAACAGCCGCTGGGTGACACAAAAAAGGAATCTTCTTCCGCAATCCCTTCATCCCTTCGCTTGTTGCGGCTTCAAATGCAGACACAAATCACAGACGTACCCCGGCAACATGCGAACGTGTGTATCTATCGTCGAGCTCTCTCGAGCCAACAGGCTTGCACGGACTTAGTTATTCCATCTGCCAACCGTCAACACCGCCCCGCACACTCCCTCGCCTGGGTTGACTTTTCCAATAAACCAATCACCGCTCGCTGAATACAAGGGTCGCGCTGCGCTGGGTGTAGCGCCGAGTGTGGAAGTGTTAAGCTATAAATAAATTTGCATTCAGTTGCCAGGCACAACGGTGAAGCTCGGGGCGGGCGAGACTCTTTGAAGTTTCTGTGGGCTGGGAACTATGCATGAGATCTTCGGAGCCGGATAGGCTCCGCTGCTTCTATCCCGCGACCGGAGTTTCATTCCGTCGACTGGCGTGTGCTCGCATGGCGGACTGCGTGTGGCTGGGAGTAAGTCAAACGAACTGTCATGAAGTTTCCTCAGTTCCCTTCGCTTCATTGGGCTATCAGCTGCCAAACGGAGGCTGTTTCTCTTGCGGAATTCGATTTGCAGTCGGAACGAGTGCCCTTGCGTGACTGTGAGACAATTTTACGACACGAAGTGGGATAAGGACTTGTGCTCCCAATGAAATAAAATACGCTTTTAATGCCCTTTTCGGGACAAAGTCAGTGTGGAAGACGATTATGTCGGTGGCTGAGGTTTAGACATGTGCCTTGACCCGATTCGCAGATGGTTTCTTCTTAATTGGAAAGTCAACGCAACTGCGAGGGATTCAGTTAGTGTTTGCGGGCAAGTTTTTTCCTGCCGCACGAATGGGATTTGCTGCAGCATGGGACCCGGCACAGATTGGGATGAATCCATTAGCCCCGGCAAGCGAAATGAATTTAAGTGTTTAATGGATGCGCTGCCAATAGGGGGGGAGCAGTTATTAATGCGACATGCGAAAACCGAACGAACTGGGTCATGCATTCAGTAATTGAGAGGGGATGGGGCCGTGCTGTGTCAAATGGATTAACCCGTGTCATTCGATTGGAATTGGGGTGCAAATTCGCTTAAGTGGTTTGTGCTTTGTGCGAAAAACAAAGTGGTTCGCAACGTTGTAGTGTGTGAAGAGAATCTGGCCTTTAGTTGACATTTTATAAATCAATCAATTTATTGCACTCCGCCATTAGCAAGCGTTCAAAGGATTCAACTCGATCTGTAGCCAAATATTTTACATTTTAAGGGTACCCATACTATCTACAATTTCGCAAAATATAAAAAACTGATACAGGTGTTCGAGCTCTCAAACAGGAAGAAAGCATTTCTGGAATTTGAGCTTAGGTTTTTCAACAAAAGGACCTTTCGACGTCTAGTAAATTACCGATACAATCTCTCCGGTTCTGAAACATCTGCCCAAGGGCCGAAAGTTCAATTATATGAAGCAAGACAAATACACTGGGCTGGCCAAACTATCAGGACAGTGGAGAAAGTATTTTATTGAGCTAGAGCATGATTATTTTTTTTTTGCGTAGGTTTTTGTAACTCTACACTGGAACACTCAGACTCGAAAACTGGTCCATTGTACTACCAGGCAGCAACCTACTCTTGCTGAAATTTTAGCAGGCGCTTCTGTGATGAGGAGCCTACATCATTAGCTCTCACCTCATCAGCACCGAATAACTGCCACCTGATCCGAGCAAAGGCGGGACAATGGCAGAGGAAGGGCTCTGCAGTGTCATCGTCTTTTCCACAGGAGTCGCAGAGGGTTTCATTGCTTTGGCCAAGCACACTTAGGTGTTTTGGCGAAGATGTAGTGCCCCGTTAGTACGCCGGTAAGTTGTCTGCATCTTTTCTGTTAAGAGATAGCAAGAAAGCCGCGGATTTCTTACAGACGTTGGGGAGCATGCGCTTGGTCTATCTACATTCTGGATAGTCATGCTACCTCCGGTCCAGGGGAATTCCAACCATGGATGGAAGCCCTAACCAAGGACGCAGTCAATCCCAGCGTAAGTTCAGGTCCTGAGAATGCCTCATCTGATCCTCGTCTAGCAAGTTCATCAGCGATCTCATTTCCTGTAATCCCGTGGTGCCCCGGGATCCAGACAAGTTTTAGCGAATTTCAATTACCGATCAAATTCAGAGAAGACATGCATTCCTGAACTATCCTGGAAGTGGTTAAAGGGTTCAGCAAGCCCTGTCGCTACACACGCCCCTTCCACCTATTCTTCACAATATAGCTCGTAGCCATTAGGATCGCATAGGGTTCCGCTTGGAAAACCGACGCAAATTTACCTAACGAGGTGTGCAGTCTAAGTTGTCGCTCTCCACGAAGGCACCAGCACCAGATCCTTCATTGGTCTTGAAGCCGTCCGTGAAAATTCGACTACATTCCTTTCCTGGCTCAGATTCTGGCCAGAGCCAGTCCTGAGTGTTCCCTCCACAGTCGACTTTGTATGTTCGTCGCAGCTGGAGTACAGGTGTCCGTGCGTCAGACGGTATATCCATAAGACTGGGGTCAAAAGAAATGCGGTGCGCAAGGTCATCGAAACTCCAGTGCGAGTTGTACCAAAAACCACTTCTTTTTAAACGGAAGATGACCTTGAGAGGACACCCTCTCTAGTACGCAGAGCCAGGCGTACTAGGGAAGGCCCCTATGCAGCCGAGACAGACCGTTCTTTGAAGCTTGGTGAAAGCAGCAGTTACGTATTTACGCGAAAGCTTATTCCACCAAACGACCGATGCACAAGAGAAAAGTGGCCTAATCATAGCCGTGTAGATCCAAACGGATCTTTTTGGTGATAGACACCAGGATTTGCCGAAAATTCCCTTTCACTGACAGAAAACTGACAGTGCCGTCGCAATTTTCGTGTCGATATGTTTTTCCCACAGAAGCTTCCTATCTAGAATGACACCCAGATATTTAGCTTCATCGGAAAAGCAGATAGAGCGTGATTTAAGGCCGCGTGAAAATACATCGAACGTTTGGTAACCAGTCCGTTATGGAGACGCCGGTGGACGGTGGCTGTGGTCAGATGAGGTCAGTCAGAGCATAACGATCAAAGAAGGTTGCTATAGATTACTGATCACTTCTTATTCTTCTTCTACAGTCCTAGGTGGGGTTGGGCTTCAACCAACAAACCTCGCCAGCTAACACGATCTTTGACTACCTGTCGGCAGTTGAAAGTTGTTTTTTTTTTTTCGGAGGATTTTTGGAACTCTACTGGAACACTTAGATTCAAAACTGGTCCATTGTACTGCCAGGTAACAACTTACTCCAGTGCCGTTAATTTGATCCCAACGACAAATGGTGACTGGACCAGATTCGATTTCACTGGGATTCAAACCTGGGACCCCTCTAACTTGGGGCAGGCACTTAACCAACTGCACCATCCAGACGCTTTTCGGAAGTCCTTAATGGAAGATCCTTTGTAGTCCTTAGAGGAAGATCGTTTATAAATCTGACTTTACATCATCATCGATTTATTGTAAATAACCACCTCAGTACAAGTCGGAGTTAAATCTCCAAGTGGACCTTGTGACAGTGATTCGTTGGAAAAATACGAACAAAGTTTTCCAATTAATCTGTGCCTATAAACAAAAATCTTCCACCGTCAACAAAAATGAGAAGTGTTATTTTCATCGCCATTGTTCAAATACGAACCGATAATTTACTCAATCTCGTGTGGGACAGTACAAACTGGTGGGTTTTAATTAAATGGGTAAACTCAGATACTGTGCCAAAAACAGCTGCCAATTAATCACCACCATTCATTTATTGAAATGATCGCGTTCGCAGTCAGTTGGGTGAACATATTTTGACGGCTCTGTTTCTGAATCAACACTTTAAGGTATATTTTAATTAATTAAAATTATTATTCTTTATATAAATTAACTCTTATAAATTACAGATATTATTCAGTCGCATGAGTTGAGACCACACAAGAGTGTCTGAAGTTCTCTTGCGAGTTGCTGCACAATGGATCAACTCTGCTCTAAGTGCAAACCTTAGCCACTTTAAACCTTTCTCTTGCGAGTTGCATTTAAGGAAATAGACAAATGATTACAACTTCTCCTCTCCTCTAGATCTCCATGTCCAGTTTACATGAATCACGGTTTAACACCTCTTGACGCAATCGCTCGCACCATCAAATAATTTATGAGAACTTGAAGATGTTAAAAATGTCTTACCTGTCATCCAATATTATGTGATTACTGGCACTTATCTGAAATTGAATAAGAACATCGTAATTATTTGGCGAAAGTTACAGGCTCATCAAAAGGCAAATTCACAGAAAATCAAATTCGAACGCAGCACAGGAACCGGAATAAGGCATTTTTCCAGCGAAGCCGTGTAAAATTCAGGAAATTCGAGACGAGTTTAAAATTTCATTAATTTGTTTTGAAAATTATTAAGACTAAAATGCCTCCGTTTTCCGAGAACCGCTTCAAAGGAGAACATTTTCTGCGACGCTACTCAAAAGGCGGGCTCATTTCAGATTCGTCTTCGCGTAAAGTTGTGGGAAAAATCACTTAAATCGGAGTCGGAGGCAAAGTTTCGGCGAAAATTCCTCGAATTCGCAGCGATTCGATAAGCGGATAAGTTGGGGGAGGAAACGTGACATCGATCGGGGAATTTTAATGAATCATTTTTTTGGAATTTTTAGTTAGGTCAAAACAGGGCCTATTACGGCACTTTCTACACCAAAATTTACACTTTTCCATTATTCTGGGGGTGAGTTCTCTTGAACAGAGACAGAAACTTATTGAACATCCCGTATCTATTTAATAAATGAAAATGAAATTAAACATCAAAAAGTAAGGGACCACGTTGAATCACAAAAAGAGCACAGTTTTTGAAATGGAAAAGACAGGAAATGAGTGAGCGACTGCTTAAATCCAAGAAACTCTGAAACTGTCTGTCAGGAATATCTTAATCCCACGATTTGACAACTCCCAAACTTCTACTGAACTTTGGTTAGACCATCATCCTGTCAACCAATGAAGTCAACCGATGAATTTAACCGAGGAAGTCAACCAACGAACATCCCTGGTCTTCAAGAATACCAATAAAAAAAGGAGAAATGTAAATGTGTTGGTCATTAAAACGATAATAAAGAGTTAGTTTCGTTTGGTACGTGGCTTTGCTGAGTTGTGTTTTCTATCCTTTGACAATCCTCACATGCATCTGAAACTTGGACGATGAACAAAATGAATTTTTCAAATTTCTGTGGAATTCTTTGCACTAAACTCTAAGCAAAGTGTACCAATGGCAGGTCTGCCCTTCCGTCATCTTCTGAGCAAACTATGTTTTGAATTTTAATGTTGTTCTGCTGTATTAGGAATTTAATTGGCACGAGGGCATGCACGGTTTCAGAGAGAGAGAGAGAGAGAGCTGGTGGCACGCCCGTCGAATTTGTTGGCTTCGCAATTTCCTGGAATGATACTGTGCTCCGGCACCCAAATGAGATAAATGTTGAAATACTTGGCCATCTCGTTAGGGAAAGTTTAACAAATTTGACGAAGTCTTTGAAGAAATAATGACTGAGTGCTAAAAATAACAATAATACGGGCTAAAGTCAGGGGTTTAGCGGTTAATAAGGGCAAAACGAAGTACAGTCAAAATCTTCAAGGGACTGACGAATTTGATCGTTGTAAGCGATGTGTCATTGTAAACGATTTAAATTGCTATTGGATTACACGTAATGGAGCTCAGGCGGAACCTAAGAATTTTGTCGTTATATCCGATACGTCGTTATAAGCAATTTTAGGTATATACTGTCTTCAAGAAACGACACACAACATCGAGGACTTGGCCAGGACGTCACTACTTCAAGTTAGTGAAGGACTGCGTCTACCTCGGCTACCAAGTAAACAGTATGAATCCCATCAGTACCGAGATTAAACGCGGAGTAACTGTTACCAAATACGATTGGATGGCGCAGTTGGTTAAGTGCCTGCTCCAAGTTAGAACGGTCCCAGGTTCGAATCCCAGTGAAATCGAATCTGGTCCAGTCACCATTTGCCGTTGGGATAAAATTAACGGCACTGGAGTGGGTTGCTGCCTGGCAATACAATGGACTAGTTTTTAGTCTGAGTGCTCCAGTTGTGTTCCAAAAATCCTCCGAAAAAAAACCTTGCGATATACAGGGAGGGCCAAATACAAGTTTCTTTTTAAAAATACAATAAAATGAACAAAATTAAATTTTTTTTCCATATATTATGGCTTTATTAGAAAGAACAAACATTCCCATTAAATATGAAATACAACGTCGTTCAAGTAGCTATCTCGGCTGACTTCACAAGCGGCATCTTAGTGAAGACATTGGCAACCGATCTACTTGATTAAGTTCTATGTCCTTCGGACCAGATCTACGTTGTCCATGCTCTTTACATAGCTTTGCCACCTTAGGCGCTGGATCCGTAGACGCCTGGCTCGACTCATGTTGCTGGTCAACGGTTGTTGAATATTCTCCTCCAACCGCCAACAGCGCCAATAGGACTTCTAGCCTGTAGTCAACCACCTAAAGGTAACAGGATCAGGGACTGTATGCAGGGCTTCTTCATTCGCTGAAACGCCATTACAAAAAAAATCACAGATGACTCGAAACTCGGTCAACTAAACTAGGCGCAGACATTTTGTTTTTCTTCTTTATTGCCGCTTGAAAGTTATAAGCGACTCTTGAAATTTGATGTCTCCACAGATAATCAACGCTATGCACCCTATTATTTCGTCCTGAATGATTGTTTAAGCCCACACTCCACTGGTTGCTAAGGCAACAAAGTCTCATTACATCCCACTGAGCACTGCGTAGGACACCCTCCATTCAACTTTGACGACTGTCGAAAGCAAGGCTTCACGAGTTCATGAGCTGGTAATAGATTTTATGTTGCGAGACACTGGCATAGTTTACAATGCTTCCTCGAGATGCAATAAAGTTTAATTACATTTGAACCAGTAAATTTCGAAATCATTCGCTTTGAGGCACCGAGCCATTTCAGCTCAATATGGCTCGTCGTTCTATGGAGTTCCACTTATAGTCGAAGTAATTAAACAGTCATCCGGCATACGAGGGGATGAGCCAGCAATTTAGAATTTTACTGACGCCGGAACAAGGACCCGCTGATGGTTTATGTCCCATGGACAAATTAATGGGACGTAATGAATTAAAATCACTGAGATCAAATTTTAACCGAGTTATGCAACAGTCGGCATTCGGAAGGACGTTAAATTAAATGAGTTATTACAAGTATTTGAGGTAATTGCAAACAGGCACGAATTAAGGAACTTTTAGGAGCTGCTGGTTCGATGGGCATGCAAATTATTTTCTATTTTGAACGAAAATACGTGTATTTTTAGTAACAACTACGCATCGTTAGAGAAACAGCCACGGGTAAGGGACAAGTTTATTGAGCCAACTATCAGTGGGCGCCGTTTCGTAGTGGGTAGGTGCGTCGACTAAAACGCTCGATGTTCTTGGTTCGATTCCCGAAAAAAACCCAAACATTTTTTCACGGCTCTACCTCTTTCGAGTCACTGGCAATGCTCAAAGAGTATAACTCAAAGAGTATAACTGCTTCTCAATCTCGCCGTTTGGAGTCGTCATTAACTCTCCAGGGACTTTTCAATCCGGTCCAAAATCCACCGAAAAAAAAATGTACTACCTTGAAGCAATTACAAGTTTATCATTAGAGCAACTTAGTCGTGAAAGTGCTCGTAAAAACAAATCTGAAGTATTCGGGGCTTACAAGTTTGAAAATCTATTTTCAAAATATTCCCCAAATCTTTATAGGTTCTCATAAATCAAGTTCGACTCCATCGGCTATAGTTTTTTCCTTCTGACAAACTTCCCCTAATCTATTCTCCTGCCGTAGAGATACTTAAGTCCCCCCTCCCATTGAATCACCCATCACCACCACTTCAGATAAGAATAGAATAGAACGACAACGAACTGCTGCGTGTTTCCTTAAGGCAGTTATGTGAAATTTAGGTTTTCGCATTTCCGACATGATTACGCCTCAGATGGTCCCTCGGCAATTCATCATATCGCTACAATCCCCCCGGAAAGTTTTCCAGTTGTCATTCAGCGGATCCTTTGCCAGTCGCAATTTGTGGTTTCCTTTTTCATTTTCGACGGATTTTGGCACATGCTCCGAGGGAGGGGAACTTTAATTAAACTCCTAATAAGACATGTAGAGTATCTAAAGTTTAAAGCACGTGGCTCTCAATTACCAAACGACGAGATGCGAGCAAGTGCCTACATCACTCATCCATAGTAAGCCAGGCGGTAGTGGGGGGAAGGATATCACAAGAGTAAGCAGATTATGTGTCACAGGTTCTTGGGGCGAGGTCAAAAAGGTTGCCAGCCTCAATACTCTGATCCACTTCTGCGGCTCTTTCATCTGCCTATGTGCATGTGCTTGAACTTGACTGAGTGCATGGGCAAAAAAGGCGAAAAAAAACGAAAGACGGTTAGCCATGAAGGACACATTTTTCTATTATGTTCAATTAGAAGCGAGAGCGGCACTTGAACGTGACACATTTCCCCATTGCCACCGCCGCAGCTGACTTTCTCGCATAGAATTTCTGTGCACAGGGATTTTGGATTGTCACACTTGGGGATGAGGATGGTCGGGTCCAAGGAACACGACCCGAAAATGAATTCCAACGTTGTCGCAGCTGCACTGTGTCAGAGATAAGGATTAGATTATAATGCGTGTGGCTAAATGGATTCACAATGGCTGCACACAGACAATGCGGTGGATTTTGAGAAAGCCATTCATCATTTGGTCAGCGTTTCAATGATACTCTGGAAGGATTTTTTTTTTTTGGATGCTGAATTCAGTTTCATTTCAGTCACACAGGGTGTCATGGTGAATGTGAATTTCCTATTGAAGTTGGGGCAGAACTCAAGGACATATTGCGCGGCATATTTGTATTCAGCTAGGCGAGAACTATTGGATCGAAAGTTTAAAGTATTTTTCTGATGAATCAAAGCATTTATTGCCTTCGCTGAATAGCTGAATTTGCTACCATTGTGTTTTTTGCATATTTAACTGTGATTTCTTGATAGAATTTGTAACGCGAAAGAACCACCATTATCATTCACTTCAAATTCCATAGCTTTGACGCAAAGAAAAGGATTGCTGAATAGCTTAATCACAGTTTCAACCGACAAATCTTCATGCTGCCGATACTGAGAACTCAGCAAGAGAACATTTTTACCAAAATTCCAAATGCGAAATCGAAACAGATCAAAGTTAATTTCGCTGAATAGCTGAATTTAGTAGTATTGCACTCTTTGTAAATGTTGCTGTGATCTTCTGATAGAAGTTATAATTCGACAGATCTGCCACTGTTATTCAATTCAAATTGCATTTTTTCTGACGTAATGAAACAGACTGCTGAATAGGTTTTTTTTTTTGGAGGATTTTTAAAACACTACTGGAGCACTCAGACTTAAAACTGGTCCATTGTACTGCCAGGTAGCAACCTGCTCCCGTGAAATGAATTTCCCAACGACAAATAGTGACTGGACCAGATTCGATTTCACTGGGATTCGAACCTGGGACCCCTCTAACTTGGGGCCAAGCACTTAACCAACTGCGCCATCTAGTCGTCGCTGAATAGCTTAATCACAATTTAAATTGACAAATAGTTGAAATCATAATGCTGAGTATTTTTTGGCGAAAGAATATTTACATATATTAAAATTTCAAGTCCAAAATCGAAACATATCAAAGTTAATGTTGCTAAATAGCTGAACTTGGAATTTTAATTGTGTTTTGTTGACAATAGTTATAATTTGACAGAACTTGACAGAAACGTTGTCATTCACTTCAGAAGCATTATTTTGACGCAATGATACAGTCTGCTGAATAGCTTAATCTTGCTGAATAGCTGAATAAGTCAGAAAATAGAAGTTTTAATGCCAAAAGTGACACTTCAGAAGCATTATTAATGCAATGATACAGTCTGCTGAATAGCTTAATCTTGCTGAATAGCTGAATAAGGCAGAAAATGGAAGTTTTAATGCCAAAAGTGAGACTTGCAAATTTCGAAATAAGATTTTATAATTTCAAAACTTTTTAAATCATAAATTTCAAAAATTTTCAAAACTTTGCAGACAAAATTCAGAAAAGCTTTTTTTTTATAAAAACGTGGTAACTTAATTTTCGGGTGTCTACAGATTTCAGGTCAAACATTTTTAATCAACATTTTCAAAAAACGTCAAAATGCCCTGATGCTGGATAGGCTGAACTTCAAAAAAAATTGTTACTTATATTTACGGAGTTGGCTTCAATGGCTGTTTATCCAAAAACTCAAAAAATTTGTACCAAGCATTCCAAAAACGCCCAAATTTTCGATCAATAGAATGCTGAATTAGCTGAATCTAATACGTTACAAAAAATATCTAGATCTCATAATAGAGCTGACAATATTTGTCGTTAAAATAAAATGACATTGGTCACAACAGTTATGATGTAAAAATATTTGGACCACATTTCATCTGATCTGCGAATCGCTGCTTTGAATGTATTCAAGCGGAATCCGCTGAATTCCAAAGTCAAATGTGAAATTTGTTCAACATATTGCGCTCGAAATTTCATGCAAGGACGACTCCGGCAGACCAAAGGTAGACTCGTAAAGCAAATGAATAAAATAAGCAAGCCTGAATGAGCAATACCACCAGTATGTCATGAACACATGAATGCGGAATAAAATTCAGCGAACGCATCGAAAACAAAACCCCGTTCGTTTCCCCTTTTGCCGTGTTGAAGGTCTCCCCCATCAGTGCTCCCTAAGGTCGTCATTGCATATTTGCCCGCAGAGCGAACTACGAGTAATATTTTCCAAGTTCACATTATTTCAATGCCACCCTGCACGCTGCTGCCAGATGCACTCCATTGCAAGCTACTCGCAGTCATTTCTATCTATTCATTCAAATTTCCGCCATTCCCCTGCCGTTTCCTCGACTTTCAGCATAACAAAGTACCCCATCTGAATGCCCGAGACTGGGAGTGGTTGTATTTTTTGTTCCTCAGCTTTTAAGTGGAGAGCGGAAGCGGAACTGTTGAATACTCGAAAAAAAAGATGAAAATACAAGCTCCCCATTCTCCGAGCTAATTTCTTAATGGCCAAGTAAATAATGATCCAGTGGATTTAAAGAGCCACGCAACTGTTCGCTTGTAAGCTCATAATTCACTTGCCTGTCATGTTTAACTTGAGTCGAGATGGTTTTTGTTTTATTTCACAACAAAACAGATATGCATGCGGCTGGCAAGGATACCCCGGGTCGCCGGTTAGCCGAAAGACACCACATTGAACATCTTTATTGTGGAGCTGCTTCACCTGCAACTGCAGCCGCAGTGTTTTGTGTTCCTTGGGTTTGTTGCTGCTGGTTGCTGAGAAAATATTAATCAGTGGCATGTCATGTTCCATTACCATTAAAATGTTGTCCTTTCTGTTTTTGTTTCTTTTTGAAGTAAAAGTTGTTTGGTGGCGGGCAGATCGCCGGTGGTACGAGTTAGGGTATGGTTTTTTTGAGACGATTAACAGAAACATGGACGAAGGCTTCATTTGTGAAGTTGCACATTTTTGTGTCAGGAGGCGGAACAAAAGGGAACAGTAAAACAATGTTGTCCATGTTTTTCCTAATCACGCAAGAAGGATCTCCGTTTGAGTTAATGGCCTCATGGCTAAGCGTTTCGGAAACGGAAAAGGAATAGGATTCGTGGAGTAGAACGTATCCAAATTCTTAGTGGAATCTGTAGATACACTGCCAATTCATGGCGACTTTGCTTAAGAACTCGCTTCAACTTGACGACTCCCTTTAATTTCATTCAGTTGACAGAATACGATTTTTGAAATATGAACTCTTATTGGAGCAAACAGAAAAAATGGCTTACATGAGTTTCACACGAAGACAAAGTGTTCTCAAGCCATTGACAAGTGCTTGCCAACGCCTAACGAGCTATGTAATCTTTCAGAATTATCCAGAACGAGTTTATTAACGCCATCCAACATTTATTATTATTATTATGGTTGAGGGTATATTGCACCGCGACCTTTAAGATCTATTGTGCCCCCTTTCAATACCTTAGCACAATTACGAGTTCCCCTCAAATGCAGTTCTTTTCAGAGTTGTGTTGAGAGTAATGGACTCCTATTCCGCATAGGTGAAGAAATCTGTTCTAGAGTATTCTCTCTAAGCCAGTTTCCTTCAGGAATCTGAGAATGAGAGATGGTTCTAGTGATTGGATCTTTTTTTTTGTGGCCTAGTGCCTCACTAAATCCCAGTATATGTTCTGGAATTTAATTAAATTCTCCACAAAATCTGCAGAGACCTTCTTCTGATACCCCTAGTTTCCTTAGATGCTCCCTGAGTCTACAGAGCCCCGTTATAAAACTTGTTAGGATACGGAGGTTATTCTTGCTCATTTTGATGCATGCCTCGAATCTCTTTCGGTTATGTTGCCCTAGGAGTTTCTTGGCCACCTTCATTCCACGAGCGTTACTCCAGGTTTCAACCCGATTCCTTCTTTCCATTTCCCTGAATTCTTCTCTGAGGAGATGGTCTCCTACAGCACAGAATGGTTCAGGGCCTGTGATGGGTTCTGATGCTCCTTTCCTTGCCAGGGAGCCGGCCATTTCATTGCCTTCTATCCCCGTATGGCAGGTTTTACTCGGTTTCTCCTACTCAACTCTTTGAGCTTTTGCAAGCATTCCCATACAAGTTTGGATTTGATGGTGTAGGAGTCCAGTGCCATAATAGCGGCTCGACTGTCCGACATTATTGCTATGTCGCAGTTGGTATAATTCCTTTCAAGAGTGATCTGAATGCATCTGTCTATGGCATAAGTTTCCGCTTGAAAGATGCTGGTATATTTGCCATGGATTCGAAGTATTTTGTCCTGCGTCCAAAAACTCCTGCTCCAGTTCCTTCATCAGTTCTTGATCCGTATGTATACCATTTTACCGTGTCGCTGCTCAGTCTGTGGACCATGGATTCATTGCTCCAGTCCCTTTTGGTGCTGCTCATCTGGAAAAAACATACAGAAGAGATAACCAGGAAAGCGACGCGTGCTCTGATGATTTGTCCAAGCTTGGCGGCCAAATCCTGGGGATGCAGTCCAAGTATTCTAAGATGGATGTACATCTCTATTGTTCGACCTACAATAACCAAAGGTGCAATAGCATGGACCAAGAGAACCAATCTGATCAGCGCGAGGGAGACACTCAGCAAAGTTCAAAGGTTGGCATGCCTCTGTATTACAGGAGCCATGAGAACTTGTCCAACTGCGGCCATGGAGGTGCTACTGGGGCTGACTCCTTTGCATCTAGTGGTAGCAGAGTGTGCAAACGAAACAATCATGAGAACTGCAAAAGAAGGGATAGTTAAAGACAGGTGCATTACATCGCGGCAATTCGACGTACTAGTCAAAAAGCTACCACTCCTGGCCATTCCGAAGGATGACGTAATTAGGAAATTAAATTTCCAAAAGAAATTTACCAGCAAGCTCAGCACGCCATCCAACATGAAGAAGACAACGTTTTTATGAGAATATATATTTTTATAATTATAATAATAATGGCGGCGCTACAGTCCGAGGTGGACCTGGGCCTAGCTTCTCAGCAACCACTCGTGTTGTGCGTGCTACTGTTCTCTCACGAGTGGAGGGGACCTACAGTTTAATGCCGACTCCGAACGGCGATTTTGAGAAGCTTATATACTCTTTGAGCACTGTCAGTGATTCGAAAGAGGTGGAGCCGTGAACAATTTTTTTTGAAAAATTGTTTGTCTGAACTTGTTTCGAACCTAGACTGTGAAGTATAGTGTAAAAACCGTAAAAGGGTCAAAAATATTAGTTTGGGCATGCTTTTCATACTACGGCGTTGGGCCAATACACCTGATAGACAGAATAACGGATCAACATGTCTATGTTGATATTTTGAACAACACTATGCTACCCTACACCGTGTATGAAATGCCTATAAAATGGGTTTTCCAGCAGGACAATGACCCGAAACGCACGAGTCAAGTAGCTAAGGAATGGTTTCGGTAAAATAAGATTGAATTTATAGCTCGAGCAGCACTTTCTCCTGACATCAAACATATATAAAAACTTTAGAGTGATATTAAAAAAGAGGTAAAGAAGGCAAAACCATCAAACAATCGGGACCTTTGGGAGGTAATAGCGGATTCCTGGACAAAAATCCCAGAAAAGCGTTGCCACAGCTTAGTAGAGCTGTTTTGAATAATAAGGTGTTCATGACAATATATTAACCCCTAGTGTATTTTAAAATAACTTTAATTTAATATTTATGCCATTTAAAGGACGACAGCTGTACATTTACTAAAAAAAATGCTGGAGTACCTCAAGGCTCTGTTTTGTCTCCGACACTTTTTTCTCATTTTTATAAATTCTCTCCTTCGCTGATGAAAATACTCTCAGCTTTTCATATTCGTTCCAAGACGTTCACCGCCCTGTCCTTCGGCCAAAGAATTGGAACGAAGTTATGTTATGTTAATCAATTGGGGTAAAAATAATGGAGTGGAATTAAATGCCTCTAAAAGTCACTGCTGTCTACTGTCACTAAATTGAACCCTTAATAGTCATCCATTTTCCATGAATGGCGCTTGTGTCAATGTACACCAATACAACACTTCCTTGGAATGATCACAAATTTGATTTTCCCAAAAACGATGGAGAATGAGTAGATTTCCTAGGTTTTCCCGTCGCGTGACAAATGATACTTTTATACTTGCAAATTGCAAAGTGCCTATGGTAAGAAGTCCTACAGAAATATTCTTGATAGCCACAGCCTCTCAGCAGGAACTATGCAGGATGGAATCTGCAGACGCCTAGAAGGTCAACGTCCAAACATCGGTAATAAGGATAAACATGTCAGTCAATCTGGTTTCTGGGGAATTTCCCTACCGGTCCTAATATTCCCCTCTCCTGATTTTCCTTGAGCCAATTTCAAATTCAATTTCAGCGGTGCAGGTCAAAAACCTTATTGATTCCAGGAAGACCCAAATCTTTGCATCAGATTCTTCGAAAATTCGACAGTCCTTCATGGAAACTCAAAAACCCGGGGATAAAATGTCATTAGCCGAAGAGAAACCAATCTCGAAGATAAACAGACAAAGCAACAATCAAATGGAGGTACAGAAGCCTTGGGAGGACTGCACCTTAACGGAAGGAGACTTCTCAATCTCAAAATGACAAAATAATTCTTGTGAAAGCGGAGGAGACCTTTCCATACGCAAATATCGATTCAATCCCCATCATTTGTGGCAAAAAGAAGACATATTCTGTTTTAAGAGACGCTCTCGGATAACGTCTTCCAAGAAGGACAGAGCTCACACCATTGCACCAGCCAGACCATGGAGGCGATGAGGCACTGGTTGCCACAAAAGAAACTCTTCGAAGCAGAGTCAAGAAGTTTCCCATTCCATGCTGAGGCTCACCTGGGCACAGTCCTCGATTAAATCTTCAAAAGATACGTCAACGTTTCAAAAGTTCATATGAAAGTCTCCCAAAAATAAGTCCAAATATCAGCGTGGTCCTGTCAATGTAAGAACTTAATGAAATTTCATTCAATTGAAACTCATTCATTGTTCAGCTGCTGGGGGTTGTCGGGCTAATACGGGGCGACGGAACGACTGAATGTCATTGTCTTTTGTGCTCAAATCTCGTTGGACCAGTCTAGACTTCGGAGAATCGACAAGGCCAACAGAATGAAATATAAATTTGCCTGCAATCAGATCACCGGGCAAATTTGATGAGCACTTCGGGCCCGTAGAAGGGAGATGCATTTGAAAACCATTAGACCACACATAAGTCATTCCCAACACCGACGACGACATACAGAACAATGGAAACCGAGGACACAAAAGAGTCCCTCACACAACCACTTCCTGGGCCCAGTTCTTACTTTTTCCGCTCCAGATACCCGCACGACTGTATTCATAGATACTCGTCAGAAAAGTGAAAAGTTCAGCCACTCAATCACATTGTTTCACTGCGAACGTGTAAGGCAGATATCCTGAAAGGAGGAAACACTGATATGAAGTGGCCATTACAATGGCACCCGGCGCTCTGAGTTTGTTTGATGGCTGATTAAATACTCGTGCGATGCGGACCATTCTCCCTCGGTGGGTAATTGTAGAAAATAGAGGACCTTCGCATTGTGAGAACGAGTGTCCTTGTAGAGAGTTTATTTTTCTAAACAAAAAAAACGTCGTCATTTACGGCGATGGCAGTGAGTAGACAAAGCTCTGAAAGGATTTCTGGGCAGTCCTTACATTAATTGCCATGACGGCACTTGAAAGATAAGAGATTTCAGACAAACAAGGTCCTCTTCTTGCCAACCGCGGGGGTTGACGTTTTTTGTTTCGCACGAAATAAGGACATCAAAGTGGTGGGCAATTGATGGTGGCTTGTTTTTATTTTTACGAGATTAGAGCTAATTTTAGGTCTCGGTAATTGCATCTTGTTTTGAAAATATTTTGTTGGGTCTATCTTGATTTTTGATTAACTCTCAGATTCTGGGGTCAAAACCTTTGCCTTAGTCTATATTTGAATGTTTACAAAACAAGTTTCATTCAAAAACGTATTTTTCGAACTTGCCGAAAATGTGATAAAGAAATTTGAACATCTGGGTAGAAACACAAAGGATTGTATGCTGGATGCAAAGCCGGTATCGAGTTATTGAACCATTTACCAACTGTTCATAATGTGGTCCATGCGGGGAAGTTCGAAATAAACAATTTGGTACCACATTTTTTACTGCACTGCTTATAATTTGATCAAAAGTTTCTGATTTTTCTGCAAGGAAAAAGTGACTACTCGGTGAATTCAGATCAGAAAATGCGGTCTACTATCAGCCAATTAATGCCGAAGAGTCGTAAATTCAATCGGCCTTAAGTTCAAAATAACCGTAAAATGTCAAAAATGATCCAACATGACTAGACTTTGGAAGCAAAAGTTGCTATAATTTAATTCAATGCAGAACTTCAGGGCCATTTTATCATGCTGAGAAGAAACTCTGGTGTATGTTGTTGCACTGCGGATATAGAGGGTGCTTTTGACAATGCGACTTTTTGATGGCATGTGCAATTCGGCCAGAGAACACGGTGTAGTGAAAGTAGTAAAGCAGTGCTAATGAATAGAACTATTATTGCGGACGCGGATTGTGGCCAGTATGTTATGGCGGGGGTAAATAGGGGCTGCCCGCAGGGTGGCGTCTTGTCTCCCCTGCTATGGTGCATGCTGGTTGACTCTCTGCTCGATACTCTTAATAGTTCTAACATAACACGCCCAGGCCTATGCGGATGATGTAGCTGTTCTGTCTGTCGGATCATGCCTAGCGGATGTGTGTTCAAAAGCGCAGACAGCTCTAGACGTGATCGACGATTGGTGTACCAGAAATGGGCTTTCAGTCAACAATCTTGAAACCGGGGTTGTCCTCTTCACGAGGAGGAGGAAATTGACTGGTTTGACTCAACTAGTACTAAAAGGTGTCACTATCCGCTTTTCCGATGAAGCTAAATATTTGGGTGTCATTCTAGGTAGGAAGCTTCTGTGGAAAAAACACATCGAAACGAAAATTGCGAAGGCGCTGTCAGTTTTCTGTCAGTGTAAGGGAATTTTCGGCAAATCCTGGGGTCTATCACCAAAAAGATCCGCTTGGATCTACACGGCTATGATTAGGCCCCTTCTCTCCTATGCATCGGTCGTTTGGTGGAATGAGCTTTCGCGTAAATACGTAACTGCTGCTTTCACCAAGCTTCAAAGAACGGTCTGTCTCATCTGCATAGGGGCCTTCCCTAGTACGCCTGGCTCTGCGTACTAGAGAGGGTGTCCTCTCAAGTTCATCTTCCGTTTAAAAAGAAGTGGTTTTTGGTACAACTCGCACTGGAGTTTTGATGACCTTGCGCACTGCATTTCCTTTGACCCCAGTCTTATGGATATGCCGTCTGACGCACGGACACCTGTACTCCAGCTGCGACGAACATGCAAAGTCGACTTTCCCTGCACTCAGGACTGGCTCTGGCCAGAATCTGAGCCAGGAAAGGAATGCAGTCGAATTTTCACGGACGGCTTCAAGACCAGTGAAGGATCTGGTGCTGGTGCCTTCGTGGAGAGCGACAAGACTGCAAACATCGTTAGGTAAATTTGCGTCGGTTTTCCAAGCGGAAACCTATGCGATCCTAATGGCTACGAGCTGTGAAGAATAGGTGAAAGGGTCGAAGTACATATTTGCGTCTGTAGCAACAGACAAGCTGTGCTTAAGGCCTTGCTGAACCCTTTAACCACTTCCAGGATAGTTCAGGAATGCATGTCTTCTCTGAATTTGATCGGTAATTGAAATTCGCTAAGACTTGTCTGGATCCCGGGGCACCACGGGCTCTGAGATCGCCGATGAACTTGCTAGACGAGGATCAGATGAGGCATTCTCAGGACCTGAACCTACGCTGGGACTGCCCGCGTCCTTGGTTAGGGATTCCATCGATGATTGGACTTCTTGAGAGCATAACTGCAGGTGGCATGACTCTCCAGGATGTAGACAGACCAAGCGAATGCTCCCCTACGTCTGTAAGAAATACGCGGCTTTCTTGTGATCTCTTAACAGAAAATATTGCAGACAACTTATTGGCGTACTAACGGAGCACTACACCTTTGCCAAACACCTAAGTGTGCTTGGCCTAAGTGATGAAACCCTCTGCGACGCGTATGGAGAAGACGATGACACTGCAGAGCACTTCCTCTGTCATTGTCCCGCCTTTGCTCGGATCAGGTGGCAGTTATTCGGTGCTGATGAGGTGAGAGCTGATGATGTAGGCTCCTCATCACAGAAGCGCCTGCTGGTCTTCGTTCGGAAGACCATGAAATTTCAGCAAGAGTAGGTTGCTGCCTGCTAGTACAATGGACCAGGTTTGGAGTCTGGGTGCTCCAGTGATGTGTTACAAAAACGTCCGACAAAAAAAAAAGGGGATGTCAAAGAATATTCTGGAGATCTTCGGGAGTCACCTTCGGCTGAGAATTCATTGATCATAGTCGGAAAGGTACACACCTGGTTTACTGCTTTGACCAATCTCTTCTTCTTCTTCTCTCCTATTCTATAAGGCGCTACAGTCCAGAGTTGGAACTGCTGCTAAACCAAAAAGCCTTTCCAGCCATCGCCGTAGTTTGCTGGTCTCAAACCTTTTGTCGAACGAAAGGAACTGCTGACGGTACATTTTTCTTTGTACCAAGGGAACAGTTGCAACATGTGAGCTTACATAAGAACTTCTTCCATGACTCAATAACCATTTTGTTGTGTCTGCAAATTTGTCTAACAACACATACTCGGGGGTCCACTTTAGAGGTCGACTTCTGGCCTCGTCATCCAGAAGCAGACACCATTGTGTCGGTTATTGCTTACCTCTCAGACATGATTTCAAGTGGCGACAAAAATCCGAAACCACTTCAAACGAATCATATTTTTTAAACTACACCCTGAGGTGTAATTCATCCTTTCTCTAAGGCAGTTAAAAAAAGTTTATCCAATTATACCCCATCCGACACCCCCTTAATTCAGATGAACATTCCCACTCCTGACAGCTGCAACAGTCTATTAAAAATCCCTCGCTCTCAGCCAGACACCAAATCTTTTAACAACCTTATCCATTCAAAAGATTGAACCGCTCACTCGACGAAAAAGCTCTTAAGCACTCTCGACCCGTAGTCATTAGCGTCATAAAGAGAAACCACAAAATAAGAGTGACCATGAAAGTTGAAGGACACGTCCCACGTTGATAAGGGTTGCTTCGTGTCGTTTATGGTGGCCATAAACACTGGACCCCAAAACATGTGTTCTGCCGTTGTACCGACTTTGATGGCAATCCAATTCGATTCGTTGATTTACTATCTAGACAACTCCTCATTAAGTGTGTTTATCTATTCAATTTCGAGCAAATAGATACACGCCACGCGGGTCTATTGTCGAGCCATCAGTCCAGTCGAACGGATACGTTTTTCTTTTGCCTCCATTTCATCGAAATAAAGATACGGAGCAAAGTTTGGAAATACGAGCGAAAAGTTCGATTATCTGTCGGCATTCAGCTGCAGTACGAGTGGATACAGGAGTATTTATAGCCTCACCATGTTCGCGTTGAGGGGGAGTTAATGGACGTTTTTATTTGTATCTCTCCCATCCTGAGCCAGTGTAGATTGCAGAGATTAGTGCCCACCCTTCGCTGCAGTGTGCGGTGGTGAAGTGATGAAATCCCATAAATCGGCTTCGTATCTGAGTGCGCAAATGAAATTCCAAAATATTAGGAATAGTGTCAACGTCAGGAATGTTATGAATTCTGATCTGTGCCTACATGGGTGAGGTGTGGGAGCATGAGCATGTACGGAAATCATGTTCAATGGGGGCCACGTCACTCACAAGTGCCTGCTGGTGACAGGGCTACGTCAAACGTTGTCAGTCACGCTGGATGATGATACATGCGAGTACGAGTACGAGGGGTTAGTCGGTGATGGACGGCTGTGTTACTGGGATGTGTTTGTGATTTCAATTTTCAGCAAACTGCATCGGATGTCTTGAATTCTTCGAGTAACTTTAAAGCAGACGGAGTGTTGAAATTTTTGACTTTCAGTCCTTTTGTTACGTCTCCGTAGCAAGGTCTTGACTTGACCTCGGACCCTAACCGCTCGAGCTATGCGTGCTATTGTTCTCTCATGAGGGGAGGGGAGCTACAGTTTTACGCAGAGACTGTGAACGGAAAAGTTTAAGAACCTGTCTTGACTGCTATTCTCTCTGAGAGTTTTTAGAGACTCGTGAGAGGTGGTGCTGAGAGTTTTTGTGTCTGGAATCGAACCATTAACCTTCAGCTTAGGAGTCGAAGCATTTATCCATAACTCACTTGAGTCCTGCTATATGGAGCCTAACGCTGGACACTAAGCAGAACTGCGGAGCTGATTCTTGGTGCCTTCAAAAGAAAAATTCTACGTCGGATATATGGTCCCGTCTGCGAGGAAGACGAATGGAGGAGAAGACACAACCGCGAACTCTATGAGCTGTACCAGGATGTGGATGTAGTCCGGAAAGCAAAAATCCGTCGACTGCACTGGCTCGGCCACATCGAGCGCATGGACAACATCGCTCCAGCTAAGAGGATCTTCGAATCCGAGCCTCCTGGTTCAAGAAGGAGAGGAAGACCGAACCTCCGGTACAAAGACCGGACTTAAGACGAACGGACGTAAGACAGCTTGGTCTTGATGACTGGAAGCAGCGTGCCCGGGACCGTCAACGATGGAAGGCAGCAATAGCTCAGGCTAAGACCCTACATGGGTCGTAGGCCTGCTAAGTAAGTAAGTAACTCACTTGAGTCTTTTTCCAGCCTCACGTCCACGTGGTGGTTAGGGGCTGTCTTGCTGGTAGTTTCTAAAGGCGAAGTTTGAGAAGCTTTGTTGACAGTTATTCTCTCTGACAGTTTTTAGAGACTCGTGAGAGGTGGTACTGTGGAGATTAGAGTTGTTGTGTCTGGGATCGAACCATCAACCTTCTGCTAGGGCTATCTTGTTGACTGTTTTTATCGGCGAAGTTTGTAAAGCTTTTCTTGAGAGTTATTCTCTCTGAGAGTTGTCAGTGACTTGAGAGAGGTGGTAACGTGAGCCTTTTTCCAGCACATCATCCACTATGGTGGTGCTTAGGGGCTGTCTTTCTGGTGGGTCCTACAGGCGAAGTTTGAAAAGCTTTTCTTCGGGTTTTCTTCCTGAGCGTCGGTGAATCGAGAGAGCTGGTACTGTGAAAACGAAAGTTGCTGTGCCCAGGATAGAAACATGAACCTCCAGCTTAGGAGTCAAAGCGTTTTTCTATAATTCAGCCTCACCTCCACCATGGTGGTGGTTAAGGACTGCCTTGTTGGCAACTCCTAACAGTGAAGCTTTTCCCAATCAGCATTGTCACTGAATCGGGAGAGACAGTACCCGGAAAATGAAAGTTGTTGTGTCTGGGATCGAACCTTCAGATTAGGAGTCCTAGCATTTACCCATAACTCTTTTGAGTCTTTATTCAGCTCCACGGCCACTTTGGCGTTGGTTAAGCGCTGTCTTGTTGACAGCTAAAATCAGCGTAGTCTGAGAAGCTTTTCTTGAGAGCTTTCCCTCTGGTTGCTGTTATTGAATCGAGAGAGTTGTTGTGCCCAGAGTCGAACCATGGACGTTCAGACGTTCAGGACTAATTTGAATCTTTATCCACGTCCACCATGGCGATGATTCAGGGCTGTCTTGTTGGCGGCTCCCAACGGCGAAGTTTGAAAAGCTTTTCATGGAAGTCCCTTTCTCTGAGAGTTGTCAGTGACTGGAGAGAGGTGGTACCGCTAAAATTAAGGTTGTTGCGCTCAGGATCGAGCCATAGAATTTCAGCTTAGGAGTCAAAGCATTTATTCCTAGCTCTCTAGAGCTTTATTTTCAGCCTCATGTCCAGGAAGATGGCTGTCGGACCGTTGCTTTTTCCTCTCTCATTTTACTACCTCGCGTGGTGATTCCTGTCCAAATTTCAGGAAGCACTCATTGAAAACCTCCTTGCAAGTGATAGTATTAGCAACCGCCCTGAGCAGTCAATGACCAATTTGTTCCGAAAACCAATTTCCTCCCAAGAACAGAGTATCAACAAAAAAAAACAGATAAATGTTGACCGTCTTCATGATTGATCGAAGAACGCCATCATCACTTTAATGACCCGAGGCAGGTGATGGGCCAGTACCTGGTCGTCTGGAATTTATGACTACTGTGTGAATCCGAACCCTGATCCATCATCGTCCCATTCTCCCCGCAAAGGCCTGTGGTCTGATAACTACCCTGCACCAAAAGAGCTTCATCCTCATTCTTCACCCAGAGCCTCGTTCATCCTTAAATGTCAATTTGCGCCCATGCTGCCACCTTAGCCCACCCCTTGCATCAGATATCGGTTTTAACAAGCCCCCGTCCACACGCACACATTTCCCGAGACTGAAGGGCCAGCAGCATCCTTGCACCGAACCTTGAAAAATGGGCTGCCATGTCGTCGGCAAAACCCATCAACCCAATGTAAACTCATTCATCTCTTACACACAAGACTGGCTATCTGCAAACAAAGTGCTTTTTTGGACCTCGTTCGCTCGGAGTCATCTGCAAATTGCGGACGCAACTACGAGAGTACCTAGTTAATCTCGACATCCTCCCCCCCTCCCGGGCATCACCCAAGCAATTATCGAAGTTCTCAGTCTTCAGTTAATTGGATGCCCTCCCCAGGGAGTGGCTCATTCTTCAGCAGACGCACACATCTCGTACGTAACTCCCGATTGCTGGCAGATTTATGAATGCCAGCTGCATGCTCAGAGGGCTCTGAAGTGCGCAGTTAAATTTCCAAAAGAAAATGCCACTTTCGCACGCAAACAGAAAGTAATCATCGGGCCAACCCCTAATTCGTCCACATGCCGGCAGTCCTTCCGCATGAGAGTACATCCGTTTCTGAGAAGTGCCCCTATGTGGTGATGTTTACGGGACCGGACCACTTCTCAAGTGGAAGTGATAAGATATGAGTACCAAAATGCTCCTCCTCCTCATCGCCGACCGCCTCCACTGGCAATGACCAACCAGCCGCTCAAAGGGAATCCGAAACAACTTGCTTCATAAAATTAGCCACTCCAGCGGAGGAAAGAAAAGGAGCACAAAAAATATGAAAAAACCTGAACAGTTCCCCTGTCAGAAGGCCTCGGCCGGAAGGAGGTAAAGACTTTCCCTTTGGCGTCGCTAAAGTTTGTCAGCTCTGCCTCGTGGTCTTTGATGAATCGAAAGGAATGAGGAAATCTCTGACCCATTTTCCTTTGGCCGCTTGGCTTTGTGCGAAGCGCGATAAAGGAAACAGAAAAGTTTGCTTACATGTTTCATTGCGTCCTTCGCCGGGCGCCAGGCAGGGAAGTGCCAAGAGTTGTGTATAATTAAAGTTTTGTGCAAGGACCTCCTGGCGGCGGAGTGCGGGTGGATGTTTCATGCTCTGGTTTTCAATTTTGTTTGTTTTTTTGTCATGTTATGCTGTCAACGTGCAAGTGTCCAACGATTGTTGGCAATTTTGAGCTAAAGGGGTTTCTGGTGCCTTTGTGAACCAGAAGCGGGTGCTCCGGCAGTAGATGCAGATTTTGACAGATGACCCAGATGTTTTGCTCGGAATTTTAAAAATTCTGTTTCTCTGGAGTGTGTGCGAGCTCAAAGCTGAAGCAGCTTGCACTGATGGGATATTCATTTGACTTGTGCACTCATGATCCCTTTGAACAGAGTGCTAATAGCTTATGCCATTTCCTTCCTTGTGAGCTGTAGATGGCAATGGGTTCAGGTTCAGATTTGAATTGAAATCTGCGAAGGCGTTTGTGCTTGAGGCGGCACAAATGATGGGAACTGGCAAGATGACTTACTTTTAGCAACAAAAGTGATTGTGCCCTTGTGAGAAGAGAGAGAGAAAGCTGTTCGCCACCAAACTAAACGCGAGTCAATTTTGAGTTGTACATGTATTCCAAAAAGTACAGGGTGGGTCAAATACAAGTTTCTTTTTAAGAATGAAATAAAATGAACAAAATTAAATGTTTTCCTTGTATCATGACTCTATTAGTAAGAACAAAAATTCCCATTAATTATAAGATACAACCTCGATCAAGTGGCTGCCTCGACTGGCTTCGCAGTAGCGCATTCTTACACCCCAATTTCCCAAGACCTTGTTGATGGTTTCGGGCTGTAGCTCACAGATTGCTTAGACGATATTGGCCTTAAGTTCTTGAATCGTTTCCGGATTGTTGGCATAACATCACTCCTTCACGGTTCCCCACAAAAAAAGTCCAAAGGGGTCATATCGCAGCTCTGAACGCGGTCAATTGACATCACCAAGATGGCTGATAACACAATTATGGAATTTGATGCGCAAAATATCGATTGTGGCATGGGTTGTGTGGCATGGCGCGCCATCCTGCATGAACCAGAGGTCGTCCAAATCCATGTATTCAATTTCAGTAAAAAAAAGTCGGTTAACATGGGTCTGTAATGCCCACCGTTGACCGAAACGTTGTTCCCAACCTCATTTTCGAAGAAAAATGGTCCAATGATGCCACCAGTCCGCAATCCGCAACAAACCGTCACTCTCTGTGAATGCATGGGCTTCTCGACAACAACGTGCGGGTTTTCCGAGCCTCAGATGCGGCAATTTTGTTTGTTAACGTAGCCGCCGACATGAAAAGGCTGTAAGGCCCAAATAGCGAAGCGGTAAGGAAGCGGATGGTTGCGCGCCTTCAATTGCTGAGTCAGCTGAAGCATTTTTTTTTGTTGCGTCCAAGATGTGGCAATCTTCGAAAGATACTGATAGCCCGTGCTATTAGCATGCACGATTCGCAAACCCAAGTATTCGATTTAGGGAATACGCCTACGTACTAACCCACACACGTATTAATTCGCGGGGCTGGCAGGCAATTAATGCTACTCCTGTGCTTCAGCAGACTCTGTTGCTTCTGCTGCTGCTCCTCTTCTTCCTGCTTCTATTCTCCGCAGCTCAATCATCATCATTCTCTTTACTAGATCTAGTGGGTCTGGTAGATTACCTCTCCATTCCGTGAAGCGTCCACAGTAAAAGAATGCGTGCTCCACGTCCTCCTCCTGGTTTGGACATTCTGGACAGTACGGCGAGTCGTCATGGCCAAAACGGTGCAGCTACTTTCGGTAACCACCGTGGCCAGACAGAAACTGCGTTAGGTGGTAGTTGCAGTTTCCTTGCGACCTGCTAATCCAGGTGTAAATTTGTGGAATCAAGGTATCAGTCCATCTGCCCTTCGTGGTGCTATCCCATCGAGATTGCCACAGAGCTATTGAACAAGTCCTTTCTTCCTTTTTCATACTCCTTATTTCCCTGGCCTCCGTTGGGACTAAGGGTTTCCTGCGGTGAATCCTGCTCATCTCATCCGCAAGGATATCAATGCGGATTATTACCGCTATAACAAATGCGACTTCGTTCGAGATCGTCCTGTAGCCGTTTATTGTTCTTAACGCGCAGCGCCGGTAAATCGAGGATAGTTTCCGGCATGTTGATTTATTTTCCAGGGTATCCGCCCAGACTGATGCAGCGTATAAGACAACCGAGCTGACGACTCTGACGTATCCGGGCCCGCCCACGTTCGGCAGTATCCTGGAAAGTGCCGCTTGTATTAATGAAGCTTTTTTACCCACATAGTCCACATGTGTATTAAAACGTAGCCTGTTGTCAAGCATCACTCCTAGATATTTTACCGCTTCCTTTGATCTAACATTCTGGTTGCCGCCTTGAATGTTGATGTACTCCACGGCTTTTCTGCTTCCGTTTTGTGGTCCACTAGTTCGAGGCCTGCTGATTCTAGCCACAGTTTTCTTGGGCCAACTGCTGCATTCGTGGTTGACTCAACTTGGTGAATGTGTTTTACAACGACTACAATAGCTATATCTTCAGCGAAGCCGATGATATTTACTCCTGTGGGCAACCTTAGTCTTAGTACTCCATCATACATGATGTTCCAGAGCAGTGGGCCCAGCACAGATAATTGGGCGACGACGGCGGATACGTTATAGAAGTAGCTGGAAATTATCTGTTGTAAAGAGTACGGTGTGTCCATCCTCGTCAACGATCTCCTTATTTGACACCAATCGGCTGTGTTGAATGCGTTTTTAACGTCTAGTGTGACAATAGCACAGTATTGCTTTATGCCCCACCTCCAAGATCGACCTTCTATGGCTGCAGCCGCTATGTCGACTACTGTTTTAATAGCATCGACAGTAAAGCGCGACTTCCTGAATCCAAACTAGCGGCTTGACAGGGCTCCCTTCTCTTCTTCTATAGTCAACAGTCTATCGTATATTATACGTTCCAAGACTTTTCCCATTGTATCTAGTAGAAATATTGGGCGATATGACGATGGATCTCCGGGTGGTTTGTTTCCTTTCGGTAACAGTACTAAATGCTGCAGCTTCCACGGTTCAGGGAATACGCCTTCCTCTGGGCATTTTTGCATTGAGTCAACTGGAGCTTGTAGGCGAATAATCCGAGATCTTTGTGCAGAATTCTCTTCAGGCTAGTGCGTAAAATTTTGAGCTGAAAGATCGATAAACAACATCTCAATACCTTCTTTCCTTAAAAAAAAAACTGTGCTTTTCCTCCATCCCTCACCCAATCAGACTCAACCCCTTCCTCCAACGCACTCCCATCCAAAATCCTCCTCATCCACCCACCAGATTAGTTGTCTACTCGAAAAAAAAATGTTCCAAAAGTTCAAACAAAAGTCGTTACACAAACAAATTTTTTTCCATCAAAAACATCAAAGTTGCCCCGTCCCACCGTCAATTGGAACCTATTCAAATAGAGCCGAGCAAAAGTTTTGCATTTCCCCAAAATCAATAAGGATGTGCCCAAATATTTGTTCACGATTCGTTGCCCTGTCATGCGGATGGAATAACCGAAAACAAACGAGCGGAGAATAAAATTTGTGATTCGCTGGCCGTGTACATATTTTTCGAACGACCGATGCAGAGTAAACAGATTTTCGAAAACGCTACAAAACAATAATCAGAACCGGAGGTGAATTACGAGCTTGACACCGCAAGCCGGCCAACCATCCCGCGGGGGCATTTGCAACTATTTTTAAATGAACAAGTGCATGCTGTCGAGGAGGTCGAGTGTCTGAAAAATGCACGAACTTGTGATCTTTTTGTTAGGCGCAGCACCAGCCACATGCAAGCAATTGGATCGGGGGCTTTGGAGAGCGTTTCGAGTGGATTTGAAGCCAATTGCCGGCGGGGAATTGAAAATATGGTTCAATTTCCGCTTGTTGAGTGGTGTCATGCATTTTTCAGCGCGGCATTCATTAAGATTCATTGACACTCATTGACATTCCTTGAGTCACTAGGCTGGAAAATTTATTCATCGTCAGACTGAGCAAATCGCATAACCAAACTGGAGCACCCATTTATGGGATTTTAAGCACTACCGCACTCACGCGGGGCGTACTCCAAGCAGATTTTCGAAAACGTATTTTTAGACAACGTGGGAGTGGGAAACCGCAATGGGAATTGAATGGAGTGAAGGCATGTATGGGAGTTATCTTGACGTTGACCTGCGCTCGGTTGGAGAATGGATTTGGGCACACATGCGTAACTTTGTGGGAAATGAAAATTGATTCTCCCTTTCTATGGCTTCTCATTCATCTTTCTGAGACCAGAAGGGTTCTGGGATCTCAACAAGTGTTTGCGTAACAAACTCCGTGGCGGATGTCATTAATTTTCCCAACATCTTCTGATGGGATTTTGGATCTCTTCACTCATGGCAAGTGAAACCCTTTTCGGGTTGAACTACGTCTGTCTCGTTAATTTGATGGCATTCATCTTCTCGAAACAAACATGAACGAACTGCCAACAAACCGTTTTTCGGCAAATATCGACCTAATGCTTAACCTTTCGGTATCCCAGAATGGTGCGTTGAGAATTATTCTATCGATTATTTTCCCATAAAGTTCTTTAGGTCGACGCAGAAAATCGTTGATTTGTTTATTTGCTCTGAATAAAAAAATTGTTCACGGCTCCACCTCTTTCGAGTCACTGACAGTGCTCAAAGAGTATAACTGTCTAGAAAAAGCTTCTCAATCTCGCCGACGACGTCGACCGACTTTAACTGCTGCGCGAGCTGGAATAGGTAACGTATTAACCCAAGAATTTTCGCATAATCTTCCATTTAGTCGGAGAAGAGAACTTCAATTGTTGTGGACGATGGGGACCAGCTCCTTCTTGACTCTGGGTTCAACATCACCAAGAGTTTCTTTAAGGCGCGCTGCACAACATCTCTGCGGATGGCCATTATCATGTAGAATCTTTTCGGGCAGGCACAATCCTTGGTTTCTTGGATAAGTTGCTCGAATGGACGTTCATGTGACATGTCATCCTACTGTTTTTAGACGAACTTGGTATTCCATGTTGATTTGAATACAGGGGGTTTTTTGGACTCTGGGCACTGTCAGTGGCTCGAGAAAGATCCTGTCACGAATTGAAAATTGTTGTTTTGGGGATCGAACCATGGACCTTCGGCATAGGAGGTTATATCCTTATCCACTGCCACAAAAAAGGTATGTTCGTTAGAACACAGATTGGAGATTGCTTGGATTTGTTAAGGTTTTTTTAATACCGGAAATTATTCAACTCCCGCTTGAAGGTAAGTGAGCCTGAGCTGTAGATTGCCGTCAGTCTTGATGGTCCGAAGCGATTATAATTATTCTGAGGATATGGTCTTGGTAACGCAATGAATTTTTGGCAAAGCTCAATTTTCCTTCTAATTTTGAGCGCCATATCGAACTTTGTATCGAGCTCAGTCTCAAGCTTTGTCTTGATCTCAGTCTCGATTTTAGTATCGAGCTTTGTCTTCAGCTTATTCTCGAGTTTTGTCTCAAGCTTCGTCTCGAGCTGAGTCTCGAGCTAAGCCTAGATCTTCTTCTCGAGCTTTGTCTAGAGCTCAGTCTCGAGCTGAGCCTCGATCTTCGTCTCGAGCTTCGTATCGAGCTCAGTCTGGAGCTTTGTCTCGAGCTCAGTCTCGAGCTGAGCCTCGAGCTCAGTCTCGATCTCGATCTTCGTCTCCAGCATCATCTCGAGTTTCGTCTTTAGTTTCGCCTCTAGCTGAGACAGGAAAACACTAATCGGAGGAGCATTTTTCGTTCATGAGATCAGAGTGACTCGGCCAAATTTGACAGACGGATTTTCGGCTTCCGGACTACATTCACACTTTGCGAGTTCGATGAAATCATGTATATGTCTTTTCCTCCATTCGTCTTCCTCGCAGACAGGACTATGTGAAACTATGCTCCCAACCTGTCAACCGTTTCGAACCCTGAATGGAGGTTTACAATAGAGCCCCTTAGAGATCCCCTTGGTATAGCTATCTGGGAACATAATTAGAACCTTGGCTTTACCAAGAGAAGGATGCCTACGGGCAGTCAATAGGCTTATGATGTGCAACTAGTCGCCTTTGAGTTTATGGGCAACGTAACACGTCCAACACGTCCAAGACAGCGCATATAAATGGAGAGGGATCTCAGCCTACTTGGTGTGCAAAATTGAATACAACTTGCAAAAGACCATGATAGTTGGAGAGGCTTCTTTGTTGAGGCCCAGATCCAACCCGAGTTGTAGCGCCATAAGAAAAAGAAAAAGAATAAGTCGAAGCTACGTATCGAATCGATTTTATGGATTCGAAGTTTGATCACCGAATAAAGTGAAGGGCTTTAGGTACGAAGCAACGTCTTCGACTATGTGATCATAAAGATCTTCAAAAGCACCTTGCATCTCCAACACTTGGTAAGTCTATGTCGCCTCAACTTCGGCCCCTATTCACAAATTCCAACACTTGTCTACAGTCGCCGAAAATCGTCAAAGTCAAAATTACCTTCCAATGAATGTTTCCACTGATTGACGGCTGATTGTACTGATTGTAGCAAATTTATGAATAAGCACCGAAACATAACTCCAAACTCCTGGTAGCAGTCAAACCGAATATTAAATCAAATGCAAATTGGTCGTTAAAGCCCAGCAACCGAGAGCAGTAATCCTCTGACACGCAGATACCATAATTTTCCAGCAACATACAGCTCGGGGCAGAATTTATTTATTTCTACGTGCTTCAGCTTCAGAAAGGTGGGTACAAGTCAAGGGTAACGACCTGTGAATTATTCAAGTGAAATGTCTTAATTTCATGGAACCCCACCCCAAGTATACCGTGATGGGGTTCCGTCTCACAGACAGCCAATAATAACCATCAAACGAGACGCCTCTGGAGGGGGAAATCCATTCACGTTCACCGGAGTTTGCCAAGGCAAATCCTGATCTCAAAATTACGTCGTCGACTCCGCAAGCGATAGCTTCATCTATTAATCCCGGCGAAGGTTTATTTTCCGCTTCACAGGATCCTGATAATAATTCACAACCCACTCGCATGACAGATTGCATCGAGTAGGGTTATTTTTACGATTCTGTCGTACCGCAACGGGCGGGTGGTTCACCCCACCAAAAGTGACAAGCTGGAGGAAAACTGTTTCTTTTCACTTCAAAGGATACAACACTTCGCGTCTACCTCACCCCCAGTGGTCGCAGAAATTGGATGCGGTGACCGATTTCTCATTGAGCTTCGGTTCACGATGCAATCGTGCTACGCACGGTAGAACGGTAAATCCAATCCAATCCCACGATGGTTGGGGGGAAACTTCTAGCCGACACGCCGTCACCGCCCACCTGCGGTCTTAATTAGTTTTCCTGTGTTTAATCTGCGAGATACTGTTTCGCCTCCCCTCGGATAGCAATCGGATTTGAGGAAACTTATTTCCACCGCATCCGCACAATGGGCTGTCGCCATGTAACACCGTCTCCAGACCGGTCGCTCGGACGGTAGCAGCTCGTATTATGTTTCCGGGCGACTGTGTAAATATTTCTATTCGCCAAAGTGTCATGTTAAATATACATCGAACGAGATTAATTGGAATCCTGCCAATGGAACTGCCCGGATGGGTAAATAAACGTCGAAAAACACACAGTGGGTGGACGGACGGCTACACACGATCCGCGCCGCGGTGTGTATGTGCTTGCGTGAGGGTTTTGTGGCACCAAAACAACGCCACTGTTTAGAGATTCAATCGACAGGAGTTTTGTACTAGTTTTGAAATAAATTACAAATTTTCGCGGTAATCGGGAAATAAATTATTCAAATTGATATACGAGTATGCAGTCGGGGAATCGGCAGCGAGGCACGCCATGGTGCGGTTCAGCGGTTGGGTGGTTTGGTTGTGGCTTGTCTAGTGCCGGATGAAGTTTTAAGCAGGTCAATTGATGGGGAAATTGTATGGATGTCAGGAGTGAACTGGATTTCCTGGGGAAACTTTCAACGAAAACATACAATGAACTCGGTAAATGGAAATGGAAGTTTGAAATTGTATTTGAGGATCTCCCTGCGAGCACACATGCCTTCCCAGGGGAGTTTTCAAAAGTGACAGCTCGGAGGGAAAATGTATGCCCCTTTTCGAGACGATGGATTTTTCTCTGAATTCTGTTACAACGTCTGTTATGGGCTAGGAATGATTTCTTGACGAAAAACTCTCGATTTGATAGTCTACCACGTGATCTAAGACACCAGCTTAACAGCACATTGAGCCTTGATGTGACAGTTCTATAGGGTACACCTCTTAAAACACCCTATGGAAAAAAGCGAGTCAATATCATTCCAAAGGGTTCGAGAGGATTCAGATCGGAACTTTGAACCGTCTAATCAAGCACGGAAATTTGTCGCTCCGAAAGTCAATTCTTGACTATACGCGAAGTATGCTTTGCATCATTATCATGCAAAAAAGTCCATGATATAGGCATCGAGTCCTCACATACTTTTTTCCATCTGATCCCAACGTATTGAACTTATTTTCATTGCTGCACAAGATATTTTTCCAAAAGGACAAAGATTTGTTCTTGTAAGCGTTTGCAAAGATAAATCTTTTCCTCCGGTTTATTTTTGTTCTGACGATCCTTCCATTGAGTTGGAATTCAATGAGGCGGCGACGCACAGTTACGTTTGATATTTGGACATCGTGTTGGTCAGCTAACTGTTGAATTATCTCCGGAAAGTTAAGAAAGGGTCACTTCCGCTGATTCAGTGGATAATCCTGTCACTCGCTTCTGAGGTTATTCTTATTCTGTCTTTCCTAACGGGATTTGCGGCAGATTGAGTGCATCGTATGACCTTTACTGCATTTTGTATAAGCTTCCTGGAGCAACTTTATGTCCTTGCCAAATCTAAAATGGTCTTTCAGTTCTGTATCATACTACCAATTATAACCCTCCTCTCTTCCCTTCACTGCTTTCCTCTGCCCATCTCAAATCATGCTATTTTTAAAAAATGAATCTAATTGTCTCTATTATTAAAAATATTTGTAATAACCTCATTCAAATCACTGAAACAAAGCATTTTTAATGAGAAACCAAATATGTGCTATTTATACGAACACACAATTTGCAACGATCACCAATTCGCACGATCGCAAAATAAAGAAATGCTAACGGGATTTTCTTTGCCGTATGTTTTTATATTCATAAAGGTACTACCTTACGACATTATGGCTTTACTCCTATGTCCTATGCAACTGTTAAGTACAGTGTGTATTGGAAACAAATAAACATTTGAATAAAGGTGTGCTATATGTGTGGACACCACTGTATTTACATTTTTGATTGGATTGTTAAAATTAATTTTCATAGATTTATATTTATTTTCATTTTGGTTTATATGTTTTGTGTGACATTGCGCTGAAATTTAGCTGTTGTCGTTTGCCATACCATTCATTAAGACCATAGTTTCAAAGTGACCAAGCCGATGGTGAATTTTAATGAAAAGCACTTAAATGCCTTTGTTTTCCAATAGACAAATACCTCGAATACAAGCGAAATATTTTATATACCCATTCAACAGCAATTTTCATTATTTTGTGTATCGTCAAACGATGCAAAAACGGTTTTTTAAATAATTCCCTTAATTTGCATGCAGAGCAACTATTGCCAGATAAGCAAAAATCCCTGTGTTTTTAGGAACTTGAACGAGTTCCTGACTTGACGTCATGAAAAATGAAAAAATCGGTTTTCTCATATTTCCAAGCACTTGTAAACCATTTATTTGATTGAACGACGTTTTTTCATCATTTTCTGATTCAGCCCCAAACGTTTGAGTTAAATAATCGACTTTAAAAAAAAACATTCCACTCGAAGAAAATGTAGTAAAATGACAACACTATTGCTATATTGCTATCATTATATTTTTTTTGCTGAAAACTAACAATATTTCGTCGAACTGGACTTGATGATAACACATTTTTATGAAACATTTTTCTCTATAATTGAATAATTGTATTTCTCGATAAGAGGATGTTGAATATCAAAGGGAATAGAAAATTTATTGGAAAAGGGTGAGATTTTGAAACCGGAGTGCTTCGATTGGATATTTGGAGTTGACACTTGTTATATCATTTTTGATCACTTAAGCAGCAGAAACTATGTATTTGAGTTTCCATCAGAATGTTCGAAATTAAGTGGGAATATGTTGCTTGACAACCCATCACCTAGCACTCATAGTATACTTGGGAAAAATCGTTGTAAGTGGACACAAAGAGCATGCCATTTAAAAGGCGCTTGCTGGACTTAAAATAAAATCAGTCTAAATGGATGGTTTAGTGATTTTTTTGACAATTGCCTATAGGGTGTTTTTGGTGATTCCAAAATCACACATTTCTGGACTTTTTGTTTGTGGTGTTAAGTCGGTAGTCAGCAGAGACTTTGGATCACTTGGAGGTCAACAATTACCGCCTTATTGTTGGTATACGTCCTCAGCTACTAAAAAAGAAATATTAGACAATTAAGCCTACAGACTGCGCTTCATTCGAAACGGACAGGTTACGTGGCAGAATTTATATTGGACTAAGTTTGAACATCACTAAAATCCAGTTCACACATTGACGTGATCAAAGACTTGGTACGTTGGCTGAGCTTAGTTTTTCTGAGTCTTTCCGACTATTCCAGCTGGAAATGTCCATTAATGCAATGCTTCTCAGCCAGTAAGATGCAATATACTTCAGAATAATGGCAATCAAAAGACAAGATGTGTGTCGAATCGAGTTTTGAAAAATATGTTCCACTGTGTTCGAGTTGTGGTCTGTGTTCATGCACGAACTTGCGCTCGATCCACCTCGGACTGTAGCGCCTTAAGAAAAAGAAGAAGAATCAACATTTGGCTTTATGGCTTAAATCTCCTATGCCTAAAGGTACCCCTAAACGACGAACATGCTCGCCGAACTTGCTCGTTTGCGTTATCCACTACACGGCGAGCACATTTGGCGAACATTCATTTCGTGTTGTTTCTTCAAACCGTCAACATGTGTGATAGGGAAGCGCAAGTGGCGAATTCCTCGTCAAAATCGTGGCTGACTGTTGGCATTGTGTTTAATCCGCGATATGCACTCCATGGCGTTCACTGCAAAAATGAAGTTTGCTCGCGAACATGGCCCTACACAGCGAATATCAAAGCCAACGAACACGACAAAATCGAAATTTTTCGCCAACAGCGAGCGGCTCGCGAACCAGCCCATACACGACTAAAATGTGGCGAGCACGAGTAAGTTCGGCGAGCATTTTCGTCGTTTAGGGCTACCTTTAAGCTGATGTTATCTTCAGCAAATATAGGCCTTGAATTGGACATGCTTTAGCTCAATTACATGAGCCTCTTCGTGCAACTTCTCTTGCAGTCAAACGTTGGGCGCCATTCAAAAGTCTCTATGGATTTTTTTGAACAGGAATGGCAGGTCTTCTTTTCCTCAATGGGTTTACAAAGTATTGACTTACTTCAATTTTCCGCCATTTAAAGGCGCACATCCTTCGACGTATCCCTCCCAGAATTAAGAGAGATGAAGAATTTTATGAGCAGCTGCTGAATGAAACATTTCAGCCACGCCTGTTGCCGTTGCCTGTCAGGGGCAATTACTCGCTGCCTAATCTTATTATGAAACAAATTCCAAATTGAGCACCCTCTCCTTCGATTTCTGACTACGACCTTATTCTAACCCTTAACTACACCTCTTTATCGACCAAGTTGTTGATTCAACATTTCATATCGCCTCCCTCCTTTCAAATCAATTGAATGGAGTCCAAAGTGTGATGTGTTTGATTGTATTTGTGGCCAATTTTCCACTTGTTTCACCCCAAACGACAACATTTCAGACGAACCAGTCTAATTACTGGCAACTCTCCCTCCCCACAGTCGATAGCAATCCACTCCCAGCCCCAGAAGCAATCTGCAAACCAATCACTTCCCCATCCAGACACGATTGTCTACTTTTAATCAAAATAATTTTCATTAATCAAAGAGCAAAGTTTCCCCTGCACCATCCGCCGCCCACAGGAAGTGCTTGCGGACCGCCTAATCTCACAAAGGCAATCGAAGCGAATACGTCGTTCCTGTTTCACAGATACTTTCCTTTCGTTCGTCCGGGGATGCGAGGTGGGATTAGCGCCGGAGAGCCACACAATTCAATGGATGAGACATGTACGTCCACTTCAAGGACCAGGAAGTTGTAGTTACAGTAATCCGATTAGGATGGAAATGGGAATAAAGGTCCTCGCACCGCCCGCCTCGTTCCCCCGTTCGGTGAATGGAGATATTCCGCCTGTCGGCGTGTCCCCATTGTTCACGACGGCGGAGGACTGTTTGGTTAAATGATTTATCTTTTGCTTACTTGCTGGTTAAGCTTATTAGAGCTATCACTTGTTTTTGGTTCCGATGAATCATTATGAAGGTTCTATTTTTCCGCATATCCTGGCGAGTTATTCGTTTTCTGTACTCGATTGGAGGGGAATTCTTTTGTGCGGGCAGTGGACATCGGTCACCACGCAAATGTGGTCACAGTGATAACCGCGCTGGGGGTGGGTAATCGGTTCATCTTTGTTGGCGAGCTGCAACGAGCGTAGGCTCTGGGTGGGGCTTTGTTAGCGACTGCCTTGGCTCTTACATTAATTGTCTGTGAAGGGCATCAAAGATGTGGTTATGTGACTTGAATCTGGGCAAAATTAAATAAGGGCTTTACACAAATTTGTTGTGTTTTGAGGATGTATCTCTTTGGGGAAGTGGATTGCAAGGGACAACGTCGACAACCAAAGCAGGCAAAAATAGAAAACAGGACAGAAACGCAGGGAAGAATGTCTCGAAAGCCTGCCATCACGGGCCACATTGTTTTAGCTGTGCTTTCAACTTCAATCGTGGCCGTTGTTTGCTTCCAAAGTCGATTGTTGTACCAGCAAGCATCGATGCTGTGTGCGAACAACAGCTAATGCGTGATCTTCGTTAGACTAAGCATTCACTTAACTCCCGCATTGCGTATTGTATCGGCCTCCTAAGTCTAAGTCTTCCTAGCAGCTTTCCTAGAGCCTGACTGTATACAGAAAGACTTACAATCTTGCATTGACTGTCGTACATAATGCTAGCAGCAAATATCGAACGGATAGGCGAAAAGACCCATTCAAAGGGAGACACGGTGGAAGAGATGCGGATGAGGCTTCGTACGGCGTTGAGAAGGATTACAAGATTTTATGGATTATCCCTTCGCTTTTGAGAAGGACCGATCAGCATTTTCCGACAAAATTGAAAGAAATGAAGCGCCTGTTTGGGCTGTTTATTGGCAGGAACTCGCAGGGAGTATAGAAGGATATAGCTGCGAAAGCCGACTGGGTCCTAGGACGATTACAAGATCCCTGGCTGTCACCACGGAGGACATAAATTTCAAATCCGAAACAAGCCAACAAGTGGTTAAGGTCTTGACGAGTCTAAACCTAAAAGTCGATGTCGAAAAAAACTGATGATGCAAACCAACCTCAACTCCAGGATGCGAGGACCTCCACCCCAAGCTTCGGGGCTTCCCGAATAGACTCCGTTCGACCAATCGGCCTACAGGACAGGGCCTTTCCTTCGCTGGTCTTTAAAAGAGAGCATTAGTTGAAGGTGAGGACCACTGGAATTGAAATGGAATTACCGTTGCTACCAGGAAATGAAATGAGTCAGGCCATCAGACTCTCTGTGATTACATCCTTTGTAGTACCGCGTCCCATCGAGACACAGGGGCCCAACGAGACGCAGGGGCCCAACGAGACACAGGGCCCAACGAGAAACAAGGTTCAAACGGGGCCCAGAGGTCCAACGAGACACAGGGGACCAACGAGACACAGGACCCCACGAGGCACAGGGATCCAAAGAGGCACAGGGGCCCAACGGGACACAATGGCCCAAAGAGTCAGAGAGGTCCATCAAAACACAGAGACCAAAGAGGCACTGGGGCCTAACGAGGCACAGGGGACCAACGAGACTCAGGGGCCCAACAAGACACAGGGGCCCAACGAGACCCAAGGGCCTGACGAAATAATGAGGCCCAAAGAGACACAATGAGGCACAGAAGCTCAACAAGACACAGGGGCCCAATGAGACATAGAGGCCAAAAAAGCACAGGAGCCTAAACAGACCCAGGGAAACCACAAGATACAGGGGCCCATCAAAACTCAGGCCAAAAGGGGCTCAAGGGCCCAAGAAAGCGCAGTGACCCAACGCGCCAAAAAGCATCACAACCAACGAAAGAACGTGATCAATAATTCACAACCTGACCTCACTGCCTATAGCCCGGTGAGTGCATTTTTTACTACCAATCCTCCACCTACCCACCCATCCGCCCACATTCCACGTAAACATCTGTTCGGCTGCCTGCGAAACCAAGTGGAACAGTGTCACTTCAATTCATAGCTTCCCATGCGTTACTTCATTAAAAGTTCAACACAAGAATCTACTTCCACACATGAAGGCGTACAGTGTCCAATCGCTCCCAGTCCCCCCTCCCCCGTGTTTCCTTTAAAATTTAACGCAAATATGCAAGAATATAAAGAGAACTTTTCCGGCAAAAGAAAAACTTCAACTTTCACAGCGAAACTATGCGACGCGAGCACCACGCAGAAGGATAAGAACTTTTGTTTTCACATTTTTTTTCTTCTTCTTGCGCTTGCCTGCCTGCTACCGCTACTCCAGGAGCACATGAAAAGTACGTTAAAGTGCCTGGGGCACTAAGCAGGAGAGTTTCAAGAAAAAAACGTGGGGAAATTCGTGAAAGGAAACTTATTGAAAACTTTAAGCGAAGTTAAAGCAAATACCGAAGCGTGTTGATAAGCCCTGCAAAGAACGATGTACTGCGATGTATGGCGACAGCGCGAGCTGTTCGGCGATAGTGGGAATGGGATGGGAATTAAATTCCAAATAATAAATTTGACAGTTGACTCTTTTGGGTCGTCGGATCGGTCTTAAATGACTTTGAGTGGGATTGCCGCTGGAAGGCAATGAATTTACGCGAGTTTTTGAAACATTTTCAGATGGCCGCTGTGATGGATGGGGTGAGAGGCAAATGCCCAAGGGGGCAAATTAATCATTGCTGAGATATGAACTTACTCGCTAAGCAATTAAGCGCTTTTTTCGCTTTGTGACTTTGCTCCGCTATTGAGGAGGCAATATCTCGGAGGGGAAAGATGATGGGTTTCAAGTTATAAAGTGAGCTTGCGTAAGTGTCATATCTGAAGGCAATGACACGTCAATGTTTTGTACGTTCCCCCAAGTGTTTGTAGGCGGAAATCGTTTCGGAGAAAGTGAATGACTGGTGATTTAGTGAGAGGCTACAAATTGAAATTCGAAACAAATACAATAAATAATCATTAATTGGCATGAATTTCATACCAAATGAAAGCCAGTGATTTGATATTTAGTACAAAGGCTAGTACGAAATTTACAAGCCACTAGTTGAGTCGAGGTGAGAGCTTGGTTTCCTTTAAAAAGTTGTGCACAAACTCTGTCAGCCTTAATGCAGAGGTAGATCACCAACGAATTGGTCGGATTTCGTACACAAGTCCAAAAGTATGTTATGCTCGAGTATGGCAGAAAGGGGCCCAACAAGACACAGGGGTCTAACGAGACGCAGGGGCCTAACGAGACGCAGAGGCCCAACGCCTCACAGGGGCTCAACGAAGCACAGGAACCTACTGAAACAAAAGAGCCTAACGAGACACAGGGGCCCAACGACACACTGGGACCTAATGGGACACAGAGACCCAACGCATTAGAGGGACCCGACGAAACACAAGGGCCCAACGAGACCCAGAGGCAGCAGCGTCACCTTAGTCTCGGTTCCAGGACATAGCATCAATGCCGTGATGTTGCATCTGAACGGGAAGCAAATTTGGACCTTTGGCTTGAATTAAACTGTAGATTCCTGGCTGTCTTTGGGTACAGGCACTTGACCTGATAGTAAATCCTCAGAATTCGGTCAAAATCAGGGGAAAACAACACTCTAGTAAGCACCACTGAAAGCGGACAAACTTGCCAGGCACGCAACTACCCTGTCACCAACAAGGAAGTTCAGAAATATAGGGATACCTCTTGCTACATGTAAACTGTTGCTGCGAGAAGACACAATTCAAAAGTAGACTAATAAATGGATGAACAACGCAACATGATACACCTTTAGCACTTCCTCCAGCATATTCTAATAGCTCTTGCGGCTTCTCTTCGTCCAGGAGACCCTCCTCCACTGTGGCAGTGGTCTCAGGATGCTTGTCATCTGTTAGCCTGTCTAAAGTCACCAAGACTTCTTGCTTGACCTTCTTAATGACAAAAGTAGGGTTCCTCTTCCTTTTAGGTTTGCCATCTTCGACCTCGACAACGCGCACCATCTTGTGGAGTTTAGGAACATCACTAATTCCTTGATCATCTGTCATTTGTCGGGAAGATGCCGGAATTTCTAAAATTCAAAATTTCCAGAGTTTCTTCCGGCACTTCGTGACTTCCCGACAGATGACAGATGATCAAGGAACTAATGATGTTCCTAAACTCCACAAGATGGTTCTAATCTAAATGAAAACAAACCTTGTACCCTCCATTTCCCTTCAGAGCTGTACGCATCATTTTTTTTTTTCAGAACCGCCAGAGACTACCAAGCCTGTTCAAAAACGACCAAAAAAATGCCGAGAACGGGGCATTGGTAACCTTTTTAGGCCTGAAAACAGGCCCGACTCTTGGGACAACTTTCTGTGGATATATTCAAAAGAATGGCCCGAATCCAAGGCTTAAGCCCCTACTACCTTCGAATTTTTCAATAAAGTCGTATCGTTTATCTCATCACACTGCCAAAAAGTTTAAGCCTCAAATTGTAATTTTGTGGCAAAAAACTTAATTCTTCTGGCATCAGGTGCGTCTTCGAACACCACCCACTGCCAACTTCATTCTATTTTCGAATCAAATCACTCATGACCCCACCACGTTCCAATAAACAGTGAAAAACAAACAACTTTCAGAAGCTCATTTGATCAGAAATTCAACAACAAATTTATTCGCAAAGTTCAGCTCCACCAACTGTTCCCGATCAAATTCGCACACAATTTTTGACCAACTCGTGCTTATTACCGCTTCCGATTGAAACTCAATCCGGCCAGCCTCAAACCCCCGAGCCATTTACAGTTCCAGTTACGAATTTCGAGCGATGTTTGTCGATTCCAAATAAAACTCGTCATTTGCCGCATGAAATCGAAGAAAATTTGTTACGAAACTTTTTTTATATCGTTCGGAGGGAAATTATTTAAATACGGTTCGGTTGCGTTTTGCATATTGTGCCGGGCCCAAAAAAAAAGGATACCCTTCCCGGCAATTTTGCTATCGATTTCTCATAAAATCAAAGTTTTTTTTTCGATATTTTTTCTGTACATTTGTGCGTTTCGCTGGCGGCGGCGGTAGCAAGCAGGAGTTCGGGCGGAAAATATGAAAACAAATGAATCACATTGATTGGGTGATTTTAAATTAACTGACAACGACGGAGCTCGGTGTGAATGGACTCGCCCAACCCCCACCTGAACGCCGGGGAAAAACAGAGCAATTAGACGGGCACAAAACAGTGGCGCACGACACTGGCACATGCAAGAGCTGGCGGCTGAAGGGAGGCTCATGAAATATTTGTGTTAACAGCAGTTTTCCGTCGCCACTTGGCGGGAGTGGATACGACTTTAATTGCGCGGACATAAAAAGGGGAATCTTCCCCGTTTGCGTTCTTTGCATCTGAGCCGCTGTAATTAGGTCAAGTTGTGCTCCTCTCGCCGTGGCCGTTTGAGACCCAAATACGGTGACAATAAAGCCTGATTTTTATTAATGACCAGCGAGGGTGGGTGCGTCTGTTTTTTTTTTGGGGATTCCTTGTCACGTTTCGGGCCTTTGAATGGCGAATGGGCAATGAATTTTAATTACGTCGTAGGTGCTGGTCCTTGAATAAATACAATCTCAGGCGGGGCTGACCTCTTCCCAAGATCAAGAGTGGCATCTCACGGTGTCCGCCGTGGGTTGTCAGCCAAAGTTGTATCAAATTTGTAGGGGTAATTGACGTCAGTTCGTGATTTTCTTTCAGCTTGTTCTGCCCACTCTTTCCCCGATCACCAAGTCAATGAGATTCCTGTCAAACGCCATTCGTGGAAAAGAACAGATTAAATGCTTTTGTCGGCTCTAATTACAAAGTCGCTCAGACGTCAGAGTTGTTTTCTCTTCTTACGGGTAGTTGGGAATTAAATACGTCAACGTAGGCGCCCCTGGACTGTCGTATACTTCTCCCAGCAGTTGTCTGTCTGAAGAGTTGAAATAACGCGGACTGGGTCAATCTGATTCTTCAGGCTTGTTGTCTTTAATTTAAATGTTGTCCCTTTTAGAGGATTTCTTTCTTCTTCTTGTGGCGCTACAGACTGGGGTGGAATTGGGCCATCTCTCTTTCCTGGAGGAATATTCAGAAGACAACGGTTCAGTGTCATATCAGGAAAGAGGGGGTCGTGGGAACCGTACTCTGATTGTGTTTAGCCAAGAAATTCTATATCAAATAAGGAGTCAGAAAGTGAAGTCATTAAGAGATGACTGGATGGCGCAGTTGGTTAAGTGCCTGCCCCAATTCGGAGGGGTCCCAGGTTCGAATCCCAGTGAAATCGAATCTGATGCAGTCATCATTTGCCGTTGGGATGATTTGCCAGGTAACAACCTACTCCAGTGCCGTTAATTTGATGACAACGGCAAATGGTGACTGGACCAGATTCGATTTCACTGGGATTCGAACCTAGGACCCCTCTAACTTGGGGCAGGCACTTAACCAACTGCACCATCCAGTCGTGTTAAACCTCTTCTTAGTTTTTAGTGTAATTTTGTGGCACATAAGTCGAATGACGCTCTCAACCAAGAGTCCTTCAGTTGGAGAAAGCATCCTTGACAATGTTAGCATCTCTAGATCCATCAGAATGAAGTCAGTTCTGATCCAGAACAATCACTCCAGAAATGAATCTGGCTAGGAACTTGGCGTCCATTCAGTCACTGCATGAATGATCCTCCTTACGTCAGTATTCTGGCGAAGCTCCCTCTCGCAGACCTCTTGTTCATCTCGCAAGGATGACGCCATGAAGTGAGAATGATTGATGTTTTTCACATCCCCTCGTCGTGCGGCACGCCACGATGAATACGTCGGATTAGTGGCATAAAAAAGCACGTCAAGCTTATTCCTCACTTAAGCCACTTCTGTTTGTACGACTTCTAATGAGACACTTTCACCCTTCACCTCTTTTACCTAACACTCGGATTTCATGGTCAACCTTTAATGACAGTCATACGTTCGTTAGTGCCGCTTCACAACTCATTGCTCACCCATGCAGCAGCTAATTACACGTCGCACGTTATCTTCGCAAAAAAATCCTCAACACTGTCGTCATAAAATGAAATCTCTCACGTCTTGTCGCTTAACTCATTCAATTCCTGCTAGATTCATCTCCGCCACAACCATAAAAACTCCGTCCTTCGTCAAAAGGAGTCGTGGCACTAGAGGCTACAAAAAGGAACTCCTGCGAGTGTGTGTCTGCGCGAGGATAATTGATATTACCCGTTTCATGGCGGGCACACGGACGAATAATGAATGCAAAGCCCGTCCGGATTTTTCCCCTGTCAACACATCCTGAATGCGCCACCTTATGGTGACGCTATCGTTAAATCTCGTGTCAACACGTCGCCCATCAGGGAGGGCTTATAAAGTTCCCCGCTGCGTGGGCGACGATGAGGCATCCACGCCGGATGAACGATGCGTAAATAACTCACATAAGCACGTCGTTGTCTGCCTATGTGTCTCACTTATCCCCGCCCACTCGCTTGTCCATTACGGAGGAATGTCGCCGCCCTTCCAAATGGATTCACGAAACTTTTATCTTATCAACCAAAGTCTCGCCAGCCCATCCGACGATGACCCCGGCACCGTGCGTAAACACATCCACGGCCAATGATTGCGTGGTAGACTGATCAAAGAAGCTAATCAAAGAAACCCATCCCGTCCGAAACACAGACAGCTCCCCACGAGGACCTGCTTTTCCGTGAACAATCCGCAATTAAAAGCGCATCCCGCGTGCGAGTGTGTCCGACGTCGACAGCACCTCAGTCAACAACGCATCCTTTGGCCGGCGAGTGTCTGCACACATGCAGCTTCTGCTCGAAACAATTGGCCACACTTGACGAGCAAGGATACCCGCACGACCAACAGGACGGAGCGCAATTTCATCGCACACTGACTGGGTGTGAACCATGAAGTTGTTATTCAATTCGGAACACAGAATCAATTAGACGGTCATTGTGTGAATTCGGACGGAGAATGAGGATGTGTGACCCAGACCCAGAGTGCCGGGCATTTCAGGAATTTCTCGATTTCTCTGGGGGAATTAATTCCTTCTTCCTCGGATGTGTGCGATTGAGGGCAGCATTTTCGACCTGGGTGAGCTCTGTTCAGACGTCTCTTCGAGCAATTTATGTTGGTTACACGATGAGAGGATGTCGGACGTTTTAAAGACCGATAGAGTGTCCGGGCGTGTAAGGAGTTCGGTTTAAGCAAATCCCCCAGGCCCTCACCCGAGCATTCCAAGGAGACCAGCCTGCTCTGCCGTTGAGTGACAGCGACATATATTTACTTGACCTCCGGATTGCACAACAGAGACCCTCCGTGCGGACCAAAGCAGTTAACAATGTGGTGTACTCTGAACCCAGCACTTCCTTCGATTCCCAGTGACGGCGTTCCAAGAGTGGGAGCTAGTGTATATTTGTTTGATTTCCCCTCGTTTAGCTGGTAATTGCTTTCCACTTAGCTTCGCACCGTTGACGTTGATTTCATTTACATGCTGCCGGTGCGGTGTGTCCTGCTTTTGACTCCTTCAGCAGGGACTTCTCCGCTGGAGGATTGAAATGGTGATTTATACGGGTGCAAATGGGAACTGGTAATTGATTACTGTGTCGGTGGGAAATGTCAGTCTTCGTTATGATTAAACTCACCGCGTCTTCATTCGACAAGGCACCTAGGGCGTGTAGGAAAAGCAGAAAAAAAATTGCACAGCAAATCGAAGGGCGTGTATGAAAGTGGACAGGGAATTTTGGGGCTATATTGAGAACAAGTTACATTTGATTTGAGACAAGAGCCTGGGCAGGGAATTTCGAGAACAAATTACATTTTGGCTTGGAACAAGTGGTGAATCAATGTTCATTCAGAATAGAAATTGCCAACAAAGTCACTGTAGTGTGACGCGGACTTCATTTCTGTTTCCTGTTTCCTAACCAGACCCTTGGGAAATAACTCGGAATTAAAATCCATAACGAAAATTATGAATCGAAGGTGAGTTCAATAAAATTGGCGATGTCCCTCAGGTCTTAGGGCCACAACCTGATAATCTTTCGACAGTGTTCTGGATCTAACGTGTTCAATTACTCAGAGAAATTGAAATAAAAACCAACGGTGTCAGATATAGAATTGATTCTGGCTTTATTTTGATGTTCCATTCATGGCAGTATACATGGAATAGGAAATCATTCAAATTGCCGCCTCGGATTCGCTGCAGTGCTTCAAGCGGTCCAATTTTTGGTGACTCGGTTGAATATGTGAGGCGTTATTCAGGCAATAGCGTCTTGAATGCTGGCCTCGAGCTCGTCCAAAGTGAGACTAGGGACTTAATGCAGTGTAATCGTAATCTTATCTCGAAACCAAACGAAATATAGGCACAAAGCATTGCCAAATTTCAAAGTGTCTGTAATTAATTATACAAAATTAAAGAGAATTTAGCTGGCAACTGACATTTGCAAATGTAGAGAGCGATTCATACCGTAAAAAAAGTAAAAAAAAACTTAACGAAGCTGAACGAACTTGACGAAACTGAACACCGCTTCCTGTTATAGTCACACATCGTGACCATTTTTGTTTATTCGCTCGGTTATTGGAGCTCTCTCTGTTTCAAAGTAAGAAAAACTTGACGAAACTGAACGAACTTGACGAAACTGAACAACGCTTCGTGTTATAGTCACAATGTATCATTTTTGTTTATTCGCTCGATTATTGGAGCTCTCTCTGCCAAGTGAAAAAACTTGACGAAACTGAACGAACTTGACGAAACTGAACAACGCTTCGTGTTATACTCACATATTATGACCATTTTTGTTTATTCGGTCGGTTATTGGAGCTCTCTCAGTTTCCGTACGGACATTATAGTTAGCCCTCAAGTCCAACAGTACCCTTTTTGAGCACAAATTCCCCTTTTATTACCCACGTCACTACACAGAACAGACATTAAAAAAAATCCCTTCAACCGCTCAGAACAACCTAACAAGGTGGGATAAGGTCTCACAACTGCTCACCGTTAACCTGCTAAATGAGGTCAAACTTGTTTGACATAATTAGGGTGAATTGTGAAACGCATGCTACAGCCACAGCGAACGCTACAACCCTCTCCCATGCTGCCCTCTTTGTACAAGTCTCCCTGTCCAGTAAATTCCGGTCGGGTTATTGACATAAACAGCACGTCCATAACGGCTCGTCCATAACGGCTCGTCCATAACCGCATGAAACAATTGACGTATTATAAAGAATAATCAAGTTGTCGTCATTATTATCATTATCCGTCGAGTGCACGATTCCAGGAAGTGGAGGATTTTCGAAAGGATTACACTCCTGCTCGTTATCAGAGCATTCCCTTTTACTCCCCAAGCACCCAGTCGCAGTTGGGTGCTGTTGTTGGATCACCATTAAATTCGAAACGATGTCCTTTCGGTGGAATCGCCTGGATTTGGATTTCGAAAAATGCCGCCATAAATTACGGATTCATTCGGTAAAGGGAGGGAGTTTGAATGATTGTTGCTTGGTTCTGTAATTACGCATCAGTAAATCAATGAAGAGTTTCCCATAACTTACACCGTACTGCGGGACATGCATAATTGAGTTTAAAGTCACGCCAAGGCGGGGGGAACGTAGGTATTAAGCAATTCAAGGAGATAGCTTTGATTAACGGTGGATGACTTAGGGGCAGGCTGTCACAGTAAATTGACATGGATTTGGGAGGTGACTGAGCGATGTCTGGGAGCAAGAGGTTCGATTGGTGTTGTGGTGGTGTTTTAAGCAGGTCCTTGGGGTCCTTTTTGTGGGCGGCAAGAGGAGGATGAATGTTTAATTGTTGCGGTATGTTTTTGGGGAAATTGAGAAGAGGGACTTAATGAGATCCTTCCGAGTCAAACTCTTGGCGGCTAGAGGAAGGAAACTTATAGGCCAACTGAAGATCTTGTGGTATGCTTCTGTCCTGACAATTGAAACAAAAATTCACAGCAAAAAACGGAAGATGATTCATAGTTCTTTCCTAAATGAACAAAAATGAGAACGAATGTGCTGTCAGCAAAGTCTCTTCCATCATCCTTAGCGCTGATGGCACCCACTGAATTCTAAAGTCTCATTCAGTTCAACACCCATTGTGATGAGGAAATCACGAAAAGTCGCTGCATTTCCCCACCCGACACTTCAAAATTTACTTCTCAGTGAATGCAGTCAAAATTTTGAACACCGCTATGTCATAGCCACTCAGTCACGGGACTAATTGGCTCATCTTAATGTGTCTGCTCAATGGAACGTGAATAAGATTGAAGCCATTGTGTGCAGCCCGAGAGAGAGAGATGAGAACAACAAAGCGATGATAAATGGCGCCCAACGCTGACTGCTTGATGATGAGTTGAGATATTATTCACTCTAATGGATATTAATTTATTTGCTTATTAATTTTGCTTATTTCATGGAAATTTGCATTGCGATTTGATGAAGGGAAGGAGAGGGAGAAGGAAACGCCCATCCATCACCTGGCATCATGCGCAGCTAGGCGTGCGGATTAATTTTGCGAGACACAGTTCTGAGGTGAACATAGTGAAGGATATCTTAGGGATCATATATCAGCACTGTTCCTGGAAGTATCTTGTTCAATGACGGAGAATAGTGTTGAGGTGTGGTGGAGATTGAATAGGATTTCTAGGTGATCAATGACCGAAGACATGATGGATGTGGTTGAGGGTTTACTGTGTTCTGGCAGTTGTGCTGTCTAGGATCAATATTGTTTCCGTATCAATTCGGATTTTGTATCGAGTTTGTGGGTGACAGGGGTTTTGTATCAAGTTTGTATTTTAAGCGGAAAGTGATGTACCCACTTGTCTCCTTTTTTTAAGGCGCCACAGTCCGAGGCAGACCCACCCAATATGCCTCTCCAGCCGGAAAGAGGCGCCGTGACCGTCAATGGCCTCAAGTATAGAGCCATGTTTACCGACTTTCTGTGGCCAGAGATCGACAATCTCGATATATCCGAGCTGTGTTTCCAACAAGACGGTGCGGCGTTGCATGCCATACAAGCGATGCAACAATTTTTCGCCAGCAGTCTCCAGTTACGCACACCAAACCGGCTGAGGCCCCCCTCGACTTGTGTCCGCCACCATGTACGTGAACGTACGTGCGTTGTCCTACAGGGTCAGAGTCGCAGATGTACCCACTCATCCACTACAAAATGTATGCCAAAAAATACTCAAATACCAGATACTATCAAAAGCGGGTGGTCTATGAATTCAGGGAAAAGACCGCTCATTTTATCAAATCAAACGTAAGAATGGAGATGTTCTTGGATATTTTAAAAATGTCAACATCTCCGCATCATCGCAGCACTGTTGAAGATTTGTGTTCAAAATTCCTGATTGAAATTGTAACCTCCTGCTGAATCACCTCAAATATGCCATGAAAATTCGGGAAAAATCTCTGATAAACCTCTATTTTCGAATTTTTTAACAAACAGAGTAACCAATGATCATAGAAATGATGGTACACTGCTTGTGGTTGCTCGGATAATTGGTGTAAGTTTTTCATGACTGGGTCCCACCAGTGGGTCCCATCTACTTTTGACGAAGACCTCACGATTGTGTCAAAGGAAAGTTATTGCCACTATTTCTGGAGATTATTGATGACATATTCTTTCTTAAAAGTGGTTTGTCCTGAACTCAAAGAATTCAAGCGTCTCCTCCATGTCCGAAACTCGTCAAAAAAGGGGATGCATCAGCTGATCCCAATGACACCCTGACGGAAGTCAATCTTGTATTCAGCAAGAATGTCAACTTTTAAATCAGATAATCTCCGCAAACCCGGAACTTGTGGGCTGCATCTGCACCTGTGTCATGAATGCGCCTCCTTTCGACCTCTCTCTCGAATATTCGCCAATAATTCTCAGCAAAAGTCGCTTCCGACGACAGGAAAGAGCCGACATCAGCTGTGTATGGTCGATCGGGTGTGGAAGTGGAAGTGGAAGTGGTTGTGTTATAAATTCAACATGTGCATCCACAGATTGGACAAATGCGATTTGGGTACACGAGTCGAGTATACCCGATTAGTCACTGTGCCACCGTTCATTCACTCGCAAAGAGGAAATGCGCTGAGGAGCACACAATTTGCGTCCGGTCCAATAACTCAGGAATTCGCCTTTATTGCATGAATTCAATCGAATCCCCTCGAGGGAGATCGCTGACACACAACAACAGTGTGCGCAGTTGGAATGTGAAGATGTTTTCGGGTCCCCTGTATGGCGACAGAATGCTCCTGGCGTATGCAGTCGTCGGTTATCTCGAATTCGCAGCCCTTCGGCTGCACAAGCACCCTTGTTTGGATCTTATTTCAGTCCACCCATTGCTCGGGTGCATATGCTTACACAGAAGTCTTACGAGATATTCTCCGGAATCCAACGCAACGCAATCGATAGGGTTGCACAATTCTTTAACTCTCCATTTGCCCCCTTCGATAACAACACAACATACCCCGTCTCAGCTAACGCCGTTGGCATGCCTTGGGTTTCCTTGAACCTTTAGTTAACCAGAGAGCCATGGAAGGGGGCTAAGTGTATGCCTCTGGTGACACATGCACACACTCGAGCACACACCAAACAACAGTCAGTTTTAGCAGAAGTGAAGTGCACTACAAAATACAAAACAAATACTCGCAAGGAGCTTTCTCTTCGCCCCCCCTTTGCCACTGTGTGCTCTCGGAGATTTTAACTCACACCGATCCCTGCAACTGATGGTGGTGCGAATGAGGACATTGAGGACGAGCGCATGAAAATGCAGAAATGTTTTGTTTCCATCTCGGGGCTGTGCTGGGTTTGGTCAGTCATGCAACGGGAGGAGATACTCGGGTCTTTGTTGTGCATTCCATGGAATCGGGATGCATTTGTCCTAATAAGGACACTTACGTGGAGCCATGATGTTCGCTAATGCAAGCGGAATGATGGCTGTTGAGATACAAATCGAAATTAATGTCTTCGATGGAATGGAACATTTCTTTTGATTTTCTTCGGAATTCATAGATGTCCTGGTGCAAGCGGCTTCAATGCGCTTTGCACGTGCTTTCGATGGCTGAGAAGCAGTAGAATACCAACGTGGCGTCTTGCAAGGTCACAATCATCAGATTGTTGCAAGTGGGTTAGCATATCCCTACATTGCTCTTGTCATAAAAGGATGCATATTTTGAAAAAGGGTTTAGAACGAAAATGGTCATGGTGAACTCACCAGTCTCTATGGGCCTTCAAAGAGCGAGATAAGGACCCATTCATAGAGTATCGATTTGATCTTAACAACGAAGCATTACTAGCGTTTTTGAAGTACCGCGTTCATAGCGTACTAAAAGATGACCATGCCCGAGCTATTCGAAGGCATGGTCATCTCACGTGGAGGTGATGTGAACTGCCCACCGAGATCGTGCGATTTGACCCTGTTTGACTTTTTCTTGTGGGGTTTTCTGAAGTCGCAGGTGTATGCGCAGGGCCACAAACCACAGCGGCCCTCAAAGTCAACATAACTCATGCTATCGGTCAAATTCGGCCTGATTTATGCACCAGAGTCATGGGAAATTGAACATTCCGCAGGTGCGCCACCCAAAGAAGTCGTGGCAGATATTTGAACGGTTTTATATTTTATACAAAATGGCATCAATGGGCCTTTCAAACGAATAAAAAATGTCGATGATATCTCAACACGAACTTTTTTTTATTTAAATTTAAAGATGAGAAGCGCTTAATGAAAGACCCTTCTAAGACACTAAATCAATTTAAAAAACAAAACTTAACTGTCTCCATATGTTTTCGTGGTTTGGGCGTAGTTATAAAATGTACTTCATATTTTTGGCTTTGGTAGCATATCCAACTGTCAGCAGAAATTTCTCACGTAACTCAATGCATTCCAAAGATCCCAACAACCTACAGAAGTTGTCTCAAAGTAACCGCCTATCTGAATTCATTCCTCGTCCACTGAAGACACTTAAAAATTTCCCACTGAAGCACAACCCTGCTCCCGTGTCTCTGACACCCACAACTTAACTCACCCATACATTTTTCAAACCCCAAAAAAAAAATACAAAAACACAAATGTAAACTTCTCCTCTTGAACTTATCAATATCCTCTGCAGCAAATTCAATTTTCCCAACCCTTCGCAGTGCAAAACTTTCACTTTTTAAAACTCCATTCCCTCTCGTCCTAATGATGTGACCACCCTACGAAGTGAACTTCACAGCCGACAAAGAGTTCGAGAAATGAAACCAAAAGTCTGCTTTCTATCGAGGGACGATTCCAAGAATTTATTCGGCGACTCTTACGTCTACACGAAAAACCTTTTGTTCGTGTCCTGCCTTAAGTTAAAAAGGAGAAAAAATCGTGGCAATATTTCAAGTGTCCCCCCAAAAAAAAAGGAACGACACACCCACGAAGGTTAAGTTTGCAAAGGGAACCAAAATCACCCATTCATTACAAATTCCTCTACTTGCGGGGAGGACTCCGCAAATCAAATTACCAACTCACACACTCCGAGTCGAAATTCAAAACGGCCAGAGGCGGCAATCTCTTGCAGGATGTCAGCGTGTGGAGGAAAATCGGGGTCTTCTCAAAGGGAATTACGGTCAAGAGCTGTTGCGTGCCAAGTCAGCTTAATGAATCCGTTCCCAAGCAGCACTTAGCCGAAGGAAAAGTAAAGAAACTTTATTTACGAGGCGTCACTGAGATGATTCTGTTAATTAATACATGAATGCTTCAATGTGTGGGGAGAGTTGTATCTTAGGTGTCCATCGAATCGGGTTTATCTTCAGTGGATTTTGTCGATGTCGAGTGGAGGTGTGTGCGCAGTCGGATGCGTCAAATTTGTGTCAATTGCACTTCGAAGGAGAACCTTTTTAAAGGTAAAGCTTTCAGGCGTGTTGTAAAGAGTGTTTCAAGGAGAAATTCTGATAGGAAACCGTTAATTTATAATTAAAAATTGAAAATGTTTTATTGATTCATTCACGGTTTAGGGATGTGTTCGGAATGGCATGGCTTTACTGAGACTTTTTGTTCAAACCATCCATGACAGTTTTATGTAAGTGTGGCTGAATTCCGTTGAGTTATCGAAGAATTTTCTCCTTAGGGGCCGAGGTGCTAGTGAGCGTGTTAGCATAACCCTATAATAACTATAATGGCCGTACAAAAAATTAAGAGAACTGAAGCAACTGAGCGAATACACGAAAATGATACACTGTGATTATAATAAAAGCTTCGTTCAGTTTCGTATGTTCGTTAATTTCTACCTACTTACGAGGAAGCGAAATGAATTGCTCCCTAAGTACGGCTATTATGGTCGGCCCTAAGCCTTAAGGCCCAAAAAAACATAAGAGAACTGAAGCAACTGGACGAAGACTCAAAATTGATACATTGATGATATTACTGATGATATTACTAAAATTACCGCTTCGTTCAAATTCGTTAAGTTTGTTCACTATCGTTAAGTTCGTTCAGTTTTACCTACTTCTGTGGAAGCCAAATGAATGTCAGTTGACAGCTGAATTTTCATTAAGTTTCTATAAGCATATGTACATAGAGACTTTGAAATCGGTCGATGCTTCTAGTTACTTTTCGTCTTTTTGTAGGTCCATTATGGTTGGCCCTTAAGCCTTAAGGTTCAAAAAACATAAGAGAACAGAAGCAACTAGAGGAACACTCAAAATTTATATTCCTTTAATAAAATAAGCGCTTTGTTCAGTTTCATTAAGTTCGTTCAGTTTCATTAAGTTCGTTAATTTTTGCCTGATAATGCGGGAACGAAATGAATTCCACCCTACGCATTCAAATGCGATTTGACAGGTGAAATCTCTTTAAGTTTCTATAACCATCCATAGACACTTTGAAAGCGGACGATGTTTCTGGTTGATTATCGTTCAGTTATGACGAAAGCTTAATTTTTTGTACGGACCTTATGGTTGGCTCTTAAACCTTAAGGCCTAAAAAAACATAAGAGAACTGAAGCTACTGGACGAACACTCAAAACTGATATTCTTTTACCAAAAAACAGGTTCGTTCAGTTTCGTTAAGTTCGTTCAGTTTTGTTAAGTTCGTTCAGTTTCGTTAAGTTCGTTAACTTTTACGTACTTACGAGGGAGCGAAATGAATTGCTCCCTACGCTTTCAAATGTAAGTTAACAGCTGAATTCTTTCAAAAATGCGGATACTTGGGTATCCGTGGCACGTAGGAAATGACCAAGTCGACGGCTATCCGACAATTCCGAGTAGCTGGTATTCAAAAATAACAAATACTCATGGTAATGTACACCTTTAATGGCGAATATATTCAGAAACAACCCTGGTATCCGGGTATCTACAGTTCAATCATGAATTGGACTAAATATCATTCATTTATTTTCAGTTGCCAACCCAAACAACTGGTCGTAGATGGACGTCGCAGCAAGTGCGACCAAATTACTACTGAATAGCCTCGTAATGCTGATGCTCAGTGCTTGCATTTCAAATAAAATTGATTCGCCAGAGCCAATCCGAGTGACTTGTGACTCATAAAAATGGATTTCCATCGCTTTAACGCCCCCCGTTTCTCACCTTTCAAGTGAAGCAGTCTACCCACCCATGCTCTGCTTGTGAACGTAAAAAAGGATTTTCTTCCTCATCCATATCACCCATAGATGGATCATCCTCTGAGCTCTATCTTCGAGCAGGGTGCCCTCCACACACGCACACACACCGATTGCACATGTCTCTCATCATGTAATAGGTTGAATTTATTTTCTCTCGCTTGCGTCCCTCTTCAAATGAATTTTTAATGGACCTGTGGGGATCATTACAAAAAAATGGATTCTTAAAGGACACTATGCTTTGACATTGTGCGGTCGTCGCTATCACGGATGTGAAGCCGAAGCATAAGGATGTGTTTTAATTTCCCCCGTCTTCATCTTGGGCGCTGTGTGTTTCTGGTTTTTATGCAAAGAGAGAGTATCCCAAATGGAATATGTGATCATTTTCCATATTTTATTGCTTTGCGAGAGGGAAGAGAGGGAAGGCGAAAAAGGATTTCGCTTCTGGAAGCAGCAATTTGCATAATTGAAATGTGTTTAGATGCGAGGAGTCGATTAGAGACGAACATAAGGAACAGTCCCATTCGAAGGGGCTACAGCCGTAGGCTTAAGGGTTTACCGAAATTCCCCAGTGACTGCGGATTGGGCTGTTTGCTGCGTGCAGGCACTGTGTGCGTTGATAAGGTGTTAACTCGCTTCCCAAGGAAACGTATTCGAAATGAGTTGAGCGCACGACAATGCTTTGCAAATGTCTCCTAAGCGAGTAGAATTTGGTGGGTTTCTTTTTTTGTGTCGATCTTATGTATCAGGAGATAAAATGAAGACGCGTTTGTAGCTTCAAACGTTGTTGGACGGGGGGAAGATAATCATTTGTTGGGGAGAAACGAAAGACGGGAGGTAATGGCTGAGGGTTGGGTAGGGGGTGTTTACTGCTTTATTCTTGTGTAAATTTACGGAAGATGAAAAACGAAATCATTTGAAGTTCGTAAATGCCTTAGCGGATGTCAGAAGTTATGCTTGGATAACACTTACTTACTTACTTACTGGTCGTGACAACGACCCCTGGAGGGTCTTATCCTGAGAAATTGCCGGCTTCTATCGCTGACGGTCTCGGGTATCAATACCAAGTTGTCTTGAGTCTGCGACCATATAGCCGACATAGAATTTTTCGTTTGAAAGCTCCAAAAATCAGTCACTTCGACTTCATGTAGCAACATTGACAGGATTAGGGTATTGTAGAGCATGATTTTGGTCCTTCGAGTCGAGGTGTTTTGACCCAAGCTCTTTCTTCTCCAATTTGGTAGCTCCTTTCAACACCAACTTCAATTTTTCAACTTGGATCACAAGTGTTGCTTGCGTTTTTTTTTTGTTTTTCTGAAGATTTTTCTAACACTACTGGAGCACTCAGACTCAAAACTGGTCCATTGTACCGCCAGGTAGCAACCTACTCCAGTGCAGTTAATTTGATCCCAACGGGAAATTGTGACTTGAACAGATTCGATTTCACTGGGATTCGAACCTGGGACCCCTCGAACTTAGGGCAGGCACTTAACCACCAGCGCCATCCAGTCGATGTTGCTTGCGTTAATTAAATGCCTTAACCTCCACAAGACGGGGTGCCGTGGCCGTGTAGGTTTGTTCGTCGACCCATACGAATTTGGCTTTCACAGTCAGGGTTCAAACCCCAGCACAAGCAACAATTTTTCAAAAACAAATTGTTCGCGGCTCCACCTCTTTCGAGTCACTGACAATGCTCAAAACGAAAGAAAGCTTCTCAATCTCGCCGTTCGGAGTCGGCATTAAACTGTAGGTCCCCTCCGCTCGTGACGGAACAATTGCACGCACACCACGAGTGGTTGCTGAGAAGCAACACCGACTGTAGCGCCGCCATTATTATTATTATTACAACCTCCACAAGGATAAGAACGGGACGATACAAAAGATTGAATCTTGGTCGCTGTACTCTCCGGTCCATTCTGTAATAAGGGTGACCAAAAAACAATAATAGGTTTTTCAATCATTATGTTTCAGCAGCTGTGCAAGCAAGCAATGACATTCGGCTATCAGCATTTTCAGTAAAATTTGCCATTTCATCGTGCATCCACCCATGGTTGCCAAATGTGTGGAAGTTATTAAAAAATTGTATCGAAATTCTGACTTATTTGTAAATACGAAACATGAATTTCGTCGTGAGCTCCGTCATTATCATGGCTTTAGTGTGAAGCCAATTCTTCGCTTTGTGGAAAAGTTTGAATGTGAGTACACTCTTTTGCGGCTTAAGCCACCAGCCAGACAGGGGTTGGTGCGAAATGAAGAAAATATAGCCGCTGTTGCGGCCAGAGTTGAAAAAGGCCCAGAAATGTAGATTTGGCGCCGATCAGTCGAATTGGACATCGCCAGAGAGTCAAAACGTTCTTCATTTTGTGCCTTCATCCGTATATGACTGCAAGAACTGAAGCCGGTTGACCATAAACAGCGCCGTGAGATCGCAAATTGGGCTCTGGAAATGTTGGCCGCAGATGCAGATTTTGGCCAAAAGATCTTCTGTGAGGCGCCCATTTTTGGCTCAGCAGCTTTGTCAATAAACGAAATTGCCTTCGTTATTGGACCCCTCCATTCGAGAAAGAACAATAGCACGCACAACACGAGTGGTTGCTGAGAAGCTAGGCCCAGGTCCACCTCGGCCTGTAGCGTCGCCATTATTATTAGTATTATTGGAGCAAAAACACAATGCATCCGCAAAGTTTGCCTGTGCGAATTATGGCAAGGCGGAATCATCGGACCTTACTTCTTTCGAAATGAGGAAGGAGACGCCGTTACCGTCAACAAGCTCACGAATAGAGTTAACCGACTTTCTATAGCCAGAGCTCGACAAAATCGATATATCCGAGCTGTTGTTCCAAAAATACGGCGCTACATCCCACGGTAGCGACGCAACCCTCGACGTTGTGAAGGAAGAGGAGAAATGTGGTGACGGGTCATATCGCGTTCATGAATAGGACGCCGCTATAATGCGACTTGACACTACTCGATTATTTTCTCTGGGGCTACGTCAAGTCCTCAGTCTTGCTAACAAGCCAAACTCCAACTACCTTCGGCGTGCTCGAGAACTACATCAATGCGTCCACAAAGATTGACTGTCTGGTGAGGTTTATGGCGCATCATCGGACAAAATGGAGAAGGAGACACCTTTATCGTCAATGGTCGCAGCTGTAGATCGATGTTAACCGTCTTTCCGTGGCCATAGCTCGACAACATCGATGTATCCGAGCTGTGGTTCCAAAACAACGGCGCGGCGCGACATACCATACAAGCGTCGTGACGCTCGAAGTTTCGAAGTACAAATTTGGTGACTGTGACATCTCACGGCAAGCGTTCAAGCGGTCATGCGCTTCGACGTCACTCAATTATCTTCTCCGGCTCTACATGAAGTCCGTAGTCTAGATAATAGCCCAACCACATTGAGTTCGAGGCCAACATTCGAGACGGAATAACGCCGCAAATATTGGACCGAGTCATCGAAATAAAATTTCCACTTCCAATTAAGCCAAGATGGTCAAAGTTAAATGCTCGGATCTGAGAACCAAATCGAAGGGAGAGCTGACCAAACAGCTCAAAGACCTTAAAAATGAACTTCTCGGTCTACGTGTAGCTAAAGTTACCGGTGGAGCTCCATCAAAGCTGTCCATGATTCGTGTTGTGTGTAAGGCCATTGCTCGTGTTTACATTGTTATGCACCAAAAGCAAAAGGAGAACTTGCGCAAAGTTTTCCTTAACAAGAAATACAAGCCCCTTGATCTGAGGAAGAAACGTACCCGTGCTATGCGTAAGGCATTGTCGCCCAGAGACGCCAGCAGGAAAACTTTTAAGGAAGTCCGCAAGAGGTCCATCTATCCACAGAGGAAGTTTGCTGTTAAGGCGTAGATTGTACAACCACTTTTTGTAAATTAACAGAATTGGACCGACCGACCACTTGAAGCACTGCCAACGAGGCCGAGGCGGCCATTTGACTGATATGCTATTCCATACACAGTCAGTCATGAATGTAGCTTCAAAATAAAACCAGAATCAATTTTACATCTCAAACCGTTGTTGCTTTATGTAAACTTCTCTCCCTATCGTTCTTATCTGGTCACCCTGCACCTATCCTAGAGAGTCCCCATCAAATGAAAACAGTCGTCAGGACATTGAACCGCACCACGTTTGGGGATCCAAACTGCCCTTGCCCCTAAGTCCCTCTTACAAATTCATAAATTTCGACTTCGCCCCACAATGGTCCAGAGTAAATAGGAAATTACATTTCCGTCAGACACGTGCACAGAACCACAACGCAGCCGGGCTGCTGGTCCTCTCTGGCAAACAATGAAAACGAAAGTGATAAAAACGAAATGGGCAAAAATTAATTCATCCCTCAGAGGGCGCAGCGATTGTAAGGGCCAGCCGTCCAAGGGATACCTTCACTCTGTCCGGTCAAACAGTGCACAAGGCACAGTGCCGACCGTGGACACTGCACAACGGGGGAATGCTTGCGAGAGAGGGTCCTTTGCGAGCTGACGGTTAATTGTCGGTTTTTCCATTAAGTATGCCAACTGTGAAAAGAAGAGCATCCCAAGTCCACAAGTCATCCTCGCTTAGTATGCAAATGAATCTTGGTCGACCCTTTTTTGTGAATGTGCGCTCGTGCCGTTGTTGACGACTGCCAAAATGGGTCTCGTCTTGGGTGACAACATGAATATTTTATTTCCTTTGACAGTTTTGACAATTTGTTAAGTGACAGTGTTTTTTTTTTTTTTTGACCCACTCGTTTGGCATTTATTTTTATCTTCAGCGGTGGTGCAGTGGGATTTTGCTTTATTGTGGGTGAAATTAAAATGGATGCGGTATAAAGAGATCAAGTGGCTTCTTATTCGCGACGCTCAATTGAAATGGAAGGTGATTGGCTGCTTTATAAGGTTCTTGGTCGGATTGTTTCTGCCATGAGCTTCAAATCCAATGATGGCCTCTGGACTCAAATCTTTGTTTTAAAGGATCTAAGGATATAATTATGACGGTACAGTCTGAAATGAACTTTGGACTAGCTCCTACAGCAACCACTCGTTTTATGCGAATCCGAACGATGAGATTAAGAATGTTGTTCAAGTCAAATGCTTCGCCTGTTCTTAAAAGCTGGCTACGACCGCCGTGGAGTAGCATCACAAGTCTTTCGACCCTCGCCCTGATGGTCCAGGGTTCGACTCCCACCACTCCAACTTCAATCTTCACCACAACCCCTATAACCAGGCACTGAAAATGTCTACATTTCGCTCAGTGTTTTTTCGCTTAGCGTAGCGTAGCGTCGCAAGTCCTCTGATGGTCCAGGGTTCGATTCCCACCACACCAACTTCACACTTCACTACAACGATTATAACTAGGCACTGAAAATGTCTACATTTCGCTCAGTGCGAATCTGTCGTCCCCCGCCCTGATGGTCCAGGGTTCGATCCCAGACACACCAACTTCACTCTTCACCACAACAACGCCTATAACTTGTCACTGACAATACACCTCGCTCACATAATTTCAACCGATTTCAGCCTAAAACCAGTCGTGGGAGATGCTGGTAAATTCTCCGAAATGCGTCCGCACACCTGAAGTAAAGCTCAAGACAGCACCCCAATACCGGATTTTGTACATTTACCAAGAGATTTAACGCATTTACAGTTCGCACCTACACGCGTCCCAACCGTTATCGTCACCAAGAAACCCCGTGATGAATGACGCACACATCTGGTGGCAAAAAAATATAAATGTCCTCGCTCCTGCTGAAGATGAATGGTTCCCGGAGACTGTCATTTGTTTCCCACGCTATTAACACTTTTAATTGAGAAAGCGGTAAGCGTTGAGATGCGTAAACATCGATGACAAACAACTTGCGCTTACCCGCACTTCGAATGCGACGAAAAAGGATGTTTGCTGTCAGCAAAGTCTAATGTCCCAATTACGAGCAGCAACGCAGCGTTATGAGCTGAAAGACTACGCCAACCAGCGATGCGAACACTTGAAAGAAACGTGGAATATTGGGTGAGTGTGGGAACTTAAAGCGACACATGGCACCCATCTCCAACTTTAACACAATCCTTCACACTCCGATGTCGACGATATTCCCGGGTAGCAATTGTTAATTATTTAAATCAGGATCAAGGTGTCCTTCAAGAACACAGGTGAAAATGAAAAACGTAGCACAAATCGCTTTGAAGTATTTTGACAGACGAACAAAAAACCTATTCTTTGTGCTTTGCATCTGTCAGTCATTGGTTTCTGCCAGCCCACATCCTCGAGATCCTTGGCAACCTGGTTTTATAGTCTTAAACATCTCAATTGTAGATTGTGCACCCAAAGCGTTGAGTTGTTAAAATTCCCTCGGAAGGGAGCTATCCCTCGGGTGGGTACTTCTAGGAATTGAACATGTTTCCGCTCGTCCGTGTCCTTGAAAGGAGTCTTTACGGTATTTTGAGGTGTGTCATTTTTTGGTTAATTTTCAACTCAAATCAGAAATTAGCAAGCCCTTTAATGTGGATGTTGATGGATTTAATGTGTGACTTGTGAGCCTAGGATTTTGACATTTCTGTTGAAAGTGTCAAAAGGGAGAAGGTTTAATTTTTTTCCTGGATCCTGATCCTCGAGGAGTTCCGGGAAGTTCATCGTCTAATCCACTTTGAGAATAAGCAAGAGAAGCGAAGTGAACTTTTCAAGAGTATATCGTTGAGGTCAGGCGTCAGAGCTGCTCAGCAGATACGTAGAAAGCAAAGAGGATTGTTATCCTCGTCTTCATTCAGAAAGCTTCTGGTGAATTTGAGACAAATTTTTGGAATTTGGGTCAGTGTCCTGAACTCTTGAGAGAGGTCAACCAAAGCGCTTTAAAAGCCAGTACGTCGACGAAACGCAAGATCATCGCCCCTGTCTGTGACAGTGTGCAGAAGAATTCTCGTCGCTCACAAGAACTCGGCTTTTCGCAGGCGTCCCACGATCTGAAGGTAAACGACCATAAACAACGACGTGAGTTCTCTGAATGGGCTCTGGAGCATTTTGAAAATGACCCTAATTTTCATCGAAAAATGATCTTCAGCGATGAGGCCCATTTCTGGATAAATTTACTAATGCGTCGTGACTTGGGCCTGCACTCGTACATCAACAAACAAATTTGTCGAATTTGGAAGGATACCAATCCACATGAGACCGAAGAGCGTCCCATGCATTCCGAAATCCCGATCACTGTTTGCTGTGGATTTTGAGCTGGCGGCGCGGTGTCGTCGATCCATATTTCTTTCATAACCTTGGTGGCCAGGCCATCACCGTCAACGGTAACAGTTTTATGTGTGACTGAATTCCGTTGTGTCATCAAAGAATTTTCTCCTTCAAGGCCGATGTGCTAGTGGGCTTCTTGGCTTTAAGCCCAACTGTACATGGCCGTACAAAAAATTAAGAGAACTGACACAACTGAGCGAATACACGAAAATTATACACTATGAGTATATTAAAAGCTTCGTTCAGTTTCGTTAAGTTTTTTCTGTTTCGTTAAGATCTTTAACTTCTGCCTACTTACGAGGGAGCGAAAAGAATTGCTCCCTACGCATACAAATGTTAGTTGACAACTGAATTCTCCTTAAGCAATTGTGGACGCTTTTAAATTGAACTATGTTTCTGGTTACTGTCTGTTTGGTTATAACGAAAGCTTAATTTTTTTGCGGCTTAATGGTTGGCCCTAAGCCTTAAGGCCCAAAAAAACATAAGAGAACTAAAGCAACTGGACGAACACTCAAAAATTGATATACTATTACTAAATAGCAACTTCGTTCAGTTTCGCTAAGTTCGTTCAGTTTTTCTACTTATGTGGAAGCCAAATGAATGTCAGTTGACAGCTGGCTTTTCCTTAAGTTTTTATAAGCTTATGAGAGAGACTAACATAGAGACTTTGAAATCGGACAATGCTTCTGGTTACTTTTCGTTTTATTATATGTCCATTATGGTTGACCCTTAAGCCTTAAGGTTGAAAACAAAACATAAGACTACTACATTAATTTGGACTGAATTGGATGATATGGACACCAACGACATGCGGCTTCAACAGCCCACGTCACATTGGAAATTCTGCACAAGCGATTAGAGGGCATGATCATCTCACGTGGAGCTGATGTGAACTGGCCACCGAAATCGGGCGATTTGACCCCGTGAGACTTTTTCTTGCGGGATTTTCTGAAGTCGCAGGTTTATGCGAATAAGCCACAAACCACAGTGGCTCTCAAAGCCAACATAACCCATGCCATCGGTCAAATTCGGCCTGATTTATGCACCAGAGTCGGGGAAATGTTGACATTTCTGGCCCAGATGGACGATTAAATAAAATAATAAAAAATAAAAAAATAAAATAAAACTTAAAGGGCCTTCCTTTAGTCCGCAAGCCTAAACTGTCCTCAAAAGTTTCAAGTTCAAAAATCCCTTATCCAGGTTTTTTTTAAAAATTCAGTGCCATCACCGACTTTCACTGCTCTGTTGGTTAATTGAATCATTTCCTGACTTATACAAAATTCATCCCCAAACTATCCCCATTTCCGGCATTCCTTTCATTCCCCAATTACCAAGAGTTTATCCGCTCTCTCTCCCTTCGTTTGCTCAAGACAATCAAGTCTTAAAACTGTCACTAAACGTAATTAAATTGTCCCTTTATCCCATGAAGAGGCATCACCCCATTCAAGCTCACCCACCCCCACTGGCAATCAACAAAATGACAAAATCGGTTCGAAGACTTTTGATGTCGGACTTAGGGAAATAACACTTGCGTGACTGCTGAACACACATCGACAACAATAATTCACCATTCCATCATTGTTATTCGGGGGAAAAAAGACACGGACCAAGCCCTCCCGCCTCCGGACTATCATTAATAAACAATTTACACAATCGATTCCACAGCCTACAGATGGGCCATTTTGATTCATATTCTTCCGTGGGAATTAATATTCGTCCGATGAAATGGAATTCAATTCTGTAACAAGGTACAAACAGCCTTGCGGCGATGGCGGCGGTTCGATAACAGATATCCATTAAATCAGTGTCATTGCCTGGGATATTTATTTTTTTGCCTAAATATCGTGTTGTGCTGGAGTTAAGCTGTTCGATATTAATCACCGGAAGGGGATTATCCTTTGAAACTTGATAGTGAACTTTTTGAATGTTGGGTGCAATTAGTATCGTCAATTTGCGAAGCGATTTTGATAACTTATCGACTGGCATTTATTTTTTCCACACGGTAATCGATTTCCTCCCGCCACCCTGTGTCTCCAAAAAGATGGTAGGGACACATAAACAAACAAGACTTGAGGCGCTGCTCTAAACGAACTCGAGACACGCACGCTTGGCAGCTGACAACGCGCAAGAAACCGTTTGTGACATCGGGGAAGTTGTAAGTGCGCTTGAAACACGGAAAACTTCAATAAAATTTTGCACACTCAGTGATAAATCCATGCAAACGGAGGGGAGTTTGTATTTGCCTAGGATCGTTGGCATTTGTAGTCTATTTACTCATCTCCTTGGTGAAAACTTGCCAGTTCTGTTTCTAGTTTGAGTCAGTTCAAATTATTGTCCTGCTTTCTAACTTGTCAAATATTCACTCAAAGGTGAGCTATTTATAAAAGAAGTTTTAAACTTCACGCACGATTCGAATTTTGTGACATTTCTGCGGTAGAGTGTTGCCAGCGGCAAAAAAAGACAGAGTGACAGCTGACAGTTGCTTACGCAGACGACGTGGTGTTGATTGCAAGAGGCAAATTCCTTCCGACGATCAGTGAGATGCTTGAAGGCACAATGAAGATACTAATGAGGTTGGCAAAAATCTGTGGACTAGGTGTCAGCTCTAGAAAGACCGAGTTGGTCCTCTTTACCAAGAATCTGCAGTTTAGACTTCCTGTTATCGAAGGATCCAGACTGACGTTATCTGACAGTGCCAGAGACTTAGGTATCATTCTTTGTAAGAAATTAAACTGGAAATGTCACAAAAAGGGCCAGCGCGGCCTGCGTTGGTTAAGTGCCTGCCCCAAGTTGGAGGGATCCCAGGTTCGAATCCCAGTGAAATCGAATCTGGTCCAGTCACCATTTTCCGTTGGGATCAAATTAACGGCACTGGATTAGGTTGCTACCTGGCAGTACAATGGACCAGTTTTGAGTCTGCGTGCTCCAGTAGCGTTTCAAAAATCCTCCAAAAAAAAGCCGTACCTCTAACGAACAGGTTTACCAGAGAACGGACCATGAACCTATAGGCGCAACCATACAACGACGAAAGTGGCAGTGGATTGGTCACACTCTCCGGAAGGGTGACAGGTCCATAGCTAACCAAGCGGTTCCCGGGGCACCACGGGATCACAGGAAATGAGATCGCTGATGAACTTGCTAGGCGAAGATCAGATAAGGCATTCTCAGGACCTGAAGCAACGCTGGGACTGCCCGCGTCCTTGGTTAGGGATTCCATCGATGGTTGTACTTCTCGAGAGCACAACCGCAGGTGGCATGACTCTCCAGAATGTAGACAGACCAAGCGCATGCTCCCCAACGTCTGTAAGAAATCCGCGACTTTCTTGTTATCTCTTAAAAGATTGCAGACAACTTACCGGCGTACTAACGGGGCACTACACCTTCGCCAAACACCTAAGTGTGCCTGGCCTAAGCGATGAAACCCTCTGCGACGCCTGTGGAGAAGACGATGACACTGCAGAGCACTTCCTCCGCCATTGTCCCGCCTTTGCTCGGATCAGGTAGCAGTTATTCGGCATTGCTGATGAGGTGAGAGCTAATGATGTAGGCTCCTCATCACAGAAGCGCCTGCTGGTCTTCCTTTGGAAGACCATGAAATTTCAGCAAAAGTAGGTTGCTGCCTAGTATGGACAATGGACCAGTTTTTGAGTTTGAGTGCTCCAGTGTTGTGCTATAAAAACCTCCGACAAAAAAAAAAACCAAGCGATGCAATGGAACCCGCTTACTCAGGATGGCAGGATGCGTGTTGGTCCTAGGAGTACGTGGCACAGAACAGTTGAGAAGGAAGCACGGCAGCTGGGAAAAAGTTGGGAGAGCTGAGGTACATTTTCAGAAACCGCACTCGATGGCGTGTAGGCATAGTAGAGGCCCTAGGACCCACAAGGGGATAAGGACATAAGTAAAGTAAATGTAAGGACTTAACAGCTAGTTCCGCAGAACTAGGATAAGTCTATTCTTAGGATTTTGTTGGTAGACTTTGCTGATGGCTAAAAAATGGCGACACAAACAACTCCCGATGCCTCAGAGTATCCAGATTTCAGACAGACGTTTTGAAAGAAGAAGCGAAAAGACAGAAATACTGTACTTCAGTTTTAACAGTAGCATAGATTCGAGTTCCTCTCAATTTTCCACAAAATTTTTACGAAATATGACACTGGGGCCCTATATAAAAATGTTTCGTAATAGACGTCTGCGAGGAAGCCTAACGGAGAAGAAGACACAACGCGAACTCTATGAGCAGTACAATGATGTGGATATTGTCCGGAAAATCCAACGATTTAATTGATTCGGCCACATCGAGCCTATGAACGCCAATGCTCCAGCCAAGAGAGTCATCGAATCCGAGCCTCCGGATTGGAGAAGGAGAGGAAGACCGAACCTCCGCTATAAAGAGCAAGTGGTCGCGGACTACTTGGTCTTGATGACTGGAAGCAGCTTGCCCGGGACAGTCAGCGATGGAAGGCTCAAGTTCAGGCCCTCCAGAGGTCGCAGGCCTGATAAGTAAGAAAGCAACTTTTTTTAAAACTGCAATCATTTGAATCTAAGATCGAAGAACCACTTAGCAGAATGATTATGTCATCCCACAAGATTTAGATCGAAAAAAGTCAAATTACATCGCGACATCGACATTAACACTGATCCCAAAACCATTCACAAAATCCAACAAATATCACTGAGGTATTCGAGTAAAAAGAAGCCAATGTCAAGGTCAATAGTCCATATGGCGCCCAACAGAAGAACAAAACTTGAATTAAAAATCCCTTTCACAATCAAAAGGACGAAATGCATAGTCCTTTCTCGTGCACTCGTCAAAATGATCCAAAATGCATCTACCCATCAAATTCGTACACACAATTAAATGCTTACTTTGCGATACGCCCGCCGCTGATATCAAATCAAGTGCAGCTGACAACTTCTTTCCTCAGGCACCAATATCGCATGTGAGTATCTGTTGACAGACAAATGCTTGAAATTTCCACTCTCTCGCACTGTCACATTTCACCACCAAACTACAAAATTTTATTTAATTTCTTTTTTATTTTATTTAAGGGAAATTCACTATAGGAAAATGAAATTTATTTATTTTATTTTTTCGTAATTTAAGATCACACCAAACTTTGATATCTCACTCGGTAGCCGCACTCGTATCCCTTAGGACGACTCAAAAACTCACGCAAAGAAATATAGACGACCGCTATGCGAACGGGTACGCGTTCGTTCGGCACGATACTCCGAAACTAACTGAAACATTCCGATTCAAATTGCGCCCGGATAATGGTTACAGTGTTTTTTGTCAAGAAGCTGCTTGTACCGAAACAACTGATAAAAGGCACATGTGGGCAGTGCAACGGCTCCTAGATACAAGATACATTTCGCCTACACAAGGAAATGCCTCGTATCGGCCGTATTTCGCTGAGTTCGCTCTTTTAATCTCTTCAAATGATTTTTTTCCGGTGAATTCTCTTGACGCATGCTTTTTGGCTGTGTTAAGAGAATTGTTTGCAGATTGTTGCTTATTTGGCAGACGAAGGGATTTCCCTTATGTCTGTCGTGGAGAGTGGAGTCCGGTTGATTCTGCTGTGAACGTGAACTGAGTTGCACGTGGGATGGATGGAGAAATTATAACTTCGGCATGAGTTCTGTGCAAGCGGTTGCAGTTTTCATGAATGAAAAATGTGAAAAGGAAGTTCTGTTTTCATAGCATCGAGTTTAAGAGAACTGAGCGAAAAGTTCTTAGCGCTTAGGGGTTTGATTTTGTGGAAAATTCTTTAGGCCGTCAGTACGTTTTTGATGTTACTAAGATGAGGGTGGCGTTGATTAAGTTGGCAAGTATCTGAACGCGATAAATTAGGTGAGAATGTCGAAAACGGTATCCCTGGCTAAACCTAAACTCTCGGTAATGTCATGAGAAAATTCTAAAACAGGTTAATTTCAGTATTCATTTGCCTGGATGACTTTATGCTGACGACCATGTACGACGAAATAAGGACAAGGAATTTAGGTTCTGCACGTGAAATGTGAGGTCCTTTAATAGACCACGTGCAGCCGATAAACTTGCCGAGGCTCTAGAAGCCTACAAGGCAAACCTTCCCAGAGGTGCGATGAGATGGGCTTCGCAAAAAGAGGATGAAACTGCGGCATATACTACGTCGATTACTACAGAGAGCAAAAGCAGACGCCGGTGCCGGTTTGTTGTTCGAGGCAGACTTAGACAAGAAATCTTTAAACAAAGGGCCATTCATTAAGCGGTTCCTATCTTTGAATTTATATAAAACAAAGTTTGAGCACGATATCGTCAAAATTGTCCATTCGTTTGAAAGGGCTGTAGATGCCATTACGTATAGAATATAGCATCATTCAAATACCCACCGCGACTTCTCTGGATGGCACGCATCCGAAGTGTCCAATTTTCCATGACTTCGACGCATAAATCAGGCTGGATTTGACCGATGGCATGGGTTATGTTGGCATTGAGGGCGGCTGTAGTTTGCGACTTCAGAAAACTCTACAAGAAAAGTCTAACGGGGTCGAATTGCCCGATTTAGGTGGCAAGTTCACATCACCTCCACATGAGATGACTATGTGCCCGAATCGCTCGTGCAGAATTTCCAATGTGGCGTGAGCTGTGTGGCACGTAGCGCCGTCCTGTTGAACCCAGATGTCGTTGGTGTCCATTTCATCCAATTCAGGCCAAAAGAAGTTGGTAATCATCGACCTATCGTTAACGATGTTGGCTTGACCAACGTAAGAAATACTCGTATGGACCGATGACGCTGCCAGCCCAAAATCCACACCAACCAGTGATTTTTTTCGGGATGCATTGGACGCTCTAAAGAAATACTCGTATGGACCAACGACGACGCCGTCAGCCTAAAATTCACACCAACCAGTGATTTTTTCGAGACGAATAAGAAGCTATTGGATATCATGTGGATTACGATACCAATCCACATGACATCGACAATTCTGTTTGTTGACGTACCCATTCATCCAGAAATGTGCCTCATCCTCACGCGCGGAACAGGAAGGAAGCAGAAGTCACAATCCTCCTTTTCCTTTCAATTTTTAATTTCCATTCTAACCCAAGCTCACATAAAACTCCACACCGTATCTACCTCAAGAACGAACCAAAGGTCCACGACCACGCAGAGAGCTGAATAAAATTCTTACAATCCATTTATCTTACGTCCAAAATGTGCAAATTATGCTCCGCCCCGTGCACTGACCATGGCATTGACGGTCTGTGGGAAGCCATTAAGTTCACCTTAATAGACGCATCCGCTCGAACCCGTGGCACATTGATTTAAATAAAAAACCACTTAATCGCATCCCTTTCCGGTTGAAATAATTCACTCGACTGTAATTACGGCTGCACATCTGACAGATGAAATAAATTGCTCCACGAAACAGTATAAAACATTTCAATCGATTGCATTAAAATGATGAATGGGAGTATCTGTTGAGTGAGTGAAGCTGCCCGAGCGCTAAGGACACGTGTACAAGCGGAAGGACTTAGGAGGTGATTCATCACTCAATCAACGCTTAAGTGGAGATCAAGCAGGAGTGCAGTGGGATTAAATTGTCCAGTGGATTTGCAACAAAGTTTACTGGGAGCTTCTGTTCGTTGGCTGGAGTGGATTTGTAAGCGATTATGCGAAGACCTTTACATTGACGTAATGTAAAGTGGGCACAAGCTGCCTTGGCAACAATGTGCTGAAGTGTAAAAGTTGCCAGTAACAGACATCGTAGACGACTTCTTAAAAGACGTGAGATAAGGCGCACGAAAGTCCATGGGAAAGTTCCATGGCACGATGTAGGATATATCCGTACTGCGAATACAGCAACCACATTGAACAGAAATAAGGAACGATTTTGGCTAGAAGATAGCTCGACGGGCGCATGGGCAACTTAGCTCCGGCACGACGAACCTTTGACTCTGAGCATGTTGGACAACGTCATCTGTTTATGTCCACGATTGAGGTGACGCACAACATGGATTTCAAGCAACCTGGCGTGGAGAATTGGTCCAGGTCCAGGTCCAAAACATGTCCGCTGTCCATAAGTGTGTGCAGAAGAATCTGAGACAGACGATTTCGCGTCGCTCACAAGAACTCGGCCTTTCGCAGGCCGCCATTTGGCGAATTTTGCGTCGTAACATGGAACTGCACCTCTACAAGATTCAACTGCCCCGGGAGCTGAAGATAAACCACCGTGGACATCGACGTGTTTTCGCTGAAAGGGCTCTGAAGCTGTTGGAAACGGACCTTAATTTTGTTCGAAAAATCATCTTCAGCGATGAGGACCTTTGTCGAATTTAGGACGATACCAATCCACATGAGATCCAAGGTGTCCATTGCACCCCGAAATCCCGATCATTGTTTGGTGTGGATTTTGAGCTGTCGGCGTCATCGGTTCATATTTCTTTGAGAACAACGTTGGCCAAGTCATCATGGAAAATTTAACATTTCAGACGACGCCACCCAGAGAAGTGTCGCGGCCGACACTTGAATGATGTTATATTCCATACATACTGGCATCGATAGGCCTTTCAAACGAATAAAAAGTTTCAATAAAATTTCACAAACACTTTGTCTCATTCAAATCTAAAGATAGGAACCCCTTATTGAAGTATCCTTTACTTTCTCTTTGACATAAGAGACCTAATTTTGACAACAGCAACCCATTCCTACGAGTAGCTTCAAGCACGAACTCTGCTTCGATCACGACTATATCCTCGACCACTTTCAATATGAGAATCATATGTTCTACGGAATCCACAAGGGACTAGACCCTGCCCCAGTCTTTTTCTTTTGGACAGAATCTAAAAATTCAAAAATCAAACTTTACTCGGTCTGAATTTTCTGAACAAAAAACAGCTTAAAGTGAATCTGAAGTCAGAAATAAATTGATGATTAAATGATCACTCGCTGAAAAAACCCCGTGAGCTAAAAGCAAACAAATAAATGAACTATTGCTCTTAGATACACTTACGAACTGTCGTACAATTAATGCACTTATTCAGCAACAACAAATAAAACCAGCACAACGCAAACTGAGCCGACAGAATACGAATCAAAACTAAACGATACGATTGCTGCCTTTACCCAGAGAAGCGATTAATTCGAATGATGTGCATCAGACCTCAGATAAGATTCAAAAGGAGATGCAAACTCGCGCTTAATAATTTGTTGAAGCAAATACAACTTCTGCTTTGGATTTGCTTGCTGGATCTGAAAATTGACCTACTCTCGAGACTTGGGACAGTTGGCCAGTCAAATCATCTGAGAAGCGTCTCTGGTGCAGAAAGGGTAAAGGAGCAATGACGATTTTATCGAGTACTGTAGGCACCGTGGCGTAGTGGGTAAGTGCGTCGACTCCTACGCTCGATGTTCTCGGTTCGAATCTCGAAAAAAAACACCTAACATTTTTTCACGGCTCCACCTCTTTCGAGTCACTGACAATGCTCAACGAGTAGAACTGTCTAGAAGAAGCTAGAAAGTGAGAGAACAATAGCACGCACAATACGAGTGGTTGCTGAGAAACCGCCATTATTTATTTATATTATGTTTTAGCAGCTGCCAAAGTTTCCAATGAAATCCAGCTGTCAAAATGTTTAGTAAGGTTTGCGATTTCATCGCGCATCGTGTCACTCTTGCAAAACCCGCGGAAATTAAAAAAAAATTAATATCGAAATTCCGGCTCTGTTGTAAATACGCAACGTGAACTTCGTCGTGATGTCGGTCGTCAGCATGGCTTCAGTGTGCAGGCAATTCGTCGTACCGTAGATGTTGGAGCGAAAGCACACTCTTTGGAACCTTAAGCACCCAGGCAGACCGAGATTGATGGGAAATGAAGAAAATATAGCCACCGTAGCGGCCAGTATCAAAGTGGACCCAGAGATCTGGATTTGGCGCCGAACAGCTGAATCGCCGGAGAGACAACCCGGCTCATATTGCGGTAGGATTTGACCCTACATCCGTATAAGATTGTGCTAACGAAAGAATTGAATTCTGACGACTATAGATAACGCCAGGAGTTCGCTAATTGCGCGCTAGACATTTTTGCCGGAAATCCGGATTTTTAACAAAAACTAATTTTCTCAGACGAATCCCATTTTTGACTCAGCGGTTACTTCAACAAGCAGGATTGTGGTTATTGGAGCGAACGCAATCCACACAGATTGACTGTTTGGTGGGGTTTATGGCATGGCAGCATCATCGGACCTTATTTCTTTCGAAATGAGAAGGAAAACACCGCTACCGCCCATCGCCTCAGCTACAGAGCGATGTTAACCGACTTTCTGTGGCCGGAGCTCGACAACGTCGACATATTCGAGCTGTGTTTCCAAGAAACTAAAAATAATTCTCTTCGACAAATACTTCACATTCAAATGAATTCAATTTATTTCAAACAAATTTAAAGAAAAAACTGAAAAAGTACAAATTTTATTCGAAATTTTCCACCAAAATCTCGTACTTCTCCCTCGAACGAGAATAGTAAGCGGTGTTTGCAATAGAAACTAGCATGTCATTAACTTTCGCTACGTAGTGCAAAGTGATGCCCTCGACATGACCAATAACAGCGTTAATTGGAATAATATGCATAAAGAATTGCCAAGAATACTGATTCGGTTTACCCAATAGAACTTGGCCTTCCCTTTCCTGCATATCTGTTCCACCATCCCGCGCTTTAAAAAGTCCAAAGTCATCTGGTACCACCTGACCAAGAAAGATCTTACATCCTTCCTTAATCCGCGCCACAAACATTTCCTTTCCTTTAGAGTTTCTGCCACCTCTGTTGTGTCGTTTTTGTAGACGGAACCTTAAAAATGTACCTGTCACCCTGAGCTTCCTAAGAACCGACCGTCTATACGATTTGGAAAGCCTACTGTGGACGGAGTGTAGTCTGTTTACTCATGCTTATGGATCTATTCCACACTTCAGCTTGAATTTCATGTTGGAAGCAATTTATTAAACTTTTTTTCAAGACACCATTTTGAAGACGAGAAATTGCAGTGATTAGCTTCGCCGCCGTGTCGTCTCAAACGTAAAATGTCTCGCTTCGGTCTCGTTTCAAACATCGATTTGTTATGACAGCACGATGAGAATGGATGTTACAAATCATCCTTAAAAATGGCTGCAATTAATTCCGAGGAATTCTTTCATTTTTTTCTTATTCAAATGGCAAATATCCCGAGTGAAGTGCAAACGCTCGTCTGTGCAGTGAAGCGCCTCTTAAAAGGAGTTTGTCTCACAAAGCAAAGGTAAACTCAATTAGCCAGGTACTCCCTCTTCGACTTCATTCAGATTCCTTAAGTGAACCATCGCACGGCAGCAGTCAAAGACTCCTGGATTTCCAAGCAAATGTCATTAGAAGTGCTCTTGAGTGGGAAATGAGGCTCGAATCACAGAAACATTACAGTCCATTTTGACTCGGTACGTGAGGTCACGGGGAAGCACTCCTATTTGCAACGGTTGCACGGGAATCAAATGAAACGTGACTATTCATCAATTTATCTGAAGATGTAGTCTCCGAACAACTGCTGTGTGCTCAACGGAGTCCATCACCTGATGGATGTATATTAAAGCAGTCGCGTCGGTACGGAAGAGAAAGAACATTGTCGAGTACCCGAGAACGAACATTGTCTCGTGCACCCGAGAACAGACATTGTCTCGGGTACCCGAGAATGGCACCCGGCAGCCAACCAGAAGGAACTTTGTCTCGGGTACCCGAGGACGAACATTGTCTCGGGCACCCTAGAACGAACATTGTCGTCGGGTACCCGGGGACGAACATTGTCTCGGGTGCCCGAGGACGAACATTGTCTCGGGTGCCCGAGAACGAACATCATCGATTTTTCTTAACTTGTTGCGGTCTGAATGAATGAATGGTCTGGGCTGCCCAAACCTGTAAATGTTAGCCCAATATCTACTTGTCTCCTCATCCTCCCTGCTCCAGGCTCCCTCCTTGAGGCGGCAGAGAAGAGCATCAGCCAAGGAAAAATTCATCGCCCGCTCTCTTTTGACATTGGCACTTCAACGACGCAGGTAAGAATCCCCCCATCAACTCCACCCTGAACCCAGTTTCATATCTTTAAAACCGCACACTTCGAAGGGTCAAAAGCGCCCCCCCCAGCCAGCCCCGGCAACCAGTCGAAACCGAAAATAAACTTAAAACACAACAATCAATCGTGACTGGAATTTGCTTTGGTCAATTTAAATTAACAAAATCCTTTGCATAGCTCCTAGTCTTGTTCCAGTGCCTCTTGTCCGCAAGGACAACTCCCCGATGGTCACAAGTGGGTGCCGGCAGAGGGTTTTCAAGTGAGTGACTCCTTCCGTGCCCGTAACGAAGCACAAAGGGCACAGGCGCCCTGGTTTCGGTTGAAAGCAAACCCAAACCGGAGGTATGTTTCCGGCCAACTAAAGCACTTTAGTTCTTCACGTAATTTCCGCCCGCATTCCATATCGATGAGTAACTCTTGGATTTCCTGTCAGATGGCAATAGGAATGTAAATAATTTCGTCCTTCCCGACTTTCCGACTGAGCAGTGCCGAGCAGGTTGGCTGTTGCGGAGTTGAAACCACTTTATCCACTCGGGGATTTGGGCCCCCCCCCCGGCGTCTTCCTATTTCGGGAGAACATTGGTATTCCGATACCTTCCCGAAGTGAGTGCGACATTATCTGGGGATTAATTCTCCATGGGAACACGCACAATGTGAAGCATTGAGAGTGGTGTTATCTATGAAATAAGTGTTGAGTGCGTTACATGAGCCATATATCATGGGGGATATTAGTTTTTGGGGGGCCATCGATTGTGTGGGTTTGAAGTACCGCAGGGTTGTTTATGAAATTACCCACGGAGTGATTGACGGTCTCAAGGTCTCCACGATTGGTAGACCACTTGACTGGGTGCAAATCTAGCTAGAGGGAGAATGAACTGGGATTCGAAGAACTTGGAGGGAGTCGTCGTTTTTGGTCACGACCTTAATCGTATCATGCTCGATGGAAGGGGAAAACCAGGAGTGAGTGGTTCGTCACGGTAGTAGAACGTCGTCCTTGTAAAACTCGCTCCAAGAACTCATTTTATTTTTTCGGAGTATTTTTGAAACACTACTGGAGCACTCAGACTCAAAACTGGTCCATTGTACTGCCAGGTAGCCACCTACTCCAGTGCCGTTAGTTTGATCCCAACGGCAAATGGTGACTGGACCAGATTCGATTTCACTGGGATTCGAACCTGGGACCCCTCTAACTTGGGGCAGGCACTTAACCAACTGCGCCATCCAGTCGTCTGAATCAGTATTTACTCCTATGATTGTCCATGCCTCCAGGACAGCGGATGTTATGGGCAACGCCAAACTATCAGGTTGGCAACTATAGGGTCATTCACTAAGCGCTTCCTATCTTCAATTTTAAATAAAACAAAGCGTGTGGAGGACATCATCGAAATTTTTTATTTGTTTGAAAGGCCTCTCGATGCCATTGTGTGTGGAATGTAACTTCGTCCAAATGTCTGCCGCGGCTTTTCTGTGTGGCGCGCATAGAAAATGTCCAATTTCCTATGACTCCGGCACATATGTTAGGTTAGGTTAGGGGGCTGCTAATGAATTCTCCAACACACTTAGACCATGTTGGTCCATTGTTATACCCACAGTCAGACTACTACCACTGATCGACCGCTCCAGTGATATAATATAATAATATAATAATAATAATGGCGGCGGTACAGTCCGAGGTGGGTCTGGGTTTAGCTTCTCAGCAACCACTAGTGTTCACGAGTGAAAAGAACCTACACTTCAATCCCGACTCCGATCGGCGAGATTGTTAGTGAATCGAAAGAGGTGGAGCCGTGAATAAACTTTAGGTGATTTTTCGGGAATCGAACCGAGCGTTGAGTCGACGCACCTACCCACTACGCCACGACCCTCGCTCCAGTGATAGTGCCATTAATTTGATCCCAACCGCCCAACCAACCTAACCAAATGACTGGAGGAGATTTGAAAAACTCTGATAAAGAGGTATTAACTTTGCTTTCACTGGGATTCGAACCTAGGACCCCTCTAACTTAGACCAGGCACTTAACCAACTGCGCGCATCCAGTCGTCTCTGACTTTGACGCATAACTCAAGCGGAATTTGACCGATGACATGGATTGTGTTGGCTTTGAGGGCCGCTGTGGTTTGTAGCTTATTCACGTAGACCTGCGACTTCAAAAAACTACACAAGAAAAGGTCTAACGGGGTGAAATCGCACGATCTCAGTGCCCAGTCTCCGTCAATAGCGGGCAAATGACCTTAAGACTTTTAAAATCATTTTTTCAAACCTGCACCCATCCTAGTCGATTTGAGGATTTGCGTGTCATTTTGGTCTCGATTTCGTTCCGATGACCTCCTCTCAATTTAGGCAAGTGGGGATTAAATTACAGCTGCACACGTATGTACTTGGATCTAACAACATTTCACATTCCCCCCTCAGAGTCGATCGGCCATGCCTTAATCCGTTGATTGTTTTACTCCGTTTAATCAAATTTGATCGGTCTAGCGAGCACTGCTACACCCCAGTTCATCGACATCGATTTTCAATCATTTCGGTCCTGCACCATGTGTGGCACCCTAGTCGAAGTAGCTGCACCTCCACGCCATATTTCAATCACAACTTTTCTTTCTCCTCTTCTGAATTTATAGCGAACGCACACCACGCCACTTGTGGTCTCGTTCCGCCAAACAGTCTTACGACCGATGCAAATAAAATACACATTCCGTCGGTTGACAAAGTTTATTAGAATACGAATACTTATGCATACACACGTCTTAAGTAAGTCCCTTCTCCGAGAAACACCTCCCCAAGTACACACTCCAACTTGCCACACCCCACAGCCCGCGTCGTTGTTTCTCGAATCAGGATGAATCACATGCCACCCTCCTTAGAGTGAGGGAAATGAGTTCACTCCATCGCTCCCATGGTTACGGTAATAAATTAAACTAAAATAAGAATAAACTGGCGGCACCTAGTCGCAGTCCTTCCCGACGGGATGCAGGATAATTGAAGCCCCATTACATCCTGTTGTGTCGGCAATAAAATCGTGGAAATTACTCTCCAAGGCCCACATGAATCTCTTGTGTCCCGGCACCACCTGCAAGACACGAATTTCAGTCGCATTCGCGCGCATTTCAAGAGACAACCCTTACCTGAGTGGACAACCGACAGTCGCCTCCGGACTGCACCTCCACGATGTTCGACACCTTCAGGCAGTTCTCCGTGTCCCACATGTAGATGTCGTTCTCGCCCTTGTACCGGAAGAAGAGCGACGTCCCTCCATCGGTGCCGAGAACCACGATAGCCTTGCCGTATGGCTTCGGTCCAATATCCACCACTGAGCCGGCTCCCTGGCCCACTCGCAGGTACTGCGTCTTGATCGAGTATATCCGCGGCGAGCTGAGGAACGTGAAGATCAACGTTGACGTGCCATCTGGCTTGACGGCCAAGGCCATGTAGAGGACATCGTTTACTGGCGCCGCAGACTTTGGCAGCACCACGCGATAGGACTTCGCCCCAATGACGTCGTAGACGAGTATGCTCCGAGTGCCAGCATCCGCGATGTACCTAGAATCGAACAGAACCAGAAGATTACACAGGGCATAGCGTGACGCGAAATGTAAATATTGAAGAAGCGTTCAACAATTTTCCTCATCCTCCGGAGGAAATGCGTTGAACCGGGTTGAAGGGGGTCGGGGTCGGCGCCGGTGGCGGTGCTTTTAACGTCGTTAAATTGTTTACATTCCGGTCGTGTCAGGCGGGTGGCGTACGCTTGCTGTGTACACTTCCAAGGAATTCACAAGATTCAGCAAATCATTCGCATGTTGGGCTTAAAGTGCCGCTTTCTTTCTCTCTTCTTCGACGTTATTTGCGGAGATGCTTTAACTCGCAGAGCGAGCTTATGTCACTTGCATCCTTGAACTGTGACGGGATAATTTATCACACAGATGCCATGGCACACACAATCCGATTTGTGGACGCACCCAAATTTAATTACCGCCACAAGCACAACAAACTCAACGGAATCAGATTTGACACCACGTCAGTGGAGTGAGTGTGTTCAAAGTGAATACGGAATTCCGTCATGGTCTCGGTTTGACACTTGAAAGTGTGATGGAGTGACAAACATCCTCATCCGACTGTCACCGACAATGTCCCAGTCCGCACACGAGAACTTCGTCTTGACCTATTTATCAAGACAACACCGAAATGAGTCTCCCTCTTCCTGTCTGTCTGTCTCCCTCATTCGAAAATGATAAATGACAGAGGTAATGCGACTCGTTGTTCGAGTTAATTAATCAATATTCTCGGGCGTCGAAATCTACCATCAGCATTTGCCAGTGTGTCGAAAGTGATTTGCCAAAATTCGCGATAAGGTGTTGAAATAATTAGCAACTCAAAGGGAGACATACCCCTGGTGCACGAAATGATTAATGGCATTGAATTGTTTTCGGTTTTGTTTTGCGTTTGTCTCCTGGTGTCTGGCAGTTGCTTCGAACAACAAGTGACTTCATCAACGGGGGGACGGGGTCAAAGTGGAAAGACATTATCTTTGGGCAGATCGAAAAGGGGGGGGGGGGGCTTTGTTTTTTGCCTGTCATCGAAATTGATGAACACTTGTCAGATACGGTTTTCCACAAAACGAGTGAACTACGGACAGCAGATAAGTCGTGTCGACTGTTTATGAACAAACTTGTCTGCAGCTGCTGCTGTCAGTTGCCAGGGGGTCTGTGAAGTGTCAAATGAGATGAGTGCATTCAGGGGGAATCAGAAATAAATCAGGTGGTCTGCTGTGCAGTTTTCAGTGCGAGTTGGCTGTCAGAGACTTGACTTTTTCTGCCATGATGTGGAAGGAGTTCTCTTTGATTTTGACTTTGATTTCGCCGTTGAGATAACATTGAGAGGGATCTACAGTTAAATGCCGACTTCGAAAGCGAAGTTTGAGAAGTTTTTTTCTAGACAATTTTACTCTCTGAGCACTCCAAAGCAGTGGAGCCTGAAATTATTAAAGGTATTTTTGACGGGCGTAACAATCCGCTGAGTATATGGATCTCAGCGACAAACAACTACGAAGCTTCTGTGCCGCTGTGGGCTTATTTATTTGGAGTCTGCCAGAGTTTTTCTCTGACCTAGATTCCCAATGTTAACGCCTGTTTAATTGAAACCTGATTCACCGACTGAGTTTCCATCCAGTACTGACTCAGAATCTCTTTTCTACTGAGGTTCAATTTAGAACATTGGCACAGTTTCTGTTAAAAAGTTGACCACCTTCATTGATGTTCCGCCTTGGCTCGTTTGTTGATCAGTGATTCAACTACTGCTTCACCAAAAGCAACCAATCTCCGACTCTGAACTTGTGGGACAACGCAACAGAGGACGTCCATGGTTAAGGACACAAGTGGAGAGAGATCTCAACCAACTTGCTGCGCGCAGCTGGAGCAAAATATCGTGCTAGCGGAGTGGCTTGTTGGTTGGGACCCATCCCGGACTTTTGCGTCACAAGACGAAGAAAAAAAAGAACGAAATAGCTAATTCTTAAAAATGAAACTTATATCTCAAAACTGACCTTAATTTATGAAAATGTGTTTAATTCAAATGGAGGTTACAATTTCAAATTGACCCCACAGTAGGTTATGTTTGAGATAAGGGGAATAGAATTTTTGATACAGATATACATGATACGAATACACAACAAATTCATAGAATAAATAGAAAGTGTACAAAAATGTACTAAAATTTTAGTAAAAGTGTACTAAACTTGTACTAACAGAGTACTAAATAAACTAAGACATTTTCTTGTGATTGTAATTTATTTTGCTCCCGCAGTACTCATCTGATAATCACTTCCTTCAATTTGATTTAAAGACAAACCTGTTTTATCTGCAATTTAAGTGCTTAGCCGGGTTCATTAACTTATGTAAGCAAATCGTTCTAAGTAAAGTCAGTGACTTATAGGAATCTACTTTTGGGCAATGACTATTTACAGAATGAGAATTCTATATACAACGTTCAAGAGTAATCCACGGATAAACGATCTCGTCTAACGTGATGTACAGAAATGGTAGAGATTAGAAAACCAAAGTCACGAGTCTGGTGTTTAGCTTTCTGCCACTAATTACGCACGCCAAGTAAGTTGAGGTCCTTCTCCACTTATATGCCCCATCAGTCGCGTGGGCGTCTTCTGTTGCGGCACGAAGTCGAAAACTATTCGAGCTAGATGAGAGTTGTCCATGGACTCTGCATGGCCTGGAAATCTTGGACAGAGGCTAACCAAGTCTGACCAACTCGAATGAGGTTGTCTTCAATTCTACAACGACCGACCGAACAATATTTCTGATGGCCCCTAAGAGCTGTGTTCAGAAATTGTTGCAATTTCCAATGGAATGGAACTGGAATAAGCACAAGACAACTATTTCAAGCAGTATTCCAACAAATTCAAAATGAGAGCTTTGCACTCTTTCAAAAACTGAATTGTTTTTAAGTAATGAAAAGGAAATGGTCGCCTTACTTAACACGTTAAGTGCCACATGAGACCACTTTGGTCTCACACGAATTTTGGGCTTGCTGTGCCGCGTGAGACCAGAGTGTATTCGAAGTGTCAATAAAAAAAAATCCGTGGCCTGTGGGGACAGTTTTTCGGATTGTATGGTGACACTCAAAGTGTTAATTACCACACTTCAGTCAGCTGACAAGAGCTGACTGAAGAATCTTTTTCGAAAAATGTCAAATTCAACCCGGATCTCCAACAAACGGGACGTTGAACTCCACAGAACAAAGATGTCTGCCACTCAATTTCCATAATCAATCCCGTTTATTCAAAAAGACTTCCGCACACTTCCAAATCAGGCCTATAAACAATCAACTCAGCACGTCACAAAGCAACCCATTTTTTCCCCGTTTCCGTGTCAATTCACTTTACCCTTCAAATTTCCGTAAACAATCAAAAACCCCGCTGAACGAAAACGTATTCGCTGTGCAAAGAAAAAATAACTGAAAAATATGTCACCCATTTACATTATTTATCCGACAGGGAAAATTGAATATTGCGCCCATCTGTTGTGACAAAATTGGTTGTGGCCAGGAAGCGAATATTCATCGCCAACCACCTTTCGACACCTGCTGCATCCTTTTGACGGCTGATTTTTGATTGTCACATTTTTTACGTGTGTAATGGAATGTCAGTTTGCGTGTCATCTGAAAAACCGCAAAACAATTCACACGCGCTCACACAAAACCGTGTGCAGTGTGCATGGATGAATACTTACACAAAAGGACAGTTGTCCTCGGCATAGTCCACGGCCATGAATTGAAGGCGCGAATCACTTGTGACAATCGTTGAGAGATCGATACTCTTGACGACCTTGTTGTCGGCTGTGTTGATGGCAACGATTTTTGGCGGACAACGCCGTACTGGCTGCTCGAGGGTGTTCACAATGCCAGCATCTAGTGCCCATAGGATGCCCTAAAAAGAGAAACAAATGCAAAAAAAAAATTAGAAACAAATTTGTGAGTAAATAAAAGGTTTTTAAATCTGAAAAATAGTTAGGGAACAACGATTAGAGTGGAAAATGAACTTGGGTTCAAAATGTTTCCGTGAAGTCCTTGAAAATTATACCTCATTGATAGCGATGGGTTTTGGATGAGGATATTGACAAAGTGGTCACTTCAAACAGATGTGGCCTAAACGCGTGAATCCCTTAAACAACGGCTTCACTTAACAGATGATTTCATTCAAAGGGGTTTCGATTATTCACCCAAACACTCCAAAAAGGGAATTTAGTGTGATGACGTTTATTCAAAATGGCGTAGCCAAATTAAAAATTAGACGTTTCAAATTAACCGCTCGAATGCAGACTTAAAGGGCCTAATAACCTCGGTCACTCATCCCATTTTTCCAAGTCCCACATGGTTCCGCGGCTAAGTTTCTTTCAAGGGCTAGCTTTGAAGGCCGTTATAGAGAATAGGTGCCGAGATATTGTGCCAAATTCGTATAATGACGCTTTTGAAAGTGTCACTGGGCCGAATGTTAATATTTGGCATAATGTCGCTTTCAAAAGCGTCATAGGGCCAAATTAGTTTGCGACATTATGCCAAGTTTGGCCCTATGACACTTTGTAGAAGTGACTTCCTTATTATTTGTACTGGAAATTGTTGCATGGGTGCCATCTTGTTTTTTAGGAGGTGATCTGACTTTACTGCTGAATCAATTATCATCACCGGACCAGAGAATCCAATCTCTTGCTGAGCTTTTCTGCCACTGCCGTCAAAATTTACAAAATTGTAGCCTTATTTCAGTTAATTTAAACAAATCTTCCTCTTTCCCTTCTTTCAGACATTCAAACAATGATTCTAACCCAGTGCCTGTCTCCCTGCAATTAAATGAAATTTTATCTCCATACTTTTTCGGAAAATCCACCCACGAGACGTAGGTGCACTTTAGTATGCATTCGGGGTACAAATTCGTTTTATTTATTCATTCGAAACTTGATTTTGGGGTATATTACACAATTATCTCCGATGAAAATAAAAAATGTATGTTCAGCAGAAATCTCGTACGAAGAATGAAAAAATATTGTTTCTCGAAACCCTGTTTATATCCCTAATTCACGTTCGACTTCCCTCAAATTATGCAGGGAACGGGTGGTGAATTGATTGCGGATCCGCCATTTCAGGAAATGATTGAATATCAAATATTTGCATCCGCGCGGGTGTTCAAATCATGCTGTGTACAAACGCTGATTTTCCTCCAGCGGGAAAGCGGTGTTGCTTGCATGAAATGAACACACCGAACAGAGCCCTGAATGAATTTCAAATTGTTGTGTGGGTTTGAAAATTTGCAATAAACCGGCTGAATATCATTCGATAATGAAGCGTGTTATTCGTCAACCTTATTGACATTTAGGCTTCAACAGGAAGTAAAATTATGTAAAATGGCATTTCGAAAGACAAGTTTTTGAAGTCCTTTAACCGAAAATAAAGTAAGACCCTTGATATGTACACGGAGATTAAAGTGACTGGATGGCGCAGATGGTTAAGTGCCTGCCCCAAGTTAGAGGGGTCCCAGGTTCGAATCCCAGTGAAATCGAATCTGGTCCAGTCACCATTTGCCGTTGGGATCAAACTAACGGCACTGGAGTAGGTGGCTACCTGGCAATACAATGGACCAGTTTTGAATCTGAGTGCTCCAGTAGTGTTTCAAAAATCCTCCGAAATAATAATTATAATAAAAATGGCGGCGCTACAGTCCAAGGCGGACCTGGGCCTAGCTTCTCAGCAACCAATCGTGTTGTACGTGCTATTGTTCTCTCACGAGTGGCGGGAACATACAGTTTAATGCCGACTTCGAACGGCGAGATTGAGAAGCCTTTTTTCTAGACAGTTATACTCGTTGAGCATTGTCAGTGACTCGAAAGAGTTGGAGCGCTGAAAAAATGTTTGGTGTTTTTTCGGGAATCGAACCGACAACATCGAGAGTAGGAGTCGATGCACCTACCCACTACGCCACGGCGCCCATATGATGCCAGAAATCATATTCAAAACATAATTCCATGCGATCATCTTTAAAAAAAAACAGAACCATTCATTTTGAGGCTCTATACCTCTACACAAATGAAACCCCTATCTCTAAACCCTTCAGAAATCACCCATTCCTAGTTCTGATCAGAATGGTGACAGCCGATAAATCAACCGATCAACGATCAAAGCACTAATTCGCAACAACGTTTATTTAATTGAGCTGCAGTCAATAAAAAACATCTTTCGACAGCCCAGCTCCCTCCTCACAACATCCAGCGCCATCCAGCTAACAAGCCAGTCACGTTGCCATGATGTGCGCATTATCCGCCCATCAAATGGAACATTTTGCATCTTAATGCACCCATCGCCACCGATATTTACGACTCTGTTTACTCACTCCTCAGTCGAGCCAATTACAGACATTAACGATTAATATTTTCCCGCAAATAATTACATTAATTACAATTTATGCCAATTTATGCCGACAGCGCCGCCGCCGAATGATATACTGCGGGCATTCGCGACTCCGACGCAAATATAACGCCACCGACTAGACATTAGAGCAGCCTATGCGATGCAATATCGAAGTCATGCTCTGATGCATGTGCGAGCGCCTGGTCCACGGGGGCGTTTATTTAAGAAATGACTAGTGTGTGCGTAGGAAGACCTCACAAAATGTATCTTTCTCCGAGTCCACTCGCAGATACACTGCTGTAAGGGGTGGAGGCCCCACTCTGCGGAGATGGTGTGGATTTAATTAAAATATTTCAGAAGGGCACCACAATGTGAGTTTTCAAAGAATTTTCATTGGGATCCTCATCGAAACTAGAATATTCACTACGCAATTGGATGGAATGAGTGGTGAAAATCTGCCAAAATTGCAGACCCATCGGACAGTCCGGCATGTGTGGGTCGACCCCAACGGTATGCGCTTCAATTTACTTGAATTCCATTAATTTTCGAGGAGAAATTAACCAACCACACACAGAGTTAACCTCGTGTTCGGCTTGTCCAGAACACACGCGCCGGCGGAGAGGGGGAAGCAATCCTCTTCATTTAATCTTAACTATCCCAAATCGAGTGAACATTTTTATGATTTTATTACTCTCTTGGGAGGGGCGGCATTCAGTCGAATACTTGGACAGTGTTCTCGGAGGAAGGTGGAGAAGAACTTTGGGACAAGTCATAAGCTTTATCTTGTTAAATCCATCACACAAACTTACTCCAATTTAAATGATTTGATGGTTGGGTATGAACGGGAGACACCTATAAAGACGCCCTTGATCACACTTCACTTTTCATTGTCAGACACAGACACTCATCTTCACAAATTCAATTAAAGTTGAACAGATGGTGCTAGATTGAACCTTTTTTTTGGAAAGGCAGCTCGTGGTCTTTGAAGCGCAGATGCTCTTAAAAACCCAGGCTTGTCGGATTAAATGAAGGAGATCATTGATGAAATTATTATCTCCACCAGAAGGCAACTATTGTTTTTGTGGTTCAAATGAGAAGATTGCATCTGATCTATCTAATGGCTCCTGTAGAAGCTATCTGGACAAGGAAGAAATGGAAAATGTTCTACACCTTCTCTGTACATATCCGGCTCTAGCGTCACTTAGACACAAACACTTCGGAGTCTTATTTTTCGACAAAACTTGCGGCTTTAATGAGGTACCCATCATTAGTCGACTGCGCTTCATAAACACCACCAAAAAGTTCAGTAGCGCTGCCTAGCGCATGGGTTGCAACAGTCTCAACCCACTTAGTTGGCATCGTACCAACCCGAATGGAAGAAATTGGAGCCTACTATCAAAAACATGATACCGATATACGCGCCATTTTTGTTCAGTAGTCATCCAAGAGGAGGGGTAATTTTAAATTTCATGCCATTTTTGAACTATCAACGTTCAACTGTCATGTTGACAACTTTTGATGGGTAAAAACTAGGAGTTTGTAAATGACTAACGATACGTACTCGCACAATGAAATGAAATAGAGGAAATTTACCACAAATATACGGCGGAAACATTCCGCAAAGTTGGTACTGCTTTTGGTCATCGTCAAGTGTCCTCTCCTATAGCTATTGTGAATTTAATCGACAAATTTAAAAGTCTCGTCCAGTTTACTGATGGGAACACGTATTCATCCAGCAAACCCAACTTAAAAATTTCGTCTCCGTAGTTGGAAGTGTGTCTGAAAACTAGGTCTTGACAGTTTCAACCAATCTCGCTCAACCAATTTCGCCATCCGCCCACAAGTAAGCAGCTGTTAGAAATGGAGTAGTTGATTAAGTGCCTGCCCCAAGTTAGAGGGGTCCCAGGTTCGAATCCCAGTGAAATCGAATCTGGTCCAGTCACCATTTGCCGTTGGGATCAAATTAACGGCAATGGAGAAGGTTGCTACCTGGCAGTACAATGGAGCAGTTTTGAGTCTGAGTGATCCAGTTGTGTATCAAAAAATGCTCCGAAAAAAAAATAATCCTTGTCAAATGTCAGAATCTTTTCAAAGCAGAGCACAGAAAATTGTGCAAACGATGAAACGAAATTCAAGCGAATCTTTAGCAAATGATCAGAATAAAGGATGGAACCGTATAAGCTCTAAATATCTGATGTCGATCTCGATATAGAAGCAAAACCACTTTTGCCAAATATTGACTCCGTCTTGTTGGTCAACACCAGAACTGCCCGAACAAATGCTGACATTTCGGATAGATTCTAAAGATATTGGGTAAGATTAGCTATTTAACTACTAGAATAGCACATAGAAAAGGACATAGCGACTAATGCCCCACAGCTTTCCAGCACAAAAATGGAATTTCAATCTGATTTTCGAAACGCCCTCCACGCGGGTGCACAGTAAGTCATGTTCTGAAGGTTTATCATTCTTCTTCATCTTGACACTACAGTCCAGGGCTTATGGTTTATCAAATAAATCAAAATTCACCAGAATGAGCTGGCACACACATGGGTACTTCAAATTAAATCTCCGACGAAAAATGTACTGAATTTTGTTAAACATAAGCATAAATTAAAAACAATTAATTAAATTTAAAAGAGAAATGTGCTAAAAACAGCACTCAAAAGAGAGTGTACATATGATTGTTTCAATGATTGTAAAACAAAACCGTACGTTTTCATTAAACATTTGTATGCAAATTTAGACCCAAATTTTGACCGGAAGCAGTGGTAAAGTAATAATTTCATAAGACAATTCTTTTTAGAGGTGGGCGCTTGGTTTTAGTTTTTTTTCTTTTATTGTGATGTTAAATAGCCTATTTTTAAGTATTATTTCAGAGCTTTAATTTGCCAGTCAATTTTAATTACGAGGACAAACTTTCAGCTAATGACTACACAAACTTTTGAGGCTGACTGTTATCTAAAATCGTGTTCCCTTCTTAGGTGTCAGTGTTGCTGGTGATGTGAGGTGTTGTGATGTTTAAGTGTTTCAGTGTTTTAAATGAGTACTGTGTAATATCAAATTTATACAAAAACAACGTTCCCTTAATGCTGTATCGTGTGATGCAGAGCATGTGTCTTTTGAGGGTTTTGTTGTTTTTTGTTGTTTTAGTCAAATTTCAGTGACATGGTGGAAGTTCCAAAGTACACAAAGTAAGCCCAAAAATTTATTTTATGATTGAAAACCTATTGAATTGAAAAGTTTACAATCCTTCTGAAACGTTACCAATCCTTCAACCCTGGGCCTGTTAATGTTCCGGCAGTCTCTGGCATGCAAAAGGGCATCGAAGCAAAAGGCCCCAGAAGGCAACAATTTCACTCCAACAGACATATCAATAAATTCATCACACACAAACCAATCAGTCACACCACGAATCAATCATGTACTTACGTTGTGATCCACAGCAATGTCAACCACTGACTGCAGCGCAGCACAATTGCCCTCCTCCTGGATGGCCCAGCACGGATAGGGTGCAACCGGTGGCAGGCACTGACCCTTCTTCAGCTGCACCCTGCCCAGAGTGAAGGGTACACCCTGCTTGTACCGCGGCAACGCTACAAACGCCATATCACGCAATATCTGCGTTCGAGTTATAATAACATTCCTCGGCACATAACGTCCCGACTGGACGTAGATGTTCTTCGTCGACACACACGGCCAGAGGAGATTATTGCCACCCAACTGGAAGGTCAGTTCATTGAGACTCTTCCGCTCACACTTCGCACTGGAGTACGTCTCCTCGCTGAGCAGAAGAAGGACCACCCCAAGCAGAGCCACTCGAATGGATAACCAATTGCTGAACATGGTCACAGATGGTGTTCGTTCACTACACTCGTCGAAGAATCTATATCACGCGCACTCTTAGAACCGAACTGATCTAGCGATTCGCGTGGAATTGGGCTTATATAAGTTAATTTCGAAGAATCATCGATGGTGACCATCATCATCGTCGTGCCATCCACCAAGATACTTGCATCTCCAATCGCAGCAGCGTTGACCCTGTGGGAAGGTCAGGTCTCGTGTGAACTAGACGCCAGCGTGTGCGGCGTGCCGTTTCGCAGTTTTGCCCGATTCTTCGGAGTCAGCAGTTCTCGTCGCTCTGGAATGGGTTTCTGCTCACATTTCGTCGAATGGAAACCGAATGAAGTCACCCGTGAAGTGTAACTGACCCAATTTGCCAAGATTGCTGGTTGATGGAATTTCGATTTCGCCCAGCAAACCTCACGAAATAAGTTCGGATTTTGCTTTTTTTTCTGGTGACCCAACGGCAGTGCACCCGAATGGAAGCAGGACATGTTCTTGTGTGGGTATCCAGTGGCGGTGTGTAGGTATCGCTTGTACGCCACTTCGGCAGTGGGTCATGCGAATTATGTAAACAGCGAATGCACGCAGCTACCCTTCCCGCGTTCCTTGCCACTTGGGGCCTTGGGAGCGAAGTTTTGCTCGGTGTTTTGTTGCGCTGGAAACTTTTGCGGAGACCTGTCCTAAGGAAAACAATTGGGTAATCAAGTTCCGAGAGGTTATGTGCTTGTGCCCGACATTCATGACCCAGTTGACTGCGATTCGATCGAATGACGAGGTTTTCGTATCCAATTCGCTGCGTATCGACGATGGTGACTACTTGCACTCATTCCCTCTGGAAATTGTTATTTTTCTTTTAACCCTCTCGAGGCGGTTTGGAAAATAACAGCACAAAGAGTTATATTTTATGGGAGAGGCTGTCCCGTTTTTAATTCGATTGAAGTACTGTTTCCTGCAGTAATCCGCAGACGTTGATGACGTTGGTCCTCTTTTCTTGAGATGACTGACTGCACAAAGTTGTCGTTGAGCGTGAGTAGGGAACACATGTCAAAACAAAGAATGATTCGACCTCAGTTTCAACTCAAAGTGTTTATTAATAATTTCAAAGTATGTGCCTCTAAGGATACATAAGTATCCTTGAAGCATGTACTTTAAACGGAATCACTCCGCTGGCAGCAATCTCCAACAAAAGTATTAACCGCGCAATATTCCATTCACTTTCTGTGCGAAAAAATTGATGTCCTTTTGGGTTTATCATTTAATATCGCAACTTGCCTTGTCAGTACAGGCGCTAATCTTGGCAAATAGTTGCACTTTTTTTCTCCTTTCTTTTCACACAATAGACGCAAGGAAGATAATCTGCGAGAGAGGTAGTTATGAAAGGACGTTGGCAATGATTAAGCGAAGAAATTCCTTCCTTAATAAGGAATGTTTCTGGTCTGAAACCAATCCTCACAAATATTAAATCTTAATCAATTTTTTCCCTAAAACGGTCTTGAATTAAGGCATCCAACGGTCACTAGTGCTACGAAGGAAGACGTCAGAGGATTTATTTCTCCCTCCTTGCTAAAGTTGGGTATGTGCATAAGTAGTGTCATTTCTAATATGCGACGTTATTTATCACGACACAGTTAGACTTTAATGAAACTTTTGCAGTAACTTTCCACAAAGTGGCCACCAAATTGAATATACGACGGTACTTTCCGAACTCAGATGTTTCCATTTCTATTTCTGTCCTCTTCAAACTGACGCAACCAATCATTTCTGTCAATTAAGAAATGACAGTTCTTTAAACTTTCAAGATGTAAGGCAATGTCCTCACTAACAGTTGAGGAGAACAAAAATAAATCCGTCACAAAGGCGAATGTCTGGAATGTTTAACAATGCGTTGCTTTATTTAGATCATGTAAGCAATTTTTGAATTATTTTTGTTTTTGCGTCTTTTTTCAATTAAACGAAATCACGAGAATAAAGAATTTCACACGCATGAATTGACACGAGGGGGAAATGCGAAAACAAAGCAAGACAATTAAGAACGCAATATGGGGTGTACTGTAAATGGAAGAAAAACAAAAAACAAAAACGCACACGCAAAAAGAAAAGATACATTTTTACGCATCGTCTTCTTGATTCGTCTTGTGTTCGGTGAGAAGTTATTCTTCAGTCTTTCGGGAAGTCTGAAGAATTATTTTTAGATCTGGAATTATGTTTTAAGGAAAATCATCCAACTGATTGACAGTTATTTTCTCAACCAATTTATGAAGTTTTTTTCTTGAATTGAGTCCCTGGGCGAACTGTCATAATTCTTGAAGAGTTGCCACGAAATCCTTTTTGTAAATTTAAACGTCTTTGTCCATTTTGAATATATGGCTAACATGAGTATATAAAACGTGTCCCGAAATTCATGCAAAGAGTCAGTTTAATTGAGTGCACAGGCTTTCAATAAAAATTTTCATAAGGCATACAGCCTTTGTTCGTTGCCATTTAATCTCAGACTTCCGAGGTGTGCCTTGAAACAGATTCCATCAGGTAGGCGACCGCTTGGCAGACCCACGACGAGATGTTTGGACCAAGTCCGAAAACTAACCTGGTTATGCTTGGGCATCGCTCCTAATGAGTTAGAGTCGATGGCGGAGGACCGAGTGGCCTGGAGATCTCTCGTGCGTGCGTTACCCTTGCGGCCCCTTTAGTGGAACATGCGGGTCACTGAAGGTGATGATGATGATGATAAGGCATACAGTATTGAATGTCGTGTGGAATACCATATAGGGTGGATGACATCCACGACTTTGCTTCCGCATACGTACTCTTTAATCGAAATTTTGGGTCAATTATGCATCATTGTGTCTAAATTTCGTTGATTTTGCTATCACGTCCTCTGTTGTGTTGTCCCAAAGGTTGAGAGTCGGAGATTTTTCGGAGCTAAGTTGTCCAGGCGCTCTACATGGCCTAGACTCATGTCGCTGTACAGCCCGTACTGTTCGTGGTTGAATTTTCTTCCCCAAATGCCATCAACGCAAACAGGACCATAGATAACACGCAGACCTATTCTCTCGCACAGACCAGAAGCTTCATTCGCTTTCGGTATTGTATAGTTTTGTACAGTCAGTCAATCACTACTACCTCGCTGTACACAAAACGGTCTGCAGGGCTTTTATATATATAAAGCCTTCGACACAGACGGTAAGAAACTATTCAACCTTCAACCGCTTGATTCATTTCCCTCTATTTCGCTCGATTGAAGAATCATTTCTTTTCTTCCTCATCGCTACCAGAAATCAAATTCAAATGAAAAACAAAATGCAATACAATGCAAACTGTGACAGAATCGTGAAGTTGGCCAGCTTCTGACAGTTAAATTAATATTTAAAAAAAAGATCCCAACTTGAGGTGAAAGCGCATTACAGTGGAAAACTTTTCCAATTTGCCATCAAACTACAAATATTAACAGAGGTCGCTTACAGATGGTAAAGTTGTCACTTAGGAAACCGTGAAAGTGTGATGTTGTAAAACTTTGAAAGTAGCCGTGGTCCTGCTTGCGGAAAGAGTGAAAGATATTTTGTAAGGTAAAGCGCTTTGGGAGACGATTAAACTCACATCTGTATCGTGAATGAATGTTTTGTTAACATAAAAATCATTTGAATAGAGTTTATGAGTTTAGATGAGCTCGACAACATTCGAGACGCTATTGACCGCGTTAACCACTGCCAGCGAAGATGAGGCGCACATTTGAGTGATGTGCTCATTCATATTCATTCATTCATTGTCGGAATAACGCCGCACATATTGGACCGAATCATAAAATTTGAACTGACCGCTTGAAGCACTGCCAGCGAAACCGAAGCGGGCCTGTGAATGGTGTGCTGTTCCATGAACAATGGCATGAATGTAGCTTCAGAATTAATTTTATATCTCACACCGTTGTTGTTTTATTTGAATTTATTTTTCTATCGTTCTTACCGGGTCACCCTACACGACTGGATGGCGTTGATTAAGTGCCTGCCCCAAGTTAGAGGGGTCCCAGGTTCGATTCCCAGTGAAATCGAATCTGGTCCAATCATTATTTGCTGTTGGGATCAAATTAACGGCACTGGAGTAGGATGCTACCTGGCAGTGCAATGGACCAGTTTTGAGTCTGAGTGCTCCAGTTGAGCTTCAAAAATCCTCCGAAAAAAAAAAAATCTGGTCACCCTGTACGCGCTTCTCGTGACAAGTCAGTTACCACTAGTTCTTCTTCTTTATATGGCGCTACTGTCCGACATGAACCGGATGCAAGCCTCTTCATCTTTAACGCTCTCCTGTCAGCTGCCTGCAGTTGCGGAGGTCAAGTGCCTTAAGGTCTTTCTCCGCTTGTGTTCGTCACCTCAAATTAGGGACGTCTTGTCTTACATTGTCCTGCAGGCTCCGTATCGAAGATTCTGCGATCTCTGGCCCTGTCTGCATCGATTGGAGGGTAGAATTCAGCCAGGATCATTAAGAACACAAAGACACATTTTCCTGCATCACTCCAAAGCTGTCTTAAAACAACAATGCTTCCATTCACTTGCTGTTCAAATGATCAAAGAACTCGCCAATCTCTGTCTCACAATTGTAATCCACTGTCGATTGTCATTTTTCAATTAAAGGCGGCACCCATCTATAAGCCCCATTCACTGTTATAGTCAATCAGGAAGTGCCGATGTGACTAAATTTTGTGCACAAAGTACGGAAATCAATCATCTTCATCAAAGACCACCATCAAGAGTTGACTACCTACAACCGCTTGTCACCAAGCAGCAACACCACCGCCACCGCCACCCCCAGGCACACGCGCCAACCTCAATTGTGTAGCAAACGAACTCGCAGAAAGCCCAAGAGAGAGGTTATCACAATGAAGCCCAAAACGGCAATCTCCTTTAAATTAAGATCTCCCCGTCAATTGAGCGCCGCCAACACAGTCGCAGCGCACAGTCAGTGGACATCAGCGATTTATTTTCATTTGATTTGACTCTGAATTGATTGAGCGATGACTGCCTCGCCCTCGACGAGGGGCGGCTGCGAGCCCTCAATCAGCGATAATTTGACGACAAGAAGTCCTGCAAAGTTTTCATTCATTGTCATCACGAGGCGTCCTTCAAGTGTAATAGACAGTTGGTTATTTATCGCTGCTCCTTTGAATCGAACGGAGCGGGTACGCTACGCATTCGTTCGATTTAGACAAATTGCTCGCACTTTGATGGCCTCTTTTCGGGCCTGAGACACTTGCTGAGAGGTTAGCACATCGACGTCTCCGCAAGGCACTCGTTTAATGGGAATAATTAACGATGTCCTTGGGAGGAGGGGTGCAGGCAGTGTGGGAGAAAATTTAATTACGCCATCATGTGGCGATAATGCTGAAAATGAGAATTCCTTGTGTCAAAGGCGGCCGATGTGGCGGCTGTTTGGCCGCTCCCGCGATGAATGTGGACTAATTCGTAAATGCAGGACGATAATCAGGGGATGTGTGTGCGCGGCTGCTTTGATACTTAAGTGGAAGGCGGGGCGTCGAGTGACGAATTTGCGGCTGCCTGCTGCTAGATGACAAGCTAATTGAATGTAATTCAACATTTCCCATTATGTCACTTTTGGTGGTGGATGGTGGGCTCGATGGAGGGTGACTTCATGGAAGCACTTGGAGTTTGTGTTGATGCTTGGGGGAGTGGACTGTGATCTTGAAATCTTTCTTTGTAGTCCGTCTAAGCATCGGGATAGGAACATGTGGAAATTATCGGGTTCGGGGAGAAGATTTGGAAATAAACCAGCAAGCATCTGTAGAAATCTGCTTGTGTGACATGCTTATTAAATTTTCCCACTTCCGTGGAAGCGTCTATGTTTGAATATTAAGGTTATTGCCAATGCATCAATGCGTTGACGCTCAGATTTAAATAAAAACGTCTGATTGTCAGGTTTTACGAATTTGAATTTACAATCATTCCTCGTGTGGTAAAGGATATTTAAAGAAAAAAATGGCAAATAACTTGTAGAGGAAAAGAAATCCTTTAGATGCAGGGCGAGGGATAGAGAAAGAGTTTATTCCATGAAATACTCCAAGCGTTCGCAAATCGAAAATCAAATCGCCTGGTTTAAGACAGAAATTCTTTAAAAAACATAAAAAGCACCCCCAGATCACCCACGCTTCTACATTTTTTTTCCAAGAAGTACCGTTGAAAACTGTGACGCATATTCCAGCAGAGATCGGGATTTCTTGAATTAGTGTAAACATTTTTTTAGAATAGAGGCTGTCCCTAAATCCATGCATCAACACATTTTGGTAGAAGACAAAGACTTTTTTTTTCGGAGAATTTTTGAAACTCTACTGGAGCACTCAGACTCAAAACTGGTCCATTGTACTGCCAGGTAGCAACCTACTCCTACTCCTCGAACCTGGGGCAGGCACTTACTGCGCCATCCAGTCGAACGATGGAAAAGGGAGTTTAAATAAAGCAACAACGGTGTGAGATATAAAATTGATTCTGGCTTTATTCAGAAGCTACATTATTGCCATTGTGTATGGAAAAGCATATCATTCAAATGTCCGGCTCGGCTTCGCTGGCAGTGCTTCAAGCTGTCAGTCCAAATTTGATGACTTGGTCTAATATGTGCGGCGTTATTCCAGCAATAGCGTCTCGAATATTGTCCTGGAAATTGTCCAAAGTGGTTGGGGTTGGCTTGTTAGCGTAGACTAAGGACATGACATAGCGAGTGGTGTCAAGTTACATAATCGCGGCGGCCAACAAAGAACACTCGCCGTAAGATGACCTAGTCGTAAAATTTCTCCTTTTCCTTCACAACTTGTAGCGTTGCTTCGCTTTTATGGCATTCAGCGTCGTCTTGTTGAAACCACAGCTCGGAGATATCAGTGTTGTCGAGCTCTTGCCACAGAAAGTTGGTCAAAATCGTTCCATCCCTGAGACCATTGACGATAACGGCGTCTACTTCCTCATTTTGAAAGAAACTGTGGGTGCCGTGGCATTTTTTCACGCCTCCACCTCTTTCGAGTCACTAACAATGCTCAAAGAGTATAGCTGTCTAGAAAAAGCTTCTCAATCTCGCCGTTCGGAGTTGGCATTAAACTGTAGATCTCTCCACTCGTGAAAGAACAATAGCACGCACAAAACGAGTGGTTGCTGAGAAGCTAGGCTCAGGTCCACCTTGGACTGTAGCGCCGCCATTAATTAATAAGGTCAAATGACGCCCTCATGCCATAAACCGCACCAAACAGCAAATTTTTGTGGATGCATTGATGCTTGTGGATTGTATTCGCTCCAATAATAGAAATTCTGATGGTTGAAATAACCGTTGAGCCAAAAATGGGCATCATCCGAGAAGTTGATTTTTTGGCCAAAATCCGGATCTCCGGTCAAAATGTCCAGCTTCCAATTACGTACCCTACGCCATTTTCTATGGTCATCCGACGCTGAATCTCTTATACGGATGTAGGCCCAAATCCAAATGAAAATATGCTGGGTTGACTCTTTGTCGATGGGACTCGTGCGAGAAGTCGATTTTTTAGCCAATATCTGGATTTCCGGTCAATATTTCCAGCGCCCGATTAGCGAAGTCAGCTGATTTGTGCTGAATCGACCGATATTTCTGGGTCTTCGTGTCGAACACTGGCCGCAACAACGGTTATGTTTTCTTCATTTTGCACCACTCTCTGTCCGGTTGGTGGCTTAAGGCGCAAAAGAGTGAACTCATGCTCAAACGCTACCACGGTGCGACGAATTGCCTGCACACTGAAGCCATGATGACGACCGATCTAACGACTAAATTCCCGTTGCGTATTTACAACTGAGTCGGAATTTGAACAATATTTTTGATAGTTTCCGCACATTCGGCAAACGTGAAGCAATAGCGTCTCGAATGTTGGCCTTGGTCCACCCAAGGTGGTTGGAGTTGCTTGACGTAGACCCAGATGAACACAACTCGAATATACCAATGTTGTCGAGCTCTGGCCACAGAAAGTCGGTAAAAATCGTTGTTTCTCTAAGATCACTGATGGTAATGGTGTCTCCTTTCTCATTTCGAAAGAAATAAGGTCTGATGACGCCGCCATGCCATAAACCACACCAAACAGTCAATCTTTGTGGATGCCTTTATGCTTTATCGAACAGTTGTGGATTGTGTTCGTTCAAATAACGGGAATTATGCTCGTTAACATAGTCGCTGAAACAAAAAATAGACGAGACGTTTTATCCAATAACTACACTTTAGCTTGTTGACGTGGTCACTGAGCTAAAATGAGCATCGTGAGAATATTTTTTGGCCAAAATCGGTATCTCCTGCCAACATTTCCAGGGCCCAATTAGCGAAATCACGGCGTTGTCTGTGGTCGTCCGACGCCGATTCTTGCGTCAACACAATTCTACACGGATGTAGGCCCAAATGTAGACCCCGAGTTGACTCTCTGACGATGCCCAATTCAGCTGATCAGCATTTCTGGGCCATCTACAATACTGGCCGCTACGGGGAATATGTTTTCTTCTTTTGACACCAATCTCTCTCTGGTGCATGGCTTAATGTTTAAAAGAGTGCACACTGAACCCATAAACGCTGCATGATAAAATGGCAAATCTTACTGAATATTTTGACAGCTGGATGTCATTGGTAACTTTGACAGCTGCTAAAATAATAATTGGAAAACTGTCTTTCTTTTGTCTCTGAGGAGATCTTGACGTTTCGTGAAAACCTGGATCAGCGTGTTCCAAATTCCTTGACGTGTACCCTTTCGACTAAAGTTTTGGATACACTACTGATCAAGAATTTGACGTTCTTTTAGGCGATACAAGCCGGGGTGGACTTGGCCGCAGCTTCTCCAGCAATCACTCATGTTGTCCGTGCTCTTGTTCTTTCACGAATGGAGGAGATTTATTGTTTTAATGCAACGGAGTTTGAGAAGTCATCTCTTGGTAGTTTTACTTTCTCATCTTTGTCAGTGACTCAAGAGAGGTGGTGACGTGAAATATGAAAGTGATTATCTCCGGAATTGAACCTAAACCTTCAATGCAGAAGATAGGGTAATTATCAACTACACTCCTAAGTCCCCCGGCAGTTGCAAAAATTCAACCACCCACACTTTAATCTAATTCTTTCAGAATGCGACCAAAATTTACTGAGACGCAACAAACAAATGATTCAAATCATCAGTTTGCTCAATTAGTGTTGTGTTACTGTGAAAACTAAAAGAACTTGTCGATTCGAGTCCGGTATTGTCCCCACAAATCAATTAGCAGTTCGTAGCAATAACTAAATCCCTTCAAAGTGAGTGTGCTTATCGAGAACCTAACTAACAGCAATCAACGAGTAACAACAAAACCAATTAAAAAGCTGTCCTGCAGCCCTAAGCTGTTTTCCCCCGAAATATCGCCGTGATGTCAGACGGGGATTCTTCGCAAATTCCCAATCGAATTGACTGCAAGAATGAGCGAAGTAAGACTTTCCACGTTTCACTGCGAATGGAATTAAAAAGAAACTGAAAAAGTATTTCAAAGTTTTTTCTTCATTTTTTTTTGCGCGCCCCAAACTGAAAAGTTCATCAATGGAATTTACGAAACCCGAGACGTATTGAATAGCAAGCAGTTTTTGCGGAGAAACTTTTTCTGGCCAATTGCCTGTTCGTATTGCATTAGGAGTTTACTAGCATCGAAACGTGCCGTTTTAAATACATCTGAGCTCATTGGGGCACAGTTGGGTCCATGCGCCTAGGTCGGGGCGTATAGGCGTCGGCGAGTGAAAGTGAATGAAAATATCTCGGCAGTTGTCAGTTGGAGAACGTGGAAAATTGCGAGAACCATTCCAAGAGCTGTGGGCAGCCTTCACCGGTGCTCAGCACAAAGACCCACATTTGTGATCGGACCGGTGAGACAATGGAATGAATCACTTCAGCGGCATCGGGTGTGCAGCACGAAACATCACACTCTACTGAAGGTTAGCGGCGAAGGCCTTGATAATGAATTTTCCAATTCCCCAGCTCACCCATAGTCGGCGTTATAAATGACGCCATGTGTCGACTGCAATAGACTAGTGCAAGAGAAATTACCTCAGAACCACCATTCACAGCTTCAGAAGAGACGCCATTCGAAAGCACAGCAACACATGCAACATGTGGACGAAGTTGGGTGTTCCGATTCTCCTGGCGGCGGTTGTGTCCAGCCATCCGCGTAACCCAACGCCGTATGGCATGCTGCCAACGGACGGACTGTTTCCGGCACAGCCCAGCATTCAGTGGACCGGGGGGCAGTTCGATTTTCCCTGTCCATCCACAAAGTCGCTCTTCAAGAGTTCGGGCAAGTTCATCGGGAAGAACATCATAGCGACGCGAGCGCAAATCGTGAAGGACAACGTGTTCCTGGCGCTGCCACGGTACCGACACGGAGTGCCGGCAACACTTGTGAAGACCGTAATCAAGCCGGGCACTTGTGCGACAACATTCACCCCCTTCCCGTGCTGGAACATGCAGGAGGAGGGCAACTGCAAGGCACTCCAGTCTGTCGTTGATTTGATGGTCGATCCAAACGAGATTCTCTGGGTCCTGGACACCGGCATTGTGAACACACTGGAAACACCGGTTAGGCGGTGCTCCCCCAAGGTAATGGCCATCAGCCTGAGCAGCGGAAAGGTTTTGAAGAACATTCCACTGGACGGACTCACCGCAGCGAACTCCCGGCTCCAGTACCTGGCGGTGGACTACGCCGCCGACGGTACATGCTACGTGTATGTCAGTGACGCCGCAAACCGAGCCATCATCGTGTACAACATCCAGCACGACCGTGGTTTCCGGGTGGTCCTCCCCAAGGCTGTTTCACAGGGCTGCAGGGGACGCGATGTCCTCTACATTGCGCTCGTTCGCCAGGACTGCGGCTCCACCGTGCTCTACTTCACCTACCTGAGCTCGAAGAAAATGTTCGCAATCAAGACGGATTACCTGCGGACTGGTTGCGCTGACGGACGAATCATTGGTACGTATTCTCCCCTAGGTAACATTCTGATTAAGGTTTCATTGACATCCTTTCCTCCGCAGACATTGGACCGAAACCAGCCCGAATGGTCATCATCGGCACAGACAACGGCTCTGCAATATTCTTCCGCCACGAAGGCGAATCCGAAGTCTATCGCTGGGACACAAAGACCCTGTTCGCGGAGGCCAACTTCAAGGCGGTATACCGCTGTCCCACATGCCAGCTGGCCACACATGCCATTCCCGACTACAAGCGCAACACCATGCGTGTCCTGCAGAGCAACTTCCCCGACTACATGCAGAACACAATGGGATGTGGCGCCACACAACAACTGTCCATTATGCAAGGGTGTTGGTAGTCTCCCCTCCACCCACCCACTCAACGGTGTAGACTTAAATTATTGTAATTAAATCAGACTAGGACTAGGCGTATTTTAAGCACACAACCACAACCATGGAAGCACAGCATGTCCTCAATGCATTTTTGTGATATAAAATTAGATAATGTCGTTCTTAAGCTTTTCCATGTGCAGAAGCTCTCCGTGAGCTGCTCATTTATGTGTCACTCACGGGTGTGTTCACATGGTACGTACGTAGGGTAATGTTGACGAGGTGACAATCAATAATTGGTAAATAAATTTTAAGCAAGAGGATGTTGTTTTTTTGGAAATTTGACTTGGGTGTGAGAATATTTTGAAGATCGATGGAATGGATTCAGAATTTAGATATATTCACTGGGAGGCATGTAATTTTGGGTCGATTCTTTCGATGGATATGTGCAATGCGAGCAAAGGCTTGTGTCCTTAGACCCAATGTCTTGATTTTTCCTTTCAAACTTTCAACTTATTTGGGCTATGATATGTGTTCACTGCACGGCAATGCATTGATGCCAATTGTCTCTACTTATAATTTTGATGCAATCTATATGTAGTAAATCAGGAGGAGAGTCCAATTTGGTACAATTTGACGTTTCATGTTAGTGACTGTTTACAATTTAAAGTCGACTATGAAAACAAAAATGAATGAGAAACTAATTGAGTTCAAAAGCAATAACAAAACAGTTATTTTGTTGAATTTGTTACGGCTTTCCACATTCATGGAAAAAACAATTTGTTTCCCGAAATCAACTGTCACTTTTCACAATGCCAGCAAACTAATGCGACGAGATGTCCAAATTTATTGCACACCTGTTTCCTTGTGCATTTCTGCACGCATCAATGCATGCTACATTGCTGCACATCTGTTCCAGGCTTAAGAAGTATGGATGTTGTCAAAAGGAGATGAGGAAAGCCTTGATCCGTTCGAAAGCAAGGTCCTGCGCTTCGGCTGTCTTGTTTGAGTTGATGGTGAATGGATTAGATTATTGAATCACAAACAGGCTGTACAGTGACATCCTTCCAATCAAATGTTATCGGAACCAACGCGTGAGCTGGCTAGACCATGTGGAGAGGATAAAGAAAACATCTCCGCCTGGAAAGTCTTCGAATCGAACCCGAAGGAACAACAGGGAATAACTACAGGTATGGTGGCGTGCACAAATTGGGACCTTCCCCAACCGGGAGTTCGGCGATAGACAGAACTAGCCGAGGACCACGCTGGATGCAGTGACACGTGGTGTACCGCAAGGGAGTGTCTTATATCCTTCTTCTTCTTGTAACGCTACAGTCTGGACCTGGGCTTCAACCAACAAGCATCGTGAGCTGGCACGTTCGTTCCCAAGCAGATGAAGAGTCTCTTGGTCTTTTCGAGAGCAAAGGCATTTGGTGGAGATGTTCAACTACGAATTGTCTGGGTGGTATAGTGACATGAATCTAGCTAGACGTCTACAGATCCAACGTCTAAGATGGCTCGGCCATATAGAGCGTATGGAAAACATAGCGCCGGCCCGAAGGGTCTTCAACTCTGACCTGTGGGACAACGCAATAGAGGACGTACAAACCACCAAAATGTCCTTCGTAGACTTCACCTTTGCCTCAAGCTAGACAATCTCCTAAACTCAAGCACTCAAACTCAAAACTAGTCCATTGTATAGGATCTTTTAGGCGACATCAAGCCCAAACACTGCTGAGCATCTCGAAAATCGGGTCTTTCCATCAACAAAGAAGCACTGAGCTAGAAGTCAATTCTTAAAATCTACTCTAGGAAACGCACGAGTGAAAAAACACCTCGAACCTTTCCAAATGTTAGTGTCAACGCGGCACGGAAAGATCAGTTAAACTTTATCAATGCGATAAAAATTAAATCAAAAAATTGCCGATTAATTAAAAAACTAGATATACGAGTAAATAAGAATTTCGTCTTTCAAGGCCTTTTTTCAACGCTCGTCTGAAATGTGCTTCTCAATTCATCTTCCGATGGAGACCAAGAAGCCCTCTCGATGTGGTGGACATTTAAACTTCTCCTAAGATGGTACATCTTCAAGTGTCTGCGTAGTTTTACATTAACCTCGCCATCACTCCTCGAAAATTCCTTGAATTGACAAATGTTTTGAGCACACCTCACCATTTCGATGAATCACATTCACGTCTTGTATTTCGGGAAAAGATAATGCCGCACGGTATCTCTTAGGCGGATGAACGAAAAACAGATATTCTGATAGGGCCCTCGCATATTTAAACGTTTCAATCAGATCAATTAAATCGATACTGATTCGCCTTATCGAGCTTATAAATAACCGATCACTCAAAAACTCTCATTCGGTTGTTGAACATGCTCTGCTGTAAACCTTATATCTTTTCGGTTCTTCTCGCTGTGGTACGTGTTATTTATTTTATTCAGACTTCTCGAAATTAAATTTTAACTTATTCCAGCTGCTGTGCAGTACTGCGTGTAGCGCCGAGGAGTTCAATGATTTTTGCCGTCGCGTAAAGCAAAGTGTAACTGCATGCACCGATAAAAGTGAACTCATACAATGCGTTGAATTTTATGGCATCTGGTATGGAGTTCTGTTGGCAGAGTGTGGCGATACTCTCTGCTGTGATGCATCTATTGTTGGATGTCGTTTTAACTGCGATTCCTCCACATCAACCTCGTCAACAACAACAACTACAACAACAACAGCAACCACAGCACAGACAAGGGAGTGTAGTACCGGCGAATTAAAACCAATTGACGGCAAGTGCGACAGTTATATGTACTGTTCGAATTATCAATGGACACAAGGGAGGTGTCCAACTGGTAAATACGATCATGACCATCAGTCATGTGTTTTTGGAACTTGCCCGTGAACTGTCTCCAGCCGAGGAAATTTACTCAGTAAAATATTAACAAATCATAGATACCAATGTTTTTTTTCCTTATTTTCTCCGGGGAATCAGTTACACAATCTTGTAGATTTTAAAAAAGCTTCTAAAGAGTCCTTTATTAAGCGCATCTTATCTTTAAATATAAATAAACCAAACAAAAAAATGATTATTTGTTAAGAAGGCCTATCGATGAACAAGATTTCGGTTTACTAAAAACGGCGTCAGAACTCCGGACTTTAAAATGAAGTTGGCAACGTATGAAAATACTTTCAATTGCAGACACAGTCTTAGACTTGCACATTTGCCCTGTTCTCTGACATGTGTATGAGGATTCTGCAGTGAAATTCTCCCTGCTTAACATCACAGTGGGCGCCGTGGCGTAGAGGGTAGGTGCGTCGACTCCTACGCTCGATGTTGTCAGTTCGAATCTCGAAAAAAAACATCAAACATTTTTTCACGGCTCCACATCTTTCGAGTCACTGACAATGCTCAAAGAGTATAACTGTCTAGAAAAAAGTTTCTCAATCTCGCCGTTCGGAGTCGGCATTAAACTGTAGGTCCCCTCCGCTCGTGAGAGAACAATAGCACGCACAACACGAGTGGTTGCTGAGAAGCTAGGCCCAAGTCCATCTCGGACTGTAGCGCCGCCATTATTATTATTACTGCCATTTTATCATGCAGCGTTTATGGCGTCGCACCGTAGAAAAGTTGAAAATGCGGTGAGGGGATAAAAAAATCAACCGTTTTTTTTTTCTTTAAATTACCGTTACTTCATTCAGTGACATTTCATATGGATAGCGTCAGCTAACCGATCTGAGAATTTCGCCTCAAATCCAGCGGCACAATCATTTGACCCAGATTCACTAACAGGCATCTTTTTTTATGACAAGCCAAATCCTCAGAAATATCTGCTAACGCAGCCAAGAACAATACAAATTGCAAAAGTGTCAATCCAATCTGTCGATCGAGGAACAGCAGTTAACAAGAACATTCAAGCGAAGGCTTATCGTATGAACCAGACAACTTCTTGAGCAGATTGTCTCTTCCGTATCTCTAATTTGAAGAAAAAAGATTAACTTTTTGAACTAGCTCTACCTTTGCCGTGTGTTTTGGCTTTCTGACACATTTCAGTTTGCTATAAAAAATGTTATTCGACGAAAATTTTCCCCATTCGACTTGTGATCGGCCAACATGAAGAACTACGTTACTTGCCTCCTTGGTTTGGTTTGTATTCGTACTAACATCTGTGGTGTATTAAATCGAAATAACTGTTAACTGTTTTACTCTCAGATACTCTGTAACGTGTTATGCGCTGCTGCCCTTACAACTAATGAGCAATGTGAAAATCGTAATCAAGCCGGAAGCATCTGTTTCGAAAATAACATTTTAGGAGAATGTCAGGCACTGGCTGGTGAATGGATCGGAATTGTGTGGCAGCAGTGTGAAGAGGGTTGTGAGACAATAGGAGGGGAAAGTCAGTGCAAAAGCACCACTCCAACAACAGCAGCAGCAGCAGCAACAACAACCACCCCAACAACAGCAGCAACAGCAACAACACCAACAACAGCAGCAGTAGCAACAACAACAGCAGCAACAGCAACAGCACCAACAACAACAGCAGCAACAACAACAGCAGCAACAGCAACAACAACAGCAGCAACAGCAACAACACCTGAGTGCAATAATGGCCAAATGAGGAAACACGAAAATGATTGCACAAAATACTACAGTTGTCAGGCAAATTATTGGGCTCCACATAAGTGTCCCACTGGTAAATATAACGATGAAACCCAGGGATGTGTGATGGGAAATTGTTAAGAATTTCAAAACCAAATAAAAATCTTGCTTAGACTTCCATTGAAAGCTTAAGATTCTGTGTTAACTTCAAAATCTCATTCTGTCTAATCAATATGGAACAGTACATCACTCAGAACACTCATCGGCGACATGACAGGAAACTGTGCGTGCCTCTAGGTTGGGGCTCTCATATAACGACTTCTGTAGGATCTGTAAAGAGAAGGAGGTGGAAGAGCAGACTGTCTCTGCATGCAGTGCCCTCTCCATACGCAGGAAAGCTGATCAGGTAGCTTAATTCTTTGACGACTTGAATGAGTTGAACAGCTTCGGTATCTGTCAGCTTAAACGTTTCGTAAGAAGCACCAAATGGTTTTGTGAAGATAGATAGATACCCGATTCGCGCGATATCACAATGGGTCTACACCTAACCTAAGATTCTGTGATGTCATTTTTCCCTATCACCGTGGCTGCAGTTGAACCTATTCTGAAACTCAATTTTGTCGTGAATTTGATTAATTTGTTTGCAGATCTAGTCCAGTAAAGAATGGCAGGGGGGGATATGTTCAGCAGGCTCCTCATAGTCACCACTTATTCTCCTCTGGCCCAGTGCTGCCAGTATATTCAAGTGGAATTTACCACTCTAGAGTTGAAAAATTACCATATCGTTCAAAATTTACCACTTAAAAGCAAATATGGAAACTGTTATGTGCTACAGTTACCTTTTGCGAAAGGGTATCAAACAATCATTGAATTGGAACACCCTTCCATTAATTTCCCTTACTTTCCTCTGAGCTCATTGACATTACATTCTAAACACAGATCCTAACAATCTGTCATGAAAAACCATCCTCGAGAATTGTTAGAGAACACAACTAAATGAAGCATATTTTTTTTCAAAGGATTTACCCATTTTTGTATGAAAATACGTTTTACCAAATGCGTGGAATGAGAGTTGAAATTTCCCACGAAAAAGTAAATTTACCACGAACCTGGCAGCACTGATCTGTCCTCCTTTAATAAATCAATTCTATGCAGATGTTTGCCTAGTCGGCAGTGATCCGTAAGGAATCCTGTTAACAGTCTGATCTTCTTCTAATTTAACAATAGGAGCCCAGACCTTCTTCTGAAGGAGTGATTTGTCATGTTATAATTCAAAATATTGTGAAAATCCCATGAAATAAAATTCTCATGCTTCACTGAGTGGGTTCATAAATTCACTTTTCTTCACCCTGTCATTGAGCTGGAAAAAAAACAAACAAAGCCAACAACCACACCGGAAAGCTTTCAAATGTCACCTTAGACACCAACCACTATCAATATTTCAGCTATGTCAACAAAACCAAGTTTGGTTCGACAGGGTGAGGTTCAGTTTCTTTGGTTTTTACTTGTCATTAAGACCACAGATATAAAGTGGAAAATTAAAGGATATTTAAACAAAAATGTGAGGGTTTTCTTTTTTTTAAACTCAAATCATGTCGACGAACAGAAACTAAGTCAAGCTTCATCAATAAGTTATGTGGGCCATCTAGAGTCTATTTTTTTTAATCATAGGTTATTTTGACACTGACAGCTGTTTCCCGCACGAAATCTTGACAGAAAGTCAGCACCATACCTCCGCAGAAGGAAATGATTCGCTTTAAGCTTGAACAACTTTGAGAAATATTAAAAACTTGAGTCCAAAGTGACTGCTGTGTACCCCAAACAGTGCGTTTTTTTAAAAGAATTTTTGGCCGAAATGAAACACCGACCGCGACTGCTAGACGCAAGTTTGTACAAAAAGTTCGTGAGACTGGTATGCTAGCGAACAACAGTCACGGTTACAGATGAGAATGTGGCTGCTGTGGCCATGAGGGTGAGACTCAATTCACGAACATCAACTCGCCATCGATCTCAACAGCTTAACATTTCACGCACTAGCTTGAGGAGAATTCTGCACAAAGATCTCGGATTATTCGCTTACAAGGTCCAACTGACCCAGCAATTGAAGACGCACGACTATCCGCTTCGTTATCGCTTGGACAATTGGACAACGATTTTGGGCGAAAAATCATCTTTTCTGACAAGACTCATTCTCATCTCAGCGACTACATTAACAAACAAAATTGCCCCTCGAAAAACCCGTTCGTTATTGTCGAGAAGAAGAAGTTTGATGCGGATTGTGGGGTGGATCATTTTTTCTTCGAAAAAAACGACTAGATGGCGCAGTTGGTTAAGTGCCAAGTTCGAGGAGTCCCAGGTGCGGTTCCCAGTAAAATCGAATCTAGTCCAGTCGCCATTTGCCGTTGGGATCAAATTAACGGCACTGGAGTAGGTTGCTACCTGGCAGTACAATGGACCAGTTTTGAGTCTGAGTGCTCCAGTAGCGTTTCAAAAAAATGCTCCGAAAAAAAATTGTTTTCTTCGAAAATGAGACTGGGAACACCGGTCAACGGTGGGCGTTACAGAGCCATGTCAAACGACTTTTTTTTCACTGAAATTGACGACATGGATTTGGATGAACTCTGTTTCATGCGCGCCATGCCACACAGCTTATGCCACAATTGATCTTTTACGCACCAAATTCCCAAATCGTGTTATCAACCGTCTTGGCGATATCAATTGGCCTCCTCGGAGCTGCGATTTTACCCCTTTGGACTTTTATTTTATGGGGAACCGTGAAAGACCGATTTTATGTCAACAATCCGGAAATGATTCAAGCACTTAAGGCCAATATCATCCCAGAAATCCGTGATCTAAACCCAGAAACTATCAACAAGGTCTTAGAAAATTGGGGTGACAGAATGTGCTACTGCGAAGCCAGCAGAGGCAGCCACTTGATCGAGGTTGCTATAATACATAGGAAAAAATTAATTTTGCATTTTTAAAAATAAACTTGTATTTGGTCCACCCAAATACTGGTCAAACACCAGTAAGCTCAGCACCAAACAGGACTGGAGCACTGAATCTATAGTCCACAGCCTGAGCAGCAATACGGAGAAATGGTTTACCGACGGATCAAGAACTGATGAATGAACTAGGGCGGGGGTATTTAGACCCCAGCAATAAAGCCTAATTGCATTTCTTAGTCAATTTGAAGAAAACATTTGTTGCAATCAATTAAGCTAAATAATTACTTTAATCCCTTTCTTCGTTCAACTACCTGCGGTCCCTATAAAATTAAGACGCTAGCAACTATGACACCTTCAGTTGCATGTTCGCAGAATTTGTAATTAATGATTGCCCCATAAAAGCACCATCGTCTGAGGATCAGGCATCAGTCATTCAACGAATTTACATCTTTTCAGACGACACACTAAATCTCAACAAAATCAAAATGGGAAGCTGGAGAACACATCGTATGCGGACACAGAAGCGCTTAATCCAGTCCACGGCAAATGGATCTCCCAAGATATTGATCGACAGCAATAGGAGTGCCGTCCTCTCCTGCGAATTCCATAAAAGCGGCCAATCCTTAGTCTCGTCCAACAGCGAAGGACAAATTCACATCTGCCTCACGGACAGTGCCTCAGAGAACTCAGTGTACCTCAAAGGCCACAGGGAAGCAGTTACAGAAGTGCACTTCTCCCCCGATGGACTCAACATATACTCAGGCTCCCTGGACCAGACAATCAGCGTTTGGGATGCATCAAGATGCGTGAGGAAGACTATCATTATCGGTCACAATGACGGAGTTAACACAGTTCAGTGCTCCCCATCAGCGAGGGGCTTAATCTGTTCGGGATCTTCGGATAAAACGATTCGTGTCTGGGATATCCGGCAGAGGGATTGTAGCGCAATGTTCCGAAGCCATCAAGAGGTAACGGCTACGTGCTTTAGCGGCTGTGGAAGATATATCTATTGCGGCGGATTCACCAACGGAGACATCACTGCTTGGGATATTCGTCAAAACGACATTGTCCACCTTCTGGCTGGTCACGGTGGAGCCGTCACAGGACTATCACTTTCACCATCTCGGAGGTACCTGGCCTCTTGCTCAGCAGATGGAACTCTTCGAAAGTGGGATATAAGTTCACCAGCTGAGATTGAAACTGATACGCAAAGTTTTCCCTTGGAGCAAGGCAACTCGAGCCATTTGCGACGTTGTACTTGGTCGCCAAATGGAAAACTGTTGTCAGCGGGAATTTCGGGAAGCCAAGTGGTTGTGCTCGATGCTAACAGCGGTGAGAGACTGTACCAGTTCGATGGCCACAGTGAGGACATAAACGACGTTTCCTTCCACCCAAAGAAGAAAATGTTATGCTCAGCAGGAGCAGATAAAAAGCTTATCATGCATTATTTGTAAACAACTGGAATGAATTGAGAAAATTAGTAAATAAACAAATACATAAGGGATCTATCTTTTTTTTCTTAAGTTGGATGTCTGATTGGGTTCTGGGATTCATCTGATTCGGACTCTGACATTGGAATCTCCAAGTTCCTTTCTTGACACCTTGACAACTGATAGTCCGAAGTGAACATGGACCTAGCTTCTCAGCACCCACTTGTGTTGTGCGTGTTATTGTTCTATCACTAGGACCCTCACTTTAATGCCGACTTCGAACGGCGAGATTAAGAAGCTTTTTCTATACAGTTATACTCTTTGATCATTGGCTGGAATGAGTACAGACGTAAACAATTATTTTTTATATTGAAACTGTAGCTTGTTCTGGGATTTGAACCTAGACTTGAGAGTCTAATGCGTTGGGGTCGGCGCATATACTCAAGGAATTTCTGAAATTTGTTTGATAATTCGCACGCGCTCTGCAAACGTGAAACGATGTGTAATTAAATGGCAAATATTACTGAATATTTTGACAGCTTGATGTCGTTAGTAACGTTCACAAATGCTGAAACATAGCAATCAAAAAGCTATCATTGTTATCTGGTCACCGTTTACATCCCTTAGACGGCGTTTACATGAGTAGAAGAAAGCAGAAATGTCAGAGGGCGTATGATTTTATAAACAGTTAGAAAAGGATGCATTTTCGACGATCCAACCCATCTCATCACAACCTTTTGGAAAATCATACGCTCTCTCTCCAAAATTTCTACCCTTTTCCGCTCATGTAATCACCGTCTTAAACAATTTCAATACCAGTCTTCTGGTCTGACATTTAACTTGCTCTTGATCGAAATCTACTCTTTTCTATTCAGATTTTCACTCACATTTGATAGTTTTGCCCTGTCCATAGAGATTATGTTTGCATTCGAAATTGACCACCGTTATCCACTTATAATTCGTGGCGCCGTGGCATCATGGGTAGGTGTGTCGACTCCTACGCTCGAGGTCTAAGGTTCGAATCTGGAAAAAACATTTGTTCACTGCTCCAAATCTTTCCAGTCACTGACAATGCTCAAAGAGTATAACTGTACAGAAAAAGCTTCTCAAAATCGTCGTTCGGAGTCGGCATTAAACTGTAGGTCCTCTCCGCTCGTGTGAGAACAATAGCACGCACAACACGAGTGGTTGCTGAGGAGCTAGGCCTAGGTCCACCCCGGCCTGTAGCGCCGCCATTATTATTATTATTATCCACTCCTAAGTCAATGTCTTAAACGTTCCGAATTCGAACACTATCTGAATGGTTAGAGGATGACTGCAGATCCTATGGCAACAACAATAAAATTGTCTCAGTTATATCTAAAACATGAATGAAAAAATGGCTGTATTCCGAATAAGGAAAAGATGATGATTTTGCAAAGTTTACGATTTAATGTATTTTCTTGTAAGCTTTCAAAAGCGAATTATTAACTCTACAACAAAAGTTCGGTTTTTAGCAATTTCCGATAGCACAAGACGCCAAGTGAGAATTGTAGAAGGTTCCCTGAGGGCATGTTGTGTGCTTCAATGTCCCGCCCAGTCCGGAGCAATAGTAGTACGAGTGACAATCCGCGGGATCAGCTTGAAGTCCCACTGAAGAGCACTCCGTAATCGGGGCTGCAGTTGGGGTGTATAACGTTGGAGTATTACTTGTTGTTATTTGAATGTTATTTGTTGTGGATGGCAATGGTGTCATTGGGCTATTGGTGAATACTGTATGGCTGCTACTTCCTTGCTTGACACAATTTCTTCCATCGAACATCTCATCAGCGTCACATCGATAAAGCGTCGGATACAAAACCCTTACAACTCCATTGGTTGTTGCTTTGCAAATGTAGAACAAGTTGTTGTTGTTCGGCCATGGTCCTGCGTCACCAACATTGTCGCACGTATATTGCTTCGTATTGCAACTGGGATCTGATATGGAAAGACTACATTCGCCGGTTATAACGTTATACGCCTTATCGCCGCCACAATCGATGTTCGCCGACACTAAAGTGGTTCCGGCCACGTAGCACATATGATACTTCTGACAATCGTAGGGATCCGGGAAGGTTCCTTGTGAAGTGCAAACAAAATTACCCTCGTAACCGAATGGATGGCAGGGTCCTGTGATGTTCGAGCAGCTTCCGAGGATCGTGTTGCAGTAATAGCCATTGTCAGTGTCACACGTTTCCACTGGGACTGTCAGCCAACCCGAGGAGACGTTCACACAAGTCGCCAATAGGCGGCACGTCTCACAGATCAATCCGGGCCGATTCCTTTCGGAGCAGGAATTCGTCTCACGAGTCATTATTGGATTCTGGACACTCAGTGCAATACAGGACGCCTGCAAAGACGATTAGTTTGAAAAAGATTCACTCCGAACGTCAGTGTTCCTTACCAAGATCCATAGGCTTAGAATTATCCTAGAATTTGCCATAACGATAGTCAAAGTGTTCAGAGCCAAGCTTCTCCTCTTGTTCGTTCGAAGGCAATGTTCTAACTGAGCCATAAGTAGCTTCGCAGTTCGATGTGCCAGTACGCATTGTTTGTCAAGTGTTTCCCCATTTCTGTTTGATTTGGAGTTCAGATACGCCGTGGAATCTTTTACACAGAAATTCAATTAAGCCTTGACTTTCCGTTCTTTGACATAGTTTCTACGAATTTACTGTTCTATTTGTTTTTATCTTTCTCCAAGGAACGAGCACCAATCATGAGTCGAAGTTTGACAATTGACTGTGAGATTGGTAATTAAAGCGTTATCTTTCGGTGTTTAGAACAAATATTGAAGAAGAAATATTTGTGCGTCAGGGGTCATTTACTCGAAGATACATGTTGCGTACAGGCGAAGAGCACTGACGTGCGAATGGGAGTTGTGAGTGTTGTGATAGAACCATCCTCTCATAACTTTCTATGTCTAAGCCACCTCGGACTTGTGAAGAAAAGCTGAAACCTAAGCTAACAACAAACAACACAATTTTTTGCTTTCTCAGAAATGTATTTACTTCAGCAATCGCCTGGCACACATATCCCGATCTTTGAATTAAATTTGTAACCTTCTCCACATCTGGTTAGGGTCCACGCACTGCCGGAACAAACGTAGAAAAATCTGCAATTACTTGGGTGCTCTTTCACTTCCCCATTGCTGCACTGAATGGCCGGTGTTGTTGAAATCGCAGGAGAGCAATCAGCACTCAGTCGGCAGCCGATCACACTAGCATCACAGCAGAGGTTGTAAGTCGCGTTGCAAACTGCAATATGAATTCCAACCCAGTAGTTCTCAAATTTCAGACAAGCTCCCAGGGTTCGCTCATCAAAGCAAACGATGTCCTCCTTTTGAAATCTCTCGCAGTAAGCGTCGTTAGTCTCACTACATTCCACCTCGTAGAAGGCCTAAAGATAAACTTTTTCTTGTTGATACCAATTGATTGGTTGGCTCCAAAATACGTACCAAAATCAGAGTTACGAAAATTAACTTAGCGCCTGATAGCTCCATTTTGGTGTTTTCAAACAAACCGCTGTTAACTGGAGACGAATGGAACCCTTTTGCCATCCGCAAGACCTTAAATATTGTCTAGGAACAGGTAAGCTTACAAGTGCTGAATTCTGATTAGGAGGTTGTCTATGCACAGTTATTTGCTTACAAATCAAAAGAAGCATTTCTCATTTTGTCTTTTCTTGTTTAGATAAGGGGAATCAGTAACGGAGTGATGTCTAAACAGGTTTAAAGTGATTGCGAAGGCGTGGGGGCCTTGCTGACTTATCAGTTTTATTTTGTTCATGTATCTGATGCGTCATTTCAATTAAAAACTTCACAGATGTGAGAGAGGTTGTGAGAGCCTTAAATTAAGGACCGCTAATGAACCGTTAATGGGTAAGTGCGTCGACTCCTACGCTCGGTTATCGGTTCGATTCCCGAAAAAAACACCAAACATTTTTTCACGGCTCCACCTCTTTCGAGTCACTGACAATGCTCAAAGAGTATAACTGTCTAGAAAAAAATCTTCTCAAAATCGCCGCTCGGAGTCGACATTAAACTGTAGGTCCCATCCACTCGTGAGAGAACAATAGCATGCACAACGCGAGTAGTTGCTGAGAAGCCCAGGTCCACCTCGGACTGTAGCGCCGCCGTTATTATTATTATTATTATCTGATGCGTCATTTCAATTAAAAACTTCACAGATGTGTGAGAGGTTGTGAGAGCCTTAAATTAAGGACCGTTAGTCACCAATGAGCTTTGCGATAACTTCTTCTAAACAGAACCAATTGTCCACATGAAATTAAGCTTGCTGTAGTATAGACAAATGGCTGCAAATTCTAGGTTCATCTAGGAGTCATTGATTATTTCTTTCATTTAAGCTGACTGATGCTGAAGCTGTTGAGCTCATTCGCTGTTGAGCAAGTCGTCAAAATAGTAGGCTATAATCCTCCAGATGGAGAAGGCACCCATGAAGTACCTGAGTCAGAAGTAAGGCTTTCTTCAAGCTCTGACGATATTGTTCACCCTTCTTTCAGTTCTTCTCGCACCTGCGATGACTTTACATCGATTCTAGTGGTTCGATCTTCGTTTCCTTCTCGAGCTGGGATTTGGAGACTGTCTGCACCGAAGCATTGCTGTTTAAGAAGTCGTTCGGCCGTGCCAATAAATTGGGTGGATTTTTGACTTCGAGACTTCACTCATACCTTCGACCCAACAAGACAAGGTTCCAACAAGACAATGACGGAACGCTTAAAGTTATGAAGGAGAAGAGAAATTTGGCAGATGGGTCATCTCACGGCGAGCGTTTAACAATTGCCCGCCTCGATCATGCAGCTTGACAACAATCGATTATTTTTTGGGGCTACGTCAAGTCCTTAGTCTATCCTAACAAGCCAACACCAACCACTTTAGACAAACTGGAAGCCAACATTCGAGACGCTACTGCTGAAGTAACGGCACACATATTGGACAGATTCATCAACAATTTAGCCGACCGCATGAAACACTGTCAGCGAAGCAGAGATGATCATTCGAATAATGTGCTATTTCCTACACAACGGCATGAATGTAGCTTCAAAATAAAGTTAGAATCGTTTTTATACCTCACTTCGTTGTTTTTTTTGTTCGAATTTATTTTCCTTTTGTTATTATCTCATCCCCCAGCGCAAATACAAAAGTTTAAATTAAGCTGATGACATTAAGCAAAGCAAAGCTTCGTCACAAAAGATGCCAACAATTTTCGGGTAGAGAAACACTCAGTAGCTAGTACGACTTGGCAGCACTCATGACAGCTGTTTGTATGACATTTGTTAAAAATAGAAGCAGCCATCCCCGTGTTGACCCAAAATAGTAAACAACTTTCCAAGGTCACCTACTCTTTTCAGCCGTTCAAATACTTGATATTCTTTTTTAAGACAATTCAGAAACTGTGTGCTGTGTACAAACTGTGTTTGCGTAAATCACTAATAAGTTTTTTTAAGTAAATTTTTTTTACACAAACTAATGTCAAAACCATATGAGAACAAGAAACAGCTGACAGCGCATGAGTCGATCTGAATGTCATCCTGCAGGGATGCCACTTTAAGTCAAAATTATTACTAAGTAGTGCAAAATTTTATTTAATTGAATGTCGTCCGAAAATGCGTCGGGTTTTTGTAAGTATTCAATTTTCAACGCAACAGAAAAATAAGGGCAAGATTCTCTGTCATTTCATCATCAAGGACAATTTTTCTTTGTTTCGTTTGGGCTCTTTTTTTTAACTGATCCTTGTTTACATTGTTTCCTTTCTTTGCCTGTCTTGCCATTCATGGTCAAAAGCACATTGAAAATGACTACTTGTGGAGTCAGAAACAAATCCATGAAATTTGTACAAGCAAATGTATCTTTTTATAATTTTCAATAAATAAAATGGCAACATTGACACATCTCACATTTTAGTTGCGACAAACGAAGCAGACACACATATGTAATCCTCACAGTATTCTAAATGAGAAGGAGACTTTTTGACTATCAATTTCAAATAGAAATCTCCGAGCTTTGTTATGATAAGTCTTAAAAAGGGAATCAAATTTTAGTTGATCATTAGCAACACTCAATCAGAATGGATTTCTTACACGAAGGCATCGCTTTGGGAGTTGATCTCCTCATACTCGGACTGTGCTTCAAAGAATACTACAGCTACAAGAAAACTGTCAACACTCTGAAGGTAATTTTAAACCACAACATCATGCTTCGGTAATCTATGTCACAGTTTTCAGAATGCTCCTCAATTGCCCATCGATGAAGACCTTACGACGCTCTTGAAACAGAGAAAAGATAATAAAATTCCATATGCTGTGATTCGAGGTTCTGTGACTCCTATAGGGGTACCAATTCGAAGTGTTATGTCACCATCAGTAACTGGTGTCTTGCAAGTGATCAAACTTAAGTATGTTGTTTACAAAACTATAGATCATGCAATTGAAGACTGGATTTGTTCGGTTTGTTTAGTGAACATCGCGTTGCGAGGGGATTCGCTGGTTTCTGGACTGAACAACGAAGACTTATTCATGTATCATCAAATGAGATGCCATTTCAAATAAAAAATGGCAACGTTGGTGTTGAAATTGTTGACGGACTGTCGGCTGAAATATTAGATATGGACGTAGTTTACGATAACTATGAGCCATCGTCATTGTCGTTTTTCGATCATGTCTTTGGATTTTTCTCTGGTGTGCGACAGAAGGGTTTACAAACAACAGAAGAAGTACTTCGCGATGGCACCTTTATCACAGCTGTCGGCGAGCTTGAATTGGATGGAAAGACTGTGAGAATGCAGCCGTCGGCAACTGCACCACTTTTGCTGACAACCTCAACCAAAACAACGTTAATCAAAAAATTCGAAGAAGCAAAGTCATCTATGGCGTATGTGGTTTCTTTTTTAAATAAATCTTGTATTTTTTTTGACATAATGTATTTTTATTTTGCAGGGTAAAGATCTTTATTTGCAGTACAATAACCGTTATACTTGTAGGTGTAATTTTGAGAAAGGTGTACTTAAAAAAGAAACAGGAAAGAGATGAGAGAAGAATAAAAGAGGCCCTGGACAAGGAAAGGCGACAAAGGCGTGCCAAAATCAGACCACAACATTTACCCACTGAACAACTATGTGTTGTGTGTTCAACAAATCCTAAGGAGGTATGCATTAGCACATGTCTTAGCTTCGGTCTTCGATTGTGTTCATGTAGTTAAAAGAGCCCTGAATGGAGTTATGGTGCCGTGGGTCTAAGTGAAAGATCATCTGTTTCTTACCGGGCATGTCCTTTCATTATTTCGTTGAGGCAATTTGCTCTCCACTCGTGAGAGAACAACAGGTCCACCTCGGACTGTAGCGCCGCCATTATTATTATTATTAAATTGCCATCTTTAAAATGCTCTCAAAGCGAAATTTCCTATTACAGCTTCAGTGTCCATACGGATTGTACATGGAAGTGAATAACTGCTCCAATTTTTGGAAGCAACATGTATCGGCTTTTCGAATAAGGACTTGGCAACTTTTTTTTAAAATAAAACCATTTGACACATCTCGAAAATGCTGTTATTGGTTTGAAGTACAATCAAAACATTCTTTTATGGAATTCGATATCGTTTATACGTTCGCCACGGACACGTTTACAGCGGTCGACCCGTTGAACGCAATTTTCGATGACTCGGCCAAACATTTCAAAACAAACGGCGGCTTTCCCTCGCTCAATGTTAGCTCTGAACACCGACTTGTTACCATAGACCAAAACATAACGTAGCCCCATAAAAGTCTAGATGGCCAACCGACACGATCATTTCTCGATATAGCACATTCATCGAATTGAGTTGTCAATAAGTCGATTGTTACACCAGCTGTGTCCCTTTTGGCGCCGTCTTGTTGAAACCACATATCATTCATGTGTAGTCCATGTCTTTGTAGCGATCTCAACTAACTAACGTGGCGGTCAATGACAAAAAAAAACGTCACAATGGCACCACCGGCATGAAAACCACACCATGCAGTTACTTTTTGTGGATGAAGTGGTGTTTCTTGAAGCACATGCCAGTTTTCACCTGGCCAATAAGGCATACTCTGTTTGTTGACAAAGGCTTTCAGCCTTTTGGTTGCTTCATCACTGAAGATGATTTTGCAATGAAATTGGTCATGTTCTTCCAATATTTCTGGAGCCAAATCCGAGAGCTTACGTCGCTTCATAATGTCAAGCTTTAGTTCTTAAGTTAAATTCATCTTCGCCATAGTGTTGTCTTAGCGATTCCCAATTCTTGAGAACACCAGGAAGAGAATTACGAACAAAGATGTGCATTTTTTGACATTGACCGCTTGCTTATTAGTCTAAAGATGCGTTCACAGTGAAAGTACAAAGCTGTCAAGTTCCAAAGGGGAAATCCTTTACAATGCCTAAAAAACACTGAAACTATATCAACTTAAACAAAAACCACCACCCAAGCTTATTGAGACTATTCCCCTTTAACTTTTCGTTACAGATTATCATACTACCATGTGGTCATGTTTGCATATGTGAAGATTGCTCAGAAAAAATCAAAGTTACGTGTCCTGTGTGTAGATCAAAAATCATAAACAAAGCCGCTGCCTTTATTGCCTAAAAAACTGAAAAAAAAAAAACGAACAAATCATAACCAAAGTGAGTGGAGACTATGCAGAGTTGTAGATGCACGTGGATGTTAAGTTAATTAATTTTATGGCAATAAACTTCCAATTGAATCACAGCTTATACCACCAGTGGTACGTAGCTCGAGCTGTGGTTTGTTTTATTTAATTTTTCATAATTTCCCGGTATTCACATTGATCACTTAGCATTTTTAGGAAAATGCGATATTTTTTATTGTGATAATTTAATGTGTGTTCTTTTGGCATAAGAACTACTCCAGTACCGCCCATTGCTGCTGATGTTTCCTACAAGAATGTGACAGACGTGACTTACAATATGACAGTTAAAAAAAGACCAAGAGCTCACTTGTAAACTCGGATAGACCTTGGCTGCACTGGCCCCCAACATGGCTGCACCGACCAAAACCATTTCCTGCTCATCTGGAATTACGGCTGGAAGATTGCAGATATCCGCATGAGACTGAGTGTAGAGCGGATTCTTTGCCAGACCGCCACAGAACAACAATGTTTTAAATTCAGGTCTCTGGTAGTGGAGCAGATTGTCCATGATGTGACGTGTTCCATACTAAATTATACACAAAATTTACTATTGCTACATGAATTAGATGAAGGTTAAATTATTTAATTACAGCTAAAGCTTGTACGAAAGCAAGATACAGCACGGCCAAACCCTCCTCATCATTGTTCATATTCAGACCGGAAATCTGAAAGAATTTCACAGAGAATTTATGTCCGTAACAAAAGAAAATCAAAGTCTTACCATTCCTTTAAGGCTAGCATCTGCAATTGGAGATCGATTTCCATGAAAATCCGGCCAAACATGCAAATCTGCAGTTAAAAAGCATTTGTCTTCCAAACCACGTTCTTTCGCCATCGATTCTAGCAAGTCATTCAGAAAACTGTAAATATTTCTAGAACAAAAAGAATACATGTCAACCTTTGTCTTCAGGTGTATAGACAAGTCTCGTACTTTCCATTCAACTTTCGCATAATCTGTCCATAACTAGGATGCGTCCTGACAATATGATCCAAAAGCAAGCCTGTTGCACTCTGCCCCCCTTCGTTCAGGTAGAAATTCGGAATGATAGCGTTTCGGTATGGGCCCCAAACACCTTTCGCTGGACACAGTTCCCTTGTGAGACTCATATGACATGTTGAGGTACCACAAATCAGTGCCATTTTCCCCTCAATGGAACAATGTACATTTCCCGTATCACAACCGAACATACCCAAAGCGCCAGCATGCGCATCAATTAAGGATGTCCCAACAATTGTACCCGGTAATAGACCTAACTCAGCGGCAGCTTTTTCAGTGAGTCCATTACCCACCGGTGTACCAGGGTCACATACTCTTTGACCGATGATTTCAAAATTATCTCGACACAAATCATCTAAGCCAATATTCTCTAGGAATTCCTGAGACCATGTATTGTCAATAGCATCGTAGTTCCACTTGCAAACAACAGAGCATAACGATCGAGAATCACAATCAGTGCTGCGCCATGTAAGGAAATCTGGCAAATCAAATGCTCTCCACATTTTTTTCCACGTCGAAAGTAAACGGTTCTTTTTCAACCACAACAGCTTTGGTATTTCCATTTCAACTGAAACTTGCCCGCCAACAAAATTAAGCAATCGATGATTGGTGGCATTTATTAGTTGCGCTTCTTCTGTGGCACGATGGTCCATCCAAAGTATCACATTCTGAAGGGGATCACCGGTGGAACTAACGGAGAGTGGCTCGCCATTTTCACCTAGTATGACTAATGAACAAGTTGCGTCAAAGGAAATTGCAATAACCTCCTCTTTCGGTATGTTTTTAATGACGTCCTTAAAAGCAAAAGAAAAGCATGAAGTTAAAGTTTTGGATTGTAGGTATGGAGAGATACAGCTATGAAGCTATGAACTTGTTCGCAAAATCCTGCGTTAAGGAGGCTACTGTGAGAGAGAATGTAAAGGTTTACAATTTTGTAGAAAAGCAGAAACCTAATTTCCTCGTGGAAAATCTGAAGGAAATAGTCAAGGCTACGAGACAAGCATTTGTACGAACATAAAAGATTAAAATTCTTGGTCGCTTCGAGAGAGAGGTCCTTTAGATTATCTGTGGTCCCATATGAACTGATGATGTTTGGAGGAGGAGACTGAACAACGAACTTTACGGGCTGTACAGATCGATCTTATTAAACGAGTTCGAGTCTCCCGTCTCAGATGACGGGGTAGTATAGAGTGAAAAGACACCAACGCTCCGTCCCAAAAAATCTTCGATTAAAAACTCGAGGATATCGCAGTAAAGGAAAACCACGCCTCCGGGTGTATATACAGGTGGAAAAAACATCAATCTGCTGAACGTGCGTACCTGGCAGCAACTAGCACAAGACCGTGCTGGATCGAGAGGAATATCGACTAAGGCCCAGGTCCTCCCCGGACTGTAGCGCCAGCTGAAGAAGAAGAATTGAAATTCTACTCACATCGTATCTTTTTTATTAAACCTTGTTTAAGCTGAGCCTCAACTTATATTTTGAGACGGCAACTTGATAGATGTCCCTCAACTTGTATTCCTCACATTTGAGTCTTGAATTATCTCCTTCTTGTGATGCTACAGTCCGGGGTGGACCTAGGACTCAACCGACTTGAATCAATCCAGTCTAATGACGATCTCATAGCAAATGCACTACAATTAGTATTCCTTGTCTCAATTTAAATGCAATTGCAGTTTCTACAGTGATTGAAACTTCATGTGATTAGAATCTGAAATGATCGGACCTAAGCTTTGCTTACATAAATTTAAACGTTAGATAATTAACCAACACACTTGACATATTTCACTTTCTAAAATCTTTCAAAACAAATCCCTCCAAACAAACACTTGCAACGGAACCTTTTTAATACAATATCAAGGTCAAACAAACATACGTCAACATAGGTATCACATAATTTAATCGCTTCAAAACTTGAACTCACCGTGACACAGTAACAAACCGAGTTCCAGATATCATTCGATGATTGTTCATAATGATCTTGTTGCGGATTCCATGTTTGAATTGATCGTACAGTTTGCTTGAGTACCTTCCCATCGGAGGTTACAAGTGCTGCTCTTGCACTTGAAGTACCCACATCAACACCAACGAAATAAATTTTCGGCATATCACTTGATATTTTTCTTCTTTTTTTTTTGCACTGCAACCTAAGCGCACGTTATTAAGAGAACTTCGCTAAGGTCCGACTGATAATATTCGACTGGTGCTTATCACGCTTCATAACACTCAAACGCCATCAGAGATAGTTGAAGCTATCAGCTCGTATATGATTGCGGTAACTTTTGTTTCGCTAAATGCTGAGATGTTGCACAATGACATTGTGCAAGGGATCACACTAAACTTAAGCTCAATCATAATAATCTCAGATGCGAAGAGAGATTAATTGAAACACATTTGCAATTAAACTCGTTTTGAATATACATATGTACTTGTACATGTATGTACTTTACGAGCTTACAATTGAAACGGGAGCAGGTTTTTTGTTAGTTACTTTTTTTTATATTAAGTGCTGCCAAACTTTTAATTAATGTGCAACTAATCCAAAGCTCTGTAAGTAAAGTACAGCCGGGAGTGAAAATATTTGCATATTTGCGAGCAATCTGAAGGACAGCTATCTCATGCTGAGATAAACTAATAGTTCACTCAACTGAACTTACGTGAAAGTGAACGAGTGTATTAAATTCCATGACAACCTAAAGACTGACCTGAAGAATCTAAATAATCTTCAAATCCGATATCCGAGTGGGATATCGCACTGATGACTAGGGTGGTGCACACTAGTGCAAAACAATCATGGCCAATTTCAGAAACAACTAGCATGCAAGTCTCATGCTCTCTGTACCTGATAGATAAGTTCTTGACTTTTTGAACTTTCCTCATAGGTAATTAAAAATCAAAACTGCTCTCATCGAATACGATCAGTAAATAAACAGACTACTGTTTAATTCTTATCAAGCTCCATCATTAGGTATGTGATCGGCAGTCATTCAATGCGACTAACACCTTATTGATCTCCTCCGTATTGCGAATTCTCTTGACTCAATGTAACATCGCCATAATGCATCTCCCTCTTTTATGTCTCCTTCATGTTGAGGAAGTAAACTAATCAATTGCATCTCCTTCCTTCAAGAATTTAAGCGCAACACTTGTATTAATGCGAATACTCATAAATGTATTCTCAAGCCCGCTTTCGGATGTACAGTAAAGCTAATACACAAAAATACTGTTAATTGAGTCGTTTTATAAGCAAACCACACGCAAATGAAATTCGCTTCTCATCCCAATATTTCCATTTTATTACAATTCATGAACGTTCAAAACCAATATTCGGCAATTCTCAATTTCCTTTTCCTTCCTTATACCTTCCACGCGTGCTGTGTCTTTCCATTTAAAGGGTCGTCGTTAACCCAATTGGCTATGATATATTACCAAGAAGGGAAACCCTATAATAATTTATTAAAATAATCCTATGGATCCTTATTCGTCGATATTGTTCAACTCTTCGCGGCGTAGCCGATTAATAACGGTGTGTGTATACCTAAAGGCCCATTCACATGAAGGCGAACTGCGACCGCAAATCTTTATAATCAGCTTTCAGCAAATATCAACGAAAAGATCTACTACTTTTTGGTATGCACCCTCAATTATCCAATTTTGTAATCGAATAAATATTCTAAAAACTTAGTCTAAATGTAAAAATTAGCAGTTTAACGTTTTCTTCTGCGAATCGAACATTTCATTTTCGATTTGTCAAACTGAAATCGCACAAATCCACAAAGAACAAAAAAAAAAATGCAGATTTGCTACCCGCGAGAAATCCAAATATCCTTATTTTGTTGTGTTATACGCCGACTCCACTAGAGGTTTACCTCTCCAACTTAATGTCTGTTAGGTTAGGTTAGGTTTAGGTGGTCGACTACAGATAGCAGTCACACTTAAGGTCCTTTGGTATGAACGGTGAACTGCGAAATTCTCGAATTTTAACACTTCATTCACATGGAATTCTGGTAGTCGCGAATTGACAGTATAAAAATGTGAATGATTGCATTTTTTGCAGAAAACGTCTCGAACCTTGACCGGCAGAAGACAATAATGAGGCAAAAAAATGACATTTCCAGGCGAAAAGAAAAAAATAAGGAAAAGTCTGTCACATTTCGTTTTGACATTCCTTACAAGATATAATCTCAGGAGTGATCGTTTACAATCACAAGTTGTGACTCCACAAGATATTTTATTATGAGAGAAATTACCTCCTTTAGAGTCGGGGTGTATCGCGACTACCTGCTACCTGCGACCCACTGCGACCAAACAATTCCCCTGTAAATGAAGTGTCAAAATTTGCATTTACATTTCGTTTGCGATTTGTCAAATCGGGATCCACAAAGAGCAGTGATGATCTAGAAATTTGCGAGAAAGAAATCCCAAGGCATTCAAATTTCAATGTTTTGTTGTGTAAAGAAATCGTGACTACCTGCAAATAAAGCAATTCCCACATGAATGAAAAATCAAAATTTTCGATTTTTGAATATCGCAAATCAAAGATGGCGCCTCATGCGGTTAATATGTAGAAATGTACGATTTTCGCAGATAAGTGCTGATGTGTAAAGTACAGCAACTACAAGTGCTCATGGTATTTTTTAATTATTGTCAAATATGACGTCTTATTTCTTACTCAACACAGTACACTCTATAAAACTGTAGACAGTGTAACGAAGGGATTAGAACAAACAACACAGAAATTGAATTTGACAAAGCACCATGTGAAGCACTATTAATTTTGCTTGGAAGTCAAATTTAGAACATTGGAAAGACATCATTGATTTGACACTAGAACGATGAAATATTTGATATTTTGACTTAACCTTAATAAACATAAACAAATGGTTCGTGTTAAAAACAGGTAAATGTAGAGAAATAACTTTGTTTCACTTAAAAAAAACAGCAAATATTTCCTTTAAAGGTATATTGTCGTTCAAATAATTCCTCATGAAACTGCGACAGGAAAGATTTCATTCAACGATAACGTCTTGACAAAATGCTTCCTCAAATACATTCAAAAATACTACGGTGATTTTGGTGTTGGCTCTTTGGAACATGGTTTTCGCATAAAATACTGTAATGACAAAACAAAAATCGCAATTATTCGTTGCCGACATCGACCACATCGTTTCGTTGTTAGTGTTATTCCCTTAATAACTGTGGTGAGTAGTACTTGGTATGCCATCCGCTATTTATGAGACTAATTTTGTGTTTCGTTTCTCTTTTCAGATTGGAGACTACAGTGCTAAATTCCGTACACTGTATACGGGAGCAACGATAATGCAATGCAATAAATTTATTGTACGTCATCAAAAAGCCTATGTGCATCGAGTACTTCATACAATTGCGTCAGCAAAAGACCGAAAGGACCTCATAAGAGATGTGCTGCAGTTCGAAGTGGAATAGCCATTCAGCAATAGTTTTAAGTCATATGCAATAAATATTAGGACAATATTTCAGAACAGCTTTTTTATTAAAGTCTCAGGTCTACTCCGGACTGAAGCGCCATCAATAAAGGTTATTTCTTCACTTTGCTCCTTTGGTAACTAATTTGCTACGAATAAATTGTTGCTGCTCTGAAAATGTGGGGAAATACCATTTTCAGCGCGGTTCATTGGGGGTTTGTCTCATTCTCTTGATTTCTCGCAATGCAATGTTCGCTGGTATTGCCTTAACATTTTACTAGCCATCAGTTGGAACCAAGAAGAACATTCAACATGATTGACATGAATAAACTGAAGAATATGTAAGCACCTAAAGTACCTAAATATTCGTTGGTTGGTAAAGGTTCTGACATTTCCAAAAACAACCACAAAGAACTTCCTTTTTGATATATCCATGGCAACCGTTTTGCTATCCAATCGATAGCGATTAAACAAAGTTGAAATATTTTTAGTTTGACTTGACCTACATTGTCCGTGTGTTGCTTTTCAATAAACCAAAAACACGTATCAAATCCAAGACCTTTTGTTGAAAGTATGTCATTAGCTAAAAGTAAACTATCCAAGCGTGATGAACACCTGAAGTATTTGAACATGCTGGATACCATTGCAGACACCTGCTGTGAGATTTGTCAGTGCGATTGTTATAGCTCGCATAATACACTTCCAACATGCAGTTTTCCAGAGGAGACCAGTGAACCAGGAGTTTCATCCCATACACAAGGTAGAAAAGCAAGGAGCAAAAAGAAACCAGGACAGAGGAAGGCGAAATCAATCGGAAGGAAAATTAAACGCTCCAGAAGTGCCAGTTCCAGTTATATACGTGATTGTGAAATTCTTAAAGATCTTAATCTAACTGACTGTCAATCTGATGTTCACGGAGGGACAAAAGTGCACCAATTTCCACCCTGGTCAAGTATGGAATCCATTGATCTCTGTGAATCAATGCAAAATCTCTGCTTATCACCAACCATATACAAATCATTCAAGAAGGTTCCCATTAATGATAAGAAAATTCTCAATCGAATGGCCAAAAAAAGAGGTGAAAACATAATAGCCCACGAAAATGCTTGGTTAGCGCAAAAGTTTTGGGAGAACGAGCAATACGAGCGGAAACTACTGAAATATGAACAAATGGAGGAGTTTAAAAAAGCCGTACGTAACAAACAGTTTCAAGATTACCAACAGACCAAAGCTAGACTGAACGAAATTGCCCAAAGAGATCTTGACGAACTGCAACGTCTTCGAGCTAGCTTAAGAGAAAAGGATGAAAAGGCACAATGACGATTAAAAGTGGTACAACTCGAGAGAAGCATACTTCAAGCTCAACGACGGAACGATGAGCTAAGAAAATGCGAAGCTGTTGCAATCACACAGGAGGAGCAAACTTTGGACGAACAACTTCGCAAACAAGAGATATGCCATAAACTGGATAATCAGCTACAAAAAGCCGATCATATTCGACATCACGTCTTGGATAGCTATTTACAGCGCTTACGATATGATAATTACATTGAGCAGTTAATGCATGCAGAGAACTTCCGGGAAACTCAGGAATTTGAAAAATCGAAAATGACCGAACTGAAGGAGCTCATACAACGAAAAAATCTTAAAGTCGATAAGTTTGTCGAGAGGAAACAAAAACTTAACAACGACATGAAGCAGAAGGCGAAATTATCAGCAAGCTTGCGAGAGTTGATACGGGCATCAGTGACGCCGGAGGGCGTAAATAATCACCCAACAAAGGACGTCTTCCTGAGGACACTTTCGAGCACATCTTTTCAAAACTTTGCCAGCTCATCCAGCCCGTATGCTTCCAAATGAGGTCATTATTATTTTAAGATATTGTTTACAACTTGCGAAATAAATACAGTGCTAAAGCTCATAAGATCTAAACGTTTTATTTTCGTAGCTACAGGACATAGTTTGTCGAAGGAAATACGGGTATAATAAAAAAACATTCCACTTAGCCGTTAATCGTATATGTGGACGGAACAAAAATACAGCGATAGAGCAATACGACGTCATCTGAAGCAGGAATCAAATAGTTATTGTGAATGACATCCCAACTGATTGAAGTCATCTGTCAAAAATACCTCGAGCGGTCTTGATGACGTAATTCTAAAAACATGCCAAAGATGAAACACTCCACGTTGTTTCATACACGATTTGTTATGACAGATTCCATCGCATGTTTATCGAACCTAAATAAAGTCTTTTATCATTTTACGGCATCTCAGGTTTAAAGTGCATGTTTTCATTAAAATACAGAGCAAATTTGAGATGTTGAGTCGAAAAATTATTCGTGTTTTAAGATTCGAAGTGAAAAGTAACATTCAATGCGCTCGACATGCGGCATTTCGACGAGAAAATCATACAGAACTTGTCGACCGTCAACGCTTAGAACCGAAAGATGCCACAATTGTACTTTTTCCCGGTCAGGGAACACAATATGTTGGCATGGGTAAATCGCTATTGCGATTTCCAGAGGCCCGATCTATATTTCAATTAGCCAACGAAGTTCTCAAGTATGACTTGTTGAAAATCTGTCTTGAGGGCCCCAAAGAGAAGCTCGATAAGACCGAATATGCCCAGCCTGCTGTAATGGTTACATCATTGGCCGCCTTGGAGCAGCTACGGGAGGAGAGACCAAGAGCAATCGAGAATTGTGTCGGTACAGCCGGATTTAGTTTAGGGGAAATAACTGCTCTTGTCTTTGCTGGCGTCATACCGTTTGATAAAGCCTTGAAACTAGTCCAGGTACGGGCAACAGCAATGCAAGCAGCATGTGATAAAGTGAAAAGTGGCATGGCTATGGTTATATTTGGGCCTGATTCAGAAATAACAGATGCTTGCAACCAGGCCAGACAATGGTGCGTTGAGAAAGGGCTCGAAAACCCAGTATGTTCCGTTAGCAATTACCTTTATCCCCACTGCAAGATTATTGCTGGAAATCTAGAGGCACTTGAATATCTAGAAGCCAATGCAAAGAGTTTTAAAATACGAAAAATAAAAAGGCTCCCTGTAAGCGGAGCCTTCCACACACCGCTGGTGGAATCAGCAGTGCAACCATTTGCAAAAGCTTTAAAGTCAATCGAACTCAGTGATCCCCTGATAAAGGTCTACTCAAACGTTGACGGACGCACTTATAGCAATGCAAACCACGTACTCAAACAATTGCCGTCACAGGTTAGGAGGAATAGAAAACACAATTAGGGGATTGGTTTAGACGAGATAAACATTTATTTGATTTCAGATTGTGAAACCAGTCAAATGGGAACAATCCTTGCACATGATCTATGGACGGAAACAGGGAATGGAATTTCCAAGAACATTCGAGTGCGGACCGGGACGAGGACTAACGCAGATTTTAAGTAAAGTAAATGCCAAAGCTCACAACACTGCCTACAACATTGAAGCGTAGCACAATGCATAGTCAATAAAACGACGTAAAAAATGTTTTCTGATTTTTATTCTGTTTATTTGTGAAGAAAGAAGTGCAACTAAGGCACGTAATTCGAAAAGAAAGTGCCGCAAATGTTGGAACTTTGTAACGTCATTAAACATGTAATATCTTCTGATCAAAAATTATCTGGATATCCGGAAAAGGGTTCAATTATTCGACATTCATTTTCAAAGCAATCTCCATTGCAAGCAATACGTATATTTCAACATTTCCTTCAATCTTCAAAACGCTTGTCACAGGACGATTTAGGAATCGCCTTCAGCTCCTTGTGCGAATTCTCCTTTATCGCTTCAATCGTCTCACAAAGCTTTCTTAAGGCAGCCAGCTTCAAGCGGTCTATACCCATACCCAACTTGTGCGCTCACCCTAGTGCACTCTAGTGTGTGAGTTCTCCGAGAGGACTACCAAGGAAAAAGTAATTTTGCTAAACTTCATGAGATTTTTAAATTTGCCCCAGTGGGACAACGCAAAAGAGGATGCACACGAAACCGATGGCGCACACAAGCGGACTTGGTGCGCCAACTTGGTGCGCTGAGCTGGCTAAAAAGCCTTGTTAGTTGGGGCCCAGGTCCACCCCGAACTGTATCGCCATTAGAAGATTTTTGTTAAAACGGAAAGGGAACAAAAATACACGTACACAACATCTAATCTAAACAAAAAATTTAAATGAAAATTGTATTTTATTTCTACAAGGGTAAATAGCTCCCCCTGTACGTATTACTGCACTTTTTATACATTCCTTCAAAATGTGTGTGTGATCCTCTGTACGCAGAGTTCAAGTTAAAAACAAATATCTACGAAATAACTTATTCTTATCGTAGTTTGCGTGACAGTGTAGAAATAAAAGATTTTATTTATTTATATGTATATTTTATACTATTTTAACTCTTTTCGTCTCTGGTTCGCATACGATGCACAAATGCTGCTCCCTTATTTTTCCGGAAATTCTCAAATGGATCATTGATGTTGATGCCAACGCCCTGCGGAGGAAGGATGCATTTCATTTGTTTAGCCGGTGTTTCTATGAAGTGTTCGCTTACCTTGTACATGTCTCTACGTTCACGAACTTCACCACCGGATATGGGGGCATCGATGCCTTGATTTTTAGGGCCTAGGCCGGCTCCTGATCCGGCCCAGCCCATTTTCATGAGCATTTGATGCCCCTTATTTGATTCTTCAATAAATTCATTTGATTTACTATAATTCCCTCCACTAAAAGAATTGCATTTGAATTTCTGTTACATTTATCTGGGGAAGAAATTGAAAAAAAAAAAAAGAAAACTTACAAGAAACTTGGAGGGGTTATTGATCTTTCCCTTTCGCGACGAGTACTACTTCGATCACGATTTTCTCTATCACGTGTTTCCTTATCACGTCCATCCCTCTCTCGTTGATCCCTATCACGTGTCTCACGATCCCGAGATTCCCGTTCACGTTCACGGTCACGTTCACGATCGCGATCACGATCTCTTTCCCTATCTCTCTCTCTTTCTCTAAGTGGTGAGATTTTTCTTGGAGATCTATTCCTCGAATTGTTCGCATAGCGACCCCGGTTTTTCTCATGAATACTTGGAGAACGGGAACGAGATCTAGAACGACGAGGTGATCGCGATCTTGACTTTGAACGTGGTGTTCTACTTCGGCTCTTTGATCTGCAAGCAAAAAACGAAACTTTGAAATCAAAATCGAGGAGTGTAAGTTTAGGCGAATTACCTATAGCACCGTTTATTTGCTTGTTTTTTCGGCTTCATCGCTTCCAATAGAATTGGACTCGGGGATCGTGATGGCTCTCTCAGACCATCTTTCAGTTCCTCTTCCTTTTGTTTCTTGGCAGCATTTTTAACCTTATAATATTCATACAGTCCAAGTTTTTCCCAACCCTCGCTAGAATGTGTAAGAGAAAAATTAGCGTTCCAATGATTAAATAAAAACAAAAACTAACTTATCCCGTGGCCGATCGTGACTTGGCGGCGCGATAAATGCAGCTAAGGCGTTTGTTAAACGCTCGCTCTGTGGCGTTGGCGCTGGTAAACGGATTTCATCTGGATCCAATGGCTTATAGCTATAGTCTTCTAAGCGGATAAGAGATACCATAAGGCCGGCTGGTAAATCATAATACGGGGCATTGGGTTTTGGCTCTTCTTCAATTACCAACGGAGTGGGAACAGTTTGTACTACATTGACGGAGGGCTGTGGTACAGGTGCTCCTCCTGGAGTCAAAAAACCGGGAGGAGGTTTCGATAGATCGGGTATTAGGAAACTAGGTATTGTCGCTCCATATTCATTGCTATCATTTGACGGATTCGACGCACCCATACTGGAAAATGGATTCTGTCCAACCGATGGAAAGTTATTATGGTGTTGCATTGCCGATGGAACATTAGCACCACTACTAGGAGTAACGGCGCTGGCCCCAGCACTATTTATGTTACCACTAGAGCTGTTATTCCCCCCGCTGGTGTTGTTGAATTGGGCAAAAGGATTTTGCTTGAGCACTTGTTGACTATTGAATATACTTCCAAATAGCGGTTGATTGTTGTGTTCAGGTCCTGGATTGTTCATATTCTGAGGTGGATTTGAATAAGTGTTTTGGTCAGTGGGCATCGGGACCTTTTGTGCCATCAACGGTTGAGGTGATTGGTTTCTCATTGAAACATTGATGTGCTCGTTGTTCTGCAGCATATTGCCAGATACAGCAGCTGCCATTGCCGAGGATTGCAACTGCTTTGGATCAATTAATTGCTGTATTATTGCTGCGCTTGGCAAAACCGCCGCAATCAACTGCTGCTCGAGAGACTGCTTTTGCTGTTCTAGTACCGCGATTTGTTGTGTTGCATGCTGTATGAATATTTGATGTTGCTTTTGATACCTAAAAATTGAATCATTTGATGTAAAACAAAATAAATGATCGACGAATAATGCAAATCTGTGTACCCATCTAACGTTGATTTTGTTGATTGCGCAAAGTTGCTTACTATGTCGTGATGCATATTCATAAGATTGGTTTTGTATTCATGCATCGACGAGTCGGGGGATCCTAGTTTTGATATGACACATGCATCGAAAAACTTTGCTTTTGACTCCCATAACGAGAGCAATTTGGTTAATTTGCTTTTCTGATCATTACTCGCAACTGTGAGTGAGAGAGGAAATTCAAGATGAAATTGCTGTCTTCGTTGTAGTTGCGCTGTAGTATACTTACTCAGTTCGGCACTGCAAAACATCGGTATCACAACATTTTCCAAACTATTTTTCAAATCGTTGGCATTTTTCCTAACACTGAAATAATTGAAAGTAAGGTAAATATATTTGTAGCCGTATTGCGGCTAGAGAGTGTGCTTCAGGAAAGGCTATTAGCTACTAGTCTCATTTCATGTGATTGAAATAGATTTTATTTGCATGCATTGTCAAAAACGAAGACGATTGCAAGCGAGGTTAACTTGTATTTTTTTTGAAAAGTTACCGGAATTCAGATTTGCTGTTTTTCAAAACTGCGATGAAAGAAAAATCGAAAAGATCTATAGTGACATCAATTAAAATATGCTTCGACACTGACCCAGTGGGATAAAGCAACAGAGAACGTCCACAACTAAGGTGTCGCAACAAAGTGGAGAGACCAATCAATTTAATAATAATAATAATGGGGCTTTACAGTCCGAGATGGACCTGGGCCTAGCTTCTCAGCAATCACTCGTGTTGGGCGTGCTATTGTTCTATCACGAGTGGAAGGGACCTACAGTTTAATGCCGACTCCGAACGGCGAAATTAAGAATTTTTCTAGACAGTTATACTCTTTGAGCATTGCCAGCGACTCGAAAGAGGTGGAGCCGTGAAAAAATGTTTGATGTTTTTTTTCGAGATTCGAAACTTAGACCTCGAGCATAGGAGTCGACGCACTTATCCACTACGCCACGGCGCCCAAATCAACCTATAGTGACATCAATTAAAAATTGCTATTGAATTTTTGGCCCTAAGCCAGTCGGACAACACAACAACATACACGTCGAAGATGGCGCACCAACAAAGGGACCTCAAACAATCTGGCGTGCGCAGTTGGCGACAGCTAGCAAAAGATCGTTTGGGGTCTATTCCACCCCGATCTGTAACGCCACGAGAGGTTATCTAGGGATGACTGTTCAGTCACATAAATTCTTAAAGGGAGTCAACAACTTGCACTCCCCTTAAACATATATATACAGTCGACTTTCTCTAAGTCGAATTTTATCAAATATATCAAAATTAGTTCGAGTTAGAGGGAGTTCGACTTAGAGGATGGTTTTTGTTTGGAAAATGAGGAGAATGCCAAAATAAATATGGCAAAAAAATTCGAGTTAGAGGGAGTCGACTGTATATGTATATATCGCGTCTATGACTTGACAATTGGGGATTTACAACAGATGGCGTAAAAAGACGAAAAAATCGGACCATCACTTTCCTCTAAAAATCAGTGTGTCGTAAGTAAATCAGTAAAGTCGAAGTTCTATAAGTCGGGAACTTACAAAACCTCAAAGGGATCTTAATCTTCTTCTTCTGGCGCTACAGTCTGTGGAAGAACCATGCATCAAGCAACAATCTTTTCTAGCTAACACGATCTTTTGATAGCAGTCGGCAGCTACACACGTTAAGCTGGTTAATGTTCTTCTCCAGAGACAGGTCTCACTTAAATGATGCTATTTTTTTTTAGTTAGTAATTGCCATACAGTTACTATAAATGTTCGTGCGGCCGAAATGCGGTTAGGTTAAACTTTTTTGATGAGGCGAATATGTTGAATTGCCTTTACTCTTCTAGCTCATCAGATCACAAATTGCACACCAATTTATTTCATGGCTAGGTTCACATTCACATCACAAATATTCAAAGTAGGTAACTGCTTTCAATAGCATCACATATGCATTCGATTTCTACTCATAAATACTTTAACTACCTCTACCTCCTTCAGAAGCACACTCAAAAAGATTAAAAAAAATAAAAATCAAAAAATAAAAATATAACTACAACTTATATCAAATACATTTCGAAACATTTAAACTTTAAACTTACCAGTGATGCAATATATCATTTACTAAGTAAATAAGATGTAACTTTTGTGTAAATGTTGCTCCATTTAATAATGCCCTAAAAATAAATTAACGAAAGAAATTGTTTGTTTGGGTTTTGCTTCACTTAGCCAAATGTTTTGTTTGCGTTTTCTTTAAGTATAGCATTTATTATTATTTACACCAGATATACCGGTTTCAATTTCGCAGACCATTTTCATATATCCACAACAAAACATAGGCGAACCAAAATCGACGCTATTGACCAAAGACGAAAAGTATTTTGAACACAGTTTAAGAAAAAATAAAATTAAATAAGAAATATTAACTTCAAACGTAGTAGTGTTTAAAAAAAAATTCAAATTCTCTTGCTTCCATACAGTTATGTGTTACTCTTTCAGTGTGATCACTCTCATATGAATCTTTCTTTTTTTCTTTTTTTTTCTGCGAGAGTCATCATCTGTTTTTTTTTTTGTGGTAATAGTGTGTAGGTTAAAAATAAAAAGGAATATGAAGTTTTTTTTTTCAAATACAAAGAGTAAACCCTTATCGGACGCGTACTTCTTTAAAAGATATTGCAATACGACATTGTTTTTAGCGGTGTCGGATGAATGCTGTAAAATCCAGTTTTTGCCTAAAATTGCAATTACAAAAATTAACTTAATTTACAATCGATTTTATCAACATAAAAGTTTAATATATAACTAGAAAAGAAATCATTTATACAATCGTGAACTTATTTTATTTATAAAATAAATACTCATTGTAGTGGACAAACTAAATGTATTTGAGGTGAAGATTTATTGCAATCGCATATATCCGTAAAAACAAAAAACAAAATATTTTATTCCATTTCAAAGGTATTCGCAAAATCGCAGTACCTTTTGTGAGCAAAAAAATAAATATCGAAGAAGACTTGTATAACTTATAAACAAATTATTATGAGAATTACTTGAAGTTGAGAGAATCACACCTGTCACAACGATGCCCTAAACTGAAATGAATACGGATCATCCCCTTTAACTGTTCCTTTAACCAACCCCAATCACACGTTGAATCTTTTGTAAGTCTATATTTTAAAAATGTCACTTCTTTTCTTAAAACTAGTAAAGAAACGCTGCACAAAAATTTGCGAAATGCAGTCTCCCGACTTTGATCGTTTGTTGGATCGCACTAGAGACCCATCGTCCAGCAGGCAACATGAATGTCAGATCTTTTTCAGTTTTTATGAAAATCTAACTCAAATTTAATTTCAAAATGATTCTGATGAAATTATCTGATGTATCGACAACTGGGCGCAATCAAATTAGGACTTCAATTAATTTTAAAATTAATATAACAAGCTAAATGGTTCAACCGCTTGATTTCCAATCTAGAAAAAATATCAATGATCAATTCTAACACAGCTAGTGTCATTTGAAATGTTGAAGCAGTGAGAACGCAAAATTGAATTTCGAATTTTTTTTCTGAAATGTTGAATTTGGGTGCGGTGTAAACGTACTATTAAGCCCGGTACTGTGGTGCAATATATAACGGTTCTGAACGCATTTTTAGCTCATGTGATGCGCAAGTGAAAGAAACCTTTGCAACACAAACAGATCTGATGATTTGCATGAAAACGCATCATTTACAAATAATGTGCATTATTTTGACGTTTAGGAATTCACCAAAAATTGTCACAATAACTAACATAAATAAATAACACAAAACTCTTTTTGGGTACTAAATGTACAAACAATGTATAACTTGAATAAGAGACTGTCAAGTTTACACATGAAAAATAAAAGATAGGATTTGAGTACGATGATGAAAACAAGCATTCCCAATATGTCTGCTTCTGCACAGTAAAGATCTACGAAAAACTACACAAAACTAAGAAATTATGTATTCCAAAATCTGTTTTTTTTTGCGCAAAAGAGAGCGCTAGAGTAAGAAACTTCCCCACGCTGAGAATTTCAACCCAATAAATTTCCTAGGCATGTTTCATGAAATCTGTGATATTACTGTGATCTGTTAATTGATGTTGAATATGGACTTGTGTTGACAAAAAAAAAGAAACATAATTTCATCAAAACAACAAATTCCTCACGTAAACTATTCATAACATCTTTTGTCGTTTTGGGCGATTTCAAATGACAATTTTTGTGTTCGTTATCCATTTTTCATAAATTCAATAAATTCAAACACAAACAATTGACATTCAAAAAGTGCATAGCTTTTGTTGTTCAATGCATTCTAGTACTTTTTGATGTTTCTTCCTCTCTATGAAATCTTTACAGAATTTCGTTCGCACTCCTTGATAATTAGGAAGGTGCAAATTTTAGTGCAGAACGTGCAGCAACAGGCTTATTAGCTTCAATTTAAATTCGGGAAAGAATCGCTCTCGAGAGAGTAACCATTCTCTACACTGCTATTGTAGCAGGTTTTCATATCTGTCAAATAAGTGTGCGACATGACAAAACCATTGCGTGCGCCGTGTCATAATGGGTACGGCCTATAACAGATGTGCAGCAAAGCAACAGATGTGCAGCAAAGAAACAGACGTGCAGTAAAGTTTGACATCTAGTCGCATTGGATTGATTTCAGTGCGAAAAATGACTGAATAAAACTGATCTCTGATTTCGGGAAACAATATTTTTTCTTTGCGATGGATTTGGAACGGCGTGAAAAATTAAAGAAAATAGATATGTTAATGCTTTTGAACTCAATTAAATTCTCTTCCGTTATTATTTTCGCAGTCAACTTTAAATTGTAAATAGTCGCTTAAACGAAACGTCAAATTCCAACATTGTAACAAATTGTATTATCTTGCTGATCTACTACATATGGATTGCATTAAAATTAGAAATAAATACAACTTCCAATGAAGCGTGGTCCTCTTACATATAAAAATATGTTCTTTAATTTTACTGTACTAATGTACGTCTGTAATGTATGTACGTCTAATGTACGTCTGATTTCTACGCTCGAAGTCTGAGTTCAATTCCCGAAGAACAGCTATAATATTTTCACAGCCCCATCTCTTTCGAGTCACTGTCTTCCCAGCATCGTCGTTCGAGAGATGACTGGGGAAGTACTCGAACAAACCTAATGATTCCCCCAAACGATGATTTTTAATTCACAACGTCACAACGTGAAAATTAGTTTACAATTCATAAATTCAAGTTATTTCGCTAAAGAAATCAAGAGAATTTGCCTGAACTTGAACCTCTTAAGAGGATATGATTTTAAATGTAACGTGGAGCACAACAATGAAAAACGACTTGCGCTCACCAAGCAAAAAATGTTTCAAAAACAAAGAAAATAAAAAAATAAAATCATAATAACTGTTTGAATAAGTTATAAAAGCCTATCTAAGTCTTCTACCGTTATCTTAGCCTACATGCTTTCACATTTCCAATGGACATTTTATATTTACCTGCTGATATACTGTCTTTTGTACAAGCATCAATGATTGGCTGTAGAACACTGTCAAATTCTGAGAGTGGTATATTATGCTCTTCGGCTTGATCTTCCAAACTACGATTTTGTGCATCTTCAATAGCCTCCTCAATTTGTCTCTGTTGTTGCTGCATCAAGGCCTAAGTATTTTTTTTTACAATTAAGGGTAGAAACATATATAAAAAACCGAAAGAGTAATAAATCGAAGGGTATACGTAGAAATAAAATGTATTTACAAATATATGAGTGACTAACGGAAGCAAATGAGGAAGGATGAATGACAGAATCAAAAGAACTACACACTGGTTAATTCCATTCTCGTCTGTGGTTGGGCTGAATATAATATTTTGAAACACAACAAATTTGCTCATTTAACGCAACAGGTCATAGCGAGGAAATAAGGAAAATATACAAATATGTTCAGACGAAAGGAAGTTGTATACTTAAATGAACATCTATGGTGGGGTACATTGAAAAATTGAGATCGCCGTTCTCTCGAATGAGTAACACAGTGCTGACGTATGTACATACCTTGACAAGGAATACTGCACATAAAATATGCAAAGTAAGAGAAACGAAACCAACAAAAAAACGTTCAGCTTGTGATGGAATACAGTTTGTTAAATGAATTTAAAGTGTATAATTGTCAAAGGGGGCCACATGGGGTGTCAATATGTATCTAGATTTCTTAAATGATGTAGATTTACTCAGTAGTTGAAACTGTAGGTATCCTCCACCCGCGAGAGAACAATAGCACGCACAAGAAAGATTTCTGCATAAGTCAGGCCCAAATCCATCTCGGGCTGTAACGCCACGGAAAAAAGAAGACGCTTCGATGTAATTCTGCGTTCGATGAGCTTTGGATAAGATTTCCAGAACATACTGCAAAGGAAGAGCCAACTGTAAAGGCCGTACGAAAAGAGAGAGAACTGAAGCAACCGAGCGAATACACAAAAAAAATGCACTGTGACTATAATAACCGCTTCGCTCAATTTCGGTAAGTTCGTTCTTTTTTGGAATGAAATGAATCGCTCCCTACGTATGCAAATCTCAGCTGACAGATAAATTCTCCTTAAGTTTCTATAAGGAATTATGGACAGTTTGAAATTTGCCGATGGTTTTGCTTACTTTTCGTTTGCTTTTGACATAACCTTAAGTTTTCACACGACTATTATAGTTGCCCCTTCATTTTGGTGAACTGATTTGTTTGTGCTTTTAATTTTCAGTCAGAGAATCATTATTCAAATTTCTGACAACCGGAAAGCAAATTATGTAGGTCATGCTAACAAGCTTGTGCGCTAGAAGAGGACCACAAACAAGACCTATTTAAAAATTGTATGAATTTTACGAAAATGATGACAAAACTTTAAGTTTTTTCTAATATCTGAGAATTGTGTTGTAATCTGGGAGTGACCACTAACCGGGATCCAACATTTTATTCAATTCATCTGAGAAAAAGCCGTTCTAGGGAGCACACATTTTTTTATTATGCGAAAGACGGCAGATTGCCTAGCCTCATAAGCTTCCCAAAATGTGTGTTGCTTAATAGTAAAGGAAAAGGATACATCAAAAGAAAACATACGTTTAGGACTCGGCATATAGAATTGAACATGACTGATTAAACTGACCAAACGGCTTGTCAGTCGATTGTGCTCGAAGGAATTGTTTTGACCAGTTTTGATCCATTGTGCTGCCAATTGTTCATTTGCGGAAAATCATTTGGAGCTTAGGATGTAGCGTAGTAGATTGCTTATAGGAACCTCATTAAGTTCGCAAAATTTTTCTGATAGGGGCTAAGATAATTGCCTCATTTGACTCAATTTTCTTAGGCGGACGTTTCAATAAAGCAACTTCCACCAATTGAATTGTAAGACTCAGCGCTTGAGTATGTCTGTTCTGCACAGACACAGGGTCCCTGTGTAGGTTTCCTTTCAAATCGAATTGAATTTCGAAATTGTACTTCGAATATACGTACAATATATGCAGACAGTAAACATAACTTCATCAATATGTATGAGATCTAAACATAAAAATAATTCTCCTAGACTCAAGAAAATTATAATGAGCAACAACTTGGAATGCCTTCCATATGAACAAAGTTCTCATTTTTCCCGAATTTAAAATATAAATGCATACCGAGTGCTGGGCAGATAAATTTAACTCCGATTGATGAATTTGTTTTCGCAGGTTGTTCTGTTGCATGTTGATGGCTTCGATTTGTGCAGTTATATTCATGGAATTTCCAGTGTTATTTGATTGATTGCTACTGTGTCCATTACCCCATAAATTGGGGGGATTGTTTTGTTGATTCATATTCATCGACTGGTTCTGTTGATAGCCAGGATTTGTGACATTTACACTGACACTAGGGGGAACCATTTGCTGCTGACCGACTTGTGGCATACTTGGGTTGTCGTGAAAATTATGATGCTGTTGTCCTGCCTGTGACACATTTTGATTTTCATGGAAATTATGTTGTTGCTGCTGCTGTTGTTGTTGCTGCTGTTGCTGTTGTTGCTGCTGCTGTTGTTGTTGTCCTCCCGGATGATAATGATGAGTTGCCTGCGAGATTGAGCCTTGTTGTTTCAAAACTGCAAGTAAACTTATTCATTACTACTTTGCGCTTAATGTTGAAATTTTCATTTTAGTATGCCTGGGACTGCAAACTATCCCAGATCCAGTCAAATGACTCTACAAAAGAACTGTGATCATAAATCGAAACATCTTACAGGCTTGTTCGGCTGCCACACGCCATTCATAGTAATTGCAATATTCTCCGCCATACAAGAAATCAAATTTTGGATTTCCTTGCTGCTTCTGTTTAGTTATTTGCTCGAATTCGGGACCATTTCTTGCAACAAATTCTGCAAGTTTATCAATTATATTACGAAGGCTAGCATCTATTCAAAAAAAAAATAAAAAGAAAATAATAATCAAATGAAACAATTTTCAAAATATTAACACTCATAAAAGAGGTGTAAAAATATACCTCTTGGTGGGGGTGGTAAATCCATTTTTAATACACAATCGAGTATTTAAAATTTAATGCTGTTTGTTTTTGTAAAGAAATTTAAGTAAAATTTTTGCGCAAACTTCCATTTGTCAGATCAAGCGAACGCCATTTTTCAGTCTTTCACACTTTTACCCACTTACAAACCGGTGGATGGGTGTGAAGTAGAATATAAAACTTTTAAAAGCCTAGGGTGCATTCACAATGAAAATAGGTCTATCTCATTAAAACAAATGTAACAAAACTCTTCGTTGGTTCTTGTGATCATAATCAGAAATCAGTCAAATAGTCAATATAGTCGATTCCTGATCATAATTTAGATATAAGAAATACATATGTATAATTCTGAGTGTAGGTGATATGAAGGGAATAACCAGAAAATGTACTAGTTGGGGACACTTGTTGACTGATATCTAATCTAATCCGGGAAGGATATCCACCATGAACAATAAAACTAAAACATTATCAAATTTTCCATTCTAGCTTTCATTTTATTATAATTATATTTCTGTGAAATATGACAACATTTTGAAAACAGTTTACTATAACAACTTTAAAATATTAGTTTTTTTTAATTTTGCAATGGTGGTGCATACATTTTCATGATTTCCCTACTCTCCTCTTTTACCGATATAATTTCTAAAGTCTTTATTGTTTTTATATTCAGATAGCAATAAAAATTGTTAATAGCAAAGAATAAACACAAATTATTGATAGTGAGGATGTGTTACATCGTTTACAATATATTGTGATATAATAGTTGGCCCATCTAGATCATTTCTAATAGTTCATATCAGACATATGTAAAAAAAAAATGACAAGCAGAATACAAACAAAATACATAAACTTTGACAAGTGATTATATCGTCAATAATTAAAGTAGTTTGGTGTTAGATTAAACGCATCTTATCAGTTTTCTGGTCACGATAACTGATTTCTGACGACAACTTTAAAACATAGTTAATCGCAACGAGATTATGGATTTATAAGAAAAAAGAAATAAAACAAAAAGAGGACGAACTAGGTAAAAATGGATTCCCACAACAAAGTGGAAGCGATTGTTATTAACAGCAATAACGGCAGCAGGGATAAAGGAGGCTACACTGTTCTTGGCAAAAATGCCGGGAATGATGAATTGAAAATTCTCTGTTTTACACTTACACATTACAACCAAACAACACGCTTTCTACTTTGTTGTGCTGGAATATTCGTCCTCTACCTAGTCTATGGCTATATGCAGGAGCTTATTTTCACTCTTGAAGGTTTCAAACCCTTCGGCTGGTTCTTGACACTGATTCAATTCTTCTATTATATTTTATTTGGATTGTTTGAACGTAAATTGGAGAACAGTGATGGGAAACGATGCATTCCGATGAAAACTTATCTGATTCTGGCTGCACTTACCCTTGGAACAATGGGTCTATCAAACTCAAGCCTTGGGTATTTGAACTATCCAACCCAGGTTATCTTTAAGTGCTGCAAACTTATACCGGTTCTCATCGGGAGTATTTTAATACAAGGGAAAAGATATGGCCCATTGGATTTTCTCGCAGCGATTGCCATGTGTGTTGGACTAACACTTTTTACATTAACTGACTCGCAAATTTCTCCAAATTTCAATACATTTGGTGTTGCTATGATCTCTGGGGCATTGCTTTGCGATGCTGCCATAGGCAATGTCCAGGAAAAGGCTATGCGAGAGTTTAAAGCCCCGAGCAGTGAAGTTGTTCTTTATTCCTACGGACTTGGATTTTGCTACTTAATTTTCATAATGGTCTTTACTGGGAATCTATTGCCGGGGCTGCAATTTTCGTTGAAGGTAAGTTGATACGCATATTTTGGGTATAGGCTAACGTGGAATATCTTTCAGTATCCGATGGAAACCTTTGGCTATGCTTTTCTATTCAGTTTATCGGGATATCTAGGGATTCAGTTCGTTTTAGCACTGGTAAGAACAAGCGGAGCACCGATTGCGGCAACTGTTACCACAGCACGGAAGGCGGTTACAATCGCCATATCGTTTCTATTCTTCAGCAAACCATTTACAATGCAGTAAGTTTTGGGAAATTAACACTCTCAATGACAATCGATTGCAATCATTTTTGTTTTTTCGTAGATATTTATGGTCTGGACTAATTGTGGTTTTTGGAATATACATAAACGTCTATAGTAAAAATCATAAGCTTACGTTTAGAGACTTGCACACAAGATGCAAAAACCTCCTTAATTTCTTGGAAAGGACATCCAATAAAAAATTTCTTATGGAAGTGTAATCAATACACTTTGTGACATAGTTTTGTATCCAGTTGCTGTTGTGGCAAGTAAATTTAAGGAATGTAGCGGACAAGAAAGTTCCTTCGAACTTTTATATATGTATTTATTTAATAAAGCAAATACATGTTTTAGTGAAGAAGAATTCGGTTTCATTGCTTGTTGAATATGAAAGTTTTTCCGTCGATTATCCTACTTCCCTTCCTCTTCTAGCACCTGTTGAATATGCATACGTACGCAATGGACTATAAAAACGTTCATACCTGGGGCAAGAAAAAGTTAATATAGCAAGTACACTCGAACGAAACTAATAATAATAATGGTGGCGCTAATGGGAACGCTACAGCAGCCACCCGTGTTGTGCGTGCTGTTGATCCCTCGCGAGTGGCAGTGGAGGGGACCTACACTTTAATGCCGACTCCGAACGGCGAGATTGAGAAGCTTTTTCTAGACAGTTACACCCTTTGAGCATTGTCAGTGATTCCAAAGAGATGGATCCGTAAAATTGAAAAATTATTTTTTTCTGTGCTGGTTACGTTTTAAATAAGCAGTCTCACCTAGGCCAATATAGGCTCATTGTGGTACCACGCTGATCGAGTCTCTTACATACTTACTTAAGGTGGCGCTACAGTCCGGAGTGGACGTGGGCCTCAACCAACAAGCGTCTCCAGCCAGTTTGAGCTTTAGCCTACTCCCACCAACTGTGCGTGAGAAAACAGTTGGTTGAGGTCCCTTTCCACTTGCTTGCATCTGAGTCGCGTTCTTCCTCTATTCCACCGTCCCTCGGGTATGAATTCGAGGATTTTTCGGACCGGAGCAGTGGTTTCCATTCGCTCTTGATGACCTAGCCATCTTAATTGTTGGACCTACATCCTTCTGGTTAAGTCGATGCCGCTGAACACCTCGTAAAGTTCGTTGTTATATTTTCTCCCCCACACAGAATTTTCAAGCAGAATAAACACAAATTACATTAAATTAATCTTTATTTCTAAATATGATTAGTGTCACAAAATAAGTGTATAATTCAAAATATCAACAGTATAAGGCACAAACATTTGTGAAGAACGTGCACTAGACGATTTGTATTAAAACTGATAAGTATTTTGAGTCTAAAGTTTTAAATTGGAGTTATTCTGTAGAAACCATTGCAGGCGGGACATGTGACACTTTTAACCCGAGTATCGTCACATGACATACTCTCATAAAAACTAAGCAGTTGCTTGAATACCAATTCCAAAACTACTTTCAATTTCTGTATGGTTAGATCTTCCAAGTCTTTAACTTTGTTAAACAAATCAAACAAGACCTTATCCATGTAGAGTGTCGTCTTTATGCAATTCTCAATTCGTGTTCTATACGTTTCAATAAAATCCCTTGCTTCTTTTATCAGATATTCGGTGATTTCTGTACCCAATTTTTCGATTATAAGGCGTATAATATCTTGCAAAGTATCTGCGCTCAAAATAAGTATTGATCCAACGCTAAGCGTTTTTTCACAGTAATCTAATAATGTACTGCTGTTGCTGTTAAAGGCGATGGTGGTCAAGTCGTTTACCATTCCTTGATTTGAAATTGATGCATGCGACTCGGGTATGGGTTTACTTACACTACTCAGGATATTTTTACCTTGATTGTGTTGAATATCGCTTCGCAAGGCAGATGGTTTTACGGATATTTCATCATTTAGTACAACATTACCATCTCTGCCAGCACCAAAGCGGACATCATTACGATTCAGATCTTTGTTAACTTTGTGCAAGTCATTGAGATACTGTTTATCAGGAACTTCATTGATAAGGCGAATAACATCGGTCTTTCCTTTAACACCACCACTCGTACGAACGGTCTCCTTTGTCATTTTGTCAAACATTTTCCTACAAACATATGTAGAACAAATGTATATACATACACTCTGAACAAATGTAGAGCTACGTACCGCTGCCTATTACTTAGTTCGTTTCTATAAGCATTAACCTTGGCATCTTGGGTTTGTTTAACAATGGTGGAGGCCAAGCGAAAATTGTAAACGGAATGGGTAAATATAACTAAAGAAGCAGCCAATTGCGCTATTTCCAGAGCGGATACTTCATCATCATCAGAATATTTCTAAAGCAAACAATTTACAGTTTGATCAAGAACTTTCAGTCAACTGAATGGAATGTACAACTCTCACCAAAATTAAGTCGATAACTCCATTCGCAACGCCCGTACCAGATATAAGCATTGTGGAGATATTCATTCCGTTCACAACGGCTTCATGAAACTGCAATAAATTCAAAAACGTTTAGACCACCTCACAATTGAACTTAATTATGGACATATTATTATTTACCAAAGAGACTTCTTTTCCAGCAGTTGCAAAGGCTGCCAAAGATCTTGTTGCTGCAGCGGATGTTACTCCCAGTGCTCCAGATGCCACACCCAACCAACAACCTCTAGCTTCTCTGTCGGTAACAGAGATACTTTGTTCATGGCTTGATCGATTCCACAAATGCATAGATGATCGAATTGCAGTTATTGCTCCAGCACCAATGCCCACAATGGCTGCTCCCGCCAGAACGGGTGCGCTAATTGGTAGTGTACAAACTGCTGTCAAAGTTATAACAGCAGCACCGAATCCACCAATTCCAGCTGCGTAGTCTACTCCGGTCATGATTTTAGAACCCAATCCACTTGCAGGTGTTGTCCAAGCATCCATGTTGAGCTATGTATAATTTCACATGATTATAAGAATTTAAAAGAAAAAATGTTTGTCTTACAATGTTGTCAGAATATGTGTAAACACCATTAGAGGGTGCAAAAGCAACGCCTGATTGTAAGCAGTTGGTCTCAATATAATGCTTCCAATTGCTATACACATTTCCACACTCATCGATGAATACCATGCAGCAGTTGGTACTATCGTCTTTCTCTACAGAATTAATGTCGAATTTAGTTGTCTCAGCGATATCTACTCAATATCCAACCAAAATGAGGAGGGATACTTACTTATGCACTTTCGCGTTCGTATAACCAAGTGCACTGAAAATTTGTTTGCATTTCTGGCTTCTGTGTACGTTGTCCCTTCGGCAACAGTAACCAAGATGAAGGTGGATAGTAAGTTTTTGTTTGTATATTTTGCTATAAAAAAGGATGTTTGATAAATTGAACTTATGTTTTAATCAATAAGTACTACTTTGTGCTATGGTGTTCCTGTAGATATTCTGCCGACATCTTTCCTGCAACACAGTTACAGATAATGTTTGTATAAAAATTGTGTGGTATAATAATATATGTGAAGAGTATGAATGCTCTAAGGTTATGAATTTGACTAATTTCTTGGCAAAATGAGAATAAATTGTTGACTTGAAAAGAGCTATTCAGATTCCTCTTGCTTCGGGGGGTGATTATTCGAGCAGCTTGAAAAGTGAGTATCTAGTAGAATCTCGAGGGACTCCGTACTTAAGGTAGTCCAGATGCCATTTTTAACAATACCAATTAATTGATAAATTCAAGGTAGACTGTGTTCACATGAGTGAAAGAAGGCAGGAGTATCGGAGAGGGAAAGGGTATGATTTTCCGAACTGTTGTTTTGCATTCAACCAATTTCTTTCCAACCTTTTGGAAAATGGTACGATTTTCCTCTTTTTTTCCGCTCTCTTTCCAAAACTCCTGCTTACTTCCACTCATGTAAACACTGTCAAAGGATTCCGAATATTTACCATCGCTTTATTTGCTCCGCCATTTTCAACCTCTGGGTCGCGTAAGAGCTGTTGCAGTTTGTTTTCGAAAAGCCCAAATTGATCAGTTGTGTACCTTGAAAAAGAAACAAAAACACTTTATGGTTACGATAAATGAAAAATGTTGAGTAGTTAGACAAAATAGTAACAGGCCTTAGATTCAATTCTATCAATTATCAGAGTGTTCTATTCGGGCAACGTTCCGCGCGCTTCGCCCATTTTATGGTCGCGATAATCGTTCTACCGAGAGCACAATTCGAAGTGTGGTGGATAAGTTTAAGTCCACTAGTTTAGTAAACGAAAAACCAACGAAGAAACGCAAGATCTGCCGAAAACATCGCCGCTGTCCGTGAGAGTGTAGAAGAATCCGAGGTAGTCGATTTCTCGTCGCTCACAAGAACTCGGCCGTCGAGGCTTGGGCCTGCACCCGTTCAAAATTCAACTGACCCAGGAGCTGAAGGTAAACGACCCTAGACATTGACATGTGTTCGCTGAATGGGCTCTGGAGCAGTTGGAAACTGACCCTAATTTTCATTGAAGAATCATCTTCAGCGATGAGGCCCATTTCTGGATGAATGGGAACGTCAATAAACAAAATTTTCGAGCGAGCGCTATAGGTCGATGAATACCAACTTATTTTGCTCTGAATTAGATGATATGGACACCTACGATACGTGGTTCCAATAGGATGGCGCGACTTGTCATACAGCTCACGCCACATTGGAAATTCTGCACGAACGATTCAAAGGCAATGTCAACTCGCATGTGAACTAACCGCCGTGCAATTTGAATCCGTTAGACTTTTTCTTCTTTCTGAAATAGCAGAAAGCCGTACGTACGCGGTTCCCTCACAAAGGAACCCGACCGTCAACCACGATTAAGAGAGAACGGAGTCGAGAAAAAAACAGTTTTACGTCGGACGTTCACAATATACCGCTAGGAACTTTGCCCATCAAGTGTCCTTGAAACTCAACAAACATTCGACGCCATCTCCACAAACAATAGAAGAATAATGGAAAAGTTTTAAAAAAGCCATCAGAGAAGCCACTACTGATGTTCAGGGTATTACGACACCACCTGGAAAAAAAAAACCCTGACTTGACACAGTGCAGGCAAGCACATGGGACAAAGCAAGAAGCAACGAAGGCAACGCTGCATCCAACTGCGAGAGCTATTCGTGAGCTCTGCGAACAGAAACGAAGGGGGAAGACCCGGCTTTTCAGGAAGAAGAAGAAAGAGTATGAGAAGCGCGCGATTGAGGAGATGGAGAGAAGTCCTATGGCAGGAATGATGTTCGAAAGTTCAGAGGGTGAAACTTCTATCGAATCCAAAGTTCGTATAGAAGCCTCAGTATATTTCATATTCGGAAATGCAAGCTCACCTAGCGCAAAGCAAGACCAACTCGATTTTTGTGCAGAGCAAATTTCTTATAATATCAAACGTTGAAAAACGCAACCAGTGCATTATTCCAGTAATATGCTAATTCGACACAAAATTGACACTATCGTGGGCAAAAGGATCAAATATCCGCAGGCAGTATGCGTGAGTTTAACGAAATAATTGTAAAATCTGGAAAAATGTTGTAAATGGGCGGTGATAGGCGAGACGTAATTCGCTCGAGAGTTGAGTATCTCTAAGTAGCTGATTTCTGATGCAAATTATACGAAAAAATATTCCGAAAATGTTTGTATGGTGAATTCTATAACACGACTCCCAGCTTTTAATGAGTGACGTTTGCTCACAAAAGTCAAAGCGCTCTCAGAGCTTTTGCCAATTTACTTGCGTTTTTCTCTTTTCAACCCTTGTGTGTCTGCACACCAACAATTTACACATAAAAAGCATTGTCAGCGATTCGAGTAGATTTCGAAAGTGCATTGTGAATTTGTTGTAGAGATTTTTTTGCACTTGTTTTGTTCTCCGAGATGAAGTCATACTTTGACTGCTTTCGCTGTATAAGCAAGTTACATTCAAAGCTTCATATGCACTTGCCCGCTTAAGTCTGCGCACAGCGCCAAAAAATGACTGAATATATCTAATCTATTGTAGTTTGTAGATCCCAATTTGTTTAAACGGAACAGAAAATTAAAATAAAATTTGGCCCCAACAGTAAAACTTCCCATCGCGGACAACTTCCTTAGGTGGTCAGATACCTTAAACGGACAAATTTTCCGATTCAGTGTCAGTATGCATACATTTTATGATCCCTTGGACTGACACCTTCCTTAGGCGGACGGCGACGGTGAATACATGTTGCAGCAGCTACGACACGAAAAAGCAAAAATGATTCTTCGTTTGGGGAAAGGTGGATACACACACGATCCGGAAAAGGGGAAAAGTTTTTCCTTTTTCCATTGATCACTTCCTCTTCTCGACCACCCGTGCCAGGGAGGGTTGCAGATTTTGTCAATTACTATTATTCAATTTTTGTTTGTATTGAGATGTGTGATGATGATGATATCATAGCCAAAAATTAAGTTTCTCTATTTAATGGGATATATTCAAAAATACGTGTGCATTTGTACTCGAAAATTCTCAGTTTTTCGTTACATTCTAGACAAAAATGCTTAAACTAGATTTACTACATCACTCACTGGCTCTCTGCGTACCCCCTTAATTGAACTTGTAACAAATCCCTTTCGAACAAATCCAACAGGATCTGCTGCTGAACAGGTAGTCACTTCAAGCCAGAAATCAGCTACATAGAGATACTCAACTCTTACCCTTCTACCCTCATGACGTCATCTGACAGCGTTTTTTATAACATTTTTTCGTACAGTATCCGTGAATACGTGTGATTTGTTTTGAACAGCTGATTGACTTCCCCTCCAAACAAATTCATGCAAAACATGCATTCCTTATCTACATACATATGGGAAGAAATCTATCAGGGGGTTGGCCATACCCCCACTATCCTTTTTTTTCCAAACGCTATCACAAATCCTTTGTAATACGTTCACCACGAAAAGAAGGGGAAGTTCAACGAAAACGAAATGTTCAGTAAGAGCATTCATTTTACATAAATAATTACGACTGGAAGGACTATTGGAAACTATTAATTATCGGTTATTTTTAAATTGAAGTTTAAATTATTATATTATGAAATATATGGAAATAGGTTTGATATATTTTTTATTTATTCTAATTTCATTGGAAATACTGAAACAATCAGAGAGATAAGTGATAAATGTACTTATTGACGTTGAACCTGAGAAAATCAAATAAAATAGTTAACAAAATTTAAATTCATCATTAAGTATTGAAATGACCGAAGTATCTCCTTGTGGTCTTCAGATTTAAGAAAACAACTGGTTTGTTTTTTCAAAGTGTTCCTTTATAAACCGTAATATTGAAATTCCGAAATTTTTTTTGTTTTGAATTCCATGGATTTATGCATTTATTTTAGTTTTTTCGTGATAATGCATTAATGTTTCAAAACATCCTTAAAAGAGACAATTTTATTTCCAACATTTTTATATTTTCCTTTGTTTAGGAATTTAAAGGCTTTATTCACAAATAACTACGGATGAAATTAAATATGCATGAATCTATATAAGTATATGCAGTTATGTATACAACTTGTTTTTTTAATTTATTTGTACTTCTGCAATCGTGTTTTTTTTATTTGAAGAATTAATTTTGTTATTTATATACAACAATGCAGTGTAAATGTGAATAAATACGGAGTGATAATTATGAAATATCATCTTACACAATTAAATAGTATCCAAATATACAACATATACAATTTTTAATGTCAATATATCAAGCAAAATTTTTACAACAATATCCAACGTTTTTTTAATATTTGAAAAATGTTCGGCCTCATGAACACAACCAGTGCATTATTCCAGTAGTGGGCAAATTCGACAAAAAATGACACTATCGTGGGCAAATGTCCGCCATTTTCGTGGGCAAATGTCCCAGGATAACGGGAGTTCGTTAAACTCTGTGGAAGTGTGCGTAAAAATTTGGCAGTGTGCGTAAAAATAAGGCAGTATGCGTGAGTTTAACGAAAATATTGGAAAATCTGGAAAATATTGGAAATGGACGGTGATAGGCGAGACGAAAAAAGCTCGAGAGTTGAGTATCTCTCTGTAGTTGATTTCTGCTTCAAGCTTTGTTAAAACGATCATACTACATGGACGTCAAAATTTTGTTTGTTTTTTTAAGTGCATTTGAACTCTAGTTTGATCAATAATTACACAATTCATCAATAGCCTACTTACGCGTCCCATAATATCTTATCACCAAAAGCCAAATTACTAGCAAATGTCTCGTGGATATTAAACGCTGTATTTCTACTCATTTTTGTAAGCTAACAATAAAACTTAAATGACTCAAATGACGGAAAGTCAACTTTGTGCGCACTAAACTATATTCGAATGAATGTATATCAACAAAAAATAACTTAACTCAAGTACTAAACATCAACAAACAACACTTCACAAAGCAATCGAAACGACTGACAGAATATTCACTTGCTGCCACAGAATATAAATATACTTAAAAGCTTAACTCATGCAAGCAAAAAAAGCTCTACAAAATCAGTCTCCAAGTCCGCTAATGTATACGATTTTGTTTTTATTAAAAAAAAAAAAAAAAGTTTGTGAATCGTAGTCGGGGAAGTACCCATTTCGTGTATCTAAGTGAGAACTACAATGAACTTTTCGCATGTAAAACGAGGAAATGTAGATATACATATATAAATGTGACTAGTAAAATATCGATGTAACTTATCTAAATCGAAGTACGATTAGTTCGACATATGTATATTATTTGTATCTGATAACGTAATAAGTTTTTAGAGTGAAGAAGCGACATTTTTCCTTACACTACACTTCCTTGAGCGGCGAACTATTGACGACTTGAAGTACTTCTGGCGGAAATTTTTGGTAGCTACACAGGAATATAGAATTCTGACAGTTCAACGGCGGGAACAAATTTATATTGAAACTTGAAATTTGGTGGAGAAATAAATTTGTAAAAGCTAACATAAAATTGTTAGTTTCAAATACAATTTATTATGGAATATCGAGTAAAAATATGTTGCTTTTGGTATTGTTGGTTGTGAAGTGTTTAGAAGTGATAAGTTATACACAATTGTGCCTTGAAAAATGCAAGAAAAACACGTGTGTTCGAGGAAATTTTATATGTTTTTCATGTTCAATTGAATTTTAAGTGACTAGTACATAATGCAAACTGTGTTTGTTGATCAATTAAATAAACAAACGCTGCATTAAAGAAGAAAAAACAACAATTTCTTCTTGCCACAAGTGCAATTTTCACATTTTTCAAAGCACTATTATACTTGAACTGTCTCTTATAATCACTTGACAACCACTTAAATCCAGACTTTGGTACATGCTTTCGACATTAAAACACTCACTGTATTTAAAAACATTAATTTTCTAATAGATAATATCGCTTTAAATCACGACTAAATTGAAAGATTCTATGGAAATTTGTTCCTGCTTACGATCTGTCAGAATTCTATATTCCTTTGGCAGGGACAAAAAATGCCGCTACGTGGTGCTGTGCCTCAATGACTTCGCGTCAATAAGGTTGCGCAAAATTAAGCATCCAATTTTGTTTTTGGAATGATTTTGAGTGATAATAATAATAATAATGGCGGCGCTACAGTCCGAGGTGGATCTGGGCCAGAAATCAGCTACATAGTCTGTAGTTGATTTCTGATCTGGGCCTAGCTTTTCAACAACCACTCGTGTTGTGCGTGCTATTGTTCTCTCACGAGTGGAGGGGACCTACTGTTTAATGCCGACTCCGAACGGCGAGATTGAGAAGCTTTTTCCTAGACAGTTATACTCTTTGAGCATTGTCAGTAACTCGAAAGAGGTGGAGCCGCGAACAATTTTGTTTTGAAAAATTGTTTATCTGAACTTGGATTCGAACCTAGACTGTGAAAGTCCAATGCGCATGGGTCGACGCAGGAACCCACACGACCACGGCGCTGAGTGATGGAAATCTTTATTTTTACCTTTACAATTTTTTCTGCTAAGTGGAAAAGAGAATAAACGCCAAGTGGCTGCCGCCAGTATTGATATAAATTTGTGCCCGTTTTATCGCATTTTCCATAACTTTACACAAGATTTCCGGTGATAACTGGAAATATTCGCATTCCTGTCGAATATATCGAATAGGCTTGTTGGCATAAACCTGCTACTTCAAGTAGCCCCAAAGAAAGCAGTCTGGGATGATTAAATCGGGCGAAATTGCTGGCCATATCAAATCGCCAAAACGGGAGATTGCCACAGAATATAAATATACTTAGAAGCTTAACTCATGCAAGCAAAAAAAGCTCTACAAAATCAGTCTCCAAGTCCGCTAATGTATACGATTTTGTTTTTATTAAAAAAAAAAAAAAAAAAAGTTTGTGAATCGTAGTCGGGGAAGTACCCATTTCGTGTATCTAAGTGAGAACTACAATGAACTTTTCGCATGTAAAACGAGGAAATGTAGATATACATATATAAATGTGTCTAGTAAAATATCGATATAACTTATCTAAATCGAAGTACGATTAGTTCGACATATGTATATTATTTGTATCTGATAACGTTAAGTTTTTAGAGTGAAGAAGCGACATTTTTCCTTACACTACACTTCCTTGAGCGGCGAACTGTAAGGTTGCGCAAAATTAAGCATCCAATTTTGTTTTTGGAATGATTTTGAGTGATAATAATAATAATAATGGCGGCGCTACAGTCCGAGGTGGATCTGGGCCTAGCTTTTCAACAACCACTCGTGTTGTGCGTGCTATTGTTCTCTCACGAGTGGAGGGGACCTACTGTTTAATGCCGACTCCGAACGGCGAGATTGAGAAGCTTTTTCCTAGACAGTTATACTCTTTGAGCATTGTCAGTAACTCGAAAGAGGTGGAGCCGCGAACAATTTTGTTTTGAAAAATTGTTTATCTGAACTTGGATTCGAACCTAGACTGTGAAAGTCCAATGCGCATGGGTCGACGCAGGAACCCACACGACCACGGCGCTGAGTGATGGAAATCTTTATTTTTACCTTTACAATTTTTTCTGCTAAGTGGAAAAGATGATAAACGCCAAGTGGCTGCCGCCAGTGTTGATACAAATTTGTGCCCGTTTTATCGCATTTTCCATAACTTTACACAAGATTTCCGGTGATAACTGGAAATATTCGCATTCCTGTCGAATATATCGAATAGGCTTGTTGGCATAAACCTGCTACTTCAAGTAGCCCCAAAGAAAGCAGTCTGGGATGATTAAATCGGGCGAAATTGCTGGCCATATCAAATCGCCAAAACGGGAGATTACGCGACCAGGAAACTCTTCCTTCACAATATCCATTGTGGCTCGTCTTGTTGAAACCACATGTTCACCAAGCACCGCTCATCTAATTCCGGCAGTAAGAAGTCGTTTATCATGATGGTTTATTATCACGCCTCCCGCGTGAACGCCGGGCCACACACTGGCTTTGAGTGGATGTAATGGCTCTTCGTGCATCACGCACGGACTTTCAGTGCCCCAGAAACGAAGATTTTGTTTATTGACGTAACCGCTTAAGTGGAAATGCGCCTCGTCGCTCATGATGAGTTCGTTTTCGAACTTGATCGAACAACAGAACTCTTCGCCCTCCTGTACAACCTGTCGATTTTGACGGGAATGTCAGAACTAAACATGACACTTGACAGATTGTCTCTATACACGTTGTCATATCCAGCCTTAAAATCGGCGAATAGGTGGTGGATGTCGTTCTGCATTTCCTAGGTCTTTTCCAGGATCTGCGGTAGTCATTTCGTCAACAGATTGTTGACGAAAGGTGTTCAGGCGTTCACACAAAACGGATCTGACTGATCCCGCGATTATTGGCGTGGTCAAAGATTTTCGTTTCTTATGGATCGGGCAAATGATACTGTGATTCCAATCATGTGGCATGCTCTCCTTCGGTGCAGATCATCTCCAGATTTCTGCAGATCAGCACCCCAGCAGCTTTGTTAGACTTTAGTCTCGATATTGCTATCTTGACCACATCTAGTGGGAGGATGGAATTCTCTTCTATTATCGTTCAAATTGAGTGAGACATTCTGCCTGACAGTAGTGATTGTGTCTTCATCGACGTTTAACAGTCTGCGGAAATGATTCTCCCAAACTCTCAGTATCGACTGCGACTCTACTGTAAGTTGTCCATTATTGAAGCTTAAAAACCATAGAACACTACAACTAAAAACTATTGAGAATAAATTACAAAAAACTACATATGCCCTCCACTCGTGCGAGGTCCGAGGTGGACGTGGACTGTGAAAAACATTTTTTTTTAAATTTACCTATGCGGGAAAACCCCCAATTGGGCCCACTTTTTAAATTTGGGTCCATGGAAAATGATTTCTAGATCTAAGGTACCTAATTCGAAAATGTCATGTCGATATCTTTAAAAATGTAGGAAATAAAAAAAGTGTGACAGACACGACAGACGGACGGACACACCGACATTATGAAGGTTTCGTTTTTGTACACTTAACCTTAAAAACGAATATGATGTCAAAACGATTAACTTAATTTGTAATCTGAATACCTATCAGAATGTGCTTTCGGTACTCACCTTCGAGTTGAATATTATTTTCAGTCTCTACAAAGAAATCAAACGCAGAATTACTCTTGCCAACCGCTGTTTTTTGGGCTCAAAATGCAATTGAGTAATAGAGTCCTCTGGCGGAAGACCAAGTTGACTCTGTATAAGACATTGATCATCCCAGTCCTGCTGTACAGTGCAAAGGCATGGACAATATCCCAAATGGATAAAGAGTATCTTGGTCTTTTCGAGAGAAAAGTTCTGCGCGCGATCTTTGGTCCTGTTTGCGTTGATGGCATTTGAAGGAGAAGGTTCAACCACGAACTGTGTGGGCCGTACAGCAACATGAGTCGGATCCAACGCTTAAGATGGCTAGGCGATGTAGAGCGTGTGAACAAATTATCTCCATTCCCAAGAATCTTCGACTCTAAACCTGTGCGACAACGTAACAGATTACGTCCACGTACAAGGTGGCGCACACAAGTCGAGGGAGACATCGGCCGATTTGGTTTGCGAAGCTGGAGACAGCTGGCAAGAGGTCATGCCGGTTGGAGTCATGTAGCGCCTTTTGGTTTGCGTAGTAGTGGTCGGAGTCCTCTCTTTCGTTACTAGTCTACCGTATTGCGCTGAGTATTGATTTCAAATACCTACGTATTCCAAATCCGTCTGTATGGTTTGCTGAAATTCTGACCTCTGCTGGAAACCCTCGATAGACAGTACCCATCATTCCGTTGCTCATTGAAATAAACTTCTGATCGCTTTAAGCATTTTTTTATTTACAAAATATTACCATTTCTTATAATAATACATGACATCCGAAAAAAGAAATTATCAGATTTTGTAAATATTTGAAAGGTCTCAATGTTGCAACAACGTGCACGATTGATTTCTGAAATCAAATACGTTGTACATTTATTATAGCCTATGGCAAAACTACCTCTTCCTTAATACTTATGTCACTTGAATTCTCGGAACGGAACATCTTCTTCTGCAAATGTCGCCACAGTGTGCTCTTTGGAACATCGAATACATTTGCAGCATGATTTTGTGACATTCCATCGCCCAGACATGCTTGCACTGCCTTTGTCAGCTTCTCCTTTAACATTTCTTTTGACATTGGTCCACGCTTCTTAAAAGTCACATATTCCGGTAGTCGACCTTCCTGCGCGAGCCGGACTTTATGCCTATGAAGTGTGGACATGGGTATATCAAGGGCTTGGCTTATGCTTTTAAGTGAATCTCCATTTTTCAAACGTTCGCATGCTGCTGTTATAACCGGATTCTCACGGGTTGTTTTCATATACAGTGGATGCTTTTTCACTCGGCGCCACAGCACTGTTTTTGAAATCTTATATTTGATAGCAGCCTTCTGTAGACTCATACCTTCATCTACCACTGCTAGGACTGCATTTTCCAGTGCTTCAACACGGGCCGATTGTGTTTCGTTAAACGTTTGATAGCCTTTAGTGTCATCTGGACTAAGGGCTTGAAATTCACTGAATTCATCCTTAAGTTTTTTCATCGATTTCTCATCCTTCATATCTGTGCTGGAACATTGGCTGCTATCACCGATTGGGTCGCTCACGTAGTGTTCCATCATTGCGTTCTCATCGTCAGGCTTTTCGACGAGTGTTTCAACTTCATTGGTATCAATTTTTGTATTTGGAGTCAGTGTAAACGTGCCGGAACTTTCCGTAAAAATATATTCATTTGGATTGTTCGGTGTTATATTCTCGATGGTATAGCTGATTTTTTCCTGCTCATTGTATACCTCCAGAAATTCGAGTTGGCGTACACTACTATTTTCTGTGACTGTTTGATCCTATGGTGAAAAGGAAGACAAATTGAATTAGAAGTCGTCTTAGTCAAATTTATGCTACACATCGAGCATAAAACTACTGAATATTTTTTTAAAATCAGAGATTGCATACAAGTTTAGTCGTTGAGAAAGGTACTCAACTAAACTACAATGGATAATGGACCCACCTCTTCTTCTTCTTTTTCGACAATTTCCTGCTCCGCTTCGCCTTCTATTAGTTCCTCTTCTATTTCCGCCATCTCTGCAACATTTTTGCTATTATTTACCGATGTGCTATTTGCACATTCAAAGCTAATAGCGCTCTTAATGCCCAGTATGCTTATGGCCTCAAGGAAATCAGAGAGATTTGTTGATGATAAACTTGTCTCGCCCATATAAATAAAACTCAATACGCTATCCAATAAACTCCCTTTGATATCGGGTACCATTATGGTAGCCTCTTGGCCAAGGGGTATATCAGATAGCAGATCACGAAGCAGGTCACTACATGAGGATAGTACGAACCGATGAGCCACAACAGATTTACCCCGACAGGCAATCGTAATGTCACAGGTTGCTGAATCATTTTTAAGGGTTTTTTGAATATCAAGGATGGTTGCCGTGTGGCCCATCCACTTTAGGTGGTTCATTGTTTTTAGAAGATTATGGATTTGCTCAGCTGGAATTCAATTCCGATAAACCCCTAGTAAACAGGAATATTTGTGAATTCCCTATGTTCCGAGATTGAAGTTAAAGTTTTGTTTGGAATTGTTTTGTTATTTTGAGACGTTCCGCTGAGGATTTTCCACTTTTCACTTTGGCCACACACAAATGAAAAAAAAAAATAAGAAAGAAGCAATGGAAATGGATGACAAAAATATTTTTCGATTCGTTTCGTTCGAATATATTGCGCGTTGAGGGGGACGCGTTGAATTGTAGAAATGACAGTTCGACTTTCGTCACATTTTTTCATACAGCGGCTTTTTTAAAACAATTAAAAATCTAGGCGGTGTGCAAATTGCTTTAAAAATGTGCCAACATCTTAATTACAGGTTCATTTTTGACATTACCACAAATTATATGTGTCAAAAATAACCCTGTGTATAATATTTGGTGACAGACTTTTAAGGCATTTTGACATTAATTGTAAAATATATTTTGGAAATCTAATATTCTTTTATATCAATTTTGTAAACCAACATGACAAATAACGTTTTTCATAATAAGTCACAAAATTAGCTGTAGAACTGCTTTACATTTTAATATTGTTACTAATTTTCATAATTTCAAATCATTCCCTCTGTCATACCTGGAAAACAGCCGCTGTATGTCCGTGTTATTATGTAAAATCTGTCAAAGTTGCCATTAGGAAAATCTTGATTCCTGCAAAAGTTTTCTTGAATTAAAGGTGTAAATGGCATCCTTGCTAAGGAATCTTGGATCCAAATTGGCAACTGGCGTAGTTGCTAAAAATGGTAACCTTATTCCAAACTGTCTGAAACTCCTTACCAATGGATTATTTCGTTTATAGGACTATCTCCAGCTATCCGTCTTTCCCTGGTGAGATTCACAAGTGCTGAAAGCCGACGTAACAATTTAAGAAAACTAGGGCACAGTTCAAATGTTTTTATAAAATGTTATATTTTCAGCTACAATTCGCCAACCGGATGAAGTAGCAAGATCCCATTTGACGGATTTTGGAAAATATGTTGCTGAATGTCTACCGAAATATGTGCAGAAAGTTCAATTGACTGCTGGTGATGAACTCGAAGTTCTCATTTGCCCAGAGGGAGTTGTTCCAGTTTTGCAATTCCTAAAGGATCATCATCAGGCGCAGTTTGCAAATATTACAGACATTGGTGGCATGGATGTTCCTAGTCGAAAATATCGTTTCGAAGTGATTTATAATTTGTTGTCGCTGCGTTACAACTCAAGGATACGTGTAAAGACGTACACTGATGAGTTGACACCCTTGGACTCTGCTTGTGAAGTATTTAAGGGTGCTAACTGGTATGAACGCGAGATCTGGGATATGTATGGAGTGTTCTTTGCTAATCACCCTGACTTGCGAAGAATCCTAACAGATTATGGCTTCGAGGGTCATCCACAACGGCGAGACTTTCCTCTGTCTGGTTATGTTGAGGTAGAACTTTAAAACGAAATCACATGCAAGTTGATTAATATGCTTTACATTTTTTCAGCTGCGGTACGATGATGAGAAAAAGCGTGTGGTCTGTGAACCATTGGAATTGGCTCAAGAATTCCGTAAATTCGATTTATCCGCACCCTGGGAACAGTTTCCGAACTTCCGAAATGTTAATCCACCTGCTGTCCCCGTTGAAACCAAAACGGAGAAAAAATGAAATGTTATGCTCTTGACCATGAGTCATATTAAATAAAACGGAGATATGATAAACTTAATTTTTGTTCGTGCTTTTAGAGATGGGGTCATTCCGTAAAACTGGGTTTTTTTTACTGCTAATTCAAGCTTGGGACTATGACTGCGTTGCAGTAAATTATTGATTTTACCTGGTAATAAAAAGCTATTGTCGCATCTCATCGCCAGGGCACTCTACTTTCAGTCATGAAGACTGGCTGCCTTGCATCCTTGAGGTTCGGTATTTCTCTTCTTCTCGAACCAATGCATTCAGACTCCTTGACTGGAGCATTGTTCATTTGGAAATTGGCTCAATGTAGCGGAGCACTGTTTGGTTTACAAATTTTTACCTCTCGGACTATGTCCACAGTCTTGTACAGTTCATAGAGATCGGTGTTGACACAACTCCTTCGCCTTTCTCGCAGACGGGACCAAATATTCGACCGACGCAGAATTATTCATTCGAATGCCTCAAGAATCAGCTCAGTCATGCTGAAGTGGATTTCCTGTTTTGTTTTTTAGCAAAAAAACATTTCACATTTCCTTCATATGAGGCTGTAGCACAACGAAAAAGATGCTGCGCACACATGTGGAGTGGGGCCTCAACCGACTTGGTGGGCGGAACAGAATACACATCCCATTTAACTGATTTTGGCTAGCGAAAGATCGTGCTGAGAAAGAGGTAGCGCAGATATGTGGGGCGGGGCCTCAACAGAATTGGTGCGCGGAACAGAAGACACATCTTATTTAACTGATTTTGGCCAGTGAAATGTTCAATGTCCAGTCCGGACATTGATCAGCAACAAAGCGAACAAAGTAAATTCAGTTTTCCCTTCGAAATCATTTAATTTCACTTGAGAACTAAAAAACTATATAAACAAATGTTCGCAAGTATTCATATATTTCTTTATTTATATGTATAATTCCAATAACATATATGTTTTTGTTTCGTTACATTCTTCTTAATAATTTGTCTTTTATCAGGTACTAAGAACCAGCCAACAACTCAAAGTTTATACAAAAGAAAGTTAATAACCTATACACATTTTGTTTATATAAGTATGCGTTTTATTTTTTGTTTCAACTAAAATCGTAATGAATTCCACTCAGAATTCATTCAAAATAATTTTGGGTCATCATATTTATCATTCCACAATTTTGACCTACCAATTTCCAAATTATCTTTCGAATTATGTATGCATTTGGGTGATTTGTTTTTACAAAAATATTCAAGTCACTTTACGTGGAAATTGTCTTCGCGTTGATTATTAAGTTACATGATTTCTAGATATTAGTTGTGTTAAGTTTTTGTTAAGGAAACCCCAGTGATTTGATTTGTTTGTATTTTGTTCAAAATTCATCATTATAATTAAAGTTACAAGTTAGGTGAGAAGCCATGAGCGCCAAGGGCCTTAAGGGCCAACCACAATGGCCGTACAGAAACTTAAGAGGACTGAAGCAATCAAGCGAATACACAAAAATGATATAATGCGACCTTGGTAACCGCTTCGCTCAGTGTCGGTAAGTTCGGTCACTTTTGCCTACATACGCAGGAGCGAAATAAATTGCTCTCTATCCATGCAAATGTCAGTTGATAGCTGAATACTCCTTAAGTTTTTATATGCAATTAATTTGAAATTGAACGATGCTTCAGGTTACTTTTTGTTTAGTTATGACATAAGCTTAATTTTTTGTACGGCCATTATGGTTGGCCCTTTAGGCTTAGACCCGTTCAATATGTTAGATCAAAAGAGAGGTTGCGCGATTGAGGAAGTTATAATCGTTTGATCCTTTCGATCTATTCGATTACTGTTTCCCAATCATTCGGATATGTTACTTGTGGTAAAGAAAGTATACACATATTATGTAGACAATACCAGCAGCGTTAGGACTTTGGATATTATTCTCTTGTTGACTGTGCGCACAAGAGTAAATGGCTTTGGAATAAAAAAATCTCTGGTTGATCAGTTGAGTGGATTGTCACCCATGCACTTGGACCAGTGTCCATTGTGCAGATTACTGACCTTAAGTGGAAAGAGATTAGTTTCAAATGAGATGAGTTTGGGTCTTTTTTTTTAACCAATAGGGCGAAGGCCATTGGTATGAATTAACAAAGTGTGAGCATTACACAAAGTCTAGCCTCCAAAAGATAAACTGTAATATCTTCGAAAAGACGAGTAAACTGGAAATTTCGAGGAAGTACAAAATTTAATCAACTACGATTCATAACCACATTTGTCTTGTGAATAAAATAGGATTAAAATTAAAAGTAGACATTTTGAAGTTGACAAAAAAAAAGTGTGGTGCCTGGGAAGATGAAAAATATCACCTCCTATTGAGGCGTCATAAATCCAAATCACATGCATAATAACCTAAAATGTTGTTTGTTTTTGCCTGTTGCCCTCAAAGGCGACGTTTACATGAGTGGAAGAAGACAGAAATGTCGAAGGGTGAGTGTATGATTTTTTAAACACTTGGAAGGCGATGTATTTTCGGCGACCAAACTCATCTCTTTGCAAACCTTTTCGAAAATCATACGATCTCTTTCCGACATTTCTGCCTTCCTCCACTCATGTAAACGCCCACAAATATGTCGACAACTCCTCAAACAGATTCACATCCAAAAGATCGTTACCGGTGTCTGTGTGATTTACATTGTTCTGTTTTCTTTTTCTTCTTTTTTTTGTTTTGCTTTATCTTTCAAAGAGTATAAATATAAAAAATAAATTTTCAACAACAAATAGATCCGTAATATAAAAATACATTTAATATAGTTCATGTCCAATGAATCCAATTAACAACAAAATTGATTAAGTATATTCTTGTTTTGTTTAGCTTACAAATTTGCCTATAAAACTGTTATAAAGATATTTGTGTTTAGGTTTCTTTTCAAATTTTCCTAGATATATATGTATTTTTTTGTGTTTTAAGTTTTCCACAGAGAGAAAAAAGAAGGTAAATAACTTACAACAATTACAAAAGATATATATATGCATGTATAGTATTCTTAGCTTAATGTGTGCTTAATTTTTAAGTGTAAGATCATGCCCAGCGGGAGGCTGACTTGCATTACAGTTAAATAAGTTACACACAAATTCATTTCAAAGTAATATACGAGTAAAAGTTACAAATTGTTTTGTTTTGTTTCTCTTTGTTGTATGTATGTTTCTGATTTGTATTCTGCTTTTTGTATACAAAAAAATATTTCCCTTAAAGATCACGACAAAATAGCGTCTCAGTTTTTCAGTTCAGCAATTCCGGTATCCATACATTCATACGCTCAAATTTCATGCTGATATACCGCGTCGTCGCGTGAAAAAGTTTCACCAAAGTACCGCATACAAATGTATATCCTCTTCCGTCAAGGTTGAGTTGTAAAATGTGTACAATTGTTTATCTATTTTGTTTTGTTTTGTTTTTTTTTATAAATTCGTAAAATATATTTATATGGATTCTGTTTTCGAATAGTGCCTTAAACTGCCACCAGCAGTGCCTCCTGAGGCGGATGTTGATGAATAGTTTTTGTTGTTGTCACTGGTCGTAGATGTGTTGTCTGTGGAGAGACGTTCATGGTATTCCTGAAAGCAGGGCACGATGCATAGATTTGTCTGACATTCGGGACAATGATATTTGGTTTTGCGGCGTAGTATCCTTCCATGGCCATCAATGGTGTTCCAGCAAAAATTACAGCCTAATGCTGGACCTGGACGAATAACCGGGCAATGACTAGAACGGGGATTCTCCAAATTTAAGATCTCTCTATTAGTCTGTGTACGTGAGAATAATGTATGTGAGAATAAAGGAAAACATTGATACACATAAGGGAAGATTTTCAAGTGATACAACTCCTTACCTGTGGCGATGACACAGAGCGTTGGAGCTCTTCATTTTTCACCCGCAACGTGGGCATGTGTTCAAAAGAACTACCCAATGCTGCAGCTGTTGTAGGCCCACCAGTTGCGGGACCCGAACTCGATGACTCTGATATTAGAATCACCGATGCGGTATGTGTAGATGCCGTGTGTCCACCCTTTGCGTGAGGGCTATTTTCAGTTTCTTGCTTAATTGATGATGAGGTTGTTGATTGTTGTTGTGTTACCAAATGAGAAAAATTGAGCGTTCCAGATGAGTTAGCGGACGCTGGTATCGCCGCATTTCCCGCTATAACATATGCACTACTAGTAACCTGTGGATATATGGCATCAGAAATTGATATGTGTCCAGTGTGTGTGCACGAAAGCGGATGTGAATGCTGTCGATGCAGACCAATCCCAAGTGATTGCTTCGTAGCCGATAGCGATAATGCCATCGGACTTTGTTGGCTCGGTAAAAGTGGATGTGAATGCTGTTTGACCAAAAATGGAGTATTTTGTGGCACAGAAAGTAGATGCGGTGAGGATGGTGTTAAACTGGGTGCCGGCTCAGATGCATGACGTTCAATACGCGGCGGCACTGTTAGCAGATGAGATGATGTTGAGCTAACACCAGCTCCTCCAAATGTATCAAAATCTAGTCCAGTAGTTTCGGGTGAAACTTGATTGGCTGTGTCACTGTCTCGTTTGACACGAGGCTGACGAATTAGAAAACGATTGCGTTTACTGCCCATAACATTTACACTGGGTACTGTGGGTGGTGCGACACCAGTAGCTGGTGGGGTCCCTGTTGAGAAATAAATTTTGATCAATTTAAAGCAAATTTTTACGAAATGTTATACATAATTCAGAAAGAAATGATATTTAATGAGAACATAACTCTGGGGAGACTGTTTGAATTCAAAACGGAAAGACGGAAATTTGAATTCGAGTGGAGAGAGGGGGAATGTATGGAATAGGAACGATTAGTAAACTAGATTGAGGTAAACAATGGGTCTCAACATTTGCAAAACAAGTCAAGATTCTTAGAACAAAAACAAGGTTAAGTATTTGTCGAAATAAAAAAATGCAATGTATTGAGGAAATCTCACTAAAAAACTACCTGTTTCCTGTTAACTTGTATACAGCAGTTAACGAAAGAGCAGACGAATTGGCTAGGCGAGGGTCTGAAATGCGCATCAGTGGGGGGGCCAACGATTAGTGCATTGTACCGAACCATAAACGGCATAACACAAAAAGAAGCTAACACGTCTTGGCTTGTAAGAAACGATTGTTGCACAAGATCAACGTGGCCAGAGCTTACAATTGGTAAAACAAAACTCCTGGCGTTGGAACGAACTCGATTCTCGAAGTAATCACAGGACATTGCCCCATTGGAACTATACTTTGAAAATGGAATGCGGAGTCCAGCGACCTCTGCATGAGCTGCGGTGATGGGGAAGAGACCGAAACGATCCAACATCCGCTGTGCCACTGCCCAGCTTTTTAGAACCGACGCCTAGCTTCGCTGGGCCAAAGATTCTTCACAGAGACTGCGGACTTAGCGAACGCAGACATACTGGATCTTCTAAGATTTATTAAGAGCACGGAGTGGTTTCATCCATCACGCAGTAGGGGCCTCAGTTTTGCACCCAACTGCACATCTGCCGTCTGCTGGCACGAGAAATGAAAAACCCGTGCTTTTTTTAAGTTATATATATATTTTTGTTTTTAAACATTGAAAATTACAATAATTTATTATGCGTTTTCATGATTTCATTCTTTTGCCTTCCATACATGTTAATCCCCAATTTTTTGTTTTGACGCCTTATTTATTTTTTTCTTTTTTTTTTAAATATTGTTAATTTCACACGAGACATTTTTTTCTATATGTATTAGCAAAAGAATATTCTAAGTCTAGTATTGGGTTTTTTGTTGTTTTTACTATTACAGATTTTCTTTCTTTCTTTTCTTACGTGTTCACATTTATATAATTATTTAATTTCTTCTCATAGGATTTTATAATTAGGATTGTAAAAAGTAGTGTTGTTCTGTATCCTATTCGTTTTGTATCTTCTTCAATATTTTGTTATTCTTTTCATATATATGTACGCGTACATAGATATATATTTTTATTTGATTTTCCAATAATGAAAAATTTATATAACTAAATTAACTAACAAAAAAAAACTGTGTTCTTATATTTTTTCTGCATGTTTACCTTTATTTTCTTTTGCACTTTCTTACGTAACGTAAATACACAATATAATATAGAGAGTTCCGTATGATAGGTGTATATATATGTATATACGTATAAATATATATATATTTACTCCTTTTTTATCTCGATCTTACTTAAGAAACTACCTCTAAATAAAAACTCTTAATAAATACACATAAAATGTAAAGTTTTTGGAAAAAAAAATCATTTATTGAGTATGTTAAAAAATAGTTGTAGTAAAAAAGAGGGGGGAGGGGCTTTGTTTGAGATATACTATATGAAGAGGGGGGCAAAATAAAAAACCATGAGAAAAGAAAAGAAATTAAAAATGGTTACTCTCCCACCGTGTGTTAAGGAATTGCTAGCGCGTTCAGGTGATTTTTGTTTTTTGTTTATCTGTGTACTCGCTATTGGCAGGACCAGCTGCACGATTTAGCTGTTACAAATTGACTATATATATGTATGCATATATAACTTCGTTCATCATACATTAATTTACTGCCAATAGGAGAGAGGAGGGATGTCCTTACATTTATAAGATATGTATGCAGACGTGGTCTGCCCTTCGCTCAATGGCCATCCTACTTAAAACCAATATTTGCTGTGTGTATCAATCATTGAACAGTGTGGTTAAATAATAGAATCTATTTCTATTCAAATAAAAAAAATAATAAAAAGAAAAGACAACAATTAGACTGTACATTGTGTGGACTTTGTGTTTTTTGTTTTGTTTATACTTAAGTTTAACCTAATATATATATATTCTCTGTTTTTCGTTCTTCATCTGTATTTTCTTGGTTTTCATCGGTTGACATTTCGGTTGCAACCAAACAATCAGGCTATAATGCATTCATACTATTATCGTCCTATATGGAATTAAAGTTAATACTTTGCAGATTCATTGCCGCAGGATTTACATTGACAGCGCCATCAACGTAGCGTTGTCGTGACATTGTGTGTATACCGCCGGGGAACTCCATATGTCGGGTATCTAAGAAGCCCATCACACCCATTGGATGGTTATGTGGGGTGCACATGAGTGGTGTCGGCGTGTCCGATGTTGGAGGAACTTGCATATTAATAGCTGGTTGGTTGATGTGCTCATAGTTTTCGATAGTGGTCTCTTCATTGGTGGGGGTTGGCGATGGTGAGAGATTCTCTTGTTTCACCACTCGACTCTTAATACTTGGTCGACTAATTGGGTAGCCCCGCTTTTTATACTCGAGCCATAGTGTGCGATTGTTTACACCATACAAGCGCGCTGCCTTACAAAAACCAATTCCACCCGATCGTACAGCTTCTAAAGCTCGAATGAAATTCTCATCTCCTTGTGGATTAACTGAACGCTTGCGTTTGACTGTCGTTTGGGTTGTTTGACTGCCGGCTTGAACTTGATTACTGCTTCCAACACCAGTTCCGCCACTACCTCCTGTATTAACTACACTTGCATTGTTCCCACCAAGTGACGCGGGATTGCCCGCATTATTGGGACCACCAGCGCCGCCGCTGCCACTACTGTTTGCACCACTACCCGGTCCCGGACCACCCGAACCACCGCCCGATGTGAGCCCCGATGGAACTGTGTTCATTTGATGAACTGGCGATTGCGTTGGTGTTGGCCCTTGGCTATACACCGATTGCACCATTGCCGACTCATTTGGAGATGTTGGGGTCGATAGGTTCTGTGAGTAGCTACTAACAAGACTGTTGACGGAGATTATTTGTGGTGAATACGTTGAATTCTGATAGTGCATTTGAATGTGACCCTGTTGTTGCTGTTGCTGTGGGTTACCAAGGCCATTGCCACCGCCTGTTGCACTGGAATTTCCATTTGAATTTGCGTTCTGCTGTTGCTGTCGATGTTGCTGTTGTTGTTGCTGCTGCTGCTGCTGTTGTTGTTGTTGCTGCTGCTGCTGTTGCTGCTGATGTTCAGTTTGATTTTGATTTCCATTGTTGCTTGGATTGTTGGTTGATTGATTACTCAATCCGCTATTGCCATTCGGATTATTCGAGTTGTTGGTATTGCCATTACCAATTAAATTGGGCTGACAAGACGACAGCGAAAATCGGGGATAATTTGAATCAACGACCGTCCATTGCAGACCTGGGAGAGGAAGGAGAGCCATAATTAGTTCTATTTTTGTTTACATTTTGTTTTTTTGTTTTTATGAATTAACTATAAGAGATTTGGTTTTTTTTTTCAAGTCAATTGTCGTTTTGTTTCTATGTAAAAAGGAAATACTACAATAATCGTGTGTTGCGCGTTAAAAACAAAATTAAAATATCTCTCATTACTTGACCTCCACTAAACGATACTCTGCCAAGAACTGCTCTACTCAATCGTAGTTATTTTCACAGTTTTAATTATTTTTCGTTTGAATATATAAAAAGAATGTAAGAGTAATAGGCATTTATAGGAAAAAATATGTAAAATAAGAAATTCTAATTCAATATATAGACAAAAAAAAAAAGAATTTAAAATAAAAAAAAGGAAATCCTTAAAAGCAACTAATAGAAGGATTTTTCTATTGATCGTAGTTAGAATACAGACTAGGTGACGAAGGTCTTGGTTTGTCCTTCGCTAAAGAAGGCAAGCCAGGGCTCGTTTCGAAAAACAATACAAAAAATACAAATTTTCTATAGCTCTCTTCTCCTGATCCCAGACAGCAAGGAATGTGTTGTTGAAAAATTATTTGTTTATTTATTTTTCTTTTTTGTCAATTATTATTGTTCTATTTGGTGGTTATTTTTTTTTTTTGTTTTCTTTTTTCTTTGTTTTTAGAGTGGATGCGTGAATTTGCTTACAGGGTGTGGTAGTAGATTAAGCAATTCTTACTCCCTTCATTTATTGACATTAGTTCGATAGATTATTCATAATTTTATTTGATGATTAAAAGAGGGAAGAAAGCAAGTCATGTTTTTTGTTTTTTTTTTACAATATTTAATAACAAAAAGTCAAAGAAAAAACATCTAAAAATAAATGGTACTCCGATTAAACAAACACAAAATAATAATATTTAAGACGACAGTTTCATAGTTTTTGTTTCATATTTTATTTCTTGTTGAATACGCCACTGGGGAGAAATATAAGTGTATGAACTGAATCGTAATGAAAGTTTTTTTGATTTTTCTCAACATGAATTTATGGTAAATGAATTATCTTACGTGGTTAAGAGTAAATTACTTGTAATCATATAATCAAACAGGATCAGTGGAGGAGGCATATTGAGAGATATTGCTTGGTTAATGCAAACGAACTCCATTAGAGTGCCCACATAAACAACTTAAGAGCTAAATAACCAAATGAATAATGTATAAATATAAGGTCACAAGTCGAAAAGCAAAGAGCACTAAAATCCTAATTTAATATCGATGGTCCTCGTAATAAGAACGGAATTTATTTATGACATTTGCATTCACAGACAGTTGAGCCTTGTGAATTGAAATTTAGACCTGTTCGAACGTGCAACCTGTTAACTGTCAAATAAGTCAAATGAAATGCAACTGTTTCTGTTTGCAACTCACACAACTAGTTGATTGAATTCGAATGTGTTTAGACAGCAGCTACTGATGAATTGGAAAACTCATCCTTGAAATTAATACTCAATAAGGAGTTTGACCATTGCGGTTGAATAGGACACGTTGCCGAATACAAACAAGACGTATTCATGTCATTGTGATTTGCATTGTTCGATTTTACATAAAAACTAAATCATTGTTAATTTGGCAGAAATCAATGACGGTCAGTATTTGTTAGTAAGGCGGAGGAAAATAGAAGATTTGCCATGAAAGCCGTAAATTAGTAAAGCGATGATTAACAATCATAAAACTTGCATCATTTGCAAACAAGGACCTGAATATGCAATACTCTTGCATGCTCCAAATCGAAAATCAAGAATACTACTTATTCCGTTGGAAAGAACTTCAAATTATCAAGATTCGAAAATTATGGGTTAATCTAGCTTTTGGAACCGCTTATGCACTTCTATTTGAAAATGACGTGCATTAGTGAGGTTAAGTGTGACTGAGAGATGGGTGGAGATGGATAATATATAAAAAGGTTTACATGGTACATGGTAGAATGAATGTGAGACAGGTCGAAAACGTCTGCGTTTACATGGTCAGTCTGTAGTCATTTTTCATTTTTAAGAATTTTTTTAAAAACAATTGATACATGGTGTAAGGACAACAAGGTGCGCAACTTGTCCAAAGTAGACGTCTTTGAATTTATGACCTCACTCTTCTTAATTTTTGATTTGTTTCTTAAGCTTCAATCGCAAAATAATTTCATGTTTGACAGATCGAAACGTCTTGTAGTCATAATTTATTTTTAAGAAATCTCCAAAAGCAGTGAATGCATTGTGTAAGGCGAACAAGGTGCATAACAACTTGTCAAAAGTAGCCATCTTTGAATTTTTGACCTCACCATTGGTAATTTTTGATTTGTTTCTTAAGCTTCAATCGCAATATAATTTCGTGTGTAAACAAGGTAAGGTGCAAATTGATGAAGTATGACCTGATTAAATAATTTCTTATTTGTATTATGAATGAAAATGAGACAGCATGTTTCAAAAGTTGGAATATGTGGGCAGATTTTGAAGAAATAATTAAAAAAATTGCATAAAAAGTACAAGCAATTTTTATCTGCCACTACTTGTAGTATTTCGTTTGAAATGAAACTACAGAGAATAGCGTCACGCATTGCTTCAGCAGGGCTGTCAAGTACGTATTGTTTTGCTTACACCATGCGCTGGATGCACTCTTATGAACGACAATGATAATTAAAAATACTGATGGTGAAGAAATCCATGATATTGAATAAATAAATTAAGCTACAAAGTACATCTGCTGTTAATTTTAGCAGTGTTTTTTTTTGGAACGATTTAAGTCATTTTTAATATTTCGTGAACAACCCACAACACAACTTGAATCAGAATTCAGAAATGAAATTTCGTTCATGTCGAACAGACTCGCTTTTCATTGTAGACTCGCGTTTACACTACAGATCCACGTTTACACTACAGACTTGTGTATACACCACAGACCTTCGTTTACACTATAAATATAAGTCTGCCCGAACTTTTGTCATGACGGAATGTGCAACAAGTCATTGAAGTACGTCGAAGTTGTTATAAATTCTATTTAAAGATGAGATTGATTTAAATAAGATAAACCTGATGAATGCATGGGAAATAATGTTGAAAAATTTAAGGTTATGTCTTTTGAAAATGTGTAAATTAACTGTTAACTGCACGGGAATGCAAGAAATATGATAAAAGTAAATAGCGACAGAGAATTAATCTCATTACATTATTCAGTCACAAGTAATCAATGAACAATTTGCAAGTGAGATTTGAAAAGCAAGGTTAGGTTGACTTGCAGTGGCATATTCCAGTTACATTTTGCGGCCGCGAAGAACTTAAGGAACTCGAAAATATAGGCATTATTTAAGTTGTGAGAGAAAATGGATGTGAAAACATGTGAAAATAAAGAAAATGCAGAATTTTCGGTGCAGAGCGAAAGAGAAACAAGTTAAAATCATCTCCCCGAAGCTGTTTGTTTCATATATGAAATTTTGATTAGTCGGTGATTTGAAAGAGAAATCAATATTCTTCAACTATTGTGAGATGACCCCAGATAAATTGGCACTCCGAGCGACTTTAACTTATCTTTGAACAGGGATGTGGACATTTTTCGCCTCTCATTTAAACCAAAGTTATACTTTGTCGGAGCATGTGTTGAAAATAAGTAAATAAGAATGCCGTGACACATGCTTCTCTTCTTTCGATTTCAGCGAAATAAGCTTAAGATGACTGTAGCTCCGATATTGTTTTAGTACTTACACGATGTTAATTCAAGATATAGAATAAGAAATTCAATTCCCGCTGCATCAAGCATTATACACTAGTGCCAACGACGATATCATTAAATGCATATGGTAGTGACCAAGAACATAATGGTTTTGGTCACAATTCGAAAAAATAATATCAACAACGAAACAGAAAAGACGATCAGGCAGTAGTATACATAGAAAAAAATGCGTTAAGAAGAACAGGAGACAGAAAAAGCATACTCACACACATGGCAGAAAGTTTTTTAATGGCGAAACAAAAGAACAGCACAACATACAGATAAACTTATCAACTCACCTGAATGCGATGACTGGGACTGTGAACAACTGGCATTGGGACCATCGTGTTCCGAAGGTGTTGTGCCTCCAGAGATATCCAAGGGCAGGGTTTGCGGAACACTTAAATCCGTTTCTGGTTTCTAAAATCACAAAAGGAATGAAAAGAGCAGTCAGAAAAGCTGATTGATTAGAGGATTCAGTTTAGTATTTACAATTTGCATAGTATGGGGATGGCCATGACCATCGTCCAAACTATCAGGTGATGAGTCCTGCTGATGTGCTTCAACATCAACACTTCCCGACTCTTTTATGATTTTCGTATGCAATGTGTGTCCTAGACCACTCGCATTGCCACCAAATGATATTGGATTCATTTGAGAAATATTGATATTTGCCCCGGTATCGACTCCGCCATGCTCATCTGAAGTGCGATCGCCAGACCCTGTTCACACAAAGAGAAATGTTAAAGAGGAAAACATTTTTTTGATGTGATGACTGAACTGACCATTATTTGAAGACTTTCTTAGACGTTTCCTTCGTGTAGCCGGTGAAGTGCCAGCACCTAGGGGCGATGGAGTTCTTCTCAATTGATGTAACTGCTGTGTTTGACTTTGCTGATGATGATGATGGTGATGGTGTTGTTGCGGTTGCTGCTGTTGAAATTGTGACTCCGAACTGCCCCATAATGAGTCAGTTCCGCTACCACTGCTTTGTAGTTGATCAGGTTGTTCTGATGATGATTTACTTTCGGATTTTGTCAGAGTCGCTGCATCGGTGGGCATTTCGGCTAATCCCTTGATCTTAAGCATTTCAGCCGTTTTTAGAATGTGCGGCAGTTGCTCTTGTGACACATTCACCTCACCGTAGTACATAAAATCGACCATTGTCTTAAGGTCATCGTATTGGACATCCTTTAGTATAACAATTGGATGTTGACATGGATTCGTTGTAAAGAGAGTCTAAAGAATAATCGAAAAAGTAAAAAAAAATATATTTCTTTTAATACAATGTCTGGTCATGGTCGCTTATCTATTAAATGTGTGCAAAAGTATTCACTTTGAACTGATGAGACAGACAGCTGGTGATGAAATCAAAAATAAATATCACGTCATACGAACTTATGCCGAATTGTTTATTGTGCGGACTGCCTAACACGTGGTACAAGCGCGAACGAACTTTTGCTGTTTGTAAACAATATCGCGCTACATCTAGACTTTATCTTTCGATGATACGTAAGCACAAGTGCTAAGACTGCTTGAAAAGCGTTTGGATTTAAGGTTTGATCGATGAGCTACCTTTAATCGACAAGTTCTGCAGAACATCTAGAGTAAATTCGAGTCGATTCAGTTCTGATTTTAAGGCAAGTGGTAACTGAGGCCGGGGAGAAAAGTCTGTTGCATCAGACACAAGCACAAAATAGAGTCAGCTCATTGCATGACGAATGTACAGTCAAATGCAAAGATGTCAAATCAACACCGATTTCATGGTTATGAATGATTAAGACGTTCGAGCTATCATGAACTTTTGACGTTTTGGTGTAACAATCTCGGCTTTTATTTTTTATTGAGCGTTGCGTTGTTTAGCCAATGAACGGGATAGAATATAAGAAAAATACCATAAGCATAATGATTCTGTGGAGCTGTATCTCGCTAAGATGGACTTGGATCTAGCTTCTACAGCAAGCACTCGTGTTGTGCAAGTTCTTTCCTCCGCCTTCAGGTGGCTATACAGTCCGCCGTGGACTTGGGTTATGCTTGCTATTATTCTCTCACGATTTTAGGGAACCTACAGTTTAATGCTGACACCGAACGCTGAAGCTTGCGACACTTGAAGAGTGTCAGTGACTCGAAATAGGTGGGGCCATGAAAGTGTGAGTGGTGTTTTCGGCAATCACACCTAGACTTTGAGCATAGGTGTCGATGCAACTATCCACTACACCCACAACGTCATTACCTCTCAGACAATCTCCAACAAAAAGATGTTCTTTTTCATCTTCTTCAGGTGGTGACGCAGTCCGGGGATGGATTTGGGCCTAGCGTGTTGTTGTACCACCACTCGTCTTGTGCTTGCAGTTGCTTTCACATGAGTGGGGGAGATACCCAAAATTGTATGCCGACTCCGTGAAGAATTTTATGGCGCCGTGAAAATGAAAGTTGTTGCATCCGAAATTGAACTACGAACTCTCAGCGTAGGAGTTAACGCAATTATCCACTACACCTCGGCGGCCACAACAAAAAGATGTCTACATATACATATATATACACATTGTGGCGCAACAATCCGAAGTGGACTTATCTCTAGCATATGCAGCAACAACTCGTTTTGTACGAGCCATTGACCTCTCATGAGGGGACCTACGGCTTAATGCCGATTCCGAATGACGCAATTTTGAGAAGATTTTTCCGGACAGCTATACTCTTTGAGCATAGTCGAAAGACGTAACTCGAAAGAGGTGGAGCTATGAACAATTTTTTTGATAAATTGTTATCTGTGATGGGAATTGAACCGAGATTGAAAGTCTAGCGCACAGAAATCGACACACTTACCCACTCCTCGACACGCATAACCACCACATACTACCCGCGACTGCCCTATGTTAGAGGGCTCCCAGGTTCGAATCCCAGTGAAAGCAAAGTTAATACGCTTTTATCCGGTTTTTCAAATCTGGTCCAGTCACCATTTGCCGTTGGAATCAAATTAACGGCACTATTACTGCAGCAGGCGATCAGTGGTAGTAGTCTGACTGTGGGTATCACAATTGACCAACATAGTCTAAGTGTGCTGATTAATTTAATACCAACCCCCTAACCTAACCTACCTACTACTCCATGGCGGCCAAGTACCTAACCTGGAGTATGTTTACCATTTTGAAGAATTAAACAACCCAAAGGCTTTAAACAAATAAATAATCAAGTCGTCACAAGGAGTAAAAATAATTTCGAGGTTGTGTAAGACTTCGTATAACTCGGCTCCGCTGTAAAAAGTACCAAGATCAAACGCAGAGAAACTCCTGTCAACCGCTGGTTTTCTGGACTCAAACGGCAATTGAGTAACAGAGCCCGGTCTCGAAAGACCAAGTTGACTCTGTATAAGACATTGATGATCCCACGGAACGCGGAACAAGAAACCCATGGTCGTTTTGAGAGAAAAGTTTAGTGTGCGATCTTTGGTCATGTTTGCGTTGATGGTGATTAAAGGATAAAGTTCAATCACGATAGATGGGTCTAGTCAGGCCATGTAGAGCGCATAAGATGGCTTGGCCATGTAAACTCTTAGCTACTGCCCGAAAAATCTTCGACTCTGCCTCAGTTGGCACAGAGAAGATATACGACTACAGTGGCGCAGACAGGAGAGAGCGCATGAACAACTAAACTCCTGCCCGAAAAATGTTCGACTCTGCACCTGTTTGACAGAGAATGCCTACGTCCAAGGTGACGCAGAAAAGAAGAATGCACCTCAACGATCCATGCGCAAATGGAGACAGGTAGCAAAAGATCGTGCTATCTGAAGATGCCTGTTGATTGAGGCCCAGCTCATCAATCAATCAATCAGCATACAGCTCTGGCCATTAAAGTGGCACCAAACTCTTTATCCTTATGAAGCAAATGATCACCCAAAACTAAGAATGCAAACTTTAAAATAAACGAATATCTGTATCATATGACTTTGCACGCTGAAGTAAGCTCATGGAGATCGTTTTGGACTTAACTTTTGGGACACTAAACAACTTTATCGCGGTTTCACCTCCCGCAGGTCACTTAAAATGCTTCAAGTGAACAACTACTGTGACAAAAGCCTGTCAAATAACTGTTTAATTTCCTATTATTCATGGGGGAGCAGTCTTAAGGCAGACCTGAAGCAAGTTGCTGATGAAACTGGAGGGAATCGGTTAAAATTGTATATTTCCCTACATAAAAACTTGAACTAGAGTAAGAGAAAAGGAAAGGCATTTTTAATGACTAGTAAACAAAATGTGAAAGACGCACTTCACTATTCGTACTTAAATGTCTACCAAAAGTGGTATGGATCTTCTAATCAGTGCTACTGTTGTGACTGCAAAATTATAATACTTTTTGGTAAACCCTTTAAAACTTTAAGTTTTAATTTGATGATTTGATTTCCTGTTATTTCGATTAGCCCCTCATGACAGAAGAACCCACTTTTTCAGATGAATATTCCGGCACAAAATGACGTCTTGAGTATCAGATTTTCTAGATCCATTATCGGGCAGTGCCGTACAGTCCAAACACGATGTATTCGGGAACAAGCATTGGCTTCACGATCGCCTAAGAAAAATTACACTTGCATCAGATGGAGTTTGTGGAAGTTCTTTTCTGCCCGATCAATCTATTCCTCTAACTGGTTCGATCGACTTTTCACTTGCTTCTATTTGATTGGAGCTAGTTATCAATGGATTAATTGCAAAACAACACACATCCAATTTCCTTATGTAATGTTTGACAACTAAACATTTGATCGAAGTGTCATTTTTTGATCTAAAAATTCTCTCCTCGTCTTTGATGTTCAAGAAAAACCCAAGAATTTAACAGAAATTGGACTTTTTAATCGTTATATAGCGATACAAAAGTATGTCACTGCCTCTCTCCACTGGATCCCTGACCTGTTGCCAGAAATCGAAAACCTAAAGTACTACAATTTGTTTAACCCAAATAAGGGTTCACTGTTCTTTGGAGAGAATTACTACAATTACTTGTTAATGTTTGTAATTGTTGCCTACGCTTAGTTTTTCATTCTATTTGCCTTGGCGTTATGCTAATCCATTCATCCCATAAAAAAATATGGGACGCCTTTTCCCTATCCCCGTGTGATATTAAATATGAATGAACTCCTTCTTGAAAGCTGAAACAGGACTGTGATTATAAGCAACTAACGACTTTTGTGTGTTTGTTGACCGCTTTTGGCACTTGCTACCTAATTTGTTCTAATTAGAGTGGTACACGCTAACACTTCCACCTGAAAATCCCTATGCATGTTATACGAAATACCAAAATATAACAAATACACAAAATATTCAAAAGAAAAACCCACAATACAGGGTCTCAATACATACACTCTGCACAAGTTTGCATTATACTTGGAAAGCATCAGTTTTTCGAGCAAGAAAAACTATGCGGAAGATTCCTTATCTCCCAGTCAGTTGTAGGAATCATTTTTTCATTAAATCCACTACACGAAATGGAAAAGCATGTAAGCGCGCGGGTAATTGGCAACAAAAGTCCATTAGTTGTCATAAATTGGACAATTAAAGTGTTTTTCCGTTCATTCGTTCGTACGTGTATACGCTCCAAATCCAATTTTATTAAAACAAAAAAAGTCGAGATAAACGTATAAAAAAAAATACTAAAACCGAATGAAAAAAAAAAAATGTATCCAAGAACATAAAAAAAAAATCAATTTTATCTATCTATGCGTCTATCATACCTGAAAGTACGAGCTGCATGCGGACAAAACAATTTTGTGCGCCTGAAGCTGACGTCCTTCAGCCGCCAGGGTTACATCCACCAGCGTCCCATTGTGCAGCAGCGAGGAACATACCGAAATAAAATTCGGTTGGTGGTTGTTCCACCGCAAGCAAAATTGCTGCACGGACATCTTCACTTCTCACTGTTATTGTGCCTGTCTCTGTGTACACTCGTCAAATTGGAGTGGTCCTCCCAAAATATGCGTGCTTCTGCTCAAGTTTTTCTTTAACACTTTCCCTGCGCCGAATTCGCTACACAACCGACGTCATCTATAGTGTCTGTATTCTTATTCTATCACGTTTATTAATTGCACTCAATGTGCATAGATTTGATCACGACAAATACACATCCACCATTTATTGTTTTCTTTTTTTTGATTACTTTTTTTTTTCTCTTTGATGGTTCACCCTATCCTCCCACACTCGATGACGATGGTATTTTACTTTTTTTTCTTCGTTTTTTTAAAAACCGAGTAAGGAACTTTTTTAAGACCTTGAATTTGTTTCTATGACGTCATTCATTTACAAATCACTTTTAAGTTCACACGCGAAAAGAAACAAACGACAAAAAGAAAATAAAAATAATAAAAATTTGAAAGAAAGAAAAAAAAACTAATGACGAGTTCAAGCAGTCACAGGGAAAAAAAAGAAAGAAAAACCACAAGAACGATTATGTGCGTTGTAGGTTCCAGGGGAAAATCCACAGCAGCTTGAAAATTTGCGTCATTTTTTAAGGTTCACTTCTACTTTATTGTCTTTGATTACAGCGTTTACATTTTATTGTTTTTCTCGCACTACTGATGAGATTTGTATAAAAATTTTATCCTTGAACTCGGGACGAAAGAAAAAAAATGACAGCCGCGGGCGACACAAATAATACATTCGTCGCGGACGGTTCCATGCAAATACAAAATGGCGCGCGTTCATCTATTGTTGCATTGTTTTTTTTTTTCTCTTCACCAAGTAATATGATTATTTCACTGGGAAATCGAATGGCGTCAGTAATTTTATTTCAATTTTGAACACTGGTCTCGTTAACGTCACAAATTATTTATAATTTTGATGAAATCAAATCGAAAATTGAAAGGGGAAATTGTTTTATTTTTCTTCGAGTCGACAAAGGGTTAATATTTTCTTTTGAACGATATTTTTGGCTTCACTTGGTATTTTTATGTAATGGAAAAGTTCCAAAACCAAAACGACTTGAGAGACATCTGGTGGAGATTTTATTGCCTAGTTGACTTTTTCAGATTACAGAGGGATAATAAAAAATGCAAACAGTGATGCCAAGTCGCCATAGAATTACTCAAACATTACTAAATAATTATTTTTTTTAAATTGCTTTTAATAATTTTTGTCTGACGAGACACAAATTAACTAGTAAAAATCGGAATATTTTCTGATATCATTGCTGTGAATAATTTGACTGACTTTGTGACATTGTTAAACAAAAGTTATTTGCTAATGCACGAGTATATAATATTTTGAAATATATTCTCTCGCCAATATTAAGCAGTTACTTCGTTCTATGAGTTCTGAATCATTCAGCAGGGTTATTGACAACAATCTTGGAAAGATCCAACAAACATCAGTTTATATATTTTGTTAACAAAAAACAAAAGGAAGAAATTAAAAATTAATTTAACCTCAAAAGAAATTGTTAGAAATTATGACTTATTTAAGAGAAGTCTAATATATGCACATTAATAAGCATGTTTGTGCCCTGCAATGTATTTTCTTTAGCTGTAATTATGAAGCCTGCTATTCGATATCAACGCAATTGACAACTTCACTCACAGTCAAAATGAAAAGCTGCCTATAACTCATGATATAAAAGTGATAGGTATGTTTGACAGTAAATCGAATCGAACTATAAATGCATGATTACATGGGTGGAAGAAGGCAGTAAATATATTGCATGTGAATCGGATCATTTGCAGCATATTTTCACTCAGTGATATTCTATTCTGAATTGAGCAATTTTCAGTGAGGCAGTGCATTTGAAAGTGGATTTTTGGATGGAGGCTTGTTTTCAGCGTGGAAAATCATATGTCCTATTTCTGATATTCCTGTAAAGAGCGGATTTACCAGGCGCTTTAAACACCCACTAAGGTCACATGGAAATCGTTTTGGAAAATAATGGAATAACAGTATTATGCATATTTAGATAGTGGCGATTCTTATCCGAATCCTTTCCGGAAATTGCACCAACTTATGCTGATTTGTTTCTGGTCTCTTTGTTAAAATGCTTCTCACCAAATTTGTTCAGACTTCCATCTGACGTCAAATTTATGTACAAAAAATGGTGATGCTGTCAGTGATATCCAACATATCTTATATTCTCTTTTCATGACAACTGCCTACGATAACAACAGCAACGCATTGCATTCCAGCAGTTCCACTTTTTGCATATAAAAATACCTCCATGCCTCCTAATGTCATTAAAGTAACTAACATGTCATAAATGTGTGTACAATTCTGGAAAAGCTCAATTCACATTCTTCCATATTTCCACAAGAGAAATCAATCAAAGTCATTTACACGCAGAAATATTTTTCACTCTTCCGTTTGCTGACATTAAGACGATGCGACAGACGTTTGATTGAAAATCAATATTTGGGTGAGGGAGGAGAAAACTTGCTGGGGTAGTCCTGTTCAGAAAAGAAAAGAGAAGAAAAAAATGAATGAAAGACACATATATCGAAGACTGAAAGATCGGACTCTTATTTATCCTGTTTGCACCACACAATATGGGCAATTTCAGATCACCCTTTTAAAGAATGGAAAACGATATATGATTGGGGTTAGAGGGACGATTTAAATGCGTAATAGGTACATGCCCAAGCCATCGTTAAAATTAAAAACAAACAAATTCCGTCCGTCCATCTTTATATACAGCCTATATATTTCTTCCTTGTAACTCCTCCCCTGTTTACTATTTATGCAAAGGGTAAATGGAGGAGGAGTTAACTGTATCAAGAAGTCGTTGAGCTGGATTAGGATAATTAATTAATTAATAATAAATCATCTTTGTTCTTTAGGAGAGATGTTAAAAGAGTTTATAGCAGAGTTTAGATCAAAAGATCTCTAGACTACTTCGATGCTCCACTTTTCGATCGTGAAGATTAGTCCAAGTTGATGTTGATTGTCCACTTTGTCTTTAAACTTCACAGCGGTTGATTCTCGCACACTTTCTTATTTGCCGTCGAATGATTTTTGTTTGATGCAGTGCAAATACATTCTTCCTCCGATATTTCTGCCTTCTTCCGCTTTCGTAAACACCGCCCATATGACTGATTGGTTTTCTTCATTATTGGCATGAACAATCGGAAGTACCGAAAAAATTTAAGGATCGTTTGCTATTGAACCTGACCTTCAAATTAATAAAACCGATCGATTTGGGATTTCACTGATCTCCGGCAGTGTGAAGATGTTGAATGAATCAGCTTTAGATATTTAACTAAGTGACAGGATTTTATATGCCATGATCAAGATATGCAGGAAATGCCGCGTGAAGGACTGTCCGTGTTAAAGGGACTGTTCTTTTTCATCTACTTATTGCTGCTTTCACTTCAAGAGTGTTGACCAACACATACCAACTAACTGCGCAAACTTATGGCACAAATATGCTCCCTGCTAAAGAAAAAGTGGGGAATATGCCGTCATACATAACAAAGGTATGCTACGTTATTTTACGAAATCCAGAACATTCGGAAAAAAAACACACGATTTCAAGAATAAAATTAATAAAAATGTAATTTACTGATGCGCCTTTCGTCTTATCGCAAATACAAAAAGAGCACTAAAGTACAAAACTGAAGATAAAAGAATTATACTTTTAAAGAAGCAAGCAGATTACGTCTTTAGGTCGAAATTTCACAATTTTGACATTTGATCACGCAATTATATTCTCTGAGATTGACAATCATAGGCAAAGCAGTCGATATCGAAAATCGAAAATGTGATACAATTCCTGGCACTACTAGTGATAAGAGCAGGCGTTTGACAATCGGAATAGAGGTGAATGATATTTGACCATTTGCTTTGCGCAAAAACACCCTTTTTGGGTGTTTACAAACGACTGGGCAATCCGCCTGGGCAGGCAAGAATTTCCACCCGAAAGTGAGGAAAATTTTGTAATAATAAGGGTAAGCAATAAGGGATGAAAACAGGCATGCTTCACTCGAGAATCTACTTTGAAAGTGGAAGCCATCTCCTTCTCGCTTCTGAACATCATATATTCTGTCTCCAATACTTTTGCATTCTTTCACTCATGTAATCATCGTCTTAACCTTTTCAAACCGAACTGATATATTCCACAAGGGGAAAAAATACTTCGCCCTCATAGCGCCAACAGTTTGCACTCTTTTTCTGATAGCGTTATGCCATCAAATCAACGCAGACGCTAAAAACGGACCGTAAGATAAAGTTGAAAATAGAAACAAGAATTTTTTTAATTACACTTTGTTTTATTTTGTCACGCTTTTATTAACAAGTTGTGGTTTCGTTACGATCATGTAAGTCTGACGACATTCAATTGTGTCCCGCTGAAGACTGAGGGTGGTTTAATTTAAAAAACAAAAACGTTTTCGTTTGTTGTTGTTGTTTTAAAATATATTATTCGCTCGCACCTATATTTCTGTCTCCCGATTTGATTTGATTTTTCAAACTAAACAACCCCTCATCCTCGCTAAGGAGCTACTTACATTATCGTGTGTAAAAATTTTACATTTCTCTTTCAGTAAAATTTATCACAGTTTACAAAAAGAATAAATAAAGGTATAAATTGAATTTACATTTTCAATTAAACAACAAAATAAAAACGAAAAAAAAGTTATGCTCTCCCTTGACAGATGTGACAATGGATTGACGTTTCTCAAAAATGTAAATATTATATCTTCGCTCGCACTTTATTTCTTAGATTTATTATTGTAGAAACGTCAACTAACTGTCAGTCTGTTGCAGATGGCAAACACTAGTTTTCAAAATCGATTCAAAATTAGAATTATTAATTTGATTTTTTTTGTATGCAATAAATTATTAATTTAAATAAATACATATGTATATAACTTAGACTAAGTTTTGGGTACACGGATCATGCGCGTGTATTTATCGTTGCTAGTTGCTTATTTATTTTTTCTTTTAATTTTATTTTATTGGTTTTCTCGAGTCAATTCAGTGCGATTATTTGAATAACTTGCCAACATTGTGAAAAATGCGGAAGAAGTATTCATCTTTACGCAGTAGTTTTGCACGGGCATATGACGATATGTCCGCGTCCATGTTATGGTCACGCAGCCATGACGATGTGTTCTCTGTGCTCAAACCAGTCATGTCAGTTCTTGGCTCGTCTGGCAACATCTCATGGCCTGGAAAAGGAGACATGATTTTGATTACAAATAAATGGATTTTTTTGCTGTCAAAGCTAAACAGAAGACATATTTGAATCTGGCAACTCCACTTACCCGTTGTTATAACCTTATACGGTTCTTCAGACTCCAGTGGTTCACTTAGACCAATCTCATTTCTGGCGTAGATACGTATCATATATTCATGATTCTCTTGTAGGTCTTTAATTTGGAATTTCTGTACATCGGGTGGCACACGTCCAACCTCAATCCACATTGTCTTGCGCAAGTCGCGAATGGCAATATTGTAACCGAGCAGTGGCGCACCTCCATCAGACTCGGGTATACCCCATTCGAATATGTGTGCATTTGCTGCAATAACTCTGGCCTCCAATGGACCAGTTGGTGGTGATGGAACGGCTGTGAAATAAAAAAAAATTCACAATCCATAAGTCAGTCGATGTTCGATGACAGGTTTATTTTTTTGACATACTTGCGTGTGTTTTGAGTGAAATGCTATTTGTTGTGGCCGGTGTACTAAGACCTACAGAGTTCTCAGCAAACACCCTGAATGTGTATTCGCATTTGTCTTTTAAGTTATCGACGGTGTACTGCAAGCAATGAGCATCCAATGTTACAACCTTTGTCCATTTCGTCGATGTCGATGAACGTTTTTCAACAACGTAACCTGTGATTAAAAAAAAACCGTTATGTTATTGAAATAATCAGTCAACTATGTCGTTGATTGGTTAACCACATCCTTTTAGAGCTGTCAATGAGAAAATGTGACGTATGCGGCAGATGCCGGACTGCAGGAACTTCCAGGCAACAGATAAATCACACAGTCGCGAAGAGTTTTCAAGAAGAGTGGAAGACAATTTTGAAATCCAAAAAGCGGTTTGTGAAAATTATGGCGCGTTTACATCATTTATCTGTCACTTTGAATGTTGTTAAATTAAAATGGGATACCCTTTTTCAGTAAAAATCATATGGAACGGAATAATGAAAATGGAACATACAATTTAGAGCCGTATTTTTTTTGTTTTAAACTCTGGTGATCCCAACGTTGCTTTACGTCCCAGGGGCATGGACAATATCAAAATCGGATACAGAATGCCTTCGAGAGAATTGTTCGGAATGAGGACTTTCGTTCAGTTTCTGTGGGAGGTGTCTTGAGCTGAAGGTTCACCGATAAACAATGCGGACTATAAAGCAACATGAGCATAATTACAACGGCGTCTGCGGATCCCACGCCTTAAGAATCAGTCATAAATGAATTAACGAATCTTAAGCCTTTGTCAGAACCCAGCGAAGAGTAAACTAAAGCATCGTTAAATTTCCAAGTATCCATACTTGCTTCTGCGAGCTTAAGCAAAATACAGCTCCCAATTGAGTGAAGCGGCTAGCATGGTCACGAAGTATCATTTTTGTATATTCCCAAGACTGCTTAACGAACTTAACGAAACTGAGTAAAGCGGATAGTATGGTCACTGAGTATCATTTCTTTTTATGCCCTCGGTTGCTTTAGTTTACTTATGGTTTCTTACGTTCATTGTGGTTGGGCATTTATTTGGGTATGCTATGTTCAGCGTGTAGACAATTCATCTCTGGCCAAGTGAATGCTTGTCTCCAAGGCTGTGGGACGAAGCAATAGAGGAGAACCGAGACAAATGTAAGCAAATATATCGCTGCCGCTGTTATGGGCTGCTATCATTAGAATTGTATAAAATTGACAATTGATTTAGCCCCAACTTAAGTAAAAAAAAGTGAACGAACTTAACGAAACTGAGTTAATGTTAATGTTAAAGTATGGTCACGGAGTATCATTTCATTTTCATTTCTTTAGTTGATCTAAGTTTCCTTACGTCCATTGTGGTTGAACCTTAAGAAGGGTATACTGCGTACTATGTAAATTCAATTCACCTCTGGCCCAATGAATCTTTGTCTTCAAGGCTGTGGGACGACACAATAGAGAATAAGCGGGACAAATGTTTAAAAGCAAATAAATGGCTTCCGTTGTCGTATGTACTTGTCATCAGAATTGGGTAAATTGACACCGTACTGACGTGGAGAAACCTAAACCAACTTGGCGTGCGGAACTAAAGGTAGCTAGGAGGGGATCATACAGTCTGGACAGGGTTGTAAGTTGGAGAACTGAATATCCTTTTAAAACATGAGACACATTAATCAAAGACTGCTAACACCACTAACTCCAAATATTGTAAATTCTCAAGACGATAAATTTCCGCTACTGGAACAAGAATTTTAACGCCTTTTTATGATCTTTTGTGAGATTTGTTTCTAACTTTCTCAAAGTCATTTGACACTTGACTTTTAACGTACACCCATCGTATTCAGTTCTTCCGAATTGTTGTTAACGAACCAATAAAATTTTAATTCTTCAACCCACACTGTCGAGGACAAATAGCAAAAGAGAAAGATAATTTGTTGGTTGTCAGAAAAATAACAGTAATTTGGACAGGGATGTTATGCGAATAAATGGCGACGGAAATTCTTTAGGGTTTGATTAGATTTTGAATATTTAGGGTGAGCCCACATACTACCCACATCCTAAAGTATGTGACGGATCTAAACGAAAATATACAGTTTTTGCGATAGAGATTTTTCTAGAAAAACCGCTATAATCAAAAATAAAACACAACAATTTATGTTTTAGCTTAAGAAAGTAAAGATCTTTGTGCTTACCAGTGATTTCAGATCCACCATTACTAGCAGGAACCTCCCAATCCAGAGTCACACTTCTACTCGTCACGTCAGGTGCTCTAAGATTCTGTGGAGCCGATGGAGGAGCTGCAACAGAGGTCACGTAATTAAAAATTTGAATGCAAACACAACAGAGTGATGAAGTGGCGAAAAGCATTGCGTATACATACCAACTTTTTCCCAAGGTCGAACTAAAGTTAGAAGCGTTTAGCGGTAAGCGTTAGAAGGGTTTGCATAAGATAATTTGAAAGCGTTAAGATTAAAATTGCGTATGAGAGGGTATGAGACACCTTGAATGTATACTTACTTATTCTTCTGCCAACGATAATTTTGTCTTCAGTCTCTAATGCCTCGCTAATGCCAACTTCGTTCTTAGCGAATATTCTAAAGTTGTAGGCCTTGTCTTTGACAACGTTACTAACAAATATGTTGGTAACGTTTCCGTTTGAACTACCAAGCAGTCGGTATTCAGTCTCGTGTACTTCTTTGATTTCGACAATGTATTCGATTATCTTGCTTCCACCATCCGATTCGGATGGCTCCCAGGAAAGGGTGAATGAGTTCTCAGTCATACCACTTGCCTCAAGTGGTGCTCTCGGCGGTGTTGGTTTGTCTGCAAAATTCACAATCAATCACTGCCCCTTGGCATAGATTCATGTGGCTTACCTGTCTTTTTAGCGATCGTAACCGGTTCACTCTCAATGGGCTCCGAAACACCGACTGGATTACTGGCATAGACACGGAACATGTACTGGCTATTCATAGCAAGCTTTTGCACTGAATACGAGTATATGCTGGTGTCCATCTCGGCCACCTTCATCCAGACTTTGTTTTGGAGATCGCATTTTTCCAGAATGTATTTCGTAACTTCCAGGCCACCGTCGTCGATTGGTGGTGTCCATTCCAGTTTGAGGGTATCCTTCTTCAATTCCTTGATCTCCAGAGAACTTGGTCGCTGTGGCTTGTCGATCACCTTGACAGTCACGTCGACACTGGTCGTGCCAGCCGTATTCGTTGCCGTCACCTTGTAGCGTCCGGAATCCTCGCGAGTCAACTTTGTGATACTTACTGTCGACGAGGTTTCTGTGGTCTCGATGATGGTACGTTTTGTGGTCTTGATTTCGGTTGTCTCCTTGTACCACGTAACTTCTGGTTGAGGATAGCCTCGAATTCTGGCTGGAATGGTTAGGTTGTTGCCCGTCTTCAGTTTCTGTGAAATGTATTTCTCGTCGATTTCAACGGTGGGCTTCTCGCGGATGATCAACTTGCACGAGGTCTCTACCGAGCCCACCTCGTTCTCTGCTATGCAAGTGTATGTCGCCTCAGTCTCAATTGTTGTCTTTTCAATTGTGTATTTGGATACACGATTTTCATAGCGAATGTTTGTCGATTCAATGATTTTGCCGTTCTTTTTCCATGTGATCTTTGGCTCTGGAATGCCTCCGAAGATGCATGACAGAGTCACTTCCTTGTCCAGCTCACTGACAATGTCTTGCAGTGGCTGCTGGACGGTTGGCTTTTCGGTCTTCTTCTCTGCGACCAATCGAATGGTTGGGGAAAGTGGTGACGGAGGACTTGGGCCGACTTCGTTAACGGCGATCGCACGGAATATGTATTCAGCATCAACTTGTAGCTTGGTCAGAGTGAAGGTTGTATCTCTGATCTTTCTAATCTCAGTCCATCTGCGTGGGGGTGGGAAATGATTAGAACGGTTCTGGGAACCACCTGATTGAGGGTACATACTTTTGCTGCTTGACGTCTTGGTACTCCAAGACGTACTCGAAAATTTCTGCTTTGCCATCATCTTCTGGTGCCTTCCAGTAGAGGGTGATCGAGTCGTGCATCACCTCCAGTGGTTGTGGAGAGCCGGGTGCCTTTGGTGGCCCTAGAAACACGATTTGTTTTCAAAAGGAACTTGATTTTGAATTCAATTGTTGACTTACTCATAATGACCAAGTGAAGGCTAGCCTCTGCTTCGCCAACTGGATTGACCAGCTTGACTGTGTACTCATCTTCGTCTTCCTCGACAACCTTTCTGATCGTCAGTGAAGCGGACTGTTCGTCGATCGTTGGAATTGTTCGGTTTGTTTTCTTGACGACAGTCTTTGAGGTTGACCACGTGGCCTCTGGCTGCGGCACACCGCTAAATTTGATTGTCATCGTTACGTCATCGTTCTCCTTAACCTTGATAGTCTGGTCCTTGTCGGATATGATGATCGGCGGGGTTTTGATTTCTAGGAAAAGGAAAACACACATTAATCGGATTTCCTGTGACATTTAGAGGTTCCGTTGGACCTACCTTCAACACACAGCTTGCTGGTTGTGGTCACATTCCTTGCTGTGCAGCTCACCTCTCCCGCGTCATCGTCACTGGCGTCATGGATCACCAGTCGTCGGACGGTGCCCTCGACGTAGACGTCGTGCTTCTTATTAGGTTTCACTTTCTTGCCCTTCTTGTACCAAGTCACTTCGACGTCTGGCTGCGAGAGCTCGCAGACAAACTCGGCGTCTGTTGATTTCGTCGCCAAAGTGACATCGGGTAGCTTCACGACGAAGTCCACCATTGGCTCCTCGACTATGAGCTTAGCCTTGGAGGTTTGGTCACCAACTTGGCAGGAGTATTCTGAGGCATCGTCCAGCTCTGATTCGAAGATCTTCAGCATTTGCCTCTTGCCATCAATGCTGAGCTGAACGTGTTCCGAAAACTTCAGTTCAGTGGTTCTCTTGAACCATTTCACCAAGGCGTCTCCCTTGGTCAGCTCGATCTCAAATGTAGCAGTTTCGCCCTTAGTTACGATGACATCTTCCATGTGCTTAATGATTTGTGGTGGCAGCTCAATGACTGTCAACTCGGCTGTGCTCTCTTGGTCTTCCAGGACGCAGGTGTACTCACCCTCGTCGTGGATCGTTGCATCGCGGATAATCAGTTTGCGTATTTTTCCGTCCTTGATGAACTCAAGCCTCTTATTTTCAGGCGTCAGCTTCTCACCATCCTTCCTCCAGGTGACCTCAGCCGCGTCGGATGATATCTCGACTTCGAAGAAGGCGTCTTCCTTCTCCTTGACCTCGTAGTCCTCCAGTGGACGTATGAATTCCGGTTTACGTTGCAGTACCTCGACAGTGGATTGGGTCTCCTTGTTCTTTACCTTGCACACGTATGTGCCAGCGTCGCGGAGATTTGTTGTCTTAATGAACAGCTTGTGGACTTTTCCGTCTTCGACAACAACCCTGTGATCCATGCCACTGAGTTCTTTGTTGTTGAAGAACCATTTTGTGGACACGATGTGCGAGGTCTCGCACTCCAGCGTCAGCGATTGGCTCTCTTCGATGGTGATGTTCTTCTTGAGTTTCTTCGTGAACGACACCTCGTCCACTTCGACAATGACACGGGCTCCATGCGATGTATTGCCGACGGGATTGCTGGCGATGCACTTGTAGTCACCGGAGTCGGTCTCGGGGTTGGCATCGCTGATGATGAGCTCTATTATTTCGCCATCGTAGCGCAGCTGAACTCGCTCGCTTGGTTCCAGCGGATTGTTGTTGAATAGCCAACTAACTTCGGGCACCGGGTTGCCGACAACCTTGGCCAGGAGGCTGATGGTTCCTTTCTGTGGCACCGATTGCTCTTGGAAGCGCTCGACGAAGAGCGGCGGCTCAGCGTTTCCACTGGCAGCTTCTGTTTGGGAAAATTCAAAGAAAAAAATTTAAGACATTGGATAACTGATCTTTTGCTCGCGCTTTGGGAATTAAAGGGAACAAGGATGACGAAAAAACATTTGTGTGTGTACTTTGTAAACATAAAACAAGTCCTACCTTCGATTGTCAAGTAAGCGGTGGTCTCGACGCTTCCCATGGGGTTCACGGCTTTCACGGTGTACTCGCCCTTCTGCGGCAGTTTCGGCGAAATCAAAGTCAGCGTATGGGTATCCTTTTCTGACTTGGTGTTCGCCTTAACGGGTTTTCCGTCCTTGTACCAAGTGATTTTGGGCGGTGGGTTACCGACTATTTGCGTTGTCAGCACAGCGCTTTCGCCCTCGCGGATGATCATGTTGCGCAGCGGCTCAAGAATTTGCGGTGGTTCCTTCTGATCTGTCTTCACTTTGAGCACGATCGGCAGGCGGGATTCGCCCTCACGGTTGGTTGCGATCACCTCGTACACGCCCTCTTGGGACTTTTTGACCTTTGTGATGTGAACCACGCTGCAGTACATGTGCATGTCAGACTCGGTAACCACTTTGACATTCTTCTCCGTGATCACTTCTTCGCCATTGAATGTCCAAAGGATGTCCGGTTCGGGAACGGCAACTAGGCGGCACTCGAGGATCACAGTGGTTCCCTCGTCCACATACTGTGCACGGGGCTTGCGTGAGAAGGTCGGTGGAATGCCCTCAAGGATGTCGGCTAGGGATGACTCCCTGGACATGCTCTTGCGTGACATACCGGTTGCATCGGACCCGTGATCGGAGAGCGGTGTTTCAACGACCAACTCTGTGGTGGTCGATGTGAAACCGGCTGAATTCTTGGCAACGCAGGTGAACATTCCAGCGTCCTCGGGGAATACCTCACGGATGATAAGTGTGGCCACATTGTCATCATCGTAGTACATTTGGAAGTCTTGTGAGGGCTTGATTATGGCCGTTTGACGGAACCATGCGATTTGTGGGCGTGGCATACCCTCCACCTTGCACTCAAACTGCACGGTGTAACCATCGGGAGTGTGTATCGGCTGCAGTTTCTCAATGAATCGCGGTGCCACTGGCTTCTCATCGGGACCGGGTCCTTTTTTTGTGTTTGTTTGTGTGTGTTGGAGAGATTTTTGTGGTTAATCACAACGATCACAACGATGGACGAGACATAAAAACACAGAAACGTCAGACAAGAGAACTTGAACAGAGTTAACAATGAATACTTACGTTCAAACACCGGTAATTTATCGATTTTCTCATGGAGTTTCTTCTGAACGTAGTGGGTGTAGGCGACTGGTTCCATCAGATATTGGGCTGGCACCCAGCCTTCTTCGGCGGTCAGGTTCTTGCGAACGAACCACCATTCCGAGCTGTGTCGTCCGACCACGTACACCTTCTCGCCCTCGACCAAGTTGATTGCCTCGTCGTTGTCGGCCACGTAATTGCAAATGGAGTACATGACGTTCTCTTCACCGTCAGTTTCTGAAAAGAATGAATGCCGTTAGATGATTTGCTTTCGATTACTTTCGAGCCTCGGATGGATTACCTTCGATGTGTGCTTCACGGGTGATGTTCAAAGAGGCGCCTTCTGAAATTTGAGTTTTCCAAAAATACCGTTAGATTAGTTTCAATGATGCCACACAGATATGGCGGACATGCAGTAAGGTAGAGGTTGCTTGTGAAACTGTCAATTTGGCAGCACTGTTTTCAATGTCATTGATGACAGCGTGCCGCCAGATGACAGGAGAAATTGATTGATGGTTAAAGAATGAAATAGCGGTAAATAGATGGTTAGTCATGGACATTAACAACTTTACCTCGCGTCAGTAGTCTGTTATCATATAAGCATTTTAAATTTACCCTAGATTTGAAATTAGAAGCTTAGTTTTTTTGAAATAGCATAAATCAAGGATTGTGTGTGAGAGAGATAGCGTATGTGGAGTGAGAGAGCATTATGAATGTCATGATAAAGCATAAAGAGATATATTAAATTAATAAGAACCTTCGTTGAAGATCTGTTGAGTGATCTTGCGCTTCTTGTGGAAAGTCAATGAGTCCTCATCGTACGTCACGGAGTCGTCTTGGCGTTTCGGTTTCAGGGCAATCATGATCTCCTCGCCGTCTTCATGTTGAACAGAGTATCTTGGCTTTGGTTTGGTCTTCGGCTTCAATTTGAACTCGACTTCATCAGGTGGGAGCTCCTCCTCCAGGTATTCTTCGGGCTCCTCGACATCGTACATGGTGTTGTCTTCACCCTCGCTGCTGTCGATGATTTCCTCGATGATCGGTTCTTCGCCATCATCGTAGTCTTGGATGATCTTGATGTGAGCCTCATCGGCTTCTTCGGCGAATGCCTTTTGGATTGGTCGCTTCATCTTGACTTTGTGCGACATGGAGATCTCCTCTTCGGCGTACGAGTCCAGATCGATGTTGAATTCTTGGTCGACGTCTTCTTTGGTTTTCGTTGACTTGGCACGGAATGTAACATTCTCAACGTCGGTGAATTCGGGAAGGTCAATGCCACTCTTCTTGCGTCGCTTGAGCTTCTTGATGGTGTACTCTTGCTCTTGCAAGTCGGTGACCTGTTTCGGCTTTGGTTTTGGTTTCTTAGCGACAACAAACTCTTCGATGTCTTCAGTCTCTTCGTACTCCTCGAGCTTTTTGATATGCAGTTCAGCACTTTCTTCCCCAGCCTCTTGAATTGGCTTGACTGGGCGTTTTTTGGTCACTGTCGCTTCGCCTTCGACTCCTTCATCGATCTTGCGTGGTTTCTTCAATGAAAGACTAACCTCCTCTTCGTCATGATCTTCAACCGACGGTTTGAATTGCGGCTTCCTTCGCTTGATGACGGCCTCTTCGATGATCTCTTCTTCTTCGACCTCAACGGGGCGTTCCACGACGACCTCTTGTTTGATTTCGAGGACATCAGCGGCCTCTTCCACGCGCTTCGGTTTCTTCTTCTTCTTGAGCGTAAGTGCTTCTTCCGGAGCGTCTTCGGTCTTTTGCTTGGGAAGTTTCATCTCCACGCTGACCTCTTCGTCTTGGGTTTCCTTTGGTTTTCTTGGTTTGAGGGTTACCTCCGCTACTTGTTCCTCTTCAGGTTCAACGGGCTTGATGAGCTTAACGGTTGCCTCTTCGGCAGCCTCTTCAACGACCTTCTTTGGTTTTTTCGGTTTCTTCACGACAATTTGCTCTTCAACTTGTTCTTCCTCGACCTTCTTTTCGGCCACCTTGATCTTGACTTCTTCAACTTCCTCTTCTACGACCTTCTTTGGCTTCACCTTAAACTCAGCCTCTTCGGGGACCTCCTCCGGTGCCTTTTCTTCGGGCACGAATTCTTGAAGCTTGATTTCATACTGCTTGGGCACTTCTTCTGGCACCTTCTCTTCTTCTCTGGGCTCTTCGACTATTTCTTCGATAACGACTTCTTGGATTTCTGGTTCCTGTGGAATTTCTTCGATGACCTTTATCTTGAGTTCAGCAGCAGCTTCGTCTTCTACTGGTTTCTTCGGCTTCTTCAGTTTCACTTCGGCCTCTTGGTTCACTTCTTCAACTGGCTTCTTCTGTGGAAGTGTCACTTCGGCTTCTGGCTCTTCGGTGACTTCAGGAACGGGTTTCTTTTTCTTGGGTAACTTCAGTTTTTGTTCTGGAACCTTTTCTTCAGGAGCCTTCTCTTCAGGTACCTTCACTTCCTCCTTTTGTTCCTCAACAACTTCTTCCACAATTTCTTGAGGAGCCTCTTCGATAACCTTAATCTTGTGCTCAACGTATTGAACTTCCTCCTTCGGTTTTTCAACAGGAGCAGGTTTCTCCTCCTCCTTTGGTTCCTCGATAATTTCTTCCACAATGTCTTGAGGAATCTCTTCGATGACCTTTACCTTGTGCTCGACTACCTCTTCTTCTTCCGGTTCTTCGACCACATAAGGCGCAGGAACTTCTTCTTCTTCCTCCTGAATAATGATCTCCTCAGCTGGACCTTCGTACGGCACCTCTTCAGTGACCTTGATCTTAAGCTCGGCTGCGGCTTCATCCTTTGGCTTCTTCTTTGGTTTTTTCATCTTTATCTGGGCATCTTCAGTGACTTCTTCGACCGTTTTGGTGACTGGCAGTTTGAACTCAGCTTCCACGTCTTCGGTCTCTTCCACCACGGGCTTCTTCTTTTTCGGCTTTATTGTGAACTGACTCTCGGGAATTTCCTCTTCCACTTCTTCCTTTTCCTTGGCCAGTTTGACTTGGAATTCTTGAGGAGCTTCTTCGACTTCCTCAACGACCGGCTTCTTTGGCTTCTTCTTGACGATCTTCACTTCTTCGGGCACTTCTTCTTCAATCACTTTCTCAACCACTTCTTCAACCTTTTCTTCGACAACTTCCGGTTGAATTTCAATGACCTTGACTTGAAGAATAGCCTCTTCCTCTACCGGAGCCTGTGGTTCTTTCGGTATCGTGTGCTTCACTTCTACCTCCACCTCTGGAACTTCCTCCGGCTTAGGAGCAGACAGCACAACTTCAGCCTCAACCTCTTCTGGCACTGGTTCGGGTTCTTTCTTTGGAAGTGAGAAAACCGCTTCGGGAGCCTCCTCTTCCTTTGGTGCAGGTTTCTTTGGCTTCTTTTTGACGACCTTAACCTCTTGCACCTCTTCCGTCTTCACTTCGCGGACGTCTTCCTCGACAACCTTCACCTCCAAGATGGGATATTCCTTCTCCTCCTCCTTTGGCTTTTCCTCTTCAACAACTTCGACTTCCTTGACAGGCTCTTCCTTGGGAGCAGGCTCGGTTTCGATCACCTTCACTTTCATCACTTCCTCGACTGGTTTCTTTGGTTCTTCCAGCTTAACCTCAACTTCTTCTGGCACTTCTTCTTCTTTCTCTGGGACTTCGTCGGGCACGGTTTCGATAATCTTTACCTCAAGCACTGCGGCCTCTTCCTCAACCTTTGGTGCCTTTGGTTTTTTCTTCTTGATCACTGCCTCAGCGACGGGTTGTTCTTCCTCCTTCGGTGTGGTGAGAACGACCTTCGCCTCGAATTCTTCTGGAACTTCCTCGGGCACCTTCTTCTTAACTTGGAAGACCGCTTCCGTCGGCTGTTCCTCTTCGGGTTGAACCTTCTCTTCTGCTGGCAGTTCGATCACAGTTACTTCTTGAATCTCCTCAACTTCGGCTTTAGGTTTCTCCTTCTTGGGCTTCTTCACCTTCACCTCGGGAACCTTTTCTGGTTCCTCCGGTTTCTCTTCGGGAGCAAACTCTTTAGTTATGATCTCGTACGTTTTGAAGTCTTCTTGAACCTCCTCGACTACTGGTTCTGGAGCTTGTACAATTTCTTCTACTTCCTCCACAACTGGTTGCGGTTTCTCCTCCGGTACCGTCTCGGTAACCTTGATTTCGTAGGTTTCTTGCGGCACCTCGGGAACTTGCTCCTCTTCAACAACGACTTCTTCGATCTGTTCAACTGGAACCTCGGTAATTTCTTCAACCTTCACTTCGAGTTTGGCTTCTTCCTCCTCTACCGGCTTCTTCTTCGGTTTCTTCTTCTTCACAACGACCTCGACTTCACTTTCTTCCTTGGGTTGAGGAGCTGTGAACTTGACTTCAACCTCCGCCTCTTCGGGCGCTTCTTCAACCGGTTTCTTGAGTTGGAATGTAGCTTCTTGTGGTACTTCCTCGACTTCCTCCTCCTCTGGCTTTGGTTCTTTCAGAGTGACTTGGAATTCCTCTGGTGCCTCTTCAGGCTTAACCTTCTTTCGGCGGGTGACGACCTTCTCCTCGATGACCTCCTCGAGGGTCACTTCCTTTTCGTGACTTTCAGTCACCTTGACCTTAAACTCTTCTGGAATCTCTGGCGCCTCGGTTTCGGTGATGGAAATTTCGTATGATTCATACACGGGCTCCTCTTTGGGCTTCTCTGGAACCTCTACAGTTTCTTTGACTTCCAGCACTGGCTGTTCATCTGGTTTCTCCTCCTTCACCTTAACCTTCTTTGGCTTCTCCTCCTCGACTGGAACCTCTTCCGGACGCTCTTCTTCGGTAACTGTGACTTCGAATGTTTTTTCTTCCACTTCCTCTGGTTTGGTTTCCTTTACCTTTTCTTTCTTTGGTTTTTTCTTGGGCTTCTCTTCCTTCACTTCCGGTTCGGGTGAGGCCGACTTCTCCTTGGGCACCACTTCCTCCTCTTTGATCACAACAGTGACTTGTTCTTCCGGCTTCTCTTCCTCGACCTTCTTTACGGGCTTCAATTTGACCTCAGTCTTTGTTTCTTCTGGAGCCTCGCTTTCGGGAATTCTGAATTTGACCGTTTCCTCTGGTGCTTCCTCGACATCCTTGGGAACACCGGGCACTATCTCGACTTGGTTCATTTCTTGCTCGGGCTTTACCTTCTCCTTGCGCTTGTGCTTGGTCTTCTCTGGCTTCTTCTTTTCCTGGGGCACCTCTGGCTTCTCTGGTTGCTCCAGTTCTTCTCTGGGATACTCTGGTTGCTCAAAGTCTACCGGTTCGAATGGTTCCATCTTGTACTGCGGTTGTTCGGCTTCCTGCTCTACTTCCTTGACAGTAACCTCTTCCTTCTTCTTGGGAACCTTCTCTTCGACAACCTCCTCCTCCTTGGGCTTGACTGGGGTCTTCTTCAGTGTAACACTCTCGGGCTGGTCTTCTTCGATTGGCTTCTTCTTGCCCTTGCCAAGCTTAATCTCCACCACTTGCTCGGGCTCTTCGGGAGCCTTCACCTTTTCTGGCTTCTCATAGGGTTTCTTTTCGGCTTCGTCCTCCGAGCTGCTGACATACTTCTCATACTTCTCCAGTTCGACTTTCTCGCGATCGTCCTTGATCTTCTTCATTTTCTTGAACTTCTTTGGCTTCAACTTCAGAAGCTCTTCGGCTTCCTCGATGTTTCTGGAGAGTTCGCCACTAGCACGGACGGCATTGATGTCGGTGATCTTGGGAATCAGTGGCTCTGGTGGGAATTCTACTCGAACAATTCGACTCTTAAGCTTGAACTGCGGCAAAACGACTGTTCCTTCCTCAACTGGTTTCTCCTTGCGCTTGGCAGGCTTCAATTTGACCACTTGAGGCGCTTCGGACGCTTCAACGATCACCACCTTTTGTGGTTTCTGATCCTTGCGTTCGATTTTGATCGGAACAAGTCCCTCCACAGATGGTTTCTCTTTCTTTGGCTTCTCAATTTCGACCTTTTCATACTTCTCGAGTACGGTCTTCTCGATTTCTTGCTCAAGCAAGGCCTTGATGATTTCATCGTGTTCATCTACTTTTTTCACTGGCTTCTTCTTCTTCTTCGGTTTCGTTGGCTCTGGTGTCTCTGTCTTGGGTTCCTCTGGTGTTTCCTCAATCACTTCGATTGGAATGGACTCTGGTTCCTCGACTACCTCCTCGATCACTTGCACATCGATGACATCCTCTGGCAGTTCCTCCTCGACGATCTTCTCTGGTACTTCCTCCTCGATTACGTTTATCTCGTAGCTTCTATGTTCTTCAACAGGAACACCTTTTCAAGGGAAAGAATATTATATTAGTTTCGGATAAAAAATACGACAAAAAACGTTTCAACAGTCAGCGCAGCACGGTCAAACCTTAAGAAAAGGTACATCTACATGTACTCAACGTCTGCAAATAGATATTCTGTAGAAACATTGTATCGTTAAGTTTGCAGGAATCCCGAGCAGATTGGGGTTAAGCAAAATTCAAGATATACATTATTCAAATCAATGTAGCAATGGGGATGTTTAGGGCTAAAATCATCACTTCTACGAATAAAAGTCGACATGGAATCGGGACGGACAAGCAATACGTTTTTGTTTTTGATAAAACCGTTAGCGGTAAAATGAACAGCTAGCGTATAGTTTATATCTTACAAAATGCATAAAGGAATACCATTTGGGGCTTAAAATATTGTACATCATGGAATGTAAGTTTCTATCACTTAATGTTTGTCATTTGTCGTTAAGTTGGAATGAAATGGAATGGAGACAGTCAGTGTCAGTTATCAGTATATGTCAGTTAATAAAATTGTCAAATGCAACATTTTATCACTTAAAGTTTGTCGTTTGTTGTTGAAATGGAATGAAATGTAATGGAGACAATCAATGTCAGTTGTTCTGGGACTTTTGTCAGGTAATGAAATTGTCAAAATGTTTTAAACGTTTGTAAATTATTGTTGATAACTCCAAATGTCACGTCAGGATAAAAAGAAGACCTGAATTGTAGCCACACATTTCTTTTAACCTAGATTGACAGTTCTACAATTTGATGTAAAATAAATGACTTGATCTTAAATTTAATTTGCTTAAAAATTGTCGTCAAGAATTTTAACAAAAGACGTCTTCATGATCGTTTAGCTGAAAATGGGGTGGTTTTTCTGAGATCATTGCAACGTTTGTTTGGAGTATTATTGTTGTTATCCGCAGGACTGGTTTGGGGTAGCCAAAAAAATGCCTTTTCACGAGAAAAGGACAATCGTCTATGTTCAGCAAAGTTCCAAAATTTGAACTTCAGTCAGATTTTTGACTAAAAATAAGTACACCTAATGTATTCAGAAATGAAATCAGCAGTTCATTTTAGGAGCAATATTTAGTTCTAAGTACTGTCAACATTTTGGAACATTCTTGGATCGATCACGAAAAACCCATGAAATTTGAAGACGGACCGAAATGACTTCGATTCAAATCGATATTCTATCCAAAGTGAATTTTGTCGTTGCATTTTATCCGTAAATCACGTAATTCATACCAGATTCTCAATACCAGAATTCAGAAAAAAACAAGAGTAAAGTTCTATCAAAATTTGGAACACGAACTTTCTTGGATCAATCACGAAAAACGTATGATATTAGGAAATGGAACAAAATGATTTTAGGACCAATATCAAGCTCAAAGTACTGTCAAAATTTAGACTATGAGCAGTTAATTTCAAGCTCTAGAAATTGTCAAAATTTGAAACATGAACTTTTTTGGGTCGAACAGGAAAAATGCATAAACTTTGGAAAAGGAGCGAAAAGATTTCAACCAAATTCTTCAAAAATATTCCACAGCAAATCTTTTCATTGCATTTCATCCGTAAATCATGTGATTGATACCAGTATTGAGACGAAAAACGGCAGTTAAGTTTTGGAGCAATATCAAGTTCTAAATACTGTCAAAATTTGAAACACGAAAATCGCATGAAATGTGGCAAATTTTAGGAGACGAATAAAGTTCATAATGCGTTCAAAATTTGAAACATGACTTCCAAATTTCATGCGTATTCCGTGACCGATGCAAGAACTTTCATGTTCCAAATTTTGACAGTTCTTAGAAATACACTGCTCCTAAAACAAACTGCTAATTTTTTCCTTAAATCACATGATTTAAGGACGAAATGCAATGAAAGGATTCACTGTTGAATATTTCTGAAGAATTTAGTCGAAATCATTTCAGTCCGTTTCCAAATTTTATGTGTTTTTTTGACATTGAATCAAAAATGTAAAAAAAAACACATGAAATTTGGAAACGGACTTACATAATTTCGACTAAATCATGTGATTTAAGGAAAAAAACAGAGGTTGTTTTTAGGAGCAGTGTTAATTTCTAAGAACTGTCAAAATTTGGAACATGAAAATTCTTGGATCAGTCACGAAAAACGCATGAAATTTGGAAGTGGGCCAAAATGATTTCGACTAAATTCCTTAAGAATATCCAATAGTGAATTTTTTCGTTTCATTTGATCTGTAAATCACGTGATTCATACCGAATTCTGCCTAACAGCTAAAGAAGAAACTCAGTTTTTGAAGACACAACAATGAGTCTACAAATGTTGGTCCAGAAAACCCTATATTTTATCATCTATATTTCTTAAATTTGTACAGGGTGGACCAAAATAAGAATTACCAATCATTAATATGATAATAATAATAATAATGGCGGCGCTACAGTCCGAGGTGGACCTGGGCCTAGCTTCTCAGCTTCATTAATATGAACAAGTCTTATAACTTATGTGTTTAGTATTGGTTGGTCTTATGTGGCCCACCCTGTATATACAAAACCACGGAATATGAGGAAGTTTTGACAAACTTAAATTGTCACCCTTAATTGAATCGGCTGCTTGTAGAAATCGAAGAACTAAAGCCTGATTATCAATAAAATTGTGTAAAAATGTGGTTCTTTTGACGTTTCATATGTGTAAAGTGTAAACTTCAGTTATTTGTCACCCTAGAATGTGTCATTTTGTTTGATGTATTTTCGATCTAAAATGATGTTTTTTAATCTGACAAGTGTTAGTGTTAAGGGTGTTTTCCAAACCAAAAATCAGATTAGCCAGTCGTCACACAAACAATACGTTGTTTCACAAATTTCCCAAGACATGTGACAGACGTCACAACACACTGTTAGGTCAAAGTTAGAGTTCAAACCAAAGAAAGAGATTAATAGTTAGACAAGATAATTCACATTTAACTCAAAATACTTCAAACAAATATCACTTCAATTGATTTCAAAGAATGTCAAGGATACAGGGAGTACGGCAGGGTCGGCAATACAGCTCTCAGTTGTTTCCCCAAGTCGGTGCCGATCAGAATCAAACAGTTTTGTTTGTGTTGTGTTGTATGTGTGTTTAGTTTCTTGGCGTGTGTAGAAAGTGTATTTTGAAAAAAAAAAAACAGTATTCATGTACAAATAATTTGTCTGCGGGTGCGTTCGTTGATATCATCTGACAAAGTGTTTATACAGTATAAAACAAATACCGTAAATATCATTGACCTGGTATCACCTGAGGTACAGGGTATGACGGTGTGGAGTACTGTAAGCGCATCTAAAGCAATTGGAACATGGATTAGATACAAAATGGTTTAGTTTCAGGGTTGGTTTTGTTTTTATATAGTTTTCGGACGTCACAGAGAGTTTAGAATAGAAATGTAAACCTACACAAACGTTGTAACTACTTTAGACACAAGATACTTAAATGTTAGCACAGAATAAGAACAAAGACAAAACAAAAAATAAATAAAAGGGAGGACAAAAAAAACACTGTTTGCCTATTGGTAGGACCAGACAGATAGGGTTAAGGTGAACGCAACGTTATTTTTACAGGGATGTTGGAGGCGCTTGTGGGGGCTAGCTCTTGTGGCACAAAACTTACTTGTCTCTGACTGTGTTTTATCTTTTGGTTTTTTGGTAGGTTTCTGTTTGGTGGTGGTTGTTGTATATTCGGGAGTATCCGGTTTAGATTCTTCCTGAACTGGTGTTGTCTGTTCTGTGTCAATTGGTTCCTCGGGTTGTGTTTCGGGTAATGTGATTGTTTCTGTTATTTCGGTTGGTTTCTCTTCAGAGATGGGTTCTTCGACGATTTCTTTGACTTTAGCGTCTTCAATTGGTTGGGGCTTTTCGGGCTTTTTCTTTTTCTTTGGTTTTTCTTCGGGGGTTTCTTCTTCTTCTTGCTTGGGCTTTTCTTCCACTGGCAATTCGACTTTTTCGTATTGTTCCAATTCGGTCTTGGGTATTTCTTGTTCGATGAGTTTTTGAATGTATTCATCGATTTCATTGGTTTTGACTTTTTTGGTTGTCTTTTTGGGTTTCTTTGGCTTCTCGGGCACTGGTTGGACGGGAGCTTCTTCAATGACTTCGACTTCTTCGGGCACTGGTGCTTCAACGGTCTCTTCAATGACTTCGATGACAGCATCAGGTTTGTCTTCCTCCTGTACTGTCACAATGAACATGGTGGTCTCCTTGTCGCCGACCTTCTTTTTGAGGGTGCGCTTTGTGGTCACTTGTTGCTTGGGTTGACCTTCTTCGTTAATTATTTCCACAACCTTAACTTCGGCTGGCTTGTCTTCGACCACCTCTACGACTGGCGCGATAGGCTCTTCTTCGACAACCTTGATCTCCTGGTCGGGATACACTTCTTCAGGTTGTGGGGTCTTCTTCTGTTTTGGCTTCTTCTTAACAGGTTTCTCTTCTTCCTTGACTGGGCTTTCTTCTTTCACTTGAACTGGCTGTTCCTCCTCCTTTGGCTTGGGGGCTGTTTCAAACTCGATCTTTTCGTACTTTTCGAGTTGAGTCTTCGGAATTTCCTGCTCGATGAGCTGCTTAATGTAGTCGTCCAGATCATCCTTCTTCACCTTCTTAGTCTTCTTCTTTGGAGCTTTGGGCTTTTCGGGTGTCGGTTCGTCGGGCTTTTCTGGTTCTGTTGAGATGATGGTTACCTCTGCTTCGGGCTGATCGTCGGTCTGCACTTCAATGATCTCAATGACTTCTTCCTTTGGTCCTTGTTGACGTTTGATCTTGCGTTTGGTGATTGTCTCCGTGTGCACTTTGCCATCCTCGTCTTGAACCTGTTTGACTTCGGATTTGGTTTCAATTTCGTGCACTTCCACTGGAGTTTCATCGACCGGAGCAATCTCTTCGGGGACTGCCTCCGATTCGTGAACCTTGATCTCAAAGCTTTCGTGAACTTCTTCCTCAACGACCTTTACTTTCTTCGGTTTCTTTTCTTTTGGCTTGGGTTCTTCTTCCTTGACAGTCACTTCGAACGAGGTTTCTTCAACAGGTTGGACTTCCTCCACTTGCTTCACTTCGAATGAGGGCTGTTCCTCTGGGGTTGGCTCTTCGACGTCCTCCACCTTTGCGGTCACCTCAGCAACGGGCACTTCTTCAACTGGCTTCTCTTCTTCAAGCACTTTGACCTTGTCCTTTGGTGCCTTTTTGGGTTTCTTTGGTTTCTTCTCTTCAACAACTTTCACTTCGTGCTCTTCTTCTTCAACAACTGGCTGCTCTTCAACCAGTTCCACTGTAGCTTCTTCGGGCACTTCCTCTGGGAGTTGCTCTGGCTCTTCGGTGGTAACCTTTACCTCTTGCTTTGGCTTCTTTTTCGGTTTCTTGGGTTTCTCTTCAATTTCAACTTTTTCGTAGGTCTCCAATTCGGTCTTTGGAATATCCTCCTCGATGAGCTTCTTGATGTACTCGTCCACGTCGTCCTTTTTGACCTTCTTCGTTTTCTTCTTCTTGACGACCTCTTCTTCGGGCTTGACTTCTTCTTCGGGTGCCTCGCTTGTGATGACGGTTATTTCGGCATCGCCGGTGTCCTTGTCTTGAACTTCTACAATTTCAAGAACAACTTCCTTCGGGCCCTTCTGCTGCTTGATCTTTCTCTTGGTTATCTTCTTTTCCTTCACCTCTCCAGTTTCATCGGTAACCTGTTCGGTCTTCACTTCCTCTTGGATCTCTTTCACCACGATCGTGTACTCTTCGGGGACCTTTTCAACGTATTCCTCAATGACTTTTATCTTGTGTACTGGCGCCTGGGCCTCCTCGACCTCCTCCGGTGCTTCTTCGACGATCTCAGTTACCTCTTCTGCTGGTACCTCTTCCTTCTCGGGCTGGGTCTCCTCAACGGTAACCTTCGCCTCTTTGGGTGTCTTCTTTTTCGGTTTCTTCGGAGCCTCTTCGATTTCGATTTTCTCGTATTTCTGAAGCTCCGTCTTGGGAATGTCCTGCTCAATCAGCTTCTGAATGTACTCGTCGATGTCGGCCTTCTTCACTTTCTTTGTGGTCTTCTTCTTTGGTTTCACTTCCGGAACCTCCTCCTCCTCCACAACTGCGGGCACTTCGGTGGTTGTCACTGTGATCTCAGCTTCAGGGGCGCCTTCGTCTTGAACCTCGGTTATCTCGATGATCTCCTCCTTGGGCCCAGTCTGTTTCTTGATCTTCTTCTTGGTGACCGTTTGTTTTTTCGTTTCACCCTTCTTATCGACGATCTCTTTCACCTCCTCCGTCGCCTCGATTTCTTCGATCTTTATTTTGTATTCCTCGAACTGCTCGACTTCGTGGGGGACGACTTCGTCTTCCGGTGAAGTTTCCTCTTTTTCTTCAGTCACTTCCTTGACGGTGACTTCGTCGGTGGACGTGACGGAGATCTTATACTCCTCTGGAGTTTCCTCCTCTTCCGCAGCTGGTTGAACTTGTTTCGGTTTCTTTGGTTTCTTTGGCTTTTCCTTGGTCTCAGTTGGTTCTTCGGACACAACCTTGATGGCGTAGTCCTTCTCCTCCAACACCTCTGGCTGTGGAACCTCCTCGGGAGCCTCCTCTTCAACAACGATCTCTTCAGGTGCCTCTTCCTTTTCTTCTGCTGGGATGTCCACAACCTTGATCTTATGTTTCTTTTGCTTCACCGGCTTCTCTGCGGGTTTCTCCTCTTCAACCACTTCTGGAACAGCCTCAGGAACAGTTTCTTCGACTACAGACATAATGTACTCCTGGATGTCCTCCTTTTTCACCTTCTTTGTCTTTTTAGTTGGTTTCTTTGGTTCTTCTGTCTCCTCTGTCACTTGTTCGGGTTCTAGGAGCACAACGGTGACTTCGGCTTCAGGTTGTCCTGCTTCTTCGGTTTGGGACACCTCAAAGACCTCCTCCTTCGCGCCCTGCTTGCGCTTGATCTTGCGCTTGGTGATCGTTTTCTCCTTGACAACTCCCGCATCATCTTCGACCTTGACGGTCTCGGTTTGCTCCTCAATAACTTCAACTTCGAAGGGAACTGGCTCCTCGATGGGGGCCTCGAACTCAGTCACAGTCACTTCGGCCTGATCGGGTTTCTTTGGTTTCTTCGTCTTCTTCTTGGGCTTGATTTCTTCCTCGATCTCCTCAACTACTGTTGGAATTGTTTCCTCTTCAATGACGATTACCTCAGCCTCGGGAACTTCTTCCACCTTTTCTGTGGACTCGGCCTTCTTTACTTTTTTCGGTTTTTTCTTTGGCTTTTCCTCCTCGAACTCCACAACGGACACTGGTTGCTCGTCGTAGACTGTTGGTTGGACTTGCTCCTCCGTCATGGTGACGGTGTACTCTTCAGGCTTTTCTGGCTGTGGTTCCTCAATGATTTCCTGGACTGTGATCGGAAGCTCTTCGACAACTTCTTCCTCAGGCACTTCGGCCTCTGCTTCGAACTCGGTCACTGTGACCGGGAGTCCATCTATGATCTCTTCCTTTACAACGGCCTTCTTTTTGGTCTTCTTAACCTGCTTGGGCTTCTCGTCAATGTCAACCTTTTCGTATTTCTCCAGTTCGGTCTTGGGAATCTCCTGCTCGATTAACTGCTGTATGTAGTCGTGAAGGTCGTCCTTCTTGACCTTCTTCTTCTTGGTCTTCTCCACGACTTTGACTTTCATCGGCTCTTCGGGTGCTTTCTCCTCTTCAACCGGGGTGATCTCTGTTGTTGTCATTGTGACATCAGCCTCGGGTTGACCCTCCTCCTGGGTTTCCACGATTTCAATGACATACTCCTTCGGTCCCTCTTGCCGCTTGATCTTTCGCGTTTTGATTGTCTGCTGCTTGGTCTCGCCGGACTCGTCTGTGACCTCCTTCACCTCAACCTCGGGAGCTAGTTCTATCAGGCGGATGGTGTATTGTTCTTCGACCACCTCCTGCGTCTCTTGCTTGGGCTTCTTGGGTTTCTTTGGCTTTTTGGGTTCTTCTTCGATTATCTTGATTGGATACTCCTCAACCGGTTGAACCTCTTCTGGCTGTTCCTCGACTGTCTCCTCAACTTGAACTTCAGCCGGGGCCTCTTGTTCTTCCGTAGGTTCGGTTTCGATAACCTTCACCTTCTTTGGCTTCTTAGCCTTCTTCTTCTCCACCGGTTTCTCCTCTTCTTCGGCAATGACTTCGGGAGCAACCTCTTCGGGGACAGTTTCCTCTACTTCTTCTTCGACTACCTTATGTTCGAATGCGGGCTTCTTCTTAGGAACTGGTTTGGTCTCCTCCACTTTAGGAACTTGCTCTTCTTCCTCGAATGTCACAGGCTTTGTCGCCTGTTCTTCTATCACCGAAATGATGTACTGTTCGATCTGTTCCTTCTTGACCTTCTTCGAGGTCTTCTTCTTCTTGGGTGCTTCCTCTTCGACCACCTTGGCCTGTTCCTCTGGCTGCTCTTCGGTTTCGACTATGGTAATCTCTGACTCTGGCTGGCCTTCCACCTGTGTCTCCACAACCTCGATGGTGTACTGCTTGTGACCCTTCTTCTTCTTGATCTTGCGCGTCGTGATGGTTTGCTTGGTCACCTCGCCCTCGTCGTCTTGCTTTTCGACGACTTCCACATCCTTGGACACTTCTTCCACGGTCACTGGCAGTTCCTCGATCACTTCGATCGGCTTCTCCTTCTCGGGGACCTCTTCGGGCTTTTCTTCAACAATTTGTTCAGCGACACGTTCTGGTTCCGATTCTTTGATCGTGAAGGAGAATTCCTCTGGAGTGTCTTCGGGAGCCTCTTCAGTGACCACAACCTCCTCTACGACAGGCTTCTTCTTCTTTTTCTTTTCCTTCGGCTTCTCAGGCGCTTCCTCTTCGGTGATGGTGACGTCTAGAGCATCGGGCACATCCTCCTCTGGGGCTTCCTTCTTCGGTTTGGATTTCTTGGCCTTCTTCGGCTTGGCGTCAATGTCGACCTTTTCGTACTTCTCAAGCTCGGTTTTGGGTATTTCCTGCTCGATCAGTTGCTGGATGTAGTCGTGCAGGTCGTCCTTCTTGACCTTCTTCTTTTTGACCTTCTCCACAACCTTCACCTTGGCCTCTTCGGGGGCTTTCTCCTCCTCTTCCTGCGTGATCTCAGTTGTGGTCATTGTTACATCGGCCTCGGGTTGACCTTCCTCTTGGGTCTCCACGATTTCGATGAGGTACTCCTTTTCGCCTTCTTGCTTCTTGATCTTGCGTTTCTTGATCGTTTGCTGTTTGGTCTCTCCCGTTTCGATGACCACTTCCTTCACCTCGACCTCTGGAGCGAGCTCTTCCACCCGAATCTTGTATTCTTCTACGGGGGCTTCCTCAACCTCTTCGGGCTTGGGCTTCTTAACCTTCTTCGGCTTCTTGGGCTCCTCTTCGATGATCTTAATGGTATGCTCCTCTACTTCTTCGATCTCTTCAGGCTTTTCCTCCTCAACCACTTCAATCGGTTGCTCGACTGGTGCTTCCGGCTCTGGCTGCTCTTCGGATTCAATGACCTTCACCTTCTTTGGCTTCTTAACCTTCTTCTTCTCGGTGGGCTGGACTATTTCCTCTTCTTCCACGACAGGAGCCTTCACTTCTTCCTCGATCTCCTCAACTTGCTGCACCAGCGTTGTGATTTCGAAAATGGGTTGCTCCTCTTTGGGGGCTTCCTCGGTAACCTCGACTGGAGCCTCTTCGACTTCCTCGAAGGTAACTGGTTCAGGGGCGGTCTCCTCAACGACCGAGATAATGTACTGCTCGATCTCCTCCTTCTTCACCTTCTTCGAGGTCTTTTTCTTCTTTGGAACCACTTCTTCAACCACCTTGACCTCTTCTTCGGGCTGCTCCTCTGACTCAATAATAGTGATTTCCGATTCCGGCTGTCCTTCGACTTGGGTCTCAATTACTTCGATGGTGTACTCCTTGTGGCCCTTCTTCTTCTTGATCTTGCGCTTCGTGATAATTTGCTCTTCGACTTTTCCGTCTTCGTCCTCCTTCACGACGACCTCGACGTCCTTCGAGATCTCCTCGACTGTCACCGGGAGCTCTTCGATCACTTTGGGTTTTAGTTTTGGTTTTTTTGGCTTCTCCTTAGGAGCTTCTTCGACGACCTCGGTTTCCTCTGGACGTTCGAACTCCTTCATTGTGAAAGTGAACTCCTCGGCTTCTTCTTCCGGTGCTTTCTCGGTGACCACTACTTCCTCAACAGTAGGCTTCTTCTTCTTTTTCTTTTCCTTCGGTTTCTCGGGAGCTTCCTCTTCGATCACTTTAACGTCAAGAGCGTCCGGCAGCTGCTCCTCGACCTTTTCCTTCTTCGGCTTGGACAGTTTGGCTTTCTTTGGCTTAGCGTCGATGTCAGTTTTCTCGTACTTCTCCAGCTCGGTCTTGGGAATCTCCTGTTCGATGAGTTGCTGAATGTAAGCGTGCAGGTCGTCCTTCTTGACCTTCTTCTTCTTGATCTTTTCGACGACCTTTATTACCTTCGGCTGCTCTGGGGCTTCCTCCTTCTCCACCGGAGTGAGTTCGGTTGTGGTCATTGTTACGTCTGCCTCGGGTTGACCCTCCACTTGGGTCTCAACGATCTCAATGAGGTACTCCTTTTCGCCCTCTTGCTTCTTGATCTTTCGTTTCTTTGTCGTTTTCTGTTTGACTTCGCCGGTCTCGTCGGTTATTTGCTTAACCTCAACCTCTGGAGCGAGCTCCTCAACTCGGATTTTGTATTCTTCTTCAACAGGCGCTTCCTCGACTTCCACCACAGGCAGTTCCTCTTCAAGTGTCACCGGAGCCTCTGGCTGCTCTTCGATGACTGAGGTGATGAACTCTTCGATCTGTTCTTTCTTGATTTTCTTCGTTGTCTTCTTCTTCTTGGGAGCCTCTTCAACTACGGTGACTTCCTCTTCGGGCTTTTGCTCCTCGACTTCGGTTATTGTGACTTCGGTCTCGGGTTGTCCTTCGACTTGGGTCTCAATGACTTCGATCGTGTACTCCTTGTCACCCTTCTTCTTCTTGATCTTGCGTTTTGTTATGATTTTCTCCTCGACCTTTCCAGTGTCGTCTTCTTTGACAACCACTTCCACGTCCTTGGAGACTTCTTCAATCGTGACCGGAAGTTCCTCGATTACTTTCGGCTTCAGTTTCTTCTTGGGCTTCTCCTCTTCAAGTGTCACCGGAGCTTCTGGCTGCTCTTCGATAACTGAGATGATGTATTCTTCGATCTGTTCCTTCTTGATTTTCTTCGTTGTCTTCTTCTTCTTGGGAGCCTCTTCAACTACGGTGACTTCCTCTTCGGGCTTTTGCTCCTCGACTTCGGTTATTGTGACTTCGGTCTCGGGTTGTCCTTCGACTTGGGTCTCGACGACTTCGATCGTGTACTCCTTGTCACCCTTCTTCTTCTTTATCTTGCGTTTTGTTATGATTTTCTCCTCCACCTTTCCGGTGTCGTCTTCTTTGACGACCACCTCGACATCCTTGGAGACTTCTTCAATCGTGACCGGAAGTTCCTCGATTACTTTCGGCTTCAGTTTCTTCTTGGGCTTCTCCTCTTCAAGTGTCACCGGAGCTTCTGGCTGCTCTTCGATAACTGAGATGATGTATTCTTCGATCTGTTCCTTCTTGATTTTCTTCGTTGTCTTCTTCTTCTTGGGAGCCTCTTCAACTACGGTGACTTCCTCTTCGGGCTTTTGCTCCTCGACTTCGGTTATTGTGACTTCGGTCTCGGGTTGTCCTTCGACTTGGGTCTCGACGACTTCGATCGTGTACTCCTTGTCACCCTTCTTCTTCTTTATCTTGCGTTTTGTTATGATTTTCTCCTCGACCTTACCGGTGTCGTCTTCTTTGACAACCACCTCGACATCCTTGGAGACTTCTTCAATCGTGACTGGAAGTTCCTCGATTACTTTCGGCTTCAATTTCTTCTTGGGCTTCTCCTTGGGAGCCACAGGCAGCTCCTCTTCAAGTGTCACCGGAGCCTCTGGCTGCTCTTCGATGACTGAGGTGATGAACTCTTCGATCTGTTCTTTCTTGATTTTCTTCGTTGTCTTCTTCTTCTTGGGAGCCTCTTCAACTACGGTGACTTCCTCTTCGGGCTTTTGCTCCTCGACTTCGGTTATTGTGACTTCGGTCTCGGGTTGTCCTTCGACTTGGGTCTCGACGACTTCGATCGTGTACTCCTTGTCACCCTTCTTCTTCTTTATCTTGCGTTTTGTTATGATTTTCTCCTCGACCTTTCCGGTGTCGTCTTCTTTGACAACCACCTCGACATCCTTGGAGACTTCTTCAATCGTGACTGGAAGTTCCTCGATTACTTTCGGCTTCAATTTCTTCTTGGGCTTCTCCTTGGGAGCCACAGGCAGCTCCTCTTCAAGTGTCACCGGAGCCTCTGGCTGCTCTTCGATGACTGAGGTGATGAACTCTTCGATCTGTTCTTTCTTGATTTTCTTCGTTGTCTTCTTCTTCTTGGGAGCCTCTTCAACTACGGTGACTTCCTCTTCGGGCTTTTGCTCCTCGACTTCGGTTATTGTGACTTCGGTCTCGGGTTGTCCTTCGACTTGGGTCTCGACAACTTCGATCGTGTACTCCTTGTCACCCTTCTTCTTCTTTATCTTGCGTTTTGTTATGATTTTCTCCTCCACCTTTCCGGTGTCGTCTTCTTTGACGACCACCTCGACATCCTTGGAGACTTCTTCAATCGTGACCGGAAGTTCCTCGATTACTTTCGGCTTCAGTTTCTTCTTGGGCTTCTCCTCTTCAAGTGTCACCGGAGCTTCTGGCTGCTCTTCGATAACTGAGATGATGTATTCTTCGATCTGTTCCTTCTTGATTTTCTTCGTTGTCTTCTTCTTCTTGGGAGCCTCTTCAACTACGGTGACTTCCTCTTCGGGCTTTTGCTCCTCGACTTCGGTTATTGTGACTTCGGTCTCGGGTTGTCCTTCGACTTGGGTCTCGACGACTTCGATCGTGTACTCCTTGTCACCCTTCTTCTTCTTTATCTTGCGTTTTGTTATGATTTTCTCCTCCACCTTTCCGGTGTCGTCTTCTTTGACGACCACCTCGACATCCTTGGAGACTTCTTCAATCGTGACCGGAAGTTCCTCGATTACTTTCGGCTTCAGTTTCTTCTTGGGCTTCTCCTCTTCAAGTGTCACCGGAGCTTCTGGCTGCTCTTCGATAACTGAGATGATGTATTCTTCGATCTGTTCCTTCTTGATTTTCTTCGTTGTCTTCTTCTTCTTGGGAGCCTCTTCAACTACGGTGACTTCCTCTTCGGGCTTTTGCTCCTCGACTTCGGTTATTGTGACTTCGGTCTCGGGTTGTCCTTCGACTTGGGTCTCAATGACTTCGATCGTGTACTCCTTGTCACCCTTCTTCTTCTTGATCTTGCGTTTTGTTATGATTTTCTCCTCGACCTTTCCAGTGTCGTCTTCTTTGACAACCACTTCCACGTCCTTGGAGACTTCTTCAATCGTGACCGGAAGTTCCTCGATTACTTTCGGTTTCAGTTTCTTCTTGGGCTTCTCCTTGGGAGCCGTCTCTTCCGTTATTGTTTCCTCAGTTGGCTCAGATTCCTTGACCTTGAACGTAAACTCATCGGAGACTTCTTCAGGTGCTTCTTCGCGGACCTCATACTCCGTCACGACAGGCTTCTTCTTCTTTTTCTTGGTTACCTGCTTGGGAGCGTCCGTCTCAGATGGTTTTGCAATGTACGACTCATAGTCCTCTTCCTCTTTAGGAGCCTGTTCTTCGGTTTCTGGTTTCGGCTTCTCCGCCTTGTCCACGTCGATCTTTTCATACATTTCGAGCTCCGTCTTCGGAATCTCCTGGTTGATGAGGAACTGCAAGTAGGCATCCAAGTCGTCCTTCTTCACCTTCTTCACCTTCTTCTTCTTGACCGGTGTTGGGACTTCCTCTGTCGTTTCTTCGGGTGCCTCGAACGTCGTTACGGTTACCTCGTATTCTGGTTGACCGTCGACCTGTGATTCAACGATTTCGATAATGTCCTCCTGTTCCTCTCCCGGCTTCTTGCGGCGGATCTTTCGTTTCTTAACGATCTCCTTTTTGACAACACCCTCATCGTCGACGACTTCTCGTTCGACAACTTCCGGTTCGGTCTCAATGATCTCAACTTTGTGGAAGGGTTTAAGCTTGAGCTTGTCACCTTCCTCCTCCGGCTTCTTGGATTTTGGAATTCGGAATTTCACCTCTTCTTCCGGTTGTTCCTCCGGTTGCTTTGGTTTTCCCGGAACGATGGGGTATTGATTAGTTTCCGGTGCTGGAACTGGCTTCTTCTTGCGCTTGTACTTTGTCTTTTCTGTTGGTTTCTCCTCCAGATCTTCTGGTTCTTCTTCGAATTCTAAGGGTTCCAGAGGTTCCCTCTCGATGTCCTCAAATTCAAGCGGTTCAAACTTGATGGAGGTGCCATCCTCGTCGGTTTTCTTGCCCTTCTTTTTCTTTGTCGGCTTCTCCTCCTTGGGCTTTGGTTCCTCAGGGACTTCCTCTTCGGGCTTCTCGTCGACCTTGACGGGCTTTAGACGGACTTCTTCGGGTCCTGGCTGCTCTTCTGGCATCTTACCCTTGCCGATCTTCAGCTTCTTTACCTCTTCAGGCTGTTCCTCTTTCTTCACCTTCTCTGGACGTTTGTATTTCTTGTCCGGTTTCTTCTCCTCGTCTGTTGATGCCTCTGGCTTTTCATACTTCTCCAACTCTGGTCTTTCCAGATCGTCCTCAGGCATTTCGATGTCCTTGAACTTCTTGCGCCTCTTCTTCAGGACACCCAAGGCTTCCTCGATGTTCCGTGACAACTCTCCCTGACCACGTTTGGTGTCCAGATCCGTTATGACCGGAGTGAACATATAAGGCTCGAAGGGTATGTGTCGAATTCTTGACTTCAGTTTGAAGTCCTTGAAGACGATTTCCTCCTTGACCTTCTCTGCCTTTGGCTTCTGCTTTGGCGTCTTGAACTTCAGCACTTGAGGTAGTTCAGCCATGCTGACCACCTCTACCTTCTTGGCCTTTTTGAACTCGATTCTCTCGACTTTCATCGGCTGCAGTTTGAGTGGCTTCACGCTCGAGTCTCGTCTGGCCTTCTTTGGCGCGTCAAGCTCAACCTTCTGGTAGGTTTGCAGCACCGTTTTGGGAATCTCCTGCTCGATCAAGAACTGAATGTACTCGTCAAGATCACTCTTCTTCACCTTCTTGACCGGCTTCTTCTTCTTCTTTTTGGGCTTTTCTTCGTTCGGCTGCTTCGGTGCTTCCTCACCCTCAACCACAGTGACCTTAAAGTCTTCTGGTTGCTCCTCCTCGTGCACTGGCTCCTCGCCCTCGTCCAATACAACCACTGTGCTCTCTTCATCTTTACCCTCTTCTTTGGTCGTTACCACTTCAATGATTTGCTCTTGGTCCCCAACCTTTTTCTTAATTTTACGCTTCTTAACGGTTTTCGTTTTAACATCACCCTCTTCAGTTGGCTCTTGTATTTGTGTAACCTCCTCGGGAAGGTACTCAATGAGCACCTCCTCGGGCGTTTCGTCGATTTGGTCGAATTTTTGTTTCTTCTTTTTTGGTTTTTGTTTTTTAATTGTATCTGGTGTGTGTTGTGTGTCTTCGTTAACGTCATCTGGTTCTGTGATAGTGTACTCTTTGTTGTCCTCTTCTGTGCGAGAGAAAAGTTGGTATTTTCGTGTTAACTTAACGGTGTCTTCTTGCTAGCGAATGTGAATCGTATTTTTTGGTTTTTTCTTTTTTTGCAATTATCGTTGACTCTACTACAGAAGTTTTGTTTTTGTTTTATTTTTTCTAGGTATGGGTACGGAGAAAGACCTACACTTTAACGGGAAACCTGTTACATACCTAAAGTTATGTGTAAATTCGGACAGAGAAACAGACAAGGATGATGGATTCAGGGGCAGTTTGGAGAACTTACAAGAACAGACTGTTCTACGGTATTCGATGGGATCTCAAAATACACTTTTATACCCCGAAATTGTTATTGAATGCATTCACTGATAAAATGTACTTAAGTCAAAAAAGATTAAGTCAAAATTCGATGCTTGAGGTCATCAAATTTCAAATAACTGTGAAATAAAAACCTTAAAACTTTGTTAGTTTTTTTTTATGTATCGTTCAATTATCGTCTAGTGTTAGTTTCGTTGAATTTTTGATGCAAAAATAAAAAAAAATTCAATCGCAAATCTCTGCAGTTTAAGACTTTTTATAAATTTTTGAGTTTTAAGTTCCTGTTTTCCAAAAGAGGTCTTAAATTTGGTTTAGCAGAAACTTTTCTAATTGTTGGGCTCAGAGTGAGAAAAGGCTTAAATGTGCAGCTGAATGCTTTCATTGTGACACGTGTCACGTCACAGTCTTCTAAAAGAGCCTTCTGACAGGCTGCTTGTCATCTGAATACTGACATGTGTCATGTCACAGTCTGTGATGCAAGTAATGACAAATTTACATTATTGAAGATTAATGTCGTTAAAATGTGTGAGTATGTAAAGCGAGTGGTTCAATCTCCAACTTTGAACTGAAATATTCGGAAGTGGAGGTGCCGGAATAACCGCCTCAGAACGGGATCAAAAATACAGCTGAATTGAAGATGTGTGTAGATGGCAAATGTAATTTTGCTCGACATTGCATTTTATCCCTTGCTTAGGAAAATAAAAAAATCTGTGTGACTGTTTCTTTTCAATTCTCAAACTTTTGACAGTTCGAACAGTTTAGCTTTAATCCACAAATTTGGTGTGCAGCTGAACGCTCAAATTTTGTGGTCAGGTGAACGCCTTCAGCGGTTCGGTCTTGAATGCCGTCAGTAATTTTTTAACAGTTCGGAACAGTTCATCTTTAAAATTAAAATTTGGTGTTCAGCATAACGCCTTCAGCCCTTTTTTCTTACAGTGTCGAACACTTCGAACAGTTAATCCTACAAATTTGGTCTTCAGCTAAACGCCTTCAGTGACTTAAGCGGTCGCCACTCGAAGCCCAACAACCAAGCTTCAAACCAAAATGTCTTTCGCTTTGAATGAATTTTGCTTTCAACAAAAAAAATTAACGCCAACAAATCAAGTGCTTGCACAAACCAGTCCAAAAAAAAATGAAAAAAACTGAAAAATAAAACCGTAAGGAATAAAACCGAGCAAGACACTTACCGGTAACGTCGTTAACCTCGACTATTTCAACGTCGGTCTTTTGTTGCTCTGGAACAGGTTCAGTGTCACTGAGAACCTCCTCAACAACGAAGCCCTCATCCTTGGTCACCTTCTTGTTCTCCGTTTGAATGGTCACTTGACCATCCTCACTCTGTACAGACTTAAATGTTGTGATGTAAACAGGCTTTTCAGTGTCTTCGGGTTTGCTGGTATCCTCTGTTCGATTCATGGAATATAAAATGTCATTGTAGAGTGTGTTCGGATTGAGATGTTAGATGTTTTCTTATTTGGGTTAGTATTGCATTGTTTGCTTGGTTAGTGTGTATGCGTAGCGTTTGGATTCTCTTACCCTCCTTAGGTTGTGTCTTGTGTTTTTTGTGTTTTGGTGTTTTGGGTTTTTGTGTTTTATCATCGTCCAATGAGCGAATGTCGATTATGTCGGCGATGGAGTCATCGCTGACTATGCGAACGAGAGAGACGGGCTCCTTGCCCTCCTCCTCGATAGTTTGAATTTGGTAGACTTCTGGTAGGTCCGGCGCATGGTCTTTCTTGAAGGTTCTGGTTTTGACAACCTTCTTTTTCGGTTTTTCGTCGTCCGCGGTTGTGATTTCGGAAATGGTTATTTCTTCAGGTAGTTCCTCAATGATGACGGGCATATCGCTGTCGACGTCTTCGGGAGTCATTTCCTCGATATGCACTGAAGTGAAAGGTGTTTCGGTATCGTCATCTTCGACAGTTTGAATTTTGGTGATTTCGTCCTTGTCGCCCACGCGTTTTTTAATCGAACGTGTCTTGATCTTGGTCTTCTTTGGCTTGCCCTCGGGGGTCTTGCCTTCAATGATAGTTATTTCTTCAGGCAGCTCCACAGACTCAATGACATCTGGTTGTATGGTTTCCCCATCCTTTTTCGGTTCTTCAGTAACGGTGACTGAATACTCTGGTTCAAGGCCTTCACCTTCAACAGTTTTGATTTCGATCTGTTCAACTTGGTCACCCTTAGGTTTCTTCAGAACTCGTTTCTTGGTTGTTACTTTCTTCGGATGGCCGGTGACTTCGTCAACAACGATGGTTGTTGACTCTTCCTCAGGAAGTTCGACAATTGGAGTTTCGGTTTTGTCAGGGATATCAGGGAAGGGCTTTTCGAATTCTTCAACGGTTACCGTTGTAACGGGTATCTTTTCGAATTCTTCGACGACCTGAATTTTTGTGATTTCTTGCTTGTCTCCAATGGTCTTTTTGATGACTTTAGTCTTGATAACGGTCTTGGTCGGAGTACCGTCTTCAGTCTTTGCAAAAATGAAGGATTTTCGTTCAGGTAATTCCTCAACTAGAACTTCCTTCGCCGGCTTCTGTAAGCGGATTCTCTTTTTCAGACGTTCTTGTGTTATTTTTTCCTGCGGTTTTTCTTCTGGTTTTTCTTCCGGTTTCTTTGGTACCTCCGATACATCAAGGGGTACTTCTTCAATTGTTGCTGTTGTTTTGGGTGCCATTCCATCTTCCTCGACAGTTTCGATTTTAGTTACTTCTTGCTTGTTGCCTTTTGTCTTTTTTATCACTCTGGTACGAACTTTCTTTTTCGTTGGAGTGCCATCTTCCGCTATACTCTCAACAACTTTAACTTCCTCAGGTAATTCCTCTACAGTAACAGGTTTTTCATCTACGGCATATTCCTCCACAGTGACAGTGGTTTCAGGTTGCTTGTCATCTTCCTCGACTGTCTCGATCTTGGTGACTTCTTGCTTGTCGCCCTTGACCTTCTTGATGATGCGAGTGCGGATCTTCTTCTTCGATGGTTTGCCTTCTTCGGTCACGGTCTCGACGACGCGCACCTCCTCTGGCATTTCCTGAATTTCCTCTGGCTTCTCATCCAGAGGAGTCTCTTCAACTGTCACTGTGGTCTCAGGCTGCTTGTCATCTTCCTCGACTGTCTCGATCTTGGTGACTTCTTGCTTGTCGCCCTTGACCTTCTTGATGACGCGAGTGCGGATCCTCTTCTTCGTAGGTTTGCCTTCTTCGGTCACGGTCTCGACGACGCGCACCTCCTCTGGCATTTCCCGAATTTCTTCTGGCTTCTCTTCCAGAGGAGTCTCTTCAACTGTCACTGTTGTCTCAGGTTGCTTGTCATCTTCCTCGACTGTCTCGATCTTGGTGACTTCTTGCTTGTCGCCCTTGACCTTCTTGATGACGCGAGTGCGGATCCTCTTCTTCGTAGGTTTGCCTTCTTCGGTCACGGTCTCAACGACGCGCACCTCCTCTGGCATTTCCTGAATTTCTTCTGGCTTCTCTTCCAGAGGAGTCTCTTCAACTGTCACTGTTGTCTCAGGTTGCTTGTCATCTTCTTCAACCGTTTCGATCTTGGTGACTTCTTGCTTGTCGCCCTTGACCTTCTTGATGACGCGAGTGCGGATCCTCTTCTTCGTGGGCTTGCCTTCTTCGGTCACGGTCTCGACAACGCGCACTTCTTCAGGCATTTCCTTGACCTCTTCTGGCTTCTCTTCCAGAGGAGTCTCTTCAACTGTCACTGTGGTCTCAGGTTGCTTGTCATCTTCCTCGACTGTCTCGATCTTGGTGACTTCTTGCTTGTCGCCCTTGACCTTCTTGATGACGCGAGTGCGGATCCTCTTCTTCGTGGGCTTGCCTTCTTCGGTCACGGTCTCGACGACGCGCACCTCCTCTGGCATTTCCTTGACCTCTTCTGGCTTCTCTTCCAGAGGAGTCTCTTCAACTGTCACTGTTGTCTCAGGTTGCTTGTCATCTTCCTCGACTGTCTCGATCTTGGTGACTTCTTGCTTGTCGCCCTTGACCTTCTTGATGACGCGAGTGCGGATCCTCTTCTTCGTGGGCTTGCCTTCTTCGGTCACGGTCTCGACAACGCGCACTTCTTCTGGCATTTCCTTGACCTCTTCTGGCTTCTCTTCAAGAGGAGTCTCTTCAACTGTCACAGTTGTCTCAGGTTGCTTGTCATCTTCCTCGACTGTCTCGATCTTGGTGACTTCTTGCTTGTCACCCTTGACCTTCTTGATGACGCGAGTGCGGATCCTCTTCTTCGTAGGTTTGCCTTCTTCGGTCACAGTCTCGACGACGCGCACCTCCTCTGGCATTTCCTGAATTTCTTCTGGCTTCTCTTCCAGAGGAGTCTCTTCAACTGTCACAGTTGTCTCAGGTTGCTTGTCATCTTCCTCGACTGTCTCGATCTTGGTGACTTCTTGCTTGTCGCCCTTGACCTTCTTGATGACGCGAGTGCGGATCCTCTTCTTCGTGGGCTTGCCTTCTTCGGTCACAGTCTCGACGACGCGCACCTCCTCTGGCATTTCCTGAATTTCTTCTGGCTTCTCTTCCAGAGGAGTCTCTTCAACTGTCACTGTGGTCTCAGGTTGCTTGTCATCTTCCTCGACTGTCTCGATCTTGGTGACTTCTTGCTTGTCGCCCTTGACCTTCTTGATGACGCGAGTGCGGATCCTCTTCTTCGTAGGTTTGCCTTCTTCGGTCACGGTCTCAACGACGCGCACCTCCTCTGGCATTTCCTGAATTTCCTCTGGCTTCTCTTCCAGAGGAGTCTCTTCAACTGTCACTGTGGTCTCAGGTTGCTTGTCATCTTCCTCGACTGTCTCGATCTTGGTGACTTCTTGCTTGTCGCCCTTGACCTTCTTGATGACGCGAGTGCGGATCCTCTTCTTCGTGGGCTTGCCTTCTTCGGTTACGGTCTCGACAACGCGCACTTCTTCTGGCATTTCCTTGACCTCTTCTGGCTTCTCTTCCAGAGGAGTCTCTTCAACTGTCACTGTTGTCTCAGGTTGCTTGTCATCTTCCTCGACTGTCTCGATCTTGGTGACTTCTTGCTTGTCGCCCTTGACCTTCTTGATGACGCGAGTGCGGATCCTCTTCTTCGTGGGCTTGCCTTCTTCGGTCACGGTCTCGACAACGCGCACCTCCTCTGGCATTTCCTGAATTTCCTCTGGCTTCTCTTCCAGAGGAGTCTCTTCAACTGTCACTGTGGTCACAGGTTGCTTGTCATCTTCCTCGACTGTCTCGATCTTGGTGACTTCTTGCTTGTCGCCCTTGACCTTCTTGATGACGCGAGTGCGGATCCTCTTCTTCGTGGGCTTGCCTTCTTCGGTCACGGTCTCGACAACGCGCACTTCTTCTGGCATTTCCTTGACCTCTTCTGGCTTCTCTTCCAGAGGAGTCTCTTCAACTGTCACTGTGGTCTCAGGTTGCTTGTCATCTTCCTCGACTGTCTCGATCTTGGTGACTTCTTGCTTGTCGCCCTTGACCTTCTTGATGACGCGAGTGCGGATCTTCTTCTTCGATGGTTTGTCTTCTTCGGTCACGGTCTCAACGACGCGCACCTCCTCTGGCATTTCCTGAATTTCCTCTGGCTTCTCTTCCAGAGGAGTCTCTTCAACTGTCACAGTTGTCTCAGGTTGCTTGTCATCTTCCTCGACTGTCTCGATCTTGGTGACTTCTTGCTTGTCACCCTTGACCTTCTTGATGACGCGAGTGCGGATCCTCTTCTTCGTAGGTTTGCCTTCTTCGGTCACGGTCTCAACGACGCGCACCTCCTCTGGCATTTCCTGAATTTCCTCTGGCTTCTCTTCCAGAGGAGTCTCTTCAACTGTCACTATGGTCTCAGGTTGCTTGTCATCTTCCTCGACTGTCTCGATCTTGGTGACTTCTTGCTTGTCGCCCTTGACCTTCTTGATGACGCGAGTGCGGATCCTCTTCTTCGTAGGTTTGCCTTCTTCGGTCACGGTCTCAACGACGCGCACCTCCTCTGGCATTTCCTGAATTTCCTCTGGCTTCTCTTCCAGAGGAGTCTCTTCAACTGTCACTGTGGTCTCAGGTTGCTTGTCATCTTCCTCGACTGTCTCGATCTTGGTGACTTCTTGCTTGTCGCCCTTGACCTTCTTGATAACGCGAGTGCGGATCCTCTTCTTCGTAGGTTTGCCTTCTTCGGTCACGGTCTCGACGACGCGCACCTCCTCTGGCATTTCCTGAATTTCTTCTGGCTTCTCTTCCAGAGGAGTCTCTTCAACTGTCACTGTGGTCTCAGGTTGCTTGTCATCTTCCTCGACTGTCTCGATCTTGGTGACTTCTTGCTTGTCGCCCTTGACCTTCTTGATAACGCGAGTGCGGATCCTCTTCTTCGTAGGTTTGCCTTCTTCGGTCACGGTCTCGACGACGCGCACCTCCTCTGGCATTTCCTGAATTTCTTCTGGCTTCTCTTCCAGAGGAGTCTCTTCAACTGTCACTGTTGTCTCAGGTTGCTTGTCATCTTCCTCGACTGTCTCGATCTTGGTGACTTCTTGCTTGTCGCCCTTGACCTTCTTGATAACGCGAGTGCGGATCCTCTTCTTCGTAGGTTTGCCTTCTTCGGTCACGGTCTCGACGACGCGCACCTCCTCTGGCATTTCCTGAATTTCTTCTGGCTTCTCTTCCAGAGGAGTCTCTTCAACTGTTACTGTTGTCTCAGGTTGCTTGTCATCTTCCTCGACTGTCTCGATCTTGGTGACTTCTTGCTTGTCGCCCTTGACCTTCTTGATGACGCGAGTGCGGATCCTCTTCTTCGTGGGTTTGCCTTCTTCGGTCACGGTCTCGACGACGCGCACCTCCTCTGGCATTTCCCGAATTTCTTCTGGCTTCTCTTCCAGAAGAGTCTCTTCAACTGTCACTGTGGTCTCAGGTTGCTTGTCATCTTCCTCGACTGTCTCGATCTTGGTGACTTCTTGCTTGTCGCCCTTGACCTTCTTGATAACGCGAGTGCGGATCCTCTTCTTCGTAGGTTTGCCTTCTTCGGTCACGGTCTCGACGACGCGCACCTCCTCTGGCATTTCCTGAATTTCTTCTGGCTTCTCTTCCAGAGGAGTCTCTTCAACTGTCACTGTGGTCTCAGGTTGCTTGTCATCTTCCTCGACTGTCTCGATCTTGGTGACTTCTTGCTTGTCGCCCTTGACCTTCTTGATGACGCGAGTGCGGATCCTCTTCTTCGTAGGTTTGCCTTCTTCGGTCACGGTCTCGACGACGCGCACTTCCTCTGGCATTTCCCGAATTTCTTCTGGCTTTTCTTCCAGAGGAGTCTCTTCAACTGTCACTGTGGTCTCGGGTTGCTTGTCATCTTCTTCAACCGTTTCGATCTTGGTGACTTCTTGCTTGTCGCCCTTGACCTTCTTGATGACGCGAGTGCGGATCCTCTTCTTCGTGGGCTTGCCTTCTTCGGTCACGGTCTCGACAACGCGCACTTCTTCTGGCATTTCCTTGACCTCTTCTGGCTTCTCTTCCAGAGGAGTCTCTTCAACTGTCACTGTGGTCTCAGGTTGCTTGTCATCTTCCTCGACTGTCTCGATCTTGGTGACTTCTTGCTTGTCGCCCTTGACCTTCTTGATGACGCGAGTGCGGATCTTCTTCTTCGTAGGTTTTCCTTCTTCAGTTACCATTTCGATCACGCGCACTTCTTCCGGCATTTCCTGAATTTCCTCTGGCTTCTCTTCCAGAGGAGTCTCTTCAACTGTCACTGTGGTCTCAGGTTGCTTGTCATCTTCCTCGACTGTCTCGATCTTGGTGACTTCTTGCTTGTCACCCTTGACCTTCTTGATGACGCGAGTGCGGATCCTCTTCTTCGTAGGTTTGCCTTCTTCGGTCACGGTCTCGACGACGCGCACCTCCTCTGGCATTTCCTGAATTTCTTCTGGCTTCTCTTCCAGAGGAGTCTCTTCAACTGTCACTGTGGTCTCAGGTTGCTTGTCATCTTCCTCGACTGTCTCGATCTTGGTGACTTCTTGCTTGTCGCCCTTGACCTTCTTGATGACGCGAGTGCGGATCCTCT